>CM071597.1:221163479-222620146 GCA_036435485.1 Saposhnikovia divaricata
GAACAATATGATTTTCATACCTATTACAAAAATATTGAACTGCCCTAATTACATTGTTAATTGAAATTACACCCAATTGCTCTAGATAATTCATTACATGAAATTTAAATCTACAAATAAAACCTTCTGTTGATGGCGTCAACGTCGTCCAGATTGTGAATGTTAACCAACATTTATGTATTGAAAGTTGTCTTCTAAGATTATTGTTGAAACGTATTTGGATTTTAATAATATCCAAATTTTGAAGATATGGCCGCTGTAGATGTTCCAAGACGACAAAGTATAGAGGGTTTGGAACCGTCTCTACGTAAGTTCCAGTGATGCACTGTATATACGTCAATTCCTCCCCAGTTCTTTCATCCATTTTGAGTACCTGAAGCCAACTGTTTTGAATGATTGGACTAAAGATAGAACCTTGAAGCCTGGATATAAAACTAAGTGTATCACGGTGGACAGTCTTCCGTATCCAATGTTGTCACGGCTGACGGTCCTCCGTATTACGCTAATACGGAGGACGGTGCTCCGTATTAGCGTAATACGGTGGACGAAACTCCGTATTAGTGTAATACGGTGGACGAAACTCCGTGACCAGTCTGTATTTAGGGCCAAATATTTGGAAATCAGTATTTTGGGCAAACAGTATTTAATTTTGATTATTTTGGGCCTTCACCCCATGTTTTAATTTTTTTTTAAATAAGTCCTATCTATATATTTAAATTAAAGTAGTTATATAAAAGTTTGTAAAATAATTAGATGGTTAAAATTAGTATATTAAAAAAAAATATAGATTTGTATAATAAATAGGTCCAAATATTACAATTTAAGTACCTAAACCCAAGAAAAAAAAATAGATAAAGATATATTAAATAGACCCAAGTATGAAAATCCATATACCACAAAATAATCTTTATAAAGAAAATAGTGTAAAATTCAAACAATTTTAATTTTCACAAATCAAATAAGTCTATTAAAAAGGATTAAGAAAAAACAAAAAACTACTAAGTTAGCATTATTATCTGTACTAAATCTATGCTTTAAAATTTCACATAATTCATCAAAAATTACTACTCATATAACCAATATTCAATGGGATGTCTAAAATTTATAGTTTAAGATGAAATACTCACTTCTAACTTATTACGCTGATGACAACTTCTAGTCATCTTGGAAGCATCACTTTACCCAAAATCCATACAATAGTAGCAAAAATATCTATAATAAATAGATGTCACGTGAATCAACAAAACAGGTTCAGGGTTCTACAAACATACTTAATGATTTTAAACCAATCTTGACAATTTAGAACCATATAACTGAGAAAAGATTACAAGTTACAACCAAGACTGACCATAGTGCAACTCCTAGTCTGAGTCGCCAGACATGTGGCAGGGATCTGAACCACCGAAGTGCGACTCCCAATCTGAGTCCCTGTCAATTGACATAACAAATATGATGTAGGTCTTGACTTTCAGGATGATCAAGCAAACTTCTACCTCTTGGAAAAGAACTGTTATTAACAAATATGAAAAGAGGAACAAGTTTAGCCTATAAAAAAAATTTAGTGCTTTTAAAACATCAAAAAAGTAAGAAGGCCTATTATATACTCAATATGGGCTTATGTATCAGCATCCGCATCAGCCCATCTTAACTCAGCGTCAGCCCTTGTAGTTGTTAGTGTTGAAGGATGTAAAGCATGATCAACACCATCAAGACAGTTCGTATTAGCAAAGTCTTGAGGTAAATGACGACCCCAACTTTGACAGTACTGAACATTCGCTGCAAGAAAGGGATTGAGATTAGAGAGCTCATTTTGTTGGGTTTCGTCATTTATGAATTGATTAAGGTTGGGTTCATCGACGTTCTTACATGTGCACATTGTACCTTATAAGAACGTCGATGAACAGAGAAAACAAGTCTCATGGGCACATTATAAATTCGGTGACTTCTTTTAGGTCAGATCTCCAAAAAATCCAGGAAAGTTTAGCTGATGACAATAGTAATAGTCTTTTGTTGGCTCAAGAGAAACTTGCAATTCAGAAACTCTCAAAAGCTCTGTTGCACGAGGAATCGATTCTCAAGCAAAAATCGAGAATCAAATGGTTGGAGTTGGGCGATGGAAACAACAAATTCTTCTTCAATCAGGTTAGGCACAATTGGAATCGGAATAAGATTTTGTCTATTAAAAATAAAAATGGTGACATGGTTCATGGTCATTCTGCGGTTGCCTCAGTTGCTGTCGAGTATTTCACAGATTTCCTAGGGACTTCTACGCCTCCTGCACATGTAAACCTGGATGATATTGAATGCACAACTCTAAATGAGGAGCAATGTAATTTATTGAGCCGCCCTTTCTCTTCGGATCAAATCCTTCAAACTCTCAAGAAAATGAAAAAAGGAAAATCTCCAGGACCAGATGGCTTTAATGTGGAGTTCTTTCTAGCAACCTGGGACATCGTTGGTCAGGATTTCTGTAAGGCTCTTCTACATTTCTTCAACCACCCTCGAATGCATAGCAGCATAAATTCCACAAGTATAGCTTTAATTCCCAAAACTGCTTCTCCTTCGAAGATGGAAGATTTTAGACCCATTTCGCTCTGCACCACAGTATACAAATGCCTGTCCAAACTGCTTGCTGATCGACTCAAGAGGATTCTTCCAAAAATTATTGATAAGGCTCAGACTGCTTTCATTCCAGGAAGGCTCTTGTCTGACAATGTAATCCTGGCCCAAGAGCTTTTTAGAGGTTACAATCGTGATACTGGTAGCCCGAAATGTGCTTTAAAGCTGGACCTTCACAAAGCATTTGACTCGTTAAAGTGGGACTTCTTGTTGGCAGTTCTAAACCACCTGAGATTTCCAAATGTCTTTATAAACTGGATCAAAGCATGTATCACCACTACCAGATTTTCTGTCAAGGTCAATGGGTCATTAAATGGGTATTTTGCTGGAAAACAAGGGCTTAGGCAAGGAGACCCTCTGTCCCCTTACTTATTTGCTATAGCAATGAATGTTTTTTCGGCTATTCTGAACAAAACTAATAGTGACTTTAAATATCACTGGAAATGCAAGGACTTGAAAATCACTCATCTCTTCTTCGCGGACGATGTCTTGCTATTTTCCCGTGGTGACCGACCATCAATCGGTCACATTCTTAGTTCAGTGGCGAGGTTTTCTAATCTAAGTGGCCTGTCTCCTAGCTTCGTCAAAAGCTCAAGTTTTTTATCTAATTGTGATCCGCAAGTTTCCTCTTGGTTCGATAGTTCTTACTCGATTCCTCATGGAAGTCTTCCCACAAAATTTCTTGGGGTCCCCTTAATTTCGTCAGAGCTCAGTGTTAATGATTGCATCCCCCTGCTCCATAAAATCACATCCCGGATGGATTGCTGGACTGCTTTGTTTCTTTCCTTCGCTGGCCGAGTTCAACTAATCAAATCAATTCTGTTTGCAATCCAATCTTTTTGGACAAATCATTTCGTACTCCCAGTTACAGTTCACAACCAGCTGAAGTCTCTGTTTACGCATTTCCTTTGGAAGGGGGATTATTCAAAAATTGGGGGGGCAAAGGTGGCCTGGGATACTCTCTGTTTATCAAAGGAAGAAGGAGGCTTGGGCTTTCGTTGCCCAACTGCTTGGAACAAGGCACAAATGTTTTTTCATATGTGGAGACTTCTTTCAAAAACAGATTCTATTTGGGTTATTTGGGCTCATTGCACTGCTCTGAAAAACGAAAGCTTCTGGCATCAATCTATTCCCACGGATTGTTCATGGTTCTGGAGAAACTTGTTAAAACTTCGAGACGAAGGGCAGTGCCATCTGTCATACTTGCTTGGCAATGGGTCTAAATTCCTCTTCTGGTTGGATCCATGGTGGAACAACGATCCTATTGCTAACAGATACAATGACTCGGTTATTAGATGTTGCAATTCTCGACCTTCGGCAACGGTGGGAGATCTCTTGCAAAATGGCACATGGGTTCTTCCTCAACCAAATGGTTCTCAGCATCATGCTTCCAGGACCTTTAACAGATGGGTGGCTTCTTTTACTTTCCCACCGGTTACTACCTCTCGAAATGACTGCATTTTGTGGGACGATACTTCTAAAGTAACTACTAGATGGATATGGGAATCGACTAGAACTCGAGCTCCGGAAAAACCTTGGCACAAAGGGGTTTGGTTCAAAGGGGGTGTCAAACGGTATGCTTACTACAACTGGCTGCTTTGTTGGGGGCGGCTATACACAATGGCTAGACTTCAACGTTTTGGCCTTTCGGTTATAACTAGTTGTTCTCTATGTGTAGGAGGGATAGAAACGGACTCTCATTTGTTTGTTCATTGTCCCTATTCATCATACATTCTTCGAAGTCTTCTCCCCCCACTAGGAATCTCCTTTGCCCATGATCAAACCTGGACAGACATCATCATATCAGTTCAGAACATCAACGACACGGTCACACGGTTTGCTGGGTTACTTGCCTTGCAAACGTTTTGTTATTTCATTTGGCGCGAGCGGAACGCAAGGATCCACAATGGAGGGATTTCTGGACCCTTCAAACTGATAGGTGGAATTCGTCAGGATATCAAGGCTCGAATTGCAACTATAAAATGGTTCAAACAGAAATTGTGTAATAGGAACGATATTATTGTTTGGCTTGCTTAGTGTAGGTCGTTTTGTACTAGTTTTCGTTGTTTTCTTTTTTGTTTCCTTTTGTCCGGCTTGCCGGGTCAAAGTAGCTTTCTTCTGACAATCTTGGCTTAGATTGTCTCGAGATAGTTGCTCTTTGTATATCCTTTTCTTTCTATATAATTCTCAATTTAGCGAAAAAAAAAAAAAAAAAAAGATATGGACATAAGAAACAGGAACACATATACACCTGCGATAAACTTGACAAAAATGGAAACATTTGAAAAAAAAATAAAAATGATCAACCAATCAAAAGTTTATTGTATAGAGGCAGAAGGTTGTGCTTACTCAATTGTCTCGCAGATGGGGCACATTATTTCTCCGATCATGTTCATTGCTTCAGTAATGCAATCTATATAGTGGGAACAAAAAAAACATAGTCATCCATACAAAATTAAGTCAAATACCAGTGTAAAATATTAATTTTGTCACCAATATTCATAAAGCACTAATAATCATGAATTGAATCATATTTACAAGCAAATCAGTACTGACTAAACAAGATAAATTATTAGTTAATGTCACCCGAATACAGCATTCAAGAGATTTAAGGACTTGTGGCAAGTTAAACTCTTTAAGATCAGATAAAATTATATACAATTGACGTTCAATTCCAAAAATAAAAGAAACATTAAATATATACAATTGACGTTCCCCAAATAAAATCATCAATAAAATCCTTCAATTCCAAAACTAAAAGAAACATTAATTAGTTGAAATCATCAATAAAATCCTTCAATTCCGAAAATAAAAAAAACATTAATTATATACAATTGACGTTCCCCAAAGAAAAAATGAATAACTGATATATGCCTATCATGATTTTAAAACTAGCAAGAAACATTGATTTGTAATCTCGTTAACATTCTCCATCATTTAAACAAACTAAAGCCATTTCAGTAATCAACTTAATTATAATTCCACAAAAAATACTGTATGTAAAACATTAAATAAAACACCTTGGTGAAATTGGTGGCCACATGTAAGCGTAACCATCCATCTTTCCTCCTCATTAGCAAAACAATAGAAGCAAATCGCACACAGAAATAACATATTCTCAAGGAAAATGATGTAAGTACCGAAATGTAAGCACAGATAAAATGTGTGTGTTGTGGGGATAATTCACAAAGAGGAGATGAAAAGAGAAATTATATAGACAGAAAATTAAATATATAATGTACAATATCTTTGCTGGATTTTATAATCTCATTATAATGTATAATCTTCGATTAAGGTTAAGGCTAATTGACAGTGTAATTTGTTTCCAAATAAAAAAAAAAATATAATAAATAAAATATGTCAATAAAATTGAGTGGGTCTAGTGCTTTTGAAATAAAATATCCAAAGAATAAATTAGATTCATTTGAGATTTTTTTGTATTCGAAATCAAATCTCCTAGCATATCTTCTAAAATCTAAAATGAATTTGTTTTTTTGGCCAAAAAAAGGATTCATTTGAGATTTTAGAAGATACGCAAGGAGATTTTACTTGGAATACAAAAAAAAAAGATTTCATTTATCCTTTTTTTAAAAGTTATAAAGAATAGGAAATTAATAATATTTTAAATAGAAAATATGGAAATTAACACAAAATATAAATTATTACTTTGGTATTGATACCAAGCCACCACCTAACTAAATAAGAGAAAAGAGTTTCCATGAATAAACTTCATCTACTAGGATGCTATGAAACTGTTAAGAAAAGATGGGTTTTAAATTAAAAGAATTTCAAAATCAAATCAAATTAGAATTTAATAGCTAATTAAATCTTTCATCTATGTGAACAGGTAATGGTTTAGATGATGAAGCTGGACTAAACAAATGTCTAACAAATGTTCAATTTATCATTGACTTTTAAAGTGTGACTTGAATCCACCACAAGTGATTTATGAAAAACTTGTGAGATAGCCGGACTCTAACGACTTAACCAAAGCATTTTGTGATTTGCATTGTAAGACACTATAAAAATTCATTCTTTGTTAAAAGGAGTAACATGGTTACTTTCCTCAACCTACTTAATCAAAGATAATTACTAATGGCAATTGAAGATTTCCACAAAATAAATATAAATTAATCTTAAACTATTAAATGATATGTTAATACGTTATTTTAGGAAAATTTGATTTTCTAGAAAAGAAATTCGTAGTCGTCTTTTTGACTCATTGCTGGATTAACACCAATTTTTAAATAGAACTCGTCTCCTAAGCTTTTCGTGATTTGTAGCACTACGCCAATACTGTTAAAAGACATCACCCCTTTAACATCGGTTGCGTTTCTGACCGATGTTAGAGGGGTATTTTACATCTGTTTTATTAGAACCGATGTTAAAGTAGTTTGTAGACATGGGTTGTAATTAAAACCGATGTCTCAACCACTTTTAAGGAAAAAAAACACGCGATTGTTTCTTTCCCCACTTTCCCCGTTACTTGAAAACATTTCCCAGTTTATGTTTTTCATTTCCCCCCTTACAACATTTTATTTCCCCGCTCCTCAAACTCATACTCACTCACCATTTCCTCAAACTAATTTCAAACCCCTAATTCACTCACACACAAACTCACTCAAGAACCCTATTTCAAACACCTAAATTCAAACACTAGCTTATAAACCCCCAAATTCAAACCCTAGATTTCAAAACCTTCATTGTCGAATCGTAATTAGGTCGAACCCTAACTTTCGATTTTTGTTAATTGGTTGTAGAGGATGCTTTAGATTGGCGGATTGTGCAATAATCTTTCTCTCTCCCCTCCCTTGAATTTTTCTAATTTGTTCTCGATTTATTGTTTAGAGTTCCAATTGATTCAATTAAACTAATTGATTGTGTGTGTGATTCAACTGGCAGAATCGTTTGATTGTTGTCGACTAATGGGAAGTCCAATTTTTCAATTGGCGTTAACAGTGATTCACCTCATTTATTGTAATTCTCTCTCTCTCTCTCTCTCTCTCTCTCTCTCTCTCTCTTTCTCTCGTATGGTTAATAAAATATTGGTTTGATTATATGTATAGGTCAAGTACTCCAAAGAACCCGATAATCCCACTAAATGTAAGTTAGATTCATCCTCATTGTACATATATGTACATGCTCTGTATCTATAGGTTATCTCTATAGTACTTGTAGTTTTATTTTATATATGTTTTTTGGTTACAGCCTGCAAGGCCCAGGGTGAGGGTCTTCGCGTTCATTTCAAGGTACACAATTTGCTGAAATCGACAGTAGTGTACAGGAAGTTTGCTGAAATAACATATAATGAAATTATATTGGGATGCAAAATTAGACCACATTGCTTGAACTTGTCGGAACTCGGAACATTAACAAATATAAGGCAAGTTCAAAATTATTGGTGGATCTCTGATTCGGTGGGAAATTGTGTCGAAGTTGTCGACTAATTAACCCCTTTCCTGTCTGCTATGTAAATTTCAGTAAAGGATATTATATTGCTATTGTTTACTTGTCGTCTAAATAAGATGTGCATGGAGAATGGTAAGCAAGCTACATAAAGTAATTCCTAAATGATATATTTACGGAGAACATGTATGAAGACTATAATTTGTATGGGAAATTTCCAGCTATATATCAATGGAGACTGATGACTCATATTATTTAGTTAAAGTCACTAAGGCACTAATACTGGTTGGTCTTGTGAGTTGCAGGGCCTATCGAGCATTATACATTCTTAATTGGATTAACCATTATCTTCTTGAGGAACATTTCAGGCTTTGGATATGTAAGTCAGTGGTAGATTTTTGTGTATGATGATGAATCTATCTTATTCAAACTTATATATGCATATGTTTCTTTCTCAGCTTGCATTTCCGGTCTTGTCCAAACTGCATTATATGCTGATTTCTTCTACTATTAATATATCGGGTATTTACCATTAGTCATTATCGATAATATAGTTAGTTGTTAGTTATTATCGATATATATTTAATTATTTTGCAAGATAAACTTAGTAAAGTATGTTTTGCAGTTGGAAAAACAAAGCCAAGCTTCAACTGCCAGCTTAGAATTAGCAAGGTTCTGAAAGAAGCTCAACTGTCCTTGTGAATCAGTTTTTCAACCGAGCCCTACAATCTTACCATCTTTTGACATGCATTCATATTGGTTCAGTTGATGTTTTATGGAGTTGTAATCTCAGTGATGCAGCAGCTAGGTAATGATTAGTTTTGCGCACACTGGAAACTTACCTTTACTAGGAATTTGGTTTAAAAACCCATGGTCATATTAGATAGTTAAAGTTGACTGGGTTAAGCCTTATAACATGTATAACACTAAAAAAGCTCAATATGTTTATTTTAATCTTTATTAATGCTTATTTTAAAGCCGAAATTTTCCAAGTATTCATTTTTATGGATAAAGGTCATGAAACAATTTCTACCTTTTATTCTCCCAGACCTCAATTCATGACTTAGAATACAGAGAAATTATAAAAAAATTGTTCTTAAATAAGAAGCCTAATACATAGGTCACCCCCTTAATTAATTATATCATAAAATGCATAGGCCTAAAGATGTTATATATATATATATATATATATATATATATATATATATATATATATATATATATTAAGGGTCTTGAACTTAGAATAGAAACTAGAAACTAAACCTAAATTAAATATTTCAAGCTAATCTAATGACCAAATTAGGGGTACTCCAATACAAAAAACGTTTAAAATTATTCTCTCTATTCAACAAAAATTTAAAAAAAAATTAAAAAATTTAAAAAAAAAGTTACTGTTCACGTGATGACGTGACACGTGAACAGTAACTTTTTTTTTAAAATTTTTTTTATATTTTTTTATATTTTTGTTGAATAGAACCAAGAATTTTAAACGTTTTTTGTGAAGGTGCCCCTAGCGGGGCCATTAAAATAAATGAAATATAATTTATTTAGTGTAGGTTTCTAGTTTCTATTCTAAGGTTGGTTTCTATTTGAACGCTAGCCTATATATTAAATAGACTGGAAACCCATATACCACAAAAAAAATTTATAAAGAAAATAGAGTAAAATCCAAACAATTTTAACAAATCAGATAATTAAGTCTATTAAAAAGGGTTAAGAAAAAACAAATTACTACTAAGTTGAAATTACTATTTATACTAAATCTATGCTTTAAAATTTCACATAATCCATCGAAAATTACTACTTATATAATCAATAATCAATGGGCTACCTTAAATGTTTAGTTTAGGGAAATAATCACTTCTACCATATTACGCCAATGACAACTTCGATCTAGTCATCTTGGAAGCATCATTTTCCCAAAATCCATACAATACTAGCAAAAATATCTATAATAAATAGATGTCACATGAATGAACAAAACAGGTTCAGGGTTCTATAAAGGTACTTAATGATTTTAAACCAATCTTGACAATTTAAAAGAGTTTCAAGAACCATATAACTGAGAAAAAGATTGTAAGTTACAACCAAGAATGACCATAGTGCGATTCCTAGTCTGAGTCGCCAGACATGTGGCAGGGATCTGAACCACCGTAGTGCGACTCCCAATCTGAGTCCCTGTCAAATGACATAACTGAGAGGTGCCATAGATATTCCCGGTTTTCCTCATGATGTAGGTCTTGAATTTCAGGATGATTAAACAAACTTCTACCAACAGGAAAAGAACTGTAAGAAATATGAAAAGAGAAACAAGTTTAGCCTATAAAAAAATTATATTGCTTTAAAACATCAAAAAAGTAAGAAGGCCTATTATAGTCAATATGGGCATACGTATCAGCATCTGCATCAGCCCATCTTAACTCAGCGTCAGCCCTTGCAGTTGTTAGTGTTGAAGGATGCAAAGCATGATCAACACCATCAAGACAGTTCGTATTAGCAAAGTCTTGAGGTAAATGACGACCCCAACTTTGACAGTACTGAACATTCGCTGCAAGAAAGGGATTGAGATTAGAGAGCTCATTTTGTTGGGATTGGTCATTTATGAATTGATTAAGGTTGGGTTCATCGACGTTCTTACATGCATTAGATACAACAATGGGAACAGGTTGAACATGGACAACTTGGGAACGGGCATGAGTTGGTGTCGCCATATGTTCAGTAAATAGGGCATGGTTCAGCTGGCGATCTGAATGGGGAATCCACATTAATATAGAGTGTATACTAAAATTTTAAATTTATCGACTGAAATTAATTAGTTACCAGGGTATAGATGCCATTCGACTCGCCTGTAAGATTTTTAAAACAATAAGAGGTCAAAAAGAAGTGTTTAAATATTTCAAGAGGAATAAGATATGGACATAAGAAACAGGAACACATATACACCTGCGATAAACTTGACAAAAATGGAAACATTTGAAAAAAAAATAAAAATGATCAACCAATCAAAAGTTTATTGTATAGAGGCAGAAGGTTGTGCTTACTCAATTGTCTCGCAGATGGGGCACATTATTTCTCCGATCATGTTCATTGCTTCAGTAATGCAATCTATATAGTGGGAACAAAAAAAACATAGTCATCCATACAAAATTAAGTCAAATACCAGTGTAAAATATTAATTTTGTCACCAATATTCATAAAGCACTAATAATCATGAATTGAATCATATTTACAAGCAAATCAGTACTGACTAAACAAGATAAATTATTAGTTAATGTCACCCGAATACAACATTCAAGAGATTTAAGGACTTGTGGCAAGTTAAACTCTTTAAGATCAGATAAAATTATATACAATTGACGTTCAATTCCAAAAATAAAAGAAACATTAATTATATACAATTGACGTTCCCCAAATAAAATCATCAATAAAATCCTTCAATTCCAAAACTAAAAGAAACATTACTTAGTTGAAATCATGAATAAAATCCTTCAATTCCGAAAATAAAAAAAACATTAATTATATACAATTGACGTTCCCCAAAGAAAAAATGAATAACTGATATATGCCTATCATGATTTTAAAACTAGCAAGAAACATTGATTTGTAATCTCGTTAACATTCTCCATCATTTAAACAAACTAAAGCCATTTCAGTAATCAACTTAATTATAATTCCACAAAAAAATACTGTATGTAAAACATTAAATAAAACACCTTGGTGAAATTGGTGGCCACATGTAAGCGTAACCATCCATCTTTCCTCCTCATTAGCAAAACAATAGAAGCAAATCGCACACAGAAATAACATATTCTCAAGGAAAATGATGTAAGTACCGAAATGTAAGCACAGATAAAATGTGTGTGTTGTGGGGATAATTCACAAAGAGGAGATGAAAAGAGAAATTATATAGACAGAAAATTAAATATATAATGTACAATATCTTTGCTGGATTTTATAATCTCATTATAATGTATAATCTTCCATTAAGGTTAAGGCTAATTGACAGTGTAATTTGTTTCCAAATAAAAAAAAATATAATAAATAAAATATGTCAATAAAATTGAGTGGGTCTAGTGCTTTTGAAATAAAATATCCAAAGAATAAATTAGATTCATTTGATCTTTTTTTGTATTCGAAATCAAATCTCCTTGCATATCTTCTAAAATCTAAAATGAATTTGTTTTTTTGGCCAAAAAAAGGATTCATTTGAGATTTTAGAAGATACGCAAGGAGATTTTACTTGGAATACAAAAAAAAGATTTCATTTATCCTTTTTTTAAAAGTTATAAAGAATAGGAAATTAATAATATTTTAAATAGAAAATATGGAAATTAACACAAAATATAAATTATTACTTTGGTATTGATACCAAGCCACCACCTAACTAAATAAGAGAAAAGAGTTTCCATGAATAAACTTCATCTACTAGGATGCTATGAAACTGTTAAGAAAAGATGGGTTTTAAATTAAAAGAATTTCAAAATCAAATCAAATTAGAATTTAATAGCTAATTAAATCTTTCATCTATGTGAACAGGTAATGGTTTAGATGATGAAGCTGGACTAAACAAATGCCTAAAAAATGTTCAATTTATCATTGACTTTTAAAGTGTGACTTGAATCCACCACAAGTGATTTATGAAAAACTTGTGAGATAGGCGGACTCTAACGACTTAACCAAAGCATTTATGATTTGCATTGTAAGACACTATAAAAATTCATTCTTTGTTAAAAGGAGTAACATGGTTACTTTCCTCAACCTACTTAATCAAAGATAATTACTAATGGCAATTGAAGATTTCCACAAAATAAATATAAATTAATCTTAAACTATTAAATGATATGTTAATACGTTATTTTAGGAAAATTTGATTTTCTAGAAAAGAAATTCGTAGTCGTCTTTTTGACTCATTGCTGGATTAACACCAATTTTTAAATAGAACTCGTCTCCTAAGCTTTTCGTGATTTGTAGCACTACGCCAATACTGTTAAAAGACATCACCCCTTTAACATCGGTTGCGTTTCTGACCGATGTTAAAGGGGTATTTTACATCTGTTTTATTAGAACCGATGTTAAAGTAGTTTATAGAAATCGGTTGTAATTAAAACCGATGTCTCAACCACTTTTAAGAAAAAAAAACACGCGATTGTTTCTTTCCCCACTTTCCCCGTTACTTGAAAACATTTCCCAGTTTATGTTTTTCATTTCCCCCCTTACAACATTTTATTTCCCCGCTCCTCAAACTCATACTCACTCACCATTTCCTCAAACTAATTTCAAACCCCTAATTCACTCACACACAAACTCACTCAAGAACCCTATTTCAAACACCTAAATTCAAACCCTAGCTTATAAACCCCCAAATTCAAACCCTAGATTTCAAAACCTTCATTGTCTAATCGTAATTAGGTCGAACCCTAACTTTCGATTTTTGTTAATTGGTTGTAGAGGATGCTTTAGATTGGCGGATTGTGCAATAATCTTTCTCTCTCCCCTCCCTTGAATTTTTCTAATTTGTTCTCGATTTATTGTTTAGAGTTCCAATTGATTCAATTAAACTAATTGATTGCGTGTGTGATTCAACTGGCAGAATCGTTTGATTGTTGTCGACTAATGGGAAGTCCAATTTTTCAATTGGCGTTAACAGTGATTCACCTCATTTATTGTAATTCTCTCTCTCTCTCTCTATCTCTCTCTCTCTCTCTCTCTCTCTCTCCCCCTCTCTCACTCTCTCTCTGAATTCTCTCTCTCTCTCTCTCTCTCTCTCTCTCTCTCGTATGGTTAATAAAATATTGGTTTGATTATATGTATAGGTCAAGTACTCCAAAGAACCCGATAATCCCACTAAATGTAAGTTAGATTCATCCTCATTGTACATATATGTACATGCTCTGTATCTATAGGTTATCTCTATAGTACTTGTAGTTTTATTTTATATATGTTTTTTGGTTACAGCCTGCAAGGCCCAGGGTGGGGGTATTCGCGTTCATTTCAAGGTACACAATTTGCTGAAATCGACAATAGTGTACAGGAAGTTTGCTGAAATAACAGATAATGAAATTATATTGGGATGCAAAATTAGACCACATTGCTTGAACTTGTCGGAACTCGGAACATGAACCAATATAAGGCAAGTTCAAAATTATTGGTGGATCTCTGATTCGGTGGGAAATTGTGTCGAAGTTGTCGACTAATTAACCCCTTTCCTGTCTGCTATGTAAATTTCAGTAAAGGATATTATATTGTTATTGTTTACTTGTCGTCTAAATAAGATGTGCATGGAGAATGGTAAGCAAGCTACATAAAGTAATTCCTAAATGATATATTTACGGAGAACATGTATGAAGACTATAATTTGTATGGGAAATTTCCAGCTATATATCAATGGAGACTGATGACTCATATTATTTAGTTAAAGTCACTAAGGCACTAATACTGGTTGGTCTTGTGAGTTGCAGGGCCTATCGAGCATTATACATTCTTAACTGGATTAACCATTATCTTATTGAGGAACATTTCAGGCTTTGGATATGTAAGTCAGTGGTAGATTTTTGTGTATGATGATGAATCTATCTTATTCAAACTTATATATGCATATGTTTCTTTCTCAGCTTGCATTTCCGGTCTTGTCCAAACTGCATTATATGCTGATTTCTTCTACTATTAATATATCGGGTATTTACCATTAGTCATTATCGATAATATAGTTAGTTGTTAGTTATTATCGATATATATTTAATTATTTTGTAAGATAAACTTAGTAAAGTATGTTTTTCAGTTGGAAAAACAAAGCCAAGCTTCAACTGCCAGCTTAGAATTAGCAAGGTTTTGAAAGAAGCTCAACTGTCCTTGTGAATCAGTTTTTCAACCGAGCCCTACAATCTTACCATCTTTTGACATGCATTCATATTGGTTCAGTTGATGTTTTATGGAGTTGTAATCTCAGTGATACAGCAGCTAGGTAATGATTAGTTTTGCGCACACTGGAAACTTACCTTTACTAGGAATTTGGTTTAAAAACCCATGGTCATATTAGATAGTTAAAGTTGACTGGGTTAAGCCTTATAACATGTATAACACTAAAAAAGCTCAATATGTTTATTTTAATCTTTATTAATACTTATTTTAAAGCCGAAATTTTCCAAGTATTCATTTTTATGGATAAAGGTCATGAAACAATTTCTACTGGATTTGGCAAAAGTTCAGTTTGGCAAAAGATCATGATCTGATAGACTTGTGAGATTTTTGAGGAATTTTGTTGAAATTATGTTTTGTATAATTTGTAAAACCTGATGAAAAAAGCAATGGCCCATTGCCTTCGTGAATGGGACGCCCGTTAAATTCAGGAAAAGCGACTCGTGAATCGTTCTTGGGTGAACCTCTGTTTTATTTAGTGGCTGAAGGTTCAGTAAATGATTCAACATTTGTTTTTGAGGGACAATGATTTACTACTGATTTTGGTTATGGGTTAATAGCTTTGAAAAATAAAATGTTTGAAATACGCTCGGCTGTTTTCACATTGTAATTACTAGTTGGGTTGATTTTTTAGACATTAGGATATAATTTTATTTAAAGTAGTTCCCTAATTCGTCATTGCCTTTTACTTGTATCATTACTGTTGATTTTATCACTTAAGTCACAGTTAGTTCAGACTACAGGTGCACTTAGATATAATAACAAATGCTATTAAAAGAACCATTAATTCCCTGCGGGTTGTATAACATCTGGAAATCTTCATATTGTATTTGTTCTAATGCTTTATATTCGGAGACTCAATTGGCTAGTAGCAAGTCCAGGAAATCTCAAGTTTTGCGTAGTGGTGCATCATCCTCTTCCAGAAATACGGGCAGTGACTCTAGGTTCTTCTTCCAGAAAGCAAGCTTCTGTAACACTTAAATACCTCCACACATGGAGCATATTACAAACTAAAATCAGAACTCGGAGAAATAGTATGGCAGTAGAAGCCCGAATCAGACAAAGGAAAGCTAGAGCATCAATTAAAACTTGAAACAAAGCTTCATGACCTTGAGGTAAAAGTCTGTCATGCTTGCAAGTGAAATTTTTCACTAGTCACATATTGTGGTTGATAAATCTTATTCACTGAAATATTTTAAATAATTTGTCTTCTCGTGTATAGTTTAATAATTCATTTTTGAACATCCATGACATTATTCACTTGCCTTTGCTGAATAGTAAGGCTATCCAGTATAGTGCCAAATGGTGATTATATATGTTTCCTTATGTGTTTTAGCTAGATGTCTAGAATACATAAGTTCAGTTCTATAAAACACCAGGTGCACACATGAATTATCATAAATAATGTTAGTGTTAAATATGACAGGATGGTTCAAAAGATGAGAGAGAATTGCGATCCTTAAAAAAGAGGCTGGATAGTTATGGTTCAGCAAAAGAAGCAACTGCAGATCCTTTCTTTAAAGAATTGTATGTTGACAATGCTCTCTGAATGAAGAAGTGAGATAAGTCTTTTCTGTGTTAGTCTTAAGCTTATTGGACATCATCTACAACAATAGCAACGGGTTTATCTTTGTAGCTCTTCCTCTTTTATACAAGTGTAGTAGCTCCTGTCATCATTGTATATGTGGTTTTCTCATTTAGATAAGTGTAGCAACGGATTATTATGCTTTCGGGTGAATCTTTTGTATTGCTAACTTTGGTGGTATATAAATCTATTTGAATGCAATGCTGATTTTGGAAAATTTTTGGACACATAATTATGCAATTATAACACATCACGTTGTTATTGAAAAAATGATGTTAAAACAAAGAACAGACATCACTTTTGAAAGCAAAACCGATGTTCCTGCAAAAAACAGACATCATTTTAAGCCTATACCACATCACCTAAAAACTGATGTCTAATTTGGCAATTTCATGGATTTACTTTACATCGATTAAAAAATGATGTGGTATACAATTTACAACATCGGTTTTCCATTCAAAATTTATGTAGTATACTCTTTACAACATCGGTTCTAACCAAAATCGATGTAGTACAGGGGTTGAGACATCGGTTCCCATTTAAAAACTGATGTTTTTGACAACTATTCACATCGGTTAGAAACTGATGTAATAAATAGTTTTTAACATCGGCCCAAAACCGATGTAAAACACATAGACTTTTAACCTCACACAGCTAGACATCGGTTTTGAAAATTTTTAACATCGGTCCAGAACCGATGTCTATCAACTGATTTGGCGTAGTGTAGTGAATTTACCCATAAAAATTCTTATTTTTGTTCTGACTACCAAGTCTCGAAAACATCAAATATATCAAATAGCACACATGCAAATGCTTAACCATGTAATAGCTCCTCGATATCTTATAATTCTGTTCCTCAACTTTACACACCAACACAACTATTCAAGCACGCAAACGTAGTCTCAAGAGACTAAAATATCATGAATAACATCAAAGTCTCAATCAACAAGATAAATAGCATGCTCTCATTGGAAACTAACCTCACAAACACTCAATTCACACAAGTGTTTAAGTACAACTATATAACACTCATGTTCAGTCAAATGCACATGTGCTACCATAAGCTTGCATGTCTACCAAAATCTCTGGACTTCGTGTATGTATAAGTCAAAAGGTCTTTCTCAAGGATTGTAATGAGGCTTAGGTAAGGGGTAGAAAATAAAAAAAAGTGGCTAACAGGTCGCTAAACTTGATAACTAATATAGCACAATCAACATAAAACTAACCAAATTATTGCTTTCCTACTTTCACATTGTACAAACCAATGTACACAAAATCAAGTTGATCTTTTTCTAGCTCATTTATTATTCTTTTTACAATTGTTTTTCAAAATCAAGTCGTTCTTCAGTAACCAAGGGTAGTAAAAAGTCATCAAGAAAAATAAATGTATTTCTCACCTTAATTTCTAGCCTAATTGCCCTCAATACCAGCACATGTTCGTGGATCATCCCATTCATATGACATTGCACTTGATGCTTTATTCCTGCTATTTTTTTCAGATTATCAAACTTTATATTGATTCCCACCAAAACTAACACACTTTAACAAAGATATTCACACACTAAATATTCTACCAATCAACATACTTTAACAAAGATATTCTCACACTTAATATTTTACCAATCTTATGTATATATCACAAAGCTCCACTAGTAAATCAAGACAAGAACAAATAAATAAAGTCAAAATTTTAGATGGTGGGATACGTAGAAGGCATAAAAGGATCAGTAAGGATTATTTTTCAGGATGCCGTTTTACCAAAACACATATATTGACGAATAGCCCACAACAGAAACATACTTTGGTAAAAAATGTATAAATCATAAATTGCAGACTCCAAATTCATCAAAATTGACAATAACGTACATTCAACTTTAATTTTTTAAAAGCACATACAAGACATCATCATGTACAAACTATTTTCTGCCAAGGAGACATATACATGATAAGAGAAAATTAGGCCTACATGGTGTATACGGATCCTTATAAACATGTTGTATTTGACAATGTAAGCAATGTTCTTTTAATTTTTTTTTTAATTTTTTGTATCTTTCCTAAAAATCTAACAAAGAAGAACTAAAAATATTGTTTCTAATATTGATGTCACAACACTTTTTAAACTTTAACTCTCATTTTTTCAAATGGTGCAAAGTAAAATGAAAAGTGGGTAAAGTGGTGGACCTATTAATATTTAATAATATATTTGAGATAGTGGAGGAAAGTAGTAGGTGTAATAATGTTTTTTATTATTAAATATATGAGATAGTGGGTGTAATAGTGGGAGAAACTTATTATTTTTGGAATGTAAAGAAATGAGAGGACACCCCAAAATAGTAACTGTAAAGAATCTAGAGGGACACAGAGAGTAAATCACATGAAAAATTTACAATCAGACAATAACTCTAGCTGTCTATTTATTACTCCCAACCAACACCGAAAGTATACACACATAAAACAACCATTTCAAAATATTGTAAAATGTTGGTAAACCTACCCAAAAAAGTACCAACTTAAATGATCAACAAAATCACACATTTCATAAATCCTATTAAAAAAAATTATTTCAAAATTAATCAAAAAAATTATATATCAAAAATAAAAAAAATATTAAAATAGTCAAAAAATATTAACTATACTAAATTGATGGCCACATTTGATCATCAACTTGACTACATTCAAAAATATTCTTTCCTATTAACAAAAAAATTAAGAAACTAGAAACTATTATGTGGGGGCATAATTTCGATTGAGGTAACGGTAAACATAAGAAAAGATTAAATATTTTAAATATAGAGAAATATTTGACAAATATACATTGTATAATCTGATTACCAAATTTCGTAATCTCATGACAGAGGTTAAATGACCCTAAGTACAAAAATATTATGGTAGAAATATCATAATATCCAATTAAGAGAAATTATGTGGGACTTGTTAATTTTTAATAAGGATAAAAAGAATAATTTAAATACTGTTGTGGAATAAAAAGTAGGGTTATCGAATTGCGGCTAGGGTTCGTGAGCTTCGTGCTTTAATGGCTGCGCTTGTGTTATCGTGACCTAATTCGGGTCCTCACAAGATGCCTACGTATCTCAGAGTTGAGAATCAAGCCAACGTAATTCTAGGATGAGGGGTCAGGCCCTTTATATAGGCTGTGGAAGCCTTAGAATTATAGTAGGTTTTGGAGACTTGGTGGATAAGTCACCGTAATTGAGGAAGGTTCTGACTCCTTCCTTTTAGGAATTAGTTTCCATGTCGGATTTGGTGCCTTGGAGGCTACACAATATCCTGGGGATATTCTAGGACGTTCTTAGTTTCTAGAACGTTCCTGTTTTGTGGATCAGACCCATGTTAGAGATAGGCTTTTACCGGGCGTCCCCAGTTTGGGCCGTTCTTTTGGGCCTGATCATTAATTACGAATTTAGTGCCCAACTAGGGTTTCGGGCCATATTTATGGGCCAATAAATGTCACATTAATTATGTCTTTAAGGGTTACTTTTCACCCATATCATTTGCCCCCCAACTTCTAGGAAAACTTGATTTCGTAGAAGTTTAAGGTCACACCGGCCCTACCAGGGTATCGTCTTACAGTGAAGTGTGGAGCGACCTACACATTCACAATGACTAAAATTCTCTCCTAAGTTAATACTTAAGAAAGTTAAACGTTCCTTGGCCTCTCGAACCTTTTTCTTAAGGTTTCTGGGCCTTTCGGGAATAGGATTAGTGCCGTTTTGAGCTCGTAGACACTAATCCAAGTGCAATTCGTGCATAGGATTCTTTATCATAAATTCATTAGTGCTTTATTTCCCTCAACTTATCTAAGTTAGGGTCAATATCAGGCAGTCATTGCTCATAAGCTTTGATAAGGGCTAATTGTTAAGCAGAAGACGCTATTTTGGCCCTACTCGGGGCTAAACAACCCTAAACGGGGTTATAAAGGTCTTGATTTAGGCCAACAAGTTCATACTTGATGTAATTACTATTAGGATATCCACTTTTAACCTTTGGATAGGTTAATTCTCGAGTGGAAGTCTTTAAACGTTGATAATTGAGGCTAATCACCCCCTAATTGCGATTAGCGAAGTCCTAACCCCAAATTTTGGAGTCAAGTTAGTTAAGTAGAGCTTTTTATAACCTCCTGGTTGCAAAAAGAATCACGTGAAAATTCTCATTTTTGAGTTGTCTAGGGAAGAAATACTATCCCCTAGAAGGTGTTTCAGGGTCTTTCAATATCCCTGGTTTTCTAAACACCCCTGGCATCACCAAACCCAAATTTTGAAGTTGAGCTTATATGATGGGGATTCTTATAATCTCCTAGTATAAAGAAGAATCACATGAAAATATGCATTTTTGAACGTTCTGGAGGCGAAATACCCCATTTTTAGCTGATTTTCAGACCTGGTCTCGCACGTGATCATAACACCTTCCAAATTTCATGGAAACACTTGGCCACCTGCATAGGCTTGTAGAGGGCCTCACAAGGTTCTTGAATCTCAAATTTGAGCTCAAACGGAGCGTTTTTGAGCGTTCTGGAGGGTCACGAAAACACCCTAAAAAACAGGTCCCCCGAAAGCCTTCCAAACACCCTACCAAGGTGGCCTGGTCGGCTCACCCTGGTCGGCCATTCGGCCCATGGTGCCTGGTCGGCTAGGGCTGGTCGGCTGGGCCCCCCCAATATGTTTTTTTTTTTTGAATTTTGGCCATTTTTTGGCTAGTTGACTTTGACTTTTGACTTTACTTTTGACTTTGACTTTGACCAAAATCAAAACTTGTCTTAAACTCCCTTCCTTGTTCCTAGAAAGGATTTAGTGATACCTTGGTTGGTTTGATGACCCTTGGCCTCAAACAACCTACTTCTTGGTTTTCAGGACCTTCCGGGTCTAAACCTTTCTTGAACTCTTGATATCAAATAACCTTTGGTTAAACTATATCCCTTGGCTTCCAGGCATTCTCATGTACCTATAATAGTGTGTTTTAAACAACCTTAGCCTTGCCCCCCTTGTGTTGAGGGTCTTTACTTCTTTATTTGAAGATGTGGGGACTTCCCTTATTATCAACACCTGACTTCGAGTCTAGGATATCGTAGTTAGTTTTTCATCCTAGGTTTTAAGCTTAAGGTCTTCACATCTCCTTCCTTATTTGTAGGATCTTGTCCTATCTTAAGCTCATCATCCTTAGGCTAGCCTCAGGCCTTAGGCTTAAGCAATCAGCTTGATTCAGGACAATCAACCTCGTTGGCCATCTAGGCTTATATTTTGTGCTGGGATTCAAAACCCACATTCCATACTCCAGAGTAGGTCTTCTCATATCCTTAAAGATATTAGCCTTTTAGCTAATCATCATGATTAGTGGCTCTAATCATGGTTTTTAGCTTAATCCCCTGTTTAGGCTTGATAAGCATATATTAATCAACCTGGGAGGTTGTTAACTATATTATTGCTCCTGCCTGTATTTCCATTCGTTTCTTTCACATATTTTACGAATTAGATCGTTTATTTGACCCAATTCCGGGTTCACAGAGCCCTTTTCCTGCTATTTTCGGCTATTTAACCTGTAAACGCGGGTCGTTGGAAAGACGACCTGCTATTGAGGGTCATCATTTTCCTTATAAAAGAGTGTGGATTGAAGTCATTCTTCACATTTCCTTCTTCTTTCAAAGAAAATTTCTTTCTGTGAGCTCTCAAGTTTCAAGCACTTCTTTCAGTTTCAGACAAGGCTGTAATGGCAAGTGAGGGTGGTCAGAACGCCTTAGTTCCTTCCAAGGGCCTTCTTCAGGCGATTAACAGGAGAACTAAAGACAAGAACAGAAAAGGTAAGGTCTTTCCTCCTCGTTATCAATTATCTTTATCTGAGCTTTTAGATGAGCCCGGGGATGTGTTTCCGAACAACGCGGAATTCGACTCTTTTATGTTCCCTAGTACTTTGGATGCGGGAGATATCAGGAACTTACTCAAATATGAATTCCCTGCTGAGATGAAGCTTAGAATTCCCACACCAGGGGACAGAACTTGTAACTGGCACCCTGAGAACTTGTTTGTGTACAAAGGTGCCATTGATGCTGGCCTTAGGTTTCCAATTCACCCTTGGCTTGTTAGGTTATTAGCTGAGGTTAAAATCAACCCCTGTCAGCTATACCCCAACTCCTGGAAATTCATCTTCATTTTCATGGTTGAATGCATCAGAGGAGGCATCCGCCTTAGCATCCCGTTGTTTAGGCATCTATTTGCTTTTAAGAATAGCCCTATCACTAGGAAAGGATGGGTGAGCATCCAACACCGCATAAAGTCTAGGATGATTATTGACGCTTCTTTTGTGCCTGATTCTTGCCACAACTGGAGGCACGAATTTTTCATCCTTAGATGGAAAGGAGGTGACTGGGGTAACTTTTTCAGGTCTAAATTCAACCACGTGACTGATGAGGGTGTTAGTGAGCTTCAACTCACAACTGAAGAAATATCCCAACGGGATTGGCTTATTTCAGTCTTTCAGAAAACCCACTATCGTGAAGTTGTGACTGAACGTGCCTTGTTGGAGGCCGGGCTTAGTTATATCCCTCTCGAGGGTAATTCTTACTTTAACTTCTTTTCTTTCATCGTACTTGTTCTTATTCCAACATCGTTTCCTTTGCTTTGTTTGCAGTTGCTGAGGAGATTGACAACCATCCGAGCCAACTTCCCCATATCACCAAAAGGATGATTAAGAAAGCTGAGAAAGAAGCTAATCCTGAAGACGTACCGGCCCCTGAGTTCCTTCAGCATTGTTCGAAGGCGGGGAAGAGAATTAGGAGTTCGGATGGGAGCATGAAGACAACATTCATGCCTGACTGGGGGATATGTGAGCAGGATGCTATCAAGGACAGTCACCTCCTTGCTCGAGAGTGGTCTCGGAACGCCATAGCCCCGGCCGACAAGGTCCATTTTGCAACAGCAACAGATTTAGAGGAAAATGAAAGCATGGGGGCATATCATGCCTATAACGTAAGTCGATCTCCTCTTCCTTTTCATTGTTATGGTTGTATATTGGCCGTCGTGGCTTAACACATTTTCTTATGGCGTTTTTGTTTTGGTAGCTAAATGCTCACTTCCAGAATGCTATCCAACTCGGGAGATCCTACAAGGACAAGGAGAGAACTGCCCTCAAGGCTGTAGAGAAGCTTCAGAAGGAGTCTGAAGAGTGGGAGGCTAAGTATTTCACCTCGGAGGACCAACTCTCATCCCTTAGGGGAAAGTATGCTGCTCTGGAAAACAGGACCCAGAATAATGAGAACTCCATCATTCAGAACTACTTAGGTTCAGACACTTTTCTTGCCTTCATTGATGAGCATGACAGGGAGGTCCAGCCGGACAGCATGACCATAGGTTGGGAGAAGGCTGTGAATAGGATTAGCCAAGATCATAAGGGAGTTGTCTTTCCTTCCTTTTATCCGAGTCCCTGGAAGGTGACAGAGGACGATGACCTTGTTGAAGGTGTTGGGACCTCCCCTGTGAGCAAACGTGCTTCTGGTTCTGGGACAAAAGGCATTCCTCAACAAGCAGGGTCTAGTTCTGGGAGACGTCCCTCAAGATCCCATCAGAGCGGGAGTTCAGAATGCCCCTTAGCGGGACGAATCCGTGAACCCAAGTCGGTTAGTATCAGTAGCTCCTCAACCTCAACTTCCCGGAGCGAAGAAGAGGGTGAAGAAGAAGTCCCTGCTCAGACTGCTCCTCCAAAAACCAAGAAGCGGTTGGTGAAGACTGCTTCTATCAAGAAGTGATTGAGCCTTGCATGGCCTGTGTTAGCCTCGTGTGGCTTTAGTTCTTTTAATATCCCGTCTTCGATTATGGTCTTTCATGAACTTGTACTTTTATTCATATGTGTGTAACTTAAACTTTGATTGTGCCCTCCTGGGTATTTTATCTACGTGCTTGTTTTCTATGTTCCATATGTTCTTTTATTTTCGGTACTTGGTCATCTTAGACTTACACACATCTGGTGCTTGATACATCACAAGGATTTTCAGAATCATAGAACAGAAAACAAGCTTGTATTGATAACGCAAAATGGGCTCAGCCCTTACATAGAATATTATGTCCTACTAGGAGCAACATGCTCTGCAATGGTTTCATATGAACCTTATTTCTACTTCTATTAGATAGGCTAAAAGCTAAGTCCTTAACAGGAGAGCTTTAAACATAGTAAACCTTGAGATTCGAGGCGTGCCAGGAGCGGGGTACCTCGTTTCCATCCACGGTTTCCAGCTTATAAGAGCCTCTTCCCAACGTCTTTCTCACTCTATATGGTCCTTCCCAATTAGGGGCCAACTTTCCTGTCTGTCCAACTCCAGAGGCTTCAATTTTTCTCAAAACCAAGTCGCCTTGTTTGAAGAACCTTCCTTTAACCCTATGGTTGTAGTGAAAGGCTGCTCTTTTTTGGTGCTCAACATTACGGGCATTTGCTTCATCTCTGACCTCATCGATTAAATCAAGAGCAAGTCTCATGCCTTCCTCATTGGTTTCTTGCTCATATGCTTCCACCCTTGGAGATACGTGCGAAATTTCCAAAGGGACAACTGCTTCTGCCCCGTAGGCTAGCAAAAATGGAGTAGCTTCTGTCGTTACCTTGCAGGTAGTACGATACGCCCACAGTATAGGCAGTAATTCATCAACCCACGTGTTTCGAGATCGTTCGACCCTCTTCTTAAGTCCATCAAGGATAATTCGATTTGCTACCTCAGCTTGGCCATTAGCCTGGGGGTGAGCTACTGAAGTAAAACGAAGTTCAATGGCGTTCTCCTCACAGTATTTCTTAAACTCCTCATTGTTGAATTGGCGTCCGTTGTCCGTCACTAGGATTCGTGGGATCCCATATCTACAAATTATGTTCTCCCAGAAGAACTGGGCAACTTGTTGGGTGGTTATTTTTGCTAGCGGCTTGGCTTCAATCCACTTGGTAAAATAATCGACACTACGCCATAGATGGGCATATGTAACGCCTCTCTGATGTTACAATAGGCCCGAAAAACGTTACATTAGATCTATTGTAACACCAGGAGGCGTTACGTTTACGAGCATTACAATAGATACCCTAATGTAACGCTTTTCTTCTCTATTGTAACAGTAGCAAAAGTATTACAATAGGCACCTATTGTAACACCAGGGGCCCAATTGTAACACATTTTGAGTGTTACAATAGCTCAGTTCAATTTTTTCAAACGTGGCACCATGTGCATACGTGGCATTACGTGGCACCACGTGGCCACGTGGCAACACATGTGGCGCCACGTGGCACACTGTGTACACGTCACCAGCCTCTATTGTAACACTATACTGGGCAATTGTAACACATATTAAGTGTTACATTTGACTTGGTAAATATTTTATAGGGGGCCCATATACCCTATTGTAACACCATTTTTATCTGTTGTAACATTATTTTCTATTTATTGTAACACTATATATTAACAAATGTAACACTACAATAAGCAAACGTAACGGTAAATTTTTGAAATTTTGAAATGTAGGCTCTGCATTAATAATATTCCCAGCCAACACAACAAGATCCACTACATTAATTCCAAACTACATAATAAACCAAAAGCCATCTCCATACTACTCCAACCAAACCTCCAAACTACGCCAACAAACTCCAAAACAATTCAATCCCAAATTCGATAGTAAAAGTAGATAACATAACCAAATAACATAAGCGCATAAGCGCACAAAAGTAATAATGTATGATAAACCACAAATTTGATAACAGAACTAAGAAGTGGCGCCCCTGGAGTTTGTGTGATTGGAGTGCCAGTCTCGTCTTGATCACTTGAGAAGGTTGCACAAAAGTCTCCAATATCAAACTTGAGAGTAGGATTCGCCTCTCCTAATTTCTTCAAGTACCAAGTCATGTTCTCCTGGACCTTTCTGTTCACTTTGGCCTCCATTTGGCTCTCCAATTCTCGAGTTATCCGAGTTTAATACAGAAGTGCTGGATCTATTCATGACTGGTGGGCCAGCAAAAAAATAAAGTTATAATAACTATTTTCTGCCATCAACTCACTCACTGACATCATTGCCCTATGGATAGATTATAATAACTATTTTCTTCTATAGTACCTGCACCTTAGTTTTTAATTGGTTTCACCTTTGCATTTCATACAAGACATTCTTCATTTTTCCTCCTACGCGATTTAATAGAGTGAAGGGGATAGATTCAGCAAAACTGGTTTTTTAGAATCCATGCTAAATCTACTTCTGATACTTGTTTATTTAAACATGTAATCAATGTGAATTCACATGGTTTAAGTTGCAAGTAGCCCAAGCTAATTGCAGATCACTACTTGAAAAAAGTGTGAGATCATAACGGCAATTGTGTGTAAACAGGTTTTATTGTTTACTTATTACTTGGTTCAAGTATAATTTCAACTTCATTTCCTAATTTCCCTAAATATTTCACAAGAAGTTCTCACAAGGATTCAGCAAGAATTTTGGTCTCTGTTTCTTGCCTTCACTTGCTCAGTCTTTAAATTTATGTGGAGTAACAGAAATTAAGACATTATATTAAAAGCAATACTAAACAGTGTTATAATGCATCTTATAATACAGATGGTAGAAGATAGCTTCTAAACCCAAAAACATAATCAAAGTAATTATGAGAAGCTTCAGCAGAATTGCTTACAATTAACTTTCGAAGTTTACTTGTTCGACGAACGATAACATGTGAAAGATATGTAGAAGGGTAGTACAGTGTGAAAAAGTTCTCAACGCTTTCACTGAAGCTGATTCCGGATGAAACAGGAATACCTCGAACTAATACAGTGAACTGATGATTCTTAGGCTCCAATGAATAAAAGCAAGTTATCCGTTTTGAAGAGATGTACTTGAACTCCTGCACGTATTGATTTCTTTAGGAAGAAATTTTCAAGGTTGCTTTCACCCGCTCAGATGAATCAGCAAATGGCAAATAACAATGCACTTACAGAGTAAAGAAGATAGCACACAAATCCCGTGAAATAGGCAGCTGAGAAGTGTATCCATAACCTGCAGAGAGGCTAAAAAACTTTCAGAATCTCTTCACAGAAAAATTGCTAGCAATTTAAATTAGTTCAATTAAGATCAGAAACTTAGTACTTTTATGAAGCCAAAGCAGTGAACAAATCTCGTAGGATATCTGTAGATATACTTATATGTCAGAGGAAAGAATGTTCATACAAAGAACCTTTTCGAGAAGCTGATCAATTGGCTTAATTGGTATCTCCATCCAACAGATGTATGAGGCAAAATCCTGGATATTTCTAGCAAATCTCCACTAATAATCCAGGTTTGTACAAGATAGTTGAGCCCTTCAAACAATATTTCCATATATCTACAAAAACTCCTATAATGAATTCAGAATGCTCATGTGTGTCACTGTGTGTGAAGCTCTCTCATATTTACTTCATTTTATAGAGTAAATATCATGTTTTAACTTTGTTCCACCGGCATATCATCATTCTAAAGTGCTTATTAGGTACCTAGATTTTGACGGTTAAAAAAAATTGAGTTGATGCAGTGATGAAGCAGGAAGGTAAACTAGATCAGCCACTACTGATTGTCAAGATAGTATATAACTTGGTATCAGCTTGGGTAAATTCAGGTTGTTTCGGGCTAAAGGTTTGGAGCAGTGGAGGTCCGTTCAATGATTTTGTAGGTTTTATATCGTGCTATTGACTAGATATTGTTATGGCAACCTATTGTTCTGCTTTAGTAGTTAGCAAGGGTGGAGTCTGAGAACTGTTATCGGAGGCTACTAACTAACTATCAGATAAAGCACTTAACACGGAAGAGTACGAAATATACCAGCCCCGGCTGCACACGATGATAATCAATCTCGGCAAAGAGTACATCCACCATACCAACAAGCATGCGGTACTGGTGATGAGAAAAACACCATTTCGCATTAATAGTCAAAACATTTGGTCTCTTGCCCGCCATTTCTACAACAGTTTCAGAGAACCCAACTACATAGACCAAACCCTCCTGCAAATAAAAAAAATGTTATCAAAATACTATTAAAGCACACATCTAGGCAAGGTATAAATGATAGAGATAAATGACCGATAATAGACCACATAACTTACCGAGCCAACAAGGTCAGACAAATCGGAAACTGTAAGTCCACATACATTTCCCAGGTATAAGACACGAGTGCCAGGTTTCTGAAAAACAAAAAATGAAACATATTTATTAAAATTAATTAATTACACAGCTCATATGCTATTCCAAGTCCAACAAACGATCATACTTACAATCCATATATTGGTAACACCATGATGGATTGCAGCACCCAACTTTGACCTATGCGGATCCCATACTCTGTACTCTTCAGTTCTGTCCTCATTCTGAGATATAAAGATTGAAAATAATTTAGAGTACTGTATTATTTAGGGTTCTTGTTTGCGGGCATAGTAAATTGGATGACATTCAACAGAAATGAGTGATGGTATGACCATGAAATCTACACTTCTGTCATTTTCTCCAAATATAGAAGCCAAAATCATCATATCGTGAGTTATACTGAGTTCCCTTTTTTTTGTATCTTTATTAATTAGATATTGGCCTATTGGGGTGTATTATATACTTAATTAGAAGAGATTCTATTGTATTATATACTGGTTTGAGCCCTATGCATCCATTAGTTGTTAAACGAGCAAAAGTGGAGGCGTTGAAGAAGCAGTTGGATAATGAGAAGGCCAAGAATCTTAACTCGGTTGAAGTTACTGGGGTCATGACCCTAAATAACCTAAAGACTAGCCTCCCTACTGTATTTCAGGCATTGATGGGGTTTGCTAGTGCCTATAGTCAGGCATTTGAGCTCATTCATAGTGCCACACCATAGAGTAATCGAGGGCGCTCACTGTGCCACACCATAGAGCATTCGAGGGCACTCACTGTGTCACACCAGTCATCCGGACGGATTTTTTAGCCCAGTGTCTTTATTTTTTTTCTCCTTGCGAGGGCCTTCTCAAAAATTTTAATCTGGGGTATTTAGTAACATTATCTATTTACTGGCAGTGAATAGTGTTAGTGCAGTTTTATGTATATAAAAATTATATTTTTCAAAAAGTTTCTGGCTTTGTAGCAAGACAATCTAGATATCAGATATATCTACTTGCAGCTTTCCATATGGACCATATGGCATACAGTTTTCATCAAAATCCAAAAGGTCTTCTTGGAATGTAACTGGTGCAGATGCCATTTTGTAAAACCACGGCTTAAACACTCATTCGAGAACACCATATTCGATTGCAGCTGTGAGCTTAATTGCAGAAAAATGAGATGAAATAGTAGCTTCCTAAATTAATACTACCTAAATAGTAGCAAGAGATTCTATTAGTTGTTATGTATTGTAATTTATTATTGCTTCCCGAAATGAATTCAATTCTATGTTATCATAATTGAATGCAAAAAAAAAACCATAATTATACCAAAAGAACATACAATACATAAAACACAAAACTCAAGACAGATAAAAACCAAATATAAAACTCACCTGAACACGTATTAATCTTTCGCCAAAAAGAGCTTCCCCGGGCACTAGATTTTTTGTGCACAAGATACCCTCTTCACCCTTGACACTGAAAAGTCCTTCAAATCTATGCGGCACAACCCCGACTTGTTCTTGAATTGTAAAACCAAGGAGAGAAGATAATTGTAGCTAAAAGAAGAAAGACCTAAAAATTAAAAATTAAAATTAGGGGTTTTGAAAGGCCAGTAAGTGTTGTGTTGTTGTGAAATTAAAGATTCGAAATCAAGGAGAGATATAGATATAGATATAGAACCATGGTTGAAAACAACAAACACAGATCTTGAAACAAAATAGAGGATGCAAAAGATGGAGTCTTTTCATTACCTTGAATCCCAGAAAGACAGAGAGATGTTACAGTTTATGTGTTACTTGTGTGTGTCTTTTGAATTCAATCAATATTATAAACCCTAATTCTGTACCAGATGAACAAACAAAAACCATTTCTTGGAGGGCTTCTTCCGGCCGAGAGAGTCGAGAGAGAGAAAGAGCTAGAAGAGAGAAATGTTTTGTTTAGATATGTGTATACTTTTGTTTAAGGGGGAAATGAAAATGTTTAGTTTTCATTTGGGGGGAAAAAGCCCGCCCCAATTTTCACCTCGGCCAACACAGTTTACTACTACTTATATCTTTTGTAATTTAATTGAATTATTAAATTTATTATAATATAAAAAAAATAAAAATATATCACATGTATTAATATATAGTATAAATTAAAAAAATTATCACTTAAACATACATAAATATCATGTTCATGTAAAAAAATATAAAATCGTCGAAGAAATCATTTTACATATAAAATCGTCTACTTTGACCAGTTTGACCGTTATAAAGCCAAACCAAATGGATTAGGAAATTTTTTTAAAAAATTACCACATCACTAAAATCGTTAGATCATGACATCCGTACTCCACGCTGGCAGTTCTAATATATTATTAGTTTTTAATTTATTTTTTAATCATTTTTCATAATTTTTAAAAAGTCATACAAAATATATGTTATATATTTATATATAAATTTTAGTGATAAAAATATTCTAAATTTTTTACTATATTAATTCTTATATTTTAGTGAGAGAAACCAACTAAATATATTATATTATTTTCATAACATATTTATTTTATTTAGTACTTATTATTATTGTATGAATTTCTAAAATTAATATTTAATCCAAATAAGGAGTTCGTTAATTTAAAATCAAAGAGGGTTTTCATTTTCCGGAAATTGGGTTAAAGAGTAATAGATTTATTAATTATAAGTTATTAAAAAAATAAATATTAGTAATAAAAATTTTAAAAAAATAGTAAAATTCAAAAACTAGTATTACCTATTGTAACACCACGATGTGGTGTTACATTTCACGTAACACCGTAATTTCAGAGTAACACTAGATATATGGCTAATGTAACACCAATCGAGCGGTGTTACAATAGGTATGAACTTTACTAGCTATTGTAACACTATTTGTGTAACGCTTACAAAAAAGCATTACAGTAGCCCACTTATGGCGTAGTGCGATAGCCACTATTAGGAACTTCCTTTGCGCTGAGGCCACGGGAAAAGGACCAAGTATGTCCATCCTCCACATGGCAAACGGAATGGGAGAGTTAATTGACGTTAGCATCTCTGGTGGCTGCCTAACAATTGGAGCGTGTTTCTGGCATCTGTCACACTTTTTAACATAGCTTTTGGCATCATCCAACATTCCTGGCCAATAAAATCCCAGGCGGGTGATCTTATGAGCTAGGGCCCTGCCCCCCAGGTGCTGCCCACAGATCCCTTCATGAACTTCCCTTAATGCCTCTTCCGCCTCTTGAGGCCTCAAGCATTTCAGGTATGGGATAACAAAAGACCTCTTATAAAGGATGCCTTCAATCAAAGCATATCTCAATGCCCTCACCGATAGTTTTCGTGCCTCCGAGGCATCTTCGGGGAGCCAACCAGTTTCCAGATGAGCCTTGATAGGATCAATCCAACAGCTTCCTACTTCAATAGGTGCCACCAATTTTGAGTTGATGGTAGGGGCCTTCAGGACCTGGTAATAGACGTTCCCTGCATAATTCTCTATTTCAGAAGAGGCGAACTTTGATAAGGCATCGGCCTTGACATTCTCCTCCCTTGGGATATGCTCTATACAGCATTCATCAAACTGAGTCATAACAGCTTTCACAACCCTTAGGTATTTTGCCATAGTTTCATCCTTGGCTTCAAATTCACCATTCACTTGTGATACTACGAGTCTCGAGTCCCCACAGACTTTAAGGTTCTTGACTCTCAGTATTCTGGCCAAGCCTAATCCGGCTATCAAGGCTTCATATTCAGCTTCATTGTTGGTCGTCGGAAAGTCCAACTTCAGAGCATATTCTACTAAGAACCCATCAGGGCTTTGCAAGACTAAGCCTGCACCACTAGACTTTGTTTTTGATGCTCCATCAAAATAGAGCACCCAATACTCCTTCTGATCAGGTTCAAGCTCCTTAGCTTTATCTTCATCTTCCTTGTTTAATACTACCTCTTGCCCCCCGACTTCTTGGTTGATGGTACATTCAACCACGAAGTCAGCTAAAACTTGAGCCTTAATGGCTGTCCTAGGCTTATACGTGATATCAAACTCCCCGAGTTCGATTGCCCACTTGATTAGCCTTCCACTGGCCTTCGGGCTATGCAATATACTTCGTAACTGTTGGTCCGTCAGGACTTCAATCTTGTGTGCCTGGAAATAAGGTCGTAGTTTCCTTGAGGCCGTCACTAGTGCGAGAGCAAATTTTTCAATGGTCGAGTAATTCAATTCAGCTCCATGCAGCACCTTGCTCACGTAGTAGATGGGCTTCTGAACCTTGTTCTCCTCTCGAATGAGGACGGCACTCAGTGCTTGTTCAGATACCGCCAGATACAGGTATAGGGTCTCTCCAGAACTAGGTTTGGCCAACAACGGGGCCTTGGTCATGTATTCCTTCAATTGTTCAAAGGCCTCTTGGCTTTCTGATGTCCACTCAAAATTTTTTACTTTCTTCAAGGCCTGAAAGAAAGGTAAACATTTATCGCCAGACTTTGAGATGAATCTTCCCAAGGCAGCTATTCTACCAGTTAATTTCTGCACGTCTTTCACGGAACGTGGTGGCTCCATGTCGAGAATTGCTTTGATTTTATCTGGGTTGGCTTCAATGCCTCTTTTTGAGACCATTAGGCCCAAGAACTTCCCTGACCCAACGCCAAAAGCACATTTGGCTGGGTTCAGCATCATCTTATGGTGCCTCAGCACTTCAAACGCCTCTCTTAGGTGTTCAATATGGTCAGCTGTAAGCAAGCTCTTGACCAACATATCATCAACATATACCTCCATGGTTTTCCCAATCAGGTGGGCAAATATCTTATTTACCAGTCGTTGATAAGTAGCTCCTGCATTCTTTAGTCCAAAAGCCATGACAAGGTAACAAAAAACACCAAAGTCAGTTATGAAATATACCTTTGGGATGTCATCCTTGTGCATCTTAATCTGGTTGTAACCACTGAAACCATCCATGAAGCTTAGCATCTCATGTCCTGCCGTAGCGTCTATTAGCGTGTCGATCCTTGGTAGAGGGAAGCAGTCCTTAGGGCACGCATCATTTAAATCAGTGAAGTCTATGCACATCCTCCACTTACCGTTGGCTTTCTTGACCATCACAGGGTTAGCCAACCATTCAGGAAACTGAATCTCCTCAACAAAACCAGCCTCCAAGAGTTTGTCCACCTCTTGTTTAATGGCCTCTTGCCTTTCTGGAGCAAAGTTCCTCTTTTTCTGCTTAACGGTCTTCCGCTTAGGGTCGACATTCAACCTGTGAGTTATGAGTTGGGGATCAATCCCTGGCATATCAGCTGTTGTCCAAGCGAACACATCCTTATTTTCTTGTAGGTATTCAATTAACCTGCCCTTCATGGGTTCTTTCAGCGACGCTCCAATGTACGTGACCTTTTCAGGGTCCTTACTGTCCAGGGGTACAGGAACCAAATCCTCTGCTGGTTTCCCCCGGTGTTTGTCATCCCGAATATCCATGTCCTCAATCGGGAGGACCTGCCCCCCGACTCCATCAGCTCTTAACGCGGCCACATAACAACTTCGGGCAATCCTTTGATCGACCTTCTGTTCTCCAACACCATTCCTGGTTGGAAACTTGACTTTCATGTGATAACTAGAGGCAACAGCCTTGAACGCGTGGAGTCCGGTCCTTCCGAGGATCGCGTTATATGTGGAGGCGGCCTTAATTACCAAGAAGTTCAACATCTGTGTGGCCTCCTTAGGCTCCTTTCCAATAGTAACCGGGAGTTGGATAGTTCCTTCAACGCTAGATTCGACTCCATTGAACCCATATATGGGCATGTTATTTGGGGTCAGCTGGGAATCATTGTATCCCATCTTCACAAACGCATCATGAAACAGGATGTCAACAGAAGCACCATTGTCTATCAAGACTCGATTCACCTCCGAATTTTCAATTACAGGAGTTATGACCAACGGGTCGTCATGGGGGAACTTTACCCCTTCTAAGTCCGAGTCATCAAATCCGATCACTACTTCAGTCTTTGCCCTCTTCGGGGCTTCTCCCACGATATGCATCACCTCCCTGGCATATGCCTTTCGAGAGTTCCTTGTTGTTCCGGCCGCAGTAGGACCTCCCCAAATCATGTTGATGACAGGCCCTCGTGGCTGGGGGTTGCGATCACGATCGTTATCCTTTCTATCATTATAATCTCTTCTATCATAATCTCTTTTTTGGTTCCCACGACCTTCACCCTTTGTGAATTTGCTCAACTTTCCCTTGCGGATCAAGAATTCAATCTCGTCCTTGAGCTGTCTACAGTCATTAGTGTCATGTCCAACGTCCTTATGGAACCTGCAGTATTGATCTTTGTTTCTCCTTGCGGGATCACCCCTAAGTGGCTTCGGCCATCGGAAATCCGCATCTTTTTCAATATCCATAAGGATTTGACTTCGAGGAGCATTCAACCTTGCATATTCAGAGAACCTTGGCCCCAAATTCTTCTTGGAAGCAGAATCGGAGTCCTTGCTTGTTCGGGGGTATTTGTCCCTTGTGTCATACTCCTGTTCTTGCCTTCGCTTCCGGGAGTTTCCGTTTCCTCCATTAGTGGTGGGAGCTTCCGTCTTCTTCATGCTTTCTTCTGCTTTTATGTATTTACTTGCCCTCCTTTGGAGCTCAGTCATGCTTTCAGGGGGATGTTTTGCCAACGACATCTGAAAGTAGGGGTTCGTCGTTCCATTCTCCAAGGCTATCATAGCTACTTTGTTCTCCAGATCCGGGACATTCAACGTCTCCTTAGTGAAACGCTTGAGGTAATCCCTCAGGTTCTCGTTCTTTCCTTGTTTTACTTGCATGAGAGAAGCAGAGCTTTTTTCGTGGACCTTTCCACTAACAAATTGATTGATAAAGGCAGTACTCAACTCCTTAAAAGAACCAATCGAGTTTGCGGGCAATCGGCTGTACCATCTTTGAGCCATGCCTGCCAAGGTTTGAGGAAACGCCCTACACTTAAGAGCGTCACTAGCGGGTTGTAACAGTAGAGCGTTCGAGAATGTCCTAACGTGATTCGAAGGATCACCCGTCCCATCATATGCTTTTATCGTGGGCATCTTGAATTTTCGGGAAACATGAGCGTTCATCACTTCGTCCGTGAATGGAGGTGTGGGGTCGTCAGGGTCCCCAAGCGGCATCAGGTCTTTGGGATCACTCCTAGGGGTTTCTACCCTCGTAATTCCTCCAGTTGGGGCATCAGCCCTTCTCGGTCTTCTTAAGGACCCTTCCAAATCAATGAAGGGGATTTCCCTTGAGATTGGAGGAGGCCTATTCAGATTTTGCCTTGCTTGTTCTCTGGTTATATCATCCTTCAGCTTTTGGATCTCGGCTTCAAAAGCCTTGATTCTCTCAGCAGCTGTTTGAACGGGTCTATCATTGATCCTTTGAGTCCTCCTCATGGGTTCTTTGCTTGTACGTCGCCTCCTCGGGGCTATATCACGTTCATCATCCTCGGATGATGAATCATCGGAGTAAGGTCCAGAGTAATCGTAATATCCTTGCTCAGGGGGGCTAGACCCCTAATATAAGGTGGCTGATACGACTCGGGTATCCGTAGAGCGTGTCCACTTGGTCCAGGATCCCTTCGATTTGGGGGATAGTTTGGCAACCCGTATAACGGATCGGTATTCACGGGGAGTGTAGTGGTGGAGATCTGAACTCCTGAGGGCGGTGGACGGCTAGTCAATGGAGCAACCACCATCTGAAGTTGGTTAGTCTCTTGTCCCGGGTGATCAATCACCGGTAAGGTTCTCTCAGCATGGGGATTCGTCCCTGTAGTCTGAAAAACTTGAGGTTGTGTAATAGTCTCAGTCGATGGGGGCACAAGCCCCTGCTCCGTAACAACGGGCGGTGTAGAGGAGACGATTGGTGGGTCAGATGTAACAGGAACGTTCTCGGTTGACGTTCTTCGTGTGTTAACCATGGTTGATATCCTCGTCCCACAGACGGCGCCAAATGTTGTGGAATAAAAAGTAGGGTTATCGAATTGCGGCTAGGGTTCGTGAGCTTCGTGCTTTAATGGCTGCGCTTGTGTTATCGTGACCTAATTCGGGTCCTCACAAGATGCCTACGTATCTCAGAGTTGAGAATCAAGCCAACGTAGTTCTAGGATGAGGGGTCAGGCCCTTTATATAGGCTGTGGAAGCCTTAGAATTATAGTAGGTTTTGGAGACTTAGTGGATAAGTCACCGTAATTGAGGAAGGTTCTGACTCCTTCCTTTTAGGAATTAGTTTCCATGTCGGATTTGGTGCCTTGGAGGCTACACAATATCCTGGGGATATTCTAGGACGTTCTTAGTTTCTAGAACGTTCCTGTTTTGTGGATCAGACCCATGTTAGAGATAGGCTTTTACCGGGCGTCCCCAGTTTGGGCCGTTCTTTTGGGCCTGATCATTAATTACGAATTTAGTGCTCAACTAGGGTTTCGGGCCATATTTACGGGCCAATAAATGTCACATTAATTATGTCTTTAAGGGTTACTTTTCACCCATATCAAATACATTAAATTTTATATTTAAAGATATGCAAAGATATTTTAAAAACAACTAAAAAAGGAATTATATTTGTTGTTTTTAAAAGGTATAGATAATCATAGGATTAACATAAAAGTAAGAATTTATCAAATTAAAAAAATTGAAATAACATAAAATCACAGATTAATATATTAATATGTTAGTAATTACTTATGTTTTGACCAAACAAAGGGAATTACTTCTTTTAACAAATGTCGTGGATGCCAAGGGTCAAGACATGACAGTGCTTAAAGGATTTCATACTAAAATCAACTTTCAATTCACTACAAGAAAAATGGCCATTTATGACGAAAATTTAACACTGAAATCGTCACAATTGATCCCAATTACGACGGAAAAAAATCGTCATTTTTGCTCGAGTCTTAAGTTCGGATTTTCGTCACAAATACAAATTTCGTCATAAGTTCAAATTTTCGTCATAAGTTCCAAAATGGGACCCACTTCCTACAATAAAATAATAAACGAACTTATGACAGAATAAACTGTCATAAATTTATATTTTATGACGGAAAAATCCGTCGTTAGTTAAGTCAACACATTTTAAAAAAAATTGCACCGGAATCTGGAAATTCCAGAAACCGGCACCAGAACCCGCATCATAAACTGGACACACCACCACTACCACCATATTAGCCTGTTAAATCCAGAAGGCTTAATCTAGTCGATGACAGACTGAATGGAACTCTTCCAGAAAGCTTGTTATGTGAAAAATTTAACGAGTTCAAGCTTGGTACAAGCCGTGTAGCAAGTCGATCACCATCCTCGGAGCAGACTAATTGATGAAATGTTAACATAAGTAATGCTCGTTTTATATTCTCATCAAAGCCCTGAACTAACCGTGTGACATGATGCTGTGAAAGATGTTGAAGCAAAAATAAAGCTTCACCACATCGGAGGAGTAATTGCCTGGTGCATTCCATTGCTCTTTCCTGCATCACATATCAAAAAGACATAAGTACTGCGAACGATAAATGAGAGGAATGGACAACGAGAAATGAACAAGAAAAAAAAAATTCAGAAATTCAAATGAAGCCAATTCTGCAGAACTATTGGGAAGACGCTGCCTTTTATTGGATAGAACAGCTTCATTGGACTCAACATTATGCGAATGAGGTCCAAACAAATTCCGAACCATACTTCGGTCACTTGCACCCAGGTCAGAACCCATTCCCATTAAAATTGAACCCGTCAAGTCTGCGAGGATGGTGATCGACTTGCTACACGGCTTCCCAAACAATAAGTTGTCTGAAAGCTCAAGATTTTCGAGAAGAGTAAGGTTTTCGATTTCCTCTGGAATTTGGCCTTCAATACTAGTGTTAGTAAGAAAATAGTTAGAATGAAAAGAAAATTGAATGGTCCAGATCTTGTTAATGCATCCAACGGCTCCCAGTTATTTAAAGAAGCACAATCCATGTGCTCAAGTGGTATCCAATAGTAATGTGACACGTGGCCTAGCATGTATATTATGTATCTTTATTATGTTGTTGTAGTACAAGTGGGAGCATCTAACAATAAAAGCGATTGATTGTACTCAATAAAAAAAAGTAGATCATAAATTACTCATTGGTATTATTGCATATATATATTCGTTACTTATTTTCATGGTTCTAAAAATTTCCGATTTAATCGATTAATTTCCGATTAATTCTCTATAAATTAACCAATCTTTTCGATTTTTAAAATCCAAATAATCCTATTAATTTATTTAAAATAATAAGTTTAATTGCAAATTAGACTAATATATTAAATATTATTATAATATCCGATTAATATTCCGATCTATATATATTATAATGCCTGGAGATCGGAAATGCATCAGAACAGTTTAAGGTATTTTTCTTGAATTTTCTTTTTTTTTCATTTTTTATTAAAATTATTTTCTTGCATTAAATATCTATTAATGACAATTTAATTAATCATTAATTACACCTATTAAACATATATTAAATTTACTCTATTTAATTTGTTTAAAAATTAGCAAATTAGTTGAACATTATAGTTATTATTTCAATATTAAATATTAATTATATATAGTTATGTTTATTTTTAGGTAAAATGACGACTAACAATTGTTTATATTTCGTTATTGTGAAAGTCGTAATAAATTATGGAAGTACAAGATATTTACTTAATATTTGGAATTGTATGCAAACAATACAGACAGATTTTTAATTTTGCACATGAATAAATAATACATAAGTTATGATCAAATCGATTAAATTTAACAAATCCAGTTAGTTATCGGAAGATAAAATTGATAGAAAAACTATACACCCATTGTTTCATTATATTGTGTCGAAATAAATTTTTATTGTAATTAAACAAATTCTTACACTATTATTGAATATGTATATTATGAAAGGGTGTCGGCTTTAAAAAACGTTATTAACCTTAACTTCTCAAACAATCTTTATTATCAATGAGTGTGGAGTCGTAGTAAATTATGGAAGTACACGGATTTTTACTTAATATCTAAAATTTATAAACAAATCATGCACATAAATAAATTACACATGAGTTATGATTAAACTAATTAAATTGAACAAATCCAACCATTTTATCGGAATCGGAAGATTAAATTGATAAAAAATTTATACTAACTAGTACTTTTTCCCAGATTGTTGTTTCTATTTTTTTAAAAATATTTATTAACGATCCAACTGTACGCATATCAATATATATCGAAATAAGTGTTATTCCCAAAATTTTAAAAAATAAAAAATTGATTTGGATAGTGAAATTAGTAGTCAACTATTGATTTGACTAGTACTAAAAATTAGTACTTACGACGGATTAAGACGATTTTCATAATCCGTCGTAAGTTACCCAGACTTTATGACAGAAATTCCGTCGTAAGTGTCATGGTAGACGAACTTACGACGGAAATTCCGTCGTAAATATTTTTAATTCATTTTTCAATTAAATTTTAATTGTTTGGAGATAAATTTAATTAATAAAATAATTATTTTACGACGAATTTCATTTTCGTCGTAAGTTGGGCGCGAAATTACGACAGAATTGAAATTCCGTCATAAGTTGGGCGCGAAAATTGCTTCCGTCATAAGTTGGCCGTCATAATTGGCCAAATTTCTTGTAGTGATTTGATAGCTAAATCTTGCATCGTTATAAAATTGTTATCAATTTTCAGGTGAAGCAAATGTTTATCTTCTATTTTATTTGTTTCAATGTAACTAATGTTCAATTTATCACTAATTGTTTTAATTATTTCTATTTTTATCACAAATGATATATGACAACCTTTTATTCTCCCAGACCTCAATTCATGACTTAGAATACAGAGAAATTATAAAAAAATTGTTCTTAAATAAGAAGCCTAATACATAGGTCACCCCCTTAATTAATTATATCATAAAATGTATAGGCCTAAATATATATATATATATATATATATATATATATATATATATATATATATATATATATATATATATATTAAATAGACTGGAAACCCATATACCACAAAAAAAATTTATAAAGAAAATAGAGTAAAATCCAAACAATTTTAACAAATCAGATAATTAAGTCTATTAAAAAGGGTTAAGAAAAAGCAAATTACTACTAAGTTGAAATTACTATTTATACTAAATCTATGCTTTAAAGTTTCACATAATCCATCGAAAATTACTACTTATATAATCAATAATCAATGGGCTACCTTAAATGTTTAGTTTATGGAAATAATCACTTCTACCATATTACGCCAATGACAACTTCGATCTAGTCATCTTGGAAGCATCATTTTCCCAAAATCCATACAATACTAGCAAAAATATCTATAATAAATAGATGTCACATGAATCAACAAAACAGGTTCAGGGTTCTATAAAGGTACTTAATGATTTTAAACCAATCTTGACAATTTAAAAGAGTTTCAAGAACCATATAACTGAGAAAAAGATTGTAAGTTACAACCAAGAATGACCATAGTGCGATTCCTAGTCTGAGTCGCCAGACATGTGGCAGGGATCTGAACCACCGTAGTGCGACTCCCAATCTGAGTCCCTGTCAAATGACATAACTGAGAGGTGCCATAGATATTCCCGGTTTTCCTCATGATGTAGGTCTTGACTTTCAGGATGATTAAACAAACTTCTACCTCCAGGAAAAGAACTGTAAGAAATATGAAAAGAGAAACAAGTTTAGCCTATAAAAAAATTATATTGCTTTAAAACATCAAAAAAGTAAGAAGGCCTATTATAGTCAATATGGGCATACGTATCAGCATCTGCATCAGCCCATCTTAACTCAGCGTCAGCCCTTGTAGTTGTTAGTGTTGAAGGATGCAAAGCATGATCAACACCATCAAGACAGTTCGTATTAGCAAAGTCTTGAGGTAAATGACGACCCCAACTTTGACAGTACTGAACATTCGCTGCAAGAAAGGGATTGAGATTAGAGAGCTCATTTTGTTGGGATTGGTCATTTATGAATTGATTAAGGTTGGGTTCATTGACGTTCTTACATGCATTAGATACAACAATGGGAACAGGTTGAACATGGACAACTTGGGAACGGGCATGAGTTGGTGTAGCCATATGTTCAGTAAATAGGGCATGGTTCAGCTGGCGATCTGAATGGGGAATCCACATTAATATAGAGTGTATACTAAAATTTTAAATTTATCGACTGAAATTAATTAGTTACCAGGGTATAGATGCCATTCGACTCGCCTGTAAGATTTTTAAAACAATAAGAGGTCAAAAAGAAGTGTTTAAATATTTCAAGAGGAATAAGATATGGACATAAGAAACAGGAACACATATACACCTGCGATAAACTTGACAAAAATGGAAACATTTGAAAAAAAAAATAAAAATGATCAACCAATCAAAAGTTTATTGTATAGAGGCAGAAGGTTGTGCTTACTCAATTGTCTCGCAGATGGGGCACATTATTTCTCCGATCATGTTCATTGCTTCAGTAATGCAATCTATATAGTGGGAACAAAAAAAACATAGTCATCCATACAAAATTAAGTCAAATACCAGTGTAAAATATTAATTTTGTCACCAATATTCATAAAGCACTAATAATCATGAATTGAATCATATTTACAAGCAAATCAGTACTGACTAAACAAGATAAATTATTAGTTAATGTCACCCGAATACAACATTCAAGAGATTTAAGGACTTGTGGCAAGTTAAACTCTTTAAGATCAGATAAAATTATATACAATTGACGTTCAATTCCAAAAATAAAAGAAACATTAATTATATACAATTGACGTTCCCCAAATAAAATCATCAATAAAATCCTTCAATTCCAAAACTAAAAGAAACATTAATTAGTTGAAATCATCAATAAAATCCTTCAATTTCGAAAATAAAAAAAAACATTAATTATATATATACAATTGACGTTCCCCAAAGAAAAAATGAATAACTGATATATGCCTATCATGATTTTAAAACTAGCAAGAAACATTGATTTGTAATCTCGTTAACATTCTCCATCATTTAAACAAACTAAAGCCATTTCAGTAATCAACTTAATTATAATTCCACAAAAAAATACTGTATGTAAAACATTAAATAAAACACCTTGGTGAAATTGGTGGCCACATGTAAGCGTAACCATCCATCTTTCCTCCTCATTAGCAAAACAATAGAAGCAAATCGCACACAGAAATAACATATTCTCAAGGAAAATGATGTAAGTACCGAAATGTAAGCACAGATAAAATGTGTGTGTTGTGGGGATAATTCACAAAGAGGAGATGAAAAGAGAAATTATATAGACAGAAAATTAAATATATAATGTACAATATCTTTGCTGGATTTTATAATCTCATTATAATGTATAATCTTCCATTAAGGTTAAGGCTAATTGACAGTGTAATTTGTTTCCAAATAAAAAAAAATAAAATAAATAAAATATGTCAATAAAATTGAGTGGGTCTAGTGCTTTTGAAATAAAATATCCAAAGAATAAATTAGATTCATTTGAGATTTTTTTTATATTCGAAATCAAATCTCCTTGCATATCTTCTAAAATCTAAAATGAATTTGTTTTTTTGGCCAAAAAAAGGATTCATTTGAGATTTTAGAAGATACGCAAGGAGATTTTACTTGGAATACAAAAAAAAAAGATTTCATTTATCCTTTTTTTAAAAGTTATAAAGAATAGGAAATTAATAATATTTTAAATAGAAAATATGGAAATTAACACAAAATATAAATTATTACTTTGGTATTGATACCAAGCCACCACCTAACTAAATAAGAGAAAAGAGTTTCCATGAATAAACTTCATCTACTAGGATGCTATGAAACTGTTAAGAAAAGATGGGTTTTAAATTAAAAGAATTTCAAAATCAAATCAAATTAGAATTTAATAGCTAATTAAATCTTTCATCTATGTGAACAGGTAATGGTTTAGATGATGAAGCTGGACTAAACAAATGTCTAACAAATGTTCAATTTATCATTGACTTTTAAAGTGTGACTTGAATCCACCACAAGTGATTTATGAAAAACTTGTGAGATAGCCGGACTCTAACGACTTAACCAAAGCATTTGTGATTTGCATTGTAAGACACTATAAAAATTCATTCTTTGTTAAAAGGAGTAACATGGTTACTTTCCTCAACCTACTTAATCAAAGATAATTACTAATGGCAATTGAAGATTTCCACAAAATAAATATAAATTAATCTTAAACTATTAAATGATATGTTAATACGTTATTTTAGGAAAATTTGATTTTCTAGAAAAGAAATTCGTAGTCGTCTTTTTGACTCATTGCTGGATTAACACCAATTTTTAAATAGAACTCGTCTCCTAAGCTTTTCGTGATTTGTAGCACTACGCCAATACTGTTAAAAGACATCACCCCTTTAACATCGGTTGCGTTTCTGACCGATGTTAAAGGGGTATTTTACATCTGTTTTATTAGAACCGATGTTAAAGTAGTTTGTAGAAATCGGTTGTAATTAAAACCGATGTCTCAACCACTTTTAAGAAAAAAAAAACACGCGATTGTTTCTTTCCCCACTTTCCCCGTTACTTGAAAACATTTCCCAGTTTATGTTTTTCATTTCCCCCCTTACAACATTTTATTTCCCCGCTCCTCAAACTCAAACTCACTCACCATTTCCTCAAACTAATTTAAAACCCCTAATTCACTCACACACAAACTCACTCAAGAACCCTATTTCAAACACCTAAATTCAAACCCTAGCTTATAAACCCCCAAATTCAAACCCTAGATTTCAAAACCTTAATTGTCGAATCGTAATTAGGTCGAACCCTAACTTTCAATTTTTGTTAATTGGTTGTAGAGGATGCTTTAGATTGGCAGATTGTGCAATAATCTTTCTCTCTCCCCTCCCTTGAATTTTTCTAATTTGTTCTCGATTTATTGTTTAGAGTTCCAATTGATTCAATTAAACTAATTGATTGCGTGTGTGATTCAACTGGCAGAATCGTTTGATTGTTGTCGACTAATGGGAAGTCCAATTTTTCAATTGGCGTTAACAGTGATTCACCTCATTTATTGTAATTCTCTCTCTCTCTCTCTCTCTCTCTCTCTCTCTCTCTCCCTCTCTCACTCTCTCTCTGAATTCTCTCTCTCTCTCTCTCTCTCTCTCCTCTCTCTCTCTCTCGTATGGTTAATAAAATATTGGTTTGATTATATGTATAGGTCAAGTACTCCAAAGAACCCGATAATCCCACTAAATGTAAGTTAGATTCATCCTCATTGTACATATATGTACATGCTCTGTATCTATAGGTTATCTCTATAGTACTTGTAGTTTTATTTTATATATGTTTTTTGGTTACATCCTGCAAGGCCCAGGGTGAGGGTCTTCGCGTTCATTTCAAGGTACACAATTTGCTGAAATCGACAGTAGTGTACAGGAAGTTTGCTGAAATAACAGATAATGAAATTATATTGGGATGCAAAATTAGACCACATTGCTTGAACTTGTCGGAACTCGGAACATTAACCAATATAAGGCAAGTTCAAAATTATTGGTGGATCTCTGATTCGGTGGGAAATTGTGTCGAAGTTGTCGACTAATTAACCCCTTTCCTGTCTGCTATGTAAATTTCAGTAAAGGATATTATATTGCTATTGTTTACTTGTCGTCTAAATAAGATGTGCATGGAGAATGGTAAGCAAGCTACATAAAGTAATTCCTAAATGATATATTTACGGAGAACATGTATGAAGACTATAATTTGTATGGGAAATTTCCAGCTATATATCAATGGAGACTGATGACTCATATTATTTAGTTAAAGTCACTAAGGCACTAATACTGGTTGGTCTTGTGAGTTGCAGGGCCTATCGAGCATTATACATTCTTAACTGGATTAACCATTATCTTATTGAGGAACATTTCAGGCTTTGGATATGTAAGTCAGTGGTAGATTTTTGTGTATGATGATGAATCTATCTTATTCAAACTTATATATGCATATGTTTCTTTCTCAGCTTGCATTTCCGGTCTTGTCCAAACTGCATTATATGCTGATTTCTTCTACTATTAATATATCGGGTATTTACCATTAGTCATTATCGATAATATAGTTAGTTGTTAGTTATTATCGATATATATTTAATTATTTTGTAAGATAAACTTAGTAAAGTATGTTTTGCAGTTGGAAAAACAAAGCCAAGCTTCAACTGCCAGCTTAGAATTAGCAAGGTTCTGAAAGAAGCTCAACTGTCCTTGTGAATCAGTTTTTCAACCGAGCCCTACAATCTTACCATCTTTTGACATGCATTCATATTGGTTCAGTTGATGTTTTATGGAGTTGTAATCTCAGTGATACAGCAGCTAGGTAATGATTAGTTTTGCGCACACTGGAAACTTACCTTTACTAGGAATTTGGTTTAAAAACCCATGGTCATATTAGATAGTTAAAGTTGACTGGGTTAAGCCTTATAACATGTATAACACTAAAAAAGCTCAATATGTTTATTTTAATCTTTATTAATGCTTATTTTAAAGCCGAAATTTTCCAAGTATTCATTTTTATGGATAAAGGTCATGAAACAATTTCTACTGGATTTGGCAAAAGTTCAGTTTGGCAAAAGATCATGATCTGATAGACTTGTGAGATTTTTGAGGAATTTTGTTGAAATTATGTTTTGTATAATTTGTAAAACCTGATGAAAAAAGCAATGGCCCATTGCCTTCGTGAATGGGACGCCCGTTAAATTCAGGAAAAGCGACTCGTGAATCGTTCTTGGGTGAACCTCTGTTTTATTTAGTGGCTGAAGGTTCAGTAAATGATTCAACATTTGTTTTTGAGGGACAATGATTTACTACTGATTTTGGTTATGGGTTAATAGCTTTGAAAAATAAAATGTTTGAAATACGCTCGGCTGTTTTCACATTGTAATTACTAGTTGGGTTGATTTTTTAGACATTAGGATATAATTTTATTTAAAGTAGTTCCCTAATTCGTCATTGCCTTTTACTTGTATCATTACTGTTGATTTTATCACTTAAGTCACAGTTAGTTCAGACTACAGGTGCACTTAGATATAATAACAAATGCTATTAAAAGAACCATTAATTCCCTGCGGGTTGTATAACATCTGGAAATCTTCATATTGTATTTGTTCTAATGCTTTATATTCGGAGACTCAATTGGCTAGTAGCAAGTCCAGGAAATCTCAAGTTTTGCGTAGTGGTGCATCATCCTCTTCCAGAAATACGGGCAGTGACTCTAGGTTCTTCTTCCAGAAAGCAAGCTTCTGTAACACTTAAATACCTCCACACATGGAGCATATTACAAACTAAAATCAGAACTCGGAGAAATAGTATGGCAGTAGAAGCCCGAATCAGACAAAGGAAAGCTAGAGCATCAATTAAAACTTGAAACAAAGCTTCATGACCTTGAGGTAAAAGTCTATCATGCTTGCAAGTGAAATTCTTCACTAGTCACATATTGTGGTTGATAAATCTTATTCACTGAAATATTTTAAATAATTTGTCTTCTCGTGTATAGTTTAATAATTCATTTTTGAACATCCATGACCTTATTCACTTGCCTTTGCTGAATAGTAAGGCTATCTAGTATAGTGCCAAATGGTGATTATATATGTTTCCTTATGTGTTTTAGCTAGATGTCTAGAATACATAAGTTCAGTTCTATAAAACACCAGGTGCACACATGAATTATCATAAATAATGTTAGTGTTAAATATGACAGGATGGTTCAAAAGATGAGAGAGAATTGCGATCCTTAAAAAAGAGGCTGAATAGTTATGGTTCAGCAAAAGAAGCAACTGCAGATCCTTTCTTTAAAGAATTGTATGTTGACAATGCTCTCTGAATGAAAAAGTGAGATAAGTCTTTTCTGTGTTAGTCTTAAGCTTATTGGACATCATCTACAACAACAACAACGGGTTTATCTTTGTAGCTCTTCCTCATTTATACAAGTGTAGTAGCTCCTGTCATCATTGTATATGTGGTTTTCTCATTTAGATAAGTGTAGCAACGGATTATTATGCTTTCGGGTGAATCTTTTGTATTGCTAACTTTGGTGGTATATAAATCTATTTGAATGCAATGCTGATTTTGGAAAATTTTTGGACATATAATTATGCAATTATAACACATCACGTTGTTATTGAAAAAATGATGTTAAAACAAAGAACAGACATCACTTTTGAAAGCAAAACCGATGTTCCTGCAAAAAATAGACATCATTTCAAGCCTATACCACATCACCTAAAAACTGATGTCTAATTTGGCAATTTCATGGATTTACTTTACATCGATTAAAAAATGATGTGGTATACAATTTACAACATCGATTTTCCATTCAAAATTGATGTAGTATACTCTTTACAACATCGGTTCTAACCAAAATCGATGTAGTACAGGGGTTGAGACATCGGTTCCCATTTAAAAACTGATGTTGTTGACAACTATTCACATCGGTTAGAAACTGATGTAATAAATAGTTTTTAACATCGGCCCAAAACCGATGTAAAACACATAGACTTTTAACCTCACACAGCTAGACATCGGTTTTGAAAATTTTTAACATCGGTCCAGAACCGATGTCTATCAACTGATTTGGCGTAGTGTAGTGAATTTACCCATAAAAATTCTTATTTTTGTTCTGACTACCAAGTCTCGAAAACATCAAATATATCAAATAGCACACATGCAAATGCTTAACCATGTAATAGCTCCTCGATATCATATAATTCTGTTCCTCAACTTTACACACCAACACAACTATTCAAGCACACAAACGTAGTCTCAAGAGACTAAAATATCATGAATAACATCAAAGTCTCAATCAACAAGATAAATAGCATGCTCTCATTGGAAACTAACCTCACAAACACTCAATTCACACAAATGTTTAAGTACAACTATATAACACTCATGTTCAGTCAAATGCACATGTGCTACCATAAGCTTGCATGTCTACCAAAATCTCTGGACTTCGTGTATGTATAAGTCAAAAGGTCTTTCTCAAGGATTGTAATGAGGCTTAGGTAAGGGGTAGAAAATAAAAAAAAAGTGGCTAACAGGTCGCTAAACTTGATAACTAATATAGCACAATCAACATAAAACTAACCAAATTATTGCTTTCCTACTTTCACATTGTACAAACCAATGTACACAAAATCAAGTTGATCTTTTTCTAGCTCATTTATTATTCTTTTTACAATTGTTTTTCAAAATCAAGTCGTTCTTCAGTAACCAAGGGTAGTAAAAAGTCATCAAGAAAAATAAAATGTATTTCTCACCTTAATTTCTAGCCTAATTGCCCTCAATACCAGCACATGTTCCTGGATCATCCCATTCATATGACATTGCACTTGATGCTTTATTCCTGCTATTTTTTTCAGATTATCAAACTTTATATTGATTCCCACCAAAACTAACACACTTTAACAAAGATATTCACACACTTAATATTCTACCAATCAACATACTTTAACAAAGATATTCTCACACTTAATATTTTACCAATCTTATGTATATATCACAAAGCTCCACTAGTAAATCAAGACAAGAACAAATAAATAAAGCCAAAATTTTAGATGGTGGGATACGTAGAAGGCATAAAAGGATCACTAAGGATTATTTTTCAGGATGCCGTTTTACCAAAACACATATATTGACGAATAGCCCACAACAGAAACATACTTTGGTAAAAAATGTATAAATCATAAATTGCAGACTCCAAATTCATCAAAATTGACAATAACGTACATTCAACTTTAATTTTTTAAAAGCACATACAAGACATCATCATGTACAAACTATTTTCTGCCAAGGAGACATATACATGATAAGAGAAAATTAGGCCTACATGGTGTATACGGATCCTTATAAACATGTTGTATTTGACAATGTAATCAATGTTCTTTTAATTTTTTTTTTTAATTTTTTGTATCTTTCCTAAAAATCTAACAAAGAAGAACTAAAAATATTGTTTCTAATATTGATGTCACAACACTTTTTAAACTTTAACTCTCATTTTTTCAAATGGTGCAAAGTAAAATGAAAATTGGGTAAAGTGGTGGACCTATTAATATTTAATAATAGATTTGAGATAGTGGAGGAAAGTAGTAGGTGTAATAATGTTTTTTATTATTAAATATATGAGATAGTGGGTGTAATAGTGGGAGAAACTTATTATTTTTGGAATGTAAAGAAATGAGAGGACACCCCAAAATAGTAACTGTAAAAATCTAGAGGGACACAGAGAGTAAATCACATGAAAAATTTACAATCAGACAATAACTCTAGCTGTCTATTTATTACTCCCAACCAACACAGAAAGTATACACACATAAAACAACCATTTCAAAATATTGTAAAATGTTGGTAAACCTACCCAAAAAAGTACCAACTTAAATGATCAACAAAATCACACATTTCATAAATGCTATTAAAAAAAATTATTTCAAAATTAATCAAAAAAAATTATATATCAATAATAAAAAAAATATTAAAATAGTCAAAAAATATTAACTATACTAAATTGATGGCCACATTTGATCATCAACTTGACTACATTCAACAATATTCTTTCCTATTAACAAAAAAATTAAGAAACTAGAAACTATTATGTGGGAGCATAATTTCGATTGAGGTAAGGGTAAACATAAGAAAAGATTAAATATTTTAAATATAGAGAAATATTTGACAAATATACATTGTATAATCTGATTACCAAATTTCGTAATCTCATGACAGTGTATTGAGGTTAAATGACCCTAAGTACAAAAATATTATGGTAGAAATATCATAATATCCAATTAAGAGAAATTATGTGGGACTTGTTAATTTTTAATAAGGATAAAAAGAATAATTTAAATACATTAAATTTTATATTTAAAGATATGCAAAGATATTTTAAAAACAACTAAAATAGGAATTATATTTGTTGTTTTTAAAAGGTATAGATAATCATAGGATTAACATAAAAGTAAGAATTTATCAAATTAAAAATATTGAAATAACATAAAATCACAGATTAATATATTAATATGTTAGTAATTACTTATGTTTTGACCAAACAAAGGGAATTACTTCTTTTAACAAATGTCATGGATGCCAAGGGTTAAGACATGACAGTGCTTAAAGGATTTCATACTAAAATCAACTTTCAATTTGATAGCTAAATCTTGCATCGTTATAAAATTGTTATCAATTTTCAGGTGAAGCAAATGTTTATCTTCTATTTTAGTTGTTTCAATGTAACTAATGTTCAATTTATCACTAATTGTTTTAATTGTTTCTATTTTTATCACAAATGATATATGACAACCTTTTATTCTCCCAGACCTCAATTCATGACTTAGAATACAGAGAAATTATAAAAAAATTGTTCTTAAATAAGAAGCCTAATACATAGGTCACCCCCTTAATTAATTATATCATAAAATGCATAGGCCTAAATATATATATATATATATATATATATATATATATATATATATATATATATATATTAAATAGACTGGAAACCCATATACCACAAAAAAAATTTATAAAGAAAATAGAGTAAAATCCAAACAATTTTAACAAATCAGATAATTAAGTCTATTAAAAAGGGTTAAGAAAAAACAAATTACTACTAAGTTGAAATTACTATTTATACTAAATCTATGCATTAAAATTTCACATAATCCATCGAAAATTACTACTTATATAATCAATAATCAATGGGCTACCTTAAATGTTTAGTTTAGGGAAATAATCACTTCTACCATATTACGCCAATGACAACTTCGATCTAGTCATCTTGGAAGCATCATTTTCCCAAAATCCATACAATACTAGCAAAAATATCTGTAATAAATAGATGTCACATGAATCAACAAAACAGGTTCAGGGTTCTATAAAGGTACTTAATGATTTTAAACCAATCTTGACAATTTAAAAGAGTTTCAAGAACCATATAACTGAGAAAAAGATTGTAAGTTACAACCAAGAATGACCATAGTGCGATTCCTAGTCTGAGTCGCCAGACATGTGGCAGGGATCTGAACCACCGTAGTGCGACTCCCAATCTGAGTCCCTGTCAAATGACATAACTGAGAGGTGCCATAGATATTCCCGGTTTTCCTCATGATGTAGGTCTTGACTTTCAGGATGATTAAACAAACTTCTACCTCCAGGAAAAGAACTGTAAGAAATATGAAAAGAGAAACAAGTTTAGCCTATAAAAAAATTATATTGCTTTAAAACATCAAAAAAGTAAGAAGGCCTATTATAGTCAATATGTGTGAATTAAATTAAATTGGAGAATATGTGCACATGAAGACAATACCTTGCCTCCTTACCCATTATGCTTGCCCATGTAAGAACATGAAGCTATACCTAGCTTGTCCATGTTAACACTCCAATAGATGCTAGTTAGGATGCTATATAAAGATGTATTAAGTCATTGTAATAAATATAACCAACAAAATACACAACAAATTGGTATCAAGAGCAGGTGTCGTGTTCATTCGCACAAATGGCCGGAAACCTTCTCGGACAGCTGCCCGTACTGAAGTTACAAAAAGGAGAGTACGAGCGATGGAGCATTCAGATGCGGACGCTCCTTGGTGCACAAGGCGTCTGGGACGTCGTTCAAGAAGGGTTCGAGGAACCCGCCGAAGGAGCAGTGCAGACCATCGCACAACGCAAAGAGTTGAAGGAGACGAAGCAGCGTGACAAGATGGCGCTGCTATGGATGTTCCAAGGCCTGGACAGTGCTGGGTTTGAAAAAATCGCCGACAGCAAATCCGCAAAGGAGGCCTGGGCAACTTTGGAGAACATATATAAAGGCGCCAACCGTGTAAAACAGGTGCGGCTACAGACGCTTAGAGGCGAGCTTGAAGGTATGCGAATGAAGGAGACAGAGACCGTCACCGACTACATCGGTCGGGTGACATTTGTTACAAATCAAATAAAGAGGAACGGTGAGACACTCACCGAGAGCCGAGTATGCGAGAAGATACTTCGGTCATTGACGGACAGGTTTTAGAACGTGGTGTGTGCGATCGAGGAAAACAAAACCATCGATGAACTCACATTGGACGAGCTCACGGGTTCGTTGGAAGCCCACGAAAAGCGAAAGATGAAACGACAGGAGGCGCTCGAGGAAGCCATGCAGAAACAAGTAGTCATCAAGGATGACACTGTGTTGATGGCTCAGCAATCACGAGGCCGAGGTCGTGGTCGAGGACGAGGCCGAGGCAGAGGTCGTGTCCAAGTAGAACAACGGTATAATGATGGAGCTGATAAACAACGGCTGACCAACAGAGGTCGGGGCCGAGGACGAGGACGAGGTCGAGGCGGTCGTGGAGACCGGGCTGATGAGTGCTTTAATTGTGGAAAGCATGGTCACTTTGCGCGTGATTGCTGGTCTCCTAGAAGGACGGACGAGCAAGTCAATGTTGCCGAGCACGTGGTCGACAAACACGAAGAGGGTGTTCTGTTATTGGTAAACAACGATGGCAGTCCAACATCGGATGCCACGTGGTACATGGACACGGGTGCAAGCCACCACATAACTGGTTACAAGCATCTATTCACAGAAATGACTGAGTTCCAGGGAGGAAGCATTGCATTCGGAGACGGATCGAAGATCGACGTGAAGGGAAAAGGCAAAGTTCGGTTCTTACAGAAGAACGGACAAGAAGGCGTGATCGAAGATGTTTATTATGTTCCAGACATAAAGACAAACATAATCAGCATGGGTCAACTAATGGAGAAGGACTACACAGTTGACATGCGAGAGAAGGTGATGAGCTTGAAGGATAAAGCAGGCCGAACAGTTGCACGAGTACAAATGGCAAGCAACCGCATGTTCAAACTCGACCTAAGGACGGTAAACCACAAATGTTTTAAAATCGACCTGACAGACAAGTCCGATCTGTGGCACCAACGGTTCGGCCACTTGCACTACGGAGGATTGACCGAGCTGAGCAAGAAGGGGATGGTGCACGGGTTGCCTGAAATGGACTACCCGAAGAAGTTTTGTGAAGGATGTGTGCTGGGAAAGCACGCAAGGCAAAGCTTTCCCAAGAAAGCCAAGTACCGAGCGAAGGCACCGCTAGAGACAGTTCACACAGATATCTGTGGACCGGTCACACCAGGGTCCTTCAGTGGTCGGCGTTACTTCATGACATTCGTTGACGACTACACGAGAAAGACCTGGATATATTTTTTGAAGGAGAAATCGGAAGCGCTGAGCACATTCCGAGCATGGAAGGCAGAAGTGGAGAAGAGGACCAAACACAAGGTGAAGGCGTTAAGGTCTGACAGAGGTGGTGAGTACACCTCACAACTGTTTAAACTCTTTTGCACGAACGAAGGAGTAAGAAGGTTCATGACTGCCCCCTATTCACCGCAACAGAATGGGGTTGCCGAGCGAAAAAACCGAAGCATTATGGACATGGTGAGGTCCATGCTCGTCAGCAAAGGGGTGCCGAAAGAATTCTGGGCTGAACCGGCTCGATGTGCCGTGTATGTCCAGAACAGGTGTCCACATGCGGCGTTGGAGGAGAAAACACCTCAGGAGGCATGGACAGGTCAGAAGCCGACCGTGTCACACATGAGGATCTTTGGAAGTCTTGCTTATGCCCACGTTCCCGACCAGAGGAGAACGAAGCATGAGGACAAAAGCAAAAAGATGGTGCTGGTCGGCTATGATGAGAATACGAAAGGCTATCGACTCTACGATCCAAGTGCAAAGCAGATTATTGTGAGTCGAGACGTAGAGATTGACGAGGGAAGGAGCTGGGACTGGAAAGAGGCCGAGCATGAACTGGCCGAACAAAATCAGCCCGAACAAATGAATGCCGAACACGCAGTGTCCCTGCCAATCACCTCAACCTCAAGGTCGGAAGAAACATCCGGGCGACCTACTAGGCCAAGAACCACTTACGATAACTTAGGAGATGAACGCAGAGTGACAAAATACAGAAGTTTGAATGAGATCTATGATGAGGCTCCAGAGATGCACTTGGTGTGCCTCCTTGCAGAAGGAGAAACCATTAGTTTTGAAGAAGCCATCCACGATGAACAGTGGAGGTCTGCGATGGATGACGAGATCAATGCCATCGAGAGAAATCAGACCTGGGAGTTGGTCGACCTCCCAAAGAATCATAAACCCATCGGAGTCAAATGGGTATACAAGAAGAAATGCAACGTAGAGGGTGAAGTCAAGCGATATAAAGCTCGGCTCGTTGCAAAGGGATACAGGCAGAAGGCCGGGATCGACTACGATGAAGTCTTCGCACCAGTTGCTCGGATGGACACAATCCGACTTCTGATTGCGTAAGGCGCTCAGCAAAGATGGCCAATCCACCATATGGATGTGAAGTCAGCATTTCTGAATGGGACCCTGGAGGAAGAGGTTTACGTGGAGCAGCCGCCCGGCTATGCCAAGGCCGGAAAGGAGCACCTGGTGCTCATACTAAGGAAAGCTTTGTATGGGCTTAAGCAGGCGCCGAGGGCGTGGAACAACCGCATAGACAATTACCTCAAACAAAAGGGGTTCGTGCAATGCCCGTTCGAGCATGCACTATACGTGCAGAAAAGTGAGGTCGGCATACTATTTGTGGCATTGTACGTCGACGACCTCATCTTCATGGGGATTAGTGGTCGACTTGTGCAGGAGTTCAAGAAGGCCATGAAAGCAGAATTCGAGATGACCGACCTGGGAGTCATGAAATACTTCCTAGGTTTGGAAGTCACACAGGACGAGCAGGGCTCATTTGTATGTCAGGAGGCATACGCGAAGGAGATCTTGAAAAGGTTCAAGATGGAGGATTGCAATCCGGTTGCAATCCCGATGGAGACAGGTTCGAAGCTCTCCAGATTTGACGAAGGCGAAAAGGTAGACGCAGAGCTCTACAAGAGTTTGGTCGGTTGTTTGAGGTACCTGACTTGCACAAGACCAGACATCACCTACAGTGTAGGAGTGGTGAGCAGGTACATGGAAAATCCCCGACAAACGCATTGGAAGGCAATCAAGAGGATCCTCAGATATGTCCAAGGCACCAAGTCGGTCGGCTTATTCTATGAGAGGTCAGCCGAGCCGAGCTTGGTGGGCTTATTCTATGAGAGGTCAGCCGAGCCGAGCTTGGTGGGCTATTCGTGCAGAAAAGTGAGGTCGGCATACTATTTGTGGCATTGTACGTCGACGACCTCATCTTCATGGGGATTAGTGGTCGACTTGTGCAGGAGTTCAAGAAGGCCATGAAAGCAGAATTCGAGATGACCGACCTGGGAGTCATGAAATACTTCCTAGGTTTGGAAGTCACACAGGATGAGCAGGGCTCATTTGTATGTCAGGAGGCATACGCGAAGGAGATCTTGAAAAGGTTCAAGATGGAGGATTGCAATCCGGTTGCAATCCCGATGGAGACAGGTTCGAAGCTCTCCAGATTTGACGAAGGCGAAAAGGTAGACGCAGAGCTCTACAGGAGTTTGGTCGGTTGTTTGAGGTACCTGACTTGCACAAGACCAGACATCACCTACAGTGTAGGAGTGGTGAGCAGGTACATGGAAAATCCCCGACAAACGCATTGGAAGGCAATCAAGAGGATCCTCAGATATGTCCAAGGCACCAAGTCGGTCGGCTTATTCTATGACCGGAAGAGCACTACTGGGTATGTGTTTACATTTGGAAGCTCGGCGTTCACATGGATGAGCAAGAAGCAGCCGATCGTGACGCTCTCAACCTGCGAGGCAGAGTACGTGGCTGCATGCTACGGAGTTAGACATGCAGTGTGGCTAAGGAGAATGATGACCGAGCTGGAGCTCGGCCAGGACGAGCCGACCGTGATCAATGTTGACAACAAATCAGCGATCGAACTCGCCAAGAATCCGGTGCATCACGAGCGGAGCAAGCACATAGACGTGCGTTTTCATTTCATCAGAGAGCAAGTGAAGAAAGGAGAGGTGGAGCTGAGTTATATCCCAACCAAGGAGCAGAAGGTGGATATTTTCACAAAGGCGTTACCAAGCAACTTGTTCGAGCACGGCAAGTTTGAGCTCGGACTCAGAGATAAACGCCAATTGAATCTTAAGGGAGGAATTTGTGAATTAAATTAAATTGGAGAATATGTGCACATGAAGACAATACCTTGCCTCCTTACCCATTATGCTTGCCCATGTAAGAACATGAAGCTATACCTAGCTTGTCCATGTTAACACTCCAATAGATGCTAGTTAGGATGCTATATAAAGATGTATTAAGTCATTGTAATAAATATAACCAACAAAATACACAACAATATGGGCATACGTATCAGCATCTGCATCAGCCCATCTTAACTCAGCGTCAGCCCTTGTAGTTGTTAGTGTTGAAGGATGCAAAGCATGATCAACACCATCAAGACAGTTCGTATTAGCAAAGTCTTGAGGTAAATGACGACCCCAACTTTGACAGTACTGAACATTCGCTGCAAGAAAGGGATTGAGATTAGAGAGCTCATTTTGTTGGGATTGGTCATTTATGAATTGATTAAGGTTGGGTTCATCGACGTTCTTACATGCATTAGATACAACAATGGGAACAGGCGGAACATGGACAACTTGGGAACGGGCATGAGTTGGTGTAGCCATATGTTCAGTAAATAGGGCATGGTTCAGCTGGCGATCTGAATGGGGAATCCACATTAATATAGAGTGTATACTAAAATTTTAAATTATCGACTGAAATTAATTACTTACCAGGGTATAGATGCCATTCGACTCGCCTGTAAGATTTTTAAAACAATAAGAGGTTAAAAAGAAGTGTTTAAATATTTCAAGAGGAATAAGATATGGGCATAAGAAACAGGAACACATATACACCTGCGATAAACTTGACAAAAATGGAAACATTTGAAAAAAAAAATGATCAACCAATCAAAAGTTTATTGTATAGAGGCAGAAAGTTGTGCTTACTCAATTGTCTCGCAGATGGGGCACATTATTTCTCCGATCATGTTCATTGTTTCAGTAATGCAATCTATGTAGTGGGAACAAAAAAAACATAGTCATCCATACAAAATTAAGTCAAATACCAGTGTAAAATATTAATTCTCTCACCAATATTCATAAAGCACTAATAATCATGAATTGAATCATTCTTACAAGCAAATCAGTACTGACTAAACACAATAAATTATTAGTTAATGTCATCCGAATACAGCATTCAAGAGATTTAAGGACCTGTGGCAAGTTAAACTCTTTAAGATCAGATAAAATTATATACAATTGACGTTCAATTCCAAAAATAAAAGAAATGTTAATTATATACAATTGACGTTCCCCAAATAAAATCATCAATAAAATCCTTCAATTCCAAAAATAAAAGAAACATTAATTAGTTAAAATCATCAATAAAATCCTTCAATTCCGAAAATAAAAGAAACATTAATTATATACAATTGACGTTCCCCAAATAAAAAATGAATAACTGATATATGCATATCATGATTTTAAAAACTAGCAAGAAACATTGATTTGTAACTTGGTTAACATTCTCCATCATTTAAACAAACTAAAGCCATTTCAGTAATCAACTTAATTATAATTCCATGTAACGCATAAATCAAAACCATATATATATATATATATATATATATATATATATATATATATACACACATCATCCATTTCAAGGTTTAAGGTTTAACATAAACCCCATAAATCCCCATCATACAATTACGATTAAACAACTCAATTGTAGTACTACATGTCTATTCCCAACAAACAAATCATACACACATAAAATTCATATTACCACAAAAAAAATACTGTATGTAAAACATTAAATAAAACACCTCGGTGAAATTGGTGGCCACATGTAAGCGTAACCATCCATCTTTCCTCCTCATTAGCAAAACAATAGAAGCAAATCGCACACAGAAATAACATATTCTCAAGGAAAATGATGTAAGTACCGATATGTAAGCACAGATACAAATGTGTGTGTTGTGGGGATAATTCACAAAGAGGAGATGAAAAGAGAAATTATATAGACAGAAAATTAAATATATAATGTACAATATCTTTGCTGGATTTTATAATCTCATTATAATGTATGATCTTCGATTAAGGTTAAGGCTAATTGACAGTGTAATTTGTTTCCAAATTAAAAAAAATATATATATAATAAATAAAATATGTCAATAAAATTGAGTGGGTCTAGTAAAATATCGAAAGAATAATTTAGATTCATTTGAGATTTTTTTTGTTCGAAATGAAATCTCCTTGCATATCTTCTAAAATCTAAAATGAATTTGTTTTTTGGCCAAAAAAATGACTCATTTGAGATTTAGAAGATATACAAGGAGATTTTACTTGGAATACAAAATAAAAAGATTTCATTTAGCCTTTTTTTAAAAGTTATAAAGAATAGGAAATTAATAATATTTTAAATAGAAATTATGGAAACTAACACAAAATATAAATTATTACTTTGGTATTGATACCAATCTACCGCCTAACTAAATAAGAGAAAAGAGTTTCCATGAATAAATCACTACTAGAAAAGCGGCTAAATTCAACGGACAAAATTCTGTTGAATTTAGTTTAATTGCAACAGGATCCCGTTGAATTTACCATAAATTCAACCGAAACCTTCCCGTTGAATATAAGGCTGTTGAAATTAGCATTTCGGTTGAATTTAAGATTAAATTCAACGACTTTCCGTTGATTTTGTTGGCACCTTTTTCAACCATTTCCCGTTGAAAAATGACCTTGGTCATTTTGCCAAAATTTGAAATTTCAATTTTGAATTTCAGCAAAAAATCATTTTACCGCCAATGGTAATATAATCAACCGAAAATTGTTGAATTTAATTCTGTCATAATCAACGAAATTCCGTTGATTATACCATCTTGCCACGTGTTTTTGTAGATAAAATTCAACCGGATTTTGTTACATTTAATTCTATCAAAATCAACAAGATTTGGTTGATTAAAACTTTTTTTCCTCTATTTATATGCCACTACAAGAAATCTGGCTATTTACGACGGTTTTTTTGTACTGAAACCGTCGTAAATGGGGTCAATTACGACGGATTCGTTCCGTCATTTTTGCTCGAGTAGGAAGTTCAGATTTCCGTCACAAATTATAATATTCGTCGTAAATTCGTTTTTCGTCACAAATTCAATTTTTGTCGTAAGTTTGAACAAGGGTCCCACAATTTGCAATAAATTATTAAAGTAATAGATAAGTTGCAACGCTAGTTCTGTCGTTAGTTAAGTCAGTACATTTAAAAAAAATAGCACCGGAATCTGGAAATTCCAGAAACCGGCACCAAAACATGAACACACCACCATATTCGCCGTGCAGCACTCAAAGAAAAGAAAAAAAAACAGATACATTTCATAACATCACAGTTCCCTTCTCCCCATCTCCTTCATCTCTCTCATCCATTCTTCTCGACACCCAACTGCCTTCTACTCCTTCACCACCTCCTCAAACCCACCATTGTCCACCATCTTCTAAGTCCATTTCCTCCGTTCACCGACAGCACCTCCATTCCGCCTCCTCCTTACTCCGCCACGGCCTCCCTTCCCCTTCTCCGATCCCATTTCCTTCTTCTTCACCATTCCGCTGCAACACCACAACAAATCCTGCAAATCCACGATCTTCTTCCACCTCGCTGCAGCCCGCCTTCTCCATCAAAACACCACCACGCGCGCAGCCATCCATATTTCTCCACCGCCTTCTACATCGCTTTCTTCCATTTCCGTTCACCACAATCACAACCTTCACCCATCCCCTTCCATCTCCTTCACCTCACCTTCGACATCACTATCCCTCTAATCTCCTTATTCCCTTTAATTCACACTAACAGTCGCAGCCTACATCACCACTCCGATCAACCGATCAACGCCATAACCATTCCAGCCCTCCAAAGCCACCTCATATCACCTCCAACCTCCACCATTACTTCATCACCCATTTCCTTTCAAACACCAACAGCCCCTTCTATTTTCACCACCATCTCCTACCGCCCCCCCCCCACCGTCACCATTCCTAATCCCCCCACAAATTTTCTTTCTCCATAATTGTACAAGGCCTGAAGTCAATGAAACATTAATTTCACTATATACTAGTTTCATAAGTGGGTATAGCGATGATAAGTGGGTACAAGGTGGGGATAATCGGAAAGAACGTAGTTGAGTTTAATTGAGCGAGAGAAAAAGGTTTTCGGTGAGGAACAGATGAGTTGAGATTTGGGAATGAACAAAATATAGTTAAAATGGAAAATAAGAATTTGAACGGTAAGGATCGTGTTAACTACATCCAATGGCTATAAGCAACTTAAAGAAGCGCAATCCATGTGCTCTAGTACTACCCAATTATAATGTGACACGTGGCCTAACTACACACCCACTTTAATATTTTCCATAATTATCATATACTCATATACACTTTTATCTTTTATATTTGATTTTTATGGTATTTTAAAATTGTTTAAAATCTAAAATTATAATAAAATATAATATTGTTACAGAATAAAAATATTGTTATAATAGTCATGATATTAAATTTAGGTAATAAGTTGAAATTTTAAATGAGTTATGTTACAAATGTAAAAAAGAAGAATGTGATTGAATTGAGATATGTAAATGTGACTATATAATATTTAGAATATAATTTAGATATTAATTAATATTTGATTAACTTGATATTGAAGATATTTCCAAACGAATGTCAATATATATCTAATTTAGTGATATTTCTAAAATTTTAAAAGTTAAAAAATTAATTTGGATAGTAAAATTAGTAGTCAACTATTGATTTGACTAGTATTTTGTTCCAGATTGTTGTTTTTATTCAAATTTAATGTACTCATATTTACATATTATACTATGTTGATTTGGTTGGAGAAATCTTTGTAGATCACAAGTATATTGACTAGTACTTGTAACTAAAGTTATATCCCATATTATTGTTTCTTTTTTTAAAATATATTTCTTGTCGATCCAACCGGACGGATGTCAAGATAGATCTAATTTAATGATATTTCCAAATTTTTAAAAAATAAAAAATTAATTTGATTGGATATCTTCGTAGATCAATACTATATTGACGAGTACTCGTAACTAGTACTCTGTCCCATATTATTGTTTCTATTTTTCAAATATATTTATCGACGATCCAACCACACGGATGTCAATATATATCTAGTTTAATGATATTCCCAAATTTTCAAAAAATAAAGAATTAATTTGGTTGGAGATCTTAGTAGATCAATACTATATTGACTAGTACTCGTAACTAGTGCTCTTTCCCATATTATTATTTCTATTTTTTAATATATATTTCTCGACGATCCAACCATACGAGTGTCAAGACATATCTAATTTAATGATATTCCCAAATTTTAAAAAATAAAGAATTAATTTGGTTGGAGATCTTCGTAGATAAATAGTATATTGACTAGTACTCGTAACTATTGCTCTGTCCCATATTATAGTTTTTATTTTTTAATCCACCAGCAATTCAATCCACCAGCAACTACATCAAGTACTAAACTAAAACCAAATCCACCAACAGTTCATAAACTAAAATACACAAGTACTAAAACAAGTTCATAAACTAAAACAGTCTAAGAGCTAGGTCCATCGGTCATAGGAGTACCATCACCTACTGTGTCACTGGAAATCGTCGCACAGATTTCACCAATATCAATATTCAGAGTGGGGTTTGCTTCAACTAATTTTTTAAGGACCAATGTCAAGTTATCCTGGACCTTCCGATTGATCTTGCCATCCACTTCAGCACAAACCTTCTGGTTTACCTTAGCTTCCACTTCGACAAAAACTTCCTGCCGTATCTTTTTTGTCAGCTCTTGCACGTATAAATCGGTTGCTGGAGCTTCAGCTAGAGTTTTGATACACTTCGGGTCATGTCTTCCTATAAGCCAACCTGGACCATGAGATTTTTTTGCACCCGAAACTAGTTCCTCAAGACCATCAAGCCCTTCTGATGATTTAAGTTTCTTATCAATTGTATCCTAGAAAATAAATCCAAGTCAATATATGAAAATGAAAATGGACTATAAAGATGAAATATGGACTGTAAAGATGAATTGTTACTTACAATTCTGAACTGCATCACATCAGGATTAGATTGATATTTCCTCCAGGCTTGCGCTTACGAGTTTTGGCAAAAATCTGCGCAAAAAATAAGTCGTCATCTAGCTGCTTGTCATCTGGCTGCTTCTCATCTTGCTGCTGCTCATCTGGCTGCTTGTCATCTGCCTCATCTGGCTGCTTGTTTTTCTTGCAAAAATTATTAACCAATATGCAATAGCAAAAAATTATTAGAGTCATGTCAAATAACAGTATGTATAGAATTATTAGACACATTAGTTCTTAAAACTGATGTGCAGGGATCTTAATTACATAACAGTATGTATAGAATTATTAAAGTCATTAGTTCATACATAAGCTTAATTACATAAACTAATCGATCAAAATCTGTCATATGGTCAAAGATCTCAGTGGGGGCTTAGCTTAGCAACTAGATGATTTAACTCCAATTAAATTAAAGAGAATCCATTTTCACAAATTTATATTTAATGAAATTAAAGAGAAGCAATTTTCTTAACTATAATTCACGACTCTAAAAAAGAGTGACATTTCAGGAACTTAAACTCATTAGTTCATACATAAGCTTAATTACATAAACTAATCGATCAAAATCTGTCATATGGTCAATTTCAGGAATTCATATAATTCATGACTCTAAAAAAGTGACATTTCAGGAACTTACCATCTTATGTTCAATTTGAGAAAATAGTTTGGAACCAGAAGTGTGTGTGTCTGTGTATTCACGACGACTTTTTGCATTTCTTTCAGCCTTCGCCTGCAAAAATACATGAAAAAAGAGCACTAGTTTATGTCACTGAAAAAAGAGCACTGTAGAAAACAACACATTTTTAAAGTTATAATTATACCTGAATATTAGGATCTCCCCAAAATTTTAAGAGCAACTTAAATTCTTCAAGTGGAATGTCATCCGGCTTATTTTCTAGCCTCTCCTCATCAGTTGCATACGCAGTATAATGATTGGTCTTTGTTCGACTCTTGTACCCCTTCCAACTCTGTTGAATTGTCTTCCATGACCATGTTTTTAATTCCTCAGGAATAATATAGCGTTGCTTACATATAAATCAAATATAAAAGGGAATAAGTTAGTCTAAAATGTTATCTGACCAACATTATTTACATGAAGCTAGTTAAAAAATTTTGATTACCTTGACATAATCCCACAAGGTATTCTTTAGACTTTCAGGAACATGTTCCCAAGATGCATAAGTTAGTGGCACACACCTCTTTAGTGTCCCCAGAAAGCGACTCAATTCTGAAACAGAGTTATCATTATCTGTAACAGGCTGGCACTTTTTATTCATGGAGATGACAACCCTTTTCTCGAACGGCCTTGTATGTACTTTATCCATCCTCGTTTTCCCTCGTAATCTCTTAGGAACTTTGACTTAAGTACCCAGTTCAAAACATATAAAAAGTTAAATCAAAACACTATTATATAATTGCCTTGTTTCACAAAGGAATACCATAAAAATGATTTGAGTAAACAAAGATAAACCTGCTTCAACTTCTTCCATTTCAATGTCTGGCAGGTCAGTTTCCGGAACTTTGTCATTTTTAGTTCCACTTCCAGTTGCAATCGCTGATGCAGCTTCTTTTTGTTTGCGTTCCCGCATAGCAACATAATCCGCCATTGATCCAAGTCCTTCACAACATGGTAACTATGTTTTTGCAGGTTCCACCATACCTGAATTTGCCACCTCCCCATTCTTATCATTCTGAGCGGAACCCTTTTCAGTTGTAGTCGCAGCATTAGATCATGAACATGTAGTTGGTCTATTAGGAAGCTTTGGCAGAATTTCTGAAGCATCATCTTCGCTTTGTTCCTCAATTTCTTCAACATATTCATCCTCTTCTTGATTCTTTTTTTTCCCTTTACTTTGTCCTTTGTTGTTTTTGAATCCACCTGACAGACTAATAGCTAATTCAGGCACCCCTAGAGCTCTAAGCTTTGATCTGTTTCTCTCCATATTTTGAAATTTAATCAGTTCATACTTGTTCAGCTTCATCGGTTTTATTGGAGATGATGGAGATGGAAGTGGTGGGGGAGGTGGTAGAACAATGTCATTCTCATCCATATTTTCATATCCATATATATCTTCACCTTCATCTACGTCTTCACCTTCATCTACGTCTTCACCTTCATCTATTGGATTATGTAAATCCAATTTCCTCCGAACATTTCCAGACTTCATATTCACATTTTCATCAATGTTTTGTGAATTTTTGATCAATACCGACTTCTGAGCACTTTTTTCTTCAATTAATTTTGGCTTCTGCTTGAGGGCTGCATCAATGATTTCTGGTCTAGCATAAACCAGGCGTGCTGACTTCCTAGCACTAGTGACTTCACCCCTGCCGTCACGTTGATTTTTTAAAAGTGTCGGCTTCTGAGAACTCTGAACTTGATTTGGAATTATGACTTGTGCATTATTCAGCCGTGCTGACTTCCTAGGAGTGTAGACTTCAGTGGACTTCTTATTTTTTTTTGCTGTTGTAATTGATGAGTGATCACAAATTTCTTTTTCACTTGTTTGGTCACTGCAACAATAGAATTAAATTATTAGTACACCAACAAATATCAAACTAAAAGGAAAAAATAATTTAAATATACAACTAAAAAAGTTTAATACCTTCAAACACATTTGGCCTTGGCCGTATGACTACAGAAGGTTGCATTTGCGTTAATGGCTCGATTCTAGTATCAATAGTGTTATCAATATAAAGATCTATGTGGCCACCATTTTTATATAATTCGCACAAGTCTTGATCATTCATCACCAGTTTCCATCCCGCTTCTTGATTACCATCTCTTGCGTAAATTCCTCCAATTTCAGTATACTTAAGCTCATCTTTAACATGTTCCATCAGCACCGTGTAAGAAAACCAATCAGAATCTTGAATACTTATCACACACTCTTTTCCACCAACATATTGTGTATTCTGAAATTTTCCCATGTGGTAAATTCTGAGATTGATGCCCTTCTCTGTCATCCTAAAAAAAAACTTACATTAGAACCAGTCTATTAAGAAAAAATAAGAATCAATTTAAAAAGCAAAAAATGATCAATTTAAAAGCAGTCTAGCAAAAGAATGTAAATTAACTTATATGTACTGCTAAGACTTATTTACACACATTAAATACAGTAAATCACTAATAAAAATTATTAAAAATTAAGAAGCATGGACTTAATTGAGAAGCACTTAACATAATAAAAAGTAGTCCATAAAGAAGCAATGCCCCACATTAAAAGGCATGCAATACATTTGTTACATTAAGAGGAAAAACTCCTTAGAAAACACTAGACAGTTTCATTGACTACTTTTGGAGGAATGATAATTTTTGTTGCAGGTACATCTTCTCTAGACCAGCTCACATCACTAACTTGATTTCTAATTCCATGACCATGTTGAATGTCATTTATAATCGGATCAATGAAATCATCCTCGTTCCTATTTTCACCTTCGACATCACACCAGTCCCTTGGCAGTGTCTTGATAACATTATGATACATCTTGTCAGTCGGATCTTCAATATAAAATACTTGTTGTACTTTTGAAGCCAAAACATACGGATCAGCTTTTTGAACCAGTCTGTTAAAATTGACTCGTGTTAGGTCATACAAATCCTTTTCTGCATGGTACCAACAACACCTAAATAGAACCACTGTAAAATCTCCCCAATAATCGATTTCGAGGATTTCTTCAATCGATCCGTAGTAATCGACAACACCAACACTTGGATTCTGATCTTTTGAACTTGCAAAGCTGGTGGTTAAGGAAGATAGAAATACACCACTATTCTGTGTTGTACACCTAGCATCTCTGTATTTTGTATAGAATCTGTACCCATTAATAACATATCCCGTAAACCTCTTAGCTGCTCGATTAGGTCCCATTGCAAGGAGTTCTAGCTCTTTGGAAATGTCATTTTTTTTCGAGTCTCTTCCTTCAACCACTTCCAGAAGTCTTCGGTGTGTGCCCTCTCTCTTTTATATTTTTTCGATATTGGATGACCATCAATTAAAGCTCGATGTTCCCCACAATAATTACCTAGTTAATATTATAAAACAAATAAACATTCTAATTCTTATTAAAATAAATTAAAACTTAAATCTTACTCTATCAAAGTATCGATGTCCTTGTTACCACAATTGAATAGAATGTAACGATGACATGCAATCCATTGAGATTCTTTGAGATAAATAGGTTTTCCACCTTTATTTCTTCTTGTACCAATAGGATATTCCATCTTTTGTGGCAACTTTCAAATTTAGGTACTGCATCCCCGTTTAAGAATCTTGAACACAACGTCAAGCATTCTTATGCTAGGTAGCCTTCAGCAATGGAACCCTCAGGTTTAGACCTATTGCGCAAATAAGATTTTAGTTTATCTAGATAACGATCAATTGGCCACATGCATCTCAAGTGTGCAGGTCCCCCATATTCGATTTCCTTGCACAAATGAACCAGCAAGTGAATCATTATGTCAAAGAAAGCTGATGGAAATATCATCTCAAAATGGCAAAGAATTTCAACAATTTCTTGTTGTAGCCTATTCAGGTCAGCCACATTAAATACTTTGCTCCAAAGATTTTTTAGAAATGCACCAAGTCTTATCAAAGGTAGTGCAACCTCAGGTTTCAATGTTTTTTTCACTGCAAACTGTAACAAGTAGTGCAGAAGAAAATGAGCATCATGGCTCTTATACCCACAGATTGTCCTTTCCTTCGTGTGAACATATCGACTGATATTAGCTGCACAGCCGTATGGCAGTTTCGCCTTCTCCAATACTGAACAGAATATTTCTTTCTCTTGTTTCGTCATGTCAAAATAGCAGCCCTAATCTCAAAGTATTTTCCATCACTTGATTTAACAGGATGAAGGACCTTCCTGATCCCAATTTCTTGTAAATCCAAACGAGCACTCAAATGGTCCTTGGTCTTACCGCCAATATTCAACAAAGTACCAAGTATACTGTCACATACATTTTTCTCGATATGCATACAATCAAGGTTGTGTCGCAATAAATTGTGACTCCAATATGGTAAATTGAAAAATATTGACCTTTCTTTGAAAGGGGAATCCCTTTTACGCTTTACACCCTGTTTGCTCGATTTCTTGCTTTTGTCCTTTCCAAATTCATTTTCATAGCCGGACAATAAATCAAGTATATCTATTCCGCTTAAAGTGGGTGGAACCTGTCCCATTTCAACTTCACCATTAAACCTTCTCTTATCGAACCTCCACTTGTGCTCTGGACATAGAAATATTCTATGGTTCATGTAGCACAATTTTTACTATGTTTCAAGTACATTGAAGATGTCTCATAATGGCATGTGGGACAGGCCAATTTACCCTTTGTGCTCCAACTGGATAGCATAGCATATCCCCAAAAATCGCTAATGGTCCACAACACACTTGCGCGTAGCCTAAAATTTTGATTAGACAAGGCATCGTAAGTTTCTATACCTAGATCCCATAATTCTTTCAACTCTTCCATTAAAGGCTGCATAAATACATCGATGTTGTTGTTTGGAGATTCTGGACCGGGGATGATTATTGAAAGAATAAAATTTTCAGGCTTCATGCATAGCCAAGGTGGCAGGTTGTAGTTAACCAATACAATAGGCCATGTTGAGTGAGTTGTACTCATAGTACGGAAAGGACTAAATCCATCTGAGGCCAAACCAAGTCTGATATTTCTCTTTTCTATCGAAAAATCAGGATACCTAGCATCCATAGCCTTCCATGCCTCGGCATCTGCTGGATGTCTAAGATTTCCGTCATTTTTTCGTCCCACGGCATGCCATAACATAAGTTCAGAATACTCCTTCGACATAAATAACCTTTGCAGCCTTGGTTTTAGAGGAAAATAACGCATAACTTTTGTTGGAACCTTGCGAATTGCCGTCTCTCGATCATCGTCACTGCTACCTTTCCTTTCCACTACTTCCCATCTCGAAACACCACAAGTTTTACAAACATCTTCATCTTTGTTTTCTGCCCAATATAGCATGCAATCGTTTGGACATGCGTGTATTTTTTGGTAATCTAGACCTAAATCTCTAATGATATTTTTTGCAGCATTAAAAGATAAAGGTATGTGGGCCTGTGGAAAAGCCTCTCTCATCAACTCTAGTAGATCCTCGAATGCAGCCTCTGTAATCCCATGTATACATTTTAAAGAATAAAGCCTAAGGATAAAACTTAATCGCGAAAACTTCGAACAACCAGGATATAATGGTTGTTTTCCGTCTTCAATATGGCGATCAAATTTATTAGGCTTGGCATTTGGTACTTCAGTGTGCTTACCTTCACCATTCTGCATTCCATGAGTACGTTGCAACATGTCACCTAGAGTATCTCAAAAGTCTATACCAGCCTCACAATCCATATCTTCATCACTCCCATGTCGAGAAACCTCGCACATCCATTCCATGTACAATGGAGATGGACCATTGTAGATGAGATGCTCGTATATTACATCTTGACGAAACCACTTGTCATTTTTACATTTCTTGCAAGGACACGTTATTTCATCACCTACAGCGAATCTAGAAACTGCATTTTTTATAAAAGCCTTAACCCCGCTAATATAGCCGTTACTAAACTTTGGAAGTTTTATCCACGTGTTTTCCTCATTGTCCATCTCTACATTTATAAAACACAACTCTATTAATAAAAGAAGAGTAGTCAAGGTGTTTATTTCGGCCAACCTAAGCAAATAAATACCTATTAATAACTAACTAATTATACAAATAATTATGATATTTATATACATGATCTTAAACCTAACTACTAAATATGTAATCAGAATGAAAGACAAATTTATATAAAAACCGATAAATAAAAATCGACCCTTGTATGTAATACAATACACACATTCGAGAAACACGACATATATACAACAACAATTATCACAGATTATATTATTTCAACAACAATACATTATCCAAATTATCACAGATTTTGTGCATAAATCAACATCCACAGAAAATGCTTATATACAATAACCGAGAAAAATAGAGACTGAGGGTTAGAGAGATAGAGAATGAGACAGAGAGATGGAGAGAGATATACAAAGAGAGAGAGAGACAAAGAGATACAAAGAGAGAGAGAGAGAGAGAGAGAGAGAGAGAGAGAGAGAGGGAGAGATACATAGAGATACAGAGAGAGTGGGAGAGAGAGGTCAAACTAAAGAAAATCGAAGCACGAACACAGAATACACATAAATCGAAGCATGCAACACAGAGTATACATAAATCGAAGCATATGAAGAAAGATTTATACCTTAATTGAACAAAGCTCGAACCCTAATTGATATTCACCCAAAATTCGATTAACCAGCAGCTTCGATTGACCAGTCGAACCCTAATTGAACCTTAAACTTCTTAATTGAGAGGCGAGAGAACCCTAATTCAACCCCAAATTGCTCCAGCGGCTGAGTTCATTCGAGAGAAAGTGAGAAGTGAAGTTTAGGTAAGTGATAATATTGAGCGGCTGTGTATACTTTCCCCTTTCTAATTTTTCAGTTTTGCCGCGTTATGTTCTGAATTTTGGTAAAGTGCCCGCTATGTTATGCTTTTTCCCTCTCTGATTTTTCATAATTTTGTAATAATTCACAATTTATACCTACTTAGTTTTCTTTATTAAATTTTTAATAAATTTAGTTAAAATTTTATAATGTTTGGATATTATTTTATTTTAAAACCTTTTTACTTGAACTTTATAAACAAAATTTAATATTTATGAAAAATCAATAATTTAATTATTTGATGGAATATTACTTTTTAAAATGATTACTTCAACGATTTTGTTAAACTTAATTATTTTTAAAGTCAAATAATTATTAAATCATTAATTTTAAATAAAATAAAAATTTTGTTCATGAATACTCTATGGTAACACAGCTCAAAAATACTCTATGGTAACACAGCTCATGGTGTTAACCAATGTAAGACCTTTTATACATATAGTAACATACTTCTATGGATTTGGTAACACAAAAATCAAAAGGTTGCAATAGCTCAAAAATTCCATACCTATGCTAACACCCAAGATGGTAACACCCATGCCAAAAGGTTGAGATAGGCCATCTATGGCGTAGTGTCGTAACTAGTGCTCTTTCACATATTATTGTTTCTATTTTTTAAAATATATTTCTCGACGATCCAACCATACGAATGTCAAGACATGTCTAATTTAATGATATTCCCAAATTTGCAAAAAATATAGAATTAATTTGATTAGAGATCTTCGTAGATCAATAGCGTATTGACTAGTACTCGTAACTAGTGCTATGTCCCATATTATTGTTTCTATTTTTTGAAATATATTTATCGACAATCAAATCGCACAAATGTCAATATATATCTAATTTAATGATATTCCCAAATTTTCAAAAAATAAAAAATTAATTTGATTGGACTAATAAAATATTTTAAAAATTTTATGCTAACTTACGACGGAATTTGTCGTAAGTTATTTGCCGCTTTTTTTTAATGAAAAATTGAATTTACCACCTATTTTTCAATGAAAAGTTGAATTTCTTGCCTGACAACTTAGGATTGATTCTGTCGTAAGTTTAATTTAAGTTAAAAATATTCTTATAATATACATAATTTTTATTTTAAAAAATATATTGAAATTACAATTAAATTTAATTAAAATAATCGAATTTACAATACTTAAATAAAGTCAATACTTAAAGATTCCGAGATATAAAAACCACAAACAATTGTCTTCAAGCTAAAGAGGGTAGTGGAATAAATGATTAAGTAAATTCAATGAGATATCGCTGCATTTGGTTTCCGTTGATTTTTTTCCGTTGTATTTATTATTCGGTGGAGCTTTTTCAGTGAGTGGAATAAATGATTAAGTAAATTCAACGAGATACCGCTGCATTTGATTTCTGTTGATTTAACTTTTGGTGGGAATCTTCTGTATTTCGATTCTTGGTAAGAATTTTGCTAAAACTTTTGGTGGGAATTTTGAGTGGAATACAATGTTGAATTTATATTTGTTAAAACTTTTCATGAAGAAATTAGCTAGTGGTTGTACTACTCTTGCCTCAGAGTGACACACAAAATCTAAATGCAGTGTATGAGATGTTTGTTTGTTTGACGGAAAAAGAGGAGTGTTGATGAATTTATTGCTTAAAAATTGGAGTGATCTTTATAAATTGTCGAGGAAATTTATGTTGGTTGGTTTTATTCCGTTGATTTTAACTTTTTGTGGGAATTTGTTGAGTGGAAATTAAATTCAATGAGATATTCTTGAGTTTATTTCTGTTGGTTTTATGCGTGGTAAAAAAAAGCAATAATTAAATTCAACGAGATATTGTTGAGTTTATTTCTGTTGGTTTTATTCCGTTGATTTTAACTTTTGGTGGGAATCTTCCCGTGTGGTAAAAAAAATTCATAATTAAATTCAACGAGATACTGTTGAGTTTATTTCTGTTGGTTTTATTCCGTTGATTTTAACTTTTGGTGGGAATCTTCCCGCACGGTGAAATAAATTCAAAATTAAATTCAACGGGATATTGTTGAGTTTATTTCGGTTGGTTTTATTCCGTTGATTTTAACTTTTGGTGGGAATCTTCCCGCGTGGTGGAAAAAAGTAATAATTAAATTCAACGGGATACTGTTGAATTTGAATTCGGTTGATTTTATTCCGTTGATTTTAACTTTTGGTGGAAATATTCTCCGGCGTTAGAAAAAGTCATAATTAAATTCAACGGGATACTGTTGAATTTGAATTCGGTTGATTTTATTCTGTTACATTTAGCATCCGTTGAATTTGTTCCGTTGAAAATGATGCTCAGTCAAAACTCACTGGACATTGACCATAAAAACGACGGGATCTGGTTGAATTTATTTCGTTGTATTTAACCACTTTTTCCAGTAGTGAAACTTCATCTACTAGGATGCTATGCAACTGTTAAGAAAATATGGGTTTTAAATTAAAAAAATTTCATAATCAAATCAAATTAGAATTTAATAGCTAATTAAATCTTTCATCTATGTGAACAGGTAATGGTTTAGATGATGAAGCTGGACCGAACAAATGTCTAACAAATGTTCAATTTATCATTGACTTTTAAAGTGTCACTTGAATCCACCACAAGTGATTTATGAAAAACTTGTGAGATAGCCAGACTCAAACAACTTAACCAAAGCATTTGTGATTTGCATTGTAAGACACTATAAAAATTCATTCTTTGTTAAAAAGAGTAACATGGTTACTTTCCTCAACCTACTTAATCAAATATAATTATTAATGGCAATTGAAGATTTCCACAAAATAAATATAAACTAATCTTAAACTGTTACATGATATGTTAATACGTTATTTTAGGAAAATTTGATTTTCTAGAAAAGAAATTAGCAGTCGTCTTTTTGACTCATTGCTGGATTAACACCACTTTTTAAATAGAACTCGTCTCCTAAGCTTTTCGTGATTTGTAGTGAATTTACCCATAAAAATCCTTATTTTTGTTCTGACTACCAAGTCTCGAAAACATCAAATATATCAAATAGCACACATGCAAATGCTTAATCATGTAATAGCTCCTCGATATCATATAATTCTGTTCCTCACCTTTACACACCAACACAACTATTCAAGAACGTTGTCTCAAGAGACTAAAATATTATGAATAACATCAAAGTCTCAATCAACAAGATAAATAGCATGCTCTTATTGGAAACTAACCTCACAAATACTAAATTCACACAAGTGTCTAAGTACAACTGTATAACACTCATGTTATGTCAAATGCACATGTGCTACCATAAGCTTGCTTGTCTACCAAAATCTCTGGCTTCGTGTATGTATAAGTCAAAAGGACTTTCTCAAGGATTGTAATGAGGCTTAGGTAACGGGTAGGAAATCAAAGAAAGTGGCTAACAAGTCGCTAAACTTGATAACTAATATAGCACAATCAACATAAAACTGAACCAAATTATTGCTTTCCTACTTTCACATTGTACAAACCAATGTACACAAAATCAAGTTGATCTTTTTCTAGCTCATTTTTTATTCTTTTTACAATTGTTTTTCAAAATCAAGTCGTTCTTCAGTAACCAAGGGTAGTAAAAAGTCATCAAGAAAAATAAAATGTATTTCCCACCTTAAGTTCTAAAAGTCATTAAGAAAAATAAAATGCACTCAATACCAGCACATGTTCCTGGATCATCCCATTCATATGACATTGCACTTGATGCTTTATTCCTGCTATTTTTTTCCGATTATCAAGTGACTACTTTATATTGATTCCCACCAAAACTAGCACACTTTAACAAAGATATTCTCACACTTAATATTCTACCAATCAACATACTTTAACAAAGATATTCTCACACTTAATATTTTACCAATCTTATGTATATATCACAAAGCTCCACTAGTAAATCAAGACAAGAACAAATAAATAAACTCAAAATTTTAGATGGTGGGATACGAAGAAGGCTTAAAGGGATCACTAAGGATTATTTTTAAGGATGCTGTTTTACAAAAAAAAAAATATTGGCGAATAGCCCACAACAGAAAAACATACATTGGTAAAAAATGTATCAATCATAAATTGCAGGCTCCAACTCATCAAAATTGACAATGACGTACATTCAAGTTTAATTTTTTAAAACCACATACAAGACATCATCATGTATAATTTATTTTCTCCCAAGGAGACATATACATGATAAGCGAAAATTAGGCCTACATGGTGTATACGCATCCTTATAAACATGTTGTATTGACAAGGTAATCAATGTTCTTTTAAATTTTTTTTAATTTTTTGTATCTTTCCTAAAAATCTAACAAACAAGAACTAAAAATATTGTTTCTAATATTGATGTCACAACACTTTTTAAGCTTTAAACTCTCATTTTTTCAAATGGTGCAAACATATATATATATATATATATATATATATATATATATATTTAGAAAATAAAGATAAAAAAAGTAGTATTAGAGCAAATTGAAGACGAGAAGTTATACAAAACATGTTATGTAAGTTTTTTTAATCTATTTTGTTATTTATGATTATGTACACTCTCATTAACATAAATATATATGTATGTAGTGTGTGCTAGTTATATATATGTGTGTGTTTATTTGTAATTTGAAAGTGCGAAATTCATATAAATATATATATATATATATATATATATATATATATATATATATATATATATATATATATGTGTGTATAATGTGTGCTAGTTATATATATGTGTGTTTGTTTACTTATTATTTGAAAGTGCCATGTTAAATTACTTGTTTGTATATAGATTTATGTAGATGGAAAAATTGATCGAAGTTGGATATGTAATCAAGTACAAAATGATAAAATTTCATCGACTCCCAAATAGAGAAATGGTGCAGAATTTTTTCTATATTTTGCAAGAGAAAAAGGATTGGACGAAGATGGTATGATGAATTGTCCTTGTAAAAATTTGAATTGGTTAGATGTTGATGAAGTTAGATTTCATTTGCTCTCTAAAGGAATGCTTGGAGTTATATCGTGTGGACATCATACGGTGCAAGTTGTGGAAAGGAAAGAAAGTCGAAAACGTCTTCATTGAGAACCTTCAAGGATAGAACAACCTGTAGATCTGTATGCAAATGTACATGATCTTGACGGTGAAAATTATGAATTTTATGATACCACGGGTACGCGAACTAGTAATGTAGCTAGTAATGTAGAAGAAGCTCCAAATGATAATGCTAAAAAGTTTTATGAGGTGATTGTTAAAACTGGAGCCCCTATTTATCCCGACAATACAAAATATACAAGATTGAGCTTCACCACAAAATTATTAGATTTCAAAAATTACTCACAATATTGTTGTAATAAAGCTTTTGATAGTTTGCTTAAACTTCTTACGGATGTGTTACCAAAGAAACATACGTTACTCGAAACTTATTATTATATGAAAAATATTATGAAGGGTTTGAGGGTTGAATATGAAAAAATTAATTTATATGAGATTGATTGTATGTTTTTCTTATATATATATATATATATATATATATATATATATATATATATATATATATATATATATATATATATATATATATATATAATCTTTAAGTTGTGTGCGCGCACGCGCGCTAAAGATCGTTATCGAGATGTTTCGAGGAAAGATGGTAAAAAATACCAAAAAAAAATCATAAGATATTTTCCTTTGATTCCTCGACTAAAATGCTTATATATTTCGGACATACATCCGATCATATGAGATGGTACAAGAATTGAGATGTAAAAAATGGAGAAATTAGTCATCCCATGGATAGAGAAGAATGGAAAATTTTAACCTTTGATATCCATCATTTGCTAAAGAGATTCGTAATATAAGGTTTGGGCTTGCGACCGATGGTTTCAATCCATTTGGCCCTATCGGTAAAAAAATATATAGTGTGGGGCCCAAAGTAGTAGTTGTCTGTAATCTTCCACCATCGATGTATACGAAAAAACCTTCTATGATTATGATCGATATAGTGTCAGATCTGAATAGTACTGGCAAAGATATTGATATTTGTCTAATGTCTCTTATTGATGAATTAAAGATATTCAAACATCAGAGCGAAATTATACAATGAGAGCGGCTCTTATGTGGTCTATTAGTGTTCCCGCTATGCATATGATAATTAGGTGGTCGAGCAAAGTAAAAAAGGGATGTCAAGTGTGTCTTGAAAGTTTGTAAGGGTCACAATTAAAACATTATAGAAAATGTAGTTTCTATGGCCAACCGAATATTTTTTTGAAGAAAAGATCCATTGCGATGAAAAGGTCATTTGTTTGATAATGCAATAAGAAATGTGTTTCGTGGTCATTTGTCGGGGGAGGAGGTAAAGGAGTTGCGGTTTAACTTTTCCACCACTAGAAAAGACAAATTCCAAGTTAAGGAGTGCAGGTTATGTGGAAGAGCATCATTGGACTCATGTCCCAATTTTTTATGAACTCCCTTAGTGATCATCACATAAGTTGCAATATTTAAAAAGAAATTCATATTTAAACCTTGATTCCTTCAATAATAAAATAAAATTTATTTAATAAAAATGCTAACCAATACAAAATAACTTAAGTATAAAGACAGGAATAAATGCACGCTTATCTTAAAGCCACATAAAAAAAATTAAATACCATAAAAAACTCAGCTCAACTAACAACTTATAACACTTACAACACCAAAAACATTTATTTTAAGCTTGCTTAAAAAAACTAAATTTGATATTTCATAAACCATAATAAAACAATCATTTCAAACCAACTAAACTAAACAATATAATAGCACAAACTATCAACCAAATGGCAAGGTTTCAAAAATTCTAACTAAACCATTTTTTGAAATAAAAAGTAGTAAAAAAGTTCAAAAAAGAATAACCAGAGTTCATCTTTGCAACCGATCTTCTTAATCAAAGTATACTGAAAATACAAGCAACAATTTCTCACCAATAATACTTAAATGATATGCAAATACACATATGTGTTTGTATCGGATGCGTAGGCTCCAATAAAGGGTAGCAGAGAGGAGGAATTCAAATGAGATGAAACCGGTTAGACTTTTAAAGGATTCATTTATTTAGGAAAACTGTATACATAAACAAATTTAAATGCAGTGCTTACATACAATCTATTTGATTGATTTCATACATGTATAAGTATTGAGTATTATCATGGGTTGCATGGTTTGTTAATTTGGTTTTTTTGCTTTTGACATAATAAATTATATAGGATGGGATGGTTAAGTAAAATTTTATTAAATACAAGCTTTTAAATGTATCAACAAAATTTATAAAATTTTATAATTTATGGAAAACATAGTAATTTATAAAATTTTATAATTTATGAAAAACATAATTTGCAACATTTTTTAAGAAAAATTTAAAAATAATTTATAACTAATGTTCAACAGATAAGTAACTTTGAGTAATTGAATCCAAATATATAAAATAATTTTACATTAGTATCATTAATAAAATTATAGTTACTTAATATTATTTATATTTCTAAACTCTAATTTGGTATGGGTAAACCTTAATATATAATATTTATTCAACAAATTTTTTCTGCCATTCAACACACCCTATTTCAAATAAATAAAGTTTCATCAACACACCCTATTTCAAAAAAATAAAGTTTCATTTTCTTATAACCTGATTTGGTATCAAATATATCTCCAATCCTAACCCCCGAAACTCCATACCATATTTAATTATAACTGCTATATACCTACAATAAAAAGAATTATAATTTATTAAATAAAAAACCTTGATACCTTCAATAATAAAATAAATTTTGATACCTTCAAAATAACCTAAATATAAGGACAAGATTAAATGCATGCTTATCTTAAACCCACATAAAAAAAAACATACCATCAAACAACTCAACTCAATTAACAACTTATACCACTCACAACACTAAAAACATTTATTTTAAGCTTACTTAAAAAAAACTCAATTTGATATTTCATAAATCATAATAAAACAATCATTTCAAACCAACTAATTAACTAAAAAATATAAAAGCACAAACTATCAACCAAACCAAAAATTCTAATTAAATCATTTTCTGAAAAAAAGATAGTAAAAAAGTTCAAAAAAGAATAACCACAATTGATCTTTGCAACCGATCTTCTTAATCAAAGTATACTGAAGATACAAGCAACGAATTCTCTTCAATAATACTTAAATGATATGCAAATACACATATGTGTTTGTATAGGTGCATAGGCTCAAATAAAGGGTAGCATAGAGAAGGAATTCTAATGAGATGAAACCGGTTAGACTTTTAAGGAATTTATTTATTTAGGAAAATTGTATATACATAAACAAATTTAAATGCCGTGCTTATATACAATCTATTTGTTTGATTTCATAAGTGTACATAAATATCTTTATTGAGTATTACCATGGGATGCATGGTTTTTGTTAATTTGGTTTGTTTGCTTTTGAGACAATTAATTATATGGGATGGGATGGTTAAGTAAAACTTTATTAAGTACCAGCTTTTAAACGTTTCAACAAAATTTATAAAATTTTATAATTTATGAAAAACATAATTTGCAACATTTTTTAAGAAAAACTAAAAAAAAATTTTGTCTTGAATCCAAATATATAAAATAATTTTATATTATTATGATCAAGAAAATTATAATTAATTAATATTGTTTATATTTCTTAACTCTAATTTGGTATGGGTAAACAATAATATGTAATATTTTTGCAAGAAATTTTTAACTGCCATTCAACACACTTTATTTCAAATAAATAAAGTTTCATTTTCTTATAACCTGATTTGGTATTGGTGAACATATTGAAAAATAAAATTATGTGTATTCAGAAATAAAATTAGAATCATTTCGACTAAAAAATGTTGAACCCTATTTGATATTGATCCTATATACTTCCTCCGTCCAGTTAATTTTTTTACATTGTGTTTGGACACGGATACCATTGTGTGTAATATTATTGGCGGTAATATTGTTAAAATAAATGAAGTAGTGGGTGTAATAGTGATTTTATTCTTAAAATAAGTGAAAAAATAAGTGAAGTAGTGGGTGTAATAGTGTAAAGTATTGAAAAAGTCGAGTGAAGTAGTGGATGTAATAATGTATTTTAACAACTATTTTTAGTAATGTAAAAAATTGGTAAGACGTCCAAAAACGAAAGTGTAAAGTTATTGTTAAAATAAGTGAAAAAATAAGTGAAGTAGTGGGTGTAATAGTGTAAAGTGTTGAAAAAGTCAAGTAGTGGATGTAATAATGTATTTTATTGTTAAAAGTTACTATTTTTTGTAATGTAAAAAATTGGTAAGACGTCCAAAAAGGAAAGTGTAAAGAAATAAGAGGGACAGAGGAAGTATATGATTAGGTAAAAAATTTTACTTGGGATAAATATCCTTGTCCACAAACTTTTTTTCAAAAATACTTTTTTTTTAAACATTACTTTGTAAAAATACCAACTTCCATAAAATATTTGGAAAATTGGGTTCAGCAACTTTTTAACTATATTTGCAACCAATATCAACTAGCAACTTTAAAAATTTAAAAATTCAAATAATATTTAATTATAGATTGGTTAACAAATTGCATGGGTTTAACTAAATGCAATCTCCAAAATCAACCTCTAATGCAACCACAATCAACTTTAAATTATTTTTTAGAAAAATTCTTCAGCAATACTGCTTGACAAGCTGTAGCCGTTTGTCACGCCCCGCCAAAACTCAACCTCTCTAGGTGCGGAATATTCTAGAGAAGGCCGGAAGGGTCCGGATGACTCTAGAATATAGTGGAACATTGCGGAGTTCTCTAGAAGGTGCTGGGCAATTCAAGAAGAATCTAGAAGATGGCGGAACGTGGTGGAGCCTCGTAGAATCTTCCGGAACCTTCAAGAGCTTGGGAGCTTTCTAGAGACTTCCTATTTAAATAGTTGTATATTCTAGATATGTAGGATCTAGAATAGTTGGGTGTAGATATTAGTGGAATAATCTAGAAGCATGTGGAGTGTGCATGTTCTAGAATTCTCTCCAAGTGGTGGAGGAGCCTATAAAAGGGTGAGACCCCTCATTTGGAGAGACACATTGGGAGATAGAAGGTGATTCACAAAGTAAGAGAGGAGTATAGAGGTTGTCTTGTAACTAGCAAGGGGCTAGTGTGGATCAAGGGGATCCAACTCTTGTAATATTGAGGTTTACTAATAAAGAAGGGCTTTGTTAGTAAATATTCTTCTTCTCTACTTGTTTATTCCGCTGCACAAGTGTAGGCGACACTTGGGGTAAGGCTGGTCTAGTAGTTCGTTCGGGGGATCGACAAGAGCTAGACGCCAGCACGGTTGGCTTAGAAAGGGGACGAATTCTAAGGCCGTGACACGTTGCTACCATAAATTCAAGTAAAATGCCATGCCACCTGTGCTCCTTCTGTCCTCTATGTTGCCTGCTAGATCACTATCGGAATACCTCGATAACAAATAGTTTCCATGCCCTCTTAAGTACACCAAACCATAATCTATAGTTCCCTTTACATAACGGAGTACACGCTTAACTACATTTTGATGAACTATGGGGGGTCGTTCCATATATCGACTCACAATGCCAACTGCATAAGCTATATCGGGATGCGTGTGAACTAAATAACTTAATCCATCAATTAGACTTTTGAACTAAGTGGGGTTCACTGCTTTCCCTTTTACATCCTTGTCTAGCCGCAACTTAGTTTCCATTGGATATTTTGCTGCATTACAGTCGATCATACCAGCTTTTTCCAGCAGCTTTCTAGCACAAGCAGACTATTTGAGTTCAATACTCGCCCTTTTGACTAACTTCAATACCCAGATAATGAGATAATAATCCCAAATCACTCATATCGAATTCCTTCTTCATCTGTGACTCAAACTTTTCGATAACAGCAAAACTTGTTCCAATGATTAATAAATCATCTACGTAGACTCCGATTTTCAAAACCTCTTCCCCTTCACGCTTTGTATAAACTGCGTGTTCATACGGACATTTCTCGAACCCCAAACTCTCAAGATATTTACTAAGTCGAGCATACCAAGCACGGGGGGCCTGTTTGTTCACCAAGTGCTCACAATTTTCATTTTTAAATCCCTATAGTTGCGATATAAACACTCTTTCTTGAAGTTCCCCATTTAGAAACGCAAATTTGATGTCCATATGATGCACTTGCCACCCATTTCTAGCTACCAAAGCAAGTATTAGTCTTACAGTTTCAAGTCGTGTTACTTGCGCGAAACCCTCTTCATAATCAATCCCTTGTTTTTGTACATATCCCTTCGCGACTAACCTGGCCTTGTACTTGACTACCTCCCCATTCGCATCTCTTTTCACCTTGAAAACCCATTTCAATCCCACTATTTTGTGCCCAGGTGGAAACTCCACCAATTCCCACATTTTGTTCTTCTCTATAGAATTAATCTTCTCCTGCATCGCTTGTTTCCACACCTGTTCTGTAGCAGCCTCCCTGTAACTGGCAGGTTCATCAACACCGAATAGCAGCAGCACACTTTCAGCTTCCACCTCTTCAGTTTCATTATAAAATGTCACTAAGCAGGCAAAAATTCCTTGGTTGACTATTGGCACTGCTTGTCGTGCTATCCTGTTAGCTATTTTCTCCTATTTCTCCATCTGTACTTGTCATCGAGTTCGACACAAAACCTGTACTCGTAGCTGAACTTGAACTTGGTGGCGTCTTCGGTGTACCTGGTGCCTCATCACTACCTTGAGTGATTTCTGTCGAACCTCTTTCCATCACAACGAATGTACCATGTTCATTTGCCTTCTCTTGTTCCTTCCATTTCCAGGCTATAGCTTCTTCAAAAACAACGTCCCTACTTACATGTAGACTCCCAGAGTTCAGATCATACACCGAAAGGGCTGCCGTCCGATGGGTACACGAAAGTGACGAAGCAGAGAGGAGTGATGAGCCAGTAAGTTGCCGATAGCCAACTAGTCAATCTCATCCAAGATCGGCCATAGAATCGAAGAAAGGGAATTAGAACATCAATATTCTCAGAGTTCTTTGCCTCTGGGTATTCTCATCCTCTCCTGTAACCTCACATCAACTTCACATGCTTTTTCCGATTCGTCAATACAAATGATAACCCTTGGTTCCAGGCTCTTTCCCAATGTACACAACCAACTTACTACGATCACTGAGCTTAGTTGTATGTGCATTTGGCACCTTCATGTATTCCACACAACCAAATAATTTAATGTGCCCAACATCAATTTTTTTTCCCTTCCATGCTTCATACGGAGTCTTATCTGACAAAGCTCTAGTGGGAAGTCGATTAGCACATAAACAGAATGACGTGCAGCCTCCCCCCAAAACTCTAAAGGCAAATCCATTGTTTTTAAAAAAACTTCGAGACATTTCTACAACAGTCCTGTTCCTACGCTCTACAACCCCATTTTGTTGAGGGGTGTAGGGCATAGTGAAATGTCTTACAATACCAGCATCTTCACAATTGTGTAAACTCTTTCGAAACAAATTCTCCCCCTCTATCTGTTCTGAAATTTTTAATCTTCTCTTTCGAATCCTTTTCAACTAAACTTCTAAATTTTTTAAACATGCTTAATGCTTCATTCTTACTTTTTATCACATATATCCACATCATATGAGTAAAATCATCAACCAAAAGGAAGAAATACCTGTTGCCTCCTTTCGTTTCTAGTGAAATGGGTCCGCATAGATCTCCGTGGATCAATTCTAGTGGCTGAGTTGCACGAAAACTAGTTGGATGAGGAAAAGATTTTATGGACTGTTTTGACATCAAGCAACCTCCGAATATCTCCTTTAGCTGCATAAACTCTGGTAACCCATGAACCATGTTGTTGGTTGACATCATATTCATTACTTGAAAGTTGACATGGCCAAGGCTTGTATGCCATAGTCGTGAAGACTCCTCCCGTTTAGTCATCAAACATGTCTGCTCTGCTATCGTTTCGAGGACGATTTTATACAACCTATTTGCTGAGCGTTGAGCCTTCATGATCAACCGCCCCTGGTCATCATATACCCATAAGAACTCGCCTTGTCGAACCACTTTATTGCCATTTTTTGACAACTGACCAAGAGAGATAATGTTGTTGCACAATTCTGGAATGTAGTACACCTCGTGTAACACTAGTTCCTCCCCATTTTTACATTAGAATCCAACTGTCCATTTCCCTTAATTTCAATCGTTGATCCATCACCGAATCGCACCTGACCAGTTACTCCATCGTCCAATGTCTTGAATTTTGTTCGAAATCCAAACATGTGGTTGCTCGCCCCGTTATCTAAATACCATACATTAAAGTCAATTCGTTTCTCAAACTTGTGACTTAGCTTTAGAGTCACATCCCCTTCGTTCAACATCAAATGATTCCTTCCTTCACTTTTGCGTTCTACTATTAACAGTGTTGGCTCGTCATAATCTTGAACGTTTGTGAGGTTCGCTTCAGAAGTTCGGTCTTTCTCATTTGTACGCCTGGGTTTGTGACATTCATGAGCGAAATGGCCAAGAACATGATAGTTAAAACATCTCACCTTGCTTCGATCTCATCCCCCACATCCACTTTCTCGGTATGTATTATTCCCTTGTGCTTTGACTCCTGAAAATGATTTTCTTTTCATCCATTCCTTCTTGGTGAGCAATAATTGTCCTTCACTGCCTTCTTGTTTCTTCCATTCTTCTTCAGTCAAAAGAATTTGTCCTCCACTGGTTTCACTTTCCCCACGAAGTCTTTCCTCATGTGCCTTGAGAGAGCCCATCGCTTCTTCAATCGACATAAGTTTCAAGTCTCCGAATTGTTCTATTGTCAATGTAATCTGTAAAAATTTCGATGGAACAGAACGGAGCAGCTTTTTCACCACATACACTTCATCCCAAAGCCCTTATATTGGTAACCAACCCATTTAACTTCATGCAGAAATCATCTATCAGCTCTGAGCCCTTCATGCTTAAGAACTCGAATTCAGCCTTCAACGTTTGGATTCTTGCCTTCTCAACCTTATCGGTGCCTAGACACATCGTTATGATAGCCTCCCACGCTTCCTTTGTAGTGTTCTTGTCTGCAACAGACAACAGTATATCCTCAGGGATGCCCTGATATATCACAGCCAATGCCATTTGATCTACCTTGTCCTCGACTATCGTCTTCATGTTGGTGGGTTCCACTGCCACCCAGATACCATGTGCCTTCATATAAACTTTGATCTTGAGCGCCCAAGCTGTGTAGTTACTTTTTGACAGCATCGGGTAAGTTAATCCTACTGAACCTTCTTTGCCTTTCAACGTCTCCATAGTGGTTGTTTTAGGCATATACTTTGGCATACAATGAACCTGGGATTTGATTCCAAATGATATCTCAAAACACAATTACAAACACAATTTTGTATGTAAACTCAGAGAGAAATTGAAAACAAATGTTGCTGATACATTTTATTAAAGGAAACAGATGACACTTATACAAGTAAATATCATGTCAAAAACTACTTCCAAAATTTCTCCATAACTCCTACTGACCCGGGACTCTCCCATGACTACTAAAACAACCAAATGACTAAGTCAGCCAACTACAAACATGATTGCCAACTATTTATTTAAACATACTAATATAAAACAAGCTTAGATTAAATAAAATATTCCAACATAAAAAACATGCTTGATGATTTTTAAAAAATCTTAGCAGTTTAAAGGGGACTTTCAAACACCATATTTGGCTCATATCAAAGCCATACAAGTTACAACCAAGAAGCTCAACCTTCAATGACCATTTTGGCCAAAAGTTGTTAGACATGTGGCTGGGATCTTAACCACCATAGTGCCACTCCTAATCTATGTCCCTGCCAAATGACTTAACTGAGAGGTGAGATAGATATTCCCCATCTTTCTCATGATGTTGGTCATGACTTTCAGGATGATTAAGCAAACTTCTACCTCTTAGAATAGAACTGTATTTATGAAATATGAAAAGAGAAACAAGTTTAGCATATAAAAAAAAAAAAATTGTCCTTTAAAACATCAATAAAGCAAGTATCAAAAAGTCAAGATAGGCTTGAATGTCAGCGTCTGCATCAGCCCATCTAACTCAACGTCAGCCCTTGTAGTTGTTAGTGTTGAAGGATGTAAAGCATGATCAACATCATCGAGATATAGTTTCGATTAGCGATGTCTTAAGGTGAATGACGACCACAACTTTGACACTGAACATTAGCTGCAAGAAAGGGATTGGGACTATATATAGAGCTCATTTTATCCGGATTGACCATTTATGCATTGATTAAGGTTGGGTTCATCGTTGTTCTCACTTGCATTAGGTACAACAATGGGAACAGGTTGAACATGAACAAAATGGGAACAGAGTGAGTTGATGCAGCCATATTTTGAGCAAATATGGCATGATTCAGCAGTATCTATCGATTTGAATGGGGAATCCATATCACTATCAAGTGTATACTAAAATTTTAAATTTATCGACTGGAATTTATTACATAGAGAAATTCCAATGCAATGTTATCCTTAGTTCTACTGCTATATTACCGCACCAAATGTCAAAAAACTCAACTACAAATGGGTGCTATAATTGAATGCAAATATGCATGTTGTGGAATAAAAATGAGGGTTTTAGGTTGCGGCTAGGGTTCGTGCGTATTTAATGCTAGGGTTAGTGAACTTCGAGCTTTAATGGTTGATCAAGTGTTTTGTGACTTTAATCGGATCCTCACAAGATGCCTACGTATCTCAGAGTTGAGAATCAAGCCAAAAAAATGTAGTTCTGAGAATGAGGGGCCAGGCCTTTATATAGGCTTGGAAAGCCTTAGATTTAGAGTAGGGTTAGAAGACTTGGTGGACAAGTCACCTACTTTATGGAATTCTAGATCCTTCTTCATAGGAATCAGTTTCCATGTATGATTATGTGCCTTGGAGGCTACTTCTTGTAAAAGTTATATTCACGTTTGACTCTTATTACCAAGCTCTTAATTAGTCCTGAATTTTAATTATAAAATTAATATTTTATCAAGATTTTGGACCTCATTAATGGGCCTTATATTTGGACCAGGCGAGGTCTAATTAATGCAACATTAATGGTGCCTTCAGGGCTTATTTTTAGCCCATATCATTTGCCCCCGACTTCTAGAAAAACTAATCAAGTTTTTGTAGAAGTTATAATTTTTTTTTTCGAGACTCGGGGTCATTTTTATCCCTTACCAGGGACTCCTTATTTTTCCTACCCTTATATGGGGATTTTAGTTTACACTAGTGTTTCACATATATCGTCTTATTGTAAAGTGTGGAGCGGCCTACACGTTTACAACGATTTGCCTTATTCAAGATTTTATCTTGTGCTTGTTTTTTGCAATTTCGGCACTTTTTAGAGAGATTTTATGCATTGTTACCGTAAATTATTGCTCAACTTATCAAGAAAATATTTCTATAATTTTCCTCATATTTTTCTGCATTTTTCCTAATTTTTTAGGAATTTCTATGTGCTCCTAGGCATTTTCCTTAATTATTCCTATTATTTTAGGAATTTTTCTTGTACCCCAGGTATATATATTTTTTTTAATGTAATTATCAAAAATACTGTGGGCATGTAGTCTTTGGAAATAATTTTGTAAATTTTTCCACATTTTTCGGGAATTTTTGGAATTTTTCTCCCAATTTTTCGCAAAAAATTCGTACCTTCGGGTATTTTCAAAAATATTTTCAAATTAATCCAAAAATATTTAAGAAGTGCTAACCAGCATAAATATTTTTCAAGTTTAAGACAATAATTTAGAAATTATTTTCTTTTTTTTTTTGGAATTTTCCGAAATTTTTAAATAATTCTTTGGCTTTTATTAACAAATTTCATATTTTCTGAAAATTTGAATATCTTCAGCTTCTTAATCTCGGTTTCATGAGCCTTGATTCTTTCCATGGCTGTCATCGGCGGTCCATCATGGATCCTTTTAGTCCTCCTTCGAGGTTCCTTGTTAGCACGTCGCCTCCTCGGGGCTTCATCACGATCGTCATCCTCAGATGAAGAGTCATTAGTATAAGGACCAGAATAGTCATAATGTCCTTGATCATGGCCAAGCCTCTAATGTAAGGAGGGTGATACGGCTCATGTATCTGCAGGGCATGACCGCTTGGTCCATGGTCTCTTCGATATGGGGGTAGTTAGGTAACCTGTACGCCAGATTGGTTTTTGTAGGGAGCATGCTGGTGGAGAGCTGGGCTCCTTGGAGCGGTGGACGATTGGCTAGTGGAGAGACCACCATCTGAAGTTAGTTAGTCTTCTGCCTTGTGTGGACGACCACTAGTAGAATTCTCTTAGCATGGGGAGTCGTCCATGTGGGTTTAGAAACTTGAGTTTGACTGATCGTCCCAGTTGGTGGGGGTACGGACCCTTGCTCAGTAACGACGGGTGGAGTAGAGGTGACGATGGGTGGAACAGAGGTGGCGGTGGTAGCCTCGATTGAGGCTGGTGTTGTTCTACGTGTGTTAACCATGGTTGATGTTCTCTTCCCATTTGTGGAATAAAAATGAGGGTTTTAGATTGTACCTAGGGTTCGTGCGTATTTAATGCTAGGGTTGGTGAAATTCGAGCTTTAATCGTTGATCAAGTGTTTCGTTACTTAAATCGGGTACTCACAAGATGCCTACGTATCTCAGAGTTGAGAATCAAGCCAAAAAATGTAGTTCTGAGAATGAGGGGTCAGGCCCTTTATATAGGCTTGGGAAGCCTTAGATTTATAGTAGGGTTAGGAGGCTTGGTGGACAAGTCACCTCCATTATGGAATTCTAGATCCTTCTTTGTAGGAATCAGTTTCCATGTATGATTAGGTGCCTTGGAGGCTACTTCTTGTAGAAGTTATATCCGTATTTGACTCTTATTACCAAGATGTTAATTTGCCCTCAATATTAATTACGAAATTAATATTTTATCAAGATTTTGGACCTCATTAATTGACCTTGTATTTGAATTAAGCTAGGCCTAATTACTGCATCATTAATTTTGTCTTTAGGACTTATTTTTAGCCCATATCAATGCATAATTACATACTTGGTTCTAAATTTGAAACCAAGGATGCATTTATGCATCCATGCCACATCATCATTTAACTATATATGAATTATTTGTTGATCTATTTTAAACGAAAGTTATGAGAGATAAACAAAAAATTTGTTAAATTTGGAATTGTTTGAATCCAAAATGCAACTAACATTGGAATAGATGTTCTATTTTAGTACCAAAAAATACTTTTTAATGCTAAATTATAATAATAATTACAACTATTTTACATCTAGTATTGGACTTATCTTACTAAGGTGTGGAGGCGATTCGACTTGCCTGTAAGATTTTAAAAACAATAGGAGGTTAAAATGAAGTTTTTAAATATTTGAAGACGAAATAAGATATCACCACAAGAAATAGAAACAATACTACACCTGAGTCAAACTTGACCGAAATAGAAACATTTGAAAAAAATGATCAACCATTCAAAACTTTATTGTATGGAGGCAGAAGATTGTGCTTTCTCAATCTTCAGGCAAATGGGGCACATCATTTCTCCGTTCATGTTCAATGCTGCACCAATACATTCTATATAGTGGGAACAAAAAGTACATAGTCATCAATACACAATTAACTTCAAGTAAAATACCAGTGTAAAATATTAATGCTTTCACCAAGTACAAACATGAAATACATTCATTGAGTCATTCTTACAAGCAAATCAGCATTGTCCAAACAAGATACATTATAAATTAATGCCATCTAAATATACCATTTAAGAGATTTAACACTACGCCATAGATGGGCGTTCGCAATGCTTTTCTATTTTAACGCCCACTTTGTGGTACCTTTTTTGACCTATTGCAACACTTGTGTTACATTACCTGTGAAGGTACTGTTGCAGTAGAACATGTACTGTTGCAATAGATTCGTTGTGTTACAGTTACGATTAAGCGCTGCATTTGCTTTTTTTTAACATTTATAAATGTAAAAAAGAATAAACATGTGAGTTCCACAGAAATGTTACATTTTCTACAAGCAGTGTTACATTTGCTAGTGGCACTGTTATATTTGAGTGGACCCACACCCCACTGCCACGTGGCACGTGCCCACCATGCCACATGTCACGTGGGCCCCATATATGCCACGTGTCAAGGGACCCATAATCCTACATGGTAGCCCCCCCACATGCCACGTGGTAGGAGGGCCCACATCTCCTACGTGGCAGTGGGCCCCACATCTACCACGTATTACATTTGTAATTGGTTTTATGTAAATCAGCTTGATTGAACTTGTGTTCTTTTGGTCAATTTATCTAAACATTTTACCCCCAAAGTTCTAGAGATGTTTAAGCAACCCATTTGAAGAAGCTAATGTGGATAATCTGTTATTTGTAATTTTGTATGCATATAAGGTCTAGCTGCTAATGTGGATAATCTCTCTCTCTCTGTGTGTCTCTCTCTCTCTATCTCTCTCTATCGCTCTCTCTGTGTCTCTCTCTATCTCTCTCTCCTCTGTTAATTTCATAATTTTATGAATTATTGTATTGCGTAATTTTATTCCTTTTATCTGCCTTTTGCTTAGTTTAGTAATTCCTTGTATTGTGTAACTTTGTTTAATGTCGATTTCATGCTCTAATATCTGCCCTTTTCGTAATTTATTGATTTTTTCCTCGTAGTTTCATAAATCCATATATCGTGTAACTTTATTTATGGTCATTTTCATGCTCGTAGTTTCGTAAATCCTTGTATCGTGTAACAATGTCTGACTTGTTTGATCTACTTCATTGTGTTTCATTGTCTCATACTGTCATGTAACCGTTGTTTCAATTTTTTGTTTTACAGGTTTATAATTTTTGTAGGGTGAACAGTTTCCACTTTTATTTTCATTGCTTGCTCTGTATTATAAGGTAACCGCTTCCTCTGCATTGATGTATTTTCATTGCTTGCTCTATATTATAAGTTGATATCCCCTCAAAAAGAGTTCCCATTCTTGATAAATAGTCAAAATAGTTGCTTCTTTATATATTTTAATGTACTGTAGTGTATTATTTTAATTGTTCAACTAGCTTTAATTTTAATTTTTGAAATGTTTTTAATTAGAATATTAGAGTTGTAATTTGGTTGAACTTGAGTTGTTTAAAATAGTTGTAATGTTATTAATGTTTCGAAGACTACTGTACTTAAATCATTTGGCTAAACTCAAGAGTTTATTTGAATATATGTCAAACATAATAAAAATTTGTCTTTAGATTCGATTCAGATTTGTTTATAGTAATATAGTTATGATGCAAAATTATTATTTTTAAGTTTACTGCCTTTGCTTGTTTTTATTTAAACTTGAGAGTGACATTTCTTTAAATTTTGTGTAGCATGGAAGATAAAAGGTTGAGTGTCAGACTTCACCACAGTGGGGCCTTTGTCAAGACAGCTTATTCTGCTGGAGCCAGTTTGGTTATAAACCGTGTAGAGACCGACGAATTTTCTTATACAGTGCTGATGGAGTAAGTGAAAGACTACCTTCATTTATCTGAAATTGGAGGTGTCTATATCAAACAAGAAGAGGATAATAGTTGGAAGCTACTGACCTATGACAAGGAGGTTATTGAACTAGTAAATGGCTGCAAGGATGGAGATGAAATAGACTTTTATGTAGACAACACTGTTGACACTGAAATTGAGCCGACGGTTCAAATGCAGCCACACGTGGTCATAAGGCCGAGGAAAAACCTGATTCAAGGTCATATATATAAATTATTGATTATTGATGTCTTTTGCAAATTTGTATACAAATAATGAGTTTTTTTGCTTTTGGTACAGGGTCAAAGAAGAAACCAGTTTCAGCAAAGAAACCAGTTTTAGCAAAGAAACCAGTTCCACCAAAGAAAACTGAAAAGCGCAAATATGTTACCACTCATGAGCTCTAGCAGAAGCAGAAGCAAATGAAGCTTAGTAAAAATTCACCTGACTTGGGCAGGAGAAGGAGTTTATGATTATTGCCAAATTTGTTGACTAGTCAACCAGATGCAAGTGCTATGAACGTGAAAGGGATTGATAGAAGGAAGCTCGACTTGCACATCGATTCAAGTGGAGAAGAATGCAGTGAAGAGAATGGTTCCATTACTGAGGTGATATTTTACTTGTGCATATATTTTTTATTTGTGAATTATTGCATATTTTTTTACTTGTACCTGTTTCATGTGTGTCTTAATTGAATTATTGCAGTTGGCCCCACCGCCACCACAATAATTGACAAAATCTGATGAAAGAAAAATTGCTCAAATGCAACAAAATGAGAAGAAATTGGAAGAATTTGGGATTAAGTAGTTAGTTGGTCAACTGAAAGGTACTGCAACCCAGAAAGGGAAAGGAAAAGAGAAGAATCCGGAGGAATGCGATGATTACATTCCAGAAAATGAGGACGAAACTCAAAGTGATGATACATCTGAGGTACGAATGTGGTGAAAATGTTCATTTCTTAGCCTCACATAAAAATTGTAAACCTAGTACTAAACTCCTGATAATTGTAGAGAATCAAGAATGCCAAGAAAAGGAAGTTGTTAAGTAGACCACAAACTCGTTCGCGAGCCAATGCTACACAAACTAGTTCGCGAGCCAATGTTATTGCTGACATGAAAACTGATAAGGAAGTGACAAGTTTATCTCGAACTAAATTGTTGCAACCGACATGTAGTAAACATTTAAAACAGTTGAACAAAGATGAAGCATGTGGTACCCTATCTGCTTATTTGGCATTGTGAGACCGTCAGAAGCAGAGGAAGAAACTAAAGCAGGTAACTTATAAAATGAGTTTAAATACATTTTTTTTTGACTATTTATACTTAGAAAAAATATAAATTTTTACTGAGTATTTATACTTAGAAAAAATGTGTAAATACTTTGAAAAATATACATTTTTCCTGTGTATAAATACTTAGAAAAATATAAATTTCTCCTGAGTATAAATGCTTAGAAAATATATACATTCTTTCTGACTATGACTGTGAGTTTCTAATATATACATTTTTTCTAATGCTTTGTTTATGTGTACCTGGTGTATAAAGTGGTAGCTCCTAGAAGATGGCGAGGAAGGAAAAAAATGACCGCAGTTCATGCAAGAGGTCGCAATGACAGACTGGTCATTTTATTGAACAAATGAGGTCAGACGGTTTCAAAAAACCGTAAATTATTTAGAGAACTTAGCAATTTTCTGGGTACAGTTGCATAGGACAATGTGTCGCTTGCTTACGTAAATTGGCGTGTTGTTCCTGACCAACTGAAGAAGAAAATGTGGGACTATACTAGGGTAAACACTATTACCAAAACATTAGTTTCAATTATTTTCATGTTTATGCACTGAATTAATGAATTTAATGTTTAATATAACGTAGGACTGTTATATAATTCCGAATAACGGGCAACGCTGGGTGGACAAATCAATCAGTACATCTTGGAGGACGTACAAATCTCGTGTGAAGGAGAGGTATTATAAAAAGTATGAAACTAACGAGGACAGGATGGCAAATATGCCGAATACGATTCCTTTGGAGGATTTTAAGCTGTTGGTGAAATATTGGGGAGACGAGGCTGTTCAGGTATTCTAATACATTTTTTCAATCTGATTATTGTGATTTAAAAGATGATCAAAACAAAATTGTGCACTGAGTATTTTTGTACTTTTACATGAATTTGCAAAGGAAAATGAAGCACGACGTGCTTCAGTCATCGTGCTTCAGTCACTGACACACACACTCTAGGTCCCAACAGTATGGCACAAGTTAGAGAACAATTGGTACGTGTCTTTCTTTGTGCAAGTTAATTTTTTTTTAGGATAAACTGATTAAAATGGTAATACTGAGTTAACTGCACATAACATTTTTTATTAAGTTTAGCAATAGTACAGCGTACCCTGAAATCTGAACCATAACTATTTTATTTTATCAAGTTTAGCATCCACAATCAATATATCTACTTTTTTCATCTTGCGCTCCTTGAACATGAAAATCAAAATAATGACCGTAAATTTGCCTTTGATTTTGATTTTCCTTTGTTATTTTCATTTTAATATTATATAAGAAATCATATTATAATTTGTAATTAAGAAGTCCTCTTGATAATAAAATTTGCTGGTTATAATGTTTAGAGGCCGGATACTCTCATTTTTTTCAGTTTACTGTTACAATGCATTTTTTTGGCTTGTTTTATATTTAGTTCAGATTTGTTTTTTTTTGTCTTGGTTTGCCTCTGCCACTGAATATAATTATATAATTTCTGATATTCTTTATTCTTGTAGTAAGTGCTAACAATGAGCTAGGATAACCTTATACTCTTCATTTTGTAACAGAAAACGGGCAATCCAAATCTTGGCTCGCCATCAGATGCTAATGTTTATTTGGAATCTCATGAGCGAGAAGAGGGTCGAACATACAAGACTAATATTGCTGAAATTAAAAAAAGAATTGTAAGTACTTTACTTTTTTGATACTTACAAATCAATATTGGTTTACTTGGTCGAATTTATAGCTTTTCTTTTAAAAATTAAGAGAAAAAGAAAGACTTTGACTATTGGTTTATTTTGTCAGATTATTTGGTAGGAAAGACTATATAATACCAATATAATATTTCTGGGCAGTCACAAAGTACTCCTAAAAACAAACATGTAGGTCCTTGTATTATATAAATGTATAACTAAGTTTTTCACAATTTTTTTCTTGCAGAATGAGGTTAAAGAGAAGGTGGCCACAGGTGAGGATGCATCAGAACTGATTGCTAATGGCAAGTCTCATGGTCGAGAATGGCTAAAAGGCAGACATGGTAAAAGTTCAGGTTCGGCATCGACTTCGACTCCTGTTGACCCTTTTTTAGAGGATGTAACTGAAAAGAAAAAGCGAGATCTGGAGGTTAAATTGGACGCAAAGGTGAACCTGAAAGTCTAGGATAAACTGTCAATGTTGCTGAAAAAGCTAGCCGAAGCAAATCCTAGTTTGAATCTGGATGTCGCAGACTTTTGTGCTACTCCTTCAAGGAGGACGATGAAAATGAAACCCCAATGACTGTCGGCGCTTCTACTTAGTTCTTTTTTTACAATCAGTAGTACCATGAACTACTTTGGTTATCTTTTATTGTATCTTTTGCTTAGTTGTTTAACTACTTTGGTTATCTCTAGTCTTGCTTGGTACTCTGTAGTATGTTGCTCAGTACTCTAGTATATATGTTCCTTGAATGATATATATATGGTGGAGCAAGACCATATTTTTGGTGAAATGGTGGATGGTGCACTACACCAAATATGGCCTGTTGCAACACCAAATGTATTTGTGTTACACAAAGTGTTACAATAAACACAAAACTTGGTAGTCTATTGTAATATTTTCTGAAATGTTGCAAGAAATACGAAAAGTGTTGCAAGCAAAATGATCATTTTGAAATTTTATAACAATTGCAATACTTTAGAAAAAGCGTTACAATACACAATCCAATTTTGCTACACTTTGGTCAACTTGACCGAAATTATAAGCGGGAGTTCAATTTTTTCAGTGCGTGCGCGCGGTCTTTGCCAAAAAAATTGGTGCCAAAAATTTTATTACACAAAAGTAATGTTTTATTACACAAAAACATTACTCCCTCTCTCAGATCTCACACTCTCTCACACTCTCTCAAACCTTACTTATCTCTCTCGACCACACCTCTCTCTCGACCTCACCTCTCTCATCGACCTCACCTCTCTCGACCATCTCTCCCTCTCTCATCTTTCTCACTCATCTCTCTCACTAATCTCTCACACCTCTCTCAAATCCCTAATTTAAACCGCAAAACCCCAAAACCCCAAATCGGTTAGATCGAGAAAACTTGGAGTGAAGATTCAATTAGAACTTTAATTCAAGGGGAAATCAAAGGGGAAAATCGCAGAAGGTATGACATCTGCTATTCCATTTCTCGAATTAGTGGGAAATATTCAAAACATTATAGAATTGTATTTTATTTGGTACATTTAATTGATTATTAACTTCATCATTTGAACTGTATCATCTATTAAAATTTAATTATCCATAATTATTGTTGCCGTTCTTAATTCAAACAAGCTTGTCGCTGCCTTCATGTTGGTAATCGGTCTAGTGAGTTTCATCCAGAAGTAAGAAGGGTGAGGCGTGAAGGCTCATATCTGTACGAGGAGTTTATGCCAACTGGAGGAACAGATGTCAAGGTAATCTTTTGCATTTATTTAGCTTTCCTGATAACTATATTACCTTAGATACTAGATAAAAAATGTTTATGTTGTTCTTCATATGAGACACGAATATTATTTAAATCTTGGAGTCTACTATAAAAGTCATTTTAGTTTGTAAAGAAACTTGCTTCTTTCAACTTTTTCCTTTTCTAATTTCACCAAGGTTGTAGTATGACAACATATATAATTTTTGTTGTCAATATTCAATGTAATGTTTGTAAAAGAATATAACAGAAAAAGGAAGAATGTATATCTAAGAATTCTTCACGAGTTTACATGAAATTGTTTGCGGGTGGTGAGTCTATAAGTTATCAAAACAAGCACTAGTTTTCTCCCGGGTGTTCCTATATATATATAAATACATTCTGGTATTTTGTAGTAGTGCTTAATTTTGTTTTCCATCTGTATTTTCTTAATAGAAAAAAAACAAATGTTCACAGTATAGGTTTTAATAGTTTTCTATTACAGGTTTATACTGTTGGTCCTGAATATTCACATGCAGAGGCAAGGAAGTCTCATATTGTTCATGGCGTTGTTATGAGAAATAATGATGGAAAAGAAGTAAGTCACTGTTGAAATTAAAGTCAGATGATGCTTCCATAATAAACTATTCACTTTCCTTTTAGGATCTTCACCATCTAGATTTCAGGCTTGTTGAAAACACATGTTTCAGTCGGTGAGCAGGGACCGACAAGAGTTTCTGAGACTTGTCTATAAGGAGGTAGTTACACAAAATTATATACAAACATAACATAATTTGTTGCCTGTAAAGAAACACTGCTTGTGCGTATAATGAATAGGATATCCCGTTAGGTTTTGAGCATGATGTCCTGTATGAATATGCAGTAGGCGAAAATATGCATGCTTGCATCTGGTATATGCTTTGTGATAACACTCATCGCTATGTATACTATTTGTGGACTTTAAAAACAATGTCGGGACATATATAAGTGCTTGCTGTCAGCACTCCAATATAATAATGCTATTATATTAATATCGTACTTGTTGAAATATCAAAGGAGTCATTTACTTTATTATCCAACACCTATTATATTGTGCATTTCAAAGCTCTTAATATACATGCCAAAAGGCCCAAAACACATTATAAAGTGGTCAACAAACTGAATCATTTTGATTTTTACTGCTTGATGGTTGTGAATGAAATCTATATATTCTCTTATCTTTTGCTTTGGTTAAATTTTGGTATCTAACTTTGACATGACAACTCTATGCAAATTCCTTGGGTGGAAAGGTCACTTCCACCCAATACTTTGCTCCAAAGATTTTTTAGAAATGCACCAAGTCTTATCAAAGGTAGTGCAACCTCAGGTTTCAATGTTTTTTTCACTGCAAACTGTAACAAGTAGTGCAGAAGAAAATGAGCATCATGGCTCTTATACCCACAGATTGTCCTTTCCTTCGTGTGAACATATCGACTGATATTAGCTGCACAGCCGTATGGCAGTTTCGCCTTCTCCAATACTGAACAGAATATTTCTTTCTCTTGTTTCGTCATGTCAAAATAGCAGCCCTAATCTCAAAGTATTTTCCATCACTTGATTTAACAGGATGAAGGACCTTCCTGATCCCAATTTCTTGTAAATCCAAACGAGCACTCAAATGGTCCTTGGTCTTACCGCCAATATTCAACAAAGTACCAAGTATACTGTCACATACATTTTTCTCGATATGCATACAATCAAGGTTGTGTCGCAATAAATTGTGACTCCAATATGGTAAATTGAAAAATATTGACCTTTCTTTGAAAGGGGAATCCCTTTTACGCTTTACACCCTGTTTGCTCGATTTCTTGCTTTTGTCCTTTCCAAATTCATTTTCATAGCCGGACAATAAATCAAGTATATCTATTCCGCTTAAAGTGGGTGGAACCTGTCCCATTTCAACTTCACCATTAAACCTTCTCTTATCGAACCTCCACTTGTGCTCTGGACATAGAAATATTCTATGGTTCATGTAGCACAATTTTTACTATGTTTCAAGTACATTGAAGATGTCTCATAATGGCATGTGGGACAGGCCAATTTACCCTTTGTGCTCCAACTGGATAGCATAGCATATCCCCAAAAATCGCTAATGGTCCACAACACACTTGCGCGTAGCCTAAAATTTTGATTAGACAAGGCATCGTAAGTTTCTATACCTAGATCCCATAATTCTTTCAACTCTTCCATTAAAGGCTGCATAAATACATCGATGTTGTTGTTTGGAGATTCTGGACCGGGGATGATTATTGAAAGAATAAAATTTTCAAGCTTCATGCATAGCCAAGGTGGCAGGTTGTAGTTAACCAATACAATAGGCCATGTTGAGTGAGTTGTACTCATAGTACGGAAAGGACTAAATCCATCTGAGGCCAAACCAAGTCTGATATTTCTCTTTTCTATCGAAAAATCAGGATACCTAGCATCCATAGCCTTCCATGCCTCGGCATCTGCTGGATGTCTAAGATTTCCGTCATTTTTTCGTCCCACGGCATGCCATAACATAAGTTCAGAATACTCCTTCGACATAAATAACCTTTGCAGCCTTGGTTTTAGCGGAAAATAACGCATAACTTTTGCTGGAACCTTGCGAATTGCCGTCTCTCGATCATCGTCACTGCTACCTTTCCTTTCCACTACTTCCCATCTCGAAACACCACAAGTTTTACAAACATCTTCATCTTTGTTTTCTGCCCAATATAGCATGCAATCGTTTGGACATGCGTGTATTTTTTGGTAATCTAGACCTAAATCTCTAATGATATTTTTTGCAGCATTAAAAGATAAAGGTATGTGGGCCTGTGGAAAAGCCTCTCTCATCAACTCTAGTAGATCCTCGAATGCAGCCTCTGTAATCCCATGTATACATTTTAAAGAATAAAGCCTAAGGATAAAACTTAATCGCGAAAACTTCGAACAACCAGGATATAATGGTTGTTTTCCGTCTTCAATATGGCGATCAAATTTATTAGGCTTGGCATTTGGTACTTCAGTGTGCTTACCTTCACCATTCTGCATTCCATGAGTACGTTGCAACATGTCACCTAGAGTATCTCAAAAGTCTATACCAGCCTCACAATCCATATCTTCATCACTCCCATGTCGAGAAACCTCGCACATCCATTCCATGTACAATGGAGATGGACCATTGTAGATGAGATGCTCGTATATTACATCTTGACGAAACCACTTGTCATTTTTACATTTCTTGCAAGGACACGTTATTTCATCACCTACAGCGAATCTAGAAACTGCATTTTTTATAAAAGCCTTAACCCCGCTAATATAGCCGTTACTAAACTTTGGAAGTTTTATCCACGTGTTTTCCTCATTGTCCATCTCTACATTTATAAAACACAACTCTATTAATAAAAGAAGAGTAGTCAAGGTGTTTATTTCGGCCAACCTAAGCAAATAAATACCTATTAATAACTAACTAATTATACAAATAATTATGATATTTATATACATGATCTTAAACCTAACTACTAAATATGTAATCAGAATGAATGATAAATTTATATAAAAACCGATAAATAAAATCGACCCTTGTATGTAATACAATACACACATTCGAGAAACACGACATATATACAACAACAATTATCACAGATTATATTATTTCAACAACAATACATTATCCAAATTATCACAGATTTTGTGCATAAATCAACATCCACAGAAAATGCTTATATACAATAACCGAGAAAAATAGAGACTGAGGGTTAGAGAGATAGAGAATGAGACAGAGAGATGGAGAGAGATATACAAAGAGAGAGAGAGACAAAGAGATACAAAGAGAGAGAGAGAGAGAGAGAGAGAGAGAGGGAGAGATACATAGAGATACAGAGAGAGTGGGAGAGAGAGGTCAAACTAAAGAAAATCGAAGCACGAACACAGAATACACATAAATCGAAGCATGCAACACAGAGTATACATAAATCGAAGCATATGAAGAAAGATTTATACCTTAATTGAACAAAGCTCGAACCCTAATTGATATTCACCCAAAATTCGATTAACCAGCAGCTTCGATTGACCAGTCGAACCCTAATTGAACCTTAAACTTCTTAATTGAGAGGCGAGAGAACCCTAATTCAACCCTAAATTGCTCCAGCGGCTGAGTTCATTCGAGAGAAAGTGAGAAGTGAAGTTTAGGTAAGTGATAATATTGAGCGGCTGTGTATACTTTCCCCTTTCTAATTTTTCAGTTTTGCCGCGTTATGTTCTGAATTTTGGTAAAGTGCCCGCTATGTTATGCTTTTTCCCTCTCTGATTTTTCATAATTTTGTAATAATTCACAATTTATACCTACTTAGTTTTCTTTATTAAATTTTTAATAAATTTAGTTAAAATTTTATAATGTTTGGATATTATTTTATTTTAAAACCTTTTTACTTGAACTTTATAAACAAAATTTAATATTTATGAAAAATCAATAATTTAATTATTTGATGGAATATTACTTTTTAAAATGATTACTTCAACGATTTTGTTAAACTTAATTATTTTTAAAGTCAAATAATTATTAAATCATTAATTTTAAATAAAATAAAAATTTTGTTCATGAATACTCTATGGTAACACAGCTCAAAAATACTCTATGGTAACACAGCTCATGGTGTTAACCAATGTAAGACCTTTTATACATATAGTAACATACTTCTATGGATTTGGTAACACAAAAATCAAAAGGTTGCAATAGCTCAAAAATTCCATACCTATGCTAACACCCAAGATGGTAACACCCATGCCAAAAGGTTGAGATAGGCCATCTATGGCGTAGTGTCGTAACTAGTGCTCTTTCACATATTATTGTTTCTATTTTTTAAAATATATTTCTCGACGATCCAACCATACGAATGTCAAGACATGTCTAATTTAATGATATTCCCAAATTTGCAAAAAATATAGAATTAATTTGATTAGAGATCTTCGTAGATCAATAGCGTATTGACTAGTACTCGTAACTAGTGCTATGTCCCATATTATTGTTTCTATTTTTTGAAATATATTTATCGACAATCAAATCGCACAAATGTCAATATATATCTAATTTAATGATATTCCCAAATTTTCAAAAAATAAAAAATTAATTTGATTGGACTAATAAAATATTTTAAAAATTTTATGCTAACTTACGACGGAATTCGTCGTAAGTTATTTGCCGCTTTTTTTTAATGAAAAATTGAATTTACCACCTATTTTTCAATGAAAAGTTGAATTTCTTGCCTGACAACTTAGGATTGATTCTGTCGTAAGTTTAATTTAAGTTAAAAATATTCTTATAATATACATAATTTTTATTTTAAAAAATATATTGAAATTACAATTAAATTTAATTAAAATAATCGAATTTACAATACTTAAATAAAGTCAATACTTAAAGATTCCGAGATATAAAAACCACAAACAATTGTCTTCAAGCTAAAGAGGGTAGTGGAATAAATGATTAAGTAAATTCAATGAGATATCGCTGCATTTGGTTTCCGTTGATTTTATTCCGTTGTATTTATTATTCGGTGGAGCTTTTTCAGTGAGTGGAATAAATGATTAAGTAAATTCAACGAGATACCGCTGCATTTGATTTCTGTTGATTTTAACTTTTGGTGGGAATCTTCTGTATTTCGATTCTTGGTAAGAATTACCAAGAATATTTAAGAAGTGCTAACCAGCATAAATATTTTTCAAGTTTAAGACAATAATTTAGAAATTATTTTCTTTTTTTTTTTGGAATTTTCCGAAATTTTTAAATAATTCTTTGGCTTTTATTAACAAATTTCATATTTTCTGAAAATTTGAATATCTTCAGCTTCTTAATCTCGGTTTCATGAGCCTTGATTCTTTCCATGGCTGTCATCGGCGGTCCATCATGGATCCTTTTAGTCCTCCTTCGAGGTTCCTTGTTAGCACGTCGCCTCCTCGGGGCTTCATCACGATCGTCATCCTCAGATGAAGAGTCATTAGTATAAGGACCAGAATAGTCATAATGTCCTTGATCATGGCCAAGCCTCTAATGTAAGGAGGGTGATACGGCTCATGTATCTGCAGGGCATGACCGCTTGGTCCATGGTCTCTTCGATATGGGGGTAGTTAGGTAACCTGTACGCCAGATTGGTTTTTGTAGGGAGCATGGTGGTGGAGAGCTGGGCTCCTTGGAGCGGTGGACGATTGGCTAGTGGAGAGACCACCATCTGAAGTTAGTTAGTCTTCTGCCTTGTGTGGACGACCACTAGTAGAATTCTCTTAGCATGGGGAGTCGTCCATGTGGGTTTAGAAACTTGAGTTTGACTGATCGTCCCAGTTGGTGGGGGTACGGACCCTTGCTCAGTAACGACGGGTGGAGTAGAGGTGACGATGGGTGGAACAGAGGTGGCGGTGGTAGCCTCGATTGAGGCTGGTGTTGTTCTACGTGTGTTAACCATGGTTGATGTTCTCTTCCCATTTGTGGAATAAAAATGAGGGTTTTAGATTGTACCTAGGGTTCGTGCGTATTTAATGCTAGGGTTGGTGAAATTCGAGCTTTAATCGTTGATCAAGTGTTTCGTTACTTAAATCGGGTACTCACAAGATGCCTACGTATCTCAGAGTTGAGAATCAAGCCAAAAAATGTAGTTCTGAGAATGAGGGGTCAGGCCCTTTATATAGGCTTGGGAAGCCTTAGATTTATAGTAGGGTTAGGAGGCTTGGTGGACAAGTCACCTCCATTATGGAATTCTAGATCCTTCTTTGTAGGAATCAGTTTCCATGTATGATTAGGTGCCTTGGAGGCTACTTCTTGTAGAAGTTATATCCGTATTTGACTCTTATTACCAAGATGTTAATTAGCCCTCAATATTAATTACGAAATTAATATTTTATCAAGATTTTGGACCTCATTAATTGACCTTGTATTTGAATTAAGCTAGGCCTAATTACTGCATCATTAATTTTGTCTTTAGGACTTATTTTTAGCCCATATCAATGCATAATTACATACTTGGTTCTAAATTTGAAACCAAGGATGCATTTATGCATCCATGCCACATCATCATTTAACTATATATGAATTATTTGTTGATCTATTTTAAACGAAAGTTATGAGAGATAAACAAAAAATTTGTTAAATTTGGAATTGTTTGAATCCAAAATGCAACTAACATTGGAATAGATGTTCTATTTTAGTACCAAAAAATACTTTTTAATGCTAAATTATAATAATAATTACAACTATTTTACATCTAGTATTGGACTTATCTTACTAAGGTGTGGAGGCGATTCGACTTGCCTGTAAGATTTTAAAAACAATAGGAGGTTAAAATGAAGTTTTTAAATATTTGAAGACGAAATAAGATATCACCACAAGAAATAGAAACAATACTACACCTGAGTCAAACTTGACCGAAATAGAAACATTTGAAAAAAATGATCAACCATTCAAAACTTTATTGTATGGAGGCAGAAGATTGTGCTTTCTCAATCTTCAGGCAAATGGGGCACATCATTTCTCCGTTCATGTTCAATGCTGCACCAATACATTCTATATAGTGGGAACAAAAAGTACATAGTCATCAATACACAATTAACTTCAAGTAAAATACCAGTGTAAAATATTAATGCTTTCACCAAGTACAAACATGAAATACATTCATTGAGTCATTCTTACAAGCAAATCAGCATTGTCCAAACAAGATACATTATAAATTAATGCCATCTAAATATACCATTTAAGAGATTTAACACTACGCCATAGATGGGCGTTCGCAATGCTTTTCTATTTTAACGCCCACTTTGTGGTACCTTTTTTGACCTATTGCAACACTTGTGTTACATTACCTGTGAAGGTACTGTTGCAGTAGAACATGTACTGTTGCAATAGATTCGTTGTGTTACAGTTACGATTAAGCTGCATTTGATTTTTTTTAACATTTATAAATGTAAAAAAGAATAAACATGTGAGTTCCACAGAAATGTTACATTTTCTACAAGCAGTGTTACATTTGCTAGTGGCACTGTTATATTTGAGTGGACCCACACCCCACTGCCACGTGGCACGTGCCCACCATGCCACATGTCACGTGGGCCCCATATATGCCACGTGTCAAGGGACCCATAATCCTACATGGTAGCCCCCCCACATGCCACGTGGTAGGAGGGCCCACATCTCCTACGTGGTAGTGGGCCCCACATCTGCCACGTATTACATTTGTAATTGGTTTTATGTAAATCAGCTTGATTGAACTTGTGTTCTTTTGGTCAATTTATCTAAACATTTTACCCCCAAAGTTCTAGAGATGTTTAAGCAACCCATTTGAAGAAGCTAATGTGGATAATCTGTTATTTGTAATTTTGTATGCATATAAGGTCTAGCTGCTAATGTGGATAATCTCTCTCTCTCTGTGTGTCTCTCTCTCTCTATCTCTCTCTATCGCTCTCTCTGTGTCTCTCTCTATCTCTCTCTCCTCTGTTAATTTCATAATTTTATGAATTATTGTATTGCGTAATTTTATTCCTTTTATCTGCCTTTTGCTTAGTTTAGTAATTCCTTGTATTGTGTAACTTTGTTTAATGTCGATTTCATGCTCTAATATCTGCCCTTTTCGTAATTTATTGATTTTTTCCTCGTAGTTTCATAAATCCTTATATCGTGTAACTTTATTTATGGTCATTTTCATGCTCGTAGTTTCGTAAATCCTTGTATCGTGTAACAATGTCTGACTTGTTTGATCTACTTCATTGTGTTTCATTGTCTCATACTGTCATGTAACCGTTGTTTCAATTTTTTGTTTTACAGGTTTATAATTTTTGTAGGGTGAACAGTTTCCACTTTTATTTTCATTGCTTGCTCTGTATTATAAGGTAACCGCTTCCTCTGCATTGATGTATTTTCATTGCTTGCTCTATATTATAAGTTGATATCCCCTCAAAAAGAGTTCCCATTCTTGATAAATAGTCAAAATAGTTGCTTCTTTATATATTTTAATGTACTGTAGTGTATTATTTTAATTGTTCAACTAGCTCTAATTTTAATTTTTGAAATGTTTTTAATTAGAATATTAGAGTTGTAATTTGGTTGAACTTGAGTTGTTTAAAATAGTTGTAATGTTATTAATGTTTCGAAGACTACTGTACTTAAATCATTTGGCTAAACTCAAGAGTTTATTTGAATATATGTCAAACATAATAAAAATTTGTCTTTAGATTCGATTCAGATTTGTTTATAGTAATATAGTTATGATGCAAAATTATTATTTTTAAGTTTACTGCCTTTGCTTGTTTTTATTTAAACTTGAGAGTGACATTTCTTTAAATTTTGTGTAGCATGGAAGATAAAAGGTTGAGTGTCAGACTTCACCACAGTGGGGCCTTTGTCAAGACAGCTTATTCTGCTGGAGCCAGTTTGGTTATAAACCGTGTAGAGACCGACGAATTTTCTTATACAGTGCTGATGGAGTAAGTGAAAGACTACCTTCATTTATCTGAAATTGGAGGTGTCTATATCAAACAAGAAGAGGATAATAGTTGGAAGCTACTGACCTATGACAAGGAGGTTATTGAACTAGTAAATGGCTGCAAGGATGGAGATGAAATAGACTTTTATGTAGACAACACTGTTGACACTGAAATTGAGCCGACGGTTCAAATGCAGCCACACGTGGTCATAAGGCCGAGGAAAAACCTGATTCAAGGTCATATATATAAATTATTGATTATTGATGTCTTTTGCAAATTTGTATACAAATAATGAGTTTTTTTGCTTTTGGTACAGGGTCAAAGAAGAAACCAGTTTCAGCAAAGAAACCAGTTTTAGCAAAGAAACCAGTTCCACCAAAGAAAACTGAAAAGCGCAAATATGTTACCACTCATGAGCTCTAGCAGAAGCAGAAGCAAATGAAGCTTAGTAAAAATTCACCTGACTTGGGCAGGAGAAGGAGTTTATGATTATCGCCAAATTTGTTGACTAGTCAACCAGATGCAAGTGCTATGAACGTGAAAGGGATTGATAGAAGGAAGCTCGACTTGCACATCGATTCAAGTGGAGAAGAATGCAATGAAGAGAATGGTTCCATTACTGAGGTGATATTTTACTTGTGCATATATTTTTTATTTGTGAATTATTGCATATTTTTTTACTTGTACCTGTTTCATGTGTGTCTTAATTGAATTATTGCAGTTGGCCCCACCGCCACCACAACAATTGACAAAATCTGATGAAAGAAAAATTGCTCAAATGCAACAAAATGAGAAGAAATTGGAAGAATTTGGGATTAAGTAGTTAGTTGGTCAACTGAAAGGTACTGCAACCCAGAAAGGGAAAGGAAAAGAGAAGAATCCGGAGGAATGCGATGATTACATTCCAGAAAATGAGGACGAAACTCAAAGTGATGATACATCTGAGGTACGAATGTGGTGAAAATGTTCATTTCTTAGCCTCACATAAAAATTGTAAACCTAGTACTAAACTCCTGATAATTGTAGAGAATCAAGAATGCCAAGAAAAGGAAGTTGTTAAGTAGACCACAAACTCGTTCGCGAGCCAATGCTACACAAACTAGTTCGCGAGCCAATGTTATTGCTGACATGAAAACTGATAAGGAAGTGACAAGTTTATCTCGAACTAAATTGTTGCAACCGACATGTAGTAAACATTTAAAACAGTTGAACAAAGATGAAGCATGTGGTACCCTATCTGCTTATTTGGCATTGTGAGACCGTCAGAAGCAGAGGAAGAAACTAAAGCAGGTAACTTATAAAATGAGTTTAAATACATTTTTTTTTGACTATTTATACTTAGAAAAAATATAAATTTTTACTGAGTATTTATACTTAGAAAAAATGTGTAAATACTTTGAAAAATATACATTTTTCCTGTGTATAAATACTTAGAAAAATATAAATTTCTCCTGAGTATAAATGCTTAGAAAATATATACATTCTTTCTGACTATGACTGTGAGTTTCTAATATATACATTTTTTCTAATGCTTTGTTTATGTGTACCTGGTGTATAAAGTGGTAGCTCCTAGAAGATGGCGAGGAAGGAAAAAAATGACCGCAGTTCATGCAAGAGGTCGCAATGACAGACTGGTCATTTTATTGAACAAATGAGGTCAGACGGTTTCAAAAAACCGTAAATTATTTAGAGAACTTAGCAATTTTCTGGGTACAGTTGCATAGGACAATGTGTCGCTTGCTTACGTAAATTGGCGTGTTGTTCCTGACCAACTGAAGAAGAAAATGTGGGACTATACTAGGGTAAACACTATTACCAAAACATTAGTTTCAATTATTTTCATGTTTATGCACTGAATTAATGAATTTAATGTTTAATATAACGTAGGACTGTTATATAATTCCGAATAACGGGCAACGCTGGGTGGACAAATCAATCAGTACATCTTGGAGGACGTACAAATCTCGTGTGAAGGAGAGGTATTATAAAAAGTATGAAACTAACGAGGACAGGATGGCAAATATGCCGAATACGATTCCTTTGGAGGATTTTAAGCTGTTGGTGAAATATTGGGGAGACGAGGCTGTTCAGGTATTCTAATACATTTTTTCAATCTAATTATTGTGATTTAAAAGATGATCAAAACAAAATTGTGCACTGAGTATTTTTGTACTTTTACATGAATTTGCAAAGGGAAATGAAGCACGACGTGCTTCAGTCATCGTGCTTCAGTCACTGACACACACACTCTAGGTCCCAACAGTATGGCACAAGTTAGAGAACAATTGGTACGTGTCTTTCTTTGTGCAAGTTAATTTTTTTTTAGGATAAACTGATTAAAATGGTAATACTGAGTTAACTGCACATAACATTTTTTATTAAGTTTAGCAATAGTACAGCGTACCCTGAAATCTGAACCATAACTATTTTATTTTATCAAGTTTAGCATCCACAATCAATATATCTACTTTTTTCATCTTGCGCTCCTTGAACATGAAAATCAAAATAATGACCGTAAATTTGCCTTTGATTTTGATTTTCCTTTGTTATTTTCATTTTAATATTATATAAGAAATCATATTATAATTTGTAATTAAGAAGTCCTCTTGATAATAAAATTTGCTGGTTATAATGTTTAGAGGCCGGATACTCTCATTTTTTTCAGTTTACTGTTACAATGCATTTTTTTGGCTTGTTTTATATTTAGTTCAGATTTGTTTTTTTTTGTCTTGGTTTGCCTCTGCCACTGAATATAATTATATAATTTCTGATATTCTTTATTCTTGTAGTAAGTGCTAACAATGAGCTAGGATAACCTTATACTCTTCATTTTGTAACAGAAAACGGGCAATCCAAATCTTGGCTCGCCATCAGATGCTAATGTTTATTTGGAATCTCATGAGCGAGAAGAGGGTCGAACATACAAGACTAATATTGCTGAAATTAAAAAAAGAATTGTAAGTACTTTACTTTTTTGATACTTACAAATCAATATTGGTTTACTTGGTCGAATTTATAGCTTTTCTTTTAAAAATTAAGAGAAAAAGAAAGACTTTGACTATTGGTTTATTTTGTCAGATTATTTGGTAGGAAAGACTATATAATACCAATATAATATTTCTGGGCAGTCACAAAGTACTCCTAAAAACAAACATGTAGGTCCTTGTATTATATAAATGTATAACTAAGTTTTTCACAATTTTTTTCTTGCAGAATGAGGTTAAAGAGAAGGTGGCCACAGGTGAGGATGCATCAGAACTGATTGCTAATGGCAAGTCTCATGGTCGAGAATGGCTAAAAGGCAGACATGGTAAAAGTTCAGGTTCGGCATCGACTTCGACTCCTGTTGACCCTTTTTTAGAGGATGTAACTGAAAAGAAAAAGCGAGATCTGGAGGTTAAATTGGACGCAAAGGTGAACCTGAAAGTCTAGGATAAACTGTCAATGTTGCTGAAAAAGCTAGCCGAAGCAAATCCTAGTTTGAATCTGGATGTCGCAGACTTTTGTGCTACTCCTTCAAGGAGGACGATGAAAATGAAACCCCAATGACTGTCGGCGCTTCTACTTAGTTCTTTTTTTACAATCAGTAGTACCATGAACTACTTTGGTTATCTTTTATTGTATCTTTTGCTTAGTTGTTTAACTACTTTGGTTATCTCTAGTCTTGCTTGGTACTCTGTAGTATGTTGCTCAGTACTCTAGTATATATGTTCCTTGAATGATATATATATGGTGGAGCAAGACCATATTTTTGGTGAAATGGTGGATGGTGCACTACACCAAATATGGCCTATTGCAACACCAAATGTATTTGTGTTACACAAAGTGTTACAATAAACACAAAACTTGGTAGTCTATTGTAATATTTTCTGAAATGTTGCAAGAAATACGAAAAGTGTTGCAAGCAAAATGATCATTTTGAAATTTTATAACAATTGCAATACTTTAGAAAAAGCGTTACAATACACAATCCAATTTTGCTACACTTTGGTCAACTTGACCGAAATTATAAGCGGGAGTTCAATTTTTTCAGTGCGTGCGCGCGGTCTTTGCCAAAAAAATTGGTGCCAAAAATTTTATTACACAAAAGTAATGTTTTATTACACAAAAACATTACTCCCTCTCTCAGATCTCACACTCTCTCACACTCTCTCAAACCTTACTTATCTCTCTCGACCACACCTCTCTCTCGACCTCACCTCTCTCATCGACCTCACCTCTCTCGATCATCTCTCCCTCTCTCATCTTTCTCACTCATCTCTCTCACTAATCTCTCACACCTCTCTCAAATCCCTAATTTAAACCGCAAAACCCCAAAACCCCAAATCGGTTAGATCGAGAAAACTTGGAGTGAAGATTCAATTAGAACTTTAATTCAAGGGGAAATCAAAGGGGAAAATCGCAGAAGGTATGACATCTGCTATTCCATTTCTCGAATTAGTGGGAAATATTCAAAACATTATAGAATTGTATTTTATTTGGTACATTTAATTGATTATTAACTTCATCATTTGAACTGTATCATCTATTAAAATTTAATTATCCATAATTATTGTTGCCGTTCTTAATTCAAACAAGCTTGTCGCTGCCTTCATGTTGGTAATCGGTCTAGTGAGTTTCATCCAGAAGTAAGAAGGGTGAGGCGTGAAGGCTCATATCTGTACGAGGAGTTTATGCCAACTGGAGGAACAGATGTCAAGGTAATCTTTTGCATTTATTTAGCTTTCCTGATAACTATATTACCTTAGATACTAGATAAAAAATGTTTATGTTGTTCTTCATATGAGACACGAATATTATTTAAATCTTGGAGTCTACTATAAAAGTCATTTTAGTTTGTAAAGAAACTTGCTTCTTTCAACTTTTTCCTTTTCTAATTTCACCAAGGTTGTAGTATGACAACATATATAATTTTTGTTGTCAATATTCAATGTAATGTTTGTAAAAGAATATAACAGAAAAAGGAAGAATGTATATCTAAGAATTCTTCACGAGTTTACATGAAATTGTTTGCGGGTGGTGAGTCTATAAGTTATCAAAACAAGCACTAGTTTTCTCCCGGGTGTTCCTATATATATATAAATACATTCTGGTATTTTGTAGTAGTGCTTAATTTTGTTTTCCATCTGTATTTTCTTAATAGAAAAAAAACAAATGTTCACAGTATAGGTTTTAATAGTTTTCTATTACAGGTTTATACTGTTGGTCCTGAATATTCACATGCAGAGGCAAGGAAGTCTCATATTGTTCATGGCGTTGTTATGAGAAATAATGATGGAAAAGAAGTAAGTCACTGTTGAAATTAAAGTCAGATGATGCTTCCATAATAAACTATTCACTTTCCTTTTAGGATCTTCACCATCTAGATTTCAGGCTTGTTGAAAACACATGTTTCAGTCGGTGAGCAGGGACCGACAAGAGTTTCTGAGACTTGTCTATAAGGAGGTAGTTACACAAAATTATATACAAACATAACATAATTTGTTGCCTGTAAAGAAACACTGCTTGTGCGTATAATGAATAGGATATCCCGTTAGGTTTTGAGCATGATGTCCTGTATGAATATGCAGTAGGCGAAAATATGCATGCTTGCATCTGGTATATGCTTTGTGATAACACTCATCGCTATGTATACTATTTGTGGACTTTAAAAACAATGTCGGGACATATATAAGTGCTTGCTGTCAGCACTCCAATATAATAATGCTATTATATTAATATCGTACTTGTTGAAATATCAAAGGAGTCATTTACTTTATTATCCAACACCTATTATATTGTGCATTTCAAAGCTCTTAATATACATGCCAAAAGGCCCAAAACACATTATAAAGTGGTCAACAAACTGAATCATTTTGATTTTTACTGCTTGATGGTTGTGAATGAAATCTATATATTCTCTTATCTTTTGCTTTGGTTAAATTTTGGTATCTAACTTTGACATGACAACTCTATGCAAATTCCTTGGGTGGAAAGGTCACTTCCACCCAATACTTTGCTCCAAAGATTTTTTAGAAATGCACCAAGTCTTATCAAAGGTAGTGCAACCTCAGGTTTCAATGTTTTTTTCACTGCAAACTGTAACAAGTAGTGCAGAAGAAAATGAGCATCATGGCTCTTATACCCACAGATTGTCCTTTCCTTCGTGTGAACATATCGACTGATATTAGCTGCACAGCCGTATGGCAGTTTTGCCTTCTCCAATACTGAACAGAATATTTCTTTCTCTTGTTTCGTCATGTCAAAATAGCAGCCCTAATCTCAAAGTATTTTCCATCACTTGATTTAACAGGATGAAGGACCTTCCTGATCCCAATTTCTTGTAAATCCAAACGAGCACTCAAATGGTCCTTGGTCTTACCGCCAATATTCAACAAAGTACCAAGTATACTGTCACATACATTTTTCTCGATATGCATACAATCAAGGTTGTGTCGCAATAAATTGTGACTCCAATATGGTAAATTGAAAAATATTGACCTTTCTTTGAAAGGGGAATCCCTTTTACGCTTTACACCCTGTTTGCTCGATTTCTTGCTTTTGTCCTTTCCATATTCATTTTCATAGCCGGACAATAAATCAAGTATATCTATTCCGCTTAAAGTGGGTGGAACCTGTCCCATTTCAACTTCACCATTAAACCTTCTCTTATCGAACCTCCACTTGTGCTCTGGACATAGAAATATTCTATGGTTCATGTAGCACAATTTTTACTATGTTTCAAGTACATTGAAGATGTCTCATAATGGCATGTGGGACAGGCCAATTTACCCTTTGTGCTCCAACTGGATAGCATAGCATATCCCCAAAAATCGCTAATGGTCCACAACACACTTGCGCGTAGCCTAAAATTTTGATTAGACAAGGCATCGTAAGTTTCTATACCTAGATCCCATAATTCTTTCAACTCTTCCATTAAAGGCTGCATAAATACATCGATGTTGTTGTTTGGAGATTCTGGACCGGGGATGATTATTGAAAGAATAAAATTTTCAGGCTTCATGCATAGCCAAGGTGGCAGGTTGTAGTTAACCAATACAATAGGCCATGTTGAGTGAGTTGTACTCATAGTACGGAAAGGACTAAATCCATCTGAGGCCAAACCAAGTCTGATATTTCTCTTTTCTATCGAAAAATCAGGATACCTAGCATCCATAGCCTTCCATGCCTCGGCATCTGCTGGATGTCTAAGATTTCCGTCATTTTTTCGTCCCACGGCATGCCATAACATAAGTTCAGAATACTCCTTCGACATAAATAACCTTTGCAGCCTTGGTTTTAGCGGAAAATAACGCATAACTTTTGCTGGAACCTTGCGAATTGCCGTCTCTCGATCATCGTCACTGCTACCTTTCCTTTCCACTACTTCCCATCTCGAAACACCACAAGTTTTACAAATATCTTCATCTTTGTTTTCTGCCCAATATAGCATGCAATCGTTTGGACATGCGTGTATTTTTTGGTAATCTAGACCTAAATCTCTAATGATATTTTTTGCAGCATTAAAAGATAAAGGTATGTGGGCCTGTGGAAAAGCCTCTCTCATCAACTCTAGTAGATCCTCGAATGCAGCCTCTGTAATCCCATGTATACATTTTAAAGAATAAAGCCTAAGGATAAAACTTAATCGCGAAAACTTCGAACAACCAGGATATAATGGTTGTTTTCCGTCTTCAATATGGCGATCAAATTTATTAGGCTTGGCATTTGGTACTTCAGTGTGCTTACCTTCACCATTCTGCATTCCATGAGTACGTTGCAACATGTCACCTAGAGTATCTCAAAAGTCTATACCAGCCTCACAATCCATATCTTCATCACTCCCATGTCGAGAAACCTCACACATCCATTCCATGTACAATGGAGATGGACCATTGTAGATGAGATGCTCGTATATTACATCTTGACGAAACCACTTGTCATTTTTACATTTCTTGCAAGGACACGTTATTTCATCACCTACAGCGAATCTAGAAACTGCATTTTTTATAAAAGCCTTAACCCCGCTAATATAGCCGTTACTAAACTTTGGAAGTTTTATCCACGTGTTTTCCTCATTGTCCATCTCTACATTTATAAAACACAACTCTATTAATAAAAGAAGAGTAGTCAAGGTGTTTATTTCGGCCAACCTAAGCAAATAAATACCTATTAATAACTAACTAATTATACAAATAATTATGATATTTATATACATGATCTTAAACCTAACTACTAAATATGTAATCAGAATGAATGACAAATTTATATAAAAACCGATAAATAAAATCGACCCTTGTATGTAATACAATACACACATTCGAGAAACACGACATATATACAACAACAATTATCACAGATTATATTATTTCAACAACAATACATTATCCAAATTATCACAGATTTTGTGCATAAATCAACATCCACAGAAAATGCTTATATACAATAACCGAGAAAAATAGAGACTGAGGGTTAGAGAGATAGAGAATGAGACAGAGAGATGGAGAGAGATATACAAAGAGAGAGAGAGACAAAGAGATACAAAGAGAGAGAGAGAGAGAGAGAGAGAGAGAGAGAGAGAGAGAGAGAGGGAGAGATACATAGAGATACAGAGAGAGTGGGAGAGAGAGGTCAAACTAAAGAAAATCGAAGCACGAACACAGAATACACATAAATCGAAGCATGCAACACAGAGTATACATAAATCGAAGCATATGAAGAAAGATTTATACCTTAATTGAACAAAGCTCGAACCCTAATTGATATTCACCCAAAATTCGATTAACCAGCAGCTTCGATTGACCAGTCGAACCCTAATTGAACCTTAAACTTCTTAATTGAGAGGCGAGAGAACCCTAATTCAACCCTAAATTGCTCCAGCGGCTGAGTTCATTCGAGAGAAAGTGAGAAGTGAAGTTTAGGTAAGTGATAATATTGAGCGGCTGTGTATACTTTCCCCTTTCTAATTTTTCAGTTTTGCCGCGTTATGTTCTGAATTTTGGTAAAGTGCCCGCTATGTTATGCTTTTTCCCTCTCTGATTTTTCATAATTTTGTAATAATTCACAATTTATACCTACTTAGTTTTCTTTATTAAATTTTTAATAAATTTAGTTAAAATTTTATAATGTTTGGATATTATTTTATTTTAAAACCTTTTTACTTGAACTTTATAAACAAAATTTAATATTTATGAAAAATCAATAATTTAATTATTTGATGGAATATTACTTTTTAAAATGATTACTTCAACGATTTTGTTAAACTTAATTATTTTTAAAGTCAAATAATTATTAAATCATTAATTTTAAATAAAATAAAAATTTTGTTCATGAATACTCTATGGTAACACAGCTCAAAAATACTCTATGGTAACACAGCTCATGGTGTTAACCAATGTAAGACCTTTTATACATATAGTAACATACTTCTATGGATTTGGTAACACAAAAATCAAAAGGTTGCAATAGCTCAAAAATTCCATACCTATGCTAACACCCAAGATGGTAACACCCATGCCAAAAGGTTGAGATAGGCCATCTATGGCGTAGTGTCGTAACTAGTGCTCTTTCACATATTATTGTTTCTATTTTTTAAAATATATTTCTCGACGATCCAACCATACGAATGTCAAGACATGTCTAATTTAATGATATTCCCAAATTTGCAAAAAATATAGAATTAATTTGATTAGAGATCTTCGTAGATCAATAGCGTATTGACTAGTACTCGTAACTAGTGCTATGTCCCATATTATTGTTTCTATTTTTTGAAATATATTTATCGACAATCAAATCGCACAAATGTCAATATATATCTAATTTAATGATATTCCCAAATTTTCAAAAAATAAAAAATTAATTTGATTGGACTAATAAAATATTTTAAAAATTTTATGCTAACTTACGACGGAATTCGTCGTAAGTTATTTGCCGCTTTTTTTTAATGAAAAATTGAATTTACCACCTATTTTTCAATGAAAAGTTGAATTTCTTGCCTGACAACTTAGGATTGATTCTGTCGTAAGTTTAATTTAAGTTAAAAATATTATTATAATATACATAATTTTTATTTTAAAAAATATATTGAAATTACAATTAAATTTAATTAAAATAATCGAATTTACAATACTTAAATAAAGTCAATACTTAAAGATTCCGAGATATAAAAACCACAAACAATTGTCTTCAAGCTAAAGAGGGTAGTGGAATAAATGATTAAGTAAATTCAATGAGATATCGCTGCATTTGGTTTCCGTTGATTTTATTCCGTTGTATTTATTATTCGGTGGAGCTTTTTCAGTGAGTGGAATAAATGATTAAGTAAATTCAACGAGATACCGCTGCATTTGATTTCTGTTGATTTTAACTTTTGGTGGGAATCTTCTGTATTTCGATTCTTGGTAAGAATTACCAAGAATATTTAAGAAGTGCTAACCAGCATAAATATTTTTCAAGTTTAAGACAATAATTTAGAAATTATTTTCTTTTTTTTTTTGGAATTTTCCGAAATTTTTAAATAATTCTTTGGCTTTTATTAACAAATTTCATATTTTCTGAAAATTTGAATATCTTCAGCTTCTTAATCTCGGTTTCATGAGCCTTGATTCTTTCCATGGCTGTCATCGGCGGTCCATCATGGATCCTTTTAGTCCTCCTTCGAGGTTCCTTGTTAGCACGTCGCCTCCTCGGGGCTTCATCACGATCGTCATCCTCAGATGAAGAGTCATTAGTATAAGGACCAGAATAGTCATAATGTCCTTGATCATGGCCAAGCCTCTAATGTAAGGAGGGTGATACGGCTCATGTATCTGCAGGGCATGACCGCTTGGTCCATGGTCTCTTCGATATGGGGGTAGTTAGGTAACCTGTACGCCAGATTGGTTTTTGTAGGGAGCATGGTGGTGGAGAGCTGGGCTCCTTGGAGCGGTGGACGATTGGCTAGTGGAGAGACCACCATCTGAAGTTAGTTAGTCTTCTGCCTTGTGTGGACGACCACTAGTAGAATTCTCTTAGCATGGGGAGTCGTCCATGTGGGTTTAGAAACTTGAGTTTGACTGATCGTCCCAGTTGGTGGGGGTACGGACCCTTGCTCAGTAATGACGGGTGGAGTAGAGGTGACGATGGGTGGAACAGAGGTGGCGGTGGTAGCCTCGATTGAGGCTGGTGTTGTTCTACGTGTGTTAACCATGGTTGATGTTCTCTTCCCATTTGTGGAATAAAAATGAGGGTTTTAGATTGTACCTAGGGTTCGTGCGTATTTAATGCTAGGGTTGGTGAAATTCGAGTTTTAATCGTTGATCAAGTGTTTCGTTACTTAAATCGGGTACTCACAAGATGCCTACGTATCTCAGAGTTGAGAATCAAGCCAAAAAATGTAGTTCTGAGAATGAGGGGTCAGGCCCTTTATATAGGCTTGGGAAGCCTTAGATTTATAGTAGGGTTAGGAGGCTTGGTGGACAAGTCACCTCCATTATGGAATTCTAGATCCTTCTTTGTAGGAATCAGTTTCCATGTATGATTAGGTGCCTTGGAGGCTACTTCTTGTAGAAGTTATATCCGTATTTGACTCTTATTACCAAGATGTTAATTAGCCCTCAATATTAATTACGAAATTAATATTTTATCAAGATTTTGGACCTCATTAATTGACCTTGTATTTGAATTAAGCTAGGCCTAATTACTGCATCATTAATTTTGTCTTTAGGACTTATTTTTAGCCCATATCAATGCATAATTACATACTTGGTTCTAAATTTGAAACCAAGGATGCATTTATGCATCCATGCCACATCATCATTTAACTATATATGAATTATTTGTTGATCTATTTTAAACGAAAGTTATGAGAGATAAACAAAAAATTTGTTAAATTTGGAATTGTTTGAATCCAAAATGCAACTAACATTGGAATAGATGTTCTATTTTAGTACCAAAAAATACTTTTTAATGCTAAATTATAATAATAATTACAACTATTTTACATCTAGTATTGGACTTATCTTACTAAGGTGTGGAGGCGATTCGACTTGCCTGTAAGATTTTAAAAACAATAGGAGGTTAAAATGAAGTTTTTAAATATTTGAAGACGAAATAAGATATCACCACAAGAAATAGAAACAATACTACACCTGAGTCAAACTTGACCGAAATAGAAACATTTGAAAAAAATGATCAACCATTCAAAACTTTATTGTATGGAGGCAGAAGATTGTGCTTTCTCAATCTTCAGGCAAATGGGGCACATCATTTCTCCGTTCATGTTCAATGCTGCACCAATACATTCTATATAGTGGGAACAAAAAGTACATAGTCATCAATACACAATTAACTTCAAGTAAAATACCAGTGTAAAATATTAATGCTTTCACCAAGTACAAACATGAAATACATTCATTGAGTCATTCTTACAAGCAAATCAGCATTGTCCAAACAAGATACATTATAAATTAATGCCATCTAAATATACCATTTAAGAGATTTAACACTACGCCATAGATGGGCGTTCGCAATGCTTTTCTATTTTAACGCCCACTTTGTGGTACCTTTTTTGACCTATTGCAACACTTGTGTTACATTACCTGTGAAGGTACTGTTGCAGTAGAACATGTACTGTTGCAATAGATTCGTTGTGTTACAGTTACGATTAAGCGCTGCATTTGCTTTTTTTTAACATTTATAAAGGTAAAAAAGAATAAACATGTGAGTTCCACAGAAATGTTACATTTTCTACAAGCAGTGTTACATTTGCTAGTGGCACTGTTATATTTGAGTGGACCCACACCCCACTGCCACGTGGCACGTGCCCACCATGCCACATGTCACGTGGGCCCCATATATGCCACGTGTCAAGGGACCCATAATCCTACATGGTAGCCCCCCCACATGCCACGTGGTAGGAGGGCCCACATCTCCTACGTGGTAGTGGGCCCCACATCTGCCACGTATTACATTTGTAATTGGTTTTATGTAAATCAGCTTGATTGAACTTGTGTTCTTTTGGTCAATTTATCTAAACATTTTACCCCCAAAGTTCTAGAGATGTTTAAGCAACCCATTTGAAGAAGCTAATGTGGATAATCTGTTATTTGTAATTTTGTATGCATATAAGGTCTAGCTGCTAATGTGGATAATCTCTCTCTCTCTGTGTGTCTCTCTCTCTCTATCTCTCTCTATCGCTCTCTCTGTGTCTCTCTCTATCTCTCTCTCCTCTGTTAATTTCATAATTTTATGAATTATTGTATTGCATAATTTTATTCCTTTTATCTGCCTTTTGCTTAGTTTAGTAATTCCTTGTATTGTGTAACTTTGTTTAATGTCGATTTCATGCTCTAATATCTGCCCTTTTCGTAATTTATTGATTTTTTCCTCGTAGTTTCATAAATCCTTATATCGTGTAACTTTATTTATGGTCATTTTCATGCTCGTAGTTTCGTAAATCCTTGTATCGTGTAACAATGTCTGACTTGTTTGATCTACTTCATTGTGTTTCATTGTCTCATACTGTCATGTAACCGTTGTTTCAATTTTTTGTTTTACAGGTTTATAATTTTTGTAGGGTGAACAGTTTCCACTTTTATTTTCATTGCTTGCTCTGTATTATAAGGTAACCGCTTCCTCTGCATTGATGTATTTTCATTGCTTGCTCTATATTATAAGTTGATATCCCCTCAAAAAGAGTTCCCATTCTTGATAAATAGTCAAAATAGTTGCTTCTTTATATATTTTAATGTACTGTAGTGTATTATTTTAATTGTTCAACTAGCTCTAATTTTAATTTTTGAAATGTTTTTAATTAGAATATTAGAGTTGTAATTTGGTTGAACTTGAGTTGTTTAAAATAGTTGTAATGTTATTAATGTTTCGAAGACTACTGTACTTAAATCATTTGGCTAAACTCAAGAGTTTATTTGAATATATGTCAAACATAATAAAAATTTGTCTTTAGATTCGATTCAGATTTGTTTATAGTAATATAGTTATGATGCAAAATTATTATTTTTAAGTTTACTGCCTTTGCTTGTTTTTATTTAAACTTGAGAGTGACATTTCTTTAAATTTTGTGTAGCATGGAAGATAAAAGGTTGAGTGTCAGACTTCACCACAGTGGGGCCTTTGTCAAGACAGCTTATTCTGCTGGAGCCAGTTTGGTTATAAACCGTGTAGAGACCGACGAATTTTCTTATACAGTGCTGATGGAGTAAGTGAAAGACTACCTTCATTTATCTGAAATTGGAGGTGTCTATATCAAACAAGAAGAGGATAATAGTTGGAAGCTACTGACCTATGACAAGGAGGTTATTGAACTAGTAAATGGCTGCAAGGATGGAGATGAAATAGACTTTTATGTAGACAACACTGTTGACACTGAAATTGAGCCGACGGTTCAAATGCAGCCACACGTGGTCATAAGGCCGAGGAAAAACCTGATTCAAGGTCATATATATAAATTATTGATTATTGATGTCTTTTGCAAATTTGTATACAAATAATGAGTTTTTTTGCTTTTGGTACAGGGTCAAAGAAGAAACCAGTTTCAGCAAAGAAACCAGTTTTAGCAAAGAAACCAGTTCCACCAAAGAAAACTGAAAAGCGCAAATATGTTACCACTCATGAGCTCTAGCAGAAGCAGAAGCAAATGAAGCTTAGTAAAAATTCACCTGACTTGGGCAGGAGAAGGAGTTTATGATTATCGCCAAATTTGTTGACTAGTCAACCAGATGCAAGTGCTATGAACGTGAAAGGGATTGATAGAAGGAAGCTCGACTTGCACATCGATTCAAGTGGAGAAGAATGCAGTGAAGAGAATGGTTCCATTACTGAGGTGATTTTTTACTTGTGCATATATTTTTTATTTGTGAATTATTGCATATTTTTTTACTTGTACCTGTTTCATGTGTGTCTTAATTGAATTATTGCAGTTGGCCCCACCGCCACCACAACAATTGACAAAATCTGAAGAAAGAAAAATTGCTCAAATGCAACAAAATGAGAAGAAATTGGAAGAATTTGGGATTAAGTAGTTAGTTGGTCAACTGAAAGGTACTGCAACCCAGAAAGGGAAAGGAAAAGAGAAGAATCCGGAGGAATGCGATGATTACATTCCAGAAAATGAGGACGAAACTCAAAGTGATGATACATCTGAGGTACGAATGTGGTGAAAATGTTCATTTCTTAGCCTCACATAAAAATTGTAAACCTAGTACTAAACTCCTGATAATTGTAGAGAATCAAGAATGCCAAGAAAAGGAAGTTGTTAAGTAGACCACAAACTCGTTCGCGAGCCAATGCTACACAAACTAGTTCGCGAGCCAATGCTATTGCTGACATGAAAACTGATAAGGAAGTGACAAGTTTATCTCGAACTAAATTGTTGCAACCGACATGTAGTAAACATTTAAAACAGTTGAACAAAGATGAAGCATGTGGTACCCTATCTGCTTATTTGGCATTGTGAGACCGTCAGAAGCAGAGGAAGAAACTAAAGCAGGTAACTTATAAAATGAGTTTAAATACATTTTTTTTTGACTATTTATACTTAGAAAAAATATAAATTTTTACTGAGTATTTATACTTAGAAAAAATGTGTAAATACTTTGAAAAATATACATTTTTCCTGTGTATAAATACTTAGAAAAATATAAATTTCTCCTGAGTATAAATGCTTAGAAAATATATACATTCTTTCTGACTATGACTGTGAGTTTCTAATATATACATTTTTTCTAATGCTTTGTTTATGTGTACCTGGTGTATAAAGTGGTAGCTCCTAGAAGATGGCGAGGAAGGAAAAAAATGACCGCAGTTCATGCAAGAGGTCGCAATGATAGACTGGTCATTTTATTGAACAAATGAGGTCAGACGGTTTCAAAAAACCGTAAATTATTTAGAGAACTTAGCAATTTTCTGGGTACAGTTGCATAGGACAATGTGTCGCTTGCTTACGTAAATTGGCGTGTTGTTCCTGACCAACTGAAGAAGAAAATGTGGGACTATACTAGGGTAAACACTATTACCAAAACATTAGTTTCAATTATTTTCATGTTTATGCACTGAATTAATGAATTTAATGTTTAATATAACGTAAGACTGTTATATAATTCCGAATAACGGGCAACGCTGGGTGGACAAATCAATCAGTACATCTTGGAGGACGTACAAATCTCGTGTGAAGGAGAGGTATTATAAAAAGTATGAAACTAACGAGGACAGGATGGCAAATATGCCGAATACGATTCCTTTGGAGGATTTTAAGCTGTTGGTGAAATATTGGGGAGACGAGGCTGTTCAGGTATTCTAATACATTTTTTCAATCTGATTATTGTGATTTAAAAGATGATCAAAACAAAATTGTGCACTGAGTATTTTTGTACTTTTACATGAATTTGCAAAGGAAAATGAAGCACGACGTGCTTCAGTCATCGTGCTTCAGTCACTGACACACACACTCTAGGTCCCAACAGTATGGCACAAGTTAGAGAACAATTGGTACGTGTCTTTCTTTGTGCAAGTTAATTTTTTTTTAGGATAAACTGATTAAAATGGTAATACTGAGTTAACTGCACATAACATTTTTTATTAAGTTTAGCAATAGTACAGCGTACCCTGAAATCTGAACCATAACTATTTTATTTTATCAAGTTTAGCATCCACAATCAATATATCTACTTTTTTCATCTTGCGCTCCTTGAACATGAAAATCAAAATAATGACCGTAAATTTGCCTTTGATTTTGATTTTCCTTTGTTATTTTCATTTTAATATTATATAAGAAATCATATTATAATTTGTAATTAAGAAGTCCTCTTGATAATAAAATTTGCTGGTTATAATGTTTAGAGGCCGGATACTCTCATTTTTTTCAGTTTACTGTTACAATGCATTTTTTTGGCTTGTTTTATATTTAGTTCAGATTTGTTTTTTTTTGTCTTGGTTTGCCTCTGCCACTGAATATAATTATATAATTTCTGATATTCTTTATTCTTGTAGTAAGTGCTAACAATGAGCTAGGATAACCTTATACTCTTCATTTTGTAACAGAAAACGGGCAATCCAAATCTTGGCTCGCCATCAGATGCTAATGTTTATTTGGAATCTCATGAGCGAGAAGAGGGTCGAACATACAAGACTAATATTGCTGAAATTAAAAAAAGAATTGTAAGTACTTTACTTTTTTGATACTTACAAATCAATATTGGTTTACTTGGTCGAATTTATAGCTTTTCTTTTAAAAATTAAGAGAAAAAGAAAGACTTTGACTATTGGTTTATTTTGTCAGATTATTTGGTAGGAAAGACTATATAATACCAATATAATATTTCTGGGCAGTCACAAAGTACTCCTAAAAACAAACATGTAGGTCCTTGTATTATATAAATGTATAACTAAGTTTTTCACAATTTTTTTCTTGCAGAATGAGGTTAAAGAGAAGGTGGCCACAGGTGAGGATGCATCAGAACTGATTGCTAATGGCAAGTCTCATGGTCGAGAATGGCTAAAAGGTAGACATGGTAAAAGTTCAGGTTCGGCATCGACTTCGACTCCTGTTGACCCTTTTTTAGAGGATGTAACTGAAAAGAAAAAGCGAGATCTGGAGGTTAAATTTGACGCAAAGGTGAACCTGAAAGTCTAGGATAAACTGTCAATGTTGCTGAAAAAGCTAGCCGAAGCAAATCCTAGTTTGAATCTGGATGTCGCAGACTTTTGTGCTACTGCTTCAAGGAGGACGATGAAAATGAAACCCCAATGACTGTCGGCGCTTCTACTTAGTTCTTTTTTTACAATCAGTAGTACCATGAACTACTTTGGTTATCTTTTATTGTATCTTTTGCTTAGTTGTTTAACTACTTTGGTTATCTCTAGTCTTGCTTGGTACTCTGTAGTATGTTGCTCAGTACTCTAGTATATATGTTCCTTGAATGATATATATATGGTGGAGCAAGACCATATTTTTGGTGAAATGGTGGATGGTGCACTACACCAAATATGGCCTATTGCAACACCAAATGTATTTGTGTTACACAAAGTGTTACAATAAACACAAAACTTGGTAGTCTATTGTAATATTTTCTGAAATGTTGCAAGAAATACGAAAAGTGTTGCAAGCAAAATGATCATTTTGAAATTTTATAACAATTGCAATACTTTAGAAAAAGCGTTACAATACACAATCCAATTTTGCTACACTTTGGTCAACTTGACCGAAATTATAAGCGGGAGTTCAATTTTTTCAGTGCGTGCGTGCGGTCTTTGCCAAAAAAATTGGTGCCAAAAATTTTATTACACAAAAGTAATGTTTTATTACACAAAAACATTACTCCCTCTCTCAGATCTCACACTCTCTCACACTCTCTCAAACCTTACTTATCTCTCTCGACCACACCTCTCTCTCGACCTCACCTCTCTCATCGACCTCACCTCTCTCGACCATCTCTCCCTCTCTCATCTTTCTCACTCATCTCTCTCACTAATCTCTCACACCTCTCTCAAATCCCTAATTTAAACTGCAAAACCCCAAAACCCCAAATCGGTTAGATCGAGAAAACTTGGAGTGAAGATTCAATTAGAACTTTAATTCAAGGGGAAATCAAAGGGGAAAATCGCAGAAGGTATGACATCTGCTATTCCATTTCTCGAATTAGTGGGAAATATTCAAAACATTATAGAATTGTATTTTATTTGGTACATTTAATTGATTATTAACTTCATCATTTGAACTGTATCATCTATTAAAATTTAATTATCCATAATTATTGTTGCCGTTCTTAATTCAAACAAGCTTGTCGCTGCCTTCATGTTGGTAATCGGTCTAGTGAGTTTCATCCAGAAGTAAGAAGGGTGAGGCGTGAAGGCTCATATCTGTACGAGGAGTTTATGCCAACTGGAGGAACAGATGTCAAGGTAATCTTTTGCATTTATTTAGCTTTCCTGATAACTATATTACCTTAGATACTAGATAAAAAATGTTTATGTTGTTCTTCATATGAGACACGAATATTATTTAAATCTTGGAGTCTACTATAAAAGTCATTTTAGTTTGTAAAGAAACTTGCTTCTTTCAACTTTTTCCTTTTCTAATTTCACCAAGGTTGTAGTATGACAACATATATAATTTTTGTTGTCAATATTCAATGTAATGTTTGTAAAAGAATATAACAGAAAAAGGAAGAATGTATATCTAAGAATTCTTCACGAGTTTACATGAAATTGTTTGCGGGTGGTGAGTCTATAAGTTATCAAAACAAGCACTAGTTTTCTCCCGGGTGTTCCTATATATATATAAATACATTCTGGTATTTTGTAGTAGTGCTTAATTTTGTTTTCCATCTGTATTTTCTTAATAGAAAAAAAACAAATGTTCACAGTATAGGTTTTAATAGTTTTCTATTACAGGTTTATACTGTTGGTCCTGAATATTCACATGCAGAGGCAAGGAAGTCTCATATTGTTCATGGCGTTGTTATGAGAAATAATGATGGAAAAGAAGTAAGTCACTGTTGAAATTAAAGTCAGATGATGCTTCCATAATAAACTATTCACTTTCCTTTTAGGATCTTCACCATCTAGATTTCAGGCTTGTTGAAAACACATGTTTCAGTCGGTGAGCAGGGACCGACAAGAGTTTCTGAGACTTGTCTATAAGGAGGTAGTTACACAAAATTATATACAAACATAACATAATTTGTTGCCTGTAAAGAAACACTGCTTGTGCGTATAATGAATAGGATATCCCGTTAGGTTTTGAGCATGATGTCCTGTATGAATATGCAGTAGGCGAAAATATGCATGCTTGCATCTGGTATATGCTTTGTGATAACACTCATCGCTATGTATACTATTTGTGGACTTTAAAAACAATGTCGGGACATATATAAGTGCTTGCTGTCAGCACTCCAATATAATAATGCTATTATATTAATATCGTACTTGTTGAAATATCAAAGGAGTCATTTACTTTATTATCCAACACCTATTATATTGTGCATTTCAAAGCTCTTAATATACATGCCAAAAGGCCCAAAACACATTATAAAGTGGTCAACAAACTGAATCATTTTGATTTTTACTGCTTGATGGTTGTGAATGAAATCTATATATTCTCTTATATTTTGCTTTGGTTAAATTTTGGTATCTAACTTTGACATGACAACTCTATGCAAATTCCTTGGGTGGAAAGGTCAAGGTCTCTACAGTGCATTCAATAGCGGTGTTGGGTAATTCTGATCCACCATCGTAGGGAAATCTTCTTGCTTGAGTAACACTAATCTTCCTGGACTGTGATATATGAAATAAATGGTTTCATTTCATTATTGAACATTACATCACTAGATCACTACATCATACTGTAAAGAAATATAGATTAATTTACGCTATTAAAACCTATGCTTGGTGTACATATTTTGGGAGACTTGGTTATTTGACATATGCATTGGATTGTATTGTTTCCTTTATCAACTATATTACATAGTACACACCGAAAATTCAGACAAGTTTCGACTTGATCAAAAGAAAAGAAATGAAACAAATATTTCTTGTAACTGTTTAGATTAATATTGCATCTTTATATATGTTAATAACTTCTACAGTGCTGATTAATATGCATATTTACTCATTATATATAATTTAACTTTATCTCTTACAGAAAGAAGATACCACTACGCCATAAACAGCCTACTGTAACCCAAAAATTCTGTTACAGTAGGGTGGTAAAATGTTACAATAGACCCATTTTTGGGCTAGGGTAACATAAATTACATGTTACATATTTAGATGTTACCCTAGGGTACCTAAGCTAACATATTTCACTCCTAGGGTAACATGGCCTTTTCGGTTACCATAGAGGTCTGCTGTAACATAAAAATAGCATATTGTAACATAGATATTCGGTTACCTTAGGGTGCTTCAGTTTTTTAAAAAAGTGGGACCCACCTGTAGGTCCAACATGTTGGCCCAACCTGTAAGTCCAAAATGTGGGCCCCGCCTGTAGGTCCAACATGTGGGCCCCACCTGTAGACCCAGCATGGGGGCCCCACATGTAGGTCCAACATGTGAGCCCCACCCGTGGACCCTATTTTTTAACTAGAATATTGTAACAGGCTAATGTAACACTAAAACAGGCTAATGTAACACTAAAACTGGCTAATGTAACACTTTACCCAAAAAAAATGAACATCACCTTTTTAAAAGTATACAATCCCAAAATACCATTCAACCACAATGGACCACAAAGAGATCCATCTCAACATCCAAACAAACTAATCAATTCTGATTCAACATCCAAACAAAACAAACTAATTTAACATACAACACGAAGTACATATGACCAATTCTACAATTAAAAAGAACAGACCAAGTTTTACACCAAAAGTTTTTTGTATTCTGCTACTTCTTGAGCCATTTCCTCCAGGGTTCTGTCTTTCCTTTCCTTGTCCAAGTCCAGCTTCATGAGCTCGGAGAGAGAGAAAGACTGCTACCTTACACACAGGAACCAAGCTAATAATATCAGATCTGTTGAAGGGGTTTCGACTTTTCATATCATAGTCTCTTGGAATCAACTCTAACCCAACCTATAAAAGAATAAATTTAAGGGAAGTAAAGAGATGTTCTAGAGCAGAGATAGGGCTGGAACCCAAATGGCAAATGGTGCAAGTGGATACCTTGTGGCAAAGTCCACGGAGAATAGAAAATTTTCTCAAGTGCTGAAAATCATCTCTTTTTGTATAACCAAATCTTGTAGCTAGAAATGTCCTCAACCAATGTAATTTGATATAGTGATCCTCACTTGAATTATGGCAGTTGTCTTCTGTTGTAGAATTCCCCAGCAAAAAATTCAGGGAAGAAGCTACTTGTGCAGAAAAATCAGTGACATTTTCAACAGAAGCAATCACGGCTTTAAGTACATGCTTGAAAGCTCGAGTAACCATTTCATGAATACACAACGACTGAATATGAGGGAGCTTATCAGCAAGTTCAACCTGACACGGTCAGAAAAAATTAGATAGATCATACAATTGATTCATCAATATTGAAAATAGATGATAATAATTAGAAAATAAATGAAGAAAGTAGATCAATACCCTTCTAATTTCTATAGACATATATTAATGAATATAAAACACTTTCCTAAAAAAAACAATTTATCGAGGCGCCATTTCATCGTAATATATGTGCGCCATTTTGATGAGCTCATCCACTGACTGTTACAAAAGGCGAACTGAACACTCTTTATCGAGAGAGAAAAATAGAAATTAAATTTAATAGCATGTGTTTTTTGGGGGGGTCGGGGTCTATCTAATTATCTATATCTTCTGATCTATTAAACTTCATGATCGAATTTGTAGTGTCAAGTAAAATGCTTCAGTAACTTAGAAAATTGTCCGAGACCTTTAAATGTAGACCGGTCCTAGTTTCTTTTAGGCGCAAGAAGGCTTCTTCAGAGATATGTTTCTTCAAATCTACCTCCCTTGACTCACTCCCTTGACACTGGAAGCCAAAATGACAAAGCTGCAACAGATACCAGAGTACCTCTAGGCAGGCTGGGGTGATCCACGGTCCTTCTAATCATGACCCTAATATTGTTGTAAAGATAGCCAGCAGGATCGAGCTTACAGATTTTGACCACTCAGGGATCAGCTTGAGCACTCTATCAGTATCCAACTTCAATCCATCTGTGGTTTAATATAAGTGAACAAAGTTAGAGAAACATCTAAGATGATGAGCTTGTCAAGTTGTATTTGTAATAAATAAATGGACCACAGCACAGGAACATAGACATTGCTCCATATGAAACTTGGCACATAGATAATTAAAATGAAATACTTGTTCTCTTTGTCTCAATAAGTCCTCGAGTTGTTCTGAAAGCAGAAGGCAGGCTAGTATATACAATGCAATGAATAGAAACTATATGAAGTGGCATTCATTTATGTTATATATCTATCAACTGTTAAAGAGGTGAAGGATTCCAAAGATAAATTTTAAATAGAAAATTTGGATTAATAAGACCAGCAAAAATAATGTGGTAACAGGTAAAATATTACATACTCAATTCTTGATCACACAAAGAACCACACCTTGTTTAATATCGCTACGCATGCCTAAATGATCCAGGCCCTCGCTCGAGTTGCTGTAAAAGAAAGAACATTCACACTAAACATGTATCTGAGAATCAAAAACTAACAATTTAAAGCAATCTCTTTTTCTCAAATGTGACAGGTCCTTTTGACCTTGACCAGCCTAACCTAAAAGCAATCTGTTATGACTTGTGAGGTAGCCTGATCAGATTAATATTATCTCAACAGCTTTATGCTTGCACTTTGTTCTTGCATTATAATCAGTATTTACTAAAACGATCAGCGAACATCTTTAGTGGTTTCTAAGATTATCATGATATGAAAATCAATTAGTTCATTTGGGTAGAAATAAAAGATTTAACAACCATGCACCCATCCCACAAGAGTAAGAACTGCAAGAAGAAGTGAGCATTATGAGCTGTACAAAAATTACCCACTATGTTAATGGCAAATGAGGAATAAATTACTCTAGTCATTAAACAGCCCTACGATATTTATGTTAGGCTTCAAAAGGCAATTTATAAATTACCAGAGTACCTGAGACAGTCAAGCAAGCAACATATAACATCAAATCTCTTATCGTGACTCTTAAGCACGGCGAGTATTGTATTTAAAACAGATGACTGTACTCCATCCGAGTAAACAAGATGAACCAAAGGCGGCAAGACTGTCAAAGGGTCTGCAAGAAAAAGCGATAAACATATTAAAGTATTAAACACCGCATACAACGATCAAAGACATCAGAGTACAAAAAAGATTAATTTGTTCTTTGAAAATGCCATAGTCGTATGCAAGGCCTCAAGGTAGATTCCAGTATTCTACACAGATGAGAACAAGCACTAGATGTAACACGAGTCAAAATTTGACGTATAGCCTGATTAAATATTTGTTCAATTATCACAAGTTCCAGATATATATTTGATATCAGAATTCAGAAATTTCGATCATTATGTATATAACATACCGACCAATGTAAGAAGCAAAGATGCTTGTGTGCTTATCACCAACTCTTCATCCCTGAGGCGCTGTAGCAAGTGATCTGATATATCTTTCCTGTGAGATTAATTGGAAGATATGATCAGTGGACATACAGAAGGACAAAAATGGAAAGGAAGGATAAGATAGATGACAATTGTAAAAACCATATGCGAACCACGGTAAATGTGACAGGTCAGCTACTGAATCCAATGACATGTGGTTGAGTTCAGATATGACATCAATAGCATTCTTCCTTTGCAATAATGTTCCAGCAGCAAGGCGCTCCAAAATGTCTTTTAGGCAATTTCTGTTTGAGCTTCTGTTACATCACATTTCAAATCAGACTTCAAAGGTATTGGTTTGAACATGAGTAACCTTTGGTCGTAGAACTGCCCAATATACATATACAATTTGAAGCAGCAAGCAAAGATGGAAATTCATAAAGTAAATAATTTATCATCAAATGGAAAGTTTGATGTATAATTGAATAGTCATATTTGAAACAAATCTTCATAAATTGAAAACCAAGAACCGCGTATATAGATTAATACATCAAAGGTCATCAATTTTTGGATAAATAAGTAAAGAAAGTTGAGGATTAAAAGACCATTTGCTTCAGTAATTTACCTTTATCGGCATCAAAACTTTCTTGTTGAATGGAATCCTCCCAAGCCTTCCATTGACGAATCTTCATCATGATAAAGAAAGTACAAATAGAGGAGTTTCAATCGAAAATAATTTCCTCCAGAAAACAAAGCAAAAGTAGTAGGCCGGATAATTAATTGATTGTCCATATACCTAATTGGAGAAGAAGCCCTAATTGCAATCTGAGAAGAAGCCCGAAGCCTAATTGCTGAGAAGTGTTAACCGAAAAAACAGAAAATCTCGTCTTTAAAACAGCTCTCGTCTTTGGGTAGAGAAGTCGGCTAGTCTAGTTTTGCTGTGTTGATAGAAAGTAAAGTGATTTGGGGAAAGTAAAGTGACCTAATCTATATCCCGCTCAACCGAAACAAAAACATGCCAGCAAAAATCCCCCCAAAACCTCCCGCCTAGCCCAACAAAAAATCTCACCAAAATACACAGTGATTTTTTTTTTGTTTTTTGCTTTTTTTTTGAAAAACTGTTTATTTGTTAATAATATTTTATTAAAATACTTATAATTTAATTTAAAAAATTTACTACACAAACGTAAAGTATTTATTAAAAAAATAATAATTTTGATATTTTTTTATAAAAACTTTTTTATTCGATTTTTTTAAAAAATCCGAGAAAAAGTTTAACAATTCAAAAAAAAATCTTTACAAAAAAATTGTGAGCAGGATTTTAAAAAATTTATAATTTCTAAAAAATATTACAATTTCTGAAAAAAAATTATTTTTTGAAAAAAAATTAATTTTACTAAATAAAATAATTTTCCAACTCATTTTATAAAAAAGTTTAACAAATTTTAAAAATTAAATTTATTTTTGGGAATTTTAAAAAAATATTAAAAAAAATTAAATTAGATGAAAATAGTTGTCATGACCAACTCTAGTGTAACACTTACATATTTATGTTACATGCTTTAACAGTTTCTAACTATTGTAACATCATATTTTTGGCTAAGGTAACATAAAAAACATAATGTTACCTCAGGATGTAAGTAGTATAGCTAGGGTAACATATTGGGGTAACATTTCTCCGGTAGGGGTTACGATAGGCCTTATATGGTGTAGTGTACCCAGAGTAATGCTCTGTTAGTCTTACTGTTGTACGTATGGCTAACTGCCAGGCATACCTCTTGTATTTGCTCCTAAAGGTTGTTCAAGTTAAAATAATGAGTATATTAAAGTAACTTTGATCCAGATCAATGTTCTTTCGAAAGAAAGTAGAGATAATGAGCTGTTATTATGCTTAGATAACTGTATGCATTTGAATAGGTCAGCATATAAAATATGTATAGGCTTAAACTGTGACATGTCCAGCATCATTTCCTGGTAGTTAGCCAGTGGCTTGTATAAGGGGGGTCATACTTTGTTGTCTGAGATTTTTTTTGCCAAGTAAAATTTTGAAATTCCTGGTTAAATTGCAAACAGGCAAATTTAAGGGTACAATTTTATTGTTTGGATCAATGTAATGATACTAATTTGCAATGTATCACGGGTTATCCAGACTACTCCAAAGCTAAAGCTATCGATCCACCTAAATATGGGCGCTCGGTGAGTTGTTTACCAATGCTTATCAACGTCTTGTTATCAAATATTATATGTACATTCAACTGAATGCCACTTTTTTGTCACACTTTTTTGTAACTGTTTTCGCTACACGTACATGTCTAGATCATGATATAGGAGCTGTAAGTTAAGTTTACAGTTTGTATAAAGTTATAGGTAGTTTTCCTTACCATCTTTCACTTCAGACCTGTGAGGAACAACCATATAGTTGTTTGGCATGAAGAATCATCATATTTTGTTAAAATAATTCTTTTGAATTGTCCCATATGTCTTTAAAATACCTCAACTATGCACCTAGTGAGTCATTGATTCATTTCCTGTATATATGTCCTTAGAAAGGTCAAACTGTAGTAAGCAAAAGTCTAAGAAATGACATTAAAAAAAAGAAAGAAGTGGTGCTGATTAATTTGTATTTATATATATGCTTCTAATGGTGTTACATTAATTTGTAACTTTTTTCTGGTGTTATCTTCATACAAGATAGTTATGGTTCTATGTGATCCTTTTTACAAGACTTTTTGGTCGGAAAGCTTTCTCATATTCTTGGTGAATATCCAACCTCAATGATAAGGAGAATCATTTAAAGAGTTGTGTGCTAGTGGTGACGAAAGGACATTGATCAGGAGGTCGATGATCACGAGGATGACAATGATCACGAGGACAACGAAAGTGATGATTGATGATCAATACTTAACTACTTATATTTTCTATGTGTGTACTTTTGGTAGTAGGTTGGTATTTTGAGAAAGACTAAGTTTAATGTAGAATTGTAGTGTAAGTCGACATGTGTTTCGACTTTAGACTAAGTAGTACTATGTTTGTGCTGTATTGACATTTGTTTTGTTTGATTTTTAATTTAGGGAATTTGAAATGTCATTTACGGTTTGATATGCTTTTATGCATGGTATATTAAAATTTCAGCCAGGACACTGCAATATGGACTAATAAAAAGTGTTACAAAGAAGTGTTGCCAATAAAATCTAAAAGTATTACAATAGAGATAAAAATGTTGTAGATAAATGTTGCTAAAAACCAAAAAACATTGCAAGAGGTACTAAAATGTTGCATCAAAATGTTGCAATAAATTGACTTTGTAACATTTTAACTATATAAGTGTTGCAAAAATGTGTTGCATTAATCTGTTGTAACACCTTAAAAATGTTACTAAAACATGTAAAAGTGTTACAACAAACTACAACAAACTCTTATTGTAATACTTTATAAAGTGTTGCAATAAGTTCGAAAAGTGTTGATATAGAAGGAATAGGCAACGCCGGCAAATGCAACGCCGAGTTTTAGCAAAAGCGTTACATAAACATGTATTGTAACATTTTTTGGGCCTAATAATACACTTTTTTGGCGTTGCAATAGGCCATATTTGGTGTAGTGATGGGAGGAGTTGGATTATATGTTTATGAGGTGTACTTGGGCTTTATGTTTATAAGGTCTACCGGTGGAGTGGTTGTTTTTGTACTGGTGGAGTGGTGGTGCTGGATTGTATGTTTTGTTGGTTGATTTTGTAAAGGGATTTATATATATATATATATATAATCATGCAAAATTTTCAATTTTAGTGTTGCAATTGCTATACTTGCTAGTCTTGCAATATTAAATTTTAGTGTAACATTAGAATACAAAACTGTTAAATTATCCCTATTGCAGTGTTGCAATAGATAATTACAATGTTATATTATATAATTATGCAGTGTTGCATTAGGTAATTATGTAGAGTTGCATTAGAAAGTGGGCCCCCACATGCCACGTGGTAGGTGGGACCCACACCTACCACGTGTCAGTTTGGGCCCCAAAGTGTGCCACGTGTCAGTGTGGGCCCTACAGGTGCCACGTGTCAGTGTGGGCCCCACAAAATGCCACGTGTCAGTGTGCCCCCCCCCCCCCCATGTGCCACGTGTCAGTATGGCCCCACAATATGCTACGTATCAGTGGCCCCCATAGTGTGCCACGTGTCAAGATGCCACGTGTCACTGGGTGCCACGTGTCAAGTGCCACGTGGAAGGAAGCCAGGTGTCACGTGGGCCCCCCCACATGCCACGTGTCACCTAGTGTCTCTGGCTAAGCTAAGGTAACACCTCCTAGTGTTGCATTTGGTTGATTTTGTGTTACTCTACGATCCTGATGTAACGTTTTCCCTTGTGTTACCATTGAGAAGTTGAGCGTTACATTTGAGGTCAAAGGTAACATTAGCCGATGAAATGGTAAAAGTGCGTTACTTTAGGTCTAATGTAACAAAAAACGTGTCTAATTCAACAATATGAGTGCGTTACATGCGCCCATCTATGGCGTAGTTATAAGGACTTGTGGCAAGTTAAATCCTTAAAGATCAGAGTTTAAGATCTATCTGGTAACAACTAGAAATTTCTTCCTTGCTGAAGATGAAGTCAAAGAAAGTAAATTAACAAATTAATTACTTCTACGTTGGCACTAGGCCACCAGCTAACTTAACACAAAGAGAAGGCTTCCACCAACACAGGTCATATAAGAATACGTTGACACAAGAACTTTCAATTACTAAAACTAACTTATAACGGGCTTAATGCACGGAATTTTATTATTATTTTTTAATTTCTTTGAAAATTTGTGTCGACATTTAGTTCAGTTTAAATTAAAAAATAATAATTAATTTATATGTATTTTTTGTAATATTTCAGAGTACTTAAGGTCTAAAAAATGAGAAAATACTATTGATGAATAGATTATACATATTAACATTATTGCATTTGACGTGTTGTGAGCTTGTTACCAATTTTAACTCTACACAAGAAACTGCTGGTAATATCTTTGCAAGGATATTACAACAATATACGAAGGAACAATGTGTTGGAATAGCTATGATCTGTTGGAGTCTTTAGAATAGGAGGAATAATTGGATTTGGAAGCGAGCAAATGGATCAGTTTTTGGGGTAAGGAATAATGCCAGTCAGATGCTTGTTGTATGGAAAGAAGCGCAAATCAAAGTGAACTCAAGAGGAATTAGGAGATAGAATATGGAAGCCACCGGATGCAGGATGGGTGAAAGTGAATATAGATGCTGCGATGTTTCTCAATGGAGGTATAGGTGTGGGAGCTATTATCAGAGATGAGAACTCGGAGTTTGTAGCAGCGAGAGGGAAGAAGATTGCAGGTGCTTGGAAGGCTAGGGAGGCAGAGGCAATCGGCCTAAAAGAAGCCCTGTCGTGGATCATTGCCAGGGGATATAATCAGTATATGATAGAAACAGACTCGTTGGAACTACCTGGTGCATGTAACGGTACGCCGAGAGGAGATTTCTTTGGTACTATTGTCATGGATTGTGTTCAGTTGTTTAAGCACATAAATCAAGTGCTAGTTGTGTTTTCTTATCGCTCTGCGAATACTGTAGCTCATAGGCTTGGTAAAGCTACATATTCTACACTACAAGAAAAACTCAATCATACAACACCTTTCACACAACGGTTAAACAAAAAATTGTTGTCCCGAAAAAAAAAACAACGGTGAATGTTTTGTCCTCGAAAAAGTGTTGTCGGAGTCTTGCTATGACAACTGTGTTTGCTGTTATTTGAAACCATTGTCTAAGCGGTATGCTCTGATAAAATCATACAACTGTTCTATTTCAATGTGTTGTGTGGAACCTTTTAATACAATTGTGTAGCACCGTTGTATGTAGACAAATTCATATTATCTTCAGACAACTCTTTTAGAAAAAACCGTGGTGTAAGTTAGACAACAGTTTATTGGAAGTGTTGTTGTATGGAACATCAGACAATGTGTGTTAAATACTGTTGTCAGAATTAAAGTTGATAGACAATGGTTATTAGCATTGTGAGATAAATGAGTTTCATACAACAGAGCAGCAACAGAGCAGAAAACTTTTGTTTAAACATCCTATTTAGAAGACGGTTATAAACATTGCTAGAATAATTGTTGTTTGTTTAGTAAGGACAGAAAAAAAAATTACCTGTACATATTACATCCCAACACAAACCAAACCAATGCAATAATCAGCCAATTCCAACAGATTTGCAAACTAAAAATCAACCAACCAAGAGACTAGCAAACTAAAAATACTCAACCAAATTTGGCAAACCAAATACTTCCGTAAATTGACAAGTTAGTCCAATCGGACAATACACAAATCTCATACTTTGACAAATTGAAAAAATCCATTAATCGGAATAGAAGTAATGATACAATACATAGCTACTAGTTAGTAACAGATCATACCAACTCTGTTAGACAGTTATGGAGTACTTCTACATTACAATCGAAATGAGTTCGGTGTAATACTAGTACCACCACTACATTACAATTTGCTTCTTGTCTTTGGTAATATCCTGCTGCGTATCCACTCTTTCCAAGGTCTTCTTTTGACACCGTTAAATCTGCATAAACATAAAATATAACATTAACCTTAATTTGGAGAAGTTTGATAGAGCAAAAAAAATTTAGGTGTATAATCTATAATAGATAGCATCTCTCCAGTCCAGAGTCCTCTTGCAGCAGTCGACGGTAGCCATACTTGTATGTCCTTCGAATGATTATTTTAGCTATGGTAAAATCATCATCTATTATAAAAAGAGACATCAAGTCAAAACATTCATAACTTGAGAAGTCAAAATTCAACTAGATGATGATTTTACCACGGCTAAAGTAATCTTATGAAGGGGTTCCTTTAGATGAAACTTTTGATCAGTAGAAGTACATCTAAACAATATGAGTTTCACATAAGTCAGCAAGTCAGCAGTACATGGAGTTAAATATTTTGAAATAATTGAACTTGAATCCAATGCAATGATATATATTACCATCATGGAAGTTGAATCCCTTCTTCTTCATCCCGCATATAACCAGATTTTTCCTCGTCAAGTTCGTCAACATTGAGGAATATTGGCACGTGCAGCTTATTCTCAAGTTCTATTTCTACCGATCCATCATTTTCATCATCACATTGGTCATAATAGTTTTCTTCTGGTAATATCAACACAACAGACCATTGTTTTTCGAGAGGATCATCAATGTAGCAGACTTGCTTAACATTTTTCCCTAGCACAAAAGGATCATTTACAAAACCTAATTTGTTTAAGTTAACCAATGTATATACTAAGTCATCTAGCTTAACCCCTTTGTTCATATCTACCCAATTATAACGAAATACAGGGACTCCAAAGTTGTTATAATCTAACTCCCATATACTTGTTATAACTCCATAGTAGCTATGTGAAGTATGTTCAACAGTTTTATCCTTACCGACAACCATTAATGCATCTGCAGCAACACAAACACCACTACACTGAACCTGTCGATTATCATCCCGCTCCTTGGTGCTATAAGTAACACCATTGATTTTATAACTGCTGAATGTAGGAACAATCTTGTTAGGCCCTTCTGCAATCCACCGTATCTCATCACGTATGTTATTATGGTCGTGCAACAATTCTGATTCAATCTATCCAAAAATAATTTGATTTAAACTAATTATTCGATACAAATAAATATCATATTTAACTAAAGTAGGAAAACTAAAGTAATATACAGACTAATTTGAATACCATAAACATATTTAATTAGTTATTTTAACCAAATAAAAAGTTTACCTTTTTTCGGAACCATTGGGGGAATTCATCATTTTGCTTGTTTTTTAGCCAGACTTGGTCATTTTCATGTTGCAGGTATCTTGTCATCAAAGTTGCCATATGTTCACTACAAGTAATATCAATTACATTAATATTTTAATCAAAATGCAAAAAAAAAAAGGAAATAACACACACACACATGTGAGTAACTTACTCAAAATATGGCCTAACGTCCTTGACACGAAACGTGCTTACAACCATCACCATCTGAAAAAAAGTGACACACATGGTTATTATGGTGTCACATGATAATACAAAAAACAATCACTAAAATTCATAAACTTTGTAGTTAAGCTCTGTCATTATGTTGTTCAAAGAACTATCATACATACATAAATAGTTAATCCGTTAAAAAAACAATTGTAAAGTACATCACAAGTTTTATGACATACTAAAGGTAAACTAGTATCCAAAAGTCAATCAAATCATTTGACAGTATGATCTCCTCTTCAAGAAGATGATTATAGTCATTGAAACTTGGACATATAATGGGACTAATTTCCAAAAGCGATATTACTATGCTTGATCACTTGCAGGAAACAAATGCTTCACCTTCGTTGTAATCATACTAAAAGCATAAGAATCGGATATGAAAAAAATTTCATGAGTGACAATTTGTCGCAGAATATAACCAAAGACACGAGAGGGTAAATTTAGGCAGTGAACAAGATATAGAGAATACTGTAACGTGCTCAGAAAAGATTCTTGCAGAAGTACTTGCCCATGACTTTACTTTGGTAAGCTTAGAACTGTATGCAACCTCATAATAAACAAATTAAAATGTAACAGATATAATCATACAAGGACATACCTAATTGATCAAAAACAGAGTCAGTATTAATTAAAATAGGGTGTACAACCCCCAAATTGAGCAAAAACAGAAGAGAGTACTATTTCCCCCAAATTATTAAACATGAACCCTAATCCAAATAATTAATCAACCAACGGTAATTGAAGTGTAGAAACATCAAAACGTGTTCATCAAAATGAGTTCATTAACACAAATGAAATTAATTAACACAAATGAAATCATTAACGTATTCAAAATTAATTTACCTAAAATGAAATTAATGGAGGTCTTGAATCCGTGAAACTAATTGAGGTCTTCATGTCAAGAAGTCTGAGGCTCATGTATATACTCAAGCCGATGATTCGCTCAGCAGCAGTAGCAGCCTCGAACTAACAACTTTTAGCTAAGAAGCCGATGATTTTGCAGTGAATAATACTAAAATGGTGTTAATGGACGTCTTCAATCAGTGATTAATGGTTTCTCAAGAAGATGTTGAAAGAGAGTGAGCTAACAGAGAGAGAAAGTGAGCTAACAAAAAAGGGAAAATGAGCTAACAAATATGAAAAGTGAGCTAATTGAGAGAGAAAGAGAGGATAGAGAGATAAGCTCGATATTTGTGTTCATATTCGGACACAATTATTGTAAATATGAGTTCTTTATTTTATTGGTTTATTTTGTTTCGTTAAATAATTTATATATTTTAAAATTATTTTTTTATTGAAATCGGTTGTATTTATTTATTTAGGATGGTGTAGTTTGGTGTATTTAGTATTTTTAAAATTCTCAAAAAATTTCAAAAATTTTAAAAAAAAATTCGAATATTTAGTAGTTTACAACCCGTGTAAGACATATTTAGTAATTATAACCCGTGCGAGGAACGAGTTAATTATCAACGAATACAAATTAATTATCCAGTATTACGAGTACTCGGACAGTACTTGTTTTCAACATCCGAGTAATCGTCCCAGTACTCGATGAAATCCGAATCGGTTGAATCGGACGAATACTCGGTCGGACGAGTACTCGGACAGTACTTGTTTTCAACATCCGAGTAATCGTCTCAGTACTCGATGAAATCCGAATCGGTTGACTCGGACGAATACTCGGTCGAACGAGTACTCGGACAGTACTTGTTTTCAACATCCGAGTAATCGTCCCAATACTCGATATATTCTATATTCTGTTATTCATATCAAACTCTAAATCCTAAACCCTAATCAGCGATTATCCAATTAATCAGTAAAAGGTGTCTCTCCCGATTAATACCGATTTCCGTCAAAACACTGGATAATAGTCTTCATTGTGCACTTGTAAATTTGTAAAATCGTTATATATGAATAACTAATCGATGTAAGCTTACAATAAAAGGTTAGATATATTCGAATATGAAAAGTTAAACTTCTTCCAAATTATATCGTTAATATATTAGACTCATCCGAATAAAAATATTCTAAATTGTAGAATACGACGTTTTAACCATATGATAGACTCGTCCGAATAAAAAAATTGATGTTGTAGGATACGATAAATTTCATTTATATTGAGAATGTGTATATCGGCATCGATTTTTTTGATAATTAAAAATTTCAGTTAATAGACAACGGTTCGAAACAAAACTGTTGTCGGAAAGAGCATTAAACAACATTTTAGGTGGAAAACCGTTGTGCAGTGACACATTAGATAACATTAGATAACGGTTTATTGTCGGAACCGTTGTTAAAGAGCTTTTCTAAAAACAGTTTTTAGACATAACAACTGTTGTACGTATATTTTTAAAAAGTTGTACGTTTTTTTGGGAAATTATTGTTTGACTTTTATTAAGAATTAAAATAGAAATATAATTTGGGAATAATCTGGATCTTTAGATTTAACCAGATCTGCATCTCAGCCATTCATTTGATTTTTCATTTCCCCCTCTTTTTCCCCCCTCTTTTTTTCAGTCTCCCCCTCTTTTTTCAAACAAAAAAAACAAACACTTTAATTCTATACTTACAACGGTTGAGCGCTTTAAACACTTACTTCGCTCTTCTTTAAAACACTTCTCCCTTTTCTCTCTCTCAAACAAACGCTTCTCTCTTCTCTCTCACCGGTGATTCACCGGCGATTGTCATCTCTCTCACTGTCAAACTGAACCGTACTGGTACGTTGTTGATTTGGGGGTTTTTGATTTTCATTTTATGAAACCCATTTTTATGAATCCCTAATCAGATTTGGGGGTTTTTGATTTTCATTTTATGAAACCCATTTTTATGAAATCCTAATCAGATTTGGGGGTTTTTTATTTACATTTTATGAAACCCATTTTTATGAAACCCTAATCAGATTTGGGGGGTTTTGATTAAGGGGCTTTTTTGGTGATGTTTACAAAACCCCATATTGTTTATATGCTTGGTGATGTTTGTTGAGTGTTTATTCGATTACATGCATTTAATTTTGCATCTTTTTATGTAGTTTTGGTTATAAGATTTTGCATGCAAGTTGTGGCTAGTTCCTCATCTGTTTTTTGAGTGTTAATTACTTCTCCATGTGTTCTGTTTCGAGTGTTTTCATATGTTTTTTTAGTGTTAATTACTTCTTCATGTGTTCAGTTTACATATTTTCTTTTGTTTTGCATGCAAAGTGTAAGTTTTAGTGATGATATGCCTTCTTTTAATTCTGAGTTTTAATTTTTTGATTGAAAATGTTAATTGGAATTGTTGATGCTGATTAAAACTGATATGTACTTATTCATTGTTTGTGTGTTGTATAGATTATGGCTAGTCAGAAAAAGAAAACTGAGTCTAAGAAGAAAGCGTCGCAGAGGACAGTGATGAAGAAGAAAGAGTTCAAGAAGACCAAACCATCTTCATCCCATCCATATACCTTGAATGTGATTAAGGCCTTAAGAAAGACGAGGTCTTTAAACAACCAGACCCCGATTCCGACCCCGACACCGTCGTGTTCTTCCCCAATATCTATGAAGAAGAAGCCTGTATCTGATAAATTACAAAAACAGATTTCGAAGAAAAGGAAACGAGGAAAACAGGTTACCACGCCGAACAATACTCAAGGACTAAAACTACTTAAGCGAGGCTGTGTAACAATGCATCGAATTTTGAGACGCAAAATCATGGGGACCAAACTGACTGTGACTTTTAATGAAAAAGGAGAGCCATTTGGTGATGAAGCGACAAAGATGCAGTCCTATATTGGAGTTTTGGGAAGAACCAAACCACCAATCTGGCATGATAATTGGAAATGTGTTCCTGAGGAGATAAAGATGAAGATCTGGGACTATGTGCTGGTAAATAGAATTTGCAAAGTTCTAATTTTTTGTACTATCTATTCATTTTATTACTTACATCTCTTAACTTTTGTTTTCCTGTTTATGTATGTAGATGGCTTTTGTTTTACCTCCGTCCTCCAAGAAGATGGTTATACAAGCAGCCGGTCGCAGATGGAGGGAGTTTAAAAGTCGGCTGACTAGAAATTACATTCTTCCTTATCGGGATCAACCTAAAATGTTGGCCTACCCTCCTGCTGATTTTTCTTTCATAGAAAAATCGCATTGGGACATATTTGTTGCTGATCGCATCTCGCCTGAGTTCTTGGTATGTTTCCAGTTAGCTTTATTCATATACAATATTTACTTATATGGTTATAACCTTACTGGTGCTTTTTATGAAGGAATGTCATGTTGAACAAGTAAGAAGAAGCAAGTTGAGTATATTTCCACATCGCATGTCTCGAAGAGGTTATGCTAACCTCGAGTTTGAATGGGTGAGTAATAATGAAACAACATACTTATTTGTGGATACATACTAATTTTCCAAACATGTTTATACTGTTACTAAGGTGATCATGTACATATGAATGCAGTCTCAAGAGCATCCGGATGAAGAGGAATTAGTAGATCGATCGGAGAGCTGGATCCTAGCAAGGATGGACGAAGAGGGTAATTTTTTAAATGATGCTGTTGCAGAAAAAGCTAAGGAAATTGTAAGTTATTAATTTGTATCTTAATTCAAAGTATTCATTAACTCATGCTTTGAACCTTTTTTTTCTAAACCATTAGAAAACTTTGAATATATAGTACTCTTAATTCTGTAGGTAAAGTTGAAGGAGGAGGTTAAGGAAGGGAAACTAGAAGTGGACGGTGTTAATGATGTTTTGACAATGGCGCTTGGTAAGCCTGAGCATCCAGGAAGAGTACGGGGCCAAGGAAGTACTGTGAAGCAGTCAGTTTACTTCGATCTTCCAAGGCAAAAGAAAGCCAAGACCATGGATGAAAAGATACAGGAGAGAGTTAAGAAGTACATGGCAGAGAAGACTGCAAAGGTTATTAAAGAGAGAGATACAATTTGGGCTGATGTAGTGGAAAAGCTCAAAGCAGAGTTATTGACAAAGACCGCGGGACAAGATGGTAGTCTGAAACAGGCTTCTCAACAAGCAAGTTGTCACTCTAACGGTGGGATTGATGTAGATGTAGTTGTAAAGAATCTTAATACACCTGAAAGTGCAAGAAAGATTTTTCATGTTCAAGAAGATAAAGATGTTCAAAAAATGAAAATGATTGACACTATATTTGTTGATTTTGGTGACATTAAGGATGATAACAAGGTGGCTGGTGAGGATGGCAATTGTAAGGTGGCTGGTGAGGATGGAAATTGTAAGGTGGATGGTGAGGATGAAGACTGTAAGGTGGATGGTGAGGATGAAGATTGTAAAGTGGATGGTGAAAAGAAGATAGGTGAGGAAGTCAAAGTGAATGCATCTGGTAGTTCTAAGTGTAAATTGGCTGTTGGATCGCTGAGCAACATTGTAGCTTATGCAGAGATTCATGAAGTACTCGTTCTTGAAGGACGTGAGCAGACCATCCATGGAGTATGTTGGGTCCTAAAGTATCGTAGAAGGGGGGGTTGAATACGATACTATAAAAATTAAAAATAATTCCGAGAATATATCTTTATTGATAATAAACTCGAAGGGGTGTTACAACTTCTAATCCAATGGATTAGCTTCAAAATTAGAACACTCCTAAGGATAGTTTAGGCACGAGGACCTTCTACCCGACACTGCCTGAAAGTGGGCTAAGCCGACTTTCCTACTAGACGGACTATCTAGCAGCTTACACAGAAAATATATGAGAGAGAAGAGAGAGTTGTGTGTTGAGGTGTTTTTTGAAATGAAATACAACAGGCCTATTTATAGATTTTTAGAAAGTTACTATGCAGCTAATATACGTAACTGATTACGTATATTTCTGCTGACTGCTGCCTGCCTAACACGCCTTTTCAACAAACCTCCTGAATTCAATTCTTCTGCTTCTTTTTCAATTTCAAAGTTTGATTTTTAATTCATATGGGCCCCACATGTTTCTTACTTTATGAATAGTACTTTTGGGTACTATTCACATGAATAATAACTTCGATTACTATTCACCCAGTGTGAATAGTGATTCCGGTGAATAGTAATTCCGGTGTGAATAGCGATTCCGGTTACTATTCATGTGAATAGTGATTTCGGTTACTATTCATTTTTCCTCTTATTTTTGACATCCTTAAATATTCAGCTTCTGAAATGGAGGATATCAACACTGCTCTCAATCATACCTCTTTAACAGTTTTTCTGAGTTAGATACTTCGATTCCTTTGTGAAAATGTTGACGCCTAGTGCAACTGGTCTGGTTCACAGACGACTAACATTCACTCGTGGTCTTCGTATCATGTCTTTAAGAATACTGCCAAGAATTGTGCAACCATAAAAACTTTATCACTGGAATCTTTTGGCCCTTCAACTGAATCATCTGTACATCTTATTTTGTCACTGAGGCTTGATCATTTTAATGAACTTCTTTCAGCGACTTGATCCTTGTTAGTGCCTGTTCTTCAAATTTCACGATCCCTGTATAGAGTTTATTATTTATCTTTTATCCTAGTTGAGTTATATATGTCCTCTATTACATATTACATTTTTATACTTTACAATCTCCCCCTATTTGATTGTCAGGGTTTGACAAACAAATTCCTAGAGGATAACTCAACTGATACAACAAAAAATAAAATACAAAAATAAATAATATAAACGTACATTCTGGATCATATATATATTTTCCAGATTTCCAAGTGCAAGACAATTGTTCCTCTAGACTGAACATATCTTCAAGTTTTGCCTTGCTTTCTTTTCACATAGCACGAATACTTCCATTTAGCTTTTCCTTTCCCAAGATAAATTTAATTCCGTGTCAACAACCTTTTCCTTGCCTTTATTACGCCTAGTAGCTTCTTGGTCATCCACCTTCTCCCCCTCAGTTGGGTTATCCTCCAAGATAGTAGGATGTGGAGTTGGTAATTTAGACGAAGCTGTCTTCACCAAGGAATTAATTGCATGACTAAACTGGGCTGCCATGGAACTTAATTGAACCTGGAATGCATCATGTTGAATAAGTTGCAAATTTTTGATTTCTGCAATGGACTTACAGATATTTGGCAACTCTTTCTCCAATTTTTGGACCCGTGTAAGGAGTATGCTGTATTCTTTTCTGGTTACCGGTGCATGTGGTTGAGTAGGTTGCTCACTCGTATGTTCTGCAGGTGTTTCACTCAACACTCTATATTCACTCGGTTTAGTGGTTTGGGTGACACTTACATGTTCTGTTCGTGTTTCCCTCAACTCTCCTCCAGAGCTTCCATCGATATGTGTACCTGCAAATGAAATCATCCTAGCCCCTTTTTCAGAGGTCACGGATGGTGCAATGAAAGTTCGTGAGCTTCCATCCTCGCGTGAAGCGAGTTGCCGACCACTGGTAAATAGTGGTAAATCTCGAAAGAGATCCAGAGATTTTTCCGTTGGGAGGTTAAACTTGAATCGATTAAATGGCAGAAAACCCAAGTTTCCCTCGTATGTCTGTGAAGACACTTGGTTCATAAAAGAACCACCTACCGATGGATCTTTCCGTAAAATGGAAGATTCACCAGCAGTTATTGAGGTAGGTAATTCCACCTCGGATGCCTGTGAAGACATTTGATCTTTAGAAAGATCATCAACCACTTTTATGTTCCGTGAAATGGAACTCAAGATAGTTGCTCCCGTCAATACATCCTCATTTACATTTTCACTCATTTGACATGGAAGAATTATTTCCCTAACAGTTACAGTTACCTCAGGTTCATTTGGTTTACTTCGTTTAGAATGAGGTAGAGCTGCTGATGTAACTAACTCCTTATGTGGTGCTGCTGAGGCACTATCTCCCTCAAAAGTGTTGATGGTTGGTCGTTTAAGTGACAATTGAGGTGTAGGAGTTTGTTGTGTTTGTGTTTGCATTTGTAAAATGGGCTCTTCGACCTGTGTTAGAGTCGATGGGATTTCCTGCTCTTGGTCGGGTAAGATGGCCATTGGGGGCTGTAAAAACTGTATTTCCTGTGACACAACAGGGAATACAAAGGTTGGAATAGCAGGGATTGAAATATTACCTTGTCGTATACCTGCTCTCACTGGTCTTGGTAACAACGGAAGTGGGACAGTCTTTAGATATTCAGTTAGGACTGTAGGCACATCCGTATATTTTTTTTTGCTCATGTAATTAATTACATTCGTCTTTATGGAAGAACATTCCACCTTTTGACCATTTTCCAAGCGTACCCTGTCTTCATCATTCAAAAAATCATTTAATATTAGCTGTAGAAACCTTGGATATAGACATTTGACATTTTGAGTCTGAACATCTCTTGTTCCTAAGTGTTTCATCTTTAAAATGATTTGACCAAGCGCTATTTTTCCAAAATTAATCCTCAAATTATTGGCGACCGCATACCCTATTTTTTGGATATATTCAGGTATTCGATCTTGATTTGTTCTATCTGAGGAAAAACCATGGTTAAGAGTGTGAAAGAAGAAACTCCAATACTGGGTTAGAAACGTTCTATAAAGATTACCAGTATTGAAATTGCCATCTTGGTACCTTATAAAACGAAAGAACATTTCAATCTGTTCAGGTGTAGGATCAGAAACGAGATTTTCCATAGGAAAATGAAGAATTCGATTAACATCTCGTTCAGTGACCCTAATCGACCTACCAAATAGTCGATATGTGAATGCACACCCGTCCTGTCCAGAAGTGTTAACCGCACTGCAATATAGTTCACACAATGCATCATGGTTAAGCTGCACTGGTGTAACTAAAGCATATCGAATTAATGAATGTTCATTCAAAAATTGTGTCCAAGCATGAAATTGCTCATCCTGAATGGTTTCGATTTGCTGAATGGAAATAGGATTAACTTTAGCAATTAAAAAGCTTCCCTGCAATGCCATTTTCAAAACTTCGAGGAAATTCAAAAACAAAGGTTAGTTTTTATAAAGGATGATGTATAAAGAAAGAATATAAAATCCAATCTAAAAACCACCAGCTAGATTGAGAGATCTTTCCGATCAAAGCTCGAAATATTCAGCAATCGTGTGTATATGCTCTGTATATCTGAAAAATGATGATGTTAAACACAAACAAAAACTCATCATTTATAAGGTTTCAAGGTTTAGTAGGTTAGGTGTAATAGTGATAGGTTATGTTTGAAAAACAACACCGCTCAATAATTTCTCACCTAACAACCTAATTCACCGAAAAAACATCTTATCACCGAAACCTGTCGGCCGAAAAAACATCTTATCACCGAAACCTATCAGTCTATACACATATACACATATTTATTACTTCTAATTATTATGGATTTAAAAATAATCACGCTGTAAATCAAGAATTAATCCACAATAATCAGATAAACTCACAATTAAATAGATATAAAATTAACAAAATATCATTAATTGATATATGTCAATAAAATATTTATTTAATTATGCTACAGTGATATCTCCAGAATAATCATGCAGATAATCAAATAAAACAAACAAAATCCAGAGAATGAAATTCACTGGCTGCAATTAATTGAACAGACATTTTAAAAAAATCATGTGAAATTTAACATACCAAGCTCACTTACCAACCTTGAAAACGTTGCTTCATCCAAAGCTTCAGTAAAAATGTCTACCAACTGTTTTTCACTAGGAACAAAATGCAGTTCCACAGTGCCTTCCATCACATGCTCCCTGATGAAATGGTATCTGATGTCTATGTGCTTGGTTCTAGAATGCTGCACTGGATTCTGTGATATTGCAATTGCACTAGTGTTGTCACAGAAAATTGGGATCCTTTTAACTTTAACTCCACAGTCAAGTAGTTGATTTCTCATCCATAGAATCTGTGCACAACAACTCCCAGCTGCTATGTATTCAGCCTCTGCAGTTGAGGTAGATACTGAGTTCTGCTTTTTACTGAACCATGAGACCAGCTTGTTTCCCAAGAATTGACAGGTTCCTGTGGTACTTTTTCTATCCATTTTGCAACCTGCATAATCTGCATCTGAGTAACCAATTAGATCAAAACCAGAATCTCTAGGGTACCAAATGCCGAGTTTTGGTGTTCCCTTGAGATATCTGAAAATCCTTTTAATAGCTACTAAGTGAGATTCCCTCGGATCAGCTTGAAATCTAGCACATAAACATGTAGCAAACATAATATCAGGTCTACTAGCTGTTAAGTATAACAGAGATCCAACCATGCCCCTATAGCTTGTCATGTCCACCTTCTTTTCCTTAGTATTCAGTTCAAGCTTAGTGGCAGTGGCCATGGGTGTTTTTGCAGAAGAACAATCTGCTAAATCAAACCTTTTTAAAAGATCATAAATGTATTTTGTTTGACTTATAAAAATTCCCTCATTCACTTGTTTAACTTGTAAACCAAGAAAATAAGTTAATTCACCCATCACACTCATTTCATATTTACTTTGCATGAGTTTGGCAAACCTCTTGCAAAGTTTCTCATCTATAGACCCAAATATTATATCATCTACATAAATTTGGACAAGTATCATAGAGCCATTGACATTTCTATAAAAGAGAGTTTTATAAATAGTACCTCGAATGAAGTGATTCTCTATAAGAAACTGTGAGAGTGTGTCATACCAGGCTCTAGGTGCTTGCTTCAGGCCATAGAGTGCTTTGAGTAGAAAGAACACATATTCTGGAAAGTCTGGATCTTCAAAACCAGGCAGTTGACTAACATACACCTCCTCCTCCAGAATACCATTCAAAAATGCACTCTTGACATCCATTTGATAAACTTTTAAATTGGCATGCGTTGCATAGGCCAGGAAGATCGTTATTGCTTCTAACCTTGCTACTGGTGCAAAGGTTTCTTCAAAATCAATTCCTTCCTCTTGACAGTAGCCTTTAGCAACTAATCTAGCTTTATTCCTTGTGACTATTCCATTCTCATCCATCTTGTTCTTGAATACCCACTTAGTGCCAATCACTGATTTGTCTTTAGGTTTGGGTACAAGTTTCCATACTTCATTTCTCTCAAACTGGTTTAACTCTTCTTGCATTGCTAAAACCCAGTCTGGATCCAGAAGATCTTGTTCAACTCTCTTAGGTTCTTCTTTGGATAGAAAACTACTGTATAAGCATTCTTCTTGACTTGCTCTTCTGGTTTGGACCTTTGCATTAGGATCTCCAACGATAAGCTCAAATGGATAATCCAACAAAGATAGCTTCATCTGCTTTTGAATCAAATTTTCCAAGATGCTCACCATGATTTTTCGGTACAAAGCATTTGCATCCAAAGACATGCAGAAAGTTGATTGTTGGTTTATTGCCTTTGAAAAGTTGATAAGGTGTCATGCCTTTTGCTTGATTGACCAAAGAAATATTCTGAGTGTAGCATGCAGTGTTTAAAGCTTCTGCCCAGAAGTATGTTGGTAGCTTAGATTCTTCAAGCATTGTCCTTGCAGCTTCAATTAGAGTTCTGTTCTTTCTTTCCACTACACCATTCTGTTGAGGAGTTCTTTTGTGTAGAGCATTCTTCGATAATTCCTTCTTCTTCACAAAACTCTATTATTACAGAATTCTTGAACTCAGTTCCATTGTCACTTCTGATTCTCCTTACTTTGAGTAAAGGATTGTTGTTGACTATCCTGATGTGATTTAAAATGACTTCACCTGCTTCATCCTTAGAGTGCAGAAAGAATGTCAAAGAGAATTTTGAGAAATCATCAATAATCACAAGACAGTATTTCTTATTTGAAATTGACAACACATTTACTGGTCCAAAGAGATCCATGTGGAGTAGTTGCAAGGGTTGATCAACTGATGATATTGACTTTGATTTGAAAGAGGCCTTCTTCTACTTCCCTTTCTGGCATGCATCACACAATCCATCCTTGGAGTAATCCAATTTTGGAATACCTCTAACCAAATCCTTCTTTACCAACTCATTCATTGCTTTAAAACTCAAGTGTGACAGTCTTTTGTGCCAAAGCCAACCTTCATCTACACTTGCCTTGCTGAGAAGACATGTAGTCATGTTTGCATTTGTTGAATTGAAGTCAGCAATGTACACATTTCCTCTTCTATCTCCTGTCAACACTACCTTGTTGTCACTTTTCTTGAAAATGACACAAGCTTCAGATGTGAACCAGACGTTCTGGCCTTTATCACACAATTGACTGAAACTTAGCAAGTTATGCTTAAGTCCATTAACCAGTGCTACTTCTTCAATGACAACATTCCCTTGTGAAATCAAGCCATATCCTCTAGTATATCCTTTGTTGTTGTCTCCAAAGGTAATGCTAGGGCCAGCTCTCTCCTCAAACTTAGTGAGCAGGGTAGAATCTCCAGTCATATGCCTAGAGCAGCCACTGTCCAAATACCAAAGATTCTTTCTGTTTCCCTGCACACATCAACACAAAATCAAGTTGATTTTGGTACCCAAGCTTTCTTGGGTCCTGTCTTGTTAGCCAATTTCTTATCCTTCAAATCCCTTTTAACCGAAGGTTTAGATTGAGTTAAATCAATTTTGACTTTTGGTTTGGGCCTTTGAGAGACAGAATTTAGTACTTGCTCATATGTGTTATAGTTAATAGCATTATTAGGCATAGTCTGTGCAAACATGTTATTCATCATCCATGGCATCTGTGGCATATTGTAGTATGGATTATACATGAATGGCATGTTAATTAGCATATTGACTAGATGCATGAGCAGAGGGAGCATACATATTTGGCATAACACTCACAGCAGGCATAGGCATAGGCATATAAGGCACAGAAGCATTCTTAACAGATTTATAGTTGGTAGATAAATGATTAACACTTCCACACTTTACACATTTTTTCCTAGGAGCATTTTTATCAGGTGTGTAATTGTTGTGTTTGTTAATCCCTACCTTACCATTTCTATTCTTTTTCTTGTCCTTAACACCTGACTTAACATTTTCTAGCTTGTCCTTCAATTGCTTGTGGGACAAGTTGCCTATGTTTATTTGTTCAACAGATTTGGTTTTGCTGCACTCTCCAACTACAAAGTTTTTGTTGACAGGTCCATATTGGTTATTTAATTTAGTTAAAGTTGCTTTGCTAACAGGCTTAGGTCTCAAAGAACATTCTTTTTCGACTAAATCACTATCTGAAGCAACTTCCCTATCAACATCTAACTTAGCTTCTGCTAATTTGTGAAAAGAATCAACTCCTTGTATACTGTACATTTCTTCAGTTTTAGCCTTTGCTCCCTTCCACTTAGCAATTAAGTCTTGTTCCTCTTTTAACTTTTTTATTAAGCAATCTTCTCTTTTCAGAGCCTCAAGTAACTCATTCTTAGCATCCTGGCAATCTCTTTTCATTGTTTCAAAATCAATTAGTTGAGTTTCTAACAGAGTATTCCTATCACCTATCTTAGCATTAAGATCTTTAATCTTTTTGTTCTCCTTGTTAAGTGATTTTAATGTGACATGCATGTTGTACAATTCATTAGACATTTCATCAACAATATTGGCACATTCATCTTTGGAAAGCTCAGTTAGATTTGTAGAGTATACCTGGTTGCTTGCTGAACTAACCTCTTCATCAGTTTCGTTTGCCATGAGTGCAAGATTGACAAACTCTTCATCTGCATCTGAGTCACCTTCAGCTGCCCAATCATCATCTCTTTATACGAATGCTCTCTCCTTTTGCTTGAGAAGGTCAAAGTATTTCTGTTTGTAATCGACAGTCTCAAACTGTTTCTTTTCATTCTCAGATTTGGATTTTCTGCTTTCATTGGCAAAGTGGCCAGCAATTCCACAGTTATAGCATTTGAACTTTGATCTTTCAACCACATCCTTGTTTGGTTGATAGTTTTTCTTGAATTGCCCGGCTCCTGCTGAATTCTTCTTGAATCTTAGCTTCGAAAATCTTTTTGATAGAAATGCCAAATATTCATCTAGATCTTCAGCTTCATCCTCACATAATGCATCAGGTTCTTCAATCATCTTCAATCTATCAACCAAACAATTCAGCAGGAGCCGGGCAATTCAAGAAAAACTATCAACCAAACAAGGATGTGGTTGAAAGATCAAAGTTCAAATGCTATAACTGTGGAATTGCTGGCCACTTTGCCAATGAATGCAAAAAATCCAAATCTGAGAATGAAAAGAAACAGTTTGAGACTGTCGATTACAAAAGAAATACTTTGACCTTCTCAAGCAAAAGGAGAGAGCATTCGTATCAAGAGATGATGATTGGGTAGCTGGAGGTGACTCAGATGCAGAAGAAGAGTTTGTCAATCTTGCACTCATGGCAAACGAAACTGATGAAGAGGCTAGTTCATCTTGTTCTTCAATCTTCTTCAATTCTTCTGCTTCTTTTTCAATTTCAAAGTTTGATTTTTAATTCATGTGGGCCCCACATGTTTCTTACTTTATGAATAGTACTTTTTGGTACTATTCACATGAATAGTAACTTCGATTACTATTCACCAAGTGTGAATAGTGATTCCGGTGAATAGTAATTCCGGTGTGAATAGCGATTCCGGTTACTATTCATGTGAATAGTGATTTCAGTTACTATTCATTTTTCCTTTTATTTTTGACTTCCTTAAATATTCAGCTTCTGAAATGGAGGATATCAACACTGCTCTCAATCATACCTCTTTAACAGTTTTTCTGAGTTAGATACTTCGATTCCTTTGTGAAAATGTTGACGCCTAGTGCAACTGGTCTAGTTCACAGACGACTAACATTCACTCGTGGTCTTCGTATCATGTCTTTAAGAATACTGCCAAGAATTGTGCAACCATAAAAACTTTATCACTGGAATCTTTTGGTCCTTCAATTGAATCATCTGTACATCTTATTTTGTCACTGAGGCTTGATCATTTTAATGAACTTCTTTCATCGACTTGATCCTTGTTGGTGCCTGTTCTTCAAATTTCACGATCCCTGTATAGAGTTTATTATTTATCTTTTATCCTAGTTGAGTTATATATGTCCTCTATTACATATTACATTTTTATGCTTTACAGAGTAAGACTTGGAGAAGAGAATGCAAGAGTTTCAATCACTCGAGTCATTCAGTGCGGTGCTAAGATTCCCTTCCCTATCGGTAATGACATTGTGACTGTGGAACAAGCCATAGGAACTTTTATTTCATGGTCGAGAAACCTGATAGCAATAGGAAACAATAGCACTTTCGATGGTTTCTCAGGTCCAAAGGTCAGATCATTTTTCTATTAGTGTGATTAATATATCTAGTATGTTTTTATTTATTCTGTTTCTTCTTACTATTTCCACGTGCATCTTTTCAGAAAAAGAAGAAAGGTCAATCCAAGAAAACGAATAAGACGTATAAAGTAGTTGAAGATGTTCGAGCAGAGCTTTTTGTTGAGATGGATGCAAATTATCCATCTGCATTGAAGCGTTAATGGACATGGGCAAAGGATGCCTTGGCTGATGAATGGACAATGTCTTTTGAGCTAAGCAAAGAAGCCTTTGGCTCTAAAAAGAGGCAAGTCATTTTCTTATCAGATATACATGCACTGTGCTGTGGAGGTGAAATGGCAGCGTCTCTCATTTGCCTTTTTATTAAGTAAGTTTCTCTGTAATTTCTTTTATTTTTCGTAGATAGTCCCGCAATAAAACTGAGAATCTGTACTCACTACTACTTAATTTTATATGTAACCTCTTAGATGAATATGTGAAAAAGCATAAGATGACCAATATGATAAGCTTCATAGATCCTAGCACGATTGGTGCGATTGGATGTGGTAATGCAGGGCAGAGGTCGCGTGCACTCGCTGCACGATTTAAGAATGCTAAGAAAGATCAATACTTTCTCATGCCTTACAATGCCGTGTAAGTGTTCATACCATAACTAGCTACTTAGACATTCTCAGATAATACTATGAGCTTTAATTTCAAACTTGCACCATGGTTCATGTTTGCGTAGGAACCATTGGACTTTGACTGTTGCAAATCCTGAGGCAGAGATTGTCTACTACATGGACCCTATAAAACGTCGAATTGCAAATGAGGAATGGGTGGATGTTTTGGACAAGTAAGTTCAACTTCTAAAGTTTGTGTATTGACTCCTGAACCTTAATAGACCATATCTTTCTGTGCTTTTATTTTTTATTGATAAATATTATTTTTGTTACAGCGCCATTAAAATGTGCAAGGAGGATCTGAACAACGTTACAAAGAAGAAAATATTATGGGAGAACATGGCGGTATTAATTCGTTCTCATCATATTTTATTTATGTCATCGAAGGAGATTGTATTTAAATTTTTATTTGGTACTTTAGGGAGTTCCACTGCTGACAGGGAGCAAGGACTGTGGCATGTTCGTGATGAGGTACATGAAGGAAATCGTTGAGGACAAAGAGCTTCAATTTGCTGCTAAGGTGAGAATTTCATTTTTTTGGGTTTTCTGATCAACTTTAGAGATACTTGGTTCTTTAGGATACTAGTAAAAATATTCGACTTACAAAAACCTTTGTGGTTATTTTTCAGTGGATGCGCAGGTTGGACATGGTTTATATTGATGAGGACATTAACGAGATCAAGATTGACATTGCGAAATATTTTATGAAACGCCATGCCTGTTAGGTTCTACAATCGGTTTCTTTCTTTTGTTATGAACTAGTAGTGAAGTGGAAGCTTTTATGTATAGTTGGTGATGGTAAATTAAACTTGGGATGATGTATTTGATGTTCGGTGAACTCTATTTGCTTGTTTTGTGTTTTTGGTGGATTGATCGGTCGTTAATTTGGTATCTATTTCGTGGTTTTCTTTTGTGTTTGGTATCGTTTTGTTTTATAATGTATTTGGTCATTTGGTATGTCACGTGGTTGAACCAAATGTTGATTGATGGAATTTAGTTTTAAGATTTCGCTCGTGATTTGTATAAAATGTGAATTTGATTTCCAAAAGTCTACAATTAAACAGATTACGGTGTTTTAAATCAAAAATACCCACTGTACGAACATAATTGGGACAACGGTATAGCATTGTTATAACAGTTTTTGGAAGTAGATAAACAAATGTGTAAAACTTGTAAACCATTTTGTCTACAATATATCCATAACAAGAGGAATTATATGGCGTTGTGAAAACTTAAACTACAATATGAGTTACACTTAAAATGTTGTCTAAAGAGTTATGGGATAACGGTCAACCACAATTCAATATTAAAACACAATGGTTAATGCTTTAAACAAACGGTTGTCTAACACCAAAACGACTACATGTGTGTTTGTTTACACCGTTGTCTAGCACCGACTAAGATGACAGTGTTTCTATATAACTGTTATGGTTTGCTTTTCACACAACAAAAGTTTACAATAACTGTTGTTTGAATATCTACTCTGGCAAAATTGAGAACTCTTGCATAACATCTATTACATGTTGTCTGTTAGTTAGAAAACCATTGCATTATGGTTTCCAGTAACGGTTCTTATTAAACAACTGTTGTGTTACGTAAATTTTAACAACGATTTAAAACTGTTGCGTTACCTTCTTCTAAACATCGGGTAAATAACAGTTGTCCGATTTTAAACAGACAACTTCCGGATAGACAACGAAAAAAAAAAGACAGTCAGACAACGATGAAAAACTGTTGTTGGATTGAGTTTTTCTTGTAGTGCTATGTCAGACGTAGGGGAGTGGTATGCGATTCCACCTTATTTTGTTAACCATGTATTGAGTTTGGATATGAATTGATGAATGCAAGTGCTTTTATTCAAAAAAAAAAAACTCACTATTTGGGGTTCTTGTTGAATAGATTTTTTCTGGCTTCGTCATACATGTCATTTTTTGTTTCGCTAGCTCCTTATATTTATACTGATTAGGAGTTATTGCATTCTACCTATCACAACAGTTTAATTACTTTAACTTTTATGCTACGTATCTATAGATTCCACACATTTTTGCTTTAGAGTTATGTGCCTCCTAACACGTGTACTCTCAATATGGAGTTCAATACAAATCAGAACAATAACAATATGTAATCATACATATATGCAAACATATATAATACTTAAAGTGTATGTATTAAAAAGTCCTATAAAGAAGAAAATGTCACTATTTATTTGGATGATATTATTTGATATTAAACTTTTGTTTTGCTCAATTTTTTGTTGAGAATATTTGGAGGCTTTTGGTCAATACTTTTTTACAAGATTTAGAGGACACCCTAAAATCCATAACATTCTTTACAAATATATAATACAAAAATTAAGATAAGAAGACTTTGACAACATGATGCACACTTGTATAGTATTGGTGATACACTATTTATGTTGTCAAATTTATAGAATTTGTAGATGGTTAGTTTATTATTATCTAACTACATAAATTTGCATACCAATGTGCAATAATTATATCACTTAAAATATGTTTAACTATAGGTTTAATGATATTCTTATATTGATGTGATAATCAATATACTCTTCGACAACTTGTTGATATAGTTTTAAAATTCTCATTATTGGTGGATTATCTAAAATTGTTGCATGAAAAAATTTAAATTTTTGATAGACTAGTTTCAAGAGAATCACTTCTATTGTATTTAGAGGATTGTGCATATTACTCCACCGCTCATTTTTAACATGATCATATTTTGTAATATGCTGAAGGTTAAAGATATTTGATGATGCTAACAAGAATTAGCTTTGGTAAATATCTATATATTCAAATCATAGACAATTCTAAGAATTTAATATTGGGATTTTGTATTGATCATATCTCATTCCCCATTATTATTTAAAAGTCGTATATCTAGGGATGATTTTATTATTCGGATTTTGTAATAATTAGATCCCATTATTTTAATAAAAATGTATTGAAGTTAGCTAAATATCTATTTTTCATATGTGTTATTCAAATAATCAATTTTTTAATATGATTTATTGTTATCAAGTTTTAATTATAATAATATTAAAATAATGGTTGTTAAATGTTGTGTGTATTTGTCTTATTATATTAACAATAGTTCACATGATTTTATGTTATTAAATACATAATTTAATCGTTACAGATTTTTATGTTATTAGGCTTTCATTCTTGGTGTCTTGTAAAGTTATTAAATTTATTTTTACAATTTATTACTTTTTTTGACTCAAAGTAGATAGCATTTCATCAAAAAATAACTGGAACACAGCCCGGACACACCCCAAACTGGCAATACAACCTGGTTTAAAATAAAAAAAAACGAACTAAGCTTTGAACTAAAATAATTACAATGACATTCCAAGCAATCCAACCTATCAATACTGTAGCAACACAATTGACCTTCACACCACAATTGACCTTCACATTAATGAGAGTTGTAGTCCAATGTTAACTTTTAGTCGCAAGAATTGAAATAGGAGGAACCAAAGTCCTTCAATAGCTTTTGCGAAAGCCGCTACAAATGCAAGCTTTCCCTATTCCCCAAAACACCATAGGTACTTTTAAAGCAATTAGAAAACACAAAACTTGATCTTAAATTTTTATAGTTTATATCTAATAGTAAAACGACGAACCAAGAGGACAAAAACCTCTTCATGGCTTATTATATATAGAATATTTAGTTCTTAGTATCTTGTGTAAGTTATTAAATATTTTGTGTAAATGTTTTGATTTTGAAAATTTATTACTATGAAAACATAAAACTTGTTCTTAATTTTTTATGATTTATATTTGGATATTGGTTAAATTGATCCTTTTATTCTTTATTAACATTTTAATTATGAATATTTATTTTAAATTCTTGTTAGATAGGCTTTTTCATCAAATTTAATTTCCATATATGAAACATTTTTCTAAGAAATTAGGTCTTCCTTTTAATAAGTTTTTTCTTCTTGGATAAGTTTTCTTTATAATTTGAAGATAATTTATTGTATTAATATTTATTAATTATATTCTATAAATACTTAAAATAGTAACAAATTTTATTCTTAAACTAATTCTATTTGTATTGAATATAATTTTAATCTGAAAAATTTTGAAATTTTATAGAAAAAATTAAGAATTCATTAATTTGAAAGAATTAGAAAAAAAAATTAATTGGATTAACAATAAAAAAAATTAATATTCATTAACTTTAGACCCTTACTCTTGTTTATTTGGATATTAGTTTAATAAATTTTTTAGTTCTGTTAACATTTTAATTATAAATACTTAGTTTAAATACTTACTGGATACGTTTTTTCATCAAATTAATTATTTCATTAATTTAATTTTTATCAGAAAAATCAGATCTCTATTTTAGTGTTGGTGTTCTATAATTATTATTTTTCAGATTGAGTGAATAATTTAACATGGAAACCTTTTATTAATTAATTTCAATGAATAATTAAAATTTTGAATTTTTGTACAACATTTTGAATTTGATTTTCGTTGCACAAATTTTGAAATTTTTTTAGAATAAATAAAGAATTGTTAAATTCGAAAAAAATAGAGAAAATTTTATCAATAATTCATATTTATATAACAATTTAATTAAATATTAAAACTGGAAAACTAGAATTAGAAAAGAAAATAAGAGAGGGAGAGATGGCGGAGGGAGAACAGGGAGGGGGAAGAAGGGGGAAACACAGGCATACTCCTATACACACACATCTATATATATATATATACACACACACCGTATAACACACACCACTACTATCGCGAGTTCGCCGAAATTGGGTCTGATTTTTTGTATGTATTGATGATGGTGTTATGGAAGAATGGAGGGATTGGTGATTGATTTTGGTTGTGGCAGAACGGAGGGATTGGTGTTGGGTCTGATTGGTGATTGGTTTTAGTTGGGTTCGATTGATGATGGTAGTTTTGTGGTGAGAAAGAGAGATATAGGGAGGATGTAGGGAGGTTGTTGGTGGTGGCGGAAAAGAGAGGGGGGAGGAGGGAGAGGCAGTCGGAGAGATGGAGAGGAGAGATGGAGCAGAGAGAGAGAAAGAGAGAGAGAGAGAGATCAAATGGGAAAAAGAGAGATTAAGTGAGAGAGATCGAGAGAAAGAGGGAGAAAGAGAGATAACCGGAGAGAGATAGAGATATGGTGGTGGTGACCGGAGATAATGGTGGTTGTGGTGGACTGGTGGTGGTATACATACATATACATGTATGTATGTGAGAGAGAGGGATGACTAGTTGGCAGCTGATGTGGTGCTGATGTGGATGAGTATTTGGTAGCTGATGTGTAAAAACTTAACGGAGTTCCGTTAGGTAAACGAAAAATTAACGGCAGTGAAATATTTTTAATGTACAATGACCCAATTGAAAGTTAATAAGAGTTAAGTAATTCATTTGAAAGGTTTTTTGGGCTGATGACCCAAGTGAAAGTTTTGTCATAGTACAGTGACGAAAATGGCCATTTACCCACAAGAAATTTGGCTTTTACCTACCAATTGTAAATGTAGGTAAAACTTTGATATTGGTAAGCAAAGAGAATTTTCTACCAATATAGCATTGGTCATGATTGGTAGGTAAAAGTTGGTGGAGAAAGACTCATTACCTACACATTTATATATTGGTAGGTAATAAAATTTGTGGACCCCACAATATTAAAAGTCATCAGATGACATGTCATTGGCTTACATGGCATGTCAACGTGTCATCTATTTGCATGGATATGTGGCGTCTCATGGACGTGTCACGTGGTCCCTCATTGTCATGCCACTTGGAACATTAATGTTGTGCCATGTGGCATAATACAAATCATGACATATGGTGCTTCAAAAATGTGACATGTGGCATCTTCAAAGGATGGCACATGGAACCCTACATAAGTGACATGTGGCAATTTTCCTATGATTGAAATTTATTTTACAAGAGAACATATATAATTTCCCGTAAATAAATTTATTTTATTTAAGAAACAATGCATAAATTACATAATTGAAAAAGATCTAGTGATTTATATTTGAAAATTTTTTAAATAGTAAGTAATGATATGTGATTGATGATTTCGGATTCAGAGAGTATGGTAAAGTGTAAATAGTATGGTTGTTATGATATATAGAATCCATTGGGAAGTGTAGGTGGATATTAAATCCATCGGATTGATTTGGTTGTGATTTGAATCGGATATTTCCAACGGGATAGTTCTATAAACAGAGGAAACTCTGCCCGATTTTCTTTAGGATTATAAGTTATAAAGTCTATAGTAAAAAGTTATGAGTTGAATTCAAGTTTGACTGGTAATGTGTATTATGTGCTTAAATGGTTTACGTGATTACATGTCATAAATATTATGTGCTACGTGCTTATCTGTTCCTATTGAATTGCATAATAAGAATATGATATATATGTTAAGAGGTAATGCGATATAGGAATCGTTTGGGTAGATTAGGATGAGTCATATTACGAGTATAGTATTCTAAAGTAGTAATTATGGTTTATGTAGATAAGAAGGACGTAGGACCTAGCGATAAAGGAAAGGCTAAGGTCGAGTACCAGTGACTGCGCTGTTCGCTTTTGCATTCTACCGGAGGCAAGTAACTCTGTCTTTTCTTGAAGTTTACATTCCTGAACTGATATGTCCTGTTAATTCAAGTATGCCTATCTTATACACATGTTGATCATAAATCTTATTTAACCTATCTATTCATGCAACCAGAATTTTGTCCACGACTGTTTCACAAACTGTAAACCCTAAAACAGCATCATTCTTTTTAATTGCTTCTTCACCATATATGTCAAACAACTTGGTATAATTAAACCATATTTAACTGACAGATAAACCAGTGTTGTACTTGACCTGTGTCCGTGTCCAGTTTAACCAATATTGTCCATAAAATTTTATAAACTTCTTTATGACCTAACCACTGATTCAAAAACTTAGTTACCCATAATACTATACTTTAAACTTGAAATCTGATCAACTGCCTTGATGCCTTTAAGTCTATATCTTCTTGATTCAGACTTGTATCCCAATTTCATTGATATCAGAGAACTTAGTCAAACCCTTTAACTTTTATCATTGCAAATCAAAATGAGTTGTTTTCTTAAAATACTTTGAAGTTACTTAGACTGGGTTGATCTGTTATCAGAGAGTCAAAGGAACTTCGAAGTAAGGGTTTTTGAAAAGATTTAGTATTAAAATGTTTTACGAAGTTAAAAAGAGTTTTGCAAATCTTAATGTCTTAAAATAAACCTTTAATAAAATGTTAGGAACTCCGTCTAAATGGTTTCCACGGATTCCTGACGATTGGAGGGATGGGGTGAACGGGTAATGCTGGTTCCGTCGGTCTGTGTATGTATTAGTGTAGTTCTGGTTTGTCCAGTTCGACACCTTTATAGGCCAATGTGCTGCCGCTTGGGAACCCAAGCTTTCCTAATGAGAGGATTAATGTCCAGAGGGACTCTGTGTACGGTATGAGGACTTTATGGGCTGATCAACCGTATTGTCTGTTATGAAATAAAACCTCCAATCAGTTTTCTTAAAGTGATGATGACTTTTAATTTACTATGAAATGAAATTGGTTTACCGATTGAAATGTCAATTACTTTACACAGTTTGGATATATCTATTGCTATCCCGTTATCAGTTAATCTCCTGCCAAATTCTTGTATTAAGATCATTGTTACTGTTTTTTAGTTAATCATACCATATCTTGAATTACTGTCGTCATTTGAAATACCCTGTTATACTGCTTTCAGTTGAGATCTTTAGTTACTTGCTGAGCGTTGGCTCATTATTATTTTTGTCTAACCCTTTTGACAGTAATCTAAGAATCATGGTTCGTACAATCCAAACCGCAAGGAAGCGCACTTACCATGGTCCTGAGTTGGTTCATTTTGAGATAGCTCCCGAGGTAGATGCAATAACAGCTCAGTGATGAGATCTTTAGTTAGTTTTGAGAAATGGCAGTAGAACTTTTGAGAACTTCGGTTTGTAATAATATTATATTTTAAATTCAGGTTTGTAATAATAATTAGTTAGATAATAGCTTGCTTGTTTCATACCATTACCTGTGAAAGATCTTGGATAGTAGAGTTGGGGCCAATCAGAATGTCGTATTTATATTTCCTTTTAGGGTGTTTGCATCTAGAAGGTGTCAGTGACCCTCCGATCTAGGCCCCAGGTCGGGAGGGTGTCATAGGTTAGTATCAGAGCTACGGGTTTTGGTCATTGAAACAAGCCAGGAATTTAGGATCACTAATAAAAGAGGTAGATACAATTAGGATTCAAGAGTGATAGATGTAGGGAGTGATTATAGGGTTAGGTTTTCCTTCCGCGATAGATTACTAGGATTAACATAACTTAACTTGTTTAAATGCTGCATGTATACATATATATTATTACTACAGGAGATGGAGTTGGACGATGATGCACCTTTACTTCCCGATTCTGATAGCTCATCCGAGGAGTCCGATCCTTCGGAGATTATGTCTGATGCTGATGCGAAGGTTGAGTCTATTACTGAGGTTATGTTCGAGACTGAGGTTGAGAGTCCCCCGGCCCGTGCCGACATTCCTGTCCCTACCACTGAGTCAGTACCTGTGCCTATGTCTGTTACCGATACCGTGCCTGTTCCAGTCCCAATACCAGTTTTGACCCCATCTGTCACCGAGCACGGCGAGTCCTCCATCGGATCTTTTTCAGTTCCTGAGCCAGTACCTGAGCCTACCTTCGAGGATATGGTTCGCAAGTGCGAGAGCCTAGCAGGTTAGAATGCAGAGTTGAAGGAACTTATTGAGAAGATGAAAGTGGAGGCGCAGCTTCGAGTAGATTTGACTACTATTGATTGGAGGGGACGTATCAGGAAGTTGGAGGATGCTGTTAGGCACCGTTTACACCGGAACCCTATCACATATGATGTATTAACCGAGGCTCGTAGACTTTCGAGAGTGGTTTGCTGGACGTTGTCTGAGCTTCGCGAGACCCGGGGTTCCCGTAATTAGACTGCTGCTGTGGAGATGGTTGGTGAGTGGTATAACGCCTTAGAAAATTTTATATGTTATAAGTGTTTATTTAATATTAAAGGTGAATTATGTGACGTGAATATTGTTGAGGAAGTGAAGTATGTATGATATACTATTTGTGAGATTATTTGATGATTAAGATGTGTCAGATAAGTCTACGTATTTTTATTTTTATTTTTGGTGATTAAATCCTATTTAAATCATGTGTTATTTATCTTCTAAGAATTTTATAAAATCACTGGGATTAGTATAAATCATGAAATCTTTTGCATTATTTACTTTATTAGTTTATTTGAATTTTAAAAATATTGGATGGATTTATTTTGATTTTTAAGAATTTTAAAATGATTTTACGAATTTATTTTGTTAGATTTATTTGATCTTGTAAAATCCATATTTAATTCTTTTTCGATCCTAAAAATATTTTAAAAAAATGAGGAGGTAGCTAATTTTATTCTCTACGTTTTAAAAATAATTTTATGATTTCTCTTAATTAATACCTATCTAATTGCTATTTTATTAGCTTAGTTTAAATTTGGTTAAATTAGAAAAGAAATCAATTTTTAATCTATTATACCATTTCCCTCAAATTCATATAACCTAAATCCCTAATTAATTTTTCAGCAGCACTTTGTGGTCTCTCTCGATACATCGAGAACCCTCTGTCTCTCTTTCTCGAATTACCTTCCAGGTCTCTCAATCTCTCCTCTCTTTTTACCCAATATCTTGAGTTCATCCCTCTCCCATCTCTCCTCAGTTTGTTTTCCCCTTTCTATACTACAGCCGTGTGTATGTATCTATATGTATGGTTTCTGTGTGGCTTGCGGTATGTGTGGAAGCGTGTGTGTGTGTTGTGTGTATAGCTCGAAAGTTGTATCTAGTATGGTGGGTTTTGGGATTTGAGTGTCTACACTTGATCTTTGTGTTGGAATCTGTTGGGGATGCTATATGGGTCTGTTTGTACTTGGTTTCGGTGTTGAAGCCCCGATTTGGGAGCTCCACCAGGAGCCAGTCACCGGCAATGATGGGTTGAGACGGTGGTTTGATTGAGACAATTCAATTTTTATGTTTTGTTGTACAGTGAATTGTATTCGAAAGTATTGTGGGTATAATAAATGGTGCTTACAAAATTTGTGTAGAGTTTCGGGTCGGAAACCCAATTTAGGGTACCCTCGAAATTTTTCCCCCTCAACAGTGATTCAATTTGAGTCGAGGGTAATTGGTGATGATGAAACGTGAGCCAAAATTAATTTTAATAATTACGAAATGAATTTTAATTTTAAATTTAATTTGTAAGTTCCGAATTGTATGTCGATTGGTATAATTTATTTAATTTGTATTGGATTATCGGGAATTGAATTATAGTATAGTTCCAATTGTTTAGTTTATTACTTGGTTATAAATATCATTTGGAATGTGGATATTTTGTTGGTTGTGTCGGTTATGTTCCGACTGGCAGTCACCCCGTATAAAAGGGATGCCGTCAAAATTTTCTAAAAATATTAATTTTATTTCCTCGAGTATATGTATATACGTATGTCCTACTAGTATGGAGTGGTTTTTGGACTATGTTTTATTTATGTGATTATGTGTTAAATATTTATCGGTTATAATTATATTTATATATGTCAGTGGTCAAGGGTAGATAATATATGAATAAAGTGAATAAATTTAAGGACTATCGCAAGGGTAGATTAAGATTAGATGTTGTAGAGGAACGTCGAATATTGTATAAAATTCTGAAATAGTGTTTTTATATGTGTAGATTCGAAGGACGTAGACCCAGGGAATAAAGGAAAGGCAAAGGCTAAGAGTTTTTGAGCTAAGTGACTAGCGTGAAGGTACTTGGTTAAGGCAAGTGACTCGAACCTTATGTTGAAGTCCGGAATTCATGAACTGCTTATGAATTGTGATTAAATTCCTGTACTTTGATGTTTATTCTTTATAAATTGTTGCTTACCTCTTGTACCCAGTTATTTATCCTTGTGAATTAATTGTTTAAACCCTCGTACCTTATTGTTGATACCATGAATAATTGTTTAAACTCCTGAACCCTACTGTCAAACTAAATCACTCTAATTCTTGTTAAACTATAAACCTTAAATTATAATTCATGCCTTGCTCTGTCTAAACCTTTTCTTTTCACTTAATTTCTAAATTACCCAAATAAAATCATACTCATAACCCCTAGAACCCTTCTTCTAAAACCCTAACACCTACTTTATTTCTCATTAGCTAATGACCCTTTTCATTGATGTGATCCTGTTTACCTAAAACCTACAAAATTTAAATTAATATTTTCTTAACTCACCTCCTTATAATATCATGTGCATGGAAAATACTTATTCTTAAATACCTTTGAATCACTCTTGAATTCCCTGCCTTGTGTACCTGTTGCAATTATATTTAAATGCTTCCCTGACCTTTATTCTTTTATAAATGCAAATCAAAATGGCTTATTTATTTAAAAATGTTTTAAAATTCCTTAAACTGGGCAGATCTGTTATCAGTGAGTTTAAGGACCGAAAAGTGAAATGTTTCTAAAAGTTTTAAAGGTTTTATTGTGAGGGATTCCGTCCAAAATGTTTTCTACGGATCCCTTCAGATTGGGGAGCGTAAGAGGCCGGGTGACGCTGGTCCAGTATTTTTTTTAGCGTAAGAAGCTGGGGGAGTGCCCAGTCCAGCATTTGAAAGGCCAATGTGTTGCCTAATTGGGAACCCAATTTCAAAGGAAGGGGAACTTTACGTGGCTAATCACCCGTATTGTCCGTTGTCGTGAAAAACCTCTAATCAAATTTAAATGTTTTATAAATGGAATTGATTTAAAAAGAGAAATGACTGCTCTCCCTCTTTACTTATGAAATGGAATACAAACTGTCATATTCGGATAAGTTCAAAGAGTGAACCTTATATTATTGTACCCAGATTTCAGTTGTGAATTCTTATATCTATATTGTCACTTGCTGAGCATTTGGCTCACTTCTTGCTATTGTTTCTAACCCTTTTTCAGTTAAATAAAAGGATACTACTTAGAAGCTATATCAGGAGAAGAGGTTGTAGTGGACTGTAGACTGACTAGCTTTGCAGGTAGAAGGTTGGACTTTTGGATTAGCAGTCAAGACTTGTAGTAATAGTGTCAGTTGGTGGTATTTATATTGTTTTTGAAGATAGTGTTTTCGTAGTTCATTCACAGGGAAGGACTGTCAATATTGATTTCAAGTAGATTATCTCTTACAATCTAGAATCATGGACCAAGGGGGGTTTTGAGTTTGTTGACAAAACGTGTATAAAATACACGTTATCAGGAGTGTATGTAACTTTTGATTAAGGATTTAGTATTGTAATGTAATCACTTAGTAGTTGCTTGTTTCATACCACTACCTGTTAGAGATCCGGGTTAGTAGTGGGATTGTTATATTATGTCTTATTATTTTGTTTTCAGGGTATATGCATTTAGTTTTGTGTAGTGATGCCCCGAGGCGTTACAGTATGGTTCACCTGATCAGTTAGGACAGGTTGAGTTGTGTTTGTTTTTCTTAAAAGTTGAAATTGTGGTTTGGTTCAAATTACAGGTGGATATTCCGAAATACGAATACATCATGTCAAAATTTTCAAAAAAAAACCCCCTGTATGAAAGTCTATTTTATCTAAATAAATTCTAATAGTTGAGTAGTTCATTATAAAAAGTATATTATCAGTATTGGGAAGTCGGGACGTTACAAGTGGGACATTTGGTAGAGCCCACTAGTGTTAGTTATGATTACTACTAGTCTAGGATGTTTTCCTATTTTTCTAGTACTGGTAGAAGGATGGTTGTTGTTTTAGTTTGTTTTATTCAGTTCAGTTTGTAGAAGGGTTAGAATACCCTTAACTCATGATGTTGGTTTGTTTTCGTTGGTGGCGACGTATGTTTATTCGTATATCCCTGTGTCCACTACTTTACTTATCGCTTCTACATATTGTCTTTACATACCGTATTTTCATACTTGTTGACCTGTTCATATAAACCCTGTTGCATTACCTTAAAACTGTACCCATATTGTATTGTTTTAACGAAACCGATCATATAAACCCTGTTGACCTGTTCATATAAACCCTTATATGAACAGGTCATATAAACCCTTATATTGTCTTTACATACCGTATTTTCATACTTGTTGACCTGTTCATATAAACCATGTTGCATTACCTTAAAACTGTACCCATATTGTATTGTTTTAACGAAACCGATCGTCTGTTGGTACCAGATGGTTGAAACCTGTTTTTATTCATATAAACCTGCATGTTGTTTATCTACTGTTTATTTTCTTATCAGAAACATGCCTCCCAGAAGAACCCATCAAACCAATAATACCGGAAATCAAGATCAACAGAACCAAGATAACCCTACCATAGCCCAGATGTTCCAATTACTTCAACAACAAACAACTACTTTTGTTCAACACCAACAGCATCAAGCTGCCCAACCTGCTACAACTTTTAAATCTTTTTAAGCTGTTCACCCACCTGAGTTTAAAGGTACCTTGAACCCTGTTGAAGCTAAGTCATGGTTGATGGATATCGAGAAGTCTTTCATGTTAGTTAGGGTTGATGAGGTTCAGAAGGTAGAATTTGCCAGTTTTTATTTGAGGTCAGAAGCGAATTTTTGGTGGAGTCTGTCAAGGCCGTAGAAGGAAATGCGATTACATGGCCAAGATTTGTAGAATTGTTTAATGAGAAATATCTACCCAGTTATTTGCAAGATCATATGGAAATTCAGTTTATGGAGTTGAAACAAGAAGGGATGACTGTTGCGGAGTATGAAGCTAAGTTTACTGAGTTATCTAGATTTGCACCCCAGTATGTAGGAAACGAAGCTAGCAAGGCCAAGAAATTTCAGCATGGATTAAAGCCTTGGTTAAGGACTAGAGTTGTTGCGTTTGAGTTGAGAACCGATTCTGCTGTTGTTCAGAAGGTGATGATTATAGAAGGGTGAGAGATTTGAATCAGAAGGAGAAAGCTGGTAAGAAAAGAAAGTTTAAGAAAGTGGAGAAGAGCCAAGAAACAGAAGGTCAGAAGAGTTTTCCGAAGAGAGGAAGGTTTGGAAATAGACAAGGAGGACAGAGAAATTTTCAGAAGTTTGGAGGTGGTAACGGAGGACAAGACCATAGACCCCAAGGAGTAAACCCCCAGGTTATAACAAGACCCATACTACAAGACTACAAGATTTGTGGGAGAAAGCATGATAACACTACTAGAAATCTGGTAATAGACATCACGCCTTTAACATCGGTCAGTAATGCCACCGATGTCTTTGTGTTTTAAGACATGGCTTGAAATAAAACCGATGTCTTTATGTTTTAAGACATCGCTTTCAAAAAGAACCGATGTCTTAAATAAGCTAAAAAAAATAAAAATTCTCGCGCGTACCCCAAATAATTTTCCCCTTAGAATGTTTTCCCCAATTTGCTAAAATGTTCCCCCCCTAGGCAAATTTCCCCCCCCCCAATTTATCAAACACACTCAAAGGCCAAATTTATCAAACACACTCAAAGGCCAAAGCTTATTCACACTAAAAAACACAAAAACATAAAATCATAAAACAAAAAAACAAACTCTCTCTCTCTCACTCACGGTACTCACCCCTCTCCTCTCAAGAACCCTAAATCTCACACCCTCACCGGCCTCTCTCTCACCCTCTCTCTGTCTCCCTCTCTCTCTCTCTCTCTCTCTCAAAGCTTATTCGACTGGAGACTTGTTCGAGTACTAAGCGCGCTCTTGCATTAAACTCGATTTCTACAAAGCTCGATTTGGGTAAGCTTGCACTGAACTCGATTTAGCTTGCATTAAACTCAAATTATCTTGAATTGAACCATTTGTTCGATTTAGTACTAATTTGGGGATTTGTAAACTCGAAACCCTAATTTTTTTATTTGGGGATTTTAATTGGTGATTGGATAAATGTTTTTCTTTGTTTTAATTTTGGGCTTTTTAAACTCGAAACCCTAATTTAAATTAGTTTGTTTTTTTATTGAATGTTTATTTATTTTTAGTGAAGCGAATGTTCATTTGTTCATTTTAATTGACTATTCTGCATGTGTTTGTTCATTTTAATTTATTCTTCTGTGTGTATTGAGCTTGATTGATGGTTTGCTTGTTTGGTTGTTAAAGATCTGAGCTTTTTGGTTGAACTGCAGAATTGGGATGTTTTGACTTGTAGAAGAGGTAGCTGTTGAAATTTGAGTTCTTGTTTGTGAATCTGTTTGTGTTTGGTTTTATGTGGTATCGAAAAATATACTTACATGGGTTCTTGTATTATGGATATGTAGGTTTTAGTTGATCTTGGATTTGAAGGAGTTTAGGTTGAAAAGATAAATATTGTAGTGATTCTAGTGAAGGATTAAGCTATTGAAGATAGACAGTAACTATAAGACTATTGTTTGGTTTCGGGGGGATCTCAGTATTAATGATAATCCTGCTTTGGTTGCTGGTGCTAGGGATGGTTTGTTCTGCCTGTGTTTATATGGTGTCCCCAGGAAGATGGGCAATTTTACCCGGGAAGAGTTTCAAGGTAGTGAGTCAAGCAATCTCTTGTACATCTGCAACAATCCATGGAGTCTCTGGATGCTAAACTTGTTCTAATCAAAGCACAAAGTACTCTTAAAGCTCGTTTGGAATGCATCAGTGCTGTCGGGGCAACAAAAATAGTGTATAACCATCTTTATGGTATGGTTGGTTCAGCTTCTCCTATTTTGTTTTACTTTAATTGGCCACATGAGCTGGCGTAGTGTTTTCTTTCAAGTTCTAATAAAGATTTACTTTATGTCAATTCTAGGGAGGTAAGTTTACTTTTTCTTAAAGGATCCTACAATCACTCAACATGTCATAAGTCATTTCTTTATTAACAACTTTGTATACGTTTTTAATACATTTCAAAATCTAATGAGGCCCTCAGGAAGCTGCTCTGGCTTGTTATTGTTCATACTGTTATCAATTGCTTCAAAGACAAACTTATTGTACTGGATCTAGTTGTCTACCCATAAAAGCATATACTGTTCTTGTTTGTATGATCCTTACACAGTGCGATCGAAATTGTAGTGCTTTACCCATGCTGACACACACCATATATTACCGTGTTATTTAACTGCTTTGTTTTCTGATCTATGTCATGTGTCCAGATATGTTGGTAGGCTTTTTGTAAATAGTACTGGAAATTCGATTGAGATCTTATCAAAATTGAATGAAATGGCTGGTTTTGATACTGATGAGGAAATTGAACTGTTTGAGGTTTGGTTTCCAAGTCAAATTGTATTGGTTTTTTGGTGGTTTGTTTTACTTTTACAGTCGGAGAGCACCAGAAATATTGCACATTGTGGTTTAATATAACAAAAGTAAAATTCTTTCAATGTTTTTTGAAATAAAAAACCATAACCATTGTGTTAGATCTGTTTAGAAATCCTAGTTTTAATGAATTAAATAGTTTTTAGTAACGCAACATGTGATATGTCTAGGAGGTTAAATTTGAGCCCTGTGTGATGTGTGAACGACTTGACAAGAGAGCTTCATTTCGATTGAGCCAGGTATGTTTTGTATCTATCGCTATTGTTGGTCAATCTATATCCAGCTGAGATGCCTTGCACGTATTATTGATAATTGTCTGCAGATCGAAGATGGGGACATAATATGCTTCCAGAATACCCTCACCCTCAGAACGAAGAGAAGTATAGATATCTAGATGTTCCTTCATTTTTGGAGTACGTTAATAATCGTCAGGTATATCTTGCTTAATCTTTTCAATGATGTAAACTTTTCCGTAGCCTGCAGATTTATGTTTGTATATATATTGTTGGAATAATAACATAAACCTATTATTAATTAATGTACATATTGATAGATTTAGCCGAATATGTAACAGGTTCCCTTGTTCTTGATTTTTTTAACACTTAGTTAGACCATGCCTCCTGATTGTATTGCCCACCTATTTATATATTGTCGGAGTAATACCATTAAGCTATTATATTGTCGGAGTTTTGTCGGAGGAATACGTACTAAGTTAGCTCGTGACAACGGGGAAGCAGATTCAAAAATGAAATTTATTGAGAAGCATCTACAAGAGGTAATTCTGTTACTACTAATTCAGAAGTTTCAATCTGTGTTCTTGCTCTATCACGCATAAACAGGTGCAAATAACCCTAACTTCCTTATCATGTTACAAATTTTCTCCTACAAACAGATTTTCTGGACCTTCGATATAACACATAAATATACAAATTACCATTTACAAAGAAATATATATATTTCTAGTTTGCCAATATAGTGTTATATGTAATCAGTTCTTCATAGTAGATTGATTTTCTTAATTCTTATTCAACTTCTTGGTGAATTTGCTACATTGGTTCATGTTCTTGAACTTGGTAGTTTTAATTTTCTTGCAGATAGGGCTTGATATGCTGCACATATTTTAGTTGTGAACATGAAGTTAGGAGTGTTAAAATGTAAATTTTAGATTCAATTTTTATAGAGTTTTTAGTGAAAAGGCTGGTTTGAAAGTATTATTGGTGACTTGGTGTCAGATTATTAATGCATACATTATCAATTACTGTTAAATTTATTAATGTTGTATTGATGCTGTTAATAATTGTTACAATACGTTCATAAAGAGATTAATTTGCTTCCTTTTTATGGACTGCATCCCCTGTAATTATTTTGATAGTCTGTTGAAGAATTATGGCTTCCTCGCTGCTAATGTAATGTGTTTGCAGGTTAATTTTGATAGTCTGCTGAAGACTTATTGAAGACTTATGGCTTCCTCACTCCAAACTTGTGGACAGAGACTTGCTTCAGAAAATCCCCATACCAGGAGTACTAACTCATTTATTGAGTTTCTGTCCATGTTATTACGTATCTCTCTTGATTAGTTACTCTGTTCAGGTGAAATTGGGTGCTTACCTGAATTAGTATCATTTCTTCACTCTTTTAGGCAAGCTATAAAAGGTTATAGGCAAGATGAATTACAGATTCAATATAGGTTGTTCTAATATCTATTTAAAATCTATCGCAGGTCCAAAGATTACTGATCCATCACTGTTGAAGAAACAAACTGGTGAACTGGTTAAAAACTGGCCACCGGAGCTACTAAACATCATAGATGTCACAGCTGATGATATAATGATTGGAACACCACTGGTAGACCGTTGGTTGTGGCCAAACATAAGTCCCTCCGCATCAACAGGCAGAGTGGTGCTGGTTGGCTGGTAATGCATGGCACCCGATGACTCCGAATCTTGGTCAGGCTGCTTGTCAATAGGCTTATGTGTCCTTGTATGTACTAATTATGGATTATTGGATTTTGGTATGGATGTTTGGATTATGGTATGAATGTTTAAATTATGGTTGTATGATGACATTGGTTGGATATTTTGTCAATGACGGGTTGAGTAATTTTGGTTTGTTAGTTTGGGCATCAATATTTATAATAACGAGTTGTTTGTAACAATATAAAAAATAACATCAATTTTAGATGTTATACATTAAAAGATCGATATTTAAAAACAACATATACTACAAAAATGTAGTACAACATAGATGTCTAATAATAAATTAGACAATGATTATAATTAAGAAAGTGATGTCTAATAACTACCTAGATAACATTTTTTGTTAAAAAGCGATGTCTAATAACAACTTACACATCGATTAAAAATCTTTTAAATATCGATTAAAATCGATGTCTAATATATTATTTCACAACGGTTATTACAAAGAAAATCGATGTCTAAGGTTATATTTAACATCGTCCAGAACTGATGTCTAAGCGTTACAAAAAACCGATGTCCAATAAGGCGTTAGACATCGTTTTACTTCCAAATAATGATGTATATGTCGAATTATGAGTTGTGTACAACATGTTTAATTGCATCTAGCACTTGTAATAGTACGGTAGAAAAGTTAGGCTCATGCAATTTATGCAAAACAATTAGATATAAACATCATTTTTTGGTTTATAAGCGATGTGTAATAGCTTACTGGACATCAGTCAAAAACCGATGTCTATGATATGGGACTTTTAACATCACCGACAAAGACATCGGTATGGTTTTTTCATAGACATCGGCCAGAAACCGATGTCTTTAAGCTTTTTTCTAGTAGTGTAAGTGGATTTCATATCCACTTGGAACGCTTTGAATCGGCTTAAATTGATTAACTTGGCCTCAAGTATGTCGTGTTTTTGATTCATTTTTAGTAAGAATGGTGCAGGGTTACTATCTTAAAGTGAGGAGATAAATTTTCATGTTTCATGGTGGATTCATGCTCAAGAACAGAAGAACAGGAAGTGTCAAAAGAATCGGAAGAGAAAATGGAGGAGAAATGAGCAAATTGTGGAAAATATGGATTTTCCGGGTAGGTTGCGCAGTCTGCACTGTTTTGGCCATATCTAGAGTTCTAGAAGTTCGAATTCAGCGATCTTACAGCTCACGCGAAGACAACGAAATTTTATACAATCTTGGACAGAAAGTTTGGGCGTTGCAGCGCGGAAACGAGCGCTGAGGCGCGGGTCCTATTCTGCCAGAAAATCCTGATTCACTGTTTGGGCCATATCTTGAGTTCTACAAGTCCGTTTTTGACGATCTTACAGTCCACGCGAAGATAACAATATTCTCTTTCATTCTAAAGTGGTCTAGATGTCCAAATACAACTGGAATGGCTCAGAAATATTGAAGAAAAGTTAGTTACGAATTTTCCTTCAAAACAGAATCAGTTTAGGAAACGTATTTTGTGCCGAACTGCAGAAATTCTATTTTAATTCTGTTTTGGTAGTTTCTTGCTGGAAAAGACTCCTGTGGCCTATATAAACACATCCGATCATTATAAAACGAAACAACAACCTAGATAAATAGAGAGATAGCCGAGAGACAGAGATTCAGACTTAGAGAAGGATTCCCAACGCTCGTGACAAGCAACGGAGATCTAGATCTACTTTTGTTTTCTTCTTTTAGGCGATACTCCTGGATGTTTTTGGGATTTGTTTTCTAAACTCTATTACTCTATCACTATTATTTTTATTCAGACTTTGTTATTTACTATGGTTTCATCAGATCCCATGATGACGAGCCGTTCGATTATGAACTAATCGTTGTCATAGGATTCTAACGGATTTATTTATGGAGCTTTAGTATTTTGATGCTTTAAAGATCTGTGTGTGATGTATATTGATATCCTCGTATGGTTATGCTTAATTGTTAGATGCATAGCTAACATCTAATCTGTTAATCTCTTGTGAAGCGAGAATGGATCTTGAGATTTAGAACTTGCCATGCTAGCATAGGTTCATGATTGTTATCAACATGATTCGTGGTGTAATTTGAACTACTTTATACTACCCTGTGTGATCTTTATGGATAATTTGTTCTTCAACCGTTATGTTTTCAAATCTTATAGACATATAGGGTCTAAGAATAATTGGTGTCTATTCATCTTCTATCTCTTTTGTGGATGTGTGGGTAGTTTGGTATACGTATACTGAGAGGTAGCGTGTACTTGTTTCGTGTTGTCCGATCAGATATCATAACCATCGCGTATAGTGATTAAAGGCAGCAGATCTAAGCAAAGTATTTAATGAAGTTAAGATCCCATGTGTTCTCTCACATATGTAATTCGATTTAAATTATCCTTAGTTACGTAATTCTTAGTTTTGATTTTTTTTTTTTGACAAGACTAACTTTCACGTTCATAAATTGTACCAAGATACAATGATCGGAATAAAGGAGTATCCTTCGTTCCAGAAAGTCCATTATCTAACCAAAAGGCACGCATGTTGCCCCCGGACATTTAGATAATAATACCTTCAAGTCTGAAAGGATGCACCCACAAAAAAGAGCCTCGTTAAAACCCCACATGAGCAAAACCCTATGGGAAAAAAACTCAAGGGGGAAAAAAGAGTGCCCTCAAAAACAAGAATACATTAACTGAATTGAAAACCCACAATTTTTACTTGTCTTAGCAATGAGTAAAAACCATACATTGTTGCATAAGTGCATTAACTGAATTGAAACTTAAACCAGATCTCTGTGGGAACGAACTTGACTTATATCTATATTACTTGTGACCACGTACGCTTGCGTGTTTTAGTGTGAACAAGTTTTTGGCGCCGCCACCGGGGATCATCGGTGTTTTATTTTTAGTTTATGTGCTTGTCATCAGTGGTCGTTAGAGTTCACTGACTTGGATTGTTTACTTACATATCTTGTTTGTTCGGTCTCTTTCAGGTACTTGAGCGTGTATGCGAACACGTTCTCAATCTCGTAAACTGGAAGACGTGGATCTAGTAATAGATAAAGTCGAAGGAGAACTTGAAGCAATAATAGAGATGGGTGATCGAGCAGCAGTAGAAACTAAGGCTTTGAAGGATTATTCTCAGCCGAAGATCAATGACATCCAATCAAGCATTGTCAGGCCAGCCATTGCAGCTAATACCTTTGAAATCAAGCCTGGCACGATTCAGATGGTGCAGAATTCTGTTCAGTTTGGGGGTGCTCTAACGGAAGATCCTAATATGCACATCCGGGACTTCATCGAGATCTACGACACTTTCAAGTTTAATGGTGTGTCGGAAGATACTGTCAAATTGAGACTTTTCCCATTCTCTTTGAGGGATAAAGCTAAGGGCTGGTTACACTCTTTACCAACCGGTTCCATTACTACATGGGAGGATCTTGCTCAGAAATTTGTCACTAAATTCTTCCCCATGGCTAAAACAGCAGCGATTAGGAATGCTCTTACTCAGTTTGCTCAGCAGTCAGGTGAATCTTTATGTGAAGCGTGAGAGAGATACAAAGAGATGCTTAGGAAGTGTCTTCATCATGGAATGCCCGACTGGATGGTGATCAATTGTTTCTATAATGGGCTGGGAGCACAATCTAGACCATTGCTAGACGCAGTATCAGGTGGAGCTTTATGGGCAAAGACCTACGAGGAAGCTTATGAGCTAATTGAGATGATGGCTGCTAACGAATATTAGAATCCAACTCAGAGACAATATCAAGGCAAAGTAGCAGTTATTCTGGAAGTAGATGCAGCTATAGCCATAGCAGCTCAGTTGAAGGCTTTAACAATGAAGGTGGATTCTCTTACTAACTATGGGATTCGTCAGGTAGCTAGTGTTTGTGAGTTATGTGTAGGGGCACATGAGACGAATCAGTGTGCTATCTCTTCTGAATCGGCACAGTTTGTGAGCAATTTTCAGCGACCTTCGCAACCAGCTCCAGCCGTCTATCACCCCAACAACAGAAATCATTTTAATTTCAGTTGGAGCAACAATCAAGGTGGTGTGCAACAACTACAGCAACCTTATCAGCAATTTCAAGGTCAGCAATATGGAGCTCAACCTTACAATCCTCAGATTTTTCAGTAGCAGCAAGGGCAGAATTTTCAGCAACAGTATGCCCCTAGGCAATTTTAACCTCCAGGTTTTCAGCAACAACATTCATATGCTGGTTCTGGACATTCCACTTCTGAAAAATCAGAACAAGATGAGTTGAGATTGATGTGCAAAAGTCAAGCTATCTCGCTTAAGACCTTGGAAAATCAGATTGGTCAAATTGCTAATGCTTTGTTGAATAGGCCACAAGGAACTCTTCCAAGTGATACGGTGGATAATCCAGGCAAGAGAGAAGTCAAAGAGAAGGTGAAGGCAGTTACTTTAAGATCCGGGAAAGTTACAACAGGTCCTAAATCAGCAGCTAAGGAAGATGAAGAAGTTCAGAATCAGCAGGTTGAAAAATCTGCAGGGCCAGAAATCGAGAAATCTGACTTGGTGGCTGATCAGTTGAACGATGAAGTGGAAAAGAGTAAGAAGTCTGCTGAAAAGTCTATTCTGGAGCAGTCTACAAAGAGCAATCAGATCTATCCGCCTCCTCCGTATCCTCGACGCTTGCAGAAAAGTCAAGAAAAGCAATTTCAGAAATTTTTGGACGTCTTCAAGAAATTGTCCATTAACATACCTTTTGCAGAAGCTGTTGAACAGATGCCGAGCTATGCAAAGTTCATGAAGGGTATTCTATCACGGAAGCTAAAACTCGAGGAATTGGAAACTGTAGCTTTAACAGAAGAATGTAGTGTTGTTCTACAGCAAAAGTTACCTCCTAAACTAAAAGATCCGGGAAGTTTCACCATCCCATGCACTATTGGAAACTTTTCTTTCGACAAGTGTTTATTTGATTTGGGAGCTAGCATCAATCTCATGCCTCTGTCTGTTTTCATGGAACTTGGTCTACCGGATCCAAAACCTACAAACATCTCCTTACAGCTAGCTGATCGATCGATCACATATCCTAGAGGTATCGTGGAGGATGTTTTGGTAAAAGTTGATAAGCTCATCTTCCCTGCGGATTTCGTGATTCTTGATTTTGAAGAAGATAAGAAGATTCCCATCATCTTGGGAAGGCCTTTTCTCGCTACTGGCCGTACTTTGATAGATGTTCAGAAAGGAGAGCTCTCAATGAGAGTGCAAGATCAAACTGTCTCTTTTAATGTGTTCAAGGCCATGAAATTTCCTCTAGAGAATGAAGAGTGCTTTAGAGTGGAAGGGGTTGATACTGGCCAGAATAAAGCGTTTGATCAGATGTTGAAGTCGGGTCCATTAGGCATTGCTTTACAAGGAAAGTCTGATCCTGAAGATGAGGAATTAGTTGTGGCTGATCTTTGGGATTCTCAGGTGTTGATTGATGAGGTTGTTTCATGGTCAAATCTTGAGGATAGTGCAATTGAGTCTTTTCTTGAGAAAGATGTTTTATTAAAGTATGAGGGTAATAAAGATCTTCATGAGTTGTATAGGAATTTTACTTCTGATGAGATGTTAGAGGAATTGAATGCTATTTGTTCCAAGCATGACATTCAACTTGAATATAGTTCTTTTGATCCTAAGTCTGTTGTTAAGACTTCTGTTGGGGAACCACCCACTTCCATTCCTAATCCGGTTATTTCCACTCTTGATCAGTCTTTGTTAGTTAATAATGAAAATCATCATATTGAAGAAGCTTCCAAACTCGAGCTTAAACTACCAGATCACCTGAGGTATGCATTTTTGGGTCAATCATCTACTTTGCTTATTATTATTGTTGCTAACTTGTCAGGTAGTGAAAAGAACAATGTTACTGACACTTTTGAGGAGCAAAGAAGGCTGAAACTTGTCATCAAGGATGTAGCCCCAGAAAAGATAATTAAATGGCCATATAGAGATACGGTGTAGAAATTTTCAATAGAAAAAGCCATTTCCATGTCTAGCTAAAGACTTTAAATAAATGCGTTTCCTGGGAGGCAACCCATGGATTTCCTGCTTTCAATAAAAGAGCATTTTCCCCAATTCTTCATAATTCTGGATTACTATTTTCGTGCGGAGGGTGTAGAGGTCACTTGGCCTGTTTTTGGAGCTCATGTTGTGTACCCGCCACCAGATTCATCACCCGAGGAGGGTGATCCTGCCGATGATTAGGTATGTTTCCTGTTATCCCTTGTATTACCTTCAATTCAATGGGGACATTGAATATTTCAAGTTTGGGGGTGATTTGGGGGATAAGTATTGTTAGTGTGTCATTTATCCATGTAGGAAATCATATATTTTGCATGTTAGTGGTAGTTCATTCATATTTGTTCGTATTATTGCATGTTGTTTCATTTAGGGCATTTTGTTATTTTTGTTCTGTTTATACCATGTGAGTCCATTTTAGTTGCATTTCATAGCATATTTCATGATCCCGTAGGACTTGGCTATTTCCATTTGGTAGGTCGATGTCTATTTGAGTGTGGTATTGATGAATAGAGGGTTGATTTATAGTTCTTATGAAATTGACTTGCATGTTTCAGAAAGAAATTCTTTACACAGTCTCATCGTTTGCTTTTGGGCCAGATTGAGGTCGTGCTTGTTTGGTTATTGAGATTTAATCACTTGTTTATATTTAGAATGTCCTTTATTCCCTTGATGGCACAGAAGCACTAAAATATAAGTTTGGGGGAAACCATGGATTTCATGCTAGTTGTTAATAAAAGTTAGGTGTCAAAAGGCTAGTAGCCGCTCATATATTATGAGTAGTCTAGGGTTGGATGAGATGGAGCGAAATGCACTCATTCCAAGTTAGTTGTGCGAAAAAAGAAAAAAAAAAGAGTTATGTGAATTGTTAATTTGCAGAATTAACCAGGGTGAGCTCTTTAATACTCGAGCAATTAAGTTCTAGGGGACTTTGTGCCTAGTGACCTAAGACTTCTCTGGTCTGGGATCCACTAACCCAACGCTCGCTACATGGGTATTATTGTATAAGCCTTTAGGGGTCTCATCCATTGAACGGTCAAATAAGCATGAGTGTTGTGTTGTGTGTCGGGGTCTGTTTAGTAATAAAGCATGAATCCTTGTCTAACTCAAATGATTATGGAGGTGTCTTTGAGTCATGAAGTGTCTAGCGTTCATTCTGTTTATAAACCTGTGATTGTCTTGGCGAAGAATAGGTATGATTTTGATCTAGTGTTAGGAGTATATATGATGATCATCGCACACATCCACGTTTTTGTTCATGTAATGTTAGTATACGAGGACTTAGTCGAGCTCTGTTTGGACGTATTGCATTTCTTTGAGATATTTTCTTGTTGATTGGTTTTGGTTAGTTCGAGGGGATCGTTGCATTTTCATATTAGTTGCATTCATGCATTGCATTAGTTAGTACTGAGTCTGTTTATGCTTAAGGACAAGCATCGGTTTAAGTTTGGGGGTGTGATAAGTGGATTTCATATCCACTTGGAACGCTTTGAATAGGCTTAAATTGATTAACTTGGCCTCAAGTATGTCGTGTTTTTGATTCATTTTTAGTAAGAATGGTACAGGGTTACTATCTTAAAGTGAGGAGATAAATTTTCATGTTTCATGGTGGATTCAAGCTCAAGAACTGAAGAATGGGAAGTGTCAAAAGAATCGGAAGAGAAAACGAAGGAGAAATGAGCAAATTGTGGAAAATTCGGATTTTCCGGGTAGGTTGCGCAGTCTGCACTGTTTTGGCCATGTCTGGAGTTCTAAAAGTCCGAATTCAGCAAACTTACAGCTCACACGAAGACAACAAAATTTTCTACAATCTTGGACAGAAAGTTCGGGTGCTGCGGCGCGGGTCCCATTTTGCCAGAAAATCCTGATTCACTGTTTGGGCCATATCTTGAGTTCTACAAGTCCGTTTTGGACGATCTTACAGTCCACGCGAAGATAACGGAATTCTCTTTCATTCTAAAGTGGTCCAGATGTCCAAATACAACTGGAACGACCCATAAATACTGAAGAAAAGTCAATTACGAATTTTTCTTCAAAACAGAATCAGTTTAGGAAACGTATTTTGTGCCGAACTGCAGAAATTCTATTTTAATTCAGTTTTGGTAGTTTCTTGTTGGAAAAGACTCCCGTGTCCTATATAAACACATCCTATCATCATAAAACAAAACAACAACCTAGATAAACAGAGAGAGAGCCGAGAGATAGAGATTCAGACTTGAAGAAGGATTCCCAAAGCTCCTGACAAGCAACGGAGATCTAGATCTACTTTTTTTTCTTCTTTTAGGCGATACTCTTGGATGTTTTTGGGATTTGTTTTCTAAACTCTATTACTCTAGCACTATTATTTTTATTCAGACTTTGTTATTTACTATGGTTTCATCAGATCCCATGATGACGAGCCGTTCGATTATGAACTAATCATTGTCATGGGATTCTAACAGATTTATTTATGGAGCTTTAGTATTTTGATGCTTTAAAGATCTGTGTGTGATGTATATTTATATCCTCGTATGGTTATGCTTAATTGTTAGATGCGTAGCTAACATCTAATCTGCTAATCTCTTGTGAAGCGAGAGTGGATCTTGAGATTTAGAACTTGCCATGCTAGCATAGGTTCATGATTGTTATCAACATGATTCGTGGTGTAATTTGAACTACTTTATACTACCCTGTGTGATCTTAATGGATAATTTGTTCTTCAACCGTTATGTTTTCAAATCTTATAGAGATATAGGATCTAAGCATAATTGGTGTCTATTCATCTTCTATCTCTTTTGTGGATGTGTGGGAAGTTTGGTATACGTATACTGAGAGGTAGCGTGTACTTGTTTCGTGTTGTCCGATCAGATATCATAATCATCACGTATAGTGATTAAAGGCAGCAGATCTAAGCGAAGTATTTAATGAAGTTAGGATTCCATGTGTTTTCTCACGTAAGTAATTCGATTTAAATTATCCTTAGTTACGTAATTCTTAGTTTTGATAATTTGCTTCTTAGTTAATTTTAGATCATTGAAAACCCACAATTTTTACTTGTCTTAGTAGTGAGTAAAAACCATACATTGTTGCATAAGTGCATTAACTAAATTGAAACTTAAACTAGATCTCTGTGGGAACGAACTTGACTTATATCTATATTACTTGTGACCACGTAAGCTTGTGTGTTTTAGTGTGAACAAAGCACCCAAATATTTGCAATAAGCCTAACTTAGTTTCTACAAGTGTGGAAAGAAAGGACACTGTGCTCAAGAATGTTCGGAAGCGAAGCCAGTAGGATTGACTTGTTATAAGTGTGGCAAGGTTGGTCACATTGCTAAAAACTGCAAGGAGCCTATCCAGGCTGCTAATGTTTTAAGAATTACCGCACCACCAGCACCACGACAAGTGCCGTATCAAGCACCTCAGCCCAGAGCCCGTACTTTCAACATGTCTGTTAAAGAAGCTGTTAATGATGCCGATGTGGTTGCAGGTACGCTTCCTGTCAACTCTTTTGAAGCTAAAGTATTAATTGATTCTGGAGCTACTAAGTCATTTATATCTGAAAGATTTTTTGATAAATTGCACTGTGAGATTCGCCCGTTAGAAAAGGCGTTAGTAGTAGAAGTTGCTAATCAGGATAAGATTTCCGTAGACCGGGAGTGTCCTAACTGTAATATTAAGATTGGAGGATTTCTTTTCTACGTGGATTTATTACCATTTAAGCTGGGAGAGTTTGATGTTATTCTAGGAATTGATTGGTTGACTGAGTGCGATGCCCAAATTGAGTGTAGAAAGAAACAAGTTAAGTGATGGTAGTGAAGTAGTATTTCAAGGACAAGGACAGAAACAAGATAAGAAATTTTCAATATTTGGTTAATCCTTTAATAGTATTAATTTTGATTCCAATTTTTTAAAATATTGGTTGGTTAGGTGTCATTTTCTTTTTTTTAAATAGAAAATAAAGAATAGACACGAATTGAGGAGCCCAAATAGGCTAAAACCCTAATTTTGTTAAACTCACTCAATACGATTCCCAATTCTCGCGCCATCTATCAAACACATGGAAGATACCAACATGGACGTCGAAGAAATCTTACCAATCCCAAGAAACCCAAACAGGGTCGCACTCAAAAACTCCATTCAGACAAACTTCGGCGACGATTACGTCTTTCAAATCGTTAACAAGTAACTTTCTTGTCTACCACTTTGTTGTTTTGGTATTCATTTATCGAGATTAAAAATACATTGTTTCGTATCGTGTTGGGACCGGAAAAAAAATATTAGTATATTAAAATTGTTTGTTTATCGAGTATTTACATTATGTGGGAAAAATGTTGATGTATTGAAGTTACTGATTTATTGAGTATTAATTTATTGAAGTTTATTGGGAAATCTGGCAGGGATGATTGGACATCGATGGCGGTTTCGTTATCGACTAATGCTGTCAAGTTATATTCACCGTCTACGGGTCAATTTATTGGGGAATGTAGTAAACGGCATAATTCTACTATTAATGAAATTATGTTTTCGGGTGATGTTTTGCATTCTTGTTCTTCTGATGGGACGATTCGAGCTTGGGATACTCGATCGTTTCAGGAGGTTTGTGGTTTTGTTCTGTTTTTAATGATGGTGTTGTTATGTTGTGTGTTGTATTGAAATGTTTGTGTGATGTGGTGGCGGTGTAGATATCATGTATAAGTGCTGGACCGTCTGAAGAGGTGTTTTGTTTCTCGTTTGGTGGAGTCGGTGATAGTCTTCTTGCTGCAGGTTGCAAGTCTCAGGTATTCGAGTATTAGGACTTGTTGTAGGTGAATTTATTTGGTCTGTGTTAAATTACAACTAATTACCAAAACAAACTTGTAAGTTAAATGTCAAAGAGAAAAAGTAATTTCAGTGACTTACTATTTGTAATTTGACTCGAGAAGAATCATATTTTCCGATACGTGCAGATACTTTCAGTAACTTACATTTTCTCTGATATGTGCAGTAAATAGACCTTCAAGAATCCAACTAGAATGTATATTGATTAACTGATAGCTAAGCTTTACCAAGAAGAGACTAAAGTGCATACCTTTCTAAGTTTACTTTTTTTGGCTGCCGGACCTTTTTTTTCCTTTGAAAAACCAACCCTTACAAAACGACACACAGTTGTCCTTTTGGCTGTGGAAAGCCACCTAAAAGACAATTTGTTTTTTAAAATATTATCAAGTTCATTTATGGGTTTTCACTAACTTTAGATTTATTGAATGCACTTTTGCCCATCTCTGACTAAACTTAAGCGGAGAAAAGTTGGTTTGGCATACTCTGTTGCAGGAGATAATTGTTTCCCAAACATAATTCTTAACTCTGTATTCTACATAGTATCCAGCTGGAACGTGTTATGTTATTTACTTTTGGAAAGGTGTGGATATGTAATTATTTGATTAATTTTGTTCAGATACTCTTCTGGGACTGGAGGACCAGGAAACAGGTTGCCTGCTTGCAGGAATCCCATATGGATGATGTCACTCAGGTAGTTACACTTTAGAATATTTGTACAAGTTATATGTGGTACTGGTTAGTGGTTACTATGTTTGCGTTGCTTTGACTGAATTGAAAATGCTTAATTTGTTACCTTTATATTACACCTCTATAATACTGAATAAGTTTCAGAGCGAGATCCCTACTTTGTTATATCATATTTTGTTTGACAGTTCTCTTAACTATTATATTATAAAACTCTGTAACTGTGACTTTTTTAAGCAGTGGTAGCCTATCATCCAGTTTCATGTAGCCAGTTTAAGAGGTGTTCCGCATTCAATAATAGAAAGTTCCATAGTATTTGTAGTGGGAAACCTTTCTTTTTATTTAATCGGTTTTGCTTTTTTCTGTCCGTGAAACTTAATTTAAATGTTTCACCTCGTTCGCTTCATCTGCAAGTTGAACCATGAATCCATGATGCTATATCCCAAAATGTAACAAGTAACAAAAATTTGCATCACTGATGGCCTTATTACAGTTAGGAACCAAATTGAAGAAATGCTTGTTCTGAATTTTTTTGGTAGATTCATTTTGTCCCTGAGAATCGAAACAAGCTTGTTTCTGCTTCTGTTGATGGATTAATGTGTATTTTTGACACAAGTGGGCAAATCAATGACGATGATCATCTGGAGTCAGTAAGTACTTGCTTCTTATTTCTTTTATTGTTTCTTTATCTCACTTTTCATCCTACACCCAGATTTGGTAAAGGATAACTGAAATACATTATATCTGTGTTCATTATTGGCACGAGTGGTGTGTTGACCTGCCTGTACTTGCAAATTGGTTAATATAAATTAGGCGTTTGAATATATTTTGATAACTTTTCGTTTGTTTGAAATTTTCAAGTATCTCAATAAAATGGTAACGAGGTTGTGTAATGGAAGAAAATTTGTACTACTATACAATCAGGTTACTAATCCATGTCCCATCTGTCAGGAACTCAAGCCTGACCACAGTATATAAATAGTGTGCTAGTAGTGTGTATTGTGCTAGTATGTCATTTAGTAAGGGTATATCAGTAAATGTACTATGGTTAGTAGTATGTGGACTGGTGGTCTATAAATAGACATCAGCAATGTCATTGTAGAGGATTATGAAATGAAATGATTTGAATTCTGTTTTTCCTCTAAACTTTCTCTCTCTATAACAACTTTCTCTCTCATAGGGTTTCTAACCAAATCTCTCTCTAAACTCTGTTTCTATCTGATTTCTTCTCTAAATCTCTCTGATTCTCTACTGTTTCTCTTCTGATTCTTTCTAATCTCTGTTCTAATCTCTGATTCTAGCTTCTATCTTTTATTTCCTGCATCTTAAACGTAGAAAATACCAAAAACACTACAAAAACTCACTGAAAATATATCAAACCATGACAAATTGGTACCAAAGCCCTAAAATTCGACCAGCTACTGCTTCGATCATGCTGTGCAGTCCAAAATAGTTCAAAGTCTAGAGATTTAATCAAAATAGTTCAGGTGTCCTGTTTTACTCTATACTTTCAGATCTGTTGATTCACTGTGATAATTAGTTAGTTTTGGAGTTGTTTAAGCTGTTTTGAGTTCTTTTACTTTCTAGTAGTTGAATTTAGTTGAGAAAATTGGAGAAAAGTACAAAAATAGCAAGTATATTACTGTTTTGGTGTTGTTAGTAGCATAAACTCTGTTTCAAGTACATTTACTGCTTGTATCTGGTTGAGGAGTTGAATTACTGGAGGAGTTGCTGTTGATTGTTAAAATTGACTTGATCTGAGGTTTGGTGAAGTGATTGTGTGTGAATACTGGTGAATTGTAGTAGTCATTAAGCACTGTTGTGATTTTATGTGAAGTCATACAATAATGTCCACAAGGTGTTTGATAAATTGCTGAGGAGAATGAACTCTTCAGTGAGGAAACAGTTGGATCACAAGTTCAAAGAAGTAGAGAATAGTCAATATGATGTGATGTTGCGGGAGGTGCAACAGCAGCTTCTCTGAGGTATAAGGGAAATACTAGTGCCAAGCTTAAGATGATAGAGGAGATGGTAGACTTGGCAGTGAAGAAGATACATGAAAAGCCTAAGAGGATTCAAGAAGAGCTTGCTAATCCTTTTCGTAAAGTGGACACTGAACATAGAACAACTCAAGACTCTTCGAAACATATCAAGTTGAACTTCCCTAGGTTTGAAGAAGGGAAGGAAGTTATTGATTGGATTCAAGATTGTGAGTTTTATTTTGATATCTTTGGAGTACAAGAAAATGAAAAGGTAGTTGTGGCTGGAATGCACTTAGAAGGAATAGCAAAAATTTGGTATCAGGTGTTTGCTATGGGTAGATCAAACGTGTGGTGGCAAGATTTCTGTATTCAGTTCACAGCAAGGTTTGGAATGAGGGAAAAAGAACTGTTGCATGAGAGGTTCCAGAATTTGAAACAAGATGGATCCATAGAGGATTATTGTGATCAGTTTGCATTGTGTATGGAACAGATAAAAGGTAGAATGCCTCAATTGTCTGAAGAGTATTTTGTGGAGTGTTTTGTGAGTGGGCTGCAGGAAGATGTGAAGCAAGACATGAAACTTTTGAGTCCCAGCAGTGTGGAGGGTGCTTTCAAAAGAGCTAAGTATTGTGTACAACAGCAGTTTTTAGCTCACAAAGAAAGAACAAACCAGAAACTTCAGAAGTTAGAAGCTACAATAGAGATAGCTAGACAAAAGATGGAATATATCCTGAGTATAAAAGCTCAAAGGATTGATGAAGATTTTATAAGTCCTTTTGGCTGGCAGAGTGACAAGAAAAGCAACTACAGCAAGCCTAGTTCCAAGAATTCAGGAACTCTACAGCATATCAACTTGAGATTTCCTGAGTATGAAGAAGGATCAGTAGACTTTGGAACTGATTATAGCATTGGAAATATGATACAAGAATGGCCAAATCCTACCCAGGAAAAAAATGTGCACGCTATTTGGAAGGAATATATAGGGGTACCTGTCTATAATGAAGAGGCAGCATCATTACAGGATTGTCTATATGACAGTGAACCTGTCTATGATGAAAATAAAGAACCAGAGGAGGTCTAAGAGTGTTGGCCAGAGAAGAAATTCATCTTAAAAGCCTTAGAAGGAGGAGGTCCAAAGTCTCCTAATACCTTACCCTCTGAGGTCTGTACTAGTGAACAATCAGAAGATGGTGATGGTCTATTATATACACAAGTGATACATGACAGGAAGAGCTACAGTCCATCACAGATAATGATACCTACTAAGTTTGGAGATGGACTAGATACTGGATTATGTCATGCACTTGATGGTTTCCAGCATCTTTGTAATCAAGTAGGCCTATCCATAATGTCAAAACTCAAAAGAGGATCCTACAATATGCCTGAACTACAATCAAAGTAAGGATGTTCCTTGCAGAGATAGTCCAGCAGCTGCAACTTATTCTGGTTTAGAAGAGAAGTCCAGCCATCTTGACAAGCAAAAAATGATTATCTTTGATCCTGGTGGTTATGTGCACAATTCAAAAGGGGTTAATGATGAAATTGATAGAGTTGTTAGTGAGATCAACCACCAGTATGTCGGTTTTGATTATGTAATGGCTGTGAGAAAGGTGCTACCCAAGTTCAGGATGTTGCAACAAGTTGGACAAGGTAGCCTTGACAAGGCCAGGAGATTTGAAGAACATGATGCTTCAAGGGAAAGGGTTATGTTAACCATATTTGATCCAGGAGGAAATATCCTTGTGTCTAAGAGGCTCAACTTATTGAGGAAACACCTTAAATTCTATATGCTTAGCAGTTTGCAAGTCTGTTCAAAGATGTATTTGATCCAAGAGAAGGAAGATTGGAAGTGCAAGATCCATGAGGACATGGATGGATTTTAAGGGGGAAGGTTTGTCAGGAACTCAAGCCTGACCACAGTATATAAATAGTGTGCTAGTAGTGTGTATTGTGCTAGTATGACATTTAGTAAGAGTATATCAGTAAATGTACTATGGTTAGTAGTATGTGGACTGGTGGTCTATAAATAGACATCAGTGTCATTGTAGAGGATTATGAAATGAAATGATTTGAATTCTGTTTTCCCTCTAAACTTTCTCTCTCTATAACAACTTTCTCTCTCCTAGGGTTTCTAACCAAATCTCTCTCTAAACTCTGTTTCTATCTGATTCTTCTCTAAATCTCTCTGATTCTCTACTGTTTCTCTTCTGATCCTCTCTAATCTCTGATTCTAGCTTCTATCTTCTATTTCCTGCATCTTAAACCTAGAAAATACCAAAAACACTACAAAAACTCACTGAAAATATATCAAACCATGACACCATCTTTATCAGTTTTCTTTTTCCCATCAAGTTTTGTTTCTTTGTTTGTACTACAAATAACTTTTGCTCTGTCCTTCTATTCATTAAAACCTGCTTGCTTATTTGTCTTATAAAATTTTATTTTTGCATACAGTAACTTCTTTTGTGATGCCCTTGGATTTTCTTTATGGTCAACTTCATGTTCTTGAACCTCACTTGTCAAGACCAATAGAAACCTTGTCTTCTACAAATGCATTTCTAGCTTAACATTAGTGCTGATGCATTTTAAGTCTTGAGACTTGAGTGTTTCCAATACATCTCTGATCTCTGATATCTCATTGCTTTTTTTATCCTCTAATTCATCTAATAAGCAACAGGATCTTTTTTTTCCCTTTCCTCTGTTATATTTTATAATTGTATCATGTCTTTATGGTTATTTTTTTTCCCCAATAATTCATGAACCTCACTTGTCAAAACTATTTACAAAACCTGTTTTCTACTGTTTGCTTCTGTTATATTTTATCACTCTATGGTCAACTTCATGATTCATGGACCTCACTTGTCAAACCAACTTAATTACCTGCCTTCTTGCATTTCTTTAGTAAATTAATCAAGATTGCAGGTGCATCTTAAATATCTCAAGTACAGCCCTGTTTATTTTTCTGTTATATTCTATCATGTTCTACAGAGTGTTGTGCTATAGAATCACTGATGTTCAAAACATATACTGAATAAATAAGCATATTTAATGAATCTTTTTGCCTTTTCTTTTTGCATGATTTGTATTGATAAATATGTGGCTGCTAGAATTAGGATATTGATGCAGGACAACCTAGGAAGATGCCCACGGACACATGGATTGAAACAGTAAAAGCTGATTTCTGAATTTTTCAACTGTCGGGCTTCCAGAGCCTGTAAGACTATTCAATCTGTGTTTTCTTGGGCTTCTTCCTGGATTGTCCTGCATCAGATATGCTCCTTAACTATCATCATGTTTCTAATTAGTTATTTGTCATTGCTTCTAGGTGATTAATGTGGGAACCTCAATTGGGAAAGTGGGATTTTGCGGCAATAGGAATCAAAAGTTGTGGTGTTTGACTCACATTGAAACGTTAAGGTATTCATATGAAAGAGACTTGATTAACTTAATCATGTTGTGAGTGTATGTATTGATTAGCTTGCTAAGTTCTCATTACCTGTAAGGAGTTGATTTCTGTACTATTCCTTCAACAATAATCAGACTGATGGGGTTATTTTATAATTTGTGTCCTAATCCTCTGATAATATGGTACAAATGGTTGACGAAAGTTATTTGCATGAGGCTTTTTTCCTACTGCTTTGAGATTTAGAGTTTGGAAATGGATTAATTGATTAACATTATCTGAATTACTGGTGAAATTGCCAGTATGAGGCTCGAATACATATTAGAGTTCTCCCATTAGTGTCCCTACTCCCAAGGTTATATTTATACCTACATTTACTTTTCTGATTTAAGAGAAAGGTAAGACTGATATATTCAAGTATCTGATGTGATGGAAAGAATTCCTTCATATATAAGTATACTCATTAATGATGCCTGGTTAGATTTGTTTTTAAAGCCTAACGCTTGTTTCTTCAACTTTTCTGGCCTTCAGTGTTTGGGATTGGACAGACTCAAGACTTGAAGCTAACTTTGAAGATGCCCGTCCCATGGCCTCAAATACCTGGACACCAGAACATGTAAGTGTGTATTACTAATCAAGAGCATTAGTCGTCATAGAGTGGCACTCTTTTCCATGGATACGCTTGGCACTCCTACATTATTTTTTGGTAGATTTATTTGTGGTGTCCAAAATATATTATTGCATTCATGAACATGTAGAAATCCCCTCTTCAAACATATGGCACAGGATAAGAATAGTTGTCACCCTGAGCACTTTAAAAATATATTAGGCAATTATGACATACCTCCTCTTCTAACTGAAGCTTGGTTGTTATAGGTTGATTATTTTGTAGATTGTCACTATTCCCTTGAGGATGATAGTCTATGGGTTATTGGTGGGACAAATAATGGCACATTGGGCTATTTCCCTGTGAAATATAATGGAGGCAGAGAAATTTTGGCTCCTGAAGCTGTTCTTCATGGTGGCCACACAGGCATTATCAGAAGCGTACTACCTGTATCTAGCATTAAATCTCCAGCCTCCCAAGGCCGAGGTATATTTGGCTGGACAGGTGGTGAAGATGGCCGCTTATGTTGCTGGTTATCTGACGAGGCCTGTGATACAAATCGATCATGGATATCAAGCACATTAGTAATGAAGACAACGAAATCTTTGAGAAAAAGCAGACAGCAACCTTATTAATCAAAGACCAAGGTCCAAGGAGATGAACTTTTTACTGTTGTAATGTCCTCTTCTGCAATTGCAGCAATGTTCTTTCCAGGATAGTTTGTAGTCCCGAGGGGAAGATGATTTTAGGGAAGTCCTATGAATTTGTTATATCAATCATATATATACATGGCCAGCAAACATATATTTGGTGACTTGTTTGCTACAGCATTATCATTTAGTACCAATTCTTTCTGTGAAACTCATTCAACAGTTACAAGTTCAAACCAAACTGCATTGGCATCAGGATGAGGGGTTTAAAAGTTCTGTACAGTGCCTATTCAACTTAGTTTCGTGTAGAAAATACATCACATTTCTCCTCGTTGAAAGCCTTTATAATGTACAGTATTTACTTTTGAGGTTGCTATTTTACTGATTAAACTAGTGAAGATTGTCAGCAACTACAAGCTTCTGAATTGAAAGCAAAGCAGGTTTGGTTTGATCTGGTCACTGATAAATTATCAAAGGGGTAATTGTTAATCATCTCTTTAATGAATGTTAATACCAATAGTATTGCTTACAAGGTTTATCGTTTCAGAAATTAACCATCATTAATTTAAGATAAATCCGAATATATCTCTAGTCAATTGTACTATTACGATGAAGAGGATTAGAGTTAATGATACAAGTATGAACCATATAAATTGAATATTAGCATGTAATTACATATGTATCCAAAAGTCACAAAAAAATAGAATAATCGAAAACATAAAACTTGTAGAGGCCAAAAAATGAATCGAAGACAAAGGCCTTGTATGCTACATGCTGGCTGCCTCGTTCTAATTATTTCCTCAGAATGGAAATAATATGAGAAAAGAATTTACTGTATTTGTAACTAGAAATATCCATGTTGCCTGTCAGTGTACTTCACAATTTCTTCAAGGATACGGTCCAAAGAAGATCGGAATTGGATTGCACTGTTACAATCTCACCTCTGACAATATTAGATGTGCTGATTAGCCCACCAAATCTCATTTCTGTATTAGCTGCATGGATACAATTGGTACAAACGTGCATTAGATTTGATAAAATGGATGTGCCAGAAAATCTGGTAAAATAATGATAAAAAAAAAATGATACATTAAGCTGAGGCTGAAACCTACAAACACAACAGAGGGATCCAACTCCTTTATAGAATGTACATGATTTATATAATTGTAGTTTTATTGAAGGAGTAAATTGCTCTTCCCTATTGAAGGATGTACGTAAAGTGTTCATGTATAAACACAACTGCATCACATATTTACATTGATTTAAGCACTTACTGAGGTCCCATTGAAGCCCTGTGGTGGTAGTACTTCCGGAAGGCGTACCAATTGGGATGAGTCCACAATGTGGGCCTTCAACTGAACTCTGGATATGAATTTCATGATGACGAGCACTTGGAAGAAGTTGAATTAGGGAATCTTCCGACAGGAGGATTATCCGTATTTTTGAAAAATGACATATAACATTGATGTTTCCAATTTCATGGTCGAACCTCCCACCAAGTGCTCCAGCAACTAAAATGCATAACTGGAAAAGTAAAATATCGTCATTTATAGGAATTCCACACGTCAATATACATATATAGCATTTCTCCACGCTGTCATATTTATGAAGTAACGCCTGAGTGCCGTATCAGCTAAATTTCACGTGTCTCAACTCTCAAGTACAAACACTCAAGTAGATAAATAACACATTTAACAAATTACATTCCCATTTCAATACCTAGGCCTAGAACTACATAACTGTGCAAAATTAGTAAAAAGAAACTGACAATTTTCTTCTCATATTAGGGAATCACAGAGGGAAGATAAAGGGCTGAAGACCTGATAGACTGATAATAGAACTACAGCGAAATAGCTGTAATTCTCAATAAGCAAGGAGAAGCTGGAATCTATCCTTTCAGTTGGTATACGGGAAATAATTTGGACAAAAAAAATAATTATATTAGATGATTAAAATGTTTGGTCAAAAAAGAGCATGACAACCACCTACATTAAACCCCAAATGCAGACTTAAGAGCTTAACAAGTACAAGCACTGCAGAATTTAAGTTTTAGCATACAAAACATGACAATAAATTGGATGTCTAGATTTTTCATATATATTAAACGTAGCTTACAGTATCTTCCGTATCTGCATGGAAATCACGAATAAAGGCAACACATTTATGCAAATCGGTGGTGTCCTGGTCATGAGATTCATCTACAATCTTGGTCCCCTGCACAACAGATTGTAGATATTTTAAGATATATAAACACATTGCTGGCTACAATTTGTGACATAATTAAAAGCTTTTAATACATTGTTATTAAATTTACGAGACTTTTAAAATGGAATTCCAATTGACGACAAGATAACTGATCGCACTGATAGTGACGAGGTGACACCCAAAAATAGACAGGCAACATAAAAAACAAGAGGAATGTTCGCCAATTTTTTTTCTTTTTGTAATCACATTCTAATTTTGATTGTTCTCACTTATTAATCTCTGGAAAATACAGCTCCTATCCACAAACAGCTTTTCAGCAGATTTTCAACTACTTGTCCTTTTTAAATCTAATCACATCCATAAGCACCAAAATCCTTCTCTAGGTTATTATTACCAGTTAACATCAAAATCCAACCTATAATTTATTATCAACACAGCAGCCTGCCCATTCCATGTATCTCGGCCAGATATTTCATACTTTACAGTGGAATTCTTAGGAGTGATTTTGGGAGACATATTAACAGTTGAATACCACGACAACCTGTAACTTTTAATTAAGCTTTGGGATAGAACATTTGAATGTACAATATGTGTAACGCCAGTAACCAGTGTATGAAATGAAAATTAAGGATCTCAACTTTGTAGGGCACCTAAATAAAATTAGCCAAATGTAGAACTTATTTTACTAGGATAAGACAAAAACTCTATAAAAAGAGAGGAGGTGACAAGTGATTGTTTTTTTCATCGACTGAAAGAAATTGAAATTGGCTTTATTTCTTTGAAAAAAAGTCAGTCACAATTATATTCACTCCTCTCTTTTTCCAATATCTCTGACTTAACCAGGAAATTTCAACTATTCTGCGCTTTAAAAAATACAATTTTGAGAAGCAAGCGCTTCTAAAATTGGAAGTTGTGCTTTTTAAGCATATGCGCCCGTAAACAACAGAGGTTTATGGTTTCTTAATTATATGCCCTACTGTTATTGTTGAATTATTAGTTACCAAAACATCAGTATTCACACTTATTTTCAACAACCTCAATATGCCTGTAAACACCGACATAGGAGCTTGAATTGCTAACAACCCTTTTTAGTTAATCGACTGCTTAATTGGCTGAAGCAGCCTGATTCAGAAAGGGTATGTATGAGAACATTCCTTAGAGCCTATGAAGAAAGTACCTATCCCTTGAATGATTGTATCCACATATTCAAACAAATAATTTGTAAGTAGAATAAGAAGAAAAATAATCAGAGATCAGTAATTACCAATTTGTGATCAATACTTTCTTAAATAATTTACACACTATTAGCATGATCAAAATACATGGCACAACCACACAAGTATGGCTAAACCATATGCTTCTACTTATCTAGCAAACGTGGAACAATATCAAGACACTGTAAAGAGCATTATATTTGCAATCAAGTTTCAAATGTGACCAAGCATATTAAGGCCAGTATGAGTAATTACTAACAAGCACGTAAAGTGCAGTGATATATCAAACTATTCAAAATCAGATAAATTCCTTCGTAAGTTCCAATTAGAAAATGTAAACACTCTGGAATTACGCACAAATAACATATAATAACTACCAAACAAATTAGCCTTATCCAAATGAAAAACATTGTAACCATACCATATTTTTGTAAAATGCTAGTACTTCCGTACGTATCGAATCCATGTCTCCTTTTATCACATCAGGTTTGTACCTAAAACACAAAAATGTATAAATCCACATATATAAATACTCCTGTCATCCGTCTCCACAATATCACAAAATGCAAACCTAGTTCGAACATCAGAAGGCGTTTCGTGAGGAAAAAGCAGAGGCATATCATCGTAAACACGATTAGCACCGCCATCAGCACATATACGAAGCTGAGCTGCAATAACATTACTATCACTACACCGAAATCTCAATTACAACAAATTAATCAACTAAAAGATTTCATAAAATATATAGAGCTAAACAGAAAAAAAAAACACAGTAAAAGCATTATAAAGTAACCGTATACTATAAATTTATCCATTAATCTATCGAGATTAAAAATACACCATCTCTACTAGGTTTCCGAAAAAATATTGATGTTACTAAACTACAGTTAAACCTATATAAACAGTATCGATAAGAATAATATTTGGAGAACATACACGAAGCTGAGATGCAGTAACATTACTATCACGATCACTATCACACTATCTCAATTACAACAAATTAATTTCATAATAAATTATAAAGAGCTAAACAGATAAATATCCTACGTAGACAGTTTAAAAGAATAAAAATAACTACAGTGAAAACTCTATAAATTAACAGTCTCGTGAATATAGAGACTAATAATTTATCGAGATTAAAAATACGTTATCGAGATTATTCATTTATCGAGAATATAGTATACCGTGGTTCCACAACGAGGGAGTAAACTTAGGGAGGCGTTGATTGAGCAATACAAGAGCGTATTTCAGACCGGCGGCGTGGGCGTCGCCGGCGGGAATTTCCGGCAAGAGAAATGAGGAGGAATGAATCATTGCGTCCATTAATAGAGAGATATTGAAGATATTTGAAGATGAATAATAGAGTAATGTTTATTATGTCTTCGAATACTAGTATTTATTTGAAGACAGAAAGAAATAGTAGAAATGTCAAAGCATTGAGTGCAGCAAGTAGCTATAGTTTGATTTTTGTATTTATTTGATTGCGATGTGTATCCACATATTATAACCACCGACTGCCCCCGCTTCCATGACCCGAATGACGTGGGCCTTGTGCTTCCACACCTTTGGTAGCCAATACGTGATACTTACTCCGTCTCAAAATACATGTTTCTTTTTAAAAAATGAATTTGTTCTATATTACATGTTCCTTTTCTTTTTTCAATATAATTTAAAGATAGTTTTTCAAAACTATCCCTACAATTATTATTTCTATAATTTGAATTTTTTCAAACTAAACACTATTCTAATTTTTCAAGTATTAATTAAGGGTATTAGTTGAAAAATTTTATTCAACTAATTTTTTTCTTAATATGTGTGTTTTTCACAAAAGGAACTTGTAAAATAGGACGGAGGGAATATCATCTTTTTATAAAGTTATTTTTTGGCAATCGGATACATACGGTTTATTTTTTTAGACCGAATATAATAGAATTTGTTTAAATTGATATCGTTATATATTTATCCATTAATATTAATAATTAATAATAAGACAAATATGTGATCTTCGTCTACATTATCCAACGAAAAGCATTTTTGCCTTTTGGGGGGACAGTTCGATTTCTCTTATCCATTTATCCAATTCATTGGACTATCTCAAAATCCAAAATAGACTTACTTAACTAATTAGGTTTCAAATTAAAAATAAATATTTTAAAAATTAAAAATATTTTAATTTTCAAAATATTTGTATTCAATTTGTTAAACGATTCGGAAATAAAGTGGCTAATTGTTTAGTTCATTAATTTATTTTTCAATCTGGTTACATGGTCAATTGGGGATTTGTTCCAATTATATCCCTTTCAAATTATTAATAAAATCTATTTTAATTTTGGCAAAAAGAAAATAATTAGGTTCCAAAAAGAAAATGTTTGCAATTTTTTATAAATTATGATTTAGCATTGTAGTCCAAATAAATATGTAATATTTTTAATAATGTCATTGTAATATTGATCTTTACCATTATAATTAGATTATTAGTGTAGATGTTCAATGGGTCACGCATGACGTACATGCTACTTTTCGAGAAGTTACTATATCTTTTCAGTCAAGTGCTCAAGTGCAGTCTTTGCATTTGTGATTGATTGGAAGTGGCTACCAAGTGGTCATTAAAAAAATGACCTTTCCTCATACTATTATTACTCCATTCTAAAAGCTTTCATCATTACATTTCCAATTTCCAATAGAAGTTGACAGTTATGTAAGTTGCCTATTCATTCCCTCTTTTATTTTTACAATGTTACCTATTCATTCCTCTCTTTCTTTTTTTCTTAAATAAAAGAAACAAAGTCCGGCGGATATTAAGAAAAAAAGAAAGAGGGTATCATTATAAGAAATAGAGTGTTTCCGATTATTACAATTCCGAACAATAATTTATCGATGCTAAAATTGATTGTTCAATGAATTAGTAGAATTTAGAGTAAAATCGATCATTATTACCAATCAACGTGGTCTGTGGATTCCACGTTGGTCCTAAATTATTGATTGATGTGCCACATCAGATTAAACTGATCGATTACCAACCAAATTATTTTGTGGAGCCGAGTATTGATCTTATATGACACGTCATTAAAATCGATTAATTTTTCGACCAATAACTTTAACCGTTACTTTTTTTATTTTCCACGTCAATTTTACCCGACCGTTTGAACAATGGGGTTTGTAAGACCCATATATCTACAAAAGCAAATGTTTTTCTTTCCTTTTTTATTTTTATTTTCTCCCAAATCGTTTGGGTGTCGTCTCAGCAAATTCTCTCAAAGTCCAACTCTCTCCTTTCTACAAAGTCTATTCAATAACTTTCTCTCTCTCTATTTTACAAACGTATATGTACACATGCATTGTATCTATTCGATTTGGGCTTTTAACTTTATGAATTTTTGACTTTGGGACTAGTAAATTGTTTTTTTATTTATGTATATATGGTCGATTATGTGTGTTGAATTTCTTGGTTCGAATTGATGAATCGAATTTATGTTCGATTATATGATTTTGTATGTTGGATTTCTCGATTCGAATTGATACATTAAAATTTATTTTCGATTATAGGATTTTGTTTGTTGGATTTCTTTGTTCGATTTGATACATTCGAATTTATGTTCGATTATAAGATTCTTTATGTTACAATTGATTTGGGGATTTTTTTATGCTTTTTATGATTTTAATTAGAATTTTGGAATTTGTAATTTTGGTGTTCATAATTTGGGGATTGTGGCTTAATAATTGGTTATAATTGCTAATTGGTTGATTGTGGACTGTAAGCATAATTTCAGAGCTACAAAATTTTGCACTGTCTTTGTACTCATCTCTGTTCCATGGTTATGCGCATGAGTATTTGCTAATTGTGTAATCGTGTAATTATGAGTACTAGCATAGGATCTATGCGATGTACAAATATTTTTAATAGGATATAAATTTTATTTAATTTATCATTGAAAATTTAAGATATAAATTTTGTAGGTTTAAAATTTTTAGGTGATATCGTTTAATTATAATATTTATATATATGTTGGCCATGATATTTTTAGAAAATAAGATATATTTGTTAGAAAATATAGAAAAGATATTACGTTTTGTTGAAAAAGGTAATTAATATTATTAGTTTATTTCATTAAATAGAATGACCCATGATATTTTTGGAAAATGAGAAGCTTTAGTTAGAAAAAGTACATATTGTGTTTTAGTTGAAAAGGTAATTGGTTAGTTATTACGAACTATAATATCGTTATTTTGTTTTATAAAATAGAATTGTTCGTAAATACAAAATAAATATGTATTAAAATAAAAGAAATTAAGTAAAGAATAATTAAGTAAGACTAATTAAGTAAAAACACAAAGTACCGTAACGACCGACCAAAATTTCAATTTTTCATATATTATAACATAGTATGGATAGATTTGCATTTAATCTCCTCCATGGATTGTAATTAAGCATAATTGTGATATTATGTATACTATCTATGTTTGTAGAAATTTTATGTAATTAGGAATTTAATAAATGTAGGAATTGATAGCTTGAATGTGAGAAATATACAATTTACATATTTCTCTTTTTTGAATATGTAAAGATGGATGCTCAAAATTATCTATTTCTACATTTTGTGCGTGTTGTCCCTCCTGAAACCCTTAATGTTTTGATGATTATATTTCAGTTAGCTAAATTCCATATTTATTATATGATCAACAAGCTATTATAAGTTTTACATGATATTCCCAATCAGACTTATAGGTCAATTTTATCAAGCTGTTTTGACTCACCTTATGCATTTCAGAAAGCTATTTTCACACATCCTGGAGATAATCAGACAATCTGTCAAGTGCGGAAATCATGCGAAAAATCTCATACTCTTAATAGGATATATTCTGTTAAGATTCATATATTATAAACGTTATAATATAATCCTAGAGCTCTTTTAAAACCTTTCCTTAATTGTAGGAGTTGATATTTCAATCAAAGATTTCTTTCTCAAAACTAATTCTATACATACATACATATTCAACTGTTGGAGCTTTATTACAAAACGTTTTTCTCTCATCCAACAGACATATTTTTGCTGCATATCACGATTAAGTATCGTAATTAAGACCGTTGTAATTTGAACGTTACTTGAACGTTGTATATAGGATATAAATAGAGTTGTTCTTATCTTTTCCAAACACTGATTTTTGAACACATATACAACTCACAAAGCTTATTGAAAACCTTTCTCTTTGATTCTCTCGAGCTCTAAAATATATTCATATTCGTTTACATATAGAGAATCCGTAGAGTGAGTTGTAACTCTTTTCATTCGATTTGTATTGTTCAAATTGTAAGATTTAGTTGTTGGATAGTTGGCTAAGGGAATACGGGTTCTGTGATCTAGTGCTAGAAAAGATTGTACTTAGGAAGTATAGTTTTAGATAGCAGGGATCTGGAACATCAATTCAGCAAGCCATTATCAGCAACTGGGAAACAGGGAGAAATATTATTGTATCTTGTAATCGTTGTTTTTATTGATCAATAATATATTCTCTTACCAAGTTGGTAAAGTACTAGGACGTAGACCATAGGGGATTAGGAGTCGAACCTGGCTAAAATTCTTATGTGTTCTTTACTGTTTACTATTTTATAATTCTGTTCTGCATTGCATATTTTCATTACAGCAAGTCATCTTCATCTGTGTAAGCCAATCAGTAAATCCATTCTTTCTGGCACGCACACTATTTTAATAACAATCAGCCATTATATTCGATAATTCTAAAAGTAATCTTAGAAAGGCATAACACATACTCTAGGTGTAAACTTTTACCTCCCTGCACGTGTACATTGCACAACAAAATGGTATAAGCATATGTCAATTAATGTATGCATTTGAATATATGGATATGTATGACACCTCAATTTTTCGCAAGGAATACAGCGGCGAATTTTAACAGCTTTTGGAGCTGAGATTCCAGAAATAGTTGTATTCGAGCTTCCTAACGGTCAAAAGACCTGTTTGAGATTTGATCGGGAGAGGATGGGATTTTTAATAACGTAATGGATTTTTTAAAGCAATTTTGGAGGAATTATGGTCTATGCGCACTGTTTCCCTACAAGGGCAATGAGATCTTCATGGTCAATGTTTTGAATAAATATCCGACAAAAATTGAGTATGATCATCCGATCTATGGTAATTTTTCTATCATTTGAAAGATATTGCACTTGGTCCACCATCTTTTAGAATTCCTATGTTGTTTAAGCAAGAATGTAAAGCTGGATTCACAAAAGAAACAATCAATCCCTCAGCTGCCCTCCTTAATTCTGAATTAGGCTCTCACATTCTGTAAGTTGTCTGATCTTTTTCCAAGCAAGGATGTCTCGGCAACATCAGTTTCTGTTTTGGTCGGAAATTTGGAATGATGAACCTAGTTGGATGTTGGTTTGGTTTGGTCTCATGCCGCCAAGTTCCCATGGTGCTGGGGGACTAGCTCGACAGTACAAGTTTGGTGGGAGGAGTGAAGGTCGTGTGGAACTTCTTTGCGTGGCTTCCCTATAGAATTATGTCAGGTAGCTCATTGGTGAGAAGATTTTGAACTAGTTTCCTGTTGCAATTGTGGGAGTGCTCCTGCTGTTTGTTGGGATTGAGCTAGCTAAGTGTTCCAAGTTCAAGGCATGAACAGAACATGATTGAATATTATATCATGTGCACCAGTATCATATCATGCCATAATATCACTATATCAGCCTATGAAGATCAGAATAATATCATACCATATCATTCGTATTAAGTCTGTTAGAGTTGATTGTGCTAGTAGGCCACAGCCAGCCACACATGTTGATTATGATGAACACTAAAATTAAAAGACTCGTTTGTGATGTTTTGTGCATTAAGTTTCTTTTGTGGGTTCGAGACTTGGAGTGCTGCAGTAGTATCCATCTGTGGTCCAGTTATTTGTGTTTTTGTGTAAAAATCAACCTCAAGCTTTCAGTGAATACTGTGCATTGGTCAGGAAATTAGAGCAAGATAGTTCAGTTTGGATGCCGTTTTGTAGCAAATGAATACCTAAATGTTTTGTTTGTAAGTGCATTAATATTGTTATCATATGTTATTTCATTGGTTTAAAGGTATATGCTTTCGAAATGAAACAAATTCAAGCTTATGTCAAGTAAAATAAAAATGAGTAATGCCAAGGGTATAGCCAATTTTTGCATCAGTGATATTGGTGTGAATGCATATGGATCAACTAAGATATAGCTGTTGACGGAGGAATTTGGGAACAACAAAATTCGAGGTACGTCGCCGGAAACAAGATCTTAGACGGTGGTTTTTCTCCGAAAAAAGTGGTGGCGTGTGGTGGCTGTAGATAATTGGTGGCTGAGATTGATAGGGTTAGTGGCGGCTATTCAGAGCTCTCGACTTCCAACCCCTCAATCGGCCTACGTACCCCGGTATTTATAGGGGATCAAGCCATACGTAGTTCTTGGAGAACAAGAAACCCAAATGGGCTTGGATAACGAACCAGCTTCCGGAATGTTCTACTATGAGGCCTAACCACAAAGGCCCAAGGCTCATCCAAGATCTCAAGACTTCACGGATAAGGAAACTTCCCCCGTCGAGGACTAGTCCTATCCGTTACCAGCTATTTCTTGATTTCAAGGATGCAGGTATAGCCGTGGTTTACCCCAAGTGCAGAACGCATCCCTGTCCCCCGAATGAGAAGCACCCACCAGATAGCAGGACAGGTGATCCAGAGCTTTTGGGTGCAAAGTGCAGGATTACTCCAAAGTTCCCCAATGAGAGCGCGCCCATTGGCTACAGGAACAGAGCTCCCAAAGCACACACCAAAAAGTCCCCATCTTTCCACCTTAGGGCGCGCCCTTAGTGTTTAAGAAGGGTCCTTATATCCAGGCAAACCCCTGGAGGCCTTCTGCGACGGACATCCCCCTCCTGAGATACGACAGGAGGGAATTCTTCAACTTCTGGAATCCCAACTGGAGTGGAATCCACTCTTGAGTGAAATTCATACTTGAGTGGAATCCTAGGAGAGATTTCTTCGATGTCTTCTTACAAAACCAACCTGAATAGATTTGTCACCATGTTTCTATACTTAGGGCGCGCCCTCTTTGTAGAGAAAGAGAGGGCGCGGCCTGATTTCTCCATTTCCTATAAAATCCTTAATTAAACCTAGAATCCCCCAAATTGAACCCGTAATTTAACCCGAATCCATCTTGAAAAACCCGAACCGAATTTTGGCTATAACAACTACCCCCCAATTCCATATAAAATTGAAAATGAAATATGGAATTTTCTCTAAAAACCCAAAATTCTTCTCGTAACTTTTCTTCTTCAGGGCGCGTCCTCGTTCTTTTTGCCAAAACTATCTTCTTGGCAACTCTAGTTTTGATTTCTACATAGAGGAATAACACAAATGCACCACATCTCTAAGCTTACATGAGCTAACTCGGCGTAAGAAACAAGAGATATTATACACAAGTGTAAACCTTTCCTTCTCCATTATCTCCATTTTCTTTTTCCTCTATCTAAGGGCACGACTTATAATATTTGTCACAGGTCAATTATAGATATAAGGCGCTCACGACTGATGCTGTATGCTCTCGCTCCATTATTTTTCCACTTGACATCAATTTCCACTTCAAATATTAATTATTATTTCACTCAAGGGCGCGCCTAGCTATCGAAAACGAATTAAGTTTGTCGTAGAGAGCCTGAATAGCGTTATCTAATTCTCCCATGAAAGGAATTAAGGACCGCTTAGTGCCTGCAAACAAATTAGATGTTTCTGGACCATCTTGACTTGGAAAGATAAAAGAATCGTATCCAACACGATAACCAACTAAATTAACATTGACTTTGTCTATTGCCAAAGTGATGCTTGCCCCAGCCGAATTGTAGAGTGTCACCTGAACATATCGATCTGCATTTACCCAACTGAACGCTTCTCGGAGTTGGGGTATGCCATAGATTGTGGCTTGGCTTCCCATCTCATGTCGAAGATTTTGAATGAAATCACCATACGTTGTTTGGCTGGCACCACGAACGTAGAAGGGCACCACACAATAATATTTTGATCGAAGTCCATACACGCAAATGCTACTAGCCATCAATGCTGCAGCAAAGGCAAACACAAAGAGCCTTGATAGTGTTATTGACATTGCTTCCTGCCCATATTCATCTTCCAAATGTTCATGCGTGTTATCCTCCAAATGAATTTCTGGATTGCAGTAGTGACCATTATTTCTGGATTACAGTACTTCTCGTACGTAGAGCCTGCCATTCACTATATTTGTTTACTTGTACTTTTTCCGCAACATTCCTTCAATTTTGTAGCACTCTTGTACTTAGAATTACTTCTTCAACGATCATTTAACTCTCAACAAATTTCTTTGTCAAGTTTTATTTATTAATACAAGGCTCGCCCATTTGCCTTGTACTATTTGAGTGACCCATCTCTTCTTCTTTGACATTACTTTAGCATTTGCTCTTTCCTTAACTCGCGGGCCCAACAACAAAATTTGATTCTAGTATTGGCGTCATCTCTTTACAAGGCGCGCCCTTATGATATAAAATGCGTAGCTTTTTCTTGTTAAATCCTTGCAAATACATAACTCGGCAGGATCCTCTCAATTATTCATTTTCTTTTGACAGACGTGCCTATTTTTTCATTCTTCTTGTACGAGCCTTTGACTTCATCATCCCATTTGTCTTCTCCATTTTATTAATAAACTATCCAAGTTTATCGTTTGTTTTAACATGTACACACCCGTGTACAAACATGCATGTGTACATGTTTTATTCCCTTTTTTTTTGTTATTAACAAGTGTTGCGGGTTCCGCCACTAAGTCACCATATTTTTATTCTTTTGTCAACACATGTGGATCCATGCATTCTCCTTCCAATCATAAGTCAAATAGACTCTTGTGTCTTGACAGTACTTCACTTGTTTTATTTTATTGAAAATCTCTCATATTAGCATTTTTACACCACCACATGCTAATCTCTCTTCTTGTTTCTTGATTCATATATATCCCATCTTCTATTTTATGGACGTGACACATAAAAAGCAAAGTCACCAACTTTGCATGCTCCATCACTATTTAAGTGGACGCGTTTTCGTTAGATGCCACACCTCTCCATTACATTTTTTATTCTACATATATATTGATTCTTGAATGCACAACTTCCATTCTTCATTTATCTCCACTTGAGTTATTTTCTTTCTTCTATTCCGAGTTGCCGAACCTAGCTTCGTTTCTTGGTTTCATATGTTCATCTTCAGAAAACTCTAGGCCTACACCTCTTCAATTTTCCAAGGGCGAGCCCTTCTTCAACATATCACCCTCTCGAGTCATGAATGTCAAAAATGTCTCCAGCTTTTTCCATTTGCTATTGACGTAATGGTACCAGGACGCGTCCTTCTTCAATAATCAATATTTTTCTTTTACACGTCAAGCAAGTCTCGTTCTACCACCAATCTTGCTTATATATAAAGTCTACAGCCTCCATTTTATTTTAGAAAAGGCGCGTCTTCAGTTTGTAAGAAAAAATGCCATGTATAGCCTTGAGATCAATTGGTTTACATTTTTTCATGTATTTATCTATTTGCAGGCCCCACCATGTCTTAACTCCCTCACATTAAATTATTAAAACACACACATGCTCATGATCACGTATATGCAAGCTCATCACTTCATTTTTCCTTTTATCCTTGTTTATAATAATTGTTGCGGGTCCCACCTCTATGCAACACCATTAATTCACACTCCTTGCAATACCTCTTCATTTTATTTTTACGAGACTAAGGCTCATGTCTTTCTTTGCACTTCTTTATTAACTTCTCTTTGCTTGGACTTGTGTGTGGCCCACTACTTAAATTACCACCTATCAATGCCAACCAAACAACCACAAAGGTGTATCCTTTCCAAACCCACTCTTTATATTTGAGCTCCTTTCGCCATGATAGAAATAAAACTTCATCTTCTTTCACATTAGTCATGAAAATATAAGCTACCAAAATTTAGCTCATGCAGAGCAGGCATGCTAATCACCCCATTGTTTATAAACCAAATTTTTGTAGGCGCGCCCTCCAACTTCAAATACATAATTATCTTCTAAATATATATCTTCTCCTGGTGATCCTTTATTTTCAATTTCGATATTTATACTTTTCCGTTTGAGGGTGCAGTCAGCTTTTCTCTACTTGTTCATATTTCACCTTTTTTTTTATTGTTGTATACAGGATTTCATTAATTCGCATCTCGCCATGTAAGTAGTACAGCAGTTGGTGTTTCTTGTTTCATGATCACTATAAAATGAAGTAACCTGCGTTTACATATTTTGTTGTAAAAGCGCGCTCTTTCTTTACGACTAAACCCACAAGCTTCTTCTTCACTTTATTCTTTTTCTTTTAAAATTTTCCTCATTGAGAAATCCAGGTATGCGTGTGTACTGTTCTCCTGATAATAAAGGACACGTCCTCCTCTTTTATATAGTATGAGTTGTATAGGCAGAGGCTTGTTTTTTTTTTAAGGGCGCGCCTGAGGGTTATACTATTCCTTTCTTCAATTAAACCAGGCGCATCCAACCTTCAGAAATCTTCTAGAGGTTTCGTCTCTCTTTTGTATGGAAAATTGCATATAGAGAATCTGACAATAGTTTTCGTGTCTCCTTTATTTGTGTATGTATGTAGCCTGTAAGCATTTTCCTACTAAATTGTTGAATTTCCATGCTAGTTTATCACTCCATCTTGCAGATATTATTTACTTTTCATATTGCATAAAAGAATTCCATATCTCAACTAATTGTCGAAGACGCATCCTCCATTATAAGGGATTGTGCAAATTCACCCTAATGGGCGCACCCCATATGGATTGCTCTACTTCAATCAACTTCTGGTAGAAAGAGTGCATTCTCCGGTCACTGGCTATTTCAAATCTCATCCCATAAAGGGGCATCTCAAAATGAGGCATCCTATGAGTAACATCCCTCGAAGAGGCATCTCACTAGAAGGCATCCAATAAAGGGCATCTCACAAGAGGTATCTCACAAAGAGGCATCCCCGTGGAGGTATTCCGCTGTTCATACAAATTGTCGTGGAATACATGTATATGTAGGGCTAGGGAGGTGCATCGGTACTACCCCCCAGTATCAGAATATCATTCCTTAAAGGAGCATCTCTTAAATAGGCATCCCAAGAGTGAATTTTAAGAGAGAGCCGTTGGAGTTGCCGAGGGTGATAACAAAGTCTCTTCTAGTCCGGATGAATGTAATTCTTGTGTAGAGGGGCTCCCTCATGACCTTGGGGCCTCAACCTGCCTATCAGGGGACGGACTCTAATATCTATGGGGCCGCACATCAATACAATTTTCTTTAATCAAAAGATATGCCATGGATCGTTGTGATCATACTTGCAGACGAAGCCACAACAAGAGGTTGATAAGTTAAGGCGCGCCCTGACGCCTATCATTCAGGTCATTGTAGATATGAGGGCGCATCCTCTGTAGCAAAGTATTGTTTCTTCATAGAGGGGCTCGCTCACGACCTTTGGGCCTCAACCTGATGATCAGGGGGCACACTCTATGGTTCGTGGGGCCGCAACTCAACAGCTTTTTTCCTTCTGGAGTCCAAGCAATAAATTATCCTCGTAGGTATTGGAGTCCACTTGAGCACTTGCATTTTCTCTTGAGGGCGCGCCCTAACCGACAAGGTCCTCTGAGGGAGAGCTCCTTGAGGGCGCGTCCTATGTTGGAGGATTTTCCTGAAGTTAAGTCATGATGTAGAGCATTTCCCTGAGGGTGAGGATTCTCACCCTCTCTTCCACTAGTTGCACTATGAGAAATAAAGGGAACAATTGTAGGGCCTTTCTTTCTTGAGGGCGCCCTCAGCAACATGTCGAGGACTATTTCTCACGTGTTAGTAATTAGGCCAAACTCTGTCATTCCTACATCCTTGGCTTCTTTATCTTCCAGCAAAATCTCAAGGAAGGGCTCGCTCGTGTCCATGGGGCCACGACCAGTAATTCTCTCAAAATCTGGGGCACTCTCTATGGATCACGGGGCCTCAATTCCAAGTTTTCTTCTTTTTTAGGCCAGGCAAACCCCTGGAGGCCTTCTTACCAGGCAAACCCCTAGAGGCCTTCAGAGGGAGATGTCGCTCGGGAATATCTAACATGCTGAGATCTTACAAATTGGGATGTAGCGATTGACAGTTCTTGAGATCTTCTATGGACAAGATTTTCCACCTATAACAATTCATCTAACAGAAAGTTTTAGATGTTACCTGGAAGCCGCGTCCTGTAGATAAGGACACTTTCAATCATCGAATTCTCTTAGAAGTTGTAAATCATCTGCACATTAATATTTTTCCTAAGGATGCGTCTTTTACAGAAGCGTTCTCTATGTGAAAGCCTTCAGAAGAACTCAACATTAAAAACTCCAACTTATGGGGTATTATCTGGCGGAGTACCCCCCAAGGATGGAGGTTGAGTTGTTTGAGCATTCCTTTGATTCTGACCTTGAGGCTGTGGATTTCCTTGAGTTGTGGATTTCCTTGAGACTATGGATTTCCTTGAGGCTGTGGATTCCCCTGAGAATTGGTCTGAGGACGCGCCCTTTCTTTTATGGGGCGACCTATCCCTTCGATATATGTATATTCTCAGGTCATCGTACTCACGGCTACTTCTTCTTTCAGTATTATCGTGAGGAGCTTGCTCATATCCAAGGGGCCTCGACCTGTAATCAGGGGGCGCGCGCTGTGGATTTCCATTCCGAGGAAGGGCTCGCTCATGTCCAAGGGGCCTCGACCTGTGATCAGGGGGCACGCGCTGTAAATCACGGGGCCTCGATTCCAAGTGCTTTTCCTTCTTCTGATGCTCAAGGAATTCCATTCTTAGATCGTCGCCATTAAGCCTTATTCTTAGACATTCCTTCAAGCTTGAGAATTCCTTTCTCTTACCAGCGAGGTTTTCCTCATTTCTTTGGATTTCACTGAGGGCGTGCCCTGACCTATGTGGGTGAGGAGCCGCCCTCTCTTGAACAACAGGTCCCTTTGATCATCAGCTTTCTCGTTGCGATGTTCCACAGCAGGGGATCAATAAGAAACCTTAAATATTACATAGAGGACGTATTCAGCCATCGAATTTTCCTAGAAGTTGGAAATCATCCGAGCCTTGGCTACCACCCTCAGGGCGCGCCCTGAGAGTTCTTGGTGATTCTCCTTCACCCTCTTTAACTTGGGGATTCTCCTGCAAAAGTCCAAGAAACAAACAACAAAAATCTCAACAAAATAAGCCAAGGGTTACCTTGAGGGCGCATCCTGATGGTGAGGGCGCATCCTGATGGTGAGGGCGCGCCCTGATGGTAGACTAGTTCCCGATAATTGCGCCTCTTCCCTGAAACATCCTTCTTCGAATCATATTTAAAATTACCCCTTGGAAAACCTAATTCAACGTCGCTGACCGGAAACCACCGCCTTTGAACATACCCGGAACCATCTTTTTGCAGCAATAGCGTGAAAATCATCTTTAGAACTAGGGGTACGCCCAGAACGGTGAGGGCGCGCCCTCTCTTGAGGATCCAACAACCTCTTCGAGAACTCTCCTCAATTTTGGGGGCTTTCCCTGTTCGGCGATGATTTCGTGGGATACTCCGAGATTTTCTCCTACTTTGTTGCTCTTCCTCCACAGAACACAATCTTGCCCCGAAACTATTTATGGCATCTCCCATAATATACAGCTGTTCCATTAATGCTGAATTACGGATAAGAACGGGCGGCTGTCCTCCTGCGGCGGCCGGAGTTCCATGGTGGTGTGGAGGAACAAAGATCTCCTCCGGAACATAAGCTTCATGACGAGCTTGGCTACCCCCAAGCTATCTTCAGAATTGTAACCATCTTCTTCGTGAAAACCTTCACCTCGATTGTGAGACATCTTTTCCTCCTAAGATGAAGATCTTGATTGGACCCCTCCTTCTAGCGCCAATTTGTTGACGGAGGAATTTGGGAACAACAAAATTCGAGGTACGTCGCCGGAAACAATATCTTAGACGGTGGTTTTTCTCCGAAAAAAGTGGTGGCGTGTGGTGGCTGTAGATAATTGGTGGCTGAGATTGATAGGGTTAGTGGCGGCTATTCAGAGCTCTCGACTTCCAACCCCTCAATCGGCCTACGTACCCCGGTATTTATAGGGGATCAAGCCATACGTAGTTCTTGGAGAACAAGAAACCCAAATGGGCTTGGATAACGAACCAGCTTCCGGAATGTTCTACTATGAGGCCTAACCACAAAGGCCCAAGGCTCATCCAAGATCTCAAGACTTCACGGATAAGGAAACTTCCCCCGTCGAGGACTAGTCCTATCCGTTACCAGCTATTTCTTGATTTCAAGGATGCAGGTATAGCCGTGGTTTACCCCAAGTGCAGAACGCATCCCTGTCCCCCGAATGAGAAGCACCCACCAGATAGCAGGACAGGTGATCCAGAGCTTTTGGGTGCAAAGTGCAGGATTACTCCAAAGTTCCCCAATGAGAGCGCGCCCATTGGCTACAGGAACAGAGCTCCCAAAGCACAAACCAAAAAGTCCCCATCTTTCCACCTTAGGGCGCGCCCTTAGTGTTTAAGAAGGGTCCTTATATCCAGGCAAACCCCTGGAGGCCTTCTGCGACGGACATCCCCCTCCTGAGATACGACAGGAGGGAATTCTTCAACTTCTGGAATCCCAACTGGAGTGGAATCCACTCTTGAGTGAAATTCATACTTGAGTGGAATCCTAGGAGAGATTTCTTCGATGTCTTCTTACAAAACCAACCTGAATAGATTTGTCACCATGTTTCTATACTTAGGGCGCGCCCTCTTTGTAGAGAAAGAGAGGGCGCGGCCTGATTTCTCCATTTCCTATAAAATCCTTAATTAAACCTAGAATCCCCCAAATTGAACCCGTAATTTAACCCGAATCCATCTTGAAAAACCCGAACCGAATTTTGGCTATAACAATAGCCAATGACATTTAGTAAATATATTAATTTTTACCCAATATAGAACATCTAGCATTTTTAATAAAAATAAAGTTATAATGTAACAAACATTAACAATAGAACTCAGATCAGAGCCCTGCAAACCCTCTACGTTTTTTGTGTTTTTTTTTTTTTTTTTTTGCAAATGAGCAACAAAGATGATACAAATCATAAAGTAGAGGAAAAATTGAATTACCTGTGACATATCGTATACATGATCTCAGCCTTGGTCACTATGTTAGGACTTTTTTTTGTTTAAACCAAAATTTTATTAAGATAAATCAAGAGCTGACAACTCAATAATACTATGAGGGAAAGAACTAGTAGGAACAGACTTACTCCCTACATCAATGTCCTATCTAGCTATATAGTGAGCTACTACATTACCTGATCTCCTATACTCCTAATAACAATGTTACAATCTAAACCTCTTCAAACCATTTCTTCGATCTCCTAATATCTTCATAAAACAAGAACAACGGAGAAAAACAAACCACATTTCTTTTTATGGTTGATATTACATCGAACGCATGACCAAGACGTTGGGAAATTTCGAGACCAAACAAGGCAGCTGCTAGCCTCTACCAAATCAGCTCCCCACCTCACACCTAACTTCTTAGCAGCCACTGCAATATCCTAACCTGCTGAGTTCCTAATAACCACAGCCATCCCGACATATACTTCTTCCCTTACATGAGCATTAGTGTTGACTTTCATATAACCTACTGGATGAGGAGACCACGATGTAGACCTACCTACCATTTTTGTACCACATAATTTCTTGCATAGCCTCGATAATCATGAACTAATAGCCAGATGCAGTTTGAGTGGCATTGGGTATATGGTTTGCTCAAACATTCTCATATTCCGTACATTAGAGTACAACAGAGGTGAACGCCATCCTTTGGCATTTTTCTGACTATCCAACACAATCTTTCTGATAGCTGGAGCATTCGAGAGATCAACCAAATAAGAGGTTTGTCTCCTCCAGATTTCTCTAATGCTGGGACCTAATTGGTTGTAAACTCCCTACATAGCTAGCTAAAAATCAAAATTACAATTTTAGTTGAGTTTGGCTTAGTTTAACATCATGTTAATTTTTTAGTACTATAAAATTAGTAATATTAATAATATTCATTCACGTAAAAGTCAGTTTTTTGTAACATGTTGATATATATCCATACATGTACAGGACTGTTTTTTTCCATAACATGAAACAAAAGAATAGAAGGAATAAAGTTATAAAGGTAATTTAGCAAAAAAAAAAGTTATAAAGGTGAAGAAAGGGATGTGAAGACTTCAAGTTTTAAGATTAAAATTGAATTCCCTTTTTATTTTCCGACAAATTTGATATTCTTTCCTTTTCATGCTAAAATTTCCTTGTGATGACAATATGTATCTAATATAAGAATAATGCTAGGGGCACCAAATTTAGTCCCCAAAATTTTTCTCAAATATACGTGGCGGATCCTGATTTGTTGTAATAATAAATGGGCCACTGTATTTACACCAACAATCCCAATCAAAAAATTCTAAACTGCCACATCATCCAACATGTCATTTGGGAACAATATTTTGTACATAATTTGGTGTCTCTAGCACTACTCCTAATATAATACTCCCTCATTACCCAATTGTTTACATTTATGAGAGAGTATTTGGCACGCATTTTAATATGCATATAAAGTATAGTTCTATAACTTAGTGTTAAAATATTCTTTTTTTGATTAAATATATAAACATTCTACTTTTAGTAAAAATCATAAAATTGTAAAAATAAGTTATAGAGACGTAGGGAGTACTAAAAATTATGAGTAAAGTGATTGGTCTGTCAGAATTCTAATCATTTAATTAGTACATAGCTGAATATTTTAGTATAATAAGTAGTTGTATATTAAATACTTTACTCTTACTATAATTGTTATAATTTTTTATTATCATTATTATATTCTGAAAATTATATCATATATATAATTGGCGTAAGGGAGTTATGATGGTCGTCTGGTCGTCAGGGCTAAAAAAGTAAATTAATTAAAAATGGGCCAAGAACGAGTTGGGCCTGGTTTTAAAAACCAGCTAAAACTATGCTACCAACTAACTAATTAATGGTATTTTAAATTTAACAAATAAGTAGATCAAAAAAGAATGCACTAAAATAACACATGATAAAATATAAAAAATTAAAGTTGAGAAAATTATTGTTAACTAAAATTAATACAAAGATATTATAGACTAAAGTTTAAAATATAATTAAAAAAACTTTAACACAAAATAGTGTTTCAAGGAAACCTAATTATTATAAAAAGGAATAAAAAATTTTACTTTAAAATTTTACAACAAACATGTTTTTAAAATTTATACTAACAAAGTCAACACAAATAAGTAAATTGACGTTTTATTATTTTGCAAAGATTCTAGATTCGGTACTAAAGTTGTAAATAAATTAAAAATAATCTAAAAATCCAAAAAAACATTAATTTATAGAAAATCTAAATATAATAAAATGCACTAAAATAACACATGATAAAATGGTAAAAAATTAAAGTTGAAAAAATTATTGTTAAATAAAATTAATACAAATATATTTTAGACTATGAAACATTAAAATATATGTTAGACTAAACCTTAATATATAGTTAGAAAAAAATTGTTTACCAATTAAAAGTACATTTAATTATAAAACAAAAAAGGTCTTTAAAAAATATATGGTAAAATAAGATATTAAAAAAGTAATAAAAAAACAAGTTATAATTGGAGATGACACCAAAATTCAACCAAATATAATCTACAAAACAAACGTCAATTTAAAAAAATCTAAATTTAGAAAACTAAAAACAACAATAAACTTTAATGTAATGCACTTAAATCAAAATAAACCAGCACAATATAATTTACAAAAAAATATCGTTTATCAAATAAAAGTGGTTTAAAAAAATTATTTTAATAAAAATCATTAAAGATTCTATTTTTAGGTTTGACAATAAATATATTTCTAAAATTTAAATTACAAAAATGTGAGCATAAATCAACAAATAAACAAATTCTTACTTTGCAAAGGAAAAATTGAAATTAAAATAAACGAACACAAATCAATAAATGAACATATTTTAAATTAGAAAGCAATCCAAACATTCACAAAATAAATTTATATTAATATCTAAATGTAATGCAACATAAAAACCCCTAAGATTACTGAAGGTAGTGTTTTTCGTAAGTTCGTTCACAGGGAAGGACTCTCAATATTGATTCCAAGTAGATTATCTCTTACAATCTAGAAGTGTGTAAATGGGGGGTTTTGAGTTTGGTTAAGGTGTTTTATCGAACACCTTGAATACAAGAAATAAATTGCTATAGAAATACAACTATGTTAATGACAAACATCCAAATTTACCAACACAACACAATGAGTGAATTAGCAAGATATAAGGATATTTGACCCAAGGATAATGGTAACTCAAGCACTTTAACACAACAAGCAAAATATATCCAACTCTACCTAACCAAGATAATTGGTGAAGCACACAATCACTTATTTCTCTTCTATTATAAACACTAATTTAGTGAAGCACATAAATTAGCTCACTTGACACTAGCAACCAATAATGAAGCACTATCAATTTAACCAAGTCAAGGAATTAAACAAAGAGAGGCTAGGACAAACCCAAGGATGAAGAGCTCAACCTAGGTATTTGCACTTGAATCTTGTGGATTTAGGTACACTAAATCTTGTGGATTTAGGTACACTAAATCTTGTGCTACTATAATGAATGAACTAACGATTACGTATTAGAACAAATAATTAGCAATTGAAGATACAAGAAGAGTAAGGTGAAGCAACTTACAAATCTCCAAGCAAAATCATGAGCAATACATCACAAGCATTCAAGATAGAGTTAAATAAATCTTACTTAAATTGAAATGGGTTTAGTACAAAAATTCCTCCTTGAGCCAAATAATGGAGTTAGTTACTCATAATCAATGCTAAATTATGAGTAATTAGTGTTTTTCTCTCTACTTGACTAACCCTAATTTTATCCTTGAAGAGGCTAGGTTAGATGAAGATGAAGTTAGATGTAGGTTAAGTTATGAAGATAAGATATAATGAGCCTTCTTTTAATACACAACAGGTTCTGTACGGCTTGTTGAACGGCCGTACAGCTGCCCGTACAGAAAATCTGCTCCTTTGAACGGCCTGTCGAACGGCCATACATCAGCCCGTACGAGATAAAATCTTCAAGATAATACATTAAACACCTCCCGACATCGCGATCTTTCCTCTTCTAACTTCCCTCTTGAATAATCTTCGCTTTCAAGCCCAAAATAATCCATCTTTTCAACAATTAAGCATGAGGCACTGAAAGATGAAAAACATAATTAATATCGATAAAACTACATTCGAAACGAACAAAAATGAAAGAGAATAAAAGACAAAATGTGTATAAAATACACATTATCAAATCTTCCCCCACTTAAACTTTGCTAGTCCCGAGCAAACTAAAATTAACATAACCATATACTCCTAACTAGTACCACTTTCGTATGTGATCACGGTTGCATTTGGCATATGCAACAAGTCCTTGGAACCCCTAGGTAGCCCTAGTGGACGAGTGAGGTCTCGTGAGGGTTTGTAGATGATGTACCCCACAAAATCACAAAAGCAACTAATAAATAAGAAACTAACAATACCTAATAATTAAACTAACTACTACATTCACATGTCCGAGTCGTCTACTTGTAACTAAAATCAAACATATAGAGCTATTCACCTTGTCATCCACTAAAACGAGCTAACAACCAATTCAAGAATCAAGATAACACACTGTTGTGGATCTAAATCTGGATTACGATTTGTTATTATTGCTAGGGTGGTTGAGCTTCGCGCTTTAATGGCTGTTTCTGCGTTCGAGACTGTAATCGGTCCTCACAGAGTGCCTACGTATCTCGTATTGAGAATCAAGCCAACGTAGTTCTGAGAATGAGGGGTCAGGCCCTTTATATAGGCTGAGAAGCCTTAGAATTATGGTAGGATTCGGAGACTTGGTGGGCAAGTCTTTGAGGAAGGTTCTAGATCTATTCCTTGTAGGAATCAGTTTCCATATTGAATTGTGCATCTTGGAGGATAAGTCAGGCAAGAGTAATATCCTTGTTTGACTCTTATTTGCTGAGCTGTTTATTACCCTTAATACTAATTACGAAATTAATATTATAATTAGGGTTTTGGGCCCAGCTGGTGGGCCCCACGTTTGGACCATTCTTGGCCTAATTAATGCCACATTAAATGTGACTTTAGGGCTTACTTTTAGCCCATATCATTTGCCCCCCAACTTCTAGGAAAGCTGATCAGGCTTTCCATGAAGTTTAACTTGTCTAACTCGAGACTCGGGTCAGGGTTTATCTTTGTACACTAGTGTTTCACGAGTATTGTCTTTATGTGAAGCGTGGAGCGACCGACGCGTTCACGACAATGTTAATTCGATGCTAACCGGCACTAATCAGTCTTAACGATGCTTAAACAATGTTTAAACAACGTTAAGCAGCATAAACGGCACTAAACAGCGCTAAACGGCCTTAAACAATGCTTAAACAGTGTTAAACAATGTTGAAAGGACAAATTGGCACTCGCGGTGCTTAAACGATACTAATCGGTGTTAATCGGCACTAATCAGTGCTTAAACGACACTAATCGGTGTTAATCGGCACTAATCAGTGCTTAAACGACACTAATCGGTGTTAATCGGCACTAAACAGCGCTAAACGAAGCTAAACGGAGGAGATTCGGGAAAATTTTAACCTCTTCCGGGCAACGAGGCAGCCGACAAGGGTCCCGGTCAGCTGCCAGGAGATCCTGGTCGGCTGCCAGGAGATCCTGGTCGGCTGACCCATCCTTGATGCACCTGGTCGGCTGCCAGGAGATCCTGGTTGCCTGCCGGGTGCTTCTCGATCGTCTGACACGTGCTTCTCGATCGTCTGACACGTGCTTCTCGATCGTCTGACATGTGCTTCTCGATCGTCTGACATGTGCTTCTCGATCGTCTGACATGTGCTTCTCGATCGTCTGACATGTTGACGGGAAATCCATGTTGACATTAATGATGTCACACGATGCTTAAACGACGTTTCAATGTCTGAGTAAACGACGTTAAATGGCATAAAACGGCACTAAACGGTGCTAATTCGAAGGTCGATGTTTGTCACGGAAAGTGAGAAACCTTCAGCAAAACCATCAAACGATTCAATCAAACGATAGGGGGTGCCAAAATGAGTATCGGGAAGTCAGATTGAGCCTCTTTGTGGCTCCCGGTCAGCTGCCAGATGCTCCTGGTCGGCTGCCAGGAGATCCTGGTCGGCTGCCAGGAGATCCTGGTCGGCTGACCCTTCCCCGATGCACCTGGTCGGCTGCCAGGAGATCATGGTTGCCTGCCGGGAGATCCTGGTCGGCTGCCAGGAGATCCTGGTCGGCTGACCCTTCCTTGATGCACCTGGTCGGCTGCCAGGAGATCCTGGTTGCCTGCCGGGAGATCCTGGTCGGCTGCCAGGAGATCCTGGTCGGCTGACCCTTCCTTGATGCACCTGGTCGGCTGCCAGGAGATCCTGGTTGCCTGCCGGGTGCTTCTGGTTGCCTGCCGGGTGCTTCTTGATCGCCCGACAGGTGCCTCAAGTTGTTTTGAAGTGTTTTGGTCACCTATGACTTTCAAGGATCCAAAACCTCGATCTCGATCTCGATCTTGATCTTTGATTTAGTATATTGGTCACCCGTGACTTTCAAGGATTCAGAACCTCGATCTCGATCTTAGGGATCCAGAACCTCGATCTCGATCTCGATCTTGATTTCTAATTTAGTATATTGGTCACCCGTGACTTTCAAGGATTCAGAACCTCGATCTCGATCTTAGGGATCCAGAACCTCAATCTCGATCTCGATCTTGATTTCTAATTTAGTATATTGGTCACCCGTGACTTTCAAGGATTCAGAACCTCGATCTCGATCTTAGGGATCCAGAACCTCGATCTCGATCTTAGGGATCCATGAGGTCGGCTGCCAGGAGATCCAGGTCGGCCAGACCCTTCCTTGATGCACCTGGTCGGCTGCCAGGAGAGCCAGGTCAGCCAGACCCTTCCTTGATGCACCTGGTCGGCTGCCAGGAGAGCCAGGTCGGCCAGACCCTCTCCATGGCACCTGGTCGGCTACCAGGAGAGCCAAGTTGCCTGCCGGGAGCTTCTTGATCGCCCGACAGGTGCTCCATTGTTGCTATGTCGTGCCTCTCGGAGCTTTTCGCAATGCCTGGAGTCTCGTTCTAGAATCACGTCCTTGATCACGGATGTTGTACACCTCCTTTCAGAGCATAATTAGTCTCTTTAATAGCAAAGACTAACTGATTGTATTCTACCTTCCTTAAACGTAATTAGCTCCTTAAGCTCAGATGAGTGCCTTGGCACAGCTTATTACTATATCTTTACGTAAATCCTTCTTTTCTTTCCCGGAATCATATATACCGGTATAATTATTGGCGGATATAGCAGATGAAATCCATCTTTCTGTAGATGAACGATAGATGATCTGCAAACACGAACCAAGCTGTGTTTCAACCTGATATAGAAGGTCATCCATCTTCTATAAAAGAGTGGGGGGAGCCTTCATTTTCATTCACTTCACTTCTTCTTACTTCTAAAATTCTCTCTGAAGTTCTCAAGTTCTAAAGCTCTCAAGCTCTAGCTTCAAGTTCAAGCTCAAGATGGCAGATGGCGACCGCGCTCCAGCTTCGTCATTCTCTATGTCAGAGGCGATGGCCAAGAGAGCCTTGGCCAAAACATTGCGAGGTAATCTTCGACTGAATCCCCCTAGATATATTGATCGTCGATTTGATTCTTTAATTGACTTGTTAAGTACTATGAGGGATGCATTTCCTAACAATTCTGAGTTAGCTGCGTACCATAGTCCGTCCAAGTTCGACAAGCAAGATGTCGAAAATATTAAGAAGTTATATGGCTTTCCGGATGTGATCAAGGTTTGCCTTCCTAGCTTAGCTGACAGAACCTGTAATTGGCACCCAGAGAGGCTATGTGTCTACAAAGGTGCCCTGGAAGCAGGTCTGAGATTCCCGGTAGACCAGTTCATAATAAGGCTCTTAGCGGAGCTTCAGGTTCATCCCTGCCAATTGTATCCCAATGCATGGCGGTTGATTATCATCTTTATGCTGAGATGTCGAGATCTAGGTATCGAGCCTACTACTACCATGTTCAGGAGCATATTCGCCGCCAAGAATTCTTCTGAGGCTCAGAAGGGATGGGTCACTATTCAACATAGATCCAATGTTCCACATATTGTGAATGCTTTTTCATTCCCAGATTCCCATCACTACTGGGACAGAGAATTCGTGACTCTGGTATGGCGTGGTGGCGATTGGGGCCAATTCTTTATGTCTAAGTTTGGGGAAGTGCATGATGCTACACATTTTGTATGTGATCTTGACGAGAAGGAGCTTTTTGATCGTGATCGACTACTTGCTGACGACGGCCGTACTCACTACAAAGTTTTCTTAACCGAGAAGAGACTTGTAGAAGCTGGACTTAGCTTACTTTCTGTTGATGGTAATTTTTTACCTTTATGTTATGAACCCTGTTTGTTCTTATTCTGATATCTTTTCTGTTGTCTTTTCAGTTGCTGAGGAGATCGACAATCGGCCCGAAAACCAGCCGAAAGTTACTAGGAGGATGATCAAGAGAGCCGAGGCGGCTTGCATTCAACCCGGGCCGAAGATCTCTCAGTTCCTGTCGGGATGCTCTTCGAAGAGATCACGGAATGCTGACGGGAGAGTCAAGACCCCCTTCATCCCTGGTTGGGGAATTTGTGAGCAAGATTCTGTCTTGGGATGCCCAGAGTCAGCCTTGGATTGGTCCAAGTTCAGCATCACTCCCCCCGACCTTCTGACTGTAATAGCCGGGGACAAATTTGACGAGGCAGAGAAACTCGGGGCTCAAGCTCTATATCAGGTTTCCCACCTTCCTTCCTAGACATAGTATTTTTACTTAACTTGTGATTATAACTGACTTATCGGTTCTTGGTTCCAGGCGAATGCCCAGTTCCAAGCTAGCATTCGGCTAGGCCGTGCATACCGAGATGAGAATGTGGCTTTGAAGAAGGAGAAAGCAACTCTTGATGAGAAATATCAAGACTTGGAGTCCAGGGCCATCCGGGCTGAAGCTGATGCTCATTCTATCCAGAGACAGTATGACTCCCTGTATAACAAGAGGGCAATAGACTGCAAGCAAGTGGTGAAAGCTTATCAGGAGTCTGAGGATTTCTTTGAGCTTATAGATAAGCATGACGATGAAGTACGCCCGGGTATCATGTCTGTTGGCTGGGATCGAGCCATCAATGCTGTGAGTAAGAGGCATCCTGTTGTGGTTTTCCCGAGGGACTTTCCAAGTCCGTATTGTCAAGTTGCTTCGGGCGCCGAGGCCATGCCGGTAGCTCAGGCTTCGGGCTCCGGCTCTAGGGGACGTCATCGTCGTTCTGGTTCCGGTTCAAGGGGTGTCCGAGCAACTGTGGATGGCTCAGTTTCCTCAGATCCTCGAGGGAAAAGGCCTATGACCGTGCAGAAGGGGAGAGTGGTTCGTCCAACAGTCACCTCGAAGAAGGTAGTTGGAGATAGCTCCTCTTCCGAAGAGGAAGAGGTTGAGGCAATGGAAGTAACAGCTCCACCAGTCGCGGTAGCCGAACCGGGTAAAGGCCATAATGAGGACAGCTCTGAGGAGGAGAGTGATGAGGAGAGTAGCGAGGAAGAGACTGATGAGGAGGAGAATGACGAGGAGGAGAATGGCGAGGAGGATTCCTCGGGTGAGTAGCTGGGATTGCTTCGGGCCTTGCATGGCCTAACTTAGCCGTATGTGGCTTTTATTTCTAGTATTTCAATCACGGTGTTTCGTGATTAAACTTTTATTCGGTTTAAACGATGTAACCCTAACTGTTGGCCCTTCGGGGTCTTTATTTATGCACTTGTTTGTTTTATTCGTATGTTCGTTTATTTTCGGTACTTGGTCTTCCTAGACTCACACTCAACAGGTGCTTGGTACGTAAACAAAACATAGAATCATAGAATGGAAAACAAGTTTGCATTAATAACTCAAAAGGGGTTAAACCCTTACATAACTCATTATTGTCCTACTCGGGGCATCAAAACCCTGGGATGGTTTTATGGAACCTTATTTCTACTTCTCCTACTAGATAAATAAAAAGCTACATCCTCACAGAGGCAAATTAAACATAATAAATCTTGAGGTTCAAGGCATGCCAAGTACGAGGCACCTCAACCCCGTCCAAGGTCTCCAACTTGTATGATCCTCGTCCCAACGTCTTCCTGACTCGATACGGCCCTTCCCAATTTGGGGCTAGTTTTCCTTTCTGGCCAACTCCAGAAGCCTCGATCTTCCTCAGAACCAAATCACCTTGTTGAAAGAACCTCTCCTTAACCCTGTGGTTGTAATAGAAGGATGCTTTCTTTTGATGCTCCACATTTCTGGCGTTTGCCTCGTCTCTGACTTCATCAATCAGATCCAGGGCGAGCTTCATACCTTCTTCATTTGTCTCAGGTTCAAATGCCTCCACTCGAGGTGATGCATGCATAATCTCCAGTGGCACAACTGCCTCAGCTCCATAAGCTAGCAGAAACGGGGTTGCTCCTGTGGTCACCTTGCAAGTAGTGCGATAAGCCCAGAGTATAGGCAGTAACTCGTCTACCCAGGTGCTCCTTGAGCGTTCAACCCTTTTCTTAAGTCCATCAAGGATGATTCGATTGGCCACCTCGGCTTGTCCATTTGCTTGCGGATGTGCTACCGAGGTAAAACGAAGCTCAATAGCATTCTCCTCACAATACTTCTTGAATTCTTCATTATTGAACTGTGTCCCATTATCCGTCACAAGGATTCGCGGGATGCCATACCTGCAGATTATGTTCTCCCAAAAGAACTGGGAAACTTGCTTGGTGGTTATTTTGGATAAAGGCTTAGCCTCGATCCACTTGGTGAAGTAGTCAATGGCGACAATCAGAAACTTCCTCTGTGCTGATGCCATAGGGAAAGGCCCAAGAATGTCCATCCCCCACATAGCAAATGGAATGGGGGAATTGACTGATGTTAACATCTCAGGCGGCTACCTGACAATCGGAGCATGCTTCTGGCACCTGTCACACCTCTTGACATAATCCTGTGCATCAGCCAGCATCTCTGGCCAGTAGAATCCCAAGCGAGTTATCTTGTGAGCGAGGGCCCTGCCCCCCAGGTGCTGCCCACAGATTCCTTCATGAACTTCTTCCAAAGCCTCCCTTGCCTCTTGAGGCCTCAAGCACTTCAAGTACGGGATAACAAATGATCTCTTATACAGAATGCCCTCAATCAAGGTGTATCTCAATGCTCTTACTGAAAGTTTCCGTGCCTCCAAGGCATCATCTGGGAGCCACCCGGTCTCAAGGTGTGCCTTGATGGGATCTATCCAAGAACTTCCCACATCAATTGGTGCCACTAATTTTGAGTTGATGGTCGGGGCCTTCAAGACCTGGAAGTAAACACTCCCTTCATAGTTTTCTATCTCAGAAGAAGCAAACTTAGATAGGGCATCGGCCTTAACGTTCTCTTCTCTGGGGATGTGTTCTACATAACACTCGTCAAACTGAGTCATGACAGCTTTTACAACTCGCAGATACTTTGCCATAGTTTCATCCTTGGCCTCAAATTCACCATTTACTTGAGAGACTACTAATCTTGAATCTCCACACACTTTGAGGTTCTTGACTCTCATGATTCTGGCCAAGCCTAAACCAGCTATCAAGGCCTCATACTCAGCTTCATTGTTGGTTGTCTGGAAATCCAACTTTAAAGCATATTCGACTGTGAACTCATCGGGGCTTTGCAGTACTAAGCCTGCGCCACTAGATTTTGTTTTTGATGCTCCATCAAAATAGAGCACCCAGTATTCCTTCTGATCAGGTTCAAGTTCTCCATCTCTATCTTGCTTCTCAGGGGTTGTTATCATTTCCTGCCCCCCGACTTCTTGGTTGCTAATGGTGCATTCAACCACGAAGTCAGCCAATGCCTGAGCCTTAATGGCTGTTCGAGGCTTATATGTGATGTCAAATTCTCCAAGTTCAATCGCCCACTTGATTAGCCTTCCACTAGCCTTTGGGCTATGCAAAATGTTTCTCAACTGTTGGTCAGTCAGGACCTCAATCTTGTGTGCCTGGAAGTACGGGCGTAACTTCCTCGAGGCTGTTACCAATGCCAATGCGAATTTCTCGACGGGAGAGTAATTTAGCTCCGCCCCGTGCAACACCTTGCTCACATAATAGATAGGTTTCTGGACCTTCTTCTCTTCTCGGATGAGAACGGCGCTCAACGCTTGCTCGGATACCGCCAGGTATATATAAAGAGTCTCTCCGGGACTAGGTTTGGCCAACAACGGGGCTTCAGTCATGTACTTCTTCAGTTGTTCAAAGGCCTCTTGGCTCTCACGAGTCCACTCAAAATCTTTCACCTTCTTCAATGCTTGAAAGAAAGGCAGGCATTTGTCACCAGACTTGGAGATGAATCTTCCTAAAGCAGCTACTCGGCCTGTCAACTTCTGCACATCTCTTATAGAGCGTGGTGGCTCCATGTCTAAGATCGCCTTGATCTTGTCAGGATTGGCTTCTATGCCTCGCTTTGAAACCATAAGACCCAAGAATTTGCCTGATCCAACGCCAAAGGCATACTTAGCTGGATTCAACATCATTTTATGGTGTCTCAGCACTTCGAATGCCTCTCTGAGGTGCTTAATGTGGTCTGCCTTGAACAGGCTCTTGACTAGCATGTCATCAACATAGACCTCCATGGTTTTTCCAATCAGATGGGCGAATATCTTATTCACCAGTCGTTGGTAAGTAGCTCCTGCATTTTTTAGACCGAAAGCCATAACAAGATAGCAGAAAACACCGAAATCAGTTATGAAAGATACCTTAGGGACGTCATCCTTGTGCATCTTAATCTGATTGTAGCCGCTAAAACCATCCATGAAGCTAAGCATCTCATGTCCAGCTGTGGCATCTATTAACATGTCTATCCTTGGTAGAGGAAAGCAATCCTTAGGGCATGCGTCATTCAAGTCGGTGAAGTCTATACACATCCTCCACTTACCGTTGGCTTTCTTGACCATCACAGGGTTAGCCAACCATTCCGGGAACTGAATCTCTTCGATAAACCCAGCTTCTAAGAGCTTGTCAACTTCCTGCTTTATGGCCTCTTGCCTTTCAGGTGCAAAGTTCCTTTTCTTTTGCTGTATTATCTTCCGATTGGGATCAACATTCAACCTATGAGTTATGAGCTGGGGATCAATCCCTGGCATATCAGCCGCTGTCCAAGCAAACACATCGCCATTCTCTTGCAAGAATGCTATCAACTCGCCCTTCAGGGGTTACTTCAAAGAGGCTCCAATGTAGGTCACCTTCTCAGGATCACCTAGCTCCAGAGGAATAGGTACTAAATCCTCTGCTGGCTTTCCTCGGTGTTCATCATCACCACGGACATCCATGTCTTCGATCGGAAGTACCTGCCCCCCGATTTCATCAGCCCTTAGTGCGGATACATAACAACTTCTCGCCATCTTCTGATCACCCTTTTGTTCTCCAACACCATTCCGGGTTGGAAACTTAATCTTCATATGATATGTGGAGGCCACAGCCTTGAAAGCATGGAGTCCAGTCCTTCCTAGGATTGCATTATAAGTCGAGGATGCCTTGATCACAAGGAAATTCAGCATCTGAGTAGCTTCCTTAGGTTCCTGTCCAATAGTCATGGGCAACTGAATAGTGCCTTCAACCTTGGATTCAACTCCATTAAATCCGTAGATTGGCATGTTGGTGGGGGTCAACTGGGAATCGGTGTATCCCATTTTCAAAAACGCATCGTGAAACAAGATATCAACAGAAGCTCCATTGTCTATCAGGACTCGTTTCACCTCCGAGTTTCCAATTACAGGAGTTATGACCAACGGGTCGTCATGGGGGAATTTCACCCCTTCAAGGTCTAAATCATCAAAACCAATCACTATCTCAGTCTTGGCACGCTTCGGGGCTTCTCCTACTATGTGCATCACTTCTCTAGCATAGGCCTTTCGGGAGTTCCGGGTAGTGCCGGCTGCTGTCGGTCCTCCCCAAATCATATTGATTACTGGCCCTCGGGGCTGTGTATTACGATCACGATCACGATTGCCGTCTCTTTTGTCATTGTCTCTCCTGTCATAGTCCCTTCTTTGGGTACCGCGATCATCATTCTTCGTGAACCTGCCTAGCTTTCCTTTCCGGATCAAAAACTCAATCTCATCTTTCAGCTGTCTACAATCATCTGTATCATGACCCACATCACGGTGGTACCTACAGTATTGATCTTTGTTCCTTTTCGCGGGGTCACCCCTAAGTGGCTTCGGCCATCGGAAGTCTTTATCCTTCTCAATATCTAGCAAGATCTGACTCCTGGGAGCGTTCAACCTTGCATAATCAGAGAACCTCGGTCCCAAACCTTTCTTCGGTGGTGAATCAGAATCCTTGCTAGTCCGGGGATACTTGTCCCTAGCATCGTACTCTTGCTCTTGCTTTCGTTTCTTCGAATCAGTAGAACCCTTGTCATTGCCTCCTGTGGCTTCCTTCTTCATGCTGTCCTCAGCCTTGATATATTTGTCGGCTCTCCGTTGAAGCTCGGCCATATTTTCAGGAGGATGTTTTGCCAAAGACCTTTTGAAAAAGAGGTCAGTGGTTCCATGTTCTAGGGCTACCATGGCCACCTTATTTTCCAGATCAGTGATGTTCAGCGTCTCCTTGGTGAACCGCTTGAGGTAATCTCTCAGATTCTCATTCTTCCCCTGCACCACATACATGAGGGATGCAGAACTTTTCTCATGAACTCTTCCGCTGATGAATTGACTCACAAAGGCAGCGCTCAACTCCTTGAAAGAGCCAATCGAGTTTGCAGGTAAGCGACTGTACCACCTTTGAGCCATGCCAGACAAGGTTTGAGGGAACGCCCTACACTTTAAGGCGTCGCTCGCAGGCTGCAACAGTAGTGCATTCGAGAACGTTCTAACATGATTTGCGGGATCGCCCGTTCCATCATAGGCCTTGATTGTCGGCATCTTGAACTTCTTTGAGATGCGAGCATTCATCACCTCCTCCGTAAACGGGGGTGTGGGATCATCAGGATCCCCAAGTGGCATCAGATCCTTAGGGTTGCTTCTGGGGGTCTCCACCCTTGTTGATTTTTCAGTTGGGGCCTCGGCCCTCCTTTGCCTTCTTGAAGGCCTCTCCAAATTTATAATTGGAATCCTCTCCGCAGTTGGAGGTGGCTGAGCTTGATTCAATCTATCTTGTTCTCTTGCAATATCGTCCTTCAACTTTAAAATCTCTGCCTCATAATCCTTGATTTTCTCAGCAGTTGTCAAGGGGAGTCCATCAGGGATTCTTCGTGTCCTTCTTTGAGGTTCTTTGCTGGCACGTCGCCTCCTCGGGGCTTCATCTCGATCATCATCCTCAGATGACGAATCATCAGTATAGGGGCCAGAGTAGTCATCATACTCTCGATCCCGGATCTGTAAGGCATGACCGCTTGGTCCAGGTTCTCTTCGTCGAGGGGGTAATTAGGCAACCCATACATAGGGTTGGTGTTCAAAGGGAGATCTGTAGTATGGATCTGTACCCCCGTGCGATCAACGTTACCAAGAGGAGAAACCACCATCTGGAGAGGATTGGTTTCTTGGCTTTGATGGACAATCACAGAGTGGGTCCCCTCTACTTGGGAAGTCGTCCCTGGGGGCTGAGTGGGCAGAGGTTGAATGACCGCCCCTGTCGATAGGAGTATTTGTCCTTCTTCAGTGACGATAAGCGGATCAGAAGTGGCTGGTGGAGCAGAGTTAAGAGGCACGGCCTCAGTTGATGTTGTCCTCCGTGTTTGAACCATGGTTGATGTTGTCTTCCCACAGACGGCGCCAAATGTTGTGGATCTAAATCTCGATTACGATTTGTTATTATTGCTAGGGTGGTTGAGCTTCGCGCTTTAATGGCTGTTTCTGCGTTCGAGACTGTAATCGGTCCTCACAGAGTGCCTACGTATCTCGTATTGAGAATCAAGCCAACGTAGTTCTGAGAATGAGGGGTCAGGCCCTTTATATAGGCTGAGAAGCCTTAGAATTATGGTAGGATTCGGAGACTTGGTGGGCAAGTCTTTGAGGAAGGTTCTAGATCTATTCCTTGTAGGAATCAGTTTCCATATTGAATTGTGCATCTTGGAGGATAAGTCAGGAAAGAGTAATATCCTTGTTTGACTCTTATTTGCTGAGCTGTTTATTACCCTTAATACTAATTACGAAATTAATATTATAATTAGGGTTTTGGGCCCAGCTGGTGGGCCCCACGTTTGGACCATTCTTGGCCTAATTAATGCCACATTAAATGTGACTTTAGGGCTTACTTTTAGCCCATATCACACACCTTGTGCAAGATGTAACAAAGACATTAAAGATAGAATGAATGCATTTCAATCGTGAACACTAGACAAGCACAAAGCATACATGGCTTCGCATTAAGAAGATGAAATTGCATGGTGAAAAATCTCACAACTTTCAAGTATGCATCACACAAGTATGGGCTAGAGATTTCACTGAAATCCAAGTATAAATGCATGCGCTCTACTTGACCTTGCATGTCCACCTAAATTCCGGATTGCACCAAAAAACAAGGAATTCATAAAATGGGTTGTACTGAGGCTAGGGTGAAGGTGTGAAAATTTAAGTTCAAGGAAGGTGTAAAAGTCTTGCTAGTTGAGTCAAATGACGCTTGCTTTCTTCGTACACCAAATTCTCAAACTAAAGTAGATCTCTACTCATTTACAATTACAAAACACAACCACATTTACCAATAAAATTGAATCAAAATAATGTACAAAGATTTATTGCTTTTTTTCTTTTTCTTTTTTTTTACATCCCTTTTATTATTATTATTATTATTTCTTTTTTTTTTAGCAAAGGGGATGCATTACATATATAAATAATACAAAGAACTTTGAACCACATCTAAACATGCATATCACACTAGTTCCCACTTACAATAATTAGAATCCTTCCTCTTCACAACCTCTCCAAATTCACATGCTCATTAATCAATTCTTTCCAAGACTCAACTAGTTCAACTAGGTCGAGAGTGAAGTATTTGGTTATGCCTCATGTATAAAAGGGGAAAGTGCCGAAGAAAAATATGGATATAAGCTTCAAAGGGGTAACTAGGGATTATTTTCATGGTTCACAAGCTAAAAAGGTCAAAAAAGGGTATCCTAAATAGAATTTCCTTATTATGGTGCATCCATGAATGAAGGTTTAATGCAAGCCCTAGAGCAAAAACATACATAAAGAAGGAGAAACACACAAGCAAAAGAATCATCATCCAAGACCTCACAAGGTTTAAGTTTTAATAACATCTTCTCGATTTGATTCCATGCATGCTAAGAGATAATCGTCATGCTCACAATTTAATTACAAACATCTAGACTTTTCATGCCATTTAAGTGTGTGTGTGCGTGTGTGTGTGTGCGCAAAAAGGTGCATCAAACTTATAGATTCACATCAAATTGGTAATGCTAGGCACGAAATATGAAGAAAACAAGACTACAAGCTCACAATGTCATAAATTTTACAAACAAGTAAACACTCTCATGACTAAACTTATAACCCAAATGCAAACAAAACGGACATCAACATCAACAAAAAAGATTACTAATACTAGCTACGCATATTATACAAGGATGAACATAAACAATCATTCCCCCACTTAAAACAAGGCATGTCCTCATGCATGACAATAAAAATGAAGTAGAGATATGAGTGAAAGAGAACTCCCCTAAAAATAAATAACAAGGACCGGGAACACCACTCATATTTGCCAAAATCCAACTCCGAAATTGCACGTCAAGAATTGAATAAATGCCACCAATCACAATCATCCAACGAAAATAACCAACAAGCCAAATCCACACCCTACAAAGACACTTCAACACTAATTAAGGATGTATAAATAATAAAAATATTTGCTATGTTTTCTTCTTTTTTTTAAAAAATAAAATAAAATAAAATAAAATAAAATAACTAACCAATTAATAATTGTTGTGGGATGATTTTAGCACAACTACGTGGAGGCCGTTGCTGGAATAGCGCCGTAAAATATGGAATCGCCCAACTGCCCAGAAAGGCTCACAGTCGGAGATTTATGGCTAGCCGCCCGGGAAGGCACACGGCTAGGGGTTATCGAAGAACACGGGAAGGTGGTTTGGTGATGATTGGGGCTGAATCTACGGGATGAGAGCTCAAGGACCAAATGTTGGCCAACCAAGAACCCTAATTTGACTATGTCACACAAGAGTGCACGTGCTCTAGCTACTCAAGGAGTGTAAGTGTCGAAGAAGATCCCGTAAACTGCCTACATACCACTATTTATAGTGGATCAAGCCCGAATGTAGTTCTTGATTGATAAGTTCGATTGTTTGTGATGATTTATCCTCTCTCCAGTGGGATAATGACTGTTGTTGCTGATATAAATCGTGTATCAACTGATTGTGATGTAGTTATCAGGTTTCCAAGCCTTATCAGGACTGTTGGAAGCCTATCCACTGATGTTTATCTCATGAATGAAGGATTTATCATGTATATATGATGTATATCCTCGAATAACTGAATAATTATCTGTTTAGAGGTGTATTTCAGCTGTAGAGACGTGCTCCTAAAAAGTAGGAGGCCTGCCTTATCCAATCTGGCGGACTTATCAGGCTTCCGGCGGAAGCTGGGGGTACCACCCGGTAGCCTGACTCCGGTAACCTGACTCCGGTAGACTCTCTGGTAGCCCAATTATGGAAGCCATACTGGAAGCCTTATCTGATGGCTGTCCTAGTCTGAATCTGTGTTTCTGCCAGGCTTCCGGGGAAGCTGGGGGTACCACCCGGTAGCCCCTCCGGTAACCCAGTTACGGAAGCTATGCTGGAAGCCCTCTCTGATGGTTATCATTGGCTATGGATGAGACTATCCCTGGGACCATAAGACTTATATTCTTTCAATGTTCATCGCAAGGTAGCCCCTCTGGGGTTACCGGCCGGTAACCCAAACTATGGCAACCCCTTTGGTAAGCTGGTTATGGAAGCCATTCTGGTAAGCCACGTCTGGTAGCTGTACTGGAAGCTATGTAATGATGTCTATGGGTTGTGGATCATCCATGGGAGGCCATTCCCAGGACCCTTATCATCATATCTACCTGTTACCCATCTTATGGTAGCCCCTATGTATTGTCATAGACTCTTGGAAGCCTGTTATCCGGGAGCCATGCCATTCGGGAGCCCTTCTACCTGGGAGCCCTATTATCTTGGGAGCCCTGTTTTCAGTTTTCATGGGTTACCACGGGTACCTTGGAAGCCCTCTAAAACATCCTCTTTCCTTGTGGATTGGACCCAAAACTCATAACGGGCCTAAATCTGATCCATGCGAGATTTTGGTCACAACAACTACCCCCCGGTTCCTTGAAGTATAAGTGCAATAGGAACCAGAATAAGGTAAGGTCCAATCCTTTCTTATTATTCTCTCGGAGAAGTACACATCTTCCACATCGTGTTCCCAAGCTTACATGAGCTAACTCGGCGTAAGAAACAGGAAACACTTTGCTTCCGCATGCATATTTGAATGTGAGTTCTCAAATCAAGGATATCTTTTATTCACTTCATATCATTCGTGGTACTCTAGTTGGCATCATAGCACAGGGCTACCGGCTTCTGGCATTTCTTCTCTAGAATCATGACTTTACACTCTAATCGAGATGCTTCCTTCTCTACCAAATTGGCCTTCATGTAAGAATCCCTTGATGTCCTGAAGCTCCTGCGGTTGTAGGGATGCCTCAAGCGTCCAAACCCTGGGCTACCAAGACAACTAGAAAAAGAGATAAGTAACGAGGGCTAAGTAGCCCTTAAAGATAATGCACAAGATCACACATATTTGATGCATACAGAAAAGTATGAATATGCTAGTGCAAATGATTTTGTAAAAAAAATGTATGTTGCCGCTTCTCCAATCAAGTAGGACCTTGGCGAACACACTTTTTCAAGCATTGTGCCACAATTTTCAGATGTTTCCATTATTCCAACGCATTGGATCCCCAAAGAAATTGTTGAGTATTTTGAGGACTTCTCCTATAATGAGTATTTTGAGGACTTCTCCTATAATGAGTATTTTGAGGACTTCTCCTATAAGTTGTAAGTGATTTGTACTCGAATGAATTTTCAAGAGGCAACACATAATCTCATATGTGCACTTATGTCATTAATAATCTTGTATGCGTGTCTCAAGGGGAACCAATGGAAGGTCGTGGAGACACCTTCAATTGCTGCCATGTCTTTCCAAGTGGTAACATGTGGGGCATATAGCGTGCCTAGGTACCTACTCGATAGTTTCAGCTAGCAATTTCGAAAAAATGTTTTATAAAACACGTGCATTGTGTGAATCATGATGATTTTCATGCATTGGTTCATGTATAATTCAGATCATGTAGGCATACTCATATGTTTGTGAATTTATGCAAGGCAAAACAATGATCTTTTTGACAAAACATGCATCTCAGCAAAGTTTTCAGATGAATGTTGAAAAATCTTCTTTATAAGTGTGTAAATATGCATGATAGTGAATATGCAAAGACAGTAGAGTAGAACTTATCTTTGTTCTTATCGTGCCAATCCGGGTTCGGGTTTTCGTTGATGAACATGGAGGGTGGAAGCCCCTTGTTTCATGTGAACTTCTGACGGGAACCCCTTTTTCTTCTTTGTGGTAGGGTGTTGGGGAACCGAGTTACCCCCCGAGCCCTTAGATCTCTTTCTCATGTAATATGTCAGCCCATTCCAGCTTTAATCTTATTTTTGTGAAGTCTAGAAGTTGTTGGCTGTAGCCGATCATCAATGAACCTGCAAGTTGTTTGACAGAAGATGCAGAATGGAAGCAACAAGCTGGAAGCTATTAGTTGGAAGTTGTTAGCTATAATCTTCAAGTAAGTATCAAAGAACCTGTATACCATTTGTTGCAGATTAAAATCAAAGAAATCATTAGTCGTTAGCTATAAGCAAATAACAAGGAAACTTGTTAGCCACAGGTAAACATCATGGAACCCGGAAGCCATTTGCTTCAGGTGAATAGCAATCATCCTGCAAGCTATTAATTGCATATAAATAATATGTAAACAATCAGCAATAGGTATATAGCATGAAACCTATTAGTAGTAGGTAAACAGTAAGGAACCTGCAAGTTGTTAGGTGAATAACATTAACCTTGCATGCTATCCATTGCAGGTGAGCAATAAAGATATAGGCTAGCCGTTAGCTACATATAAACATTCAAGGAATCTATTAACCTCAAACATTACTTATCTCACAATATATTTTCTAGTGCATGCCTGATGTTCATCTCATGTATCCTAAATGAGTGACAACATATTTATTGCTTAGGCAATATCTAGACATGTTAATAACATATTTGAATTTTAGTAGGCAGGAGTCATTTAGCATCATGCAGATATTCATGTGGTAGAGTCACATAGGATGCACAATGAAAGATATCTTGTAGGTCTTGCTAATCATCTTGACTTAATACCCCTAGCATATCGAATTCTCCTATTCACGCAAGGATTTCAATGAATTCGGCATATCAAAAAGTAATAATCTTAGCCTAAGGGATAATCATTTCACATACTTGTCATAGAGTGCAATTTCATGCAATTAAAGAGGGTTTAGTTTCTCACATACCTGTGTAATTTGGTTATGACGTGTGTATTCAGACGCATCATAAATATTACCTCGTCATCATCATAGGAGTAGTGAAGGAGCTTCCAACTTTGGAACCTTCAACTGTTTCAATGGTAACCCGTAATGACTGTTCACATGCATTGTGGGTGACCGGAACCCTGCCCTTCGAGATTGTAGTATTCATCTAAGAGCTTCCACCATGACATATCGTCTTGGTAGCCCTACCTTGGGATACCCATCCTGGATGCTTCATCTTTGAAACCCCATCATGTGATCCTCACTCTAGATGTTTTATTCTGGAAGCCCCATCCTAGGGTTCCCATCTTGGATGTTTTGTCCTTGAAGCTCCATCGTGGATGCCCTAGGTTTAGCAGAACCTTCATCCTGGAAGCGCTTTTGGTTCAGGAACCTTGTATGGTGTAGAAAGTATTAGAGCTTCCGTCTTGGAACCCCAATATTCAGGAACCATTTTTGGGGTAGGAATCTGCCCATCTTCTAAAATATGCTTAGCTTCGAAAGCTGATCCTGCAAAACTTTGTGAATTCTACCAACAGGAACCTTAAAATTTAATCATTAGGTTGGTTGGTTTATAAACTAATTGTTATCTAGTTTAATGAATGTATGCATATTGCATCTGATAGGGTCATCTTATTATTAGCCTTAGACATATGTTAATGGCATCTATATCCATCACTAGGTAACCTCTTTCTATCACTTAATGTTTAAAGTGCAAGGGTTCCTACCTAGCGTATCATTAACTTAGTAAAATCTGTTTAGGCATTAGGCCTACCATTCAAATTCTACTACGTTTAAGCAGTTATATTCAGGCTAAGGCATTCTAGCTAAGCCTAAATCTGATTATTAGGGGCTAACCATTTACTTAGTGTCGTAGTGAATGCTTTCCTAAGTAAGCGAGGTGTTCAAAGTTTGATAGGATTGTGTACTATGAAGAGAATACTGCTCTACAAGTAAAAATGATAATCAAGTTAAGCTCCCATACAGGAGGTAACCTTTGCAAGTCAATAAAGGGTATCATAGATCTACATATAAATGCTTAATCACTTTTCTTTTATAGCCATAAGGTATGCACATGAATTCGTTAACTAAACATTAGTGGATAAGCTAATTCTTTTAATAGCAAGCTTGGAAGAGTAATAGAGTGTATGCGCATTACCATAATTCAAAGGAGTAAGTTTAGTCTTCACATACCCGTATAGGTTGCTCAAAAGCATATGGGGTTGCATGTACCTTATCTCTTGAGGTTGCAACTTCCGTCTTAGGGGCTTCCATTGCGGGAGCTTGTCACCCGGAAGCCTGACTCTGGGAGCCCCATCTGGGAGCCCTGTTTGTGGAAGCCTAGCACCGGCAGCCCAACCTGGAAACGTTTGTTCCGGGGCCCTATCCTTAGTCCGCGTGGTTGCCACCCTGGGTGTGGGGGTACCGTCCGGTAACCCTATAGGTCCTGGAAGCCCGCAGTATGGAAACCTGGCTCTGGGAGCCTTACTGGCGGTAACCCATTACTGGTAGCCTGGGTGCCGGAAGCTCGACCTGGGAGCCTTCATTCCGGGAGCCCCAATTATTTTATGAAATCGAGTGTGATAATGCCATGTAAGCCATTCCTGCAAGGCTACATTAGTAAAATCTTTGATAATTCATACGAGTTAATTCTTGTAACCACGTAGGTTAGTGATTGAAAGATCGATGTATGCCAATCACGGTTCCATACATGATTAATAACAAAGGAAGCCATGTATGCCAATCAGGGTTCCATACATGACTAAAAAGGAAGGGATCCAGGTGTGCCGATCAGGGTACCACACAAGCCCGAAAAATTAAGGGATCCATGTATGCCGATCAGGGTTCCATATATGCCCAAATAACCAAGTAAGACATCTGAACCACTCAAGGTTCCGTACATGTCTGGTATTGAGGGGATCCAGGTGAGCCGATCAGGGTACCACACCAGCCCAAGTAATGACGGGAACCATGTATGTCGATCAGGGTTCCACAAAAGCCCAAAATAATGAAGGGGAACCATGTATGCCGAACAGGGTTCCATACATGCCCTGGTAACCAAGTAAGACATGTGAACCACTCAAGGTTCCGTACATGTCTGGTATTGAAGGGATCCAGGTGTGCCGATCAGGGTACCACACCAGCCCAAGTAATGAGGGGAACCATGTATGCCGATCAGGGTTCCACAAAAGCCCAAAATAATGAAGGGGAACCATGTATGCCGAACAGGGTTCCATACATGCCCTGGTAACCAAGTAAGACATGTGAACCACTCAAGCTTCCGTACATGTCTGGTATTGAAGGGATCCAGGTGTGCCGATCAGGGTACCACACCAGCCCAAGTAATGAGGGGAACCATGTATGTCGTACAGGGTTCCATACATGCCCTGGTAACCAAGTAAGCCATGTGAACCACTCAAGGTTCCATACATGTCTGGTATTGAAGGGATCCAGGTGTGCCGATCAGGGTACCACACCAGCCCAAGTAATGAGGGGAACCATGTATGCCGAACAGGGTTCCATACATGCCCTGGTAACCAAGTAAGCCATGTGAACCACTCAAGGTTCCGTACATGTCTGGTATTGAAGGGATCCAGGTGTGCCGATCAGGGTACCACACCAGCCCAAGTAATGAGGGGAACCATGTATGCCGAACAGGGTTCCATACATGCCCTGGTAACCAAGTAAGCCATGTGAACCACTCAAGGTTCCGTACATGTCTGGTATTGAAGGGATCCAGGTGTGCCGATCAGGGTACCACACCAGCCCAAGTAATGAGGGGAACCATGTATGCCGAACAGGGTTCCATACATGCCCTGGTAACCAAGTAAGACATGTGAACCACTCAAGCTTCCGTACATGTCGGGTATTGAAGGGATCCAGGTGTGCCGATCAGGGTACCACACCAGCCCAAGTAATGAGGGGAACCATGTATGTCGTACAGGGTTCCATACATGCCCTGGTAACCAAGTAAGCCATGTAAACCACTCAAGGTTCCGTACATGTCTGGTAATGATCATGAAAAATTTAAAATTCTGATAATTTCAACATGCTGCAGAGGGATGTATCCACTACCCCCTTAGTTCTGGATGGTAGCCTGGCTGCCATGTAGAACTATGTTTGTGGGGCTTCCATGCCATTCTTTTACAATTAATCATGAGTCAACAAATGTATAAGGAAACAGTCGACTTCTCCTTTCACTGAAAATCAAAGAGTACGATTACATCAAACTGCATCCATTACCCCCCGGGCATCTGGTTCAGCTCTATTTTTTATATTTCACTTCTTTCCTTAGAAGGTTTGAATCTATACCCGGGAATCAGGGTATTGTATCATAACTTGTTGCAGCTCTTGTCAGGTTCACGAACCTCAATTGGGAAGCCACATTTATTTCCATCGTTAGGAGGCCTATGCCCATTTCCTTCTTGATAGGAAGCCTCATTTCATTAATTTTTGATTGGCTATTCTCGTGAGCATCTTCATTTAGACCCTTCATTGGGCATTTTAGATTTTCTCCATTTCCCATGTGGGAGGCCGCAAGCCATATTTTTCAGGGGGGAAGCCATCCCTTTCCCATAGCAACCTCTTTGAAAGGTTCTTTTTTGATTAGGAGGCCTTTTTAGATGCCTCCGGTTTCCTTGCATACTTTCAGGATAACCTTCCATTCTACACTTTCCAGAGAGTTGGTAGCCCTAATATTTGGCAACCCAAGTGGCATGCCATACGTGGGCCTCATATCGCTTCCTTTTTGGTAGAGAGATCATTGGTATCCCTTTAATATTCTAGTGGTAGCTTTCCAGAACTTTGTTTGCTTCCATAATTCTTTCCCAACGATATCTCATGATTTGAGCTTCAACTGTTGGAGAGGCTTCCCATAGGAGCATCTTATGAGGGAAACTTCCGGTTCGTAAATCTTTTAGGAGCCTGAGGTGACCATGATATATAGGCCTTCTTTATTTGGTAGCCCTTAGCCATCCTCGTCGTTCTCATGAGGCTTCTGGTCAGGCTGCCGTCATGACTGTGCTACCTGGAGCTGTTGGGAACTTGGTTGCCCCTTTTCCAAGAGCTTCCTTTGTTTTCTTGGTATTGGCACCTCCATTAGTTCATCTTAAGGGCTTTCATGCCTTTTCTTCTTGGGTGAGAGACTTGGTAGTGCTCTTCGAGATTGTGTTAGTGGCCCTTCAAGGCAACCCTTCTCATTTTGGATGGGAAGCCTCGTGGTCAAATGGCAGTTGAGGCTACCACTCACTTGTCTTCTACAGCCGGTAACCCTTTTACAGAATTATAGGATATGTCTTAGTTCAGCTTTCCTAAAATCATATTTGTGGACCTTCTCATCGTCTGAGTTGTTCCCGTTTAGCAACGTGGCTGGTAGGTCACTCATTTTCTACATGGCATTTGTGTTCCGGGATGCTGACCAATTACACATGAAGCCCTGTCTTTGCTTCCACAGTATCAAACTACTCATCAGGAAGAGTTTTTTAATTCCATGATTTTCCTTACCAGCTTCCAACATCAATATTATTGGTGGTGCTATCCCCCGAACGAATTGGAAACCTTGACATGAGGTTTCCATGATGGAAGCCCCGCACTATAAGTGCACATCTTCTTTTTACTGACTTTTTTTATCCACATGTTTAGAACATCGTCATCATTTCTCTTTTTTGACTACTGATCTCAATTGTCAATTGTATCAAGCATTTTGCTTATGAAGACAGCGAATAGGAATCCGCTTCCAGCTTTATAGATATTCAATTGGTACAACATTTTGCTATTACCACGGGTGGTGCATATGCGCTACCCCCGAGTGTCTACGAATGACAAAATTCATGATAACTGAGTTCAAAGTTACACAACTACAACTAATAAGTTGTATATCATTGAGCCTATGCCCAAAAGAGGCCTTCCGCTGGGGCTTCCTGATGGGTGGCAATTTAGGGTGTCTTCCTTGGGACCCCAATCCAATCATGTGACTGGTCAGTCTAGCTCCTTGGTGTTTTGTCTTCGGGGCTACTGGATCCAGGGCTTCTGAATTTTATGGCTTCCGGATTAAGGGCTACCGAATCCAGGGCTACCGAATCCAGGGCTACCGGATTCAGGGCTACCGGATCCAGGGTTTCCGGATCCAGGGCTACCGGATCCAGGGCTACCGAATCCAGGGCTACCGGATCCAGTGCTACCATCATATTCGGGGCTGCCACTCGTTGCACAGAACCTGGGGAGTGGTGGCCCATATGCTTCCCAGGCTTTGCTCAGCCTTTGAACAATAAATGGGTTCGGTTGCCCGTTGGAGGGTATATATTCTTCATCCATATTGTCTGGATTCATTTCCCGGTTGCCTCCAAGCCCGCAAGTATGCAGGAAGCCTGAATTATGCTTTATCCATCCAGCTACTGGGCTTCCAAAGGATAGGAACTTTCCTTCACTGACATGGCTATACGTTTGAGATTCGTTCTGGCCTTGGTATTGATGGGTTTCCAGCGGGAGTCCTTCATGCTGATGCCTTGGTACCCCTAGGCGGGATCCTTGGTGGAAGCCCCCTTGGCACCCTGATTGCATTCATCCTCAAAGGCCTTTTTGATCCCTCATCTGAGATCTCTTCAGATTACTTCTTTCAGGGGAAATTTCGCCCACCTTTCATGATGATGCCATGGTACCCCTAGGCGGGATCCCAGGTGGAAGCCCCCTTGGCACCCTGATTGCATTCGTCCTCGAAAGCCTTTTTGAGCCACAAACTGAGATCTCTTCAGATTACTTCTTTCAAGGGAAATTTCACCCATTTTGTGCGGTTTCCGGCCAACAATCAGGCCATCCAATCCCGTATTTGGCTCATTTTGTGCACCAACAATGCCACTATTGATCATCTCATATTTTAAGGGAATTTCATGTCCCTGCATATCATCTCAAAAAATATCTCCAGGCCCTTTTTCATGCGAGTTTCGTCCCGGAATTGTTTCTTGGTCATCTCGTTTTGGCAATGGATTAAGCTCCATTTCACACTCCTTCTTCAATTCAGAAGCTCTTTCAAGGGAGTACAATTTTGCTCCCATTCGTTCGATGTATTGATACATGTCGTGGATGGTAGCAATATGCTTTTTATCACCATTTTTCTTGTCAATACCGTTAGACGGCGTTTCATCATTGCCGGAGCGGTCAAACATCTTTTCCTCCAAAAGACGATAATTAAAGGCCCCTCCTTCTAGCGCCAATTGTTGTGGGAGGATTTTAGCACAACTACGTGGAGGCCGTTGCTGGAATAGCGCCGTAAAATATGGAATCGCCCAACTGCCCAGAAAGGCTCACAGTCGGAGATTTATGGCTAGCCGCCCGGGAAGGCACACGGCTAGGGGTTACCGAAGAACACGGGAAGGTGGTTTGGTGATGATTGGGGCTGAATCTACGGGATGAGAGCTCAAGGACCAAATGTTGGCCAACCAAGAACCCTAATTTGACTATGTCACACAAGAGTGCACGTGCTCTAGCTACTCAAGGAGTGTAAGTGTCGAAGAAGATCCCGTAAACTGCCTACATACCACTATTTATAGTGGATCAAGCCCGAATGTAGTTCTTGATTGATAAGTTCGATTGTTTGTGATGATTTATCCTCTCTCCAGTGGGATAATGACTGTTGTTGCTGATATAAATCGTGTATCAACTGATTGTGATGTAGTTATCAGGTTTCCAAGCCTTATCAGGACTGTTGGAAGCCTATCCACTGATGTTTATCTCATGAATGAAGGATTTATCATGTATATATGATGTATATCCTCGAATAACTGAATAATTATCTGTTTAGAGGTGTATTTCAGCTGTAGAGACGTGCTCCTAAAAAGTAGGAGGCCTGCCTTATCCAATCTGGCGGACTTATCAGGCTTCCGGCGGAAGCTGGGGGTACCACCCGGTAGCCTGACTCCGGTAACCTGACTCCGGTAGACTCTCTGGTAGCCCAATTATGGAAGCCATACTGGAAGCCATACTGGAAGCCTTATCTGATGGCTGTCCTAGTCTGAATCTGTGTTTCTGCCAGGCTTCCGGGGAAGCTGGGGGTACCACCCGGTAGCCCCTCCGGTAACCCAGTTACGGAAGCTATGCTGGAAGCCCTCTCTGATGGTTATCATTGGCTATGGATGAGACTATCCCTGGGACCATAAGACTTATATTCTTTCAATGTTCATCGCAAGGTAGCCCCTCTGGGGGTACCGGCCGGTAACCCAAACTATGGCAACCCCTTTGGTAAGCTGGTTATGGAAGCCATTCTGGTAAGCCACGTCTGGTAGCTGTACTGGAAGCTATGTAATGATGTCTATGGGTTGTGGATCATCCATGGGAGGCCATTCCCAGGACCCTTATCATCATATCTACCTGTTACCCATCTTATGGTAGCCCCTATGTATTGTCATAGACTCTTGGAAGCCTGTTATCCGGGAGCCATGCCATTCGGGAGCCCTTCTACCTGGGAGCCCTATTATCTTGGGAGCCCTGTTTTCAGTTTTCATGGGTTACCACGGGTACCTTGGAAGCCCTCTAAAACATCCTCTTTCCTTGTGGATTGGACCCAAAACTCATAACGGGCCTAAATCTGATCCATGCGAGATTTTGGTCACAACAATAATAAAATCAAATAAAAATCAAATCAACTTTAAAAATGAAATAATAAAAGCAAAAATCAAATTGAAAACTAAAACTAAAATAAAATAAAATAAAAATAAATTAACTAACCAAATTAATAATAAAATCAAAAATAAAATTTAAAACTAAAATAAAATAAAATAATTACATAGTTTTAGAAAATTTAAAACTAAATTCAAAAATAAAAAGAATTAAATTTTGTTTTTTGGTTTTTTTATAAAAAAAAATAAAATGAAATGAAATGAAATGAAAATGTTTATGCTCTACTTTGTTCGCACTTAACTACAAATGTAGTAAATGGGGCAAGTAGGGATCGAACCCAAGGGAATAGCGTTCAAAACTAGTGTAATGTAAAATGGTGGGGGATTTTAAGTTGATTGTGGTGTTTTATCAAACACCTTACCTACAAGAAATAAATTGCTAGAGAACTATAACCAAATGAATTTACAATCATCCAATTTTACCAACAAAACTAGGTACAATAAGTGAATTAGCAAGATAAAGAGATATTTGACCCAAGGATTAATGCAAATTTAGCACTTCAACCCAACAAACAAGCAAAATATATCCAACTCTACCTAACCAAGATAATTGGTGAAGCACACAATCACTTATTTCTCTTCTAAAAACACTAATTCAGTGAAGCACATAAATTATCTCTCTTGACAATATCAACCAATAATGAAGCACTATCAATTTAACCAAGTCAAGGAATTAAACAAAGAGAGGCTAGGACAAACCCAAGGATGAGAAGCTCAACCTAGGTATTTGCACTTGAATTTTGTGGATTTAGGTACACTAAATCTTGTGCTACTATAATAAATGAACTAACGATTACGTATTAGAACAAACAATTAATAATTGAAGATACAAGAAGAGTAAGGTGAAGCAACTTACAAATCTTCAAGCAAAATCATAGGCAATACAACACAAGTATTCAAGATAGAGTGAAATAGATCTTACTTAAAATGGAGTGGGTTTAGTACAAGAAATGCTTCCTTGAGCCAAATATATGGAGTTAGTTACCCATAATCAATGCTAGATATGAGTAATTGATGTTTCTCTCTCAATTCTACTAACCCTAATTTTGTTCTTGAAGAGGCAAAGAAGAGATGAAAATAAGATGTAGGTTAAGATGATGAAGATAAGATATATGAGCCTTCTTTTAATACACAGCAGGTTCTGAATGGCCGTACAGCTGCCCGTACAGAAAATCTGCTCCTTTGAACTGCCTGTCGAACGGCCGTACATCAGCCCGTACGAGATAAAATCTTCAAGATAATACATTAAACACCTCCCGACATCGCGAGCTTTTCTCTTCTAACTTCCCTCTTGAATCTTCGCTTTCAAGTCCAAAATAATCCATCTTTTCAACAATTAAGCATGAGGCACTGAAAGATGAAAAACATAATTAATATCGATAAAACTACATTCGAAACGAACAAAAATGAAAGAGAATAAAAGACAAAACGTGTATAAAATACACATTATCAAATCTTCCCCCACTTAAACTTTGCTAGTCCCGAGCAAACTAAAATTAACATAACCATATACTCCTAACTAGTACCACTTTCGTAGGTGATCACGGTTGCATTCCAAGTAGATTATCTCTTACAATCTAGAAGTGTGTAAATGGGGGGTTTTGAGTTTGGTTAAGGTGTTTTATCGAACACCTTGAATACAAGAAATAAATTGCTATAGAAATACAACTATGTTAATGACAAACATCCAAATTTACCAACACAACACAATGAGTGAATTAGCAAGATATAAGGATATTTGACCCAAGGATAATGGTAACTCAAGCACTTTAACACAACAAGCAAAATATATCCAACTCTACCTAACCAAGATAATTGGTGAAGCACACAATCACTTATTTCTCTTCTATTATAAATACTAATTTAGTGAAGCACATAAATTAGCTCACTTGACACTAGCAACCAATAATGAAGCACTATCAATTTAACCAAGTCAAGGAATTAAACAAAGAGAGGCTAGGACAAACCCAAGGATGAAGAGCTCAACCTAGGTATTTGCACTTGAATCTTGTGGATTTAGGTACACTAAATCTTGTGGATTTAGGTACACTAAATCTTGTGCTACTATAATGAATGAACTAACGATTACGTATTAGAACAAATAATTAGCAATTGAAGATACAAGAAGAGTAAGGTGAAGCAACTTACAAATCTCCAAGCAAAATCATGAGCAATACATCACAAGCATTCAAGATAGAGTTAAATAAATCTTACCTAAATTGAAATGGGTTTAGTACAAAAATTCCTCCTTGAGCCAAATAATGGAGTTAGTTACTCATAATCAATGCTAAATTATGAGTAATTAGTGTTTTTCTCTCTACTTGACTAACCCTAATTTTATCCTTGAAGAGGCTAGGTTAGATGAAGATGAAGTTAGATGTAGGTTAAGTTATGAAGATAAGATATAATGAGCCTTCTTTTAATACACAACAGGTTCTGTACGGCTTGTTGAACGGCCGTACAGCTGCCCGTACAGAAAATCTGCTCCTTTGAACGGCCTGTCGAACGGCCATACATCAGCCCGTACGAGATAAAATCTTCAAGATAATACATTAAACACCTCCCGACATCGCGAGCTTTCCTCTTCTAACTTCCCTCTTGAATAATCTTCGCTTTCAAGCCCAAAATAATCCATCTTTTCAACAATTAAGCATGAGGCACTGAAAGATGAAAAACATAATTAATATCGATAAAACTACATTCGAAACGAACAAAAATGCAAAAGAATAAAAGACAAAACGTGTATAAAATACACATTATCAATTACTCTAAATAAAACACATAATAAACACCACGCACGGCAAAAAATATAAAATTAACATGAAAAAATAACGATATATAAATAAATAAAAAAATTTAATATCACACATATTTCCAAAAAACTTAAAAATTGCCTTTAAAAACTATAAAACCACTATAAAAAAAGATCTAACAATTTTAAGATAACCATTATATTACATAATCAAAAAGATTAAAAAAAATTGTTAGACGAATGTATTACGTATATGTTTTCAGTATATCATATGTAATTTAATAAAATAAAAAGATCAAAATTAGTAAAAAGAAAAATAAAAAGATCAAAATAATTATGAAATACTAAAAAATATATTAGCCTAAATTTTGAAATATAAATTATAGAAAACCCATTTACAAGAAAACAAAACAAATGTATACTAATAAAAAATGTATTATTATCCTTAAAAGTAAAAACAAATTATTCAAAATGCTATAAAATAATTTTACAAATTATAATCATAAAATATTAATAAAGTTACCCGTGCTTCGCACGGGTATAAAGCTATAATTAATAATAATTGCATGCACAATACAAGATATAATTACAAATAACATATATTTATAATAAATTAAAAGAAATTAATGAAACAAGACAAAAAGTTGAAATAATCTGTGTCACTAATTTTTAGTACAGCAATTAATTAAAAAGTAGGCTTTTAGATTAACGTACCTTGATACCCCATATATATAAGGGGATATTACTAGTTAGGGTTAAACACTTGATATCTTGACAAGCCAAAAAGCTTCTCGCTTCCCGGAGAGGAGATGGCTCCAACATATTGTAAGCATATGTTTATATATAATTGTTTCATAAAATTTATAATTTATGTTTGTTATAATTATATATGCATGCATGTAGTTGATGAAGGGGTGATGAAAAAAGTTGCTACTGAAAAAGGTTTCGACTCAATTGCTCACCACTTGCTCCACCTTACCGCCGGAAGTAAAGAACAGTGCAGGATTATCTACCATAACTATCTCAAGGTATGAGTTTAGGTTCAATAAGTTACGGAACTGGTATTGCAAATACACATGGAGATTTATATATTAAAGTTATTGTTTATCGCATATGCTATGTTACAAAAATCGTAAGTTACATACAAATCGTTAGTCAAATCATTAGTCCTATACTCTTACTACAAATACTGCATGCATGTATAATGAAGCTCTTGTCAAAAGAATAACTTGATCATCTAATTTAAGCCAATTAGAATTGATTTAGAGCGCAATTGGATAGGCCAAGTGGTAAAGGATGTATCATTCGTTGTCCCAGGTCATGGGTTCGATTCTCGCTCACCCCAAGAATTATCTTAGAACAGATACTAAATTGTAAGACATATAAGTCTACATAGTAAAAAAAAATTGATTTACAAATTAACTGTTATTGACAGTTTGTTAAAATATCTCTTTCGAAAGTTGATTACATGTGTTAATAAAAGGGCCGATATATAACTAAAATTCAATTTTTTTTTTCTTTTGCTATTTGATTCAGACCTTCAACTGTGAAGGTAAATCCAGCAAGAATTGTGAAGTTCTGAGAAACCACTTGGTGGCTTGGTGTGGAGCTACTCGTAACCGTAAGTTATCAGATATCTCCGAATATAGATTCATATTCAGAAAATAAATGCGATATTTGTCATAAATTTTAGCAAATTATATATTTGGGTTTTCTATTTTATTCAAATTTTCTAAAATTTGCATGGCAGACAAGACTCTTCATTCATACCCGGAAAAGTACGAAATCACGGCAAAATATCTTGGTACGTATAAGTGTATTATTCTTTTGCACTTTTTTTAAACATCGCTAGCTAGCTTGTATATATGATATATCAATATATTTAATCTTTTATTTTTTTTAATTTTCAGAAAAAGTGAATTACTTGGATAATATTCAAGAAAAGCTGCATGGAAACAATTCAATGAGCAGATACAATAATTATATTGATCCAGAACGTTTGAGAGATATTTCAAGAAATGGAATTCTGGGATGCGGGGGACAGTTTATTACCCGCCCTACGGTTATATCCAATATCAATTTTTGTCTCCGAAACATTAAATATTAGATGCTACTGGGTTTAGTATTACCATACATATATACAAAGAATTTATTATTTTAGCAAAATATATATATATATAGAAAATTTTACAAATTTTACAATTTTGGTTTGTAATGAAGTGGATATTGTGGACATGTAACTGGTTTTTATTTATATAAAGATGTACAAGATTTTAACTAAAATTAGCTTTTTCTTTTTTTATTTACTCTTTGTTAGTGTGTGAATATACTTTTGTTAGCACTAAAATTTCTTCCTGTCGAAAAAGTATAGTCTGACCGCATTTTAAACACTTAAATAATTCGATGAAAGAGGAGGTCTATACTTAAGAAAAGATCGAGGTTAATAATGAAAAGGATTGTGCTGCCAGTTATTTCTCTTGAGACAGCATATATTTAGATCCTGGTTATTAACCAAGTTACCATATGGTTGTAATAAATAACAGGGCGCATGCAGATCACCGGTCCACAACTTTTGCCCCTCTATATTTTATATGTTTAGCTCTTTCTTCCCTGAACAATAAAAAGGGAGTATCATAAAATTTTACATAAATTTATATTTGAATTCTAATTTACATATCTAAATTTTTATGAATAAAAATAAAATTTAACGAAAAATTAAACATGACATAATAATACATAATGAGAATAGTTTTCCTGAGATTACATAATGAGAATAGTTTTTCTGAAATCACCTCAGGTGGTGACTCAAAATACCACTTTCAAATCATAAATTTTGAATATCTACCATGTACTTCTTAAAAGTTAATATTAGTTATAATAATTAGCAATTAGATAAGCATCACATTTAATACTATGCTTGATTTTAAGGAAATTATCTGAGAAAATTTTCTGAAGTAATCTCAGAAACAATATTCTCATACATAATTTTATTGTTACAAGTATATATATTGGATTTTACACGGGATTCTATGTAAAGTTTAATTTTTAATTTTAAATATGATTCTACGTTAAATTCAATATATTAAGCTTAATTGTTGTTAAATTTTGTGATTAACAAATTAATTTTTATGAAAAATAAAGTGTTAGAATGATGTTTTTTTATTATTTTTTATAAAAAATATTATTTCTAGAATGCAACTCATTTATTTATTCATCAAATCTATCCATGTTATTAAAATCAAAATATTAAAAATTTAATAATCAGTCTATTATTCAATTGACACAATATTTTTATAAAAATAGTATTTGAAACATAAGAAAAAGGACCCTGAGATATATCTCAGAGAACTTTTCCTAAGATACATATAAAATATTCTTTAAATCTTACTGGGCCCGCAGGGCTAATTAAAAATCTTTGAAATTACTAAAATACCCACCCCATTTTTATATATAAAAAACAGTTATCTCAGGGAACTTACCTGAGATATATCTCAGGTTCCCTACTCTCTGAAACATAATGTACTGCCATTATTTTTGGGTCAGCTTCATCTTGTTGATTGGCTTCTCTTTTCTTCTCACGCTAGTCTTTTTCTTTTTCTCGTTCAGCTCTCTCTCTTTCGCTAATTGTATCATTTCTTTGTAATGTTCATCTCTTTATTTTTTGGATTAAAATTGATCGGCTCTCATTTGTTCCAAAATGGCAGCTCCACCATCATCTTGTTCATTTTCTGATCTTTTCCTTTTCTTTTCATTCTCTTTTGCAGCTTTCCTTCCAATTGGTCTTTTAAGTTCAATGTCTGCCAACACCACACATTCGGGAGTACCTGGAAAAGCAACTAGGACAATCCTTACGAGGATTTTTGGTTTTTTGATAGCAAATTAGCTAGCATTCCATGTAGGTAAATTTTTCAAAATTTTCCAACAATGTTCCAACGAGAAGTTACTTTTGTAAAAAACTTTGTACGTTGCTTTTGCACTACCAATCTGTTTTAATAATAAGAACAAGTTGATCAACCACAACAAAATATTATATTAACCTTAATTAAAATAGATTAAGAATCTAAATACCTTATCATCTTCAGATTAGCCACTGGATGCGCGTACTTGGTTATAAAATTCGTGAAATTTCTTAACTGAAAGTTGAATAACAGACCATCGATGCATCAATAAGCCTTCATAACGGTCTTATTTAAAATCCTTGTACTTCATGAAATATTTGTGTACTCTTCCCCAATAGATACCAATGGTTTGATCAACTCTAGTGATGGGATCAGATGATATATTCTACCATGCTGAAATAAGCATCCCATCCTCTTCTTTTGTGAAATTCTTTGTCCGTGACCTTCTATCCATGAATTTTTGCGAAGAAAGTACTTTGAATGGAACCACAGTCACATTTCCACTTTCATCCCCACCATTATCTTGTTAAAAAAAAATATTTGGAGAAGGTGTTATGAACTCTTCATAGTGATATTGAGAGTTTAGCATACTAGAAAAAAATATGTTTTCATCAAAGCTCATCTGACATTGATATAGAATAATAAGAACATGTGATAAGAAGTAACAAAAAGGATGCAAAAGATCGATAGTATAGTTAAAAAAAGGAGGGAACTACAAAAAATGAGGGAAATGTTGGGTATAAAATGGTGGGAAACTAAGTTTATTAATATAAAATTAGATGAAGAAACTAAATTTGCTCTTCATCATTAAGGAGAGCTTTGATGCTCTTAAGATTATAGAGATAATTTAGGAGTCCGTTGGATAGCATTTTTATTCTAATTTCTTCCAAATTTGATTTAGGAGACCATATAAAACACCTTTTGGAGTTGTTCTAGGTATGAGGAGGATTTGAAGACTATTAAAATTTTAGAGAAGACTTGGGAGTTTGTTGAAGTCAATTTTTTTATAAATCCTCCTCAAAATTTGACTTGAGAGTGAAGTGAGGAGCTTGTTAATGATGCTCTAATATCATAGATATAGGAATAAGATTAAAATAGAACCTATACTATTAATGGAATTGAGAAATCACAATGGACATATATGTATATTGATTTGAATTTGATTTGATGGATCAGATAATTTAAATAATAATTAAAAAATAATTAACAACAATTTCTTCTTTTAATCAAAAAGTTAATTGACAAAATAAACAAGAAAATAAATCAACTTTTTTTCAAAATAAATCTAAAATATTGCATAAATTCAATCAAAATAGGTTATTAATAAACAAAATTTTCAAAATTCAGTTAACATAATATATATAATAGTTGTTACTATGCTTTCCACCTTCCATTTATTTTTTATTTTTTTTTTTGTCAGAACCTTCCATTTATTATATACTTAAAATTTTGGTAAATTTTTTTGTAAGCTAAGAGCATCTTCAATGGTATTAGTTAAAATGATTGGCTAAAATAATATAAAATATTGATTATATAAAATTTGCTGACCCCGTAAGGGGTTTTGCTCTAATGGAGTTGGTTATAATGATGTGCTATATTTTAAAAATATTATTTTATTATTATATCAAGTTGTTATAAATAAAATTTATTATTTAAATATGGTAATAAATTATGTGTAATTTTGCTACATGTTTCTAGAGGTTAGCCAATATGAAGGTGTGGACTACTTTTTTTGCTATGAGTTATGACCCATTGAAGTGCCAATATTTTTACAAAATCTTTATATTTTTATTTAAGGTAAGTCATGTAGAGTTTTAGCTTAGGATTACTCAGATGCTCTAATAAGGTAAACTTAAGAAAAAAACCAACTTAATAGGAATGAATATTGTCTGAATTTATAGCACGATAAAATAGTTTAAGTACTAAGGATTTATCTCTTATCATCTCTAATTTTTATATTTAATTATCTTTCATTGTTTGAACAAATACTTTGAAAGGTACATAAACCAAACTATTCAAAAGAAAATATTATCGGATTCTTACAACTACATAATTATGGGTGAGTATTCGGTCCAGTTAACCGAAAATCGAACCGAATAACCGAAATATTTCCGATTCGATTAACCGAAATTGAAATTTCGGTTCGGTCTTTGGTTTTACTTTTTCTGAAATTCGTTTTTTCGGTTCGGTTTTTAACCGTGCGCGGTTAACCAGAAAATCGAAAAAAAGCCGAATTTATATTATATAATAAAAGTACTTCTTGTTATACAGATGATTCCTCTTCCAGTTCATCCACTGCAAAGCAACCAATTAGATAGTTCAAGTTCTATATCTACCACATGAAAAGCAAAAGAAAGTTGAGAAATGTAAAACTACATAAAATGGTAGAAACACTAACGATGAATGATCTAAACAAATGTGTAAAATGACTAACCATGACCCATCTCTGCAAAATTATAGGGTGTTCTGTTTGACTTTTCCCCTGTGGCAGTTTCTTCGTGAATAATGATGGTAGAATTACTCTTTTCTATGTCCTGGAAATGCTCATCTTCTACAGTACCATCTTTAAACAACAAATGCAAACTGCCAGGGAGCTGTTGGGATTCATCCCCTTCATTTTCTAACCCTTCATGATGAGGAAGAGAGCTCTGGGTTTGACCTATTTTATAGTACTCTGGGTTTTTCGGTTTTATATTTCGGTTTCCAGTAATAACCGAAATAAATATTTCGGTTCGGTTAAAAATCGAATTTAATTCGGTTCGGTTTTCGATTATAATTTTTCCAAAATTTCAATTTAGGTTAACCGAATTAAAATTCGGTTCGATTCGGTTAAAACCGAATACTCACCCCTATACACAACCTACATAAGAAAATGAATTCAGGTATTGTTCTATTAGCTTATTAATAGTTGAAATAATACTAAATATTTTTATTTTGATTAACTTTATTTAGAACAAAAAAATTAATGTAAGATAATATATATATATATATATATATATATATATATATGTGTGTGTGTGTGTGTGTGTGTGTGTGTGTGTTAAAGATCATTTGTGAGTAGTGTAATTTTTCATGTAAAATAGTGAAAAAGTTATATTATTTTGGTATAGTTGATTGAAATTAATTATATATTCTCTCAATCCCTAGAGAGAATGACCTAAATGCCTCAAAATCAGTCTTTCATGTACCAAAATACCCGTTTGTGGAAACTTGGCCCTATCTACCCACGGGGTACGCTACTCCGTGTAGCGTGTCCCAAGTCTCTCTCTCCCCTCTCCGCTCTCGTCTGTTTGTCATCTCTCTCGTTGTCGTCTCTCTCCGCTCGTCTCTCTCCCCGCACCATCACCATCGTTTCTCCATCTCCCTTCCTCCATCCTCTCTCTCTCGTTTGTATCTCTCTCTCTCTCTCCCATGTATCCTTCAAGCAGCCCCGCAGGGACTTTTCCCGATTTTGACGAAAATTGGGTTCGATTTGAGGGTTTTCAATCCGGCATAAGGAATTGATTGAGAAGGGTATAGGATTATAGATCGTTGAAAGACGATTCGAATGGTCTATATAACATAAACGGACAGTTAAGGAAAATATACGAACGGAGCTTGCCGGATTTTGGACTTTATCGTCGAAAATCGCCAGAGAGAGGGGAGAGTCGCGTGCTTTCTGCAGATTGATGAAGAATGGCGACACGCTACTATCACTGCCGTATCTCGATCACACGCTACTGGGACTATCGTATTTCAGTGACACGTGCTTGGAAGTGATGTGTCTCACTGATATCACGATGTCTTCAGTTTCGTGACAGGCTTACACGGAACACGAACTAACGTATCAGCTACTTTAGTTTTATTTTGTTTAACACTTCAGAATTAACGAGCTATTGCAATTTTCTTGTAATTTTGATTTTTAAATTTAAAGTCTCTAAAATACATAACTTGAAAAAATTACTATCTCCAAAATTCAAGAGACGATCCTAATTATATGTCTAAAATTTGATTAAAAATTATGTATATATTATATAATACAATTCAAGTAATGGGTCCCGCATGAGCATTTTTGTAAACATAAATTTTTATCAGTGATTTACATAAATGTCCTTAAATTTGTATTGAAAATGTTTTAACATCAGGTAGAACCCTAAGATCATCCTCAGGCACATGAAAGCCTAAAAAAAAAAGTTTTGACAAGTATAAATAATATATTTAATCTACTTAAAAATACATTTTTTTAATTTCTTATAAAAAAAATTATCCTTAAACTTCAATGAAAATTGGATTTATTTAACAAGCAAAAAGTAAAACAATATGATTTTTTTTAACAAATATTCCCTCCATTCCTATCATTTTTTTACAACTTTTCACTGATTGGCACGCATTTTAAGATATATATATAATATAGTTTCATAATTTATTTTTAATATTTTTTCTTTGAATAAAAATTTAAACATTAAATTTTTATTAAAAAAAATTTAAATACTCGAAACAAAAAAATATATATCTATACTATTATATTAAAGCCGAAACATTGAAAGTTTTGGTTTTCGGTTTGGTTATCCTAAGTTTTGGTTTTCGGTTTGGTTATCCTAATTATTTTTTTTTTTTGAAACAAAATAAACTTCTTCATTAATAAACAATATCACGCAAAAAAGTCTCCAACAAATGTGTAGGAGGAGACGTAAAAACAGAAAAACAATCAATCAAACAAGGAATTTTAGCTAAACCATGAGCCATCCCGTTTGCTTGTCTTCGAATATGGCGAACAGAAATCCCAACCATGCTTTGCAGGATGATTTTGCAGTGCTCGAGTACATGACCAACTTCCAAAACACTAACATTATCACCCACAATTGCTTGAACAGCTGTAAGAGAGTCTGATTCAATCGTAACATTGTCGTCTTGCCTCTCCTTTACCGAAGATAAAGCTTCTCTAATGCCCATACTCTCTGCCTCTATAGCATCACCAGGAGCAGCCCTTGTGATTGATCTTCCTTCTACGAACTGACATGTATGGTCGCGAATAAGCATGCCTATGGTGAAAGTCTCAGCATCTTTGTAAAACGACGCATCCACATTAAGTTTCAGCTTGCCATTCTCTGGTTTAACCCACTTCACCTCAGACTTTTCAGTCCTTTCACCTGCTACTACAGTCGTCTTCTCATTGGTCCTAGCTTTCCTCCACTCATCCACTATACGAAAGCTACCCTCCATTGCTAGTGCTGGATTCATCAATTTCCCCTCCCAAACTCTCTTATTCCTCCAGTACCAAATCCCCCAAACAACAACACAGATTTTGCTCAACTCCTCGTAAGAAGCCTTAGACAACTTATAAAGAAACCATTCCTGCACTGAGAGAACGTCTCCCATATCATACTCTACTTCAGCTGCTCTCCAACAACTTTCTGCAAATTGACAACTTAAAAAGAGATGCAACAGGTGCTCTGAATCTGCATCACACATAGGACACGAGATAGGGACTGAAACTCCTTTCTCATTAAGACGAACACGAACTGGAAGGTTGTTTCTACAGATACGCCATACAAAGATCTTCATCTTATTAGGCACAAAGATTTTCCAAAGACGACTCCAACCATTTGATTGAGGCACTAGAGTTTCAACATTGTGCTGATCAAACCATAACTGGTATCCAGTCTTAACATCGTAAAGCCCGTTCTTAGACCTGGACCACGCTATCCTATCACCAACATCACGTTGGGGCACAGAGATTGCCAAAATAGCGTTTGCATCTATCTCACTGAACTGGTCTCTAACTTTTCTCTCATCCCAAACTTTCGTACCAGGATAGAAAAGAGACGAGACACGTTCATTTCTACCTTCATAGATATGAAGATAATCAACACGATAGTCTTTCTTTGCTCTCAACCAAGGATCTTTCACAGCCACTATGTCCTTCCCATCTCCAACGACCCATCTGAATCCAGTCTTAAGAGAATCTTTTGCAGTCCATATTCCCTCCTAAATATAACTAGAACCTTGACCCTTTACAGCCTTCAAAATGTGAACGTCCGGAAAATACCGAGCTTTCAACACACGAGAAACCAGCAGATTTGGGTTACTTAGACACTTCCAGACATGTTTCCCAACCAGTGCTATATTGTAACCTTGAAGACTTTTGAACCCCATGCCTCCTTTAGATTTTGACATGCTCATTTTATCCCACGAATGCCATTTAATTCCTCGATTTTGAGTCGAATTTGATCCCCACCAGTACTGATTAAACATCCGTTCGATCTCTAGACAAAGAGACTTAGGCAAAATGAAGCAAGACATGCAATACGAGGGAATGGATTGAGCCACATTCTTAATCAAAACTGATTTACCTGCCCTTGAGATAGGTTTAGCCCTCCATCCTTGAATTCTTTTACTTACTCCCTCCTTTACAAAACCAAACATTCTCTTCTTCGATCTCCCAACCAAGGAAGGCAAACCCAAATAATTGATGTTCGTAATGTCATTGTGAACTCCCAGGATATTTCTCAATTCGTCTTGCTTGTCTCTTCGAACGTTAGCACTAAAAAAGACACCTGACTTCTGAAGGTTTACAGATTGACCTGACATAGCTTCATACCCCTGCAAAATGCTTCTCACTTGGCTAGCTTCCTCACGAGATGCACGAAAAAACAAAAAACTATCATCCGCAAAAAGCAGGTGATTGATTTCAGGTGCTGAAGGGCTTATACGACAACCATGAATCAACCCACTTCCTTGAGCTCTATCTAGTGCATTAGACAAACCTTCCACACAAAACATAAATAAGTAAGGAGATAACGGGTCTCCTTGTCTGAGCCCTCTACGAGGATAAATAGGACCAACAGTTGACCCATTCAAACAAAAATCGTAAGAAACTGTTGTTACACATAGCATTATCCAGTCAATCCATTTCTTGCAAAAACCCATGTCTATCATCCTCTGCTTTAGATATTGCCAATTAACTCTGTCGTAAGCTTTGCTGATGTCCAACTTTAAAGCCACCTCTCCCTCCTGACTTTGACCCTTCCTCCTCATGTGATGAATAATTTCAAAGGCCACCACCACATTGTCAGTGATATTTCTACCTGCTACAAAGGCTGATTGAGTTTCTGAAATTAGACCAGGAAGAATCACACGTAACCTATTCGCTAAGACTTTGGCCAAGATTTTGTAAAGCACATTGCACAACACTATAGGCCTTAGATCTTTCATACGACAAGCTTGATCAATTTTAGGAATTAGGACCACATTGGTATTATTTACCTCTGCAGGGAATTTGCATTCTCTCAACCAAGCACTACAGCACTCGAAAACATCCTTTCCCATTAGCTGCCAGAAACTCTGATAGAATGCTGGATTAAGGCCATCAGGCCCGGATGCCTTATCCGGGTGCATTTGCTTTAAGGCAGCTGTGAATTCTTCATATGTAACATCTTCTGTCAACATTCTGTTCTGTTCTTGATTCACCAGCCTCGGACACTGTTCAGTATTCCGCACAGTATGACTATCTGGCTCCATAAACACCCCTCTAAAATACTCCAAAACAGCCTCTCCCATCTCCCCAATCGAATTTTAAGTACGTTGTTTTCCTCCTAGCAGACGCAGAAGCGTGAAAAAACTTAGTATTGTCATCGCCCTCCCTTAACCAGAATAGTTTAGCTCTCTGCTTCCAGTAGATTTCCTCATGTAGTAGAATTTCGTTAAGCTTATCTTTTTTAACTAAAAATCGTCTCACACTCCCATCATCAGTCTTATCACGAAGAGAGTCCAAGATACGTTTCTGAATCTTGACTTTCTCTTTAAATTTGTTGAAGAAAACACGACCCCACTTCGCCATATAACCTGAAACAGACACCAATTTTGGCAAAAGATGAATAGCTGGAATCGAGCCCCAATGATTAGAAACATCCTTCATGAACGTTGGTTCTTTCAGCCAAGTGTTCTCGAATTTAAATCTAAATTCCCTCCGAGATATCGCCACATTAAACAGGTCTAAGACTATAGGATCGTGATCTGACACCGAAACTGTATGAACAGATAATCTACACAATGGAAATTTTCCCCACCATGTTATAGTTGCAAAAGCTCTATCAAGCTTTTCTTTTACCCATTTCTCTGTACCTCTACTCTTCTCCCAAGTAAACAAGCCCCCATGAAGATCGATCTCTGAGAGCAGGCTGTTATCTAAGGCTTCCCTAAACCCATCCATTAACGATTGAGGGTGAGGGTGGGGGCCTTCTTTATCAGAGTTATATAAGAGATCGTTAAAATCTCCTATGATGCACCAATGTAGGTTAGACACACCAGCTAACGTACGAATAAGATTCCAAGAGCTTCTTCTCCTAGCACGTTCCGGCAAACCATAAAAACAAGTCATTCTCCAGGCTGCTACATTATTTTCCTCGAAAACAATATCCACATGATTTTGTGAATACCCAGTAATACTACAAGCCACAGTACCCTTCCAAAACACTGCCAAACCTCCACTTCTGCCTACACAATCGACTGAAAAACAATTTGCAAACCCCATCCTTACACGAAGCTCCTTTATTCGACTAGCTCTAGACAAAGTTTCAACTAAAAATAAAACGTCGGGTTTACGATCTTTAACAAGATCGCACAACACACGAACTGTGCGAAGGTTCCCCAACCCTCGATAGTTCCAGCTTAAGCAAATCATTTCTGATGGCTAGCTTGCCTAGCAAGCGTAGCCAAAACATTGTTTGAAGATTCTGAACAATCAATTTTAGAAAGCACAGAATCAGTTGAAATAGTACCGTTAAGACCCTCAGACATAATATTTAAACTAGGCCCAAGCCTTTTCCTTTTTCTTTAATCCAGGTCCAGCCCATTTAACTCCTCATCAGCCAACCCATCATACATATTTGAATAATTAATTCCCTCCATTCTATCCGCTGAAATTTCTCGACTACTTTCCTTGTTAATAACAATTATCCCTTCCGTACCTCTCGCTCCAGCTGTTTGTTGGAAATTCGAATTTTGAACTCCCTCCTTGTTATCACGTCCTGATTTTTCTCCCCAATTGTCGCTGCTGTCATCTCTGAGCCATTTGCTTCTTCCCTGTATCGCAGCCCTACGCGGCGGCGCTTTGAGCCAATTTCCCCACTCCCTGACTGCTAAACTTGAACCACTCTCCAGCCTCTTCTTACAGAATCTCTCCGTGTGTGTCATTAAGCCACACAAGAAGTTAAAATCCCCCAACTTTTCATACTTGCAATTCACCACAAACTCAGACTTGTCCCTTTTACAGATTTTCTTCTTTCTTCTTAGGGGGCTACGAACATCCACTTTTATCTTCAACCGCATATACTCACGCCATATACTCGTGTTGTTACTAGGGTCATACAACACAAATTTTCCAAAAAAAGTTACCCAATTTCTTACCAACCGCCTCCGTCATGAAACCACTAGGTAGATCATAGATTTGAATCCAGAAATCTACTTCATTCAAAGCTACCTTCGTGGGATCCTCCCGTGCTCTAATCACTTTCGTAACCAACATGGCATTGTCGAAAGTCCAAGGGCCATTATTCATCATCCATTTCATGTCTTCTATATTATAGAACTGAAAGAGATAGAACCCCTGTTTCAACATCTTAATGTTGATGCCCATGGCTGGTTTCCACAAATCAGCCAGTTTTGATTGCATTGCTCTCAGATTAATGCTTCTCTCTGTAAGGAAACGCCCCACCAGACATAACTCGAATCTGTTCACCTCCTCATCAATCTCTTCGTCAAAAACTAATTCTTGATTTTCTTCGTTGTTTATGTCTAGATCTGCCATTCGCACTTCTAGGTTCTCACTTGTCGCCATTTCGAAATCAAAAAACTCTCACAACTTCTCAATGAAAGAGGAGAGAAAATCACACTCTCACATAAGGAGAGAAAATCGTAAAAATTAAAGAGAGGGTTATTTTTGGTTATCCTAATTATTAAAATAAATAATTAAATTACAAAAACAACTCAAAAAACTAATTACTAATGTTAACGTAATTATATTCGGATTAAAATTCCTTCATCCACTTCTACTTGGACTCTTTTCTCTGCTCCAACAACTCAATTATTCATTTTTTCTAAAGATTTTACTTCTAATTAAAACACTTTACCATTTAATTTAAAACTAATATTACAATAATTAATATATATCCAAAATATCACACCATATCTTTCCGTAATTATTTTTAGTAGTAATTTTTGTAATTAAAACATGGAGTACTTTTTAATTTAAAATTAATCTTGAGATCACTAATATACGCCCAAAAATATCTCACTATATATACAAATCATTATTTTTATTAATGAATAAAAATCGTTAGATCTAATAATAAGATATATTATATGATTAAATTAATTTACTAAAAATTCAAAGTTCGAACCCGTCAACGACATTTTTAATTTAGAATTTTACAAAATAAATTTTAAACCATGCATTTCATTATATAAATTTATATTAAATTAAAATTAAAAAATTATTAAAAATAAGGATTATATAAAAACATAATTATAATGTTAAATAAATTTTATAACCTATCAAAAGAAACCCGTGCTTCGCACGGGTTATACGCTAGTACTATTATATTAAAGCCGAAACATTGAAAGTTTTGGTTTTCGGTTTGGTTATCCTATTTATTTCGGTTTGGTTTCCTATTTATTAAAATAAATAATAACATAATATAATTAATGGTAATTAACTAATTGCCCTTTTCACTTTTACTTTTAGTTGAATATATTGCCTTTTATAAATAACTATAAAATCAATCGTATCATATATTTCAATCATTAATATTTTCTTTCTAATTAAAATATGTTACCATTTTGATTTGGTTTTCGGTTTGGTTATCCTATTTATTTTTTCGGTTTGGTTATCCTATTTATTAAAATAAATAATAACATAATATAATTAATTGTAATTAACTGATTGCCCTTTTCACATTTACTTTTAGTTGAATATATTGCCTTTTATAAATACCTATAAAATCAATCGTATCATATCTTTCAATCATTAATATTTTATTTCTAATTAAAATATGTTACCATTTTGATTTAAAACTAATCTTATAATCATTAATATATACCCGAAAATATCACACCATATTTTTTAATTATTAATAAAATATTTTAAAAATTCATATACATTGTTTATAATAGGGAAACATTAGTATAATCCGTAAACATGAGTATATTAAATTATATTTAATTAAAACTAAAAAATATTAAAAATAATGATTATATAAAAACATAATTGTAATATTAAATAAAATTTATTACATAATAAAAGAAACCCGTGCATCGCACGGCCATTGAAAGTTTATTGGTTCGATTTTCAACACTATCATCCTAATTATTAAAATAAATAGTAAAATAATATAATTAGTGATAATTAGCCGATTGTCTTTTATTAATTAAAAGAGGTTTACTTTTAATTGATTAATGATATTACCTTTTATAAACACCTAAAATATCGTATCTTCCAATCAATAATATTTCTTTCTAAATAAAACACGTTAACTTTTAATTTAAAATATAATCTTACAATAATTAATATATACCCAAAAATATACACTATATCGTCTAATCACTAACAAAATATAATAGAAATTTTATTACAAAAAATAATGACCGTTAGATTTTTAGTAAAAATTCAGAACTGTTAGTTCTAATGATTAGATATATTATATGTTTAGATTAATTTACTAAAATTTCAAGGTTTGAATTCTGTCAACGACATATTTTTTTAATATTTTATAATATACGTTTTAAACCACATAATTTTGCAAATTTCAAGGCTCGAATCCTGTCAACAACATATTTTTTTAAAATTTATAATATAAGTTTTAAACCACATAATATTGTAATTATTAATGTATATCCAAAAATATTCCATTTTGCTGTTAGAATTTTAGTAATTAATAAGAACCGTTAGATGTAATTATAAGGCATATTTTATGATTAAAGTACTTTACTAGAAATTTAAGTTTCGAATCCCGTCAACGACATATTTAACTAAAATTCTATGATATAAATTTTAAATCATGCATATCATTAACTAAATTTATATTAGATTATATTAAAATAATTTTTATAAAATAATAATTATATAAAAGCATAATTATAGCATAAAATAAAATTTATAACATACGGCTTATAAGGTAGTTTGTATATAAAGCAGGATTTAGTAAAGCAGTGGGTTTTTAAGTACTCGGTACAAGATACGCATTGTGTATTTCAACGCAGCACCTTGTATCTAGTAAACAGGTATGTCGCATTGTGTTACTCGTTAAAATCATTTTGTGAGTTAATTATTGGTGTTTTTTCTTTCATGTTCCTACGTTTCAACAATTAGAAAGGAGTTCTAATGTTTAGACAAATAGTGCATGACAAGTGTTTGATGAAATGCGTCATCCAAACTTTATTCTCCATGATTTTAGAGATTTAGTTGTTGTGATAATGCAAATGACTATTTTCTTTGTTAATTTGATGTGAGCTCTCTGTTTTTGGACAAGGGGCAGAGCGTTTGTGTTCTTATAATCATATTAATATTCTCTATGTGTCAAAATGTTGTGCTAATTTATACTGTGTTGTGCTAATTTATACTGTGAATTGATGAACATGTAGGTACTTCAAATATGTTTGGTTATTTCGCACTGCTGGATTAAATTTGTTACTAGTTGGGACTTATTAGTCGGGTACTGAAGAGGTCCTCTCTCTCTCTCCCCCTCCCTCCCACCCTCCGTGTATGCGCGCTATATATTGAAATGTGCCTGACATGTATATTTCGTTTGGCAGGAAAACTAAAAGCTATCGGTAAATCCTATTTAATACTCAGATGGGGGAACCATCAATTTTCAATAAACTAATGATTGATTTACGTTCTACCTGCAAGTATGTTATTATGTCTTTTTTTATCTGAAGTGTATTGATTCCTTTGTCTTTGCATGTGAAATATCTGATGCTTGAAACTTCCTTTCTCCCATTTAAGTGCACAATCGATCAAGTATCAGTTTCTAGTTCATGATATGGATTGTATTAGTTAAGGAGCCTTTCTATTTAAGATGCATGTAAAATCACTTTGTCGCAAAAGGCATTGGCCACTGCCTGGTGGAAGTGGAACCAAAAAATTCCTCCAAGGGAAGAGGGGGGCGGGGGTCGAATTTTTTTTTTAAAAAAAAAATTGAAATATTAAAAGCGAATGCAAATTCTAATTTCAAAAGAAAATTTGTTATATATTATTTTGGAATATTATTGTTAGAAATTTTTGCAAAAATTAAAAAACACAAATTATCTTAAAGGTCAAAAAAGATGTATAGAATTTGAAAAGGTTAATTTGGTAGAATATAGAGGGCATAAAAGTAAATCGAAAAATAGCTATTAATAATTAAATTGATCAAAATAATAGAGATGTCCACGACAGGATTAAACAATGGTTTATCTGCTAAACTGTCAGTTACCATTTAAGGAAGGAGAAATTAAAAATGGAGAGATACAGAGATGGAATATGCACAGAATTGACACAGTATGAAATTTCTACTATTCACCATTAGTGCTACAAACTCACTAGGTTAAGAGTTAACCCCCTTTTTTTTGCTTAGTAGAGTCATTACAAGTATTATATAAAAGAAGTAGACACTTGATATTATCATGCATCCACCTTATGTATGTGCTAATGTTTCACTTGCACTTGGTTGTTGGATACTTGGATGTTCTGTATTGTCAGAATGCATTTTCATTGACTGAAAAATTGACTTATCTAACTTGCCATAGTTTGATTGTTACACTTGTAAAGGTATTATACTGGTTATCCAAGGGATCTCGGACCCTCACGGGTTGTTCATTTTACTTCGGAACGGGCGCTTATGCAGCTTCTGGATCAAGGTCACCCCGTGGTTGTGGCGTTTACCATCCGGTAATGTGAAGTTTTCTCTTTATATTTTTTTTGATGCATATATTCTAGGGTTATAATTACCCTTTCGTTCCATATATATATATGCCAATCAAATTTGTTTGTCGTGTGCTTGTTAAATTGATGCAGGGGTAATTACACTAAGCATCTGGATAAGGTACTGGAGGAAGCTGCGGCTGAATTTCATCCCAATATAAAATTCATGCGTGTAAGTTACATCTGGTTATTTTGGTAGATTGATTTGTCACTATACATTTAAATGTTGTTCATTATTATGAAGCAGGCTTTCGGCGTGAGACTAAACTCTGTACCCTTTAAGTTGTGGTTTAGATATGTTGCATGTCCCTTCCATATAACTCTAGAAATGTTACGTGAATTTGGGCAAGAGTGCCGATCCAAGTGAATGTTACGTGAATTTGGGCATGAGTGCTGATCCAAGTGTCAAATTCTTAGTTTACAAAAATTTAGGAGTTAACAAATAAAAAAATTTAGTGTAGGAAGCTACGCTTGCACATTATTGTCAATCGTAATATTTAATGTTTGAATTTGGAATTTTGTACAGAATTAAAGTATTAAAATTACTTTTGTCGAGATATATAATTTTAAATGACTCAGTTTAACAGTCCGAAAAAGTGCGGACTGTTACAATTAGTGTCAATACTGCACTCATGTGACTAACCGCACTGTTTTTCCACCATACTGTTTCCCATAGTTTTTTTCCATCTATGCTGTTGAATCCTAAAATAAACTGCCAAACTTTTTGGCTTGTCCAAAAGACAAGGTTACAACCCCAAAAACTGTGAAGCTTAAGCTGTCTAAGTCCTAGATGGAGTATATATTATGAAAGTACATAGGGTACTTAATCTGCATGTATTTCTTCACAGGCTAAGTAAATTTATTGAATACTTCTTTTGTAATGGAGAACATGTATGCACTTGTGCAAAGCATTTATTTAGTTCCTAATGCCGGATTTCAGGTTGAGTGTCCTAAATATCCTGGATTCTGTTTAGCACAACAGCAAAGGAAAAGGGAAAGAGAATTACAAATGGAGAAGGGAGCAGAAAGGAAGCTATTTGAATATCCCTTTATTGAGATATATTATAGCCCTCATAAAGTAAGTTAAGTTTTGTCATTATAGTATTGTTATGATCATAATATTTTTGTGTTATATGGCAAAAAATCTGACAGGGAAGAGAGTGAAGATAGAAAGAAGCCTTCTCCTTTTCTTTTTTATTTTTTTCAAAATCTTTTATTTTAAAATTGTGAAGTATACGTAATTTTGTCTTGGGAGTCGCACATTTTAAAATGGTGACTCAACTCGACTCGACATAATCAGAGTAGCATTGGCCGGGTAGATTGTGTTTATATAACCGAACCAAACATATCCACTTTGCCCCATACAGAGATGCGGTTTGGGGATAGTGAGATGTACATGGACCTTAATCGTCTTCTCTACTCTTAGAGGCTGTTTTGAAAATTTAGAGGCTTCCAGAGAAGTTTACCAGCTGGAAACTTGACCTACGTGTCTGTGAATTGGAGTTGATGTAGATTTATTCTAATTAAGGGCTAATGGACATTATCTTAGATAAAAATAGCTTAGAGAGTTATTTGAGGGAATTCCCAGTTCATTAGCTCTAAACACAATGATTCTCATTTATTGTCGTACTGAAGACTGCATAAAAAATTACTGGGTAAAAATAGAGCAAAAACAGCGGCTCATGTAATCTATCAAAGGGCTGAATTAATTGAAATAGGTACATATTCGTACATATATAATAGAGAGAAGAGTTGATGAAGAACCCTAATTTCTTTCTGAGTTGGCACGTTGCAATATGAAAAGACGGCATAATTTAAGTGGGTTTCAAAATCAATGCCAGCATGCAATTATACTCCTCTTTAGCTAGCTGTTATCGTCAAATGTCAACTTCTGGGTTAAGTGGCAATTTGGTCACTCAACTGACCCTTAACATGCAGTTGGGTCATTCGACTGAAAAAAAATGCAGTCAAATAATTGGACTATCTAAAACTTTCAATCAGATCAGTGCTCGTTACTAACGTTAAAAATTAGATGGGAAGATGGATCAGCTAGCTGCTATGGCTGATATGTGTCAAAGGTGGGTATGTACACCTAATCCTAAACTTGTATCCGGCCCGGCTATTCTACGATCCAAATATACAACCCTGAACCCATGTATTTACACCATTTCATGTTTTTTGTGATTATTATTATTACTATTATTTAAATATCATTCTTCTTTCTACCATCCACACAGACATAATGCACACAGACAATGCATCACTACCAGAATCCTGCCACCAGCGGTGGCAATGTTGCAAATTATTAACAAAATAATAGAGGGGCAACAGTTTTGTTAAAATAGAGGGGCAACTCCTTTGTCTATTTTAATAAAGTTGTCGACCCTTGTAATTTGAGTGTGAGTGAGACCTTTAATAGTTGAGTGCACACTTTGAGTGATTATTATTATGTTTATGTGTTTTATTAAGCTCATTTGTTTGTAGGCCAGTCCATTAAGTACATTTTGTTAGGGTTTGAGTCCCATATAAGCAGTACTCGTTTACAATAATAGACCTGATTTTTACAGGGTAATAGAGTATCAGTATTAAGATTAATTTGTATATTTTTTCACGTATGGTAATTTCCGCCGATCTAATTTATTAAACAAGGCCCCAAGTACATGAACGCACGACGGGCTAATAGCTCAGTGGTAGAGCGCGCCCTATTTGTTGCAAGCCAGATTATTTTCCTCCGCTTGTTGAAAAACTTTAGGGGTGTCTGCTACTTTCTGTGTGTGGATCACCTTAATTTACAGTATATATTTTTATTTTCTGTCTCGCACTGAAATCCTCTTGTTGTGGGTTGCAGTTTATTACTTAACTACTTGCTTTCATTCAAGCCTATTGTTTTTTAATTTTCAAGTTCTTCTGTATTTCCTTTTCAAACTTATGTCTTCTAAGAAGTACTTTAAAATATATTAGTAAATCTATATTATATCGGACAACAAGGAGGAGCTCTGTTTATTTGTTTTTTTTGGCTAATTACAAGCAACTTCATTTCAGGTGTATATAAACGTCAGATTCAGTTCAACTAACCCCAAATATGAGACATCTAAATTGTAAATTTAGATGGAAAAAAAAGTTACTTAAGAATTAAGATTGATACTTATGCTCGATTATCCCATTGACCAACCGTCAATGATCAATCTCCATTCCCAGTTGCTCTGCCATTCTCTCTTAAAAAAATTACAATTTGAACTCTTTGAGTACAGTGCTTAAATCAAAGCTCTGTCGTGTTCCTTAATTGTTTGTTTATGTAATAAATGCAGCAGTACTGTTTATGTTTTGCATCTGCTCTATGTCGATAGCTGAAATTTTCAGAAGCATCTTATATCAACTTTCTAAACCAGTAAAACAGAGCAAACTATTAGAGTTTCTCCTTGTTTAAAATAACATATAAGGATTACCTATGTTTGTTTAAAGGGATTATAGTTGAAGGAATGTAACCCTACATTATAGTCCTATCACTATAATCCTTGGATTTTTAGTCCTTTTCCAAAGTCGTGTTTAGTTTCCACAGAATTTTTTCTAAGGATTAATTTGTGAATGGAGAATCATATTCTTCCTCCAATTAATCAAGTATAATGTCAAGTTAAACATTTGAGGGTGTTTTTGTTCATATAAAATTAATCCTTCATAAATGGGGTGTAGACCAAGCATTATTTGATTCCCTTTTATAGTTCATTATTTTGTTCCTTGTCAATCCATGGATTGTATTCCATCTGTCAATGTTACAAAACAAACATAGGATTAATCTCACACACACGCGCACACACACACACCCACTCACACACACGTCTCTAATGAAACTTGAACCCTCGACCTCTTATTTAAATATTTGAATGAGCTTGTAAGGAAATGGCACACATTGCCTTTTACATGCCAGGTGCTTCTTATTGACACCTTATCAGTTCTGTACAGTGTTATTAAAAGCGCACATATGCGAGATTCAATCCGAGGCTGAAGCGCTTCGCTTTGGTTATTGTTGGTTCAGAAACTAACTACGCAAGCGTACGTGGTGAAAAGTAATATAATAAGATCGATCCCATGAAGACTTGGTGTTTGTTCAGAAATAGTGCTTATGCAACGACGTATGATTAAACAACAAACTGCTTGAATTAATATAAAAGGGGAGTTTGTTTTATTTTTCTAATTGATTTATCAAAATAATAATGCTAAATAATTCGAACTACTTGATTTAATTAAACGAGATTTAATATGTGAGAAAAACATGGGATTCTAATTTCATTACTTATTTCATTTAGAATTGATGCCTTAATTCAATTTTATTTGATAATTACGAAAGCTAGCCGGGAACACGAAACTAACATAAGCGCCTTTCAGCCTTAACTTATATCAAACCACACGAACATCCACTTAAAAAGATAGAAGTTGTGTGGACACCATTTATCCTTAGACCCTATATATCTATAAGATTTGAAAACATAATTGATTTACGAATAAATTCCTTTATTATGACTACATAGGGCGGTGTGATCCAAAACCCTACCACTTATCGTAAATCTACATGACAATTACGAACCTATGCTAACATGACAAATTCTAAATTCCTAAATCCACTTTCGCATTCATTAGGAATTAATAATTTAGATGTTAGCTATGCATCTAATAAATTAAGCGCAACCACATTAGGCAATCTGAGTTTTTATCATAATAAAAATTATTACGGCATCGAATTACTAAACTACATAAATAAATCCATTAGAATCCCATGACGGCGCTTAGTTCATAATCGATCGAATCGTCATCATGGGATTAAATGAAAACATGGCAGAAAATTGCATAAATTAAATATGAATTACAAGAGTTTAGATAATAGAACCGAAATAGCTTCCTATGAAAGAGAGGAGCACTCCAAGTAATCCCCTTAAAATCTTCAACCAAAATAAAACTTATACTAAAATTGCAGAAAATTAAAGTGTATAAAATAGAACTAAAATTACAAGAAGAACTGCTGAAATTTGAGAGAAATTAACTGAAAACTCAGTTGTGGGATGATCTCTAAACCTATGAAATTCACACATATTTATAGTACATTTTAGCACACCATGTAGGAATAATAAACCGGCCGAAAGCAGAAAAACTGGACTGAAAAGTAGCGGCGGGCGGCTTCACACGTAGGCGGCTGTTGCTTGCCTAACTTTTGCTTTTCAAAGTCAATTCACTTGCTTAGTTTACTTGTTAAATAAACCTGGCCACAATTACAACAATTCACATGGTGCCCACCTCCCTTTCTTTTTTCAAAACCAAAACATTCCACCTGCCACTCTTCTTTTTAATTCGGGTGACTTGTTTTGATTTCTTTGAACTGGCTCCGTAAAAATGCTTTTTAATCCGCACAACTTATAATCTTTAATTAATAAATAAATAATTTAATCTAGAAATTATAAAAATAAATATCTAATATTATTAGATATTTATAAATATAATTTTCTAATTAAATAAAATATTTATTAATATAAATAAATCCTTAAGTCCTCAGCTGCGGTCTATTGAGGGTCTGGAACCGGACTCCTTTTGCTTAACAAATATATATCAATTCCAACCGGGATTCCAGCTTTAAGAAAATATCACTCTTTTTGTGACAATTCTTATTTCCTCATTACTCGTCCAGGTGCAAGCTACGGTCTCTTGAGGATCTGAAACCGGACTCCTTTTGCTTAACGAAAAATATATCAATTCCAACCGGGGTTCCAGCTTTAAGAATATATCACTTTCCATCTTTTTGTGATAATTCTTTTTTCTCATTGCTCGTCCAGTGTAAGCTACGGTCTCTTGAGGATCTGAAACCGGACTCCTTTTGCTTAACGAAAAATATAACCATTCCAACCGGGGTTTCAGCATTAAGAATATATCACTCAGCATTTCTTTATGATAATTCTTTTTCCTCTTAGCCAGTCCACTTGATAATAAAATCCTTGTGATTAAATGATTTAACACTTCTATTGCTTGCACAATGATTTTCTTTATACCAGTCTTGACTTCCTCCGACCTTGCGCTATCTTGGTAACTCTTAATTCCGAATTGAGGCATAAATCCACCGTTTTTAGTCTTTTATCGCCACGATACCTAAAGTTGCGAGTTCTGCACAACAAAGACTGAAACAACATAAAAGACATAACATACTTAAGGATAAACCACCAATGTAGGTCCAATTAGCGCATAATAAGTGAATATAAAATCTACTTATCAGTTATGCGATGCAACTTCCCTGAAGCGAGCACTTTTGTGCGCTTTAAGCGCTTAAACGATGTGTAAGAAGCGCAAAAAAAGCGTGCTTTTTATTTTTTTGATGATTGGACTGTTTATTGAGTCTATTTTAAAGAAACAGGTCATATAAAAAGCGCTAAAACCTAAGTCAACTGACAGATACATATCACACGAACGATAAAGACATACGAAACATATACACACACACACGAACTATACAAGGCAGGCAATTGAATGAGAACGGTGCTAGGATAGGATGAGATTTCGAAATCTTTAAGAGCCTAAAAATGATGATTTTTATTTATGTTATTGAGAAGACCAGAACTAATCTATAAGGATCAAAGTTGATTCTATATCTTTATTTTGTTACCATGACTTTGTATTTGTGCCTTAGTTTGAATCTAGTTATCATTTAACATGTTTTATGACAATTTACTTTGCTTATAACATGTTAAATTTAATGTTATTCTCAGATTATATGAGAATACTAAGAATATATGAAAGGGATCATAGTAGAGAGGAGAGAAAGAGAGGTAGAGAACTGAAATGTATGTATATTAATACTTCTACTACATATTACAAAGGAGGCAAGAGCCTCAATATATAGAAAACATGAAACTTGGTTGGTGGCCTTGGTTGGTAGCCTTGATTGGTGGCCTTGTCATTGCTTACCTCACTTCCTAGGTTATGTCATTGCTTACCTCACTTCCTAGGTTATATTTAACACGCCCCCTCACTCGAAATCCCATCTTCGGATGAAAGACATATCTTGGGATTGAAGAGTGGACACTAGTAGCCCTTGAGCTTAATCTGTGCGTCCAACTAGACCCATTTTTAGGATCGACCGATCTTGAGTTTATTAAGTCTTTTGGGACTATGTTACTCGGACTCTTCATTTTACCTTGGAGTACCGGTCGGACACTCAACACTCGGACATGGACACTCAGATTTGGACACTTACTTTAAGCCAAAAACATGTACATTTAAAAAATGTTGCCGAGTCTGACACTTGGGACACGTACCCATGTCGGACACTTATAGCCGAGTCCGAGTAACATAGTTTTGGGATACCTGTTATCGAATTTTCGACCACACAGTATATTTTAGGCCGTCAAAAAATACAGAAGGTGCTGATGAATGCAAGATATAGCAGTGAACTATGTGTATATCTGTATATATACTACTACTTCTGCTGCTTTGTATTCGTATTGATGAATGAACTCGCCTTGACAAGGACCATCACGTGATAACTTCGTTGGAACTTAGTCCCTTGAACTATTTAATTTGCAGAAACATAATAAAATTGTGGGATATCATGATATCTACCAACCTGTTGTATGCTGCACAATTAAACCTTTATCTTTAACGGGAACAAAACTCTTATACCAAAGTGATTTGGTTTTGTTTAGTGGATATCTATTGAAATAAGGGCTGGGCAGCTTGAGTTTCTCTTGAGAAACCTCAAAGATTCAATTGACAGCGCGTGTGGTGGTGTTTACAAGCTGGATTTCAACCAGTGAGTAGCCCCTTAAAGCTCTACACTGGCATTTATTCAGATCTTGGTTTGGGTTATTGCAGCTTATGTTTTCCTTGAAAAAACCATAAGCTTCAACTGAAATACTCCTCCTCTCTACTCCCGCTTTGATACCATCTCAGATTATATGAGAATACTAAGAATATATGAAAGGGATCATAGTAGAGAGGTAGAGAACTGAAATGTATGTATATTAATACTTCTACTACGTATTATAAAGGAGGCAAGAGCCTCAATATATAGAAAACATGAAACTTGGTTGGTGGCCTTGGTTGGTAGCCTTGGTTGGTGGCCTTGTCATTGCTTACCTCACTTCCTAGGTTATGTCATTACTTACCTCACTTCCTAGGTTATATTTAACAGTTATGCATGTTATCAACTGTTGCGCTTTTATTCAAAAAGCACGCATATCCCGTTGCGCGTTGCACTTATGCTCCAGGAGGCCTTTGCGCTTCAGTGCACATCGCGTTTAATAACACTGGTTCTGTATCTAATTTAGATAACAAAGTACAGTAATATCTTACACAGATGGCCAATGAGATGGACAACATTGCAATATTTGGTACAAGGATATAAAGAAAAATTAAGCAAAAGAGATAACATAAAAGCAACTATGACATACATGGATAACTATGACATACATGGATAAATGGCTTCTCGTTTCCATACCATATAGGAATTACTTTATAAAAATATATGTGTGCATGTATTAGTATATTTGTTCTGTAGGCGATTTCGACAAATCATGATTGAACACAGAAAGTTTACCACTTTTCCTTTTGTCCCGACAGCTGATGGTTATCTATATTAGGTCTATAATCATTCCTTGTCATATTTCGTACACTTTTGGTGCAGGCAGCAAGTCAAGGAAAGGTTGGTAGTCCAAATATCACGAAGTACGAAACAAAACTTTTGCCTGTAAGTATCTAGGTTCTGAACCTGTATATTAGACAAAGTTTTGTACTTTCTACATGATATTGAAGGTGATATTAAGTGCATTTTCTTTATCATGCTTTAAAAAATAGGTTTATTGATATCTTGCTATCTTTGAGGCCCTTGTAGAAAGTTTCCTGTTAGATATTACTAATATATTGCATCACGTGTCTACTGGTATTACCTGGCGTTTGTTTAGCATCATGCATCTATTTTTTTGGTCGAGCATTGGTGGTTTCCACAGGACATTTTACAAGATATACGGCCAACAGCATGGACTTTGAAGGAAACATGACTTTTTGTTTTTTAGACCTTATTCGTAGTTAAAGTCATTTTACATTTTGTTTTTCCTTGGAGATGAAACATTCTTTTTGCTTATATTCTGAAGGGGAATATGATTTATTATAGGCCACTTTGTGAATTATTACCCTTCATCTGGTTGCAAGTAAAGTAATGGAGTGAGGTCGGAATGGACAGGATTTGAGCAAGCATTCATATCACGTTTCATTAGAGCACTGATATTTTACAACTAAAATATTTCATTCCACAAGGTTAAGCTAGAGTTCATGCCTTCAAGTTAATGTACAAATCTTAAGAAAAACAAAAGGTAAACTGTATCATATTCTGTACTCCCATGACCTTCATCCTTCCCTTATGTTTCTAGGCCAAGTTATCTTCAAGATTGATAAACCGAGGACTATTTTACTGTTCTCTCTAACATTTTACAACAAATTTGAACTTTCAAAATAAATTGAACCAATTAACTATGTTTCGTCACTTTTTGGTTCATTTGAGGGGGCACTTTTAATTTCACCACCTCCTTGATGATTATTTCCCTACCAATAAATATTATTGTTCTGCTGAATCATCACAATAAACTAAGGTTAGGAAAAGAATGACAGTAAGATATTTAAGTTTAGTTTCTGTTGCAAAATGTTTCTAGGTATCTATACTTTGATAGTATATCATAGGGTTTTGTTTATAAATAACATTGCTGGTTCAGATTATTCATTTCAGTTTTACCATTTCTTCAGTCCACCCAATTAAAGTGAATTTTACAATTCAAAGTTATACATGATTAATATGTCTATGTGACGGTTCTTTGCAGTTCAACTATGACGTCAGTGCCTATGGGTTTAGAGAATTTTTCAAACGCTATAAAGCACAGTTATCATCTGATCAGGCACAATAAACACTGTGTGAATTACTGGGTAAGCAATTTGCAGTTGTGTTTCGTTTTTAGAATCGAAATGTTTCTAGGTATTTGTACTTTGATAGAAAATTACGGGGTTTTGTTTTACGTATTGATTATAATATAATACATTTTATCTATCCAACAGCAGCATGGGCAGGTTGCAAGGATCTCTTAGTAGCTGAAGAGGTACATGTTTGGTTCCCACCTTTCATTCCCATTAACAAGACTATCTTTATCTATAATGGTCTTCGTCACAAGCAGACTAATAATCATGTAAAGAAAGTAAAGGCTCCAGAAAAGCTCAAAGAGAAATTAGGCGATGAAAAGTTTGGAATATCTGGTGTTGATATTTTGTGGCATGGACGACTAGAATTAAAGAAGAAACACAGCTGCTCTCTTCATATTTTCTTCGTTTATTAGATCAAGCCTTTTGCGATTAGAGGCTACTTTCCTCTTTTATTATCCAACACAAATTGTAATATAAACTTTTGGTTTCCAGCAGCCGTGTCTTTCGTACTTCTTCGTTCTATTATCATCAACCTTTTAGTTTCCCAGAATGCAGCAAGAAAGTTCTAAAGTTTAAATAAACTAGCTTATAACCCGTGCAAAGCACGGGTTACTTTTTAATTTTTCATAATTTGCTTATGGTATAGTATAATATAATAAATATTAATTTTAATATGTTATTGGAAAAATTCGAACCTTACATCTTTGTAAATAATAATTTTTAGTATTAAATATAAATTAATATGTTGTTGAAGGGAATCGAACCTTAGACCTCTGTATATAACAACTTTTAGTATTATTGCATCTAACGGTCATGATTTATTTGAGTTGAAGATCTAACGGTTATGAATGAGGGATAACCAAAAATGAGGGATAACCAAAAAAAGGGGTAACCAACTACAAATTATACCCACTTTTGCTTATTATAATATAGTATAGATATGTTCATTATATCATCAGTTGTTAATTGGATACAGTATTCTTAAGCTTGCTGTATCCTTCCTGCTGGCCAAATAAAAATCGTGGCCAAGCATTAATTTTTATAATATTTTCAAAACAATATGTTGTGCTAAGCAAATAAAAATACGAAACCACACATTGAATTTTGTAGTATTTTTAAAATACTATACATAGTGACAAAAAATACGGAAGTCTATATACTTTTTAGGGAAAAAGTGAAAAGAACGGAGAGAAGTGGTAAATATTTCAAGGTCTAATTTTAATCTAGCCACTGTATATTTGTAGGTAATTAAAATTTTTAATTTTAATAATCTGTAAAGATCATGGGACTACTACCATGTTCGATCATCGGTTTTTTTATGAGTAAAAAATAAATTTGTATGAAAGTGAGAAGTAACTTGTGATGAATTAATCAACTATTCATTGGAAAAATATCAAACCAGAGTGAAAAAATTTCTAAAAGAATTCTATGTACGATCTGATTTTTTTTTTAATATTAATTATTAGTTTTTTTTTTTGAACAAATACTGTACGATCAAAATTTAAATAATTTTTAAAAAATCTAGTATTTTTTTTTTTGAAAAAAAAATATAGTATTTAAATAAAACCAAGGAGGGTTTTAACACTAGAGTTTTTAAGGTATGTGCATGGGCTTTATCTGCAATTCGACCCATATATAATGGGGGATGGATGATCTTTATATACTAGGGATCTTGTATGGAAATATATATAAACCTATAAAAAAAACAAGGAGACCTTACAATCAAGTATGTGTTTGTGATTACAACTGCTTGTATTGTTTTGGATAATTTATGTTTTTGTTTAACATGCTTATGGATTTCTCCTTGTTTTACTATTATGCATGCAGTGGACGCTGCTGATATGAAGGACGCTGCTGAGAAAAAGGGTTTCAAATTAATTGCTGAACACTTGCGCCACCTTACAATCGAAAGTCCTCAATGCTGTAGGGTTATGTACCATCACTACGAAAAGGTATGAGTAGACTAGTGTTTACAATCGAAAGTCCTCTTATGATGCAGATATACACTTCAATGACTCGTGTTTGATTCTGCCTTGTGTCTTTAGATTAGGTTATTTAAGGTGTAGTAATATGTTGCTGAATCTTGTACACGGGCGGACCCAATGTAAGACCATGGGTGGCCTTCGTCCCCCATTCTGAAAAATTGCCAAAATTCACCATGTAATTCTTTTTTTTTTTAAAAAGAAATTTCACCATGTAATTTTTTTTTTAAGATTTGGCCCCTCCCAGTTTTTTTGCCCCGGCGGCCTGCGTCCGCCCCTGATCTTGTAGTAAAGTTTTAGGTACTGTAATAACTTTCGGATTCTGATGAGTTTATTAAGTCCACCGTCTGAAACTTTGTTTAGTCTGTTTTCCCTTATTGTTTGGAATTAAGTTGGGATGGGCATCACTCTGCCCTCGTCCGACCTTGATATGTTTCCTGCAAGTGGAAATTCGGAGATTTTTATGTACAGGAAGGGAATTTGGTTTTGATCTAAAACAAAAACTGGGGATTGGGTTGGGGTGGATATTAGTTATCCAAGCTCCCATCTGCAATCTACACCGTGATCCATCTTTAAAATATTTCCCTGGTACGCAACAAAAGTGGTGTTTGATATGCTATTTAAGTACGTACTATAAAATCAATGGTATGAGCTAATTTAGTACCAGACTGTGGTAGGATGATTTTAACGAAAACCAAAATGCAGCAAATTCAAACTATATGCTACTTAGTAGCAGACCGTGTTTCTGCACGGTGTATATGTGCCCTCGCATTTACTCAATTTTGAAACAACTTTTGGTCTTGTAATGAAATCATATGAATTTTCCCAGTAGTGATCCACACTGCCATTACTGAATCCCAAAGCATAGGGATTTAACTAGCTAGTGACTGGTAAGCTGTAAATTATTATGCTTTTGGCGCTTACAGCCTCTTCCAAGATCAGACAGGGCTTACACTTAAAAACTGCTTTAGTCCTTACTAAGTAGCTTCATTGTTATTAGGGCAGTTATTAAGTCAGTGAAGTAACACTTGAGTTTTGGTCCCTGCAAAGGTGCAACTCATCAAAATATCCATGACTTTGTTCATTTAGATGAATCACTGCCTCTGTTAAAGCTTATTGGTTCTCTAGAGTTCGTGAAACACCTGTACAATCCGTATACATTATTTAGCTGACCCCATGCACATTCAATCCAACCAATTCAACCATTTTTAGAACTTGATGGAGACCGGAATACAAGGCCCAATGATGATGCACATCCTTGGAACATTTGATGTAAAGAACATAGGAAAAGTAAACTTGATTAAACACATAATCACAACGTAGCTGAATTAGAGCCCGTTTGTGTTTACACAATTCAGATGCTAAAAAGGGCCAACAATTATATACATTAGCCGTTTTGGGAAGAAGTATAATTTTCTACTATATTATGTTAATTATGAATGTTAATTTGCACTTTTGGTTTTACTACACTTGGTAAGAAAGTTTGAATTACGAGAAACAGAGAACCCATGGCTTTCCATGTTAAACGATCTAAATTAGCAATGAACTGTCCTTGCATAGTGTTAATTTCAACGAAACAAGTATTGACGCTCTTCATACTTGTGTCATCTTATCAAATCCGTGCCTATATTCCATTTAATCATGTCAAACTTTAGTTGCCAATATCGTTTATGCATTATACCATGTGGTTACATGTTTTTAAACTACCCTTCTTATAGCGTTTTAGCAACGGATGCACGTTAAAAACTTGCAAGTAAGATTGCTAAAAATCTTCTTTCTTTGGTGCTTGATTCAGATTTTCAACTGCCAAGGTAAAACTAGCAAGGAATGTGAGAAATTGAGAGACTATTTGGTAAGTGATTGTCGAGCCAAACGTAAAGGTAAGCTATCAGTTCTCTCCATCTCTTCGATAATTCTAATTTTTCTCAGGGCCGGTAATCAGCTAATTGCTTCATACATATTAACTTTGATTACTTCCTTAATTCTATTGCTTCCTAATATTTGTGCTTGACATTTGTGGCAGCTGGCAACAATATTGGGTTTGAATCGTATAATAAATTTCATATATTGGAAAAATATTTGGGTATGTTAACTTTTCCCAGACATTAGATTTGCACATTTCCATTGTATATCTTGACTCCTGTGAGATTGCATAGAGATATATCTGAAATTCTTGGTGAATAACTATTAGTAATTCAGGATCCTGATTCTGTAAAAAAATTATGAATAGTTTGGATATGTAAAAGTAGGAGAGCTTAAGAATGATCAAGATTAGTCCCCCTTTTGTTTTAAGTTTCTTCCCATTATAACTTGCTCATAATGGCTCCCAAACATTTAAAATTTGTATCTCATTCATATTATGAATGAATCTTTTAGGGACATTGGCACTGTTTGGCCCCCCCTTATAAGTAGTTTATAAGTTACTTATTCCGGAACAAATTTCATATTTATATATATATTTTTTTTAAAATGTGTATGGGGAATTTAACAGTCGTTATCTTGCAAAAATAAGTTACTTATTTCAGAAAAAAATACATATTTACGTACTTTTTTCAAAATAATAATTTATTTCTGAAAAATAAGATTGACCATTATATTATTTCATACTCAATTAAAATGAATGAACAAAGTCCCGAACATGTTATTAATTCATCCTCAACTGAAATGAATGAACAAAGTCCCGATCATCGATTTATTAATGATGTAAAAATAACTTTCTAAATACCTAGATGATTCCCTTTCTATTCTTGTTCATGTCCGTCCTTGTTCCAGTTTATAATATACATACCGTTCTGTTGTGGAGATTTCTTTGCTTACTGTTAGTTAGATGAGTCTGAACATAAATCTGCATTTATAATATTATCTTGCATTTTCTTTATACTGTGTTTTTCGATTTTATTTGTTTTTTCAGATAAGAAATATTTATTGACGATTCAAGCAGCATTGCATGGAGTGAGTGAACAAGAGTACAAGAAGAGGACGAGGAGACGATTCTGGTAGCCTGAGGCTTGGATCTAATACCAACTTTATTCATCGACATTTTTGATATTTTGTTGGATCTGTGTTTCGTATTTGCATGTACAAACTGCATGATGCCTATGGCCAAATATTTTTTTTTTCCTCTATTGAGTGTATTCTATAAATTTGTAATTTAAATTAGCATTATTACTTTTAGTGCAGATAGTCCTTAATATTCCTCTGTTTTATCAAATATTAACATTTATAACTCCTGATTATGATTTTGTAAGCATTAAGATTTTTGAGACAAGAAAGTTACTTCTTCTTTTTGAAAGTGATTAATTGCTTGCAAACAAAATATCTACACTGAATTCCAAACTTCTAACCATCTGTCGAAGAGAAAGGGAGATGTTAACGAGTAGCCTTATATGTGGTTCGTTGATAGAATTGGATATGTAAGAGTTTGGCAAATGTTAAAGATGCCGCTAAAACCAAATGCGCGTATCTATACTATCTATTTATACATTCTTATACTATAATAAGCGAAAGGAATATATTTTACAATATTTTAAAAAGTGGTAAGCGATTCTAAGCGGTGGGAGGACCTTCTAGCGCTTAAACGGTTAAACGGACGTTTAAGCGGAATTTTAAGCGGGTCGGATTAATAATATATTTTTTTAAATTTTTAAATATAATTTACTATATGTGAATCAAAATTATATAATAATTAAGTAATAAAAATCTAAACATAAAATGTTCCTCATAAAAATGAAATATTTTATTATTTTAATATAGTTATATTCATATTAAAATAAATATTAATATATTCAAAATTAAAAAATTAGCAGGTCAACATCTCTTTGACCGCTTAATTCGCTTAATGACCGCTTAAACCGCTTAATAGCCGCCTAATCCGCTTAATAGGCCGCTTAATCTTCAAAAACGCTTAATCACCTGATTAGTACAAAATCGAAGCGTTTTATGGTCCGATTCCGCCTAGGCGGCCGCTTAATCCGTTTTTTAGAACACTGATATTTTATAGGTTAGTTAATCTTTTATTTTGGTTATCTCTTTCAATTACAACCATTAGATCTTTAACTCAAATAGATAATGACTGTTGGATACAATACTAAAAGTTGTTATATATAAAGGTCTAAGGTTCGAATCTCGTCAACAACATTTTAATTTAAAATTAATACTAAAAGATGTTATATAAAAAGGTTGAAGGTTCGATTGTCGTCAGTAACATATTAATTTCGATTGAATACTAAAAATTATTATATACAAAATTTTAAGGTTCGAATCCTTACCTTACTCAATCTCAAATAGCCCATTTAGCATTAACCTGTCTAGTGCACAATCAAAGCCTTACCCTACTCAATCTCAAATAGCCCATCTAGCTTTCGCCTGTCCGGTTTTGCATGATGTGACTATTGGAGGCCCTCCACCTTATTGGGCCAGGACGAAGACTCGCTACAGGACATCCATTGTAGCTAATTGGGATACTAAAGAACAATGTCGAAAACCAAATAACAAGCTGGGGAAGAGAGATGATCGAACCACAATCAATGTCTATACTTCTTTGAGAGACAGTTGGCAATCTACATTCCAAACTCTGAGAAATCATATTTCGGTATAGCATTACATATCAACTGTAGTGGAATAAAAACTAGGCTACTAGTACTGCGGCTAGGGTTTGTGTTATTTAATGCAAAGGGGTGTGAGCTTCGTGCTTTAATGGCTGCTCTTGTGCTCGTGGCTGATTCTGCCTTCACAAGATGCCTACGTACTTTGATGAATATCAAAGATCAAGCCAAAAAACGTAGTTCTGAGGTGAGGGGTCAGGCCCTTTATATAGGCTGCTGGAGCCTTTAGAGTTGTATTAGGGTTAGGTGACTTGGTGGGTAAGTCAGCCTAGAGGAAGGTTCTAGACTCCTAGAAGGTAGGAGTCTGTTTCCTTGTATGAGTGTGTGTCTTGGAGGCTAAGTCAGGCAAGAGTTATATCCTTATTTGACTCTTATTGCTGAGCTGGTTATTACCCCTAATATTAATTACGAAATTAATATTTAATTAGGGTTTTTGGGCCGCCCGGTGGGCCCCACGTTTGGATCATACTAGGTCTAATTAATGCAACATTAAATGTGTCTTTAGGGATTATTTTTAGCCCAGATCATTTGCCCCCCAACTTCTAGGAAAGCTGATCAGGCTTTCCTTGAAGTTATAACGGCCTTTTTTCGAGACTTGGGTCAGGGTATATCTTCGTACACTAGTGTTTCACGGGTATCGTCTTTTTTGTAAAGCGTGGAGCGACCGACGCATTTACGACGAATGTTAGACGATGCTAAACGGCACTAAGTAGCCTTAAACGACTCTAAAACAATGTTAAGCGACGCTAAACGACATTAAACGGCGCTAAATGGCACTAAACGGCGCTAAACGACACTAAACGGCGCTAAACGGCGCTAAAACGTCACTAATTTAAAAATATTAGATTGTGCTTCGAGCGTAAAATTATTTTTCCATGTTTCCTAAGTCATTTTCGACCTGGAAATTTCGAGGAGAAATCAGTGTATTTTCGACCCATATCACTTAGAAAATCTATCGAATTTTCCAGAAGTTACATTGATCACAATCGGGATTCGGGGTTTTTATTGCTTTATTTTTCTCAAATTTTCTGTACCTTTCGGGTATTTTTTTTTCAAAATTCCAAACTAAATTCGAGCTCAAAATAGTATCCAGGTCGTGTAAAACGACCTCAATTTTTAGGCTAATTTCGAGCTCGTCACCACGACCTCGGCCAGTCTAAAAACGACCTCAAGTTGGTCTCAGGTCGTGAGCTACAAGCTTGATTTATAGTTCATTTCCGACCTGGAATTCACGATTTCGACGTAGTACAACCTCAACACAAGAACGACCTCAAATGAGCCCCAGGTCGTGGGGATTTTTCATACTTCCCAGTTCAAATTCGACCTGAGATTTGCGATCTCAAGCCACGTTATAATGACCTCAATTTGAGTGGTAGGTCGTGGCTTCATTTTGCTTTTTATAAGTCAAAAACGATCTCATCTATGCGACCTAAAATCTGTTTTGTTCCGACCTCAATTTTCAAGGTTGCTTACGACCTCCGATTGAATTCTCCAGGTCGCCATGTCAAGCTCGTAATTATACTAAAAAAAACGAGATCAATTGTCACGACCTCGTGCTTCCTTTTGGTAACTCCAAGTCTTATTATGGACTTTAACGGGCCCTGTCTTTTAATTTTCATGGGCTGGACTTAGGTTTTCAAATCGTTTGGGCCTACAACACTTTTTTAAGTTTTGGTTGGGCCTTTACTATGGGTCAAAATGACCTTAAATCAAAACCTTAATTAGGTTTATCAATATTGGTTGGGCCGTGACAGGCCTTAATCCTTTTTAATTACTTTAGCTGGACTTGGGCCTTTGTTGGGCCTTTCAGAGTCCAATTTGTGTTGATGGCCCACAAAGGTTTCCAATAGGTTACAGCCGGTTGACATTCTCTCTAACCGGTTGAGATGCCCTAGATTTTCGTCTATATAAAGGCCAAGGCTTTCATTTTCACTTTCATCACAAAAGTTTCTAAAAAACTCTCTCAAAAGTTCCAAAGTTCTTTAAGAAATTTCCTTTGAAGATTTGAAGACTGCTCAAGGATTTCTGGCAATTTTCCAGAAATTTTCCAGTTGTTGTTGAAGATTTGAAGAATACTCAAGGTATTTTCCAGAATTTCTAGTTTTATAGTTTGAAGATCACCCTTTTTCTGGGTTTGTTCTTTAATTCCTTTGAAGATTTGAAGATTGTTCTAACAATTTCTTCATCCTTTGCAGATTTCCTTTGAAGATCAAAACTTTTCCTTGAAGATTTAGAAAAATGGCTGAAGATCGTGGTACACTTCGTTTCCAGAAGATGCAAGGAGCCTCCAAAAGAGGTATCATTATTCGTTCTCCCTCCATGAGTTTACAGGATATGATTTTAAATCGTAAAGAAGATTTTCCATCCTTGTCACACCTTGATTCCTTTAATCATAGTAACACCTTTCATGATATAGAGAAGATCACTGATTATAACAAGATGTATAGAATAGAACCACCCTATAGACTTGTCCCAGCTGACCCTGGGGATCGATCTTGCCATTGGCGCCCCAATGCACTTTGTGTTTATAGGGGTGCCATTGTTGCAGGAGTTCGATTCCCCTTTCATGAGTTTATTCCTAGGCTCTTAGCAGATGTAGGAATTAACCCTTGCCAACTTCCCCCCAACTCTTGGAGGGTGATCAATTGTTTCATGGTCCTCTGCCTCAAGAACAACTTCCCTCTTTCTGTAGCTCTCTTTAGGAAGATTTTTCAATTTAAGAATTCTGCTGAATCTACTCCGGGTTGGGTATACATTAGTCATCGTACTTCCACTCCTCCAATCTTCCACCCCCAATCTATTCCTGACTCCAACCCAAAATGGAAGAAGGAGTTCATGTATTTAATATGGGAAGGTGGAGATTGGGGCAGCATTTTCCGTAGTACCTTCGGTAAGGTCGTAGATGGCAGTGCCAATGATATTGAGCTCAACGAGGAAGAGACCCAGGCCTACAAAGAGCTCATCAAAGATAATTACACTACTATGGCTTGGGATCTCCTGAATGAGTTCCAGCTTAAGTCTTTGGGACTTTTCCGAGTGGCCAAGAAGGGTAAATTTCCTTTCTTTTTGTATTCCTTTACCTGAATATGATTGTCTCATACCCATTATTTGTCTTTTATTTTGTAATTGCAGCTGCAGCTTTCATCAACAAGACTAATGAGCCTGAAGATGGAGACACTGCTAGAATGAAGAGGGCTCGTTCAGGGAAGGATCCTCGAGCCCCAACTGCCACGGATGCCTACTTGAGGCCTCATGTAGCCGATATTGAAGAAGCAGATGGCTCTTCCAAGAGCGCTTGGCGCCCCAACTGGGGTATTATGAAGAAGGACTCCATCGTTGGAGATTGCAGGCATGCCGTGGATTGGTCCTATCATTCCATAACTCCTGGTGACTTCAAAGATTATGTATCCGGCTCCACTCTTGAAGGAGCCGAGAGTGCTGGATCTCAGGCTTTTGCTGCTGTAAGCTCCTTACTTCCCTCTTTCTTATATACTTGTTTGCTATTTGAATCGTGGTTCTAACTTTATCTTTTGTAGGCTAATGCCAACTTCCATGGGGCCATATTCCAGGCTAAGACTTGGCGTTCATCCTATGAGACTCAAAAGGAAAAGTATGATAATTCTGAGGATGAATTGGCCTCTGTCAGAGCTACTTTAGAGAGGAGGGAGAAAGAGCTTTTAGAGTCTCAGGCCGAAAATGTCACTCTTAGGAAGGGCAAGGACGACCTGATTGATGACTACCTTGCCTCCCAGGAGTATGTGGGCTTCATGGAGAAGCATGACGACTCTCTATTCCCTTATCAGTTTACTCAGGGATGGGACGGAGCTCTTGCTGAGGTTACTAGGAGATTTCCTGGTACCCTTAACGTTTCAGACTTCCCTAGCCCTCATGCTCCTATGGCCTTGGCAGTGCAGGATACCCAGGAGGAGGACCAGGAGGATGATGAGAGGATTCCGGAGCCAGAGCCCTCTGCTCATCTTGGCGGAGATGAAGAGGATGAGCACACTGGAGACACTCAGTAGTTGCTCTTTTTATATATCTATTTATGTACTCTGCCTTCGGGCATGACTCTGTTCTTTTGTTAACTTATCTTGATAAGTTAATCGTTTATGTATTCTGCCTTCGGGCATAACTTTTTAATTCGTAATCCATTGTCCTTGATGTTTCTCAACTTATTCATGTTTGCATGTGTAGTCTAGCATTTTATGCATATATGTCAATAAGTAATGCTCATAACTTATGCGAATATGTAGAATAGTCTTATTAGTACGGAGAAATGGGCACAGCCCTTACATAGATACTCTACTTCCTATATCTCAAGTTTAAAAACTTGGAATGGTTTCATCGACCTTATTTCTACTTCTATTACATAGGCAAAAAGCTAAGTCCTTTTCAGGAGAGCTTAAACATAGTAAACCTTGAGGTTCAATGCATGCCAAGTCCGGGGCACCTCAACCCCGTCCAAGGTTTCCAGTTTGTAAGACCCTCGCCCTAGCGTCTTCTTGACTCGATACGGCCCTTCCCAATTCGGGGCTAGCTTTCCCTTCTGACCAACTCCCGAGGCTTCTACTTTCCTTAGCACCAAGTCACCTTGTCGAAAGAATCTCTCTTTAACCCTTTGATTGTAGTGGAAGGATGCTCTCTTCTGATGTTTTGCGTTCCGGGCGTTTGCTTCATCCCTAACCTCATCAATTAGGTCTAGTGCAAGTCTCATGCCTTCCTCATTGGTTTCTTGCTCAAATGCCTCAACTCGAGGTGACGCCTGCATGATCTCCAGGGGCACAACTGCCTCAGCTCCATAAGCTAGTAAGAATGGGGTCGCTCCTGTTGTCACTTTACAAGTGGTACGATATGCCCAAAGTATAGGCAGTAACTCGTCCACCCAAGTGTTTCTTGAGCGTTCGACCCTTTTCTTCAGTCCATCAAGGATTATACGATTGGCTACCTCGGCTTGCCCATTAGCTTGAGGATGAGCTACTGAGGTAAAGCGAAGCTCAATAGCATTTTCCTCACAATACTTCTTGAACTCTTCATTGTTAAACTGCGTCCCATTGTCCGTCACAAGGATTCGTGGGATTCCATACCTACAAATTATGTTCTCCCAAAAGAACTGGGCAACTTGTTTGGTGGTTATCTTGGCTAGGGGTTTAGCCTCAATCCACTTAGTGAAATAGTCAATAGCCACTATCAGAAACTTCCTTTGTGCCGAGGCTACTGGGAATGGACCAAGGATATCCATCCCCCACATTGCAAATGGAATAGGAGAATTGATTGAGGTTAACATTTCGGGCGGCTGCCTTACAATTGGAGCATGCTTCTGGCATCTCTCACACTTCTTGACATAGTCCTGTGCATCAGCTAGCATCTCTGGCCAGTAGAATCTCAGACGGGTAATCTTGTGAGCTAGGGCTCTGCCCCCCAAGTGTTGCCCACAGATTCCTTCATGAACTTCCTTCAATGCTTCCTTTGCCTCTTGGGGCCTTAAATACTTCAAATATGGGATGACAAACGATCTTTTGTAAAGGAGGCCCTCAATCAAGGCATATCTCAACGCTCTTACTGACAGCTTCCGTGCCTCCAAGGCATTGTTTGGGAGCCATCCAGTTTCTAGGTGAGCTTTAATAGGATCTATCCAACAGCTCCCAACATCGATCGGTGCTACCAACTTAGAGTTGACGGTCGGGGCCTTCAAGACCTGGAAGTAAACACTTCCTGCATAATTCTCTATCTCAGAAGAAGCGAACTTAGAGAGGGCATCGGCCTTAACGTTCTCTTCCCTAGGAATGTGCTCCACATAGCACTCCTCAAACTGAGTCATAACAGCTTTCACGACTCTGAGGTATTTTGCCATAGTTTCATCCTTGGCCTCAAACTCACCATTCACTTGCGAAACTACCAATCTTGAATCTCCACAAACTTTGAGATTTTTGACTCTCATGATTTTGGCCAAGCCTAAACCGGCTATCAAGGCTTCATACTCAGCTTCATTGTTGGTTGTTGGAAAGTCCAACTTCAAAGCATATTCAACTGTGAACCCATCGGGGCTTTGCAAAACTAAACCTGCACCACTGGACTTTGTTTTTGATGCTCCATCAAAATAGAGTACCCAATACTACTTCAGATCAGGTACAAGTTTTTCATCTTTATTCTCACTTCCTTGGTTGGGTATTATCTCTTGCCCCCCGACTTCTTGGTTGCTAATGGTACATTCAACCACGAAGTCAACCAATGCCTGAGCCTTGATGGCTGTCCGAGGCCTGTATGTTATGTCAAATTCTCCGAGCTCAATTGCCCATTTGATCAATCTTCCACTTACTTTGGGGCTGCGCAAGATGCTTCTCAACTGTTGGTCGGTCAAGACTTCGATCTTATGTGCCTGGAAATATGGTCGCAATTTCCTCGAGGCAGTAACTAATGCCAAAGCAAACTTCTCAATGGGAGAGTAATTCAACTCCGCCCCATGCAATACCTTGCTCACATAGTATATGGGTTTCTGAACCTTCTTCTCTTCTCTAACAAGAACAGCACTCAACGCTTGTTCAGATACCGCCAGGTACAGATAAAGAGTCTCCCCAAGACTAGGTTTAGCCAACAACGGGGCTTCAGTCATGTATTTCTTCAATTGCTCAAAGGCCTCTTGGCTCTCTGTGGTCCACTCAAAATTTTTTACCTTCCTCAATGTTTGGAAGAAAGGCAACTCGGCCAGTTAGTTTCTGTACATCTCGTATAGAGCGTGGTGGTTCCATGTCCAAGATTGCTTTGATCTTATCAGGGTTGGCCTCTATTCCTCTCTTCGAGACCATCAATCCCAAAAATTTTCCTGATCCAACACCAAAAGCACACTTGGCTGGATTCAACATCATCTTGTGGTGCCTCAGCACTTTGAATGCCTCTCTGAGGTGCTCGACATGGTCAGCCTTGAGTAGGCTCTTGACTAACATGTCATCAACATAGACCTCCATGGTTTTTCCAATTAGATGAGCGAATATCTTATTCACCAATCGTTGATAGGTAGCTCCTGCATTCTTTAGACCGAAAGCCATAACAAGATAACAGAAAACACCAAAATCAGTAATGAAAGATACCTTTGGGATGTCATCCTTGTGCATCTTAATTTGGTTGTAACCACTGAAACCATCCATAAAACTCAACATCTCGTGTCCAGCTGTGGCATCTATTAGGGTGTCAATCCTTGGTAGAGGGAAACAATCCTTTGGGCATGCATCATTTAGGTCAGTGAAGTCTATACACATCCTCCACTTCCCATTCGCTTTCTTGACCATCACCGGGTTTGCTAACCATTCGGGAAACTGAATCTCTTCAATAAAACCAGCTTCCAAGAGCTTATCTACTTCTTGCTTAATGGCCTCTTGCCTTTTCGGAGCAAAATTTCTCTTCTTCTGCTGTATTATCTTCCGATTAGGATCGACATTCAATCTATGAGTTATAAGTTGAGGATCAATCCCTGGCATATCAGCTGCTGTCCAAGCGAAAACGTCGCTATTCTTTTGTAAGAACTCTATCAACTTGCCCTTCAGGGGTTCTTTCAAAGAGGCTCCAATATAAGTTACCTTCTCAGGGTCGCCTAGCTCTAGAGGGATAGGTATTAAGTCCTCTGCTGGCTTTCCTCGGTGTTCATCATCACCATGGACATCCATGTCTTCAATCGGGAGTACCTGCCCCCCGGTTCCATCAGCTCTCAAAGCAGCCACATAGCAACTCCTGGCCATTTTCTGATCTCCTTTCTGTTCCCCAACACCACTCCTGGTTGGAAATTTGACCTTCATGTGATAAGTAGAGGCAACAGCCTTGAATGCATGAAGTCCGGTTGAAAGGCAGAGTGTGTAAACTTGTAACACTATAACTAATGTAACTCAACTAACGGAAAAGATACTTAACCAGAAGACAATCAAGAACAAGAAGTCACAAGAAATCAACACTAAATGAAGACAAGGTAATTGATACAATTCAACATGTTAACTATGATCAAGCCAAGAAGAAATCATTGAGAGAAGTTCAAGTCAATGTTGTTCATGCCTCAGTGATTTGAAAAGCCAAGAATCAAGATCATAACTATCAGTATCAATAAGGCCAATTGATTTCAAGTGAACAAGAAGGAAAGCAAATATTGGAAAGCCATATTACTAATTGGATATGGTAATTTATTCAAGAAGCAAAAACCCTATCAAGACTAGTCACTTATGAACTAGACCAGTGCATCAAGTGTCAGGACATTGATAGCAAGTTTATGTCAGTAATAAAGATCCATGTTCAAGAGCTTGGTGAAGAATAAAGAAGACATGAAGATATCACAAGTTCAAGATGTGCATTGAAGTTTCAAGTTGAAGACCAGAATATTTTCTAAGTACTAAATATTCTAGATGACCAAGTAGAAGTTTCTAAGTAGAAGTTCTACTTAGAAATTCGAGATGGCTAAGTAGAAATTCTCAAGTAGAAGTTCTACTTAGAGTGCAGCTTCAACATGACACATGGCATCTTCTGATTGGCAGATTTCCAAGCTTTCAAGATAAGGCAAGATTTATGTGGACATCATTGGGCCACGTATATCTTAGTCTTTGAAGACTACAGGACATAGATTATATGTAGTATAAATAGAAGTACTTGTGTAATGTTTTAAAGTGAGAGCAATAGTTGAGAGAAACACAAGAAAAAGAGAGAGAGAGAGTGCATTCACAGAGCTTAGTATCATTCACTTCTCTCTGAACTTCTGTCATACTTTGTAATGAATGTTGTAGCAACCATTTCAAGTTATATATAAGAAATATATTCCTTGAATCTGTGTGTTCATTTATTGCATCGTATTTATTGCTTCTCATATTCGAAAAGTTGTATTCACCCCCCCTCTACAACACATTTGGACCTAACACCGGTCCTCCCTAAGATTGCATTGTACGTTGAGGCAGCCTTAATTACTAGAAAGTTCAGCATCTGGGTGGCTTCCTTAGGTTCTTGCCCTATTGTCATGGGCAGCTGAATGGTCCCTTCAACCTTGGACTCAACTCCATTAAATCCGTAGATCGGCATGTTAGTCGGGGTTAGTTGAGAGTCAGTATACCCCATCCTCACAAAAGCATCATGAAACAAGATATCGACAGAAGCTCCATTGTCTATCAGGACCCGCTTCACTTCCGAGTTTCCAATTACAGGAGTTATGACCAACGGGTCGTCATGGGGGAATTTCACCCCTTCAAGGTCTGAATCATCAAAACCAATCACTGCCTCAGTCTTAGCACGCTTCGGGGCTTCTCCTGTGATGTGCATCACTTCTCTGGCATAAGCCTTTCGAGAGTTTCGGGTAGTGCCGGCCGCTGTTGGTCCTCCCCAAATCATATTGATTACTGGCCCTCGAGGCTGTGGGTTACGATCGCGATCGTTATCCCTCCTATCATTGTCTCTTCTATCATAATCCCTTTTCTGGGTTCCACGGTCTTCACCCTTGGTGAACTTGTTTAACTTTCCCTTTCGGATTAAAAATTCAATTTCATCCTTTAACTGTCTGCAGTCATCTGTGTCATGCCCCACATCCTTATGGAATCTACAATACAGATCTTTGTTTCTCTTTTCGGGGTCACCCCTGAGCGGTTTAGGCCAGCGAAAGTCCTTATCTTTCTCAATGTCCAACAAAATTTGGCTCCTAGGAGCGTTCAACCTTGCATAATCAGAAAACCTTGGCCCAAAACCCTTCTTGGGTGATGACTCGGAGTCCTTACCAGCCCGGGGATACTTGTCCCTAGCGTCGTACTCTTGCTCTGACTTTCTTTTCTTTGAATCATTAGAGCCCTTGCCATTACCTCCCGTGGTTTCCTTCTTAATGCTGTCCTCAGCCTTGATATATTTATCGGCTCTTCTCTGGAGCTCGGCCATGTTCTCAGGAGGGTGTTTTGCCAAAGACCTTTTAAAGAAGAGGTCAGTGGTTCCGTGTTCCAGGGCTACCATGGCCACCTTATTTTCCAGATCGGTGATATTCAACGTCTCTTTGGTGAATCGCTTGAGATAATCCCTTAAGTTCTCATTCTTTCCCTGCACCACATACATAAGGGATGCAGAACTTTTCTCATGAATTCTCCCACTGATGAATTGGCTGACAAAGGCAGCGCTCAATTCCTTAAAAGAGCCAATCGAGTTAGCAGGTAGACGGCTATACCATCTTTGAGCCATGCCTGACAGAGTTTGAGGGAACGCCCTACACTTTAAGGCATCACTAGCAGGCTGCAGCAGCAGTGCGTTTGAGAATGTTCTGACATGATTTGCGGGATCGCCCGTTCCATCATAGGCCTTAATAGTTGGCATCTTAAATTTCCTTGAGATGTGGGTATTCATCACCTCCTCAGTAAACGGAGGTGTGGGATCGTCAGGGTCCCCAAGTGGCATCAGATCTTTGGGGTTGCTTCTGGGGGTCTCCACCCTTGTGGATTTTTCGGTTCGAGTATCAGCCCTCCTTTGCCTTCTTGAAGGCCTCTCCAAATTTATAACGGAGATCCTCTCTGCAGTTGGAGGAGGCTGAGTTTGATTCAACCTATCTTGTTCTCTTGCAATATCGTCCTTCAATTTTGAGATCTCTGCCTCGTAAGCCTTGATTTTCTCAGCAGTTGTCAAGGGGAGTCCATCTTGGATTCTTCGTGTTCTTCTTAGAGGTTCCTTGCTAGCACGTCGCCTCCTCGGGGCTTCATCTCGATCATCATCCTCGGATGATGATGAATCATCAGTATAGGGACCAGAGTAATCATCATATTCTCGATCCCGGATCTGTAAGGCGTGTCCGCTTGGTCCAGGTTCCCTTCGTCGAGGGGGGTAGTTAGGCAGCCCATACATAGGGTTGGTGTTCAAATGGAGATCCGTAGTATGGATCTGTACCCCCGTGCGATCAACGTTACCAAGAGGAGAAACCACCATCTGGAGAGGGTTAGTTTCTTGGCCTTGATGGACAATCACTGAGTGGGTCCCCTCTACATGGGGAGTCGTCCCTGGGGGCTGAGTGGGCAGAGGTTGAATGACCGCCCCTGTTGATGGGAGTATTTGTGCTTCCTCAGTGACGATGAGCGGATCAGAAGTGGCTAGTGGAGCAGAGTTAAGGGGCACGGCCTCGGTTGATGTTGTTCTTCGTGTTTGAACCATGGTTGATGTTGTCTTCCCACAGACGGCGCCAAATGTTGTGGAATAAAAACTAGGCTACTAGTACTGCGGCTAGGGTTTGTGTTATTTAATGCAAAGGGGTGTGAGCTTCGTGCTTTAATGGCTGCTCTTGTGCTCGTGGCTGATTCTGCCTTCACAAGATGCCTACGTACTTTGATGAATATCAAAGATCAAGCCAAAAAACGTAGTTCTGAGGTGAGGGGTCAGGCCCTTTATATAGGCTGCTGGAGCCTTTAGAGTTGTATTATGGTTAGGTGACTTGGTGGGTAAGTCAGCCTAGAGGAAGGTTCTAGACTCCTAGAAGGTAGGAGTCTGTTTCCTTGTATGAGTGTGTGTCTTGGAGGCTAAGTCAGGCAAGAGTTATATCCTTATTTGACTCTTATTGCTGAGCTGGTTATTACCCCTAATATTAATTACGAAATTAATATTTAATTAGGGTTTTTGGGCCGCCCGGTGGGCCCCACGTTTGGATCATACTAGGTCTAATTAATGCAACATTAAATGTGTCTTTAGGGCTTATTTTTAGCCCAGATCATCAACCATAAAGAGTCATTCTCAAAATATCGTTTTAAAAATCAAGACTCTGATTCACATGTAGCACAATCAAAGCCTCACCCTCCTCAATCTCAAACAGCCCATCTAGCTTTAGCCTGTCTAGTTTTGCATGATGTGACTGTTGGAGGCACTCCACCTTATTGGGCCAGGCCGAAGGCTTGCTACAGGACATTCGAAGGAAGCCCAAGGAAACCTAGCCCAATTACAAGTAACGGACCGCATCCAATCGATTACGCACTCTCCTTAGAATGTGGGACACGATCCCCACCACCCCACCACCATGGTCATCGCTCTTGTCCGACGGGAAAATATATACAAGAGTAAATCAGGTTTTGTGATCAATTCATTTTTTACACAAAAGCATGCACTTGTATGTTTTACCCTACCTATTTCAAAACAAGTTTAACTTATTCTTACACCTGAGGTGAATCGGGGGACAATCCTTCGCATTCTTCACCTTACAGGTAGACTGAAGAAGTCGATCCATTCGTCAATAGGAAACTGGTTCCAACATTTGGTGCCGTCTGTGGGAACGTATAAGTAAGCTTGTGATTGTGACATTCAACTACACCTACTGAACACCATGACGAACGAAAAAACACCAGCCAATAATGAAGAGACCTTCCTCGCAAGGAACGGTCGCTTCCAGTCACACCTAGGTTGTTGGACTTTAAGGATGAAAGACCCATCCCTACTCCTAAAGAACAGAGGATGATGCTTCAGAAATGGAGGGAGGATATGAAGGCTAAGGGCAAGGAAAAGGAGATGCTGGGATTGTCAGGGAAACAAAGAGGCTGGCCAAGAAAAAAGAGGCCGATAGGCTAAGGCTACAAACTCTTCATCTCCAAAGAGAAGAGATAGAGCTCCAATAGAAAACGCTCTGGGAAGCCCTGGAGGCTAAAGCACATGACACTGAAACATGAAGAGACAAACGGGTAAGAGATGATCAAGACGAGTCTTCGGACTCCAAATTGTACTCTCATCGATCCTGATCCAAAGTGGTTCTTTCCTCAAACTCAGAGGACGAAGGGCCACACATGAGGGATAGGATCCAGAGGATAGAGAAAGCTATGTTCGTCGAAAGGAGGATCAATCATGAGCGACCGAAGACATTGAGCAATATTGACCGTCCCTGGAAGGCAATTTCCGAAGATGCATGAGTTTAACGGCAAAGGTGACCCCGAAGACCATTATGAGAAGTATGAATCGTTGATGACTGGTATGGGACAGTGTGATGTTATGCTGTGCAAGATGTTCAAAACCTATCTGAAGGGGCCAGGGTCCATACATCATTCGCTCAGGTCCAGGTCCATTGGTTTAAATAGAGAGAGGTGACGATTGGACACGAAACGTTTCAGATTCAACGGCCGTGATGAAGCCGTTATCATTAAAGGGACACGACCCCCAGGTGACGTGTCGTTGCCTACCGACATGCTTATCTCGAATCATGAATTTCGGGGAATAAATCTAAAGATGGGTTTTGGACTTTGGTCTTCGCCCAGAGGATAAAGTCCGAATGAAATCCAGGGACATGTTGGAGGCCCTCCACCTTATTAGGCCAGACCGAAGATCCGCTATAGGGCATTCGACGGAAGCTAAAGGGAACCCAGCCCAATTACAAATAACGGACCGCATCTAATCGACTAAGCACTCTCCTCAGAACATGGGACATGATCCCCACTAACGCACCTCCATGGTCATCGCCCCTGTCTGACGGGGAGATATAAACAAGAGTAAAACAAGTTTTGTGATTAATTCATTCTTTAGACAAAAAGCACAAGCACTTGTACGTTTTACCATATCTATTTCAAAACCAGTTTAACTTATTCTTACACTAGAGGTAAATCGGGGGGCAATCCTTCTCATTCTTCTCTTTGCAGGTAGATCGTAGAATTCAATCCATTCGTCCGCAGGAAACTGGTTCCAACGGTGATAATTTCAACCGAAAACTTAACCCTATATTATTGTTCGTCCAAAATCGAAGCATTAAAAGTTTGGTTGGTACGATATCCTTTTTTTTTACTTTATAATCCTTACTTAATTATTTACAGTTACTAATAACTAATCAATTTCTTTTTTCGGATAAAAATGGTACATATTCTATTTTTGTATTAACTAATTAATTTTCTTTTTCTAGTAAAATATGGTACATTTTCTATTTTTAAAATATAATGATAAAATACATTATATTTTGTATTTTATTTAACTAAAGTTTCTCCTTTTCAAATAACACCATGGGCAATTTTATTTAATAAAATAAAATAATAAAATTATAATTATTAATCAACTTCCTTTTTTGGCCAAAACACGTTACCTAACCTATTTTTTTTTAACTAAAATCTCTTCATTTCCAAAAAATTCATGGCCTATTATATTTAATAAAATAAAATAATAATATTTTAATTACTAAAAATTGATCGATTATCTTTTGTAGTTAAAATGTATTATCTTTTCAATACTTTCTAACAAAGATCCCTCATTTTCTAGAAATATCATGCATAACATATATCTAATTATTTTCTAATTATACCATTTAAAATTTTAAATCTACAAAATTCATGTCTTAAAAAATCCAATCTAAATTAATAAAAAAATTAAACATTATTAAAAAAAAATCGTGTATCGCATGAGTTTTAAACTAATAACAATAATACTTAAAAAATTTAAAAGTCTTTAAAATTTTGATGGTGTTAAATCGAAAGAATGCCTAAAATACCCAATTTTCCCCTACACACTTACCAAAATACCCATTTTTCAAATTGGCACCCAAAATACCCACGGGATACGGCGTTTCCACAGAGCTCTTGGCCGGCGACTTATGGGCAATTTTGTCGCCTATCTCGATCTCCCACACCACTGAACGCCCAACCCACCACCGCTCGTCTACGTGACTCATCCCCTTCCTCTTTCCCACATCCGTTTTTCTGTTACGGCCCCGCAGGGGCTTGGAGGAAGCTCGTCGGAGTTTGCGAGCACGCCAGAATCGAGTTTTAGGCTTTTAAAATCCGGCATAACAAATGGTAAAACACTGGTATAGGGTTGTAGACGTTTGAAAGGCGAATTGGATGGTGTGTAGAACATAACCGGAAACTGGCGACTGAGAACGAACGAAGAGATCGAAAATTTTCGATCGGAATCGCCATAGCGGAAGCTCTACAAACGATGAAGATGACGTCAGACACGTCGTTCCAGATTGCGTATCTACTAATACCCTAGTACCAGATGTGTATGTACTGGCACTTACAAGCGGCGTATCTTCTAATACGCTGATGTCTGAAGCGTATGTGGTATAGATCCGCCTATATCTGAAGCGTGTCCCGTTAATACGTTGCTGGTGTAGGCGTAACAACACATACGCTCATACCAGTGGCGTATGTGGTGGGCATTTAGGACGGTGCTTCCCAGATCTGGGCATTTTGATGAGAAAAAGTAAAAATGTGGGTATTTAGGGCATTTACCCTGCTAAATCTAGATATTAAGAAGATTGAGTTTGAATTTCTGCAAAAACAAATTTTTTGAAGATATTTGTTATGGATTGTAATCTTTTTTGTAAAGTGATAGTCAAAAACTTATTATTAAGTTCTAGATATTAAGTGTTAGATTTTTAGATTTTTATTGAATTTCATAGTGTTTTTGTAAACTCATAAAAATTTCAAAATCTAAAGAAAATCAACCAACCCAATCTTAAATAACAGAGTATGAAATATGATATCCTAATCAAGAGTATGAAATATGATATCCTAATCAGTTGTACGATCTATGTATAATTAATAATTTATTTGAATCTTTTTAAATTGGAACAAAATCAGGGTTGGCAATTTTGGAATTCAGTTGTATTCATGTCGATAAATGGATCAATTTTGGGTTAAGTTTTTTTTTTTTGAATAAAATTTCGGATCAAGTTGAAATCAATTAAAATCAAATGAAATTGAATATGTAAGTGTAAAGGAATGAAATTTTTAATAAGTTAAAATCAGGTAAAATCAAATGAAATTGAATATATAAGTGTAAAGTAATAAAATTTTTAATAACCCATCATTTGGCCATGATGTATGAAAATGGGACAATTTGGACCATCACCCTCATTTCAAGTCATTTAGATCATTTTTGGTTGATCATATTATTTTCAAATCATTTTCGAATTTCTCTCAATAAATCGAATTACAAATCAAATTGGATTCAAATTACATTCGAATCGTATCTAATATTATCACGTCCCTCAACAAAATATACTCTCCCTTCTCCAAGAAACAAGAGACATTTTCTTAAAAAAAAAAAATTCCTTCAAAAAATATAACCAAAAAAATATGTAAATTTTAATTTTGTAGTAATAATACATAGTATATAGACATAGTACACCACTTCATAACCGCCTTTCCCAACCAGAATAGAAAATATATAGACACAGGAGAGTCTGTATGTATAGATACAAGCTATATAAATAACAAGAAGTAATCAACAAACCAAGAACTTTTAACTCATAATAATCAATCACCATCCCCTTTTATTATCATCTCCTCTCTCCTCTCCTCTCTATAATCTATACATACAAACATTTTGTACGCATAATTAAACCCTCTTTGTATCTCAGTTGAATTGAATTGATTTGATTCAATCATGGTGGAAACACGGCGAGGATCGTCGTCCTCGAAGCGTCCGTTATCGCAGTCGTCGGCGCCGGTGGCTCCTAATTCTAAGCGATCAAAGGTGAGATTTTTATTGAATTTTCGGGTTTTCGATTGTGAATTTGTGTGAATTGTGTGTGTTTTGATTGGTGGATTAGGCGGTGGATGAAGCGTCGTCGAATAATAAGGCTAAAACCCTAGATCCGGCCAAGAATTTGGGTGATCAGGAGGCGAAATCGGTGGAGAAGGGGAAAAGGAAGGCTGAGGTGGCACAACCGGAGAATTCGACTGATGCTGTTGTGGTTGGGGAGCCGGTTGTGTCTCCCTTGTCGTTAGGTGAGGTTTCTTGGATTTTCTTGAATTTTTGGAAATTTTTTTTGGTGAATTGTGTTGAATTTTCGTGATTTTCTTGATTTAGTTGGGTGTGTGAATTGTTTGTGTTTAGGTCAATCTTTGTATAAGGCGAATGCTAGTGGGTCTGTGTTGAATCGGGGCAAGAAACGACAAGTGAAAGAAGATGTTGGAGTTGCGTGGGGGAAGCTCATTTCTCAGTATCCCAAGGTATGTTTTTTTGTTGTCATACAAGAATGTCATTTTTAGTGTAAAATGACTAATTGGTAATGTACTAGTTGGTTCTTGCAAGTTGAATTCTGAAATTCTGACTTACGTGTTGTTTTTACTATCTTTGTCGGGGTTGTGTCTGAAAAGTTGCTCGTATATGTAGTGTTACTATTTCTGGATAGGCATCGGGGGAGGGTTAATATTTTGTGTACCTACATTTTTTGGTACTTTTTCACGCATGACAAGAATTAAGAAGAATGAAAATAAAAATATATGAAAAGGAAGCTTGGCTGGATTAGCTTAAAAAAAATACACTACCCTTGTATAAGTATTAGGATGTTTCAACTGCAAAGCAATTGCATACATTTAGTTAAAGAATCTTTTTAATAAATTTCTTTATGCTTGAATCTGATATGGATTTTGGTATTATCATAACTTATAAGCTTGTTAAAATTGAAACATGCTCCACATAAAATGGGTAGAAGATTCCTGAATGGTACAAGACTGGCATAATTTATCCTTCTTTTCCTTCGAATGTAGTTGAATTAAGGATCACATTTAATAGAACATCTCTATCCTATCTACAATGGGATAAGATTGACTCTCCCTCACCCTATTTTGTTGGGGGGGGGGGGGTGAGGTTTACATGATTACATAATTTTACAAGGAATTTTGGGAACTTTAACAATCTGATTTTTCCAACAATCAAAAGAATGCCTTACTTTCGTCATGGTGGTGTCTACTAGGTTCTCTCGGCACTTTCTATCTGCCCATCTCACCATTTCATCAACCATAGCAAGTATATTGATTATATTGATGATGAAAGTTTTTTTAGGATGAATAGAACTGTGAACAGTGTTGATGAACACTACCAATGAACAGTATTCATTGAACCTTTTTTCCCTATAAATTCCTCAATCTCCCAACAATAAAAAAACTGATGTAGAAACTTAGGTAAGTTGGTTAGATTAACTACGTAAAATCCAATAGCCATAGGGTGATTCAATAAGAATCACTACTTCTAGGATTTCTTAAGCGCATAAGACAACGAGTTGTTTGGCTTGTAATTAATAAGTTGAAAAATCTTATTTTTAGTAATTAGTCGAAGTCTTCCAATAATAAAAGATTGCATCTCCTCGTGTAGGAGAAACAAGTAAATTTCAAATATTAAGGAAAGTAGTAAATGAAAGAAACAATTTTTCTTTCTTTTTATTTTACTTCAGTAACCTAGGATATTCCTAAACAGTCTTTTATGTATTGTAATTTAACTGAATAATAGAACACAATAACCTTTCTTCTGAATGGTAACCAAAAACAAATACATGTCAAAATACCTTATTATTCAGTGATAAGGTTTATTGTGTTTTATTATTAAGTTTAGTAGTTTCTTAAATTAAATAATTTTCAGCATTTTCAATTTTTATTAAGAAAGTCGTGATATGTATGGTAAGAGGCTCTTCTAGGAGGTAAGGTAGTCCTATGAGCAGTGTAAAATTTGTGTACATCTCACCGTTTTCAAACTTATGAGTAGGCTGTGTTTGTATTTTATTCCTGGTTCAAATGTTACATTCTCACTATAAGTATTTCTCGAATAGTCAACTTAGCACTAATATACCTATAAAATTGTAGACATACTGCTTTTGGGGCTTAAGTGTGACACACTGTTAGCATAATTATGAATTAACAATAGCCTGACAGGTCCGATGGCTTACTGCATGTTCATGCATATAGGTTTGTAAACCAAAATGTTTATCCTCGTTTCTTAAAACAAATAACTTCAATTGTTTGATGATGTAAAAGCTTGTGTTATATACTAATATAGTACTGCAAGTTAGGATTTAGATGAACGAGTAGTTTCCGAGGTAAGTAATATCCAAGGAAAAAGGTGAGTCAGATATATAGGACATTACATATAAAAAGTTTTAGAGGTCTTCTGCAACATGTTGTTCTGAGTGTCTGTATGACTATATATGGTTGCGAAGCTGCACTCTTTTACAAGGTGGAACACGCAATGTGAGTTGTGGACATGTGGGTTTTAATGTTTTATGAAATTGAGTTATAGCCTACTGGAGTAAGGTACATGTCTGTCCTTAAAGTTTTTGCTACTTGGTTTAGCAATATATTTGTGATGATCGATGACCAATTCACCTAGATTGGATTACAACAGTAGCGTAAACTTTAGTTGCAACACTACATCTGTAATTGTCAAATGAACTGCCATGGACAAGAGATCTTCAGAGTTCTGGCGGGGAAAAAGGGTGTGAATATATGAAACTAATGTAATGGTAGACGGGTTAGGATAAGGATGTTTGCATACCAGCTGTCAAGAAATAAACTATGTTTCTTGCTGCTGTGGTCTTTTTTAATAGCAGCCTTGGTTCTGCATCAGAATGTTATATCTTTGTATAATTATTTTATTATCAGTCATACTTGTCATTTTTGCTATACATGTGTGGATTTACTCTAAATACAACATTTTTAATTTAAAAGCAGATGATGTATCTTTTATAAGCAGAATTTTGGAGATCTAAAACTTGAAATATTTCTTCTATTTCAGCATCCCCACATTGTTATGCATCAGCCTTTTTTTACTGTTGGTCAAGGTCGTCAATGCAACTTGTCGGTCGTAGATTCAACTATCAGTAAGACATTGTGTAATTTGAGGCATATAGATGCGAAGGTATGCTCCTTATTCAGTTAATATGTAGAATGACAGTTACTGAATCTAGTAGATTATTGCTTTTAAAATGACTGTGGGACTTCCGATTTGCACTTATCTGTTCCTAACAAAAGATACCATCCCAGACTTTTCTTACAATCACCGGTGGAAAAGGATTTGTCAAAGTAAATGGAAAGGTCTGCGCTAGGCATACTTGTATCCCATTGAATGGAGGCGATGAGGTGATTTTCAGTGCATCCAGTCAACATACTTATGTATCCTTTTTCTATATCATTTTGCATATGGTTGGTGTTTAATTTTTAACTTCTTTCTTACTCAGTGTAGAGTAAATGAACTTCACTTTATTTGTCTCCACGAAGGATCTTCCTTAACTTTATTTTCAGATATTTCAACAACTTTCAGATGATAACCCTGTTTCTGATGGCACGCCTCCTTCAGTAAGGCTGTTAGAATCACATAGTGGTCCTGTTAAAGGGTTACATTTTGGGGACAGGGTTAGAGATCCTTCTGCTGTTGCAGGAGCTTCAGTCTTAGCAACTTTGTCTAACTTCCGAAAGGAAATTTCTCTTCTTCCTCCCCCTTCTTCACCTGAACTACCCACACTTATCTCTCCCTGTCAAGTTACAGATAACTGTAATGTGGATGCTGATATGGATACGGTGGATCACTGTGTGGGGGCTGAAGCTTCCTCAGCTGAAAAAGCTTCCGTTCTCTCTATGACTAACAGCAATATTAATCACAACAGAACTGGTCTGGAAGCTTCTGTTGATGCAGATATAAAGCAGGTTCCTGTGGCAACTCCTCAAATAACACAGGATTCAAGGATTCATGCAGGATCAGCGACGCCTGAGTTCGATTTGACTGGTAGCATCTCCAAAATACTTGACTTGCCACAGGAAGCACGAGAATCTAAGGATATCAGTCCAATATTATTGCTAAAGAGGCTTCAACAGTACAAAGATGGCTTACGACAAAGAGTTTTCAAATCCGAGGACATTGATGTCTCATTTGAAAGTTTTCCATATTATTTAAGGTGCAGATTTTTGGTTTCTATAAAATTTATTTCCCAAAAGTCCATCAATTACTGCTAACTAGATTTATATTTGGAGGTTGTTTGGTATGCAGTCATTCATCTAGGAACTTTGACTTCCCAGGAATTGATTTGTGATATAGGTGTTTGCTTGTCAATTATACAGGGAATATATATCACCCAGGAAGTTAAATACCTGTATAATATAGGAATTGACTGACCCACTTCTCCTTGGTTATCCACACTTCCTGTCCTAAAAACTAGCTATAGGCACATATCTGTACACCTATACTTAATATAGGTGTGTATATATACTACTGCAAGTACAACTTCCTGCATGTTAAACAAATAAAAATTACCACTTCCTAGGAACTTTATCAAGATAGGAAATTGAAATTACCATAGGAAGTTAATTCCCATTGTATACCAAACACACACTTTTAGGTATGGTGTATTTCTTAATTTTCAGCTCATGTTTCGTTATGTTTGTTTGTATATTGAAAGTTCCTTTGTTTTATGATATATACCATGTCTGCCATAATTTTTCTGGAGAAGACTAGGTGTTCAAGTCTTATTGTTTTCACTTTTCTGTGTGGTCTCTTTTACAGAATTCCGTTTTACATCTTTTACTTCTTCATTCCAAAGCAGTAGCGCCAAAGCTGAATTTTTTCTTACAAACCGTATTTTTGTTGAGTCATTATTGTATTGTAGTGGTATTTTTAAGGCTTAATTGGGGTAGTTCAGTATAAGATTTGGATTTTGTTACTTTATTTGAGGGTGTACACATGGGTCTCAGTGGCTAAATTATTTAGTGGTATGTGTAACTTTGCAGTTCATGCGTGTAGGAATTTCCATATGAGTGCATTTTTGTGTTTATATTTGTTGCAGTTTTGGCCTTTATTTGTAAGCATTCATCTTTCTCTGCTCTCGACAATCCTATCTGATAAGAGTGTTGTTATTAAGACTTTGTTAATTGATATCATACTTTACTTGACAGTGAGAGTACAAAAAATGCCCTGGTTGCTTCAACCTTCATACATTTGAAGTGTAATAGATTTTCGAAGATTGCTACAAATCTGCCTACGTTGTGCCCAAGAATATTATTGTCTGGTCCTGCAGGTATTTCACGGATACTCGCTGTTTAAGATTTTAAGTCTGATTAATAAAATTGATTCGAATATTAGATTAGAGATTCAATGAGGATCATGTTCATTGATGGAGAATCTAGAAGAGCAGTCAAGGTTTTAAGCCCTCCTGTTTGTAATGAACCGCCTGTAAGAGCAGGTTCTTTTGATGTCTAGCTGTAATAGAGAAACATTTCTTTATTAAGATATAGCATCACATAACAATAGCAGAATAGAAGCGTACTCTAACTCACTTTTTACTGTAATGCCACATTCCAACATATCGGGTTTTTTTTTGGGGGGGGGTAAATTAAGTGAAATTGATATTTGAATTCCAAACTTATTAATAATACTAAAAAGCTAAATATGTTAATACGTCACGGTGAAGTATTTATTACATTATATATATTAATTCATCCTTTATTTACTTTTATATTATACAAAAAACTAGCTTAATTATTATAAATTTAGTAATATAGATTACCAACATGTTTTTATTTTTAATTATAGGCTGATATGATTGGCTTAAGATTAACTAAATAAACAAGCAATGTACATTAAATTCTCAAGATATGCTTTGATGTTCGAGTTATTATGTTAGTACGTTCTAAGAGTTTGAGGCACCAATAGCAAAATAAAATAACAAAATGATATGTAGGTACAAATTACATAAAGATGAGTGAAGCAATTCAAATTACTGAGAATTTAATTCATATTATCAAAAAAAATTATTTATTTCATCTAATAATTAATATTATTAATTTTTAAATGTATAAACCGCACAAACCGCACCGCACCGCACCGCGTTTTCGTGTTGTGGTTTTCGCGGTTTTTGTGTTACGTGGTGCGGTCGCGGTTTGGAATTTTGTTCAAACCGCATGCGCGGTTTGGTTTGCGGTTTGAGGAAAAAACCGCACCGCCCGCACCGCGAACACCCCTATCTCTCCCAAACTGTGAAATTGACTGCAGAAATGCAAGCACTTTGAAATCGTCCCTTTATATACGTTTGAAAGTCGCATTATCAAATTTTGTTTCTGCAATTTGTTTTAACATTTGTCATGGATATTGGGAGGTACAACAAACATATAACTTCATCTGGGAAAAGTTTTGATTTTTTCCCGTGTGATCTACTGTTTTTTTTCTTGTATGAATGATGAATAGTTTTAGCTACATTTCCTTTCGCAATGTGAATAGGTTCGGAAATATACCAGGAGACATTGGTTAAGGGACTTGCCAAACAGTTCGGTGCTACACTTATCGTAGCTGATTCTCTTCTACTTCCTGGTGTAAGCTTCTAGATGTACCTCATTTAAAAGCATTCTTTTTTTTTATTATTATAAGGCTATATTAATGGGCTTTATCGACAGTTGTAGGCGTCCTTCAGTGAAGAAACTTCATTTTATTAATAATCCTTAAATTGTATTCAGGGTCCAGTACCAAAGGAACTTGATCCTGTAAAAGAATGTTTAAGGCCTGAAAGAGCAAGTGTGTTTGCGAAACGCACTGCATTTCATCTTAAGAAACCAGCTTCTGGTTGGGGGGAGGCTGATGTTACTGGTGGATATAGCCTTGGTTCTCAAGCCCGACCTAAGCAAGACACATCTACTGCCTCATCCAGAATATACACTTTCAAGAAAGGTATGCATTCATTCTTTCTGCTACTTTAGTGCATCTTATTATCAATAAACTTGAACTATTTTTACCCAAATTCTTAATATATGAGCAAGCAATGCTCTTTGTTTTGGCATCCATGTCACTAATTTGAGACAATGAAAGTCATTATTACACTGCTTATGATTATTTTTATTTTGACAGGTGATAGAGTAAAGTATGTGGGTTATTTACAAAGTGAACTTCAACCATTAAGGTACCTTTTCTCATGGTCTTTTGACAGCTAACATTCTTTCTGTATTTTTCACAAAATTAGAGATAAGGTTTTGCATGTCTTTTTAAATCAACTAATTACTTTTCATAAAAACCAGTGCATATCTAATCCTGTGAAGTTCCTTTTGTTTGGTAGAGGCCCTTAATTTAGGGTTTGGAGACCTTGAGGACTATTTTGTGATGGATTAAACTTGTTAAAATACTAGAAAGAAAAGGGTATTCTGCTTGTAAATCACATATAAAACAATGAGTCGCAACTAAAGGAGCTTCATAGAACATGAAATTTGAAGTAAATAAAGGATGCTTAATTATTTTAGGGTAAGGGTCTAATTAAAGTAAGCTTGGTAAAGACCAGTTAGTGATGTTCCTCTGGTCTGTGCAGCAATTACTGGAGACTTTTGATGTTGAGTTTGAGGACTCTGTTTTAAAACGTTAGTACCTCAAAGTTTGAGCACATTCATTTATCCAAAAAAAAAAAAACAAAGTTTGACTATGTGCCTTTTTTTATTGCCATTGAAGGCTATTTTGTTTTTTTTACTATATATATCTTCCTGGTGTTCTGAAAAGCCATTTAACTTAAAAAACCTGGATCCTGTGATAGTGGTTGTTTTTGATGTATATATGCAAGTAATATCACACATTTTCTGTTCAGTTCAGAAAAAAGCATGCAAAATCGAAGTGATTTACTTAGCAAAGAATTAATTAAAGTTATTTGTCGCTGTTAAAAGAAACTATTAATGCATCCATTTTCATAGTACAAAAGATTGTAAGTATATATATATATATATATATATCAGATTGGTTGATATATCTATATCAGATTGGTTTATGCACTTGAAGCATCTTTAGTGGACGGAGAGAATATATTGTTCTATATATACAACTTAGTTGTAGCACTCTCTCATTATTTTTGAAATAGCCACCAGCTCATGTTCAAGTATATAAGCATTCTGTTCTGAGCTGAACCTTTGTCCATCTGTTATGGATTTTTTTGACCCTCCTTCAACTTAGGATTTTAAACTTTTGGTGAAGACACTTACCTGAACTCTAAATTGACCTAAATTACATCGAGAGATTAAGATAGATATCAACAGAACTACAAGCAGATGTCAAAAGATAGTTAGTAATTAAAAGATATAGGAAGGATTCTACAACAAGTTACACTAACTAAATTTAGGGATAGAAAACATGGGCAAGAGAATTTTGCTATGAGAATAAATTTCAAATTGGGTAATGCTTAAGGACTCAAGAAACTTGACAAAGACAATGCTGTTACCTTAATAGTATTCATGTACTTTGATTTCTAAACAACCATTCTAAAATAGAGTTAGTAACAGAAAAGGTTAAACTGTAAGTCATTTTTATGCCTTTGAGAAAACCATGCTCTGTGCTTTCTGAGCAACCCTGGAATCTATGCCTCAACGCATCCTCTCTCTATCTTTACAAGCAACTGTCAATGCTATCCTTTTTTCCGTCTTCAAAGCTTTACTTGTTACCTAGACAAACATCCTTTCTCTGAAATGCAAAATTCATTTTTTTAGCTTTGCATCCTTTTCTCTTAGCTCTAGGACTGCAGTTTTAGTCGTTGCTTGGTTCCTGGTCGCCCTTCCTCCAGCATTGGATTTTGATACCAAATTTTTGGTGAAACTTATACTGTTGCACTTCCTAGGTCTGCGTCAAAAGTCAGACGACCATAAATGCTTTTATAAAAGGATTCCATCTCAATTGTTTCTTAGTTTTATCTTTTCAAGAATGATTTTTTCCAGTCTGTACAGCTCCTCTTTTGATTCTTAGGCTTATTCTATTATTTTCATCTGTTTTCTGGCCTTCCTTAACCTTGTCCTGCGGCAAATTGGATCAGGAACCAACTTCTGGAACTGTTTTCCGCCTTTATTGTCCCCTTGTAACATTTTCTGTCGTTTGTAGGATGTAATGTGATTATGGAATTAAATTGTTAAACATAATAATTTCCTTTTTCTTTTTTTATCAGAGGACCACAATATGGGTATAAAGGCAAGGTGGTACTTCCATTTGAAGAAAACGGCTCTTCCAAGATTGGGGTTAGATTTGATAGATCAATTCTGGAAGGTAATGATCTTGGGGGCCTTTGCGAAAAAGATCATGGTTTTTTCTGTGCTGGTGAGCAATTCAGTCTCTTCTTGTATCTGTACCTAATCTGATTTAATATATTTTTTAACCACCTTTAGTGGTGTTAATTGGTATTTTACTGTGCAGCTGGCTTGCTTCGCCCTGAATCTGCCAGTAGCGGCGAGGCTGAAATACTTTTAATTAATGAGCTCTTCCGGGTAGCCATTCTTAACTGGCAGAAGAAATATGTGGCCTTATTGTTTATATTATATATTTTCGCTTCTTTATATGGGTTCCTCAATATATGCACTTCTATTAGTGAATGTGTGTGTGAGTATTTGAAGTTCCTGTAAACAACCTGTGAATTAAACATTTTACAGGTTGCTATAGAAGAAAGTAAAAGGTGTGCATTAATTTTGTTTGTGAAAGACATAGAGAAGTCTTTATTGGGTAATACGGAGGCTTATGGAGCTTTTAAGAGTAAGATGGAAAGTTTGCCAGGGAACGTAGTTGTCATTGCTTCACAGACACAAATGGACAATCAGAAGGAGAAAGTAAGTTACTACATTCGCCTATCCCCATTTAAAAACATTTCACTGGGTTTCTGGGTGAAATTCTGGGATGGATGACAGTATTTAGAGATGATGTTTGGTTTGGTATTAACTTTGCAGATTTTTGAATATTTTTTTACTAAAAGTTTAATTATGTTTCAGTACAATCCCGGTAGTCTTCTGTTTACCAAGTTTGGAAGTAATCAAACATCTCTACTTGACGCTTTCCGGGTATGCAATCTAAGAGCTTGTCATTTTGATTTTTACCCCTTGTCATGGGTTTAGTTTTCTAACATTTTGTTTGTGACTGTCAACCGTAAGAAGTTTGCTTATTTGAGGATGATTGTTATTTCATTTATTTGGCATATAGCTTTCTTGATATTTTGTTGATGTACAGTTATAATCATGTCATTTCCCTTTCTTTCACATAATAAAAGATATGGTCAAAGTTCAATTGCTCAGATGAGCTGCATGAAAATAGGCAGGTGGAATAGAAGGATAACAGAGGAAAGCGTGAAGAAAATTAGGAAGTGTAGTTTTTTACGATAAAGTTTGTGAAGAATATGAGCAGTAAGTTGGAATATGATCATTTATCCCTAGATAGGTGAAATTTGCCTTGGTGTAAATTTGTAGGTAAAGGATGGAAAGAAAGAATGATATTATAAATTATACCCAACTGTAGTACAGCTTTCATTCCATTCTCCCTGTATCATTCATTCCAATTAAATAGTCTAATAGAGCATTACTGTTGTAATGTTTTCCGAATGTTTAGATCTTGATGTACTCATCAAAGCACCACATGATCACACCACAGATGATACCACAGATGACAGGCACCTGATTGTTGAGATACTGCTCACAATGTTATGGTTACAACAGAGGAAAAATGATTTTGTTTGACACCCATGCTTACTTTAGTTCTGAAATTGTTGTAATCTATCAAGTCAGGTATGCTAGGTCTTTTAAATTCAAGATGCTTTTAGGTTGTGCTTTTGGCGAAAAATATTTGTGGCAGTGATATAATCAATTTATAAGCTAGCGAAATCCATTCAAACTATATATAATACTTGTGTATTTTATATGATTATAAATCTTTTGTGCAATATACGTATGTCTTTTTCACTTAATTGTAATTTGTTCTACTTAATTATACTCTTATACATTTCTATGAGCTTGATGTTCTTGATGTAAGAAGTTTATCCTTCAGGGAAGTCTTGATCGAATACATGACAGAAGCAAAGAAACCTCAAAAACAGTGAAGCAAATCACTCGTCTTTTTCCAAATAAAGTATCAATTCAGATGCCTCAGGTGATATTTCATGTTTCAATGTCTTCCACAGTTATCTTTTAGTTACAATATATGCATATTCTTAATCTAGAAGAGATAAATCAGAGATAAGCAAGGAAAGAAGGGGGAGTAGCAGAAAACTTTTTTATAAAACTATGACAAGGAGGCATTGCCTCTTATATAGGAATCTAATACTTGGTGGCTACTCTTGCTGCAGTAACCATGATAAGCGCATGATGTCATGGTGCTGACATAAGCACGTAATGTCATGCTTGTGCTCTTATCTTAGCAGTTTTCAATAAAGTTGTAGTTAATATATATATGGATTGTGCCAGGATGAATCACTGCTCTCTGAGTTGAAAGACAAGTTGGATCGCGACGTAGAGACTTTAAGATCACAGGCAAATTTAGTCACCATGCGCTCAGTGAGTAATCCATTGTTTATGTAAAGCATTTTACTTCTGTAATTTAAATAATTCCAGTTATCTTCTGTTTTGGATATGGTTGTCACTGTAACCTTTATTGTTGCTGATCATGTTCTTACATTAAGTTGCTGTTCTGTTCAAAATGCCACTAATAAATTAATTACAATAATCTTTAAAACCTTTACATCTGATTGTTTTGATTTTATGGAGGCTATATATATATATATATATATATATATATATATATATATATATATATATTGAGGTTGATGTACATATTTTTCATGTATAACACTGTTTTAGTATATTTATTGATTTGTAATTTTCATGTTGTATGTTGGCCATATTCGGAAAAAGTGTTAAGTGATTTGTTTGAGGTTAATGTAGAGGTAGGTTCTCAACTTTTAATTTTTCTTGTACTTTCTGTTACAACTATTTTATAAATGAATTCCTTGCTTGTTGAATATAAGAAAATATGATAGGAGGCTAAATATGTTGTATTTCAGAAAAACTTGAGTGTTATATGTGTTAATCAGTTGGAAGGAATATTTGTAGTGGGTAACCTATCAAACAATTTATTTTTTTAAAATTCAAGTGTTGGAGCCACCAAAGATCCTCCACAGACTTGGTATACAAGATATATCTAGATATGTATGAACACATTTCTTTTCTATAATGCTGGATGGCCATTTAATGGCAATAAATAATCCTGGGGAAGCTGAAATGGTTATTGGAGGTGGTATTTGGACTCAGTAGTGACATTTACAGTTCTATCTACATGCTTCTTATTGTTCATAACCTAATGATGTGGTGGTGCAGTGTACTTGTGACATCAATTTGAATCTTCCTGGTCCTTGTGTTCTAATTTTTTAATTTTCAGGTTTTAAACAGGACTGCAATTGATTGCCCCGAGCTTGGAGCATTTTCCGTGAAGGACGAAACCTTGAATCCTGAGAGTCAGTTTACATGTTTCAGTTTTGAATAATGACTCTTGTATTCACATTGAGTTTGTCATTTACTAGCATTTCCATTGTCAATGTGGAACAGGTGCAGAGAAAATTATTGGTTGGGCTTTGAGTCATCACCTAATGCATTCTTCCGAAGCTTCAATCAGAGACGCCAAAGTTTTGTTATCCATTGACAGGTAAAAACAGCACTGGTGCATGTTAAAGATGAAAAAAATAGGAAGAAAGAGATGCTAACGTGAAAAAGAACTGTTATACCCTTCTTGCTACTCTTTCCATTCGCTAGGGTTTAAATTGCTTTTTGTTTATCTTTGCAGTATTAGGTATGGGCTAAATATTTTACAAGGTATTCAGAACGAACCCAAGAATGTGAAGAACTCACTCCAGGTACATTAATAGTTTGTCTAGTTTGGTGATTTACCCAAAATATTATTTAGGTTTATTTTTGTGACTTGATCTATAGTCTATTGTATCTTCGAAGTCCTGACTCGCATTCAGTTTGTATGGATAACACTAATGCCTGTGTATTTTAGGATGTGGTTACGGAGAATGAATTTGAGAAGAGACTACTTGGGGAAGTTATTCCACCGAGTGATATCGGTGTTACTTTTGACGATATTGGAGCTTTAGAAAATGTAAAAGATACCTTGAAGGAATTGGTGATGTTACCTCTTCAAAGACCAGAACTTTTCTGTAAAGGACAGCTAACTAAGGTTTGATTTGCATTATCGTTTTAACTTGGTGCATATTGATTTTATTTATAAGTCTTAACTCTGAACATCTGCAAGATTTTGGTATGACGTGTTGATTCTTTGTAGCCTTGCAAGGGAATACTGCTTTTTGGACCTCCTGGTACTGGCAAAACTATGCTTGCAAAAGCTGTTGCAACTGAGGCTGGTGCAAATTTCATAAATATATCCATGTCTAGCATCACCTCGAAAGTAACTATTCCGAATATTGATATCTTCATACTTTCATCATGTGATCTTTTTGTTTCGGAGCTAAATATGTTTTGTCCTGTTTCTTGCAGTGGTTTGGCGAGGGAGAGAAGTATGTTAAGGCTGTTTTCAGTCTTGCTAGTAAAATCTCTCCTAGTGTGGTTTTTGTTGATGAGGTGGGTAACATTATACTGTGCATGAATACCAGTAATCCGATGTCCAGCTTTGAGTGAATCATTTGCTCTCTTCATATTTGGCTGCCCATCTGTCTTTGATACTATTTAAATAAACATATATTTTGGTGAATATAACATATTGAATTCATCATTTGTAGGTTGATAGTATGTTAGGAAGGCGTGAGAATCCTGGAGAACACGAAGCAATGCGTAAAATGAAGAATGAGTTTATGATGAACTGGGATGGTTTGCGCACAAAGGATAAGGAGCGGGTACTAGTACTTGCTGCAACCAATAGACCTTTTGACCTTGATGAGGCTGTTGTGCGGAGGCTACCCCGTAGGTAAAGTTAGACATCTTTTAGTTTTTTAATTTTTACTAGTTTGTTAAACCCACCCCTCATTTAGTAGTGTTGTAATACTGATGATTTCATCTTATTTGCGAAGATTAATGGTCAACCTCCCAGATGTCACAAATAGGGAGAAGATTTTACGTGTTATATTGGCAAAAGAGGAACTGGGACATAGTGTTTGTCTTGAAGAAATAGCTGGTATGACTGATGGATATTCAGGAAGTGATTTAAAGGTATGTTTTGCCGGTGCAATCTAAAAATTTGTCTTTGAAGTCCTTGTTATTTCTATTGTAATTGGTATTCTTCTTTGTTTTTTCTAATTTTCATCAGAATCTTTGCGTGACGGCTGCTCATCGTCCCATAAGAGAAATTTTGGAGAAAGAAAAGAAGGTTTGTAACTCGTAAGAATATGTATGTCATGCTGTACCAGTAGTGTGCCTGCCTTGGTGCTATCATGAACCACAAAGAGCAAGTCCAATGCTAGATGTAAAATAGCTATAGCTATTGCTATAATCTGGCACCAAAAAGTGTTATTACGGCAACTGTTTTTATATTTGTTTTGCTTGCTAATGTTCCTATAGACATTGTTCTTGTTACTTGATTGTCATGATCTGTATAACATGCTGTTTGAGATCCAGCTTCCACTTTCGTTGCTTCTAACACTATTATACAAATAATAAAATTTGCTGTTGTCAGGACACAATCTAAGTTAACTTGATGTTTTTACATTGTACATCTATTCGGAATATCTTTTTTCTTCTTTCCCAAGGTAAATTAAGGTTATGTTGACATCTGTTAAATGTTGTGCTGCTTCTGTTCTGATAAATATTCGTCCTATCGTGAATGAACACTTACTTTTGCCCGACCAAGTGCTGTACACTGCTTTGTTCTTTTCTCTTTTACTGCTATTTTTATTACATGTACATATTTTGGATTATAGTGTATGTTTTCTGTTACATGCTTGTATTGTAATTTTTAATAATCAATCTGACATGCATGTAATTTCAGGAGAAGGCTTTGGCTCTGGCGAAAAATGAACCGGTGCCTGCATTATGTAGCAGTGCTGATATTCGTCCTTTGAGTATGGATGATTTTAAATATGCTCAGGAACAGGTACCACAAGTGGTTGATTATGCGTCATCGTAGTTGACTTGAAATTTTGAGTAGCTTGTAGAGATGTTTACTGCATTTGACATCACAGTTTGAGAACGATCCTGCTGCATATTGTTCTTTAGCTACTGCTTTTTCATTTGTACATGCTTGATTTTGGTTTGTGTTTATGATTCCTGTCTTTGCTCAGCAATTGGGGGTTTGGGGGTTTTGGGGGGGGGGGGGGGGGAGCTGAAACAAATAAACAATAAGCATGGTATGTAATTTACATTGGCTGTCTTGATAACAATTCTGTTTTAATTTCATTCAGGTATGTGCAAGTGTGTCATCTGAGACTGCAAATATGAGTGAGCTTCTCCAGTGGAATGACTTGTATGGTGAAGGTGGATCGAGAAAGAAGACCTCTCTTAGCTACTTCATGTAGAGGAGCTAGCCAAATGTATAGCATCCAACGTTTTCTTCCCCTTCAACTTCGAGTTTCAAATGTTGGTGGTGCCAAAAATATCCAGGGAATACAATGCGGGTTCCCACCATCAAGAACTCTTCCCTGTTAGGCATGTGTATTATATCTGTAGTTTGTAGAGTAATCCTTACCCATAGAAGAATTAAGTTGTAGTAGAGTTTTTTCCCCGCCCATAAAAAAATGAAGTTATAGCCCAACCATGTGCCCTTCTGTTGGTTTTTGCTTAGATCATGTTCTCCATGTACATACAATCTGAACAGTAGTAATAAATTATGTATTAGTACAAGAGGTTTGGATATTTGCCGTGGTAAAGTACCTAGTAATTAAATTGAACAAGTGTGTTCAGTGCCATTTAACTTGGCGCAGAAAGGAAGAAATGTGTTGTGTAATCGAATAAAGTTGTACAATCGAATATCACTTTATCTGATGTGTCGATGGGGTCCAATGCGTACGCGGCATCAATAATGTGAGACGCGTGTGTTCAGTGTAAGATAGCTTCGTTAGTAAGCTTGTCTAGAAGCGTATTGCAAAGCAATATGTTTAACTAGGCAGAATTTGCAGAACAGGAACGGTTATTAGGGAAGGCCAAACTTTAGCCCTTGGTTTGGACTTGCTGTCTCTTTGTTTTGGGTGGCGGAAGGCATGGTGGGATAAAATTTGAACAGAGTAAAATAGAGGAGCCGCCGAAGAGGCTGCTAGCCTGATAGTTGGGAGAGAAATATACATTACTGGGACTATATTCGAGGTGAAAATTGCCCGAAGAAGTTGAAGTGCAGGATTTTGTTTGAGAACCCTGATTAGTTGATTTGTAAGGAAATAGGAAGTATAAAATTTTATGTTATGGGGTGGAAGAATTTTTACCAGATTGCTGATTTGAAAGAAATGGATTCGAATTTGATTGCATGGATTACATCAACTTGGTTTTCCTTTCTCTTTTCATTTTCCTTTTTTATATGCTAAATTGAGTGTACTCATGTTTTTCATTTTTCTTGATGTTCATATATTAAAAAGGAACGCGTTTTCTTACTTTACAATGGATTTCTGAGAAATAAAAAAGTTTCAAAATTTTATAGAACTTTACTTGAAATTGAAACCCTGACTCAACCGTTCTAAATAGCTGAAATCAAATCTCCTAGTCTGAAGTCTCCTATTGTTGTGTGTTTGCAATACCTAGGGATGGGAATCGGGTCGGGTTTGGCAAAATCCAAATTCAAACCCGATTTTTGGATAAAACCCGAACCCGACCCGAACCCAAAAAATATCTGAAAACTGAAACCCGAACCCGATCCAATGGATTTTGGGTGGATTTCGGGTAACCCGAAAATTTTTGGATTTGGATAATACCCGAAATCCGAAATCCGAAAACCCGAAATTTTCAATCAAGTTTTATATAACACACATTTTAATATTTTATACATTATAAAAAGTATTATTTATATCATATAAATAAATTATATTCTGTGCATTAATTTTAATATTTTAATATTTAATTTTGTTATAAAATTTTACATATAATAAATTTTTAAATGAATTTAAATCATTAAAATAACCAAATAAATTTGATATGAAACACATCTTAAACACTTAGAGTCTAAAATTGTTTTAATATTTCGGTTTTAATAATACAAAGGTTATTTGTTATACGATGCACCAATGACTTTTATATAAAATGTATTATATTATGAAATATATTATAGTATCAATTATATACATATATACATATACATACATATATAAATTTTCGGGTTTTTTTCGGGTTTCGGGTTCGGATCGGGTTTGGGACGAAGGAAGGAAATACATGCGCTGGAAAACAAAATAAATAAAGAAAAATGCTAGAGTCCTCAAATTGGATCCCAGAAAAATTTCCAAATGGCACGTGTCATCTTCTGATTAGTCATATTATGATGGACTCCCCTGTATTCACATCAATCACACCAATTAAAATATCTCATACTATCAAATCATCGATGACACATTATTTGGAAACTTTTTTTTGGGTACAATTTGGGATCCCTAACACACTACTCATGAATAAAGCCAAAGTAATTACTATTTGCAAGGAAAACACAATAAAAAGGAAACGAATAGAAGTTGAAAAAATGTGGATGAGAAATTAGTGGAAGTAAAATCAAGAAAGAAATTTGCATACAAACAAAATAGTTACGTTCCAATCTCTTTATACGTTATCACTAAAATTTTCTTCCGTTGTTAACCACGACGCTTAATAAAAAAAACCCAGAGCCCAAAGATATTTGCTCTGGTAAAAACCTTATCTATCCACCCAAAACCCTAAATTTATTCATCAATTTCAATGGAGCCAACTTCTCAAGATGCATCAAATTCATTGCTTTCTGCTGACCCTTTTACAGGTTCTGTTAAAACTTCTTTTTTGGATAAAAATGTTTTGAATGTTAGTAATAGTGTTAGTAGTGTAAGTGATGATGGTTTTGTTAGTGGTGAGGAGGATTTTGATGTTGAAAAGAAGGTTTTTTTAGATTACCCAGATGATAAATTTGTTGAATTTAAGTTTGTTGATGTGAATTCTGGTGACCCTTTTGTGGATTTTGAAACCCCAATTGCAGGTGGTGAAGGAAAGAGTTATAAAGATGTGGTTTTGGAGAGTGGGGAGGGGTTGAATTTGGGTGAGGGTGAGAATGGAGCGGTGGAAGGGAATGGGGATGTTGTCGGAAAAAGTTTTAAGGATGTGGGTGTGGAGAGTGGGGAGGGTTTGGGGTCTGGTTTGAATGGAGTGGTGGAAGGGAATGGGAAAGTTGTTGAAAAAAGTTTTAAGGATGTGGTTGTGGAGAGTGGGGAGGGTTTGGATTCGGGGTCAGGTGAGAATGGAGTGGTGGAAGGGAATGGTGATGTTGTCGAAAAAAGTTTTAAGGATGTGGTTGTGGAGAGTGGGGAGGGTTTGGATTCGGGGTCGGGTGAGAATGGAGTGGTGGCCGGGAATGGTGATGTTGTCGAAAAAAATTTTAAGGATGTGGTTGTGGAGAGTGGTGAGGGTTTGAATGGAGTGGTTGAAGGGAATAGTGATGTTCTCGAAAAGAGTTTTAAGGATGTGGTTGTGGAGAGTGGGGAGGGGTTATCAGGAAATGTTGATGTTGTGACGGAAGGGGGTTTTGAGGAAAATAAGGTAAAGGAGAGTGAATTTTCTGAAGGGTTGGGGACTGAGGTAGAGGAGATTAAGTTCGAGGGTGAGGAAATGGAGGGCGTTAGCCAAGTGGTTGAGAAACATGTTGTTGAAAGCAACGAGAGTGAACAAGTAGGTGATGTGGTTGTGGAATCGGGAGATGTTGTTGAAGGAGACGCTGTTGTGGAGACTATAAATGTTGACTTGTTGGAGCCTGGTGTTGCTGTTGTTGGGGAAATGGAAGGGAATAGGAAAGCTGATAGGAGTACTAGTTTGAATGCTGAGTCTGATCAACTAAGTGCTGGGACTTTTGAGGAGGGCTCAGGTGAAAATATTGTTGTTCCCACACATTCTAATGATGTGAGCTTGGACAATGAATCTGATAAAGTGATTGTTGGGACTGATGAGGAGAGTTCAGTTCAGAATATCATCGCACCCTCAAAGTCGGAGTTATCTGAATTAGATGGTGCAAAATTAATCCCGAATGTAGACTCTGTAGAGGAAGTTGATGGGTTTGTGAGCTCTCAAAATGGGGCTGATCAAGATCATGGTAAAATTCTTTCTTCTGTTCAAGATGGTAATTATTTGCACTCCAGTGCTAATATTGTTGAACCAAATAATTCTGCAGATGTTAAGACTACTGCTGAAGGAGACTTTGTTATAGAAACTATACAGGTGGATATGTCAGAACCTGGGGTGGCAGTTGTTGGTAAAGTAGAAGAAAATGGTCAAGCTGATGGCTATGTTGGAAATATTCAGGAAAATGAAAAGAAGTCCGTTACTCAGGTTGACGGAGATGCCGAATTAGAGAACCCTGTTGAAGGTGTTTCCACCCGGAATTTCGTTGGTGTTGATGGGGTTGACGCTGTCGCTGATGCTCCCGATTCCGAAACTAGTTTTCCAAGCAATACAGAAGAACATAATCGAAATGATGACTTTAGCTCAAATGTTCAGGATGTGATAATAGAAAATGGGGTCTCTGAAAAATCCTCTGCAAATGATTCTACTGAAACAAATCAACTTCAAAACAAAGAACTTGAGGTCAAAGATGAAATAAACTTTGGCAAAAATGAGGCAAGTGAGGATGACTTAGAAGGCTCAGGTTCTGAAGGGGAATCTGATGATATGATTTTTGGAAGTTCTGAAGCTGCAAAGCAATTTATTGAGGAGTTAGAACGTGGGTCAGAAGGAAATTCCAACTCTGGTGCAGAGAGTTCTCATGATAATGCACAGGGAATTGATGGGCAAATTGTGACAGACTCCGAGGAAGAGGACACTGATGAAGAAGGAGAGGGTAAGGAGTTGTTTGATTCAGCGGCATTAACGGCTCTCTTGAAAGCAGCTACAGGTGCAGGACCAGATGGAGGGAATATAACTTTTACATCTCCAGATGGCTCTGGTCTTTTCTCAATTGAGCGTCCTGTTGGTTTAGGATCCTCAACGCAGTTCTTAAGGCCTGCTCCCCGAGCAAATCGGTCTAATTTTTTAGCCCCTTCAAGTTTTGCTGGTGGTGAAGAATCTGAAAACAACTTGAGTGCCAAGGAGAAAGAGAAGCTAGAGAAGTTACAGTTGGTAAGGGTTAAATTCTTGAGACTTGTTCAAAGATTAGGGATGTCTTCAGATGATCAAATTGCAAGCCGGGTTTTGTACAGGCTGGCGCTTGTTTCAGGGAGGCAAACTGGTCAGCTTTTTAGCCTTGATAGCGCAAAGGAGACAGCTTTGCAGCTTGAAGAAGATAAGGAAGATCTGGAATTCTCCCTGAATATACTTGTGCTTGGGAAATCCGGAGTTGGAAAGAGTGCAACTATAAATGCAATTTTCGGTGAAGAGAAAGCTCGAGTTGATGCATTTCAGCATGCCACAACTACTGTCAAAGAAATCATAGGTGTGGTTGACGGGGTCAAGATTCGGGTCATTGACACACCTGGCCTCAAGTCTTCGGTACTGGAGCAGTCTTTCAACCAAAGCATCTTGTCTTCTGTCAAGAAGTTTACAAAGAAAAACCCTGTTGATATTGTCTTGTATGTGGATCGTCTGGATTCCCAAACTAGAGATCTTAATGATCTACCTCTATTGAGTACAATTACCAGTTCACTTGGATCTCCTATATGGCGAAGTGTCATAGTAACTCTTACACATGCTGCTTCTGCACCTCCAGATGGACCATCTGGTACTCCTTTGAGTTATGATTCGTTTGTTACCCAACGGTCTCATATTTTGCAGCAGTCTATAGGGAGAGCTGCTGGTGATCTACGAATGATGAGCCCAAGCCTAATGAATCCAGTTTGTCTGGTTGAGAACCACGGGTCATGCCGAAGGAATAGAGAAGGACAGAAGGTTCTCCCTAATGGCCAAAGTTGGAGACCTCAGTTGATGATATTGTGCTACTCTACGAAAATTTTATCAGAAGCAAATTCCATCTCAAAGCCTCAAGATCAATTTGACAACCGTAAGCTCTTTGCCTTCCGTACCCGCCCGGCCCCTCTTGCCTACATGTTGTCCTCCATGTTGCAGTCACGTGTGCACCCAAAGCTTTCCTCCGAACAAGGTGGTGACAATGGCGATTCTGATGTTGACTTGGCAGACCTCTCAGATTCTGACCAAGAGGATGAAGATGAGTATGATCAGCTTCCACCATTCAAGCCCCTTAAGAAATCTCAGCTTGCTAAATTAAGCGTTGGGCAAAGAAAAGCCTATTTTGAGGAGTATGATTACCGTGTAAAACTTCTTCATAAGAAGCAGTGGAGGGAGGAGTTGAAAAGATTGAAAGATATGAAGATGAAAGGCAAGGATTCTGCAAATGTTCATGGCTACAATGAAGAAGATCCGGATGCTGATTCTCCCGCCCCAGTTTCTGTTCCATTACCAGACATGGCCCTGCCACCTTCTTTTGATGGTGATAATCCAGCGCACAGGTATCGGTTTTTAGAACCAACTTCACAATTTCTGGCAAGGCCGGTTCTGGACACCCATGGTTGGGATCACGACTGTGGATATGATGGGGTCAATCTTGAACAGAGTCTGGCCATTCTCAGTCAATTTCCAGCTGTAGTTTCTGTTCAGCTCACAAAGGATAAGAAAGAGTTCACCGTCAATTTGGACTCTTCCATTGCTGCGAAACACGGGGAGAATGGTTCAAGTATGGCAGGCTTTGACATTCAGAATATGGGTAGGCAACTTGCCTACATCATCAGAGGTGAAACCAAGTTCAAGAACTTCAGGAAGAACAAAACCGCTGCCGGAGTATCAGTTACTTTCTTGGGAGAAAATGTTGTCGGTGGGCTCAAATTTGAGGATCAGATTTTATTTGGAAAGCAGTATTCTTTGGTTGCCAGTGGGGGTACAGTCCGATCTCAACAGGAGGTAGCATATGGAGCTAATATCGAAATGCAGCGGAGAGAACTTGATTATCCTGTTGGACAGGTGCAGTCCTCACTTGGCCTCTCCTTAATAAAGTTTAGAGGTGAGTTAGCTATGGGGTTCAACAGTCTAGCTCAATTCTCTATTGGACGGAATTCCAAGGTGGCTGTACGAGGTTCAATAAACAACAAGCTTACTGGCCAGATTTCTGTACGGACAAGTAGCTCTGAGCATCTTTCCCTTGCTCTTGCAAGTATTCTTCCAGTCGCAGTTACCATTTACAAGAAACTTTACCCGGTTGGTGAGAAGTACTCGATCTATTAATTCTTGTTTGTTCAGCAACTTTTGGTTCATTACAAGGCTTGTTCGGGAAAGTAGATGCTAGCATTTTACATGAGTATTGTGTAGTTTTTTACCAATTCAGAACTGCTTCGCATATCAAGATTATGTTAATTTTCATTTCGTTGAGAATGCGATGAATCCAGATGGGATACAATAATTTTCTTAATTCTCGAATAAGAAATTGAAACACGAGCATGTCATCATCCTTATTTCTATTTTGTCGTCATGTTTTTACCTGCTTTACATAGTGTTTTAGTGCTCCATCTTCAGTGCATTGTTTTTTCAGCTACAACCATGTTTTCGATATTTGATTTACTGAATCGTTATCTAAGTGGCAGCTTAGATAGCTTAGAATGTGGTACTAATTGAAGTTATGAAGTCCAGTCACTTCTTACAAATTGGTATAGAACAAAATCAATACTGTTAGTGCAGCTTTATCTTACCTAGCGTCTAGCTTGTTGTTGAGTCTTGTTTAACCTAGTTTCTCTGTTAGGTTGGACTTCTATTTACCAAAAGTTAGGTTGATTTTTACTGTGGATAGAATCTGTTAGGTTAGTAGAGGATGAGTAGTAATGCAATAAATTGATAATGTGCTTTTAGCACAAATTATATACTATATATAATTGGCGTAAGGGGGTTTAGGTGGACTAGAAAATAAGTTGGGCCAGAGTATTGGTTTAAAAGCTAAAACTATGTTCCCCTAACAAAAAAGCTAAAATTATGCTAACAAGTAACTAATAGTATTTTTAATTTATCAACAATAAAATAACTAATAGAGAATCTATATATAATAAGTACAAATATAAAAGAAAGTATAAAGTTTCTTTAAAAAAAGAGTACAAATGTATGTGTGTTCACATGTATGTTAAATTATAATAAGTTCACAAATGTCTAAGGTATATTATACACTCCCTCCGTCCCTTTTTAGTTGACACATTTGCAAAAAATACACATATTAAGAAAGATTTAATTATGTAATTTGTTTCCATGTTTGCCCTTAATCTTAACATTAAATGATGAGTTATGAGTATGTATATTAAATATAAAATCAAACATTGGTATTAGAAATAAAGGGGTATATATGGAAAATTTGGTAAAAATAAGTATTGGAAAAAGGAATGTGACAACTAATTAGGGACAAATTTTTTTTGTAAATGTACCCACTAAAAAGGGACGGAGGGAGTATATTCTAATAAATAGAAGAAAACATGGTAAAAAATATGAAACATTAAAATATATGTTAGGCTAAATCTTAAAATATAATTTTCAAAAAAACTGTTTACCAAATAAAAGTGTTGTAAGAAAAACATTATTTTAATAAAAATCATTAAAATTCTATTTTTAGGTTTGACAACAAATATGTTTCTAATATTAACAAACAAGGATAAATTAGCAAAAAAACATAATTCAAAATAAATCATAAATTCATTCTTTATATATAATAAACAAGTAAACAAAGTATATCATCAGAATTTCAATTTAAAAAATAATTTTTAAAAAAACAAGAATGTACATTTAATTACAAAGCAAAAGAAGTTTTTAATAAAATATATGGTAAAATAAGATAATAAAAAGGTAATAAAAAAACATGTGACGCCAAAATTCAACAAAATATAATTTACAAAACAAATGCCAATTGAAAAACAATATCTAAATGTAGAAAACTAAAATCAACAATAAACTTTAATATAATGCACTTAAAATAAATATATATCAACACAAAAACATAAAAATATAGTACAAACTTTCTTTAAAAAAAATGTACAGATGCATGTGTGTTCATAATTACATAATCACATATACATATATAAAGAATAGTTAAACCAATAAATTCCCACATTTCTAAATTATATTATATATATTCTAATAAAATAGAAAAAAACTCTCTAAAAAATATGAAATATTAAAATATATGTTAGGATAAAACATAAAATATAATTTACATAAAAAAATTGTTTACCAAATAAAAGTGATCTAAAAAAATTATTTTGATAAAAAACATTAAAGTTTCTATTTTTATGTTTGACAATAAATATGTTTCTAAAATTTAAATTAAAAAAATGTCAGGACAAATCAACAAATAAACAATTTCTTACTTTGGAAAAAAAAATTAAATTAAAAAAAGTGAACACAAATCAATAAATAAACATATTTTAAATTAGAAAATAATCTAAACACCCACAAAATAAATTTATATTAATATCTAAATATAATATAACATAAAAACCCTAGATTAATCTAAACAAAAACATATAATAAACATCACACATGTCAAAAATATAAAACTAATATGAAAAAATAATCAATATTCAAACAAATAAAAAATTTAATACCACACATATTTCCAAAAAAGTTAAAAGAAATGCCTTTAAAAACTATAAAAACACTATAAGAAAATATCTAAAATATTTAAGATAACAGTTAAATTACATAATCAAAAAGATAAAAAAATAATAAATTATTACATGAATATAGTACCTATATGTTTCAAGCATATCATATGTAATCTTATAAAATAAAAAAAATCATAAATAATTATGAAATACTAAAAAATATGTTAACCTAAACTTTGAAATATAAATTATAGAAAAACCATTTACAAGAAAAAAAACAAATGTATACTTCCAAACCATATAACATATGTATTATTATTATTAAAAGTAAAAATAAATTATTCAAAATGTTACAAAACTAATTTTAAAAAAAAATTAATCAAAATTGAACTATAAAATATTAATAAAATTACCCGTGCATCGGGTATAAAGCTAGTACAGTATAATAAGGATACGTAGATCAAAATACGAGAATGTAAAAAGGATTTTGCTAACATTTTTAAGGATCGTCCGAAGATTGGTGTTGAGAAGCTTTGCAAGAGCCAAGCAGGCATAAGATTGTCGAATGTGATCTCCCTGACATGTGCGTAGTACTCTCTCCCTCCTATTTTATATTTCTATTTTAAAAATAAATTTTATCATATTTCTATTTCTAATTTTAAATATAAATTTAATATATTTTTTCAAAAAAATTCATATATATATATATATATATATATATTCATAATTGCTTCCTATATTTATTGTTTTGCAAGTCTTGTTTTTTTAAACTTAATCTATTTTTATTTTTCAATGTATATTAATTAAAGGTACATTTTAAAATTTAAATTTCAAATGACCTTTTCTTAAGAGCATCTCCAATGGTGTTGGCTAAATTGGTTGGCTAAAATGATATAAAATACTGATTATGTAAAATTTATTGAACCTGTAAGGCATTGTGCTCCGATGGTACTGGCTATAATGTTTGAGTATATTTTAAAAATGGTATGTTATTATAATTTCAAGTTGTTATAAATAGAATGTATTATTTTATTATGGTAATAGATGATGTGGAATCTTCTTACAGGTCTCTAGAGTTTCGACAAATATAGCCAACATCACGAGGTTGGCTAAATTTTTAGACAACAGTAATGTGTGGTTGGAGTGGATTTTTTTTTACATATTCTCTATAAATTTTATTTATGGTATCAATTATCCAATTTTACCTAAGGGTTTTGGAGGGTTGGAGATGCTCTAATATGATCATGATCTATAGAGAACCACTCTAAACTAAAAACCTAATAACCAGTTCTTAAATACAATAAAAATGCACTGTACATAAATATAATAAATATACACTTACCATATTATAATATAGATTAGATTTTTAAATTTAAAAAAGGAAAGAAAGCAGCAAAATTTATAGTAAATCTCTATCAATTTTTTTCCCAAAAATTTAAATAATACTACACAATTTTATATCTTCCAAAAATCACGTAATAAAATTAATAATCAAGATTGGATATCATCAATTTCCAAGTTCAAATTTAAAATATAGGAAAGTTCAAATGTAGAACTTTTGAAGTTCATGTGAATATTTATCTCAATAAAAATAAATACGTTCTGCGTATGAACTAACATATTTGCACAACATTTTCTACACATGAACGTTCTAGATCTCTAAATTCACATGTAAGACATAAACACATTTAAATCTAGAATTTTCAAAATTCATGTGTGAAACTTATATAATTTAATAGAAAGAAGTACGTTTTGCGTATGAACTTACATATTTGTACTACATGTTCTTCACACATGAATTTTGAGCTTTAGTTCTATAACAATTAAAGTTCAAGTGTTGAATAAAGAAAAGTAATATTATGTGTAAGAAGTCACGTACAAATACGTAGAAGAAAAAACATATAAATATTGTGTATTTTACAAAAAAAAACTTATAATTATTTGGTTGCCTTTTTTATTGATTTATGAATATTTTATATTATTTATTTCTAAGAAAAATCTTAGTCATTAATTGAATATTGATCCAATAATAATTAATGGATCTCCAATTCTCTTTTTTAAATAGTGATTCTCATTTGAATCTATCCTTTTCTTAATATGCTTAATTTTATTTGGTGAAGACATGTAAATTAAATAAGGGGAGGCAGAAGTGTCTGCGAAATAAATGCATCAGAATTACATTAAATTCTTAAGAACATCTCCAACGGGAATAGCTAAAATTGGTTGGCTAAATTGGACCTATAGGACATTATGTAAAATTTGTTGAATCTGTAAGACATTTTACTTCAATGGTATTAGCTATATGGTTGACTATATTTTAAAAATAGTATGTTATTAATAATTTAGGTTGTTATAAATAGAATATATCACTTCAATATGGTAATGAATGATGTGGAATCTTCTTACAGATTTCTTACAGCTATATAGAGGTTCGACAAATATAGCCAACCTGTAGAAATTATCTAAAATTATAGCTAACAGTTTTGACCCATTGGAATTCAAGTTTTTTTTAGATAATCTCTATATTTTTATTTATGGTATCTTTTATCTAATTTTAGCTAAGAATTTCTTGTGGTTGGAGATGCTCTAACATTAGAGCATCTCCAAGGGCAATAGCTAAAATGGTTAGCTAAAATAACATAAAATAATGGTTAGCTAAAATTTGCTGAACCTGTAAGAGATTGTGCTCCAATGGTGTTAGCTATAATGGTTAGCTATAATTAAAAAAACAATATTTTATTATTATTTATAAACCTCAAATACATAAATTGTAAAATCTTTGCTACTCCAACCGTGTTTATGTATCCTGCTTATGTAAAATTAAAGACAGAGATGACGTGGCACAAGAATAGAAGATATGTAAATTTTTTAGAGGATTTCTAAATATAGAGGATATGTATCTTGTTTTTTAAAATTTTGCCTAACAGTTGGTACCGTTGGAGGACAACTTTTCAGTATATTAGGTAAAAAATTCTGCCACGTCAGATTTATGGCTAAGAGGTGGGATGGTTGGAGATGCTCTTAGTGTCGAGGTGAATCAAGTGTTTTCTTTTCTTTTTTTGTTTTTTTAAGTGAAATCTAGTGTTTAATCATACTACAGTTCCATGCACCGAACTCCAACCTAACATTATTAAATGCTACAGTAAATGATTAAACGTCTCATATAAAATGTCGAAGTACATTTGATGTTAGTATTCTCCTACCTGTAGTATAAATAGTTTAAATTATGCATGAAGTTGTAACGCGTAGTTCATGTACGTCATGTGTAGCAACCAACAACTAACAACTGTGATTCTTAGAATTAGTATTTAGTTGAGATATGAAAAAATTGATTTGAATACCGAATTATCAAAAAAAAAAACCTACCACCCCCGATCATCAAAAAAATTTCAAACTTGCACTTATATCATCAACACCAATGCGTCACATTTGGACTGAATATTACTCTCTCCGTCTCATAATAATTTTTCCGTTTCATATGTTGCGATTGTTCATAACAAGAGACAAATTACTAATTTACGTCTAATCTATAAGATAAAATATAGTCATGAGTGATCTTGTTTGATTCATATTGTAAATATTTTAATACATTGAAGTTTTTATATTTAATACTAATACGAAATTAAAAATATTAACGATTAAAAGTGTGCATCAGTTAAAATGGGAAGAATTTTTTGGAACCAGTTAAAATGGAAAGAATTTTTTGAGACGGAAGGAGTATCGCTCAATGTGACTCGTAATGTGCGTAGGCGGATTAGAAACTTGATAACTGTACCAAATTACCTACACCAATTCCATGTAAATTTTGCCAAGTGATTAAATCGACATATTTTTTTCAATTTTGTTAAATCATTTATCGATTATAGTTATTTTCAGTTTCCCTTCCGAGTTTCAATTAAATAAATCACTTTTCCGGTAGATGAGAAAGGCACAATAGTCACTCTAAAGAATATCGAAGAGATGTATTGGCTTGGCTTTCAAAGAAATCTACTAGTATAAGTTTGAACATGCTCAATGGAGATTACCATTAATTAATGTTAATTTAGAAATTTTAGATCAAGCAAAACTTAGTATTAGCAAGGTAAGATTGTTCATAGAGATGTTTAACAGAACCTAAAACCAAAGTTACAGTGCAGTAATGCACCTAGCTAGACATTTAAGCAACATCATCCACTATATATATCAACATCCTAACATCATTCATAAACCCGAACCGAAACCAAACCCGATTACCATACCCATTCTCACTGGCTCATCACAACATCACCATCTCCATTACTCAAACCATGCCCATTCTCACTAGCCTTAAACACCTTAGCAATCCTCTCAATCGGAACCAATGGCAAGTAATACGACACCGTATAGCCCTTCGATACAAAATAACCAACACCCTGATTGTATCGCTCAGCCCAGTACGAAGCCGTAGGCACCAAGATGTGAGCCAATTGAGGAACCAAAGGAAGCTTGTTCAACGTGCTCCAAGCCACCACAACATACTTCTCAGCTACAGGCTCGTACTTGTAGTAATACTCTTCAGCTACTGGCTCGTACTTGACATAAGCTGATTTAGCCACGTTTGTAGCCGTCTCCACCAGGCCAGCTCTCTTGATCTCCGATGCCACCGATCGAGCTTGGCTCGATGCCTGCTTGATCAGCGAAGGCACGTGCCGATCCATCTCACTCAACACCTCATCAACCTGCACACACACACACATATAACACACTCACATTCGATTGCAAATCTATAAATTATTTCACTATCACTCCGCAAATCCGCAATCTTTACAACGTAAATACGTACAACTAAGTGCGCGCAAACTGGTCCGGATACCGGATTTTCAAAAAAAAAAAAACCGTACAATTAAGAACGAAAATTTGAATAAACATGCGACCGAAGAATTTCACTAAAAATATATGCAACTATTTTATTCAGCTATAATTTAAAACATTCTTAGAATCGTACCTTGCGATCAACGAAGGTGAGAAGGTCCAAAGGAACATTATGAAACTTATCGTAAACCGGTCCAATAACAGTCTTAACAGTACCTTCAACGGTCTGAACTCCAGGCTTCAACGGACCGGAATTACCTTTAGCATAGTCATACAGCGTCGTGAACGAAACGACGACGTAAATAGCCGCCACTTGCACGAAATCCAAGTACTTGAGCTTATTCTCATCAACAGCCACCTGCAAAAGTTTTAAAATAAAAGATTAGATCTAATTGATGAGATTAATTTAATAATTTGATCTGATTGAGGAGATTATTATTATTATTACCGATTGTGTTGGGTGTGTTTCAGCCATGGGAAGAGAGATGAAAAGTAGGGTTTTGGGAGTAATTGTATGTATAGGTGAAGGGGGTGTATGTATTGATTGGTAAACAAACTTCCTTTATATAAGGAGGAGGAGGGAGGTTCGTGAGAATGGGCGGAGAAGGCGATGAATTGAATCTGAGTCCACGGCTGTTAATCAAACTGGGCCCACTTAACTCCCCCACGGAGATCTCACGTGATGCTTCCCTGCCTTCCTTCATTCATGTCTCTTCTGTAATCATAGCTTTACAAACAGCCTTTATAATATTTATTATTTTAATTTTAATTTTAATTATAACCTTATAATTGAAAATCGGTTCTACACAATTACATTATCAAAATTCAAGATTTTTCGAGTACTAATTTCCGGCATCCAAGTATTCAATTCAGTATTATTAAATTCAAGTCGATTGATTTCCAATTTTTAAGCGTGTTGAGATAGCTCAATTGGTTAAGAGCTTATTCTCTGTCGTTCTAGGTTCTGGTTTCGATTCTCGCTCAATTTAGAAATTTGTTAAAACAAATACTTATTTGTAAGACATATAAGCCTAAATATTAAAAAGAAATTACTTATCTAAATACTTGCTGAATCAACTAATTTATAAGTTTATTTGAATGAAATTTAAGGTTAAGCATGATATTTTAAGAAATTTAAGAATGTGGTAGCGTAACGTTTTTTTTTGAAAATGAAATTAACACATTTATTTATTAAACTTTATTCCAAAGAGTCATTCATAGTTTCATACTCGGTAAAGACAAGAGACAGCAGTACATTATTCAGATGATGAAATGCACATAATAAAGTGTTGAAAATAAAGAAAACAGATAGTAAAATACAATTATATCGTATCTGACCATCAGTAAAAGGTAAGATTCTAGATACTCCAAGATATGCTTCTCATGTCGACCAAAATTACCATTTTCATTTTCCAGGGTAAATATAACAGGGATGTAAGAAAAATTGTCATCTAGTCAAGAAATATGCAAAGACATCATTGAATATTTACACAATAAAATCCTAATATTTGAAACAAAACACATTCTTATATAGAGGGTATAGGGTAGGAAACCTAAGATACGTAAGTTTTGATGAGATATATGTATTTTATATGTAAGTATGGGGTGAGTAATTTTGTAAAATCAAAATTTGTTTAAAATTTTATTAATTAGTTCTGCGGACCCAATAAATTTTAAATGATTTTATTCATATCTACTGAGATATATCTTAGTTTCTTTTATCTTAAGTTCTTTTTTCTCTTCTGATATATTATCATGAACAGGAATGTAACGATTGTGACGTCGATTAAAAATGTATTTGGATTTGCAATCTAATGAAATATTGCAGCGCAGCTTGACCCATTTATCTTCTATAATTATAAATTAATTTTTCTATATGATATATTATAAATAATATTTTTTCTCCGTTCCATTTATATTGATCACAATTTTTATTTTTTATCCCAAAATTAATGAAATATGGTAAATTAAGTTTTCTTTATTTAATTTTTAAAACATATAATATACTTTTTTGATAACTACGAGGTTAATGATAATGATTGAGAAATTTTATTAGTAGACAATATAAATGAAATTGAAGGAGTAACTTATAAAATGATCAAATCAAATATAGATTCAATTCCATCATCCATGTTGTGAGAATAAGGAATACGATATGGAATCAAATATGATACAGATTTAAATATTGACATGATAGAAATGTGTTGTATGATGTGTTCTAAAGAGAGGGGATTCCAGTTAAAAAAGGAGGTATTGGTCAATTTTTTTACACCTCCTGAAGAAAGTAAGATCAACTCTTAAACTAGCTGATATTTTGATTTACCATTAGAGACAAACATATTTGGGTTGATCTAATCGGAGTTTTTCCATTGAGCAAATATGGTAACAAGATGTTCATAGTTTGCAAGATGACAACTAAAATAACGGAAGCAAAGATAAATAAATGAGAGTAGGGAGCTGAGATATATCTCAGGTAAATTCTATGAGATAACTGTTTTTTATATATAAAAATGGGGTGGGTATTTTAGTAATTTCAGAGATTTTTAATTAGCTATGCGGACCCAACAAAATTTAAAAATTATTTTATATGTATCTTAGGAAAAGTTCCCTGAGATATATTTCCCAATCCTTTTTCTCTAAATAAATATGATCAAGCATATAAAGATAACCAACATAGGGATTTTTGGCTTCGGATGGAGTTAGAATTCTTAGAAGAGTAAGAAAATTATGAATAAAAATGTTATAATTGCTGGTTCAACTGAATATATATTTAGACATATAAGATTTATAATTTAACGAAGTTTGACGGTGGAATTTGCTACCTGTTTATCTCATGCATATGTAACTTAAATTATTTATACTTCATAATTTTTATTTTATTTTTCTAATTTTATTTTATTAATTCAAGAGCATAATGTGAGAGTAACTTGAGGAAAAATCCATGATAACAAAAAAAAACCACCGTGTGGACTGAAAGGGTACATTAGAAATAAAGATAAAAATATGCACTTTTTGATGATCTAATGGCTTGCCAAGAGGAGGAATAATGAAAATAGTATTTAGAAATATGGATTTTTGGTTGTACTAATGAGGTGTTTGGGGGAACTTTTTTTCAGAATAAGAACTTATTTTAAGACAAAGTTAGAGATTCCTAACTTTCCAACTTATTTTTCAACTTATTTTTGAAATTTATTGAATCTCAAACATACATTAAATACTTGTATAAAAAAAGAAATTCAAAATATAAAATTTTTACCCGAAAATAAGTTCATAAGTACTTATTTTAAGCTCCCCAAACAGGCACTAAATAATTTGTATGATTGGAATTGCTCCCGTGATATTAAAACAACGTGCAAGAAGAAATATACAATCTTCTAGATACGAAGAAGGAGAGGCTGTAATTTTCAAATTATATCCTATTATATTCTCTTCTTTTTGTTATTATATAATAAAAGTAAAAGGGATAATAACACGGCACTATCATAATTCAAGAGTTCGTTTCTATTCGATAATATATTTAATGTTAAATATCTTATATATTAAATATTTTCTCCTATTGTATAACACCTTTATGCGGTATTGATTTCCACTCATGGCCCCTGGTCTTTGAAAAACGTTTGCCAAGTACTGTTTACATAACAAATGGGGTTTTCAAATCATTGAATCAACCATCCAACGATTCTGATTTTAAAAAAATCTCCCTCATATCACAAAAACTTTTCGTGATACGGAAAAATTATCAAAATGCTCCCTGTTTCATACCGCAAAAACTTTCAACGGTACTAGCCCTTTTGTTTTGTTCATCCTCCTTGTATTCGAGTCTCATTGCATTTACAGCCAATTCAAGCACCAATACAAAGTTTCCGATCTATCTCGGGAAGGAAATTTTTTTTAAATCAGCATTGTTGGATGGCTGATCCAACAATCTAGAAACCATTTATTATGTAAATAATACTTTGACAAACACCGGGAGCCTCTACTCATATTCCTACTCAGATTCCTATTCGGATAGGTCTAATAAGAAATCAAAATATATTACATTATTAGAGTAGTTTCATTATAGGATATGAGTGAATGGTAATTAAAAAATAAACCACTTAAATCTACAACTAATTTATATTCTATCTATAGTAAATTGATATTATAAAACAACTATCAAATATTACGAATTTGAGTTTTATGGACAATAATACAATTATATATTTTACGAATTTTCTAGTGAGTGTTCAAGGGTACATGCTAAGAATCCGTGTTAGTTTAATTGTCAAATTTTGATTGGTGGGGTTTTCATTAATAATAATGGGCCCCCCCTCATTTACATAAACATTCATCAATCAAAATTTGACAACTAATCAAATACAAATTCTTAGCAAGTGCCCTTGGACACAACCCCTAAATTTTATGGAGTATAAGATAAGAGTAAAATGGTCTTGGTCTAAGTAATATCTGAAATTTTAATGTATGTCCAAATGCACAACTTAGATGATTTATTATCATTAATAATAATGGATCCCTTTGCATGCACAAAAATTTCAATCAATTAAATTTGTCAATTCATTAAAAAGTTAGAGAAAAGTGATTATCATATTAACTCTAAAATTTAATCATTACAACCATTTTTTATCGATCCAATAGAATAAATATTTACAATCGTGTTGAAGCGTTAACCATGCAGCGGATCAAATTATTATTACATGTGTTCGCAGAATATATATGTCTAAAATTGTATCTGAAATATATAACATGAGAGAATATTATTGTACTTTTGAATAAATATATTTACAAATATATAATCAATAAAAATTTACAATCATTATATCCTTATCATTTATACTATACTATTGTAAGCAAACTAGCCTCTATTTGGTTGGTTAAATGGTACATTTTTTTTAGTACATTCAATAACAATCGTTGGATTTTGAGACTGATTAATAATAATAGTTGGATGTAACGTTATTTTTTTTTAATATTTAAAACACTTTCATGTTGGGCCGCCAGCGAGTCTTAACTCCACAATAGTATGATATTGTCCGCTTTGGACCGAGCCCGCACGGATTTGTTTTTTGGGTACATCCCAAAAGGCCTCATACTAATGGAGTTATCTAGCTGCTTATAAACTAGCTATGTGCCCCTCCCACAAACGATGTGTGACAACTCCCAACAATCTCCCCCTTCACACATCGGGCTCGACACCTGTCGAATTTGCCTCTTTTTGTGTGATCTGGCTCCCCCCTCGAACCATAATGGAAGCTCCTGGCTATCCGACTCCCCCTGGGCCCATACTGGAAGGCCCATCTGCTCCTCCTTAAGCCCATCCTGGGGTAGCCCATCTGCCTCTTCTTGGATTTATTCTGGGAGCCCATACGAGGTTGTTATGGACCGTTATAACCATAGCTCTGATACCACTTATTGGGCCGCCAGCGAGCCTTAACTCCACAATAGTATGATATTGTCCGCTTTGGGCCGAGCCCGTACAGATTTGTTTTTTTGGGTCACTCTCAAAAGGCCTCATAATAATGGAGTTATCTGGCTGCTTATAAACTAGCTATCTGCCCCTCCCACAAATGATGTGGGACAACTCCCAACATTTCATAGGTTTAAAATTCGAATCCCGTCATCAACATATTATTATTAAACATTTATTTTATCTTATAAAGTACTATTCCTCAAAATTCAGGCTTCGATTTCCATCAACAACATATTATAATTAAAATTTTATATTATCTTCTTTAATCATATTATTTTTAAATATTTATATTATTTTATAGACTACTCCCATAAGCTAAAAATATTTTAAAAAAAATTATATATGCATGGTATGGATTATAAGCTAATTAACTAAAACTCGAGTAGAAGTTAAAGAGACTCGGGTTCTGTTCAATATAGAAGTTGGGACGGATTCTTTTTGAACAAAGATCTAATTCACTAATAAAAAGTCGAATGACATCTATAAGAATAATCGAGTCGAACAAATCGTAAAAAGATACAATCCCAAATTAATCCCGTTTTTTTAGATCTTTTGGATATATCATCAAGCGATTTGTTGAAACTGATATATATACATGTACCCGCTTCGTCACATCTGATTTGAACTATCGATCATAAATGCAATCTCATAAAACTTTTATCACTAAATCAAAACCATGAAAATCACGCAGATCTAACCTCTCGGATCTTTTTTTTTTTACAATATAACAATCATTATTTTTGTATGTTGAACTTATTAATCAAACAAATAAATAATTTATGTTTATATTGAGTTACAGTAAGACGACATGCTTTGAATATTTAAAATGCTATATTAGAATTTGACTAAAAATATAAATTAATTGATTATCTGAAAATATGAATACAAAACTCGTAAAGTGACAACATCATGAAATAATAATCGAAGAACTGGCCCCTTGTGGAGACCCAACTCACCCAAGAAACAAAAATAAAATACTAATTTATTTGACGGTGGACGTTCGTCTCACCAATATAGTACTCCTCCTATATTTATGTACTTTTGACTAGGGTCCTCGGGAAATATAGTTAAAAATTTTAGACGAATCTAAATATGAATTTCGAAATTGAGGAAAGGGTTATCCAATAGTTTTTGAATTGTGGATCAAGAATTCAATAGTTAGAATTAAAAAAAAAATAAGTTGTCCGTTATAATTTTTCGTGAATAAGTTGATTGTCTATTCTTTATAATTTTTCGCGGATAGATAATTAATCTATCCGCAAAAAATTATAACGGACAATTTAATTTTTTTTCCAATCTTAGTCATTGAATTCTTAATCAAATAATTTAAAAAACTGATTAAAGCCCTTTTTGACAAAGGTCGAAATGACAATTGCCAACTTAAACGAACTGCATATTCAAAGGAAACGACAGGCGCCAATTGTAAGTATATTCTGTGGCCTCCCAATTTCTATTTAAGTCCTTTTCCGATGTCACTGCCTCACGGGTTTCACTTTTTTAATACCGCATCTTGTAGTGTTGTATTATTCGTGGTACTGCGTTTGTTTTTTATTTTATCTTCTTCTATGCTTTTTATCTTCAGTGTCCTTGATCGACTGACTGATTTGATGGTATCGAGACACTTTTCTATTCATCGTGATGACGTTTTCCAGAAACTTTGTTTACTTTTTATTATTTTTTAAACTATCAACCGTACTGGCTATTTTTTATTTTTTTTACTTTTTTTACTTATAGTGCAAGTAATTTGATATTTCACTTGGGTTTATGACTCAATCAAATGGCAGTGAGCGTTGGACAAAACCAAACGAAGGAAGGGTAAAGATCAATGTTGATGCTGTATGTTTTACAGATTCTAATAAGTTCAGCTTTGCTTTCATTACTCGGGACAATCATGGTACAGTGATCGAAGCCCTCTCAAGTTGCAGACAAGGCCAGGTAGAACCAGAGATTGCAGAAGCAATAAGAATCAGGGAGACGTTGAGTTGGGTGAAGGGGAAGAAATGGTGAAATGTGCTGGTAGAGGCAGACTGCCTAGTTGTAGTACAGGCAATTAGATGTTCTAATATCACTTTATCCTATTTAGGTACGGTGGTAGAAGATTGCAAGGATTTAATATCTCAACTTAAACATCACAATGTGGAGTTAAACTTTGTAAAACGATCTGCGAAAAGGTGGCTGATGAAATAGCGAGACACACGAGTTCTATAGCTGATCGTAATTGGAGTGGTGGGGATGTCCATCAACTCTTTAGTTCTGTATTGTATGACGATTTGAAAGTTTAATAAAATGTTTCTTCTTTTGACAAAAAAAAAAATACACATATACTTATAGAGTCCACCTTCTATATAGTTCAAGAGAGAACCACAATAAAATACATATATTTATTTTCTTATATGAATTATAATTATAAATCATAATTAAGAAATTAAAAATGAATTATATAACTTTTCTTTTTGGAAAATTATGAAAAATTAATGAAATAATCTAAATCAATTCTACCATATAATCAAATTTATCCAAAATGATTCTACTATAGAATCAAATTAAAATCAAATTTTTTGTTCCAATTTTATGTGTTAAATCCTTTATAAGGTATATATGTAGTTAGTATTCTACATTATAATCAAATTTATGTTTTTAGAAATTTTAAACTTTCCTTAAAAAATGCCTCAGTGAGGTCTAATCTTTGTTCAAAAAGGTGTGCATACGCTATTTGTGCTGGCTGCAGGTGGATGATTAAAGGCGGTACCAATTATATTACTCCCTCTGTATTAAATTACATTTCTTGTTTTGACTTTGAATACTATTCATTCTAAGCGATTGACTACTAATTTACACCTAATTTATAAGACCAAATATAGTCATGGGTGATCTTGTTGAATTCGTATTTGTTAGTACTTTAATACAGTGAAATTTTCATAATTAATAATAATATAAAATTAAAAATATAAACGATTAAAAGTGTGCATTGGCAAATGTGTCAAAAGTAAACAGGAAAAGTATTTTGAGACAGAGGGAGTAACTATCTTACCTTCAAACCTTATACTTTTGTATATAATAATTTTTGGTATTACTTCTAAATTATTATGTTGTTGGCAAAAATCGAACATTTAATTTTTTAATATAACATCTTTTAATATTAATTTTAATTAAAATGTTGTTAACAGAATTCGAAACTTAAATCTTTATACAATTTTAGTAATGTATCCAAAGATTATCATTTGTGAATGAAAATGATGACTAAAAATAGGGAATAATAAAAAACAAGAATTAGATAGATAGTACTCATAGACTAAGGTCCTCTGAGATCAAAAGTATAAATACACCACCCTTAACCCACTAATCATTAGGGGTGTACATGGGTCGGTCAAACCGACCAACCCGAACCAAATCGGCCCTATTTTCGGTCGGCCTAATCCGAAAAATTATAAACCGTTACGTAATTGGGTTAAATCGACTCCAAACCGATTTTAATGGGTTGGGTATGGGTTTAGATTGTTTTGGGCCAACCCAACCCAATCCAACCCGGGGACATTTTAGTAAATATACGTAGGGTCAATTTAGTAAGTATACGTATATCCATATATTCAGTAAATTGTGTCAACAATCAAATATATCCTCTAAATTCTGAAGTCTAAAGCCGCCGCTCTCTCCAAAACCCTAGATCTCATTGAGAGTTGAGACTTGAGATGCTCTCTCCGTTCGGCTTAATCAAACACAAATAGGTATGAATCTTCTTTAATCTTTACAAATATGATCCGTGTTGTTAACTTTTTATGGATTCAGACATTCAGTTATGTTGCAATTAGTTCAGAGACTTCAAATCAGACTATGTATTTGTGTTCTTTATTTTCTTGCATTTTGGGTTGATTATTCTTTTACATATCCAGCTTGTCTATTTCATTTTTATATTTAAGCAACCCATTCAAACCGATCTATAATAAATAGGGTTGGGTTATGAATTTAATTTTCATGGGTCGGGTTAAAAAATTCCAAACCGTTTTAAAATGGGTTGGGTCATTTTAATGTTTCAATCCGACCAACCCGACCAGTGTACACCCCTACTAATCATAAATGAAAATTTGGTGCGTTGAACTGTCAAGGTAATTTAACAGGTAGATAGTAATAATATTTTTTTAATTAAAAAATACTAAAAAAACGTCAAAAATTTAAATAAAACATACTAACATTTTTTTAACGGACGGTCACAAGCACTGCAGACGCCTTCCAACAGCAATGGAATGTGGGGACCACTAGATCGTCTCAACGGACCAAATTAAACTTGGGGAATGAGCCCGGAAAAAGTTGCCCACAGAAAACAAGAAGCAGATGCTGCTGCAAAAGGCTACAATTCCAGAAATGACGTACAGTACTCCTCAGTGCGTACTTACTACTCCGTATTTTTAACTTCTATCGTGATTCACCTCAAATAGCGATTCACGCAATCTTATTTATAGAATGCCACAAAATTAAATTAAAGTGAGATGTTCGAGTTTTATAAATGGAAAAATTTTCAACAATATTTACTGTTGTAATCATAACCTTGCCTAGATCAAATTTAAATCCACGATGAGATTAAGATACAATCTATAGGAGGTGTTTGGGGAACTTATTTTCAGAATAAGTCAATTTATTTTAAGATAAAGTTAGAGATTCCTAACTTTTTTCGGAAAAAAGTTAACTTTTTTTGCAAATTATAGAATCTCAAACTTACATTAAACATTTATATAAAAAAAATTATCAAAATATGAAATTTTTACCAGAAAATAAGTCCATAAAGACTTATTTTAAGTTTTGGCAAACATGCCCTAATAAGATGGAGTGACTAAATGGACGTTGAAGTGTTTACGAGAACCCTTAGAAATTAGAGCTTATTACACTTTATAACCTTAATGTTGTGTTTGGTTGGGGAGAATGGAATGGAATGAAATGGAATGAATAAAAATTAAAGGAATACAATGAACATGAGAGGTAAGATTAAAAAAAAAATGAGTGGGTTCAAATTTTGTATGATAGGATTTGGGAAGAAAATAGGTTGGAGGGAGAATGGATCATTCCTTTTCAAATTGGTGTGTTTAAACTTTAGCTTAGGTGGTTAGGAATGGAATGATATAAGGAATGAAATTTTTAAACATTTAACTATATTCTTATTCAAATTCCATTCCATTCCCTCCAATTTGATTCACCCCAACCAAACACAACATAAGTGTATACTAAATACAGATATGTATTATTATTTTTTTGTTGATACTTCATCTTAGATACTTTAATATTTTTTTCAGTTTGCAACTCCTAAACGTGATTTTATCAAAATGCCACTAAATTATAAGGGGTATTTTAGTTTTTTTTATAAATATATTTATTTTACATAAAAATATTATAATTTAATTTTATATTAATAACCATTATTCTTTTTATTTAAAAATGCATCATCGCATTATTCAATTAAATCAAATAATGCATAAATATTAATATAAGAATTTTAATATCATATTCTAATCTTATGACTATACATTTTATTTAATTTTAAAAATTTTGAATAAGATAATTTAAATTACATATTATTATTTCTAAGAAAAAAACTAATTTACAATTGCATCATCGCATTATTCAATTAAATTAAATAATGCATAAATATTTTTAAATAAAAAGGATTATGTTTATTAATATAAAATTAAATTATAATATTTTTATGTAAAATAAATTATATATTTCATGTAAAATAAATATATTTATTAAAAAAAAGACTAAAATACGCCTTACAATTTACCGGCATTTTGATTAAATCACGTTCAGGGGTTGCAAACTGAAAAAGAAATTGAAATATCGAAAGTAAAGTATTAGCTAAAAAAATAATGGTACCTATCTATTTTTGACAAATATTTAAAGATTACAAAATGTAATAAGTTCTAGAAATTATCATGAGATGAATAATGAATAGAGATGAAGCCATAGTCTAAGGAGTAGCCTTTTGTAGATGACCCATAACTCATAGTTCACGTTGCTTAGCTTCTGGGATAGCTACAGAATACGATTTATCGAAATAGCTTCCATAAATGATCTATCAGAGAGGTTACCAGAGTAAAGCTACTGGGAAAATCCCAATTTTCAAAGAAGCATGACAAAATCACATATTTGGATATATTTTTAGAAGCACGCTTCTATTATCGAAATATATTTCTAATCATATAAATATTCAATTGATAGAGGATATATGTCATTATTACATGATAAATTATTGATTATTAAGATAAATATAAAGAAATAAGCTTTCGACACTTTTAGAATAGTTTGGTAACCTGATTTATACATTATATTCAGCTGATAAACAGAAATAACAATCTCAATCCTATGATACACGGGATAAATCATCACAACGAATTGATCAGAACTACATACGGGCTTGATTCTCTCTAAATAGGGATATATAGGCAATTTGCGGGATTTTCTTCGAACACACAACACCTTAAGTTACCGAGAGCACGTATGTTCTTGTATGAAATTGCTTTATTAGGGTTCTTCCAATACAGAGAGTTGCACGGTCCTAGAGCTCTATTCTCGTAGATTCAGTCCGATCCTACAAGAAACCACCTCCCGTGTTCTTCGTGACCTAGCTATGAGCCTTCCTGGGCAACCATCTTTAACCTAGATGTGACCTTAAATTTATTGTCATTATTCCAGCAATGGACTCCTATTTATTGTGTAAATTTCCTCCCACAATACACATATTTTTAATCATTTTTTTCAAAAACATGATCAAAGTTGTATATGTGGTTGCGCGACAAGTTGGAATCAGTTGCATTTCAAGTTGTAATAATTGTAGTTGAGCTTGCGGGTTGTACCAAATTTTCAAAAAAAATTCTATAATTGAATCTTTGAAAAAAATTCTTTAGAAATTTCTAGTTCTATGCACAGCACCTGATTTTGAAGATAAGATCTGCAAGATTTTCTTCGTACGATTTTTCAGTTTTTTAAAATAAAAATATCTCTTTCCCTCATTCTTTTGGTTCTAATTGAGGGTTCAAATTTTATGGAATATAATAATGCGGATGTGCTATTAAATACTCCCTCCGTCTCGCAAAGCTCTGCTCATTTGGGGAAAAACACGGGTTTTAAGAAAAAAATGGTTTTTAAAGAGTAGTGGATGGAATAGTTGGTATTGAATATTGTTTTTAAGGGTTAGTGGGTGGAATAGTAGGTATTTTATATTATTTTAAGGAGTAGTGGGTATAGAATATAGTTATTTTATGACCTAAAATAGAAAGGGGAAGAGTATTTTGAATGTCCCGAAAAGGAAAGTGAGAAGAGTTTTATGAGACAGAGGGAGTAGTACTATACTCCCTCTGTCTCTATTTGTGTTGCTCATTTCGTGAAAAGCACAGGTTTTAAGAAAAATACTAATATATGCTTATCAATGATTGAATGGACAATTTTGGGGGGAGATTAGATAAAATTTGGGGGGAGATTAGATAACTTTTCCCCCTTTTTAGCATATTCAAATTACATCAACCAATAGAAACACTACATTACATACACCTGGATCATTAAGATTACACTTCTTGGACAAATAGTACAACAGACATCACAAACACATACTCCACCAGCTTACAAGATTTCACAGAACAAAAAAAAACAGTGTAAACAAGAAATGAGCCAGCAACACCACCACCAGTTTGATCTGAATGAACCACCCCCAGAAGAAATGCTCCACCAGTTTGATTTAAATCAACAAGCTATCAACAGAAAAAGTGCCAAGGTTAGTGCAGATGTAAGATCAGAAATACTTATATTCTTGCTAAGCCACCCATCAGAGAAAACTCCCGGAAAACCTATCCAAGGTGCAATTCAAGATGCAGCCAACCGTTTCAATGTCACAAGGAGAACTATTAGCAGCATATGGAGTGTAGCAAAGAAACAAAAGGCAGCACAGCAGAGTTATAACATGGCAACAAATTGGCATAAGTCAGGAAGGAAAAGAATTCAGTTGGCACCTAATACAATTACAGACATAAACATGGGTGAAAGATCATGTATAAGGGATTTGGCAAGTAAATTGAAGGTGTCATCATCTACATGTGGAAGAATGATAAAGAGGGGGCTTATCAAACCCCATACCAATCCTTTGCATCCTGGATTAAAAGAGCCAAACATGTTGCAAAGGATGGAATGGGTTCTAGACCTCCTCATAGGAGATACACCACAAGCAAAAAGACAATATCAGACTATGTTTGATTTTGTGCATATAGATGAAAAGTGGTTCTACCTAAGTAAGAAATCACAAAGAGTGTACTTGGAAAAAAATGAAAAAGGCAAATATAGGTCTGCCAAGTCAATTAAATTTATACCTAAGGTGATGTTCACAGCTGTTGTTGCAAGACCTAGGTTTAATGTTCTGGGTGAATGCATATTTGATGGCAAGTTAGGCATATTTCCATTCACATATGAAGAACCAGCGAAGAGGGCTTCTAAGTACAGAGCTAAGGGCACAATTATCACTAAGGTGGTTGAGTCAGTGGGAAAAAAAGAAACAAGAAGCATGCTTATAAATCAAATAATTCCAGCAATTATTCAGAAATGGCCACCAAGTGAAGGTCCTAAAGTTATCTTCATACAACAGGACAATGCCAGGACACATATTACTCAAACTGATCAAGAATGGCAACAAGTGCATCAACAAGGTGAATTTACATTTATTCTTGTTCAACAGCCACCAAATAGTCCAGATTTAAATATTTTAGACTTAGGATTTTTTAGAAGCATTCAGTCCTTGATGCACAAGAAGATGCCAAAAGATATTGACGCTATGATGGATGCAGTGCATGAAGCTTTCTATGAGTTAAAGGCAAGTACACTTGCAGATGTATGGCTATCCTATCAGTATGTGATGAATGAAGTTCTAAAGGTGAAGGGGTCAAATGACTATCTTGTACCCCATGTCAACAAAAACAAGCTTAAGGCTGCTGGAAAACTTCCACTTCAAGTTACAGCACCAATGTGGGCTGTATTTGAAGCATGGAACTTGGTATATGGAGCACAACAACAAGGCTGATCTATAGGTTATATAGTTTGTCTAACAGGGGCATGTTTTGGGACTTTATGTTTTGGGGACAAGACTATGTTTTGGGAGCATGTTTGAATGTACTGAACTACTGATTACATGTATTCAAAACAATGCATAAGTAATGACTATGTTTGGTGTTCACTTGTGTTACTAAACCTGTTTCTACTTTCTATATATATATATATATATATATATATATATATATATATATATATATATATATATATATATGTTACTAAACCAATTGTTCTGCAATTTTTCTTTGTTAATTTTACCTTTCTGCACTTTATGTAACATCTAGTTTTCATGATTCTGCAGTTCTCATTTGAACCTGACCTTATATTGCATTATAAACACTAAATTTGAGGAAAATAAACCAAACCTTAGAAATGTCAAGAGCATCAAGAATAGCAGCCATATCAGAAACAAGGCCCACATTTTTTTACATGTAATATTAGTACATCCCACATTTTTTTTACATTTTGCTCTTGTACAACCACATATAAGTATCAGAATTATTTAGGAATCTAGCTAATTTATTCTACTTCTACTACCTTGCAAAGTTGATTCTTATTTAATAGGACAGATTCAAGACAGATCAAAAGCTATACAAATGGCAATATTATAAGACCATTTAACTAAGATCAAATCTTTTGTGAAGACCATTTAACACATCAGGCCTTTGCTAGTAGAATTCCCAGAAAATTGCAGACTATATAAGGTTTGTTATATAAGGTTTAACACAATGACCACACCACATAATTCTTGTGTGTTCTTGCATCTTGTTACATGCATCTAACTATTAAATTACTTAAAAATATAGTCACACTTTCAACAACAATAATCAGTCTCCTATTAGCACAAATTGAACAAATTAGCACAAAGTGAACAAATTAGCACCACCACAAATTACCACAAATTAGCACAAAATTGAAAACAAACAATTGAGAACGGGACACTTACAGAATTAGGAACATGATTGTGCATCTTCTGAATCGGAGTTATGGTCATCGTCACCGGAATCAGAGTTGTCACTGGAATTGTCACCGGATTCTACTGGATTGGCGTCACCGGATTTGTCATCACCGGATTTGTCATGACCCTCACAGTCATCAATTACAATTGGTTTCGAAGGGGATTGAGGTTTTCCGTCCACCGTCTCCGATTTGTCATCAGATAGCTCAGACCGCCCCCCTCTCGATCGGAAGTATTCATTACTGTAGGTATGTTCGCCGTTACACTCATCGCCTCTGTCGCAATGATCGGGATCGGAACAATGATATGAACCCGTAACCTCGTCATCGGAATCCGAAAAACCGTAATGGGAATTCATAATTTAGACTCAAGATTTGTGATGCATGGTCAAATTGAAGGCTGATTTTAAGACTGAAGTTTAGTGATGGTCGGCTAGGTTTGTACGTTGTGGCTGATGAGAGAAGAAGGGGCGTGCTTTTTTTGATAAAAGAAAGAAAGGTCAAATAGGGGGTTGTTTTTTAATTATAATTGGCACAATTATTAAGAGAATGTTTTTTGAATGTAAGTTGTATTTTTGCTAAAAATGGAAAACAGGAAAGATATTTTGAATGTCCCAAAAAGGAAAATGAGAAACACATTTAGAGACGGAGGGAGTATCAAACAATAAAAAATGTGTCAAATCATTAGAGAATTTGTTTCTTCGAAAAAAGAATTTTAAAAACGGGAATCTTGGTTCATTTTCGGGCGTAACTTGTTCCATGATTAATGCGACCAAAAAAATTGCTCATTTTTTCAAATTAGATGTGAAATGGCAAATTATCATTTTTCTCTTTTAATAAATGTTTAAAAGATATCAAAATTATCAGATCATAATATGTTTTATTTTAATTAATGTTTATTTTTTTTAATTAGCAATCTTGAAATTTATTATTCTAGTTTTGTGATTTTCAGATAATAAAATTCCGTGGAAGAAGAAATATAAATTCGGAATAGAAGCTTGATATTTTTTGGTCATCCTTAACTATTGTTTTTTTTTGAAAATGAAGATTTTATTACTAGCAATCCTTCATGATTACATCAAGAAAGTCATGAGAGATATTTTCACTTCGAATAATACGATCAGCAACATAATACGAAGTCCTTGCAAGAAAGTGACTATTGTTTTAAGATTTATAATGTGGGAGTTCTCTTCTCAGATTTTAAGTTTTATTACTTAATTTTTTGGAATCATCTTTACATGTTTTTATAAAATAATATATGTTGGTCCCGGAGTATATTGCAGAAGGGGGGGTTGAATGCAAAATAGATAATTTCAAATCTTTAATTCAACAACAATGATAAAGATTGTAAACTATCTAGATAAGAATTGCAAACACAAGTAGTAATTCAAGATGTTCTCACAAAATAAATGTTTTATTTATTTTGTAAAGTGTTTCTACAACCTCGAGAAAAAAGGTTTTCTCAAGCTTCGACTTCTTGTGAGAATCGCTTGTTGTTGTTACAGAAAGAATGAGAGATGTGTCTCTATATAGACTAATCTTTCTTTTTCATCTCAGTCACATGGGTGACGGAGCTGTTGTCGTTTTCAAGTGACAGCTCCTCACAATTTGCCTACACATGTGACCTTTCCTAAAATGCTATACAAACAGAGTTATCTTTAAGAATAAGGTATTCTGGGTTCTTTCCAAAATTAGCTATAACAATTCTAGTAGATGCAGACTTGTCATACTCTTGAATTATCGAGCCTCGTCTTGTGATCTCTCAAGCTTCTGTCGTAGTCTTGCAGGTCTGCTACAATCTTTGACGAATTGTAATAAATATGTTTCTCGAACATCTAAACTATCATGGGGGTTTAACAGAGATAAAATACCCAAATCAAATAATTCAGTGAGACAGTAACCCTTGCCGCCAAGTTTGCTATCATAGGAATATTCAGTAGTTGACAGTATGAGCTCCCGCCAATGTTGTTGTCGGAACTCCAAACTTGCTGTCAAGTGAGAATGTTGCTGTCCCCTGCTTCAGCCAATGTTGCTGTCAAATGAAACTTGTTGTCGTGACCTTGCAACTTGTAGTCTTCTTGTAACGTTACCATCAGTGTCTTGACAGTAACTTTATTATTGCTGTCGAACTGATGTATTCTCCTGAGGATTGAACATATCAATGAACTTCTTCCAAGATACATACTTATTACATTTCAGCAATTATTTGATTACAAGAACACACTCTGGCTGTGACAGTATGTTCTACTTAGCCTATACAAATAAACTAAGTACTAGTTAAGTTGTCTCTACGCTATCACCCATAAATCCTAACAATCTCCCCCAATTTGTTTTTTATGGACAATAACAACAAATTCTCAATACAAGCATGCTGACAACTTAACTAACATAGATCAGAATAGGATTCTAGAACATTTCCAAGCATTTAGCATTACATAGGACAATGATCTAAAGCAAAACAAGTACTCCTCGAGGTTGAGTAGATATGAGATTTACTTATCTTGTTATTAAGCTTTCCTGTTCCGTCTGTTCTCTCTCCTTCTGTGCAGAGCTTCTTCCAAGTACTTTATGAGATCTTGCACTAGCTTCTTTTCATCAGTAGATACAACATCATCTTCAATCTCATCAATGTACTGTTGGATTTGTTTAGAAGAGACATACTGAACATCTTTCAGATAAAACCATGATTCAAAATCATAGGTGTAAGTTCTGAACTTCAAGATGTTGTTCACAATCTTGAATCTTCTGCCAGGAAAAGAATTCAAGGCCACTCTTCTGTTTCTGTCAAGTTTTGGATCTTCATCTCTCCTACTATCAAAAATAACTTCCAATTCCCATGTACACAGCATTTCCAGTTTGTGAGATGATCCAACAACTTTTCAGTATAGACTTTTCAGTACACTGGTCCTCAGCTTGTGAAAACTATCTGCATAGATTTCTTCTTTGCCATCTATGATCCTGAGAGGATTTTCCAGTGCATATGGCTGATAGTTTGGAGCTTCACTGTTCATCTTGTTGACTTTCTTGCAATTTTCTTTCAGCTCAGCTTCCACCACCTCAGTAGTCTGTTTACCAATATTAGATTTTCTCCTAGCAGCTTCAGCAGCTAATTCGGCTTCATAGGCAGCCATAGCTTCAGGTGTATTAGAGGGCATCCTTTCTGTCAAATCATACTTAGACACAAGTTCTTCATCATCTATACTCACATCCTCATTCGCATCATCGATGTTTCTCCAGTCACCATATCTCTCATAAAATTCAGCATATCTTTCAGCATGGTACTTTTGGATGTGTTCCATGGCTTTCTTAGGAACATTTTCATACGTCCCCATAAGCTCCACCATTCTTTCAAGCACGAAGTAATTGACTCTACGCCTTACTTCTTGTGATGTTTGTTTTAGAGTGTATCTGTCTATTATTGTTGACATATTCACCATAGTGAAGTCCTTCTCAACAAACATGACTCTTGCTTTATCTTTCCAAAGAATGTATCTGGATGCATATTCCTTAGAATTATCCAGCTCCAATTCGACTGAAGTGATATCTCGTGTCGCAGCTTCCTTTTGGATTTCGAAGCTGTTTGTTTCTCTTCTTCGAATAGGCTTCTTAAGAAACATCACTCCATGCTTCTTTTTCCTTGCTGCAGCCTTTGTCTTGCCCTTTCTTGGAACTGTACGCCAGGCTTTTGCTCTTTGTTTTGTCCTCCTAGACTTGGATGTCTTGACAGTTTTGCCTGTGACAGCTTCTTCATTCAAGCTCTTGACAGTGTCTTTCATGACATTGTCTTCTTTGACAGCAACTTCTTCGACAGTAACTTCACCATTTTTGACAGCTTCCTTGTCGACAGTATCTTTTTCAGCATCAAAACAATCAATAACAAATCTTAAGATACTTCCTTCCAGTGTGTCAAGAATGTCTGTCTCTCCCTCATCTTTAGCTTCAGCATCTTTCTTATTATCCTTGGGAGCTTCTTCCTTTGCTTCCTCCTGAGTCTGACTTCCAGTAATCTCAGCAGTTTCTCTACCACTTCAAGTTGTACCAGATCCTCCAGTTCCATAAAGATCATCATCATCAAGGGTGTCATCATATGTGCAGCTTCCACTACTTTCACTTCTTCTGGCATTAGCTTCAGAAATCAATTTCTTCACTTGAGAGCTAAGACTTTCATCTCTCTTTGCCAACAATTTGTGAATAGCTTTGATAGCCTTGACTTTGTCTTTGTTTATCTTAGATTTAAGGATCTGTTTCAGCACTCCCATGATTGTGTTAGAGTGCAATCTGGGTTCTTCACTTAGGATCAGAAGTCCAATCCTTTTAGCTCCTGTGCTTGTGGTTGTTCTGTAGCAAATACCATAGGGTTCTTCAATCACTTCTGGTAGATTTCCTTCAATAAGACTTTTAATTTGTGCTAGCAGATCGTTATTGAAGATTGTAGAATTTGCTTTCACTTTCGTTCCCATGGCATTCAGCAATCTAGCTTGCAGACTTTGCAGTAGCTGCATTGTAATAAATATAGAGATGCCAGTTTTCAGATAAACATCAACTGCCCATCTTTTCTCCAGATTCACCTTCACAGAGATACTTGTTATTTTGTCCTTCAGTATTGGTGATGGTTTTGTATATACTCCTCCTGCCTCTTTTATGGCACTATTCACCAATGCACTGAATTCTTCATCTTTGTTCTGCAAAGTACTCTCCATGTGGCTAACCATCATCGTTTCTGCCTCTTCTGGACTATATTCACTTCCATCAGACCAAATGTATCCTGTTGTAGGATTTACCATTTCAGGCATTTTGTCTTTGCCTTTGCCGAGTCTGTTGGCTTCTTCCATTTCTCTCCAATGTTTCTGTAGTGGAGTTTCCATGACTTCAGGAGCTGGTTCATTTATTTTCAAAGGAGGCAATGTTGATGTTTGAGCCCTTTGTAATTGCTCCAATATTTCTTTAGTCACCAAAATTGGCTCACCATCTACTTCAACAGATTCGCCAATTCCACTAGCTCTCAACTCTTCACCAAAGATTCTATCTTCATTTGCATTTTGCTCCCCCTTACTTCCATCTCCATCTTATTCCATTTGCTCCCCCTCTCTTCTAGACTCCCCCTTGCTTGTTGCTCCACCTTGTGTCTCCTTCTCTACTTGACTTACAGTATTCTGATTTTGCACTTTATTTTGATCTACCACTTTCTCCCCCTTAGTTAAGTTGACAGCACTATGGATAGCAGAAAACAATATCAGATTTTGTTGAATCTCAGCAAATCTAGTAGCTACCATGGTGGACAGAGCATCAAGTTTAGCTTCCATGGATGCACATCTGCCTTCAAGGGATTTCAACCTTGATTCAGCTTGTTTAGAAGGACCATCTGACCTTAACCTTTTTGATGAGAAAGGAAAAGGCTGAGGCAAGGAGGCTGTGGGGTGTCTCACACTCTCATTGTTTTTCTGAGTGATCTCATCACTCCTCACAGAATGACTCTCAAGACTTAGTGCCTTTTTGTGTGGGGTACCCTCAAATTCACTATGGACATGCTCAAGTACCTCTCCTTTTGCCAGCTCATTTGGCTGCCTCTCATTTTTATGCTCACCTCTCTTTTCTTTTATCTCTCTATTCTTTTGCACTCCCTCACTCATCCTAGATGCATGGGTATGAGCAGTACTTACATGCATTGAAAGAGAAGGTTTAGATTTTACCTTTTTGTAATTAGAGATTGGCACGATCATTATCAGAAGCATCTTCAACAATTACTGAATCTTGATCAAGCTGTGCAGAGGTGACAACATCTTTGCCCAAAATGTTACTGTCCACAGGTGGGTTGACAACAACTTTTGTGGTGTCTTTGACAGCAGCTGAGGCTGTGACAACAACTTCCTGAAGGTCAGTTGCTTTTTGGAGGTCGACCAAGATGTTGGCTGTTTCATTTTCTGATAGATTGCCATCTTGATCTAGCTCAGTGTTTGAGGGAGTGGTATCCATTTCACTTTGAGAAATGGGTTCTTGTGGGCCACTTGATGGGGGCTCATCCATGACTTGAGATGGATGATAAAAACCTGAAGGGTTGGGACTGTCCCATTCTCTAGGTTGTTGAGAAGAAACAATTAATGGATTATAGAATAAAGAAGGTGATGGTATAGAAGAGATTTTTGGCTGTTCCACAGAGATAACTTGTGGAACATCAAGAGTAGAAGATTCCTGACCCTCACTGTGCCCTAACTCCATGTGCATTTCTGAAAGTGTAGGCTCCTCATGAGTGAGTACATGAGGTTGTGTAGACTCTTTACAGGATGACTTGGGAGACAAGCCAATTTCAATAGATACTTCTTGTTGAGAAGAAGCAACTAGGGATGTGTTTGATTCCATTTTATCCTCCACAACCTTTTGTGAGACTAAGGGGTGGCTGACAGAACCCTCTTAGCTCTCTTCTTCTTAGACTCAAGAGGAACCACTGTGGGTTCACTTTTACTAACATCCTTATTTGCTGCACCAGGTGCAGTTTCTCCCTCAACATTCTCAGAACTACCACAAACTCCAGTTTCCAAGTGTTTTTTCTTGGATTCTTGCAAGGCTATTTTGTAGCTTTTGTTTGTCTGGAAGGTCTGATTGGAACGGATGGTGTAGAATGTGGGTTAACTGAATTTGGGTCTAATTCAGCTTCATTCTCAAGGGAGAAATGAACATACCCAGAAGGTAGTTCAAAGTCAAGATTAGGCTCTTGATCAGCCATGTGTTTGGTGAAACAGAGTGGAATATGTGTATTCAAATTTTGTGAATTGAGTGATGTGTATGTATTTCTTTTCAAAACATTGCACTCCATAGTTAGAGATGCATTATCATCAATACCATATAATGAATTTAAACACATTGTAAGAAAGCGAGGATATACATGTACCTTCCTGCTCAGAGCTGACTTGAGTTGACTCATAATCAGCTTTCCAACATCCACTTTATAACCATGGACTAGAGAGTGAGTGAGCTTCTTGATGTAGGAGGGAATTCCATTCCAGCCAGTGGTTTTGGTTGAGAAGACCTTCACCATGACATCAAAAATCATGCTCCATTATTTTCTCATAAACTTTCTGTTCATTTCACCAGTTGAGTACCAATTTGTTGTACCCTCTTCAAGAACAGGACCAGAATACCCAATTTTCAAGAAAAACTTCTTCAGGGTATCATCACTTGCAAGCTCCTTGTATGATTTTTTAGCTTGCAGTTCAGTTCCCAAAGCTTCGTTAATACCTTTTATTGTGAGGATGCAGGTAACCCCTTTGATTTTGCAGTTTATGGTGTCTTTACCTGCACCTTCTGGAACAAAGGCAGATTTCCAGAATTCTTCAAGTCTTTCTAGGTCCAATGAGGGTATAGATGCTATAACATGACCTAGATAGGACTTGTTGATGAAGGACACTAGTCCTTTGAAACCTTCACCAGCATCTCCAGCAGAGAGAATACCAGCAAAGTTTGTTTGAGAAGAGGATTGTTTGGGTGCCATTTTTGCTTTGAGTTTTGGGAGAGAGATTTTTGCTTTTGAGAGAGAGAGGTTATGTTGAGTGTTGTGTGTTTGATAGTTGCTTACATGAAAATAGCAAATGTTTTACTGAAGAAGGGAAAGTAGCAATGTCTTAACCCATTAATCAGTCACGTGGTGTTGTGGGTAGTTACTTTTTAGTGGCTGTAAATCGTGGAGGTAAAGTCTCAATTAAATCGGTCCACTAACTTTGACAGTAACCTGTGCGCTGTAACAAATTCATTAGTAATTTTGGAGGATGACAACAAGTTTTGCTTGATAGTAACATCGGCGAAAGAACATGCTATCACCATTAAGCAATTTATACAATTTCCTTTAAATTTCATGAAAGAAACTTTTTCCGTTGCTGATAAGGAACTTGCTGTCAAGGTACATCGTGACAGCATCTTCACTTATTGACAGCAACTTGTGCGGAAATAATTTGTGTCATGAATTTTAATCGACTTTGCCCATTGCTTAAAAGTAAAATTATCAATTAGCATTTTTATCGATTTAGGCACATATTTGTTAAGCAAGCACACATCCACATACATCCACACACACAAGTATACACATGCATTAAAAAACAAATAGCCAAGATGAGAGGGTAAAATAAGAAATAATACCGGGGAGATGAAACAATGAAATTTTTATTAAGAAAAACTTAAAAATAGTACAAGGTAGTTCTTAAGAACTGAACATCATTTCTTATTAAGCTCCGCAAGAGCTTCCACGAGCAGCTGCTCAACGACCTTCTCTATCTCCTTCTCCTCAGTAATCCCCTTTGCATCCAGATAAGCTTGAAGCTTATCAAGGAAGGGATCAAGAGGATGCTCAGCAGCAGCCTCTGGCTTTAGTATCACTTCTTCAGCTTTGGAAGAGTTGGAGTCTTCTGAAGTTGACATTTCCGACGCCTTCCTCTTACTCATTCTCTAGAGTTTCTTTGAGTGTGTTAAGTGAGAAATAAGGGTTTGGCCTCGGTCTTATTTATAACACATTAATTGACTCTAGAGCTTCCTACACGCTTCCTTTTAATAAAGTATTAAACTTTAAACTAAAAGTTTGACAAATACCCGGGTACATTTCAAATGACACGACTACTCATCACTTAAACGCCTGTGAATTAAGTTAATGTCACGTGACCACTCATTACATAAGTTAAAACAGGCATGTAATTTGAATTTAGCATAGTCATAGCAAACATGCTGTAAATAAACAAGTAGCACATAAGACAGTAACTTCTTATGATAGTAACATTGAAAGCTACGATCACAAGCTACGATTTAACCACTTTGAAAATGTAAAAACTAGTAAGTTAACATACCAGATTTAGCATTCCCAATTCACTTACCAACCTGTTGAAGGTTGCCTCATGTAGTGGCTTCATGAAGATGTCTGCAAGTTGCTTTTCTGTTAGAACATAAACCAGCTTCACAGTTCCTTTTTCAACATGCTCTCTGATGAAATGATGTCTAATATCAATGTGCTTCGTCCTAGAATGTTGAACTGGATTATCTGAGATGGCTATGGCACTGGTGTTATCACAATAAATGGGAATATTGGACAACTCTAAACCATAATCCATTAGCTGATTTTTCATCCAAAGAATTTGAGCACATCAACTTCCAGTTGTAATGTATTCAGCTCCTGCAGTTTAGGTAGACATAGAATGCTGCTTCTTGCTAAACCACGACACTAATCTTCCACCAAGAAATTGACAGCTTCCCGTTGTACTTTTTCTGTCAATCTTGCATCCAGCATAGTCTGAATCCGAATATCCTATCAGATCAAATCCAGAATCTTTAGGATACCAAAGGCCTAAATTTGGAGTACATTTGAGATATCTAAAGATCCTCTTGATTGCTACCAAGTGTGATTCTTTTGGATCAGCTTGAAACCTTGTACAGAGACATGTAGCAAACATAATATCTGGTCAGCTAGCAGTTAGATACAGCAATGATCCCACCATGCCCCTGTAGGTACTAGAGTCCACTTTCTTTCCTTTAGGATCCAAATCCAGTTTGGTTGCAGTAGAGATAGGTGTCTTGGCAGGTGATGCATCTTCCAAGTTGAACTTTTTGAGAAGTTCCTTGACATATATTTCTTGGCAAATGAAGATGCCATCATCCTTTTGATGAATTTGTAAACCTAGGAAAAATGACAGTTCTCCCATCATACTCATCTCATATTTGTTCCTCATAAGAGATGAAAACTTTTCACACAGCTTCTCATTTGTAGAACCAAAGATTATGTCATCAACATAGATCTGCACCAGAATGATGTCTTTGCCATGATGCTTGTAGAACAGTGTCTTATCCACAACACCTCTTACAAATTGATTCTCCAGCAGAAAGGTAGAGAGAGTATCATACCAAGCTCTAGGGGCTTGCTTCAATCCATAAAGTGCCTTGAACAATTTGTAGACAAAGTCATACAATTCAACATCTTCAACTCCAGGTGGCTGTTCAACGTACACTTCCTCCTCTAGCTCTCCATTGAGAAAAGCACTTTTGACATCCATTTAGAACACTTTGAAGTTACAATGTGCAGCATAGGCTAGGAAAATCCTTACGGCTTCAAGTCTGGCAACAAGTGTAAATGTTTCATCATAGTCTATTCCTTCCTGTTGACAGTACCCTTTGGCCACTAGTCTTGCTTTGTTCCTTGTCACATTTCCACTTTCATCCAGTTTGTTTATGAAGACCCACTTTGTGTCAACAACTGATTTCCCTTTAGGTCTAGGGACCAGCTTCCATACATTGTTTCTCTCAAATTGTTTGAGCTCTTCTTGCATGGCTATCACCCAATCTGAATCCAACAATGCTTCATCAATTGACTTTGGCTCAGTTTGAGATAGAAAGCAAGAGAACATGCTGTCAACAGAAACATTTCTCCTTGTCCTTATACCAGTAGTGGGATCACCAATGATTAGATTGCTGGTGTGATCTTTGTTCCACTTAGTGGTTCTAGGCAAGCTTCTTTCTTGATCTGCTTGATCAGTTCCTCTTTGAGGAGTTGATTCTCCACCATTGATGGTTTCTCCTTCATGTTTTTCAACATCTCCAGACTCATTCTCATTCTGATGATTGGGAGTTATTGTTTGAGACTGAGCTGGGGTTTGAGTAACATCATTGGTGTTGATAGCATCTCTTCCAAACTCAATGGACTGAGTGCAAGTAGGTTCATCAGCAACAACTTCTTCTTTCTCCAAGTAACCTTGATTTTCAAATCTAAGAGGCTCCATTTGACCATCCTCTTGTAATCCAGGGAACTTGGTTTCATCAAATATGACATTTACACTTTCTTCAATGACTATGTGATCAATGACATAGACTCTGTACGCAGTCCTTTCCAATCCATATCCCATGAATATGCCTTCATAAGCTTTAGCATCAAACTTTCCTTTTCTTTCATGGTTGTCGATCATCATGAAACACTTACTCCCAAATACATGAAAATATTTGACAGTTGGTTTCTTTCCTGTTAACAGATGGTAAGGAGTGTTTCCATGAGTCTTGTTGATCAAGGTTCTGTTCTGTGTGTAGCAAGCTGTGTTAATAGCTTCTGCCAAAAAATATGTTGGTAATTTAGAATCATTCAACATAGTTCTCGCAGCTTCAATGAGAGTTCTACTCTTCCTTTCTACAACTCCATTTTGTTGTGGTGTCCTGGCAGTGGAGAAGTGTTGGACAATGCCTTCTTCCTTGCAGAAGTTTCCCAAAGTGGCATTTCTGAACACAGTACCATTGTCACTTCTCATATATTGAAATTTTGCATTCGGGGTTCTATCAAGAACTCTTATGTGATCAATAATTTCTTGAGCAGCTTCGTCCTTTGTCTCTAAGAACTTTTCCCAAGTGTACCTCGAGTAATCATCCACCATTACCAGGGAATATGTCTTTCTTACAAGAGATTGAACGTTTACTGGACCAAACAAATCCATATGAATTAATTTGAGTGGCTCAGTGTTGGTATTCACTTGCTTTGACTTGTGCACTGATCTTTTCAATTTATCCATTTGACAATCCTCGCACAATCTGTGACAGCCCCAGATCCGGGGTCAGGAATCCGGGCCATCAACGACCAATTTCAGTTTAGTGACACTTCATTCTTGGCAGCTGGAATATAAATTCATACTAAAACTTACATAATAGAACCCACACTTAATAATGTTACACACCTGTCATATGCTCAGAGAACAACATTCACAATATTAAAAGTTTAGATTTAAGCAGTTATTACAAACCAGGATCATACTTAAATACCTTGTTGAATAATACTTCGACATGAAGCATTTCAACAATCAAAAGTTTATTACAACAGCTCACACACTAAATGTACATAATCTACCAGTACCCAACCGTCCAATAGCTACCTCGGGAATCATTGCCAACACTCTCTCAAAAGTTCATCTTTCCCGTACCCTCTTGCGGGGTGTAGTGCGGAGTATCGGCATACCTAGCTGTTGTATACATAATAGCAAGAATGAGCTAAAATAGCTCAGCAAGATAAATTCTATCAACTAGCATCAAAGGGAAATAAATCATTATACATATATATATATATATATAATAGACAAAAACAAATTTCAGTTATTATGGAAAGAATTTTATTTTCATTCAATATATATACACTTTCCAATTATCTTTGTACGAAAAAAAATATATAGTATTATAATATCAGTTTCTCTTCTAATATCATATAATATCAGTTTCTCTTCTTAAATAATATAACAATCAATATACCGTTTCAGTGTACTTTTCTAAAATAATATGATAAACTTGAACAAATCTTTCGCTATCATCTTCTCATTTCCTTCTTATGCAACAATTATATAAATTAATATAAAATCAGTTTCTCTTCATCTGTAACAATAATTCCATCATTTCAGATCATGTTTCTGTTTTCAGTATAAAAATCTGAAAACCATTGTCAACACTTTCTTTTCAAAAACATTGGGGATATCTGCTGTCGCCTGATACGTTAGGACGATGATCAGTCGCCTAATCGTACCTGCTCTCTTTTTACTACCGGTAGAAGGAATGAAGATCATCCCTGGAGGAAGGCCACCTGCTAACATCCTCCATTGGCATCTTCGTGCCGTAATAAAAATAATAAATGCGGGACTGTGTCGCACACAGCCCTAACACAGCCACTTACGCAAGTCTGTTGCAATCCCCCCTTTTTTTTCAATCAGTATTCCATTTATACCAATACCATTCCACATTTTTCCTTTCAATTTCCATTTCCATTCACATATATCATTTCCATTTCCATTTATCATCACCTCTAAAAATACATATGTCATAATACTTTGATTATGACTCAGACATCTTCTCTGTGTTTACTGGAATCCAGTACACTTACATATATATAAAATATTCCATTCACATTTTCATTCACATTTATCTTTTTCATCATTTCCATGTATCATCACCCTTAATATATATATATATATATATATATATATATATATATATATATATATATATATATATATATATATATATATATATCATAATACTTGGATTATAACTCAGACATCTCCTCTGTATTCAATGAAATCCAATACGCTCTTATAAAATATTCCATCTATTTTCAAAAGTATTAAATAAAAAAAATCAAATAATATTTATTAAATCACAATTGCTTAGAAAGAATATTTTTAACATAACGTTATAAATTATATAACCCTATATAACAACTGATACCATTCTTCATATAACTCTAGATAACAACTGATACCATTCTTCATATAACTCTAGATAACAACTGATACCATTCTCTTTCACCTCTCTTTACCATAAAGCATATTCGCTCCATTCATAATCATATCCACATTCATATTTCATAATTTATATCCATTTCTCTTTAATTCCAATATCAGGGAAATAATTCTTAGCAATATAGCAAACATAGAATAACATATATATTCCATGAAATCATTTACTTTGAAAATAAAATAGTTTTCCAAGGTAAGGATAGAAGAAATCTTGCCTCGATCTCTATATCCCAGTGGCACGACCCGCGGTTCGTCCTGAGTTTCTATAAACACGAAAAGGATCCTCGTTAGAATACTACATCCCTTACTCACTTCACCTTTATATAACAATATCCTTGACACTTAGTATATGTTTAACACATTATTAATAATCCAAGAGTTCCAAGAACCTAACCATTTTGGACTCAATCAAAGTTTCAGTGTTTTTCACCATTTCCCTTAATAACCACACTCGACTGTAAAAATTCTCAGAAAATATAAATTTTGAATTTTAATGCAAGGTCAGTGGGGTTTTAATCTCTGTTCAACCTACTATATTGTCCCAAAATTTTATAACTTTTAAAAATGTTTAAGTATGGTAACTATGACCTCAAAGTTGACACAACTGCATTTTCTTGGTTTCCGAACGTCTTTCACTAAAACTGACTTTTCTCCTAAACCGTACATCAGATTTTAACGTACTTTATATCAAAACGATCTATGAACTAAGCTCTATCATCTCATGGTCACTTGGTACTCTAGACAGGGTGCTAGGTGTCCAAAAACAGGGCAGTTTTTTTTGTTTTAACTAAAATCGGACATTATAACGGCTATATTTTCATACTTTCCAAAATTCAACTCCTCCAAATCTATCATCCACCTTATACACCATCACCTACACCATGTGGTCATCTTACCAACCATGGTTACAAGCACATACTCCTTCCATATTCAACTTTAATCACTTACAAACACATATATCATCATGAATAATCACTTATCATAATCTTAATCACTAAACTTTCTATAATCCATCCTATATTCAAAGTAATACTAAAGGGTCTTGAGATTTATACCTTCTTGAAGCTTTAACAACCCTTATCAAGCCTTGGGATATGCTTAATCAACCTTATACTAGCTTGGATCAACTAAAGAAACCATAAAAACAAAGTTAGTTTCTAAGGGTTACTATTCATCATCACTTTTGTAAAAATCATAACAAATCAAAAAATAAGAGTTTGGCTCTCAAATTTTTACCACATCTTGGCCTATGTATAAGCTTTGATTTGAGCTATAGATCACCAAAAACAAAGCTTCCTAGCTATGGTTTTGAGCTCCATCTTTCCGCTGGACAGAAACTGGACAGGTTTGGTTCTCCCACTTTGAGCATGGATTTGACTAGGCTATACTACTTGGATTACTATGAAATTTGGAGCGAATCATGCCCATGGAGTGGAGAGGTTGTGGTTAAAATTTGGTGATTTTATCATGGATAGAAATGGAGATATGATTTTTCTTCTCCTCCTTGCTCTTGCTGGGCAGGTTGTAGAGAAAGAGATAATGGAAAGTAATTGATTCCTCTTGCTTGTTTTGATCTTATGTTGATCAATTCTTGAGAATTCTAGAGTCTAGTGGAAGCTTTGGAGATATTTTGTGGTAAAACCATGCTAAAATGACTAATTTACCCTTAAAACAAGTTAGTGGAATGTGATGTCATTCTAATGATCTCATAATTCTCTTTTCTTGATTTTCCTAAGTAATTTGCTAGCACTCTTGGTAATAATAATGTGGTATATATCCTTGTTATATTATAATCTTGGTTGTTTGGTTTCCATACTCGTCTAGTTGTGGTTCGTTTCGAATATATCTCGTCATCCAATGGTTTTGAAATCGTTTAAAAATCCAAATTCCCTTAGCATTCTCTTAACTTAAAAATCCCCTGGTTTAACTTAAATTCTCTAATTCCTCAATATATAATTCCTTTAATATTTCTATGCTCCTTAATATCCAATAAATAGAAGCTCGTTCGAACTCAAAATCCTCAAAATCTAAATTCAGGAATTTCTGAAATCCATCGTCATTTCGAGTCACTTATTTTTATAGTATATTACTAATATGGTTTTTGTTTGTTCATTTTCCATTTCTAATATAGAGTACCTACACACCATTTCTTTAAATCCTCAAAATTTACTATTCATGGGGTCATTGTAGCTTTGCTAAAATTAGGGTTATTACACAATCCTTCTTGACAGAATTCCTGTTGAGGTAGTCCTGTCACCAAATCCTTCTTCATCAGAATATTCATATTCTTGAAATTGAGATGGGAGAGCTTCTTGTGCCAAAGCATGCTTTCACCAACTGATGCTTTACCGTAAAAACAGTAAGCCTTGTCTTTCTTCACAGAATTTAAGTATACAACAAACAAGATTCCTTTCCTGACTCCTTTCAAGGAGAGGCTTCCATCCTTCTTGTGATAAATATTGCAAACCATCATATCAAAGTCAACCTTGAATCCCCTTTCACTGAACTGGCTGACACTGAGTAGGTTATGCTTCAATCCATCTACAAGAGCAATGTCTTCAATGACAACATTCCTAATTTCCAAACAGCTATATCCCACAGTGTAACCTTTGCTGTTGTCTCCAAAAGTTATGATTGGGCCGGCTTTCTCCACAAAATGTGATAGCAGGGCTATATCACCTGTCATGTGTCTGGAACATCCACTATCGATGATCCACATGAATTGCTTCTGCTTTTTGCCCTGCAAAACAGATGATTATAATTTGCATCTGGTACCCAAACTCTGTTGGGTCCTGCAGTTACAGCATTATTATTAATATAATTCTGTTTCACATTTGAATCAACACTAGAATCCTCCTGTTTGACTTCTTTCACAGTCCACTTAGGCTTAGAGTTAGACTTGGTCTTTCTCTTGGTGGATGTTGCATTTTTACCAACATAGGCAGGCTTAGAAGTCTCAGCAGTTTGCATATAGGAACATCTTTCAGTAGACAGAATAAGCAAATTGAAACAAGTACTCATAACAACAATCTTGCATGACATACAATCAATATTATTACAAACGTCCACTTCTCTTTGCATGATGGGGGTTCTATGTAAGTTACCACTAACATTGGTCGCATTAACCTTGTTCTTGTTGGGTTTCTTACAAACAAATGTTAAATGTTGAGATGAGCCACAATTATTGCAAAGCTTCCTAGGAGCGTCTTTAACATAAGCATAGCCATTCTTCTTGTCAATTCCTAACTTGCCACTCCTATTCTTAGGCTTGTAGGCATTTGCCTTGACAGTATGTTCTGAAGTTGTTGTCGAGCTACCTTTGATAGTACCTTTCTTTTCCTCTGTCTTGACAGCAGGTTTGAAAGTTGCTGTCTTGGGTTCTCTCTTGACAATATCTTTTGAAGTTTCTTTCATATCCTTGTTGACAGCTACTTTAGAAGCTCTTGTTTAATGAACAGGGTGGTTTCATCAAAATCAGCTTGAAGATTTTTGAAAATCGGTTTGTAAACTCTTTTGAGAATATGAGGTTTGACAGCATCACTATCATCAAGAACAATTGCCTTTCCATGCCTCCTACCATACTCGAAGCCTATACCTACCTTTTAATTCTCAGTGTGATTATCATGATATTCCTGGACTAACTTAGAAGAGTTTCTAGAGAGACATCGCTCAAGTTTCTTCCCTCTCTTATGGCTGTGACTTTGTGCTCAAGATGCTCAGGGAGAGTGAGCAGAAATTTGATGTTAATCTCCTTTCTATCATAGAACTTCCCATGAATTTGTAACTTAGCTATTAGCTTACTGAACCTTTCAAACATGTGTGTGAGTTCTTCGCTTGGCTTGGCCATGAAGGCTTCATATTGTGATACAAGGATTTGCCTTTGATTTTCTCGGACCTCTTCACTTCCTTCACACAGCAGCTCTATCTTGCTCCACATCTCTTTTGCAGATGAACATCCCATGACATTACCACACATGGCTTTGTCTAAAGTGAGAGAGTCGAGTAAGATAAGTTGTAAGTAGTCATCCAAGGCTACTTTCTCCATTTCGGTCTCTGTGTATTCTGAAGGCCTCTTGGCAACCCAATGGGCTGGAATGACTTCGTTATTTATAGTAGCAACAACTACTTCCTTTTGAGGAATGAAAGGGCCGTTCTCAAGGATTTCCAAGTATAGTGGATGGGCAGCTTTGATAAATAACAAGATCTTTCTTTTCCAGAAATTGTAGTTCTTTTTATCAAAGATTGGAATCTTGATACCACTTGACTTCTGAACACTCGTCATGATCTTCAGATTTGTATATCAATCTGTCGCTCTGATACCAGTTGTTGGTCCCGGAGTATATTGCAGAAAGGGGGGATTGAATGCAATATAGATAATTTCAAATCTTTAGCTCAACAATAATGATAAAGATTGTAAACTATCTAGATAAGAATTACAAACACAAGTAGTAATTCAAGACGTTCTCACAAAATAAATGTTTTATTTATTTTGTAAAGTGTTGCTACAACGAGAAAAATGGTTTTCTCAAGCTTCGACTTCTTGTGAGAATCGCTTGTTGTTGTTGTTACAGAAAGAATGAGAGATGTGTCTCTATATAGACTAATCTTTCTTTTTCATCTTAGTCACATGTGTAAGAACCTAGATTTTGGAAGAATTAAAACTTTTATTATGTAATGGAGTATCAGTGTAACGGTGGTTATAATGAATGATTATGGAATGGATTTGGATTCAATTGCTTATATGCCATGAACCATGCAACTGACTGACAACTTAGATAAGAATAATCTATCTCCCAGGGAAGTAAGATATGGTAATTCCAAGGGGGAAGAATATTCTCATGTGTTTGCACTAAATCACGCAAGCGTACGTGGTCACAAGTAATATATGAATAAGTCAAGTTCGTTCCCACATAGATCTGGTTGGGTTTCAATTCAGTTCATGCACCTATGCAACAATGTATGGTTTTTATTCACTGCTAAGACAATTAACAATATTGGGTTTAGATTAACTATAATTAACTAAGAAACAAATTAACAAAACTAAGAATTAACTAATTAACGAGAATTGAAATCGAATTACTTATGCAAGAGAAAACATGGGATCCTAACTTCATTAAATACTTTGCTTAGATCTGACGCCTTTAATCACTATATGCAATGGTTATGATATCTGATCGGACAACACGAAACAAGTATAAGCTACCTCTCGGTATACTAACCAAACTAATCATACATCCACAAAAGAGATAGAAGATGAATATACACCAATTATGTTTAGACCCTATATCTCTATAAGATTTAAAAACATAACGGTTTAAGCACAAGTCATCCATATTGATCACATAGGGCAGCATAATATCTCTATTTACGCTACAAATCATGATGTTAAAACATCAACCTATCCTATGCTAGTATGGCAAGTTCTAAATCTCAAGATCCACTCTCGTTTCGCAAGAGATTAACAATTCAATTTAGATGTTAGCTACGCATCTAAAAGCATTAAGAATAACCATACAAGGATATCAAATATACATCACACACAGATCTTTAAAGCATCAAAATACTAAATCTCCATAAATAAATCCGTTAGAATCCCATGACAACGATTAGTTCATAATCAAACCTCACGTCATCATGGGATCTGATGAAACCATGATAAAAACAAAGTATGAAAAGATACAAATAAATCTAAGTAATTGATATGTAATGATGTATTTTTTCTGTCCCCCAAGATGTGTATTTATAGCCCCAATTTGCCTCTCCATCAAGCAATTGCCGTTTTAGAGTTGGAATAGAAGTATGACAATTTCCGTTCTTGAATGAGAATAGAATTGCAAATTCCATGTGTAGATCTGATTCTGGAATGTTCTAGCCACCCAGAGCAATTACCATACTTATTAGAAGTAGGAATTATAGCAAGTTCCTTGTCAAAGTTGAATTTCTGCAGTTCGGCACATAATACGTTTCCTAAACTGATTCGGTTTTGAAGGAAAATTCGTAACTGACTTTTCTTCAGTATTTCTGGGCCGTTCCAGTTGTATTTAGACATCTGAACCAGTTTAGAATGAAAGAGAATTCCGTTATCTTCGCGTGGACTGTAAGATCGTCCAAAACGGACTTATAGAACTCAAGATATGGCCCAAACAGTGAATCATAATTTTCAGGATAAAAATTCGGAATTTCCAGCAAAGACACCTGTTCACTGTTCACTTTCGCAGAAAACCTTCTTCTCTTCGCGTGTAGACTGCGCAGCCGACCCGGAAAATCCGAATTTTAATCAAATTAACCTCCAACTCTCTTAGCTCTGCAAAACTCAATGAAAACACATTAAACACACCACATAATTGAGGCCAAGTAATCAAATTAAGCCGATATGGAACGGTTTAAGTGGATATAAAATACACTTATCATCATGTCATCCAAATCAATATCTATTATTAGTTCAGTGGTTCCGAGAAAGAGTTAAGGAACGCTCGAGAGGGGACAATGACATTTTACAATATATAAGGAGTAAAAGAAAATAAGTGATGAATAGTTTTTTTGGTGGAAACTAGAATATTATTAGACGATACTATATAGAAGTACCCGGAACGGATTTCTGAGTTCGTATTGATGATCCATGGACAGAATAAGTGTATGTAAATGATATTGAAATTTGAAGAATAGCACTTTTATTTTACCCGAAAATTTCCTAGATACAAAAGAATCAAGGGATATAATATGGAGTTAAGGAATTGTGTCACATTAAAGCAATGGAATGCTACTTATAAGTCGTAACGTATTGATTTTATTAACGAGTTACAAAGAAAATCAAATTGGTGGAAAAAGGAGGAATTAAGTGACTTAAGTGCAAGTCAAAAAATAAAAGGATGGTTTAGTTGTAATTGTACAAAAAGGGGGATGCATAATGTGGTGATGACAGTTGGACAAATGACAATTAGACAACATACAAGCAAGATGATGCATCCAATATTTAGATTAATATCAATAATACATGTATTAAGAGATAATAATACAAACTAAAGAAAAGAAAAACAAACACCAATATCTCTTTGTCACTCTCGGCCAAGGAAGAAGAAAAAGGGGGGGGGGGGAAGGACTTGCCACCATTTCCTTGCTACAATCTAGAGCTTAAAACAAAGCTTGAGATTAGGAGAAGGTATATTCAAAACCTTAGCATCATTTTTAAGGTTAGCTTGTTCAAAAGTTTGTTGAAAGTGATGATGAATAGTAACTTACCAATTTTGTTTTCTTTTGATTGTTGTTTTATGACTTCTAAAAGATATTATAAGCAAGGTTCAAGGATTGTAGGAGTATACTAGCCTTATAAAGCTTCAAGACAAGGCATATTACTTGAAACCCTTGATTGATTATGAGATTTGTTTGAGTTTTTGTGCTATTATGTATGTTTAAAGCATGAGAACTATGATTGGGTATTGATAATTGTTAAAGTAGTTTATATGAACAGAAAGGCAGTGCTTGGCCTTAGTTCAAAGGTAAATAACATGTAGGTGTGATTTGGAGTGGAAACCATGGTTATTGGAAAGATTTGATTGTGGAAATATCCGATTTACAGCCGTCGTAATGCCGAAATTTCCTTAACCTTTAAAACAGAGCATACCCGAGATAAACAACCTCTGACCTATCCTTGTAGTTCTCGAGTCATAGATCGTTTTGGCGGAAGAATCGAAACAAACGAACTTATGGTTTAGGAGTTATGACCGATTTACTAAAAGTGGTTCAAAACCGTAAGTACGAGTTCCTAACCGGAATTGAACCCCCTTAATATGAATAATTTGGTTGCGAATCATGGTAATTAAATACTAGATATCATAAGGAAGGTGTGAGAGAAAACCTCATGTCAATTGGATCGTTTTTCAATTTTATAAAAATGTTCGAATCTAAGTTAAGTGCGAACGGATTCTTTAGGAGCGTACTTAGTAATAACATTGGGAAACCACTTAAAAAACGGTCAATAACTCGCGAGGTGTAATCTTTTATAGTAAAAGATTGACGCTAGGACTTATATGACTTAAGTACCCCAAGCATAAGTACCATGCAATGCCTTGATATCGAGCCAGTGTCGGTTATAATGATGTTAATAAGGGTTATGTTAGGGGGATGTCAAACGAATTTAACCTAAGTAAAGTATATACTTAGCTTTTCAAAAATGTTAAGTGATTAACCTTGAATAATTTTGGGATTGATTATAGATCACCGGACTGATCGGAGACACGTTACCCCTACGACCCTTCCAGGCAAGAGTTCTTTTATCCTTACTTTATTAAATTATAAAATTCCAGGAAATGGTTTTGTTGAAAATGTATATATATATATATATATATATACATTATTACATATTATTGCATTGCAATGGACATGTTTCTGATTTCTGAAATTATTCATGAATACAAATAATGCAAGGTACTTTATGGACAAAAAGGGTAATTTGGTAAATGGAATTATGAAAAGGAAATTTTCGGAATAAATGGAATAAGAACTTCGATAATGGTGATTCTATCTTTGGGCTGAGTTCAATCCAGTCCAGCTTGCAATATTTTATTCCGGCCCATGTGTTGCCGAGGGGGGATTGTGGAGAACTTTCCTCCAGGGATGATTACCGGAGAGGGTCATTCCTTCTACTAGTAGTAAACATGAACACGTACGTATAGGGCGACTGATCATCGTCCTGTCGTATCTGGCTATGATGAAGATCCCCTAAATTCTTAAATGATTGTTGAAAACTTCATTGCACTAGTATGTTGGAAAAGAATGAAATGGTATGAAACAATGAATGGTATCAAGGAATTAGAAGAGAAACTGATATTATATCTTTATAATGAATAACAAGCAAGTTTATGTTGGTGTATTGCTGCGCAAACAAAATACAGAGATTTATGAAAATGTTTTCCTTACTTTACTTTGTAACTTCATCGTTTATACTTTATGGAAACAACTTTGTTAAATGAACAACCAACACTTCCAAAGCTTTTATAAATTGTTCTATTTCAAACAGAATTTAAAACTTTATCTTGCTGAGCTATTTTAGCTCACTCTTGCCTATGTTTATATCACAGCTATAGCAGATGCCGCCGATACGTCGCACCACACCCCGGAAGCGGGTAAGGGCGGGGATATATGATAGGGATCTGTCGCCTATTCCTGAGGTAGCCTATATATATATATATATATATATATATATATATATATATATATATATATATATATATATATATATATCTGGGGTATGAGTAGACGTGTGTAAGTTAAATCAGAAGTCTGTTGTAATATATTTTGGTTGTTGATATGCTTCCTGTAGAAGTATTTTCAACAATGCTACTTAAATATTCTGGGTTTGTAATAATAACTTTACTTTAACTGTTTTTAATGATGGATGCTGTTCTTTGAGCATATGACTGGTGTGTGTTGTTATAAGTGTGGGATCAATAGTGTGTGTATATAATGTCATAATTAAGTATCAAGAGTATAGTATGTTTAAATGGAAATTGGACCGTGATGACCTGGATCCCTGACCCCGGATCTAGGGGTGTCACAAAATGGGTGGCGGAGCTGTTGTCGTTTTCAAGTGACAGCTCCTCACAATTTGCCTACACATGTGACCTTTCCTAAAATGCTATACAAACAGAGTTATCTTTAAGCATAAGGCATTCTGGGTTCTTTTCAAAATTAGCTATGACAATTCTAGTAGATGCAGACTTGTCATACTCTTGAATTGTCGAGCCTCGTTTTGTGATCTCTCAAGCTTCTGTCGTAGTCTTGCAGGTCTGCTACAATCTTTGACGAATTGCAACAAATCTGTTTCTCGAACATCTAAACTGTCACGGGGGTTTGACTGAGATAAAATCCCCAAATCAAATAATTCAGTGAGACAGTAACCCTTGCCGCCAAGTTTGTTGTCATAGGAATATTCAGTAGTTGACAGTATGAGCTCCCGCCAATGTTGCTGTCGGAACTCCAAACTTGTTGTCAAGTGAGAATGTTGTTGTTCCCTGCTTCAGCCAATGTTGCTGTCAAATGAAACTTGCTGTCGTGACCTTGCAACATGTAGTCTTCTTGTAACGTTACCATCAGTGTATTGACAGTAACTTTATTATTGATGTCGAACTGATGTATTCTCTTGAGGCTTGAACATATCAATGAACTTCTTCCAAGATACATACTTATTACATTTCAGCAATTATTTGATTACAAGAGCACACTCTGGTTGTGACAGTATGTTCTACTTAGCCTATACAAATAAACTAAGTACTAGTTAAGTTGTCTCTATGCTATCACCCATAAATCCTAACAATATATTTATTGAATGAAAAAACCCCTCTTTTATTATAAATATTACTAGATGATAACCCATGCGAAAAATGGACCAGATAAAATTAATTTAAAATGATCACTAATTTATAATTTTGAATGATCTTAAAAAATTATGTTAATTATATAACTCAGCCGGTTATAATAAAAAAACAATAAATAGAATTTAAATAATTTTGGTGGATTTGAATCTTGGGGTGAAATAAAATTTGGAGACTGAAATATTATTAGAACGTATATTTTACTTATTACTAAAGATTGTTTAATTCATTATTAATTTAAGATTATTTTTTAAAAAAATACGAATGGTTCTCATAGATACATTATTTTGTAACTCGGTACAGTCATAAAAAAGAATTATAATTATTTTAGGATTACAATAATTTTACTATTTTATTAAAAATAACATAGAGTTCCGAAAGAAATAGGAATAAAGGGACGGAAAGAATTATAATTGTTCTAGGATTATGTTTAAGAGTTCTAGAAGAAATCTATACTATTATATAAAAGCCGAAACATTAAAAGTTTGGTCGGACAGTACCTGTTGATTTTACTTATTTACCCTTACATAATTACAGATAAAATCCATCCTATTAACTAATCAATTTCCTTTTTCACGTTAAACATACTTTCTTTTCTGTTTTTCAATAACTAAATAATTTCCTTTTTCAAGTAAAATATAATATCTTTTATATTTTATCTAACTAAAATTTCTTCCTTACTAATCAATTTCCTTTTTCAGGTTAAACAAATTACATTTTCTATTTTTCAATAACTAAATAATTTCTTTTTTAGGTAAAGTACAATTTCTTTTATATTTTATCTAACTAAAATTTTCCCTTTTTTAAAAACACTACGAGCAATTTTGTTTAATAAAATAACACAATTATATTATAATTACTATTAACTAATCAATTACCTTTTTGAGTCAAAACACGTTACCTTTTCTCTTTTCTTTAACTAAAATCTCTCCTTTTCCAATTCACCAAATTTACTATCAGGAATACTGAATACGTAGCCACTAACTACAATGAGAACAAGTACCAGAAGCTTTAAATATTATTTTTAATCATAATGGCATCTGGCCATAAAATGTACCAATTAAAAGGGAATTATTTAAAAAATCCTTAAATAACTAAATAATTTCCTTTTTCAGGTAAAATATAATATCTTTTATATTTTATCTAACTAAAATTTCTTCCTTACTAATCAATTTCCTTTTTCAGGTTAAACATATTACCTTTTCCATTTTTCAATAACTAAATAATTTCTTTTTTAGATAAAATACAATATCTTTTATATTTTATCTAACTAAAATTTTTCTTTTTTTTAAAAAACACTACGAGCAATTTTGTTTAATAAAATAACATAATTATATTATAATTACTATTAACTAATCAATTACCTTTTTGAGTCAAAACACATTACCTTTTCTCTTTTCTTTAACTAAAATCTCTCTTTTTCAAATTATATCACAAACAGTTATCTTTTTCAGCCAAACTATGTTACCATTCCTCTTTTTATAACTAAAATATCTTTTTTTCCAATTATATCACGGGCGGTTCTATTTAACAAAAATAATAATAATATTAATAATTAGCCGATTATCTTTTTAGCTAAAACGTATCATTTTTTTCTAAATTAAAGTCCCCTTTTCTATAAATATCACGGGCAACATTAATTTTTCATTTTCTAAAATCACTACGAGCAATTTCATTTAGTAAAATAATATAATTAAATTATAATTACTATAAACTAATCAATTTCCTTTTTTCACCTAAAACATGTCACCTTTTTAATTTTCACATTACCTTTTTTATTTTCTCAAACTAAAATCTCTCTTTTTCCAATTATATCACGGGCTATTCTATTTAATAAAATAAAAAATAATATTATAATTCTAATAATTAACCAATTACCTTTTTCAGCTAAAATATATCATCTTTCTATATTTTCTAACTAAAATCCATCTTTTTCTAGAAATATCAAGTGCAACATTAATTTCTCCTTTTCTAAAAACATTACGAGCAGTTTTATTTAGTAAAATAAAATAATTAAATTATAATTACTATAAATTAATCAATTACCTTTTTCACCTAAAACATGTTACCTTTTTAATTTACTCTAACTAATATCTCTCTTTTTTCAATTATATCATGAGCATTCTATTTGATAAAATAAAATAATAAATTTATAATTACTAATAATTATCCGATTACCTTTTTCAACTAAAACCTATCAACTTTTCTATATTTTTTTAACTAAAATCCCTCATTTTCTAAAAATATCAGATAACATTTATATAATTATTATCAAATCATCTCATTTAAAAATTTAAGCCTCCAAAATTCATGTTTTAAAAAAATTAATTCAAATTAATGAAAAAAATTCATATAATATTAAAAAAAATCAGTGCATCGCATGAGTTTTAAGCTAGTATGAATAAAGGAGAAACCAAAAAAGGGGTGAAATCAAATTTGGTACTTTAGTACTATTTAAAAAAGGTTTAGCTTATTAATAAAGATTATTATAGATATTATGATACAAATCATTAATGAGAAAGTAATTTTTGTCAAAAAAAAAAAAAAACAAAAAAAAGTGAGATGGAAGTGTTGGCCATGTAGTGATGGAACGAGGATGAACACGAGATTTTGTTTTGGGCTTGTTTGGACAATTAACCTGGAAGTCTTTGGGCCGGTTGGTCGTTTTGTCCCTTTCTTCTATAGCTCGCTAATCATGTCAACAAGATAGACCACATATGTTACTAGCCAACTACCACTTAGTCGTTCGATGGGATGAGTTCGGGTTACCGTAGAGTACTATTCTTGTTCCCAGTTTCTAAAAACAATTATTCATGAATCTATTTTGAATCCGAGTACTCGGTCGATTTTTCGAATATTACTCTGAGACGAGTACTCGGTTAAATTCGAATTGGTTGATTTCCGATTTCTGAGTATTCGATCGAGTTGGTCGAGTCACCCAATTTTTACTAACATCGATATTTTTATTTATATAAAATTTTATTTTTACTAAATATGAGATTCGTGTATTAAAAAAGGAAATCATGTCCGGGAAACACTAATTTCATCTCGTCTTCATTTGTACTGAAGTTTAGAACTTAAAAATAAAGTGATAGGTGAAATGTCACACAACATATCTTGCTCATACAGTCAGACCAAGTTATTTTATCATCACAATACATCCCCAATACAAACTTCAGTTCTACATCTAAATAGTGTATAAAGCCATACTACAATTTTTGTTAGCATTGTCACTGATAAACCAATATAACCTTATGAGGTGGTGCTGTTGCTGGTCTCATTATGTTGCAACAATGCTAGTCTCTCTTTCTTTTCCGACAACTTCAGGATCCGAAAGAAGCATGTCAATGGATCATCAACACTTTGCACCAACATTGTCAAACTTGCTAGAGTAATTTGAAGTGCAAAAAGATGGTTAATATTTGTTGGAGATAATCTCAAACAATCTTTTAAATAAGTTAACGTTTGATTATTTGATTTGATTTGGTCGAATGTCTGTTTCCTTGATTTTAGGATCGTGGAATAAGTCATGGGTGGGTAGTTAGAGCTTGTTTAGGAAAGTATTGTGTGTCGTGTTCTGTTTTCTAGCTTGCAGTTTCCTTGTATTGCACTATATATTGTGAAGTGTTTGCAGTAATAAAATGAGAAGAAGAGATTACAATCTAGTCTTTTAATTTTTGTTTCTTCACATGTACATACACATATAGATATAGGTGTCTTATATACGTTTTATTTTCTACAATATTTGCTATTTTTGCAAAGAACTCAGTAACTATTTTTCAGAATGTGACACAATTTAAAAACATCAATAACTAGAGAAAGTAACAAAAAATTGACCCGTCCTTGTCTGTTAGCTATGGCTTAAGAGACCATTACCTTCGTACTAGGTGTTCTTCTTTTTATTTTTTTAAAATTTACTTGACTCTTGAGCTAAGTACGTTTTTGGTTTTTAGGTTAGGAGGGATACCTTCTTCCCTACATAACATACTCAAATCAAATGGTTCAAAACTTTAAATGAAGCTTATGTATCTTGTTTCTAGTTCCTTCCCTTAAAAAAGGTCCACAGAGAGAACTTAGCCTTTCAGGTTCTTCAAAACGAACGTCGGCAATTCACATTTTGTTAATCTATTTCTCAATCTTACTGATAGGTTGAATTGTATTGTTTCTGTTATTTTTTGGATTATTGGCTGACTAGCTCTCCCTTCAGATACTGTAACTAGTGTTTTTGTCTGGCGTGCTGCCTCAACCTCAAGCTATACATTGCTTCAAAGGTGCCAGTTCCCATTGTAGTTTGATTAATATAATTTCATAATGTAATGTTTTGATAGTAAGAATTCTAAATTTTCTCAAATGATGCTCACTTAATGTAATTTATTAAAGTGTTGATGTTTAAGTGCAACTAGTTTAGCAAATAATGTATTTTCTTTGTCAGTACATGATTTTTGATAAACACAAATCCCAGATCTTTATGTATCAGCATAACTGACCCATATGTTTGTCTTTGGAAGTTCCCTTAACTATGTACTTTTCTGGGTATTATCATCATTTGCCTGTTTTCAACAAATGTATCCGGCCTTTATGAAATCCAAGAAACTAGGCCATGTGCATAGGAATTTGATCACAAGGAACATGGGTTAAAGACCTAAAGGTCCCGATTTCAAAACTCTTTGGAAGCGTCTTTATTGGTTGTGAAGATTTTATATCATTCTCTAGTGTAGAACTGATATGACAGTTCACCTTGCCAACTTGAACAAGAGAGAGCACTGTAATGTTGAATATGGCTTATGTAGTCATATATTGCTAATATCATGAATAAGGAATTAAGTTACCGGTTCTCCTAAAACCTCAATGTGTTAGGAGTTGGGGCTTACCAGGATCAGATATTTATCTTTACATATATCACTCAATGAATAAAACACGGAAAATAATTGATGATTGGTAAAACATTAAACTACAAAGTTATAAACAATCAAGAAGAACAGTCTGAGGTATGTAGATAGAAAAAATGCATATGCAGCAAACTTTTCTAAAAATAACAATATGTATTAACTCCGACAACGAGTAATGGCACTACAGCCACGGTCATAAGGGTTAGCTTCAGCACCTTGTTCACAATTGTAGTAGGAGGCACCCCTCTGAGAGCAAGGAACATTGTTCCTTTCTAGTGCATCATAGCTTATATAATTTGAAGTTGCTAGTATGCGTCTGTTGCTCTCTGAATCCATATTGAATTCCTCGCCCCTCATGCAGTCCGCTACAGACCCTGTGCAGGATGGCTTCATAGGCATCCAGCTGTTGCCACCAGAAGCTACCATGACCGAGGATGAGATGAGAATTACTGCAAGAAATGAAGTGGTGATGATAGTAAAATGGAAGGCAGAAGCTGGTGCCATTGTTTTTTACCAAGTGGTTTGTTTCTTCTTCTAGTTCTAAGCTTCTCTTTTACATAATATTTTTGTTTAAGAAGAAATGAGGGGGCTTGCAGGCCTGTTGAAATATTCCAGGTAGTTTTAAGATGGTTGTGATTGTCTGTAGTGGTATACTTCACATGGGACTTCTTTATAATCACCAAAGCACAGATTCTAAAATTGGATTAAATAAAACTATCAGTGTTTGACCAGTCTCTCTGCTTTCTGTGTTTGCCTAGTTTTTCTTGTTATAGTAAGATTTTAACAAATGCAGTCCTCTGTACTTTTGGGAGTGGTGATTATAGAGCGTGAGAGCTGCCTCAGTGGAAATGAGGCCTAGCGTTGATCCAAAGGATCACGGGTTCGAACCTCACCCGCCCCCTGCGTGTAGCCGTGTTGGAGAGACAGTGAAAATTTTGACCAAGACAGGGTGTGGTGTATCTTGCGTATCGCATGGAAGCCCAGCCACTTGGTCTTACCGCACGGTTAGCATGATTTACATGCCGGTGTTGACCATGGGGCTGGTCGGCCGGTCCTGGTAGAACTCCAGGCAGGCTTGCGTGTCCTGAAATACACGTTTATGACCAAGAGTGGTGATTATATACTTTCGAGAGTAGTGACAAGCGACAAGATTTTACCGAAAAAATTGTATATTTTTCGAAGAGTAGGGTAAAATCTGCGTATATCTCATCAACTCAACTCGGTTAATAATCTATACTTCTTCAGTAATCTATACTTGAGATATGCCGGAATGTGTGTATTTTCAGTACAAGTATATGGTCACTACATCTATTTGTCAACAAGGAAGAATAGCCGGCGCCCCAGATGATTTGGTATCACAAGACCTTTTCAATAGCTAACAAAGTACCAAACACATATTTGCATTGTATGATTCTATTTGTCAAGAAATATTCTTCTACTCTATACGAATATACAACGAATATACAAGTATCCCAACCACAGTTGAGGTGATTTCTAAACCTTCTGTCATCTGTCCTTGAAATTTAATTATTAGTATCTTACGTTGGTGAAAGCAACGGGGCTTCAAATTTCTAAGCTAGATCACTAATTTCTGGGAGTATTCAACTCCCATTCCGTTTTGAGGTACAGGATCAAATTAGCTGGCTAAGGATTCTCCGAGTAAATCTAATCAACATTGAAATACACCATACATAGATTATCATCAACCAACATGTGCACATAGATCTTCAGCTGCGCCCCATTGATCACTCGTTTAAGGTGGATGTGCATCTGTTACCCAGCTATCTACAACATACACACTGAGAATTTCATTAAAGTTGCGAACAGATTTAGAAATTTTCAATTAAAGTTGCGGTTAGCAACTGAAGAGCAGATGTAATTAAGCTCCGAACTGAAAAACAGAGTTATGAGCTACCGGCCTGACTGTCATTTCTGCAAAAGAAAGCTGATAAAGAAGAGTGCAGCTGATAGAAATAGTTTAAGACAACATTTTGTTTTTAAAAATTGCACAAAACACAACTTACTCTATTAACGATCAAGACAGAACATACTTCATAAATCACAAATGAAGATAGAGTCAGTAAGACTCTATATGTACAGTAAGACTCTATATTTGAAGCTATACGGTCCATTACTTCATAAATGAAGATAGAGTCAGGTATCATTGGAGGCCAGTTCATAGCATTTTAACTTCAAATATAAAGTAAAAGGGAATTTGAAGTAAACCATTGGAGATGCCTTTACTTTGCCTTCATTGGTCACTGCAAAATGTCATTTCTAGACTATGACACAACAAGAAAGGTGATGAAGAAGAGTGCAACTCACAAAAGAAAGGTGACAGAAATAGTTGAGGCAAAACATTTTATTTTTGAAAAATTACACAGAACACAACAGCTCACTCCATTAACCATCAAAACAGATTATACTTGCTGAGCCCTATTTAAAATAAGATCAGGAGGAGGCTATTTTATCATTTGCATCAGTTGCAAGATTACAAAAAGGCTGTCTGAGAGAGAACTCCAGTATGCACACTCTTAACTCAAGAAAAATAATACATATCCGCAACCTGTTAGTTGCAGCACAGCCAAGAGAGCATATCGTTATCACTCTCCAAGGTGGTTTTCTAGAACTGTTCAGACTTTGATGCCTGTAGCAAGTAGCAACATTAATTTACTTCCCGATCACTCGCTTGGCACCTTCCAAAGTATTTTGGAGTAACATTGCAACAGTCAGTGGTCCTACTCCTCCTGGAACAGGAGTAATCCAACCGGCTACCTTACATGCTTCCTGAAAATCAACATCTCCCACAAGCCTATACCCTGATTTTCGACTTGGATCATTTACGGAATTTGTCCCAACATCAATAACAGCAGCACCAGGTTTTATCCAGCTTCCTTTTATCTAAAATCACAGTAAATAGATAACTATTCATTTGAATAAATTGAACCTAAAGACTTATACTAAAGTATGCAGTGAAGTCCAACTTGCAAGAAAATCATTACAATTCCAAAACAATTAAAATTCTTGTAGTAAGGTCCAAAAGCAGATTATTAGTATCCCATTACAAATATAACAAAGGCATCTGTCGGTTTTAATTAGAATAGTTTTTTTTTTTTAACGTAATTAGGCTTGTTAAAATAAGTTTTAATATATATAAGCCCCGTAAACCGGTCCAATTACTGACCGACCGACCGACCAAAAATAATATTATAGTATAGTCGTATAGATATAATTTTTACAAATTACTTTAAAATTTCCTTGCATAGCACTGCTATGGACATGGACATTTTTGACATGACTAGGGTAGGTCCACTGCTTTATGCAGCATGCTAATTGAGATAAGATTCAGAAAAGGGCCGTGTCATTGCCTATCTATGTTTTCATGTCTCACACAAAAAATAAGAAGCTCAGACTTGAAGGACATTTCACATGAACAAGCAGTGCTGTTTCAGAAAGACATCAGTGGCTTCCAATATTTTTTATCAAATGAGTTTCACCTGTCATCAACATACTCAATTCTTTGTTCGAGTCCCAACAAATATTTTAATGCCACCCAATTATTTATTTTGATGAATCATATGCGTTGTCTGGTTAGCATTTTTATACGCAGAGCATAGGCAGACTACTGAAATATAGAAAAGCATGTTTGGCATCTTTTATACTGGCCTATTAGGTAGTCTATTTCCTCGTACTGATTATGCTGAGAGTTAAGAATGTTATCTACGTAATGGCATTCAAGGAACTTGTGACCACCCTTATTTTGCTCGTCCATTCTCCGTGATTGTAATTATGGGCTTGCCGATCCCAGTTGATATTAACTGGGCTGACCATAATTCAATAGCCTTTATCTTGCAGGAGCAGTCTACTCTCTTTGGCAAGAGCGAAACAACAGAAAAGTCTCAGGAGATAAGCATCTGCTACCTCACATTCGAAGCAAGATTTTGGAGATTTTCTAAGCAAAATATTTACCAGCAAGATTTTTCGGAAAAAAACTTAAGAAAAATCCTGGCCTGGTCTTATCTTCATATTAACATTCCTGGTTTCTGTCTGGTTTTTCATGGATGTCATAGAATATGAAGTTTGATTCTTGCAGGAATTGGATTTGTTTACAGATTTAAGATTGTGTGGGCCTGTTCACATTCTCTTTGTTTGATATATTTTTCTTGGTAAGTTAATACAATTATTACTTAGCAAAAATGAAAAGAAAGCTCGGTTGGACATTCTGGATATTAGTAACAAAGTTCAAGGCATAGGAAATGATAGTGGAAGTGAAGCTTTGTTCCCATAATTAAGGATATTAAACACATCCACACACAAGTGAAGCTTTCTTACCCATAATTAAGGATATTAAACACATCCAGACAAACACACACACACACACACAAACAAACAAGAAGAAGAAACTTGTTACCATCATTGCCTGTCCCGCTGCAGCAATAACTATGTCTGCTTCACGAATGAAACTCTCTGGATCTTGAGTACGTGAGTGGACTACAGTCACTGTGGCATCTGCCTTGAGAAGTAGAAGTGAAACTGGTAACCCGACAATGTTACTTCGACCCACCACTACTGCCTTCTTTCCCTTTATGCTAATACCACTTCGTGACAGAAGTTCAAGACATCCCTGTTGAAGAAGAGCTAGTACGTTACAAAGTATATTACAGTAGTGGAACAAAAGTTTGATGATATTTGTGTTTCAAAACTGGCTCTTTTATAATAACCCACTCAATTTGTTCCAAAACAATTATTATTAAAATACAGACTTTTATGGAAATTATCAACTTTCCGAATACAACCAAAACATTAGCTAAAATGTAATGGTTAGTCTATTAGATTATTACTTACACAGATAAAAAGTCAGTAATGGATGATAAGAAATTTATGCTACTATATTTGAACTGTATCTCTAATTTGGAATCAAGGTAGAATTTTGATATATTGCCTTGGGAGTGCAAGGAATAAACAGGGGATCTCTTCCTTTCATGGCAAGCTTTCCAATGTTCAAAGGATGAAAACCATCAACATCCTTCTCGAGACTGATTTGAGATAATATTTTCTCTTCATTAATATGTTTTGGCAATGGAAGCTGGACAAGTATACCTGCCATAGCACAAAATATTCCTTCAACATTTTGCTTAGATACCATCATTTATGATATCATAACAAACTTACTACTATATATTGGTATTGGTAAAATACTACAACACGCATATTCCAAATTATAAGGTCACAGGAAATGAGAAGCCATTGGGACTCAAAGGAACAGTAAAGCCAGATAGTTTATTTCATTATGAGAAAATATAGTGAATATTAAACAATTTTATGTTTTAGATATGATGAACAAATATATGTTATTTATGCCAGAAAATATTGATCACTTGTCCATATTCAGAATTCATCCTATTTCAAGATTAAGAGTTTTACTCTAGCTTCAGACCTAACACTTGAAGATACTTAGATAATTGCTGATCAATTTCGTCAAACGGACTGCTACTATTCATAATAACACAGCGTATGAAATTGCAGTGGAAGTCCAGAATAAGCTGGATCATCCATATTCCATCATTACATAAATGTTGGTAATTATGTAGTATGTGTATCAAAATTCAATGCACGACACGTCTATAAACACTTTGGCAACGAATTGTTATATAAAACATGTAGGATGGATTGGCAGGTTAGGTAAATTTGGAAGAACGAAATACATTAGACATAATAGAAACAATTCATAAAAGTAGCACAAAAACAATCATAGCACTCGAAAATATTCCAGAGATACTTAAGTACTTGTGACATCCATAAGAATCGCATATAAACCAGATATAACACAAAACCATACCGTGTACTTCGGGATTTGCATTTAACTCATCTACCTTGGCAATCAATTCAACCTCGGGTACATCCTCCGGAAGATTTATGTCAAAGGATTTAATCCCGACTTCAGCACATGCCTTCCTTTTCATGCTCACATAGCTCTGAGAATCCTTCCTACATCCTACAATGACAACAGCCAATCCTGGGACCTGAAATTACATAAAATTAATATAATTTCTGCTCATTCAACATTACCATCACCAAAAAAACTTAATTATGAACTTGTTTTTAATAACCTTCAACTCATAAGTACAGATGTATACTTATACACTTGTCCTAATAATTCACATTAGTTATAACATATCCTTGAGTATTTATCTCAGTGACAGAATGCGGTATCTGTGTAATTACTTCTTCACGATTAGGGGAATGTGTATACTTCAAAGTTGCATTGCTGAGAAAGTACAACCACCGATCAGGGGAATGAAACTTGTAGTATTTTGAACAATTTTTATTCCTTAATTATTCCATTCACATTCTAAATTAGAGAATAAGTGCTCCATTAACATACTCGAAAATGATCATTTAAAAGCACAACGATCGATTTTTCAACATTCAAGCTCTAGTTCCCGTAGCAACTCAATCAGTCACACTACACGAAAACATACTTATTCCACAATCATTACTTAAATCCATCACACCTTAAATTGAATCCAAATTCAAAATCACTTAATACTACAAGTCCACAAACAATACACACACAAATTCAACTAGAATAACATTAAACTAACATATCACAAATTAAAAAAATCTAACTGTAATTGTAAGGAGCATAACACGAGAAAAAAAAGAGGCGAGATTACATACTTTGGAGTACTTTTCGGAGAGAATGCTAACTTCGGAGGCGATTTCAGATCGGATTGTTTGAGCAATTGCTTTGCCGTCGATGACGGTGGCGTGGTGATCCGACGGCGACGCCATTTTTGAGTAATCAAGTAGATTCAACAAGTGTGTGTCTGTATATGTGTATGTATAGGTCCAGCACGCACCAGCCCTCCGAGAGGATAAAATGTCTTTATTTTTGGGGTTGTAATGTAGTATTTATTTTCCACATCAGACTGCTTTTCTCATTTTTACATTTTTTTTTCTCCTCTCTCTTGCGGTTGTTGGTGAAAAGTAATTGTATTGGGAGACGTATATTCACATAAACATTATGATTTTTTACAAGAATAAATGGCGTGACTTGTGTACTTAAATTCTTGTATAAAATAACTTTGAGTAGCATATCTCAAAAAAAAAAAAAAAACCAAAAAAAAACCCCCCTTGAGTAGCAACTTTTAGAAGACATGTATGAATTAATAAGATTATGATAAATGGAAGATTTTTTGAGAAATAGGAGGAAATTGAGTTTTTTAGTTTGTACTTGCAAATGTTTGTTATTTATTAGATTGATATACCTATCCCAATTTTTCTTTTGCTAGACCCATACTAAAATAACATGATAAGAGCACCCCTTTCACAAAAAACTACTGACCCCCTGGATGCCGAAGGCGTCCTTGGGGTGATCTCGTAGTTCTTACGGGGTGGAGAACTCTTTCCGACAATTAATATTTGGTTTTTTTCGAAATATATTGAATTAGATTTGATAAGTAATAATATAGAAAAATGGATTTGAACTTCCCTGAAATTTTTTTCTTCTTCCATATAAATTTAGTGGTATTTTTATAAATACTAATGACTGTTCCTGAATTAATAAATTTATCTTCTTACATTTATATTAAAAATACTTATAATTTCAAGTAACACCGTACATGTTACTCATAATAATAATTTATAAATTTATAAACTTTCTTATAGATATGTAGGGTCTCCTTAGGAGACCACAGTTGTCCATCTTTCTCCCACTGATCAAAATTTAGGAATCATTTGATAATCAGTAGATGGAGGACGAGGGATGAATGGTTGGACTAGATTAAAATTTTTCTCGATAACACAAGCACAACTTTGAAACTCTCATGATTTTGATGATCATACTTAGTACGCAAGCTGGATATGTATACTGGACTAACATTGTTTTGCAGGATTAGTACTCATATTATTTCTTAGCAAAACAGGGTATCTCAGCTAGCTGGCAGTACAAGATTTACTATAACGCAGCAAGCTGGCAGACATAGTCCAGAATCACTGGAAGTCTGAGTTTCATGGAGTTTTAATAGGATTAAAATTCTGTAAGGACTCTAATTAGAAAAATAGATTATATATATATATGTGCTCAAAAATGTTTTTTTTAATCATTTTTATCTATTTATCTTTTAAAACCCTATATTATAGGAGTTTGTTTCTAAACGTTTCTCTATCTAAACAAATTTCTTCTTCTGAGTTTTTCAAAACTTTAAAACGTTGCTCTGGTAACGTTTATTTTCTTCATCTGTTTTTCTCTTCTAAACGTTGTTTTTGAATGTTGAATTTGAATTAACCTTTCAACAAACTCGTGAGACTTGGTAGTCAAGACCATTGTGTTGTTTGTTTAATTTAGATTATTCGTTCACTATAAAGGACTTATGAGTTTTTCTTTCAAAGGTTGTTGAACATTATTCGAAAAACACAAGTATCCTTATCAAGCTGATTTGATACATCTTTTACACTTGAGCTCTATATACTAATACGATTTAGATTTTTTTATTAGAGTTCGTCGTTTGATTTGTAATTCTTTCAATATGTGTATTGTTCAACTTGTAAAGTTGGTAGTTGTTGGACTGTTGAGCCTATGAAACAAGGGTTCGAGGGATAGTAGGCTAGAGGAGTTTATACTTGGTTTAGTATAGTACTTAGAGAGCTGTGTTCAAGGAACAATGTGTTTCAGCAAGCTGTAGTCAGTGACTAGGAGAATCAGGGAGATATATTATTGTATCGTGTAATTGTAATTATTTGTGATCAATAATATATTCCTTTACCGAGTTGGTAGAGGACGAGAACGTAGACCATTAGGCTATAGGGGTCGAACCTGGCTAAAATTGCTGTGTGTTCTTTACTTTATGCACTTTATTATTACTGCATTGCATATCCTAGCTAGCCGCTTGTGTGTTATTTCATTTCATCTAGTTAGCTGCCAGACAGCTTTTCGAGCATATTTTTAATTGGTCATTGTTTAGTCATAACACCTATTCACCCTCCCCACTAGGTGTGCATTTTCATTTGGTATCAGAGCTTTGGTATACTAACACTTCTGTAACAGGAAAAGTATCGATCAAATGGATGACAATTATCTTGAGGTCTAAGTCTGATTATAGGGCTCCTCTTCTCACTGGTTCTGAGAACTACAGCTGGTGGAAAGGCATAATGGAAACTTATCTATCCAAGAAACCTCTGGTTCTAAGGGTTGTTCAAAAGGGAAACTATGAATTTCTTGACAAAGATGGCAAACCCAAAGATGTTGATGATCTCACTCCTGATGAAGTAATCAAGCTTGGATACAATGGAGAAGCAAGGAATTCTCTCATGAATGCCTTGGATCAAGGAGAGCATGACAAAGTATCTTCACTCAAAACAGCTAAGAAAATGTGGGATGCTTTGGAGACTTATCATGAAGGCTCAAAATCTCTAAGGAAGGTGAAACTTAGCAAGCTCATGAATGATTTTGGCAATTTCAATCTCAGGGATGTAGAAACCATTAAAGAAGGTCAAGCAAGGTTTCAAGTTACTATCAATACACTGAAGAGACTTGGAAAGACTATTCCTCAAGATGAAATCAACTTGAAAGTTCTAAGTGCAGTTCTATTTATCTTCGAAGCTAAAGTCACTGCATTGGAATCATCTCCCACCACTGATACTATGGATCATTTGGCTGTGTTTGCTGAGTTAGAGCAGTTTGAAAGCAAGATCAATGATGGCAAGGTGGAATTAGTCAAGGCTCCTGTTGAAAAGATGAAGAATCTGGCTTTACACTCCAGTAGCAGCAAGCTGGACTCTGAGGCAGAATCTGATTCTGATGAAGAATTGGCACTTTTGTCTAGAAAAATCAAGAAGATGCTGGACAAGAGAAACAAGCTAAAGAACGAGAAAAGTAGGGCTTCTGGAACAAAGAAAGATGTCAAGGAGGAAGCATGTTTTGGATGTGGCAAGAAAGGACATTACAAAAGGGATTGCTACAAGTTGAAGAACAAGCAGAAGCAACAAGCTACCTCAAAGGACAGAGAGAAAGCTAAGGCACTTTTGACATGGAGTGATGATGAGGATTCAGCTTCTGATGATGAATCATGTGATGAGATGGTGAACCTAGCTCTTGTTGGTCTTGATGATGAGAATAATGCTCAAGGAATCAATCAAGATGGTCTTATGGAAAGCGAGGTCTCGAATTCAGATGACAATAATAGTGAGGTAAATTCTTTAAGTTCTGATGTACCTTCTCATACTTCTATATTAGATGAACTAACCATGCAGGATCATAGTAATATATCTATTGTGGAGTTCATGGAGTTAAAGAATGAGAATAATGAACTTGAGAAGAAGAATGCTCAACCTAGAAAGAGCATTGTTGATCTAATGGCTGAGAAGACTTCAAGAAATAACCATGCTCAAATCATTACTGATCTTAAAGCTAAGGTATCTCAGTTTGAAGGGATCAACAAAGTACATCTCAAGAGGAATGATGTTCTAATGAAGGAACTCAGCGAGCTGAGAACAGAGATTGATGCTCAAAATGCATGCTTGGAGGCTTTCAATCCAAAGGAATCATGCTCATTAGAAGTATCTCAACAAGCTGAAAGAATCAAATAGTTGGAAGCTGAGATCACGAATCTTCAGAAAGGAATGAGACTGTTTGTTCAAGGAGAAGAGACACTCAAATCGATGATGAAGCAAACAAAGGTTCCATTATAAAGGGAAGGACTTAGAGGGGCTTCAACATCTGGCCTAAAGTATGATGGCAAACATGGTATTCCTTATGACTATGCTATGCCATGGAGAATCTGCTACAAATGTGGAAATGAAGGTCATTTGGCAAACAACTGTACAGTACAGAATGCTAAGCCAGCAAGCTAGAACAGACAGACAACTCAGAGGAAGCAAGCTGACAGAACTGCAAGAACCAAAAATCAAGCTCCTAAAGTGGTCCAAATGTGGATCAAGAAATATGATTTGAATGTTCTATATGTTCTATCAACTAACCATGCTGGACCCAAACAAATATGGGTACCAAAATGTTGAGTTGTTTTTCATTTATTTTGTAGGTATGTCTTATTGTCAAGGTGAAATCAAATCAATGGATTTTGAATAGTGGCTGTACGAGACATATGTGTGGAGACAAATCACAGTTCCTTACTTTCAAGAAGAAAACGGGTGGAAGTGTCACAATTGGTGATAGTAAAACACTCCAAATTCTTGATAAAGGAACAATTGGTAATAGTATCATCTCTATTGATAAATTACAATATGTTTAAGGTCTTAAATATAATTTGCTTAGTATAAGTCAGTTATATGATGATGGACATACTATTAATTTTGATAAAGAGAAATGTACTATTAATGTAACAAAGTCCCCCTAGTTGCTAGAAGGGAAGGAAATATCTATATTTTGGACTTTGAGATGCAGGATTCATCCTGCTGTTTAGTTACAGTTGATACAAATCCAGATATTTGGCATAGAAGGCTTGGACATCCTACATGGACTTACTCAGCAAGCTGTCTGTAAAGAAGTTAGTTAGAGGATTGCCCAAATTGAAGTATGTCAAGAAGGAAACCTGTTTGGCTTGTCAATTAGGCAAACAAATCAGGACTCCTCATAAGTCAAAGAATGTGGTATCAACTTCTAACTTAGAGCTTCTTCATTTAGATTTATTTGATCCGGAAGCATATAAGAGCATTGGAGGTAAACAATATGGATTTGTTATCATATATGATTATTCTAGATATACATGGGTATTGTTTCTTCGTAATAAGGATTGTGCTTTCAGTGAATTTGAGAAGCTAATTAAGTTTCTTGAGAACAAGCTTAAGACAAGACTTGTAGGTATAAGGAGTGATTGAGGTGGTGAATTTCAAAAGGACTTTATCTCATATTGTGAAGATAGAGGCATTTCTCATGAATTCTCTGCTTCAAGAACCCCACAGCAAAATGGAGTTGTGGAAAGGAAGAACAGGTCTTTGTAAGAAACAGCTAGGACATTGTTACAAGAGAGCAAGCTGTCAAGGAGTTTCTGGGCAGAAGCGGTCAACACAGCTAGCTATGTTTTTAACAGAGTGCTAATCAGGCCTATTCTCAACAAGACTCCATATGAATTGATGAGGAACAAGAAGCCAAATATAGGCTACTTCAAGGTCTTTGGATCCAGGTGCTTTGTACTCAAAACTATTGATAGAGATGGTAAATTTGATGCTAAATCTTATGAAGAAATATTTTTGGGTTATTCCTTAATAAGTCGTGCTTATAGAGTCTATAATATCTCTAAACGTATTGTTGAAGAGTCAACTGATGTTTCATTTCAAGAATCTAATGTTGATCTGTCAAGAGATGAGGAGGAAATTAGAGGTACAGAGAATGACAGCGAGCTGCTAATGACAAATACAGCAACTCAGCAAGCTACCAAGGAACCTGAGTCAACTTCAGCTAATGATAAACCATCTGAAACCTCTTCTCCAGTGGATGAAACAATTGATAAGTTGTCAAATCTCATTTTGGAAGGTCCTAGAGGTCAGAGATCACAAGAAAAGATGCCACTCTATGATGGAGATGAAGCCTCCCCACCATCTAAGAGAATTAGAGTCAATGAGGAAATCATAGCTCAACATTCTCTACCAAAGTCAACAAGGACAGTGAAGAACCATCCTCCAAAGTTGATTATTGGTGATAAATCAGAAGGCATCAAGACAAGGAAAGGTCAAGCTAACTTTTGTGCATTTGCTGCCTTTCTAGCTTAAGAGGAACCAAAGAATGTAAATGAAGCACTACAAGATGAGAATTGGACCATGGCAATGCAAGAGGAACTTAATCAATTTGAAAGATGTGATGTTTGGGAACTTGTAGAGCCACCTAAAGATGCTTCAATCATTGGTACTAAATGGGTTTTCAAGAACAAAGTTGATGAATTTGGTACGGTTACTAGGAACAAAGGAAGACTTGTTGCACAAGGATATAATCAATAAGAAAGAATCGATTTTGATGAAACTTATGCCCCGGTTGCAAGGCTAGAGTCAATAAGGATGTTACTTTCATTTTCATGCTTCAAGAAGATTAAGCTACATCAAATGGGCGTGAAAAGTGAATTTCTTAATGGCTACTTGAAGGAAGAAGTATATGTTAATCAACCTCCTGATTTTGAGAGTGAGCAATTTCCTAATTATTTTCAAGTTGAGAAGGCATTATATGGACTTCAGCAAGCTCCTAGATCATGGTATGAAAGGCTAAGTAAGTTTGTAATCAAAATGGCTTCATTCGAGGTAAAATCGATCCCACATTATTTACTAAATTTGATGGTACTGATATTTTAGTTGTGCAAATATATGTGGATGATATTATTTTTGGATCTACTAATGATGATATGTGCAAGTGGTTTTCTAAGTGTATGCATAGTGAGTTTGACATGAGTATGATGGGTGAGCCCAATTACTTTTTGGGGCTCCAAATCAAGTAAACTCCAAATGGAATCTATGTGCATCAATCCAAATACATCAAGAATCTGCTTAAGAAGTTTGGTTTTGAGAATATCAAGGCAAAATCTACTCCTATGAGTTCTGTCAGCAAGTTGACAGTAGATGAACAAGGTAAAGATGTAGATGTTCGAAAGTATAGAGGTATGATTTGTAGTTTATTATATCTTATAGCCTCTAGACCAGACATTATGTATAGTGTATGTGTTTGTGCTAGGTTTCAAGCTAAACCTAAAGAGTCTCACTTGAATGCTATTAACCGAATATTTAAATATTTAAGTGGAACTGTTACTCTTGGTTTGTTTTATCCCATCACAAGTGCATTTGATCTTGTTGAGTATAGTGATGCAGACTATGCAGGTTGTAAAACTGATTGCAAGAGTACAAGTGGTGTTTGTGCATTTTTAGGACAAAGTTTGGTAACTTGGCAAAGAAAGAAGCAAACTTCTGTTGCATTATCCACGACTGAGGGGGAGTATTTAGCTGCTGGTAGTTGTTGCTCTCAAATACTATGGATGATACAAACACTTCGAGACTTTGGGATTAAATATGGCAAAGTTCCTATTTATTGTGACAATACTAGCACTATCAACATATCAAAGAATCCGGCGAATCACTTAAGAACTAAGCATATTGACGTATGGCATCATTTCTTGAGGGACAATGTTGCAAAGGGTAAAACTGAGCTAATTTTTGTAAGCACAGAATACCAGCTCGCTGACATCTTCACAAAGCCTCTAGCTGAGAATCGTTTCACTGTTTTCGTCGAGAGTTAGTCATGTGTAATGTCTAATCAGCTAACTGTCTTGAATGTCTGGTACATTTTTCTTTCTAATTCTGAATATGTATCTTTTGATTATTTGTGATATTTAATTTTTTTAGTCCACTTGAATGTTTTTCTGTGTTGATTGTTTATAGTTTCTAGGAGGACATTTATTGAATTTTTTTAAATTCTAAATTTGTGCTCTATATTTTGGCAATTTTGTGCAAATGTGATTTATTTTTATTGGATATATCATGTATAATTTTATACGGGGTTGGGTTATTAGATTTTATCCTAAACAATTATCTTTCCCCTTATTCGTAAAAAGAGGTTTTATAGAGACTCTTTCATTCCGACTCTTTAGTTCTCTATATACTTGGCCTCCAATCAAAATTATGGTTTCCTCGTTGTTCTTCAATCGATATACAGTTTCTCTTGGCATTTTTGTTCTTTTCTATCGAATCATGAGGACTACGCGAGGGTCAAAGAAAACTCCACTTATATACCGGTTCCAAATCACAGAAAGGAAGAACAAAAGGTTGCATGATGAGGATGATGATACCAATCATTCTCCGGTCCACATGGACAGTGGTGATGAGATTTCGGATGTTCAGCGGTCCGGTAATCGTGAAGGTTCATCGTTGAAGCGCAGCAAGTATGGTATTGTATTTGTGTCGGATGATCTCGAAACTCGCTTCAAACAATTGGACTTAGGGACTCGCAAGGTTGTGTTTGGTCGCCCTTTAGCAAGTAATTCTTTTATCAAGTGTGGTGCCCTTAATCTATTTACACATTTAGGGTTTGAGTCATTCTTAAAGGAATTACCACGAGACTGTTACCCTTCGTATGTGTATGAGTTCTATGCTAATCTTACAATTGTCAAGCTTGGAGAGGTCAGAAAATCATGTTGACTGTCCCTGTTCTTAACTCTATTCTTGGTATAGATAATCCATCCACTGTGTCTATAACCACTGATAAGTGCATAATTTTGCATATTTTTATTACCTATTTATTGTTTAAATTCGTATTTTAATAAATTATTTTGTTATATTTCAGGAAATTCAAGAAAAAATGAAGAAATGACAAAATGAAGAAATAAAGTTCAAAAGACCGCAGCTTAGGGCTTAAGAATTTATTTTTATTAATAAATATTTTATTTGATTAGAAAATTATATTTATAAATATCTAATAATATTAGATATTTATTTTTATAATTTTCGGATTAAATTAATTATTTATTATTTAAAGATTATAAGTCGTGCGGGATAAAAAGCATTTCTACGGAGCCCATCTATACACAATAAAAGTGGCCGGCCAAGGAATCTAGCAATGTGAAAGAACATGGGTGCAATTGGTGTTTTTGGTTGTAAAGTGTTCAATAATTTCATTTATTTATTTAAAAGTTGTACTAATTCTTCTTATAAATAGGAAGTAATTCTACATCTTGGAACACACCCAATTTTTAGTTTTAGTACATTTTCTCAATTCTTGTAGCTCTTGTAAACAATCATTTTAATACACATAATTTCTGTTTGTTTTCATTAGAAGTTTTGTTACTCCATTACTTTTTCCGATCACAAATTCCACTCCCCTGTTTCCTTCATTTTCGTTCTTAATTTTAAAAAACCCAGTACTCTTCCCCTTTGTTTCCTTCTTTCCATCCTCTGCAATACCCAAACCCACAGACTTCACTTCTTCTTCCTTCGGTTAAAATCACCAAACCCATCTCTCTCTCTATTAGCATCCTCCTCTATCTCGTTAAACTGATCCATCCTCCTCTTTTGTTTTCATTAAATCGAACCATAAACACAACCTTCCCTCTTTTCTTCTCCGAAAACCTCTACCCTCCTTCTCCCCTGTTTTCATTCGAGTCCCTGGCCCTCATCCCCCATTCGATTTCCTCAAACTCCTTCTCCCTCACTGCAATAACGAACCACCCTTCTCCTTACCCCTTTAGTTTTGATTTTCGATTTCCTTTGATTTAGTTTTAGTTTGAGAGTTAATTGTTGTATGCTGTTGGTAGAGTCGACTTTTGTATTATGTTTTGCGAGTTGCCGTTTGCTGAGTTGTTTGTAATCGCTGAGTAGACTCGGTGTTTTTGTTTGCTGCATTCCGTTGAATTTCTTAATATGCGAATTGGGTTGCTCGAATTACTTGCTGGATTGTAGTCACCAGTGCTGCGTCGTTGCTGCTTGTTGATTTTTTTTTCATTCTGTCGTTACTGTTAGTGTTAATTGGTCGATTGTTTGGTTTTGGTTTGTTCGTTCGTTGCTATTAACTGTAATCTTTGCTGTTGAGTTTTGTAGGTTGTGTTGAATCGTTGCTTGCACTAATGTTATGAGTCGACAGTTTGTCTGTTCTTGTTTCCGATTGGTTTGTACTAATTCGAGTATTTTGTTTCTTGTTCTATTCGAGTTTTGTACCGAGTTCAGGATTCGTTTGGTTTAGTTCTGGTCCGTGTCTGGTACGATTCTAAGTTGGAGTTACACCATCTGTTCTTCGTTTTCGTAGTTAGTATTTTGTGTTAAAGTTTTGTAGCTATGAGTTTTGTTATGTTGAATTTTCTGTGGTGAGATCCTATTTGGTTTAATTAATGAGTGAATTGTGTTTCTTTGGCTAGTCTAATTTCCGAACAAGCCATGTTAAAATTTTCTGTAAATAATTTTGGTTTTAAATCGAATTTTGGACTCTCTAAGTAATTTAGTTTTCGTTCTTTTAATATATTTTTTTAGTTAATTTAAAATTGGAATAAATTCAATTTCTTTTTAAATTAGATTAAATTTTCTTTTAGGAATCATTTAGTTAAAAAAATCCAAATCATTCTTAGATTCTTTAAATATTTTAATTTTTGTAATTTTAATTTTTAATTAGTTAGTTTAAAAATTAGAATAGATTTAATTTTCAATTTAAATTTCTCTTTTAAGAATTAAATAGCATAAAACCAAATTTTCAAAAATCACTTGTTCTAATTTGATTAAATTAAAAGTTAAGGATCGCGAAATAAATATTATTCTCTGTGGATCGAATCATAAATACTAAAACGATGATCGTGCGCTTGCGATAATTAAATTGTACACATTTCTGCCACATCAACCACTAAGAAAGGTCCCACGGACATAGAAGGTTTCTCTGAATTGGATAATTAAAATTAATTAGGGATATGTCTGGGTTGCTTGAGTATGTTCCTCCCACCACTTCTATGGTTACTCCAATGGCACATCTTCTGTTTAAGATTTGTATTGACAATGTGAATCCAAGAACTGGTAGTCGTTCTAATTTTGCGGGACAAGATATTACTGTTGTTGCAAAGCTGTTATCTAGTAAGCCATTTAATTTGGCTGGGTTAATTTTGAAAAATATGATGGATGTGTTCAAGCCTCACACTTCAGCTAGTCTTCCATATGGTTTGCTGTTGACCCGAGTTTTTGAGTGGTATGGTGTTGAGTTAAAGGAAGAAGATCATGAAATTGCTAAAGAATTCTTGGACTTTAAGAGTTTACAACAATCTCATTTGAAAGTTGAGGCTGATGGTACACTTGTTCGGGTGGAAATTCCTCCTCCACCGCCTCCTGCACCTGTTAATGTGGTTACTAACACTATTTCTGAGGTTAATGTTTCTGTGGATATGAAGGAAATTCGAGCTACTCTTAAGATGTTGACAACTAAGGTTACTGATATGGTTGATGAGATGTCATTTCTTCGTGATGAAGAAAATAATGAGTCTTAAATTTTCTTCTTTTTAATGATTAAGGGGGAGAAAAATTTTAGGATTTGGGTTGGTTTTTGTTTTGAACTATGTGTTTGGTGTTTGTTTTGGTTTTCTGTTTGTTGAACTTGGTTTATGCTTCAGTATTTGGTTTGGTTTTAAGTTATCTGTGATATCTGTGGTACTTTGAACTGATATGGTGGCAATATGATGTTTTCATTGAATATTTGTTGAGTTTGATTATTTTAGTTGTATGTTTTATGGTAATTTGCTTACTGATAATAGGTTTGTTAGATTTAGGGGGAGTTTTGAGTTTCTCCTAAAATTGGTGTATAATCATCAAAAAGGGGGAGATTGAAACTCTCATGATTTTGATGATCATACTTAGTAAGCAAGCTGGATATGTATACTGAACTAACATTGTTTTGCAGGATTAGTACTCGTATTATTTCTTAGCAAAATAGGGTATCTCAGCTAGCTGGCAGTACAAGATTTACTATAACGCAGCAAACTGGCAGACAGAGTCCAGAATCACTGGGAGTCTGAGTTTCATGGAGTTTTAATAGGATTAAAATTCTGTAAGGACTCTAATTAGAAAAACAGATCGTGTATATATATATATATATATATATATATATATATATATATATATATATATATATATATATATATCTATGGGCTCAAAAATGTTTTTTTAATCGTTTTTATTTTTTAAAACCCTATATTATAGAAGTTTGTTACTAAACTTTTCTCTATCTAAACAAACTTCTTCTTCTGAGTTTTTCAAAACTGTAAAACGTTGCTCTGGTAACGTTTATTTTCTTCATCTGTTTTGCTATTCTAAATGTTGTTTTTTGTGACGCCCCCCAAATCCGGGGTCATGATTTGATGCCACAAACCAATCACAGTAATACATAATTCGAATTACAAACATACCCATAACAATAATTCTCTTGCTAAACGAATCAATTAATTCATATTATAACGAAATGCAAAACCCCTTTTTTTTCATCAATCACACTCGCGTATGAGAGCAACTCTCCAACCCAACACTAAATCACTATAATAGTGATGGATATAGTGACAAACCTACTCCAATGCAACGCTAAAATAGTGACCCAAGATCACCAAATGAGTTTTGTGTTATCAAATTTGGTGATAAAAGTATATTGGGCCAAATTTGGTGACTTTCAAAATTCCAACAATGCCCCGTATTTTTGTTAATAAAACAATTTTTTTCCATCTATGTCCTACTAAACTTATTTGTTCTTGTAATTTTTAATTTTAAATTTTTATCAATTGAAACGTCTTTTCTTCTTAGATCTTGTTAATTCTAAAATATATATATATATATATATATATATATATATATATATATATATATATATATATATTTTACTTCAAACTTTCACACAAAACCTTGAAAAAAAAATTCTTAATCATGAATTATAAACAAGTAAACAATACTAAATTTAATTATAAAAATTACATCATAATGATAAATAAGAAGTTATAAGATAATAATTTTACCTAACTGCAACTTATAATACATATAAATAAATAAACTCAAGTTAGAATATTTTATTTTATTGATGAAAGATTCTTTTTAGTGTCAAGTATAGTGATCATGGATTGGAGTGCATTTTGTAAATGGTGTAATTTTGTCACCAAAATAGTGTTCCTAGGACACTATTTTGGTGTCTTAGGTTGGAGATGGTCTGAACACAACAACAGACCATACACTCTCGACCAATAGTCCAGGTAACACACACAGCGAAGCACCCCTGTATTCAGTTGTTCACACGTACATATGCACAAATTGCTGTAACACACACCACAACACGAACACACACAGCCTTAACACATATACATATACACACATACTTGTATACGTAGCAGCACACACACACACACACACACTCTGTTAATACTCACCCACAGCTCTCAGCAACACTAATTGAAGCTGAACGCCAACTCTGCACACACACGCACGCAACCCATTTTATACACCCAGCAGTATAGTCGGTGTGATCCCCACACGGCAAGAACACAAGAGCCGCAGCACACACACAAGCGTTTTACACAAACAAACAAACACACACACACATTGTTTTGTCTGAAGAACAAGGGAAGAGGGGGAGGAGAATTCGTGAGGTTGAGAGAGGGAAAGATTTGCAAGAGAGATTAAAGAAATTGAGAGAGATTGGAGGAAATAGCAGAGAGATTTTGAAAGAGACTCCGAGAATGGAGACAACAAGAAAGGGCTGGGTTTGATTAAGAAAAGCAAAAAGGGAAAAAAAAATGTAATATCACCATGCTGAAAAACAATAAAAAATCAGTTTAAATCATTTCTAAAATCGAAATTTAACAAAAACTTAGTTGAAAAATAAATTTAAAATTTCTAAAATATATTTTATGAAATTACAAGCCTTCCCATATTTTTAAAATATTTTTAGGATCAAAAATTAATTACATTCTATTATGAACTTTATTCTAAAAAGTAATATTTACTGAATATTAATTACATTCTATTATGAATTAAGTAATTAAAAAATCATAAATCAATTTTAAATTTCATAAACTAAAATATACAAATAAAAATAACATTATTTTAATATAAGAAAAATGGGTCTGAGTATGATCTCGGATAGTCCCCAAAGGTTATATCCTTCTCCCATATATATTTAATGACATTTTTGTAAATACTAAAGATTCATTCTAAATTTACAAATTTATCCTCCTGCATTTATATTAGAAATACTTATAACAGGTAGTCAACCTCAGGTACATGTTACTTTTTTAATATTAAAGTAGGTGATCCAATTTGTATCACCTACTTGCAACCTAAAGTAGGTACATGTTATTCTTCTAATATTAAAATAGGTACATGTTGTTATTCTTCTAATATTAAAATAGGTACATGTTACCCTAACGTTGTGTTCCAGAGATTTTTTGGTAAAGAAGAGAAAAGAAGAGAAGAGAACGTGAAAAAAGAGAAATAAAAAAAAATAATCTCTCATGTGTTCCCAAGTTTTTGTGGAAAGAAGAGAATTTTGAAAAAAATGAAATGGTGGGAAATTTTTAAAGGTAAATTAGAGTTTCTCTCCAAATCATTTCATTTTTGGAAAGAAAATTATGGAGAGAAAGTTGTTAGAATTTTCTTTCCGGATCTATTTTCTTTTTTCCTAAAAAAACTCGGAGCACGATTTGGGAAGAAAATTTTAAAAATTTCTCTCCTTTTTCTTTTCTCTTCTCTTGTTAGTCTAACTCGGGAGTACAGCCTAAGATCAACCTCAGGTACATGTTACTTTTTAATATTAAGATTTTCTTCCAAAACATTCATAATCGTTGGTATAAAATCATCGAATTCAGTCCGGTGTTTCTTTTACTCTTCAGTTTGTATATTTAGCCATTTAGGATTTTGAGATAATATTTTATGAATCATAGTAAGAATCATATCGTATTTCATTTTTCAGGTTAATTCCGGTTGGCAATTGAACTTGGATGATGTCTCCACTGATAAGTAAGGCATAATTTCGTGTTCAGTAGCAGAATCATGTATAAATTGAATATGTGTACATTCTACGCTAGAATCAAAATTGTTGTAGTAAAATTGAATTAACTAACGATTCGTTTGGATTGGGGATTGAGAAGGGTTGAGTTGGATCGGATTCAAATTTAAAAATTCGTTTTTGAGAAAATTTTAAAAATAAAGTGTTGGATTTTGGATTTAATATGTAATACTATTTTATTTCTTTCGTAAACTATCAAAATCCAATACTTTACTTTTAAAATTTTCTCAAAAATAAAATTTAAATTTAAATCCGACCTGACTCAATCCAATACTTCTCAATCCCCAATCCAAACAGATCCTGAGTTTCTAAGCACTAACCTGATTCTTTAGTAGAATCAAAAGTTGTGTTTTTTGTCATTCGTATATTTCTATAATAGAATTACAAGTTGTCATGTGTTTTTCAGTTACAGTAAAACCTCTATAAATTAATATAGTTCGGACCGGAGAATTCTATTAATTTAGAGAGGTATTAATTAATCGATAAATTAATAATTATTAATTTATAGAGAATTTTTGACATCAAAGAAAATTAATTTCCAACTATATACATTTAAATAGAATGAACTGTACAATTTATGTTTTATACTTAATTCAATTAATTCGATATACATTGTTTTACAAATTCAATGAGTATTAACGAGATTCAAAGTAAAGATTCATGCATATTTAGATGATATCGAAGATAAAACAACATTTTTCGAATCACTTGCACGTGAAGAAGCACTCAAGACATCAAAAACTTTGATTAATAACTTTTTAATGCTTTAGGAAAATACCACATTCGAACTTTTGGATGCAACAAAGGGGTAAAGGATGAGTTTCTTATAAATTCAAATTTTAAAAATCCTAGAATCATATTTTACAAAATGGGTAATACATATATTTTTATCATTATAAAATATTTATTAATTTATAATATTATTGGGACCATATATTTATATAGGATTTTTCAAAAATCTTATTATCTTATCGAAATTGATCAATTTTTGAACTGGCCCAAGTTGGGATCGAAGGAAATTATTAATTTAGAGAGATTATTAATTTATCGAGTATTAATTTAAGGAGGTTTTACTGTAGTGGCTTCTGATAAAGAATAATAAATAATTCTACATTGGAATTAAAAATACATACACATCAAAACATTGAGATTATCTATATACTCCCTCTGTCCCATCCATTTGTTAACATTTCAAAATAAGGTGTCTAGCACGCATTTTAACGTGAATTTTAAGAATAGTTTCATAATTTATTTTTGAAATTTTCTTTTTTTGTATAAAAATAGAACAATCATATTTTTATACAAAAAAAGAAAATTTTAAAAATAAGTTATGGAACTATCCTTAAAATTCACCTTAAAACGCGTGCCAGAAAGTGACAAAAAAAGTGTTAAGAATTGGATGGGACGGAAGGAATATATTATAATAGCATGAGATCGGGGAGTCTTTTATTCAGAAACTTCAATATATTTTTCTTGATTTTTTACATTTTTAATTTTTTTATTAAAATAATTTCCTTGCATTTAATATAATTTTAATTAGTCATTAATTTTACATATTAAATATATATTAAATACACTTTATTTTATATCTAATCTAAAATTTTAGAAATATACACTAGTAGAAAACTGGCCTTTTACGTCGGTTAAATAGGTTTTTTACGTCGGTTAAATGGCGACGTATGGGCTGGCGACGTATAAGGTCAGAGTCTTATACGTCGGTTAAAAAGGCGACGTATATTGTACCCTTTTACGTCGGTTCTTCTAAACAACCGACGTATATTGTACCATTTTACGTCGGTTCTTCTAAACAACCGACGTATATTGTTATCCTTTTACGTCGGTTCCTCTAAACAACCGACGTATATTGTTATCCTTTTACGTCGGTTCTTCAAAACAACCGACGTATATGGTCCAAAAAATTTAAAAAAAAATTAATTTGTTTAAAAATTAAAATTAAAAATTTAATTTTTTCATGAGTAGCCTTATTGTATCAGTGTATTTGCTCAATTTTTCTTGAGAATATGAATTAGTTAGAGCTTATAACTTGGTGTCAGAGAGTAGAACAAACAGCCCTTTAGTTTGAAGCAGAGATTCCTGGAAACAGAAAATGATGGCATGAAAAGTAAAAATATAAATTTTACCTATCATAGAAGTTGCCAGGATAATCAAATAATGTTCACTGTATAATTTCCGGTATCCGAACGTACATGCAAATGCTATAACACTATCCCATTTCAATAGGAATTGCCTATATAAAGGGCCAGAAACTTTGTGATATTTACAGAGCCTACATATATTTCTACAACAAAACAATGCAGAATGATTTTTTTTTCCGCAAACTGTAAGAACATACTTGCTACTGCCAATAGGATGTCTTACGTATGACATGGTTATATATCTATAGGGACATGTAATGTTTCTGCCTCTCCTGATGAGAAAATTCTAGCATCCGACAGTGTTTGTCATTTGAGCTAAAAAAAACCAAACTGAACGAGTCCAGGAAGGTAGGATACGTAGACCCACGAGTAAAAAGTTGTTTGCCATTTGAGCTGATTGATTCAAATCAAGTTACACTTCGGTATGACTGAGGAAACAATCTAAGATACGTGAAGTGTTTCAGCTTCATTATCAAAGCAAAAGCTCCATAACACCGTATATGTAACAGTGCCACTGTGGAGTACCTGCAATTTTTCGTTTTCACAAAAATTAGATCAGAGGGTTATTATGAAGGAAATGATATGTGGTGCAACGAAATAAACAACTTTCAACATTATAACAAAACATGGGGGAAAATGCTGATTATTCTGTTACAGAGCAATACTAAAAATTCATACCACAGTGGTGAAAATGAATCTGACAGGTCAAGAAATGGATAGGGCCACCTGTTTTAAGGAGAAACAAGTTGAAATATTAAGAAGTTGTAGTGCATAGAACAACAATAGCTAATAAAGTTGAACACAGAACATAGTATCTTACCAGGTTGCTGAGAGTGAATGTAAAATCCATTGGAAAATGACGTATACAGTTGTCCATAAGAAGAAATATGCAATCCGAAACCAAGGAAATCGATGAAATTGTAGTGTCAAGAAATTGAGAAACAAACTGGAATATGGATTAGGCACAGCTGAAAACTGAGTCCGCTAAAAGTACCATCGGGAGATGCAGCTTACCATGCAATTCAGTGCAGCCTCGCCTACCAGAAATACAGCATTGATTGAATGCATATTTATTACCAGCTGCAATATCAATAATACATATTATTAGTAATAATTTTAATTTTAAACAGGATTTTAACTATTAAGGTAAACTAATGTGTTCATAAGCAGACACCAAAAACAAGTCTCACCATTAAAAAATATTTCCTTGATATATCTCTCCTATAATTATGTAGTCAAATCTATGCCAATGGGCTCCGTGAACAGAGAATAGATGGACACGATTAGAAAAATGACCCAGTGTCTTCTTTCTTTTTACAATGAGAGAGACTGGAAGAAAGGATATGAAGAGGTATAATTAGAGTGTCTCCTACTCTGTCTTCGAAGATTGTAAAAGTATAAGTTTAAAATAAGCATTATCTTTGATCAGTAGTAGTAATAAATACGATGTTGTCAGTGATGAATTGATAATACAATTACAAACATGATAAGTAGTAATGAATACTAAGTGGTCCTGTATACAGAAACTTTTCTTATACGAGACCTTTGATCCATGAATCTTGTATAAACTGTAGTTTGGTAATGAAGAAGCAAAAAAATGAATCATAAGTTGTTTCCAAATCAAGGAAACAACAGTAAATAGTCCGTTTAGTCTTGGAACTGAATCGTAAGTTGTTCATATTTATTTTTGACTTGTAAGGTACTTGTAGCACTAGCCAAGCGACTCCAACGATCAATTAAACAATCCTTTGTTCACTATAAGTATAAATGTTTCATACCGAATTTCCAACGAGCTTGAACAAGCCCGATTTCAGGGTTCTGAATGAAGAATGGAATAGTTCGCATCAAGAAATCAGGCTCAGGCTGGAAATCTGCGTCAAAGATGACTACGAAGTCACATTGGCTCACATAGATGTGCTTCAATCCTTGTTTTAGGGCCCCTGCTTTATAGCCGTTTCTATTGTCTCTGATCTCATACTTAATGTTTATGCCTTTATTTGCCCACTTCATACATTCTACCTCCACCATATCCTGTTTTCAAATTTTAAAGACAAAAATGAACACCAATAAGTTTTATGATTAAATCATTACGAGAACAGTTGTTTTTATGATTGACGAATAGAGAAAGAAAAAGGGTAGCTTTAAATGATGCAATGAAATTTTGTAGCACGGGTTTAGTACTTAAAATGATTTTTCGAAGATAGAGTTTGTAAAGATAGTTCCAATCAATTGGAAAATTGATCAATCACATTAATACTCTCCTAAATACTCTAATACTCTAATTAGAAGACATAGTAGGATATTAGTAAGATGAAATGCAAATTATACCTTGGAAACAAAGATTTTGAAGCAATTGGAACAGCCTGCAAATCCCAATCACTTTCCATTGATGGATGATAAACTTGGCACCTCAGATAAGTCTCACATGTTGCAGTTTTAGTCAACCAAATCTTCCGATCGCCAAACCTCCCAATTAGCTTCCCCATCTCGGCCACCGCTGCACGACCAATCTCCGAACCGACCTGTTGTTGTCCAGCCACTCCAACCCCTGGTTGCTCAACAAGCCATTTTAGATCACCCAAATTAACAAGTTTCTAGTAAATATATATATTTCTAGTAAATATATATATATACATATATATATATATATATATATATATATATATATATATATATTCATATATATATATATATATAGATGAGAGGAGGCAGGGAGGAGAATAAAGGGAGAGAGAGAGAGTTCGAACAGAGAAGAAAGGAGAAAGAGATTCGAGCGAGAGAGAGATAGAAAGGGAGAGATTGTGCAAAAGAGATTGAGAGAGATTGTGGAGAAATGAGAGAGAAGGGAGAGATGTCGAGAGAGAGAGAGGGCAGAGAGAGAGATTTGGGTCGATCGAGAGAGAGATTTTGGTAGATCGAGAGATAAAATTAAAACAAAAAAGATAGTTAAAATATATGTTTAAGAGATTTAATTCAATCCAACGGCTCAGATCTTGTTAATTCAATCCAACGATTCAAAGTAATCTGAAAGAAACACAATCCTTGTGCTTCAATGTTACCCAATAATAATGTGACACGTGGCAACTTCTAATTTCTTTAATTTCTTTAAAGATTTTATACGTCGGTTATATTAAGAGCGACGTATAAAGTAGTATTATATACGTCGCCTTTCCTCAACCGACGTATAAAGTAGTATTATATACGTCGCCTTTTTCTCAACCGACGTATAAAGTAGCATTTTATACGTCGCCTTTTCTCAACCGACGTATAAAGTAGCATTATATACGTCGCCTTTTTCTCAACCGACGTATAAAGTAGCATTATATACGTCGCATTTTTCTCAACCGACGTATAAAGTAGCATTTTATACGTCGCCTTTTCTTCAACCGACGTATAATATGACTTTATACGTCGGCGTTTTGTTCAACCGACGTAAAAAATTTTAAAAATTGACCTTATACGTCGCCTTTATGCGGAACCGATGTATATAACTACTTTATACGTCGCCTTTGGCCAGAACCGACGTATAAGAGGCGACGTATAAGGTCAGTTTTGTACTAGTGATATATTAGAACAATATATTTATTATATATAAAACATTAACTATCTATATAGAAGTACAATTATTTCAAGGTAAAACGATAAAATAAAATTATTTATATCATCCACTTCTATTCCTTATTCAAATACACTGTAATTTTTTTCGGCAACAATAAATAGACGATTTAAACTTTTCGCTAAATTCGTAATCAGTGACTATGAGAATCATTATAAGATACGAAAGTAGAAATAAATTTTCCAATTAACATCCACAATTTAAATACAAGTAATATTGTAGTATTTATTTTTACACATGAACGAATTACACATAGGGGGTGTGACCAACTTGATTAAATTGAACAAACCCAATCCATTTTTTCACTGATAAAATCAATAAAAAAGTTATACATTCGTTGTTCCATTATATTGTGTTGGAATAAATTAATATTTTAACTAAACACATTTTTATACTATTACTAATCAATTAATCATGCATGTTTGTTATGAGACAGGCATTTGTGTTTAAGAACGTTAATTAATTATATTTAATATTTATTAATTGTTATTATAAAAATCATGTTGACATTGTAATTTGCAATGAAAAAAAGTAAGAGTCCTTAATGAAGTTGATAAAGTTGATAATATGTGAGAGGATCTTCATTTTATTTATACAATTAATTTTAAACAACTTAATGTATATTCATATTCCAATAATTTTTAATTCATTTTTATTTTATTAAATTGGAGATAGTAAATAATTACATGTACACATTTATTATAAGATCTAGTATAAGAGTATTAGAATATTTGAGTACCATTTTGAACATGTGTTCATAAATTTAAATTTAATGTTACACACAAAAAAATTCTTATAAATGCTCAAAAGCATTAATCAAATGAAGGGATGCGGGTGTCGGATCACTACAAAAAATATGAAGCATGACTTAAAACAATGAATCATGTTTTATTTGTCATACAACCAAATTTATCGACAAGTTAAGTCAATCACACCTTTTCTCACATTTACATTCTGCTTATTTTCATTGTACAATAAAATTTATTAACAAATTAAGCATTCGCGTTTCTCATATTGCCATCGATAATAAAAAAGATTCAAAAATATTACTTATACTTATCCAATGCCTAACTTTGCAAATATTTTCCAATATTGGATTTCAAAAGAATTTTTTATGCGACAAAATAGGTGTCGTCAATATAATATTATTATTAATACTTAGGAATTTAACTGAAACATGTTTTCCTACTAATTCTTTTTTCTATATTTCTTAAACATTCAAATTTAATTATATTGCCCTGATAAAAAACAATTTAATTATATTCCACACAAATTTTAATTCATCATAGCAACTTGCAAATAATAAAACTCAACTAACAATGATGTTATGTATACGATTTTTAAAAATATTTTCATCTCGCGCAAAGCGCGACTTTCTTGCCTAGTATATCATAATGATGGACAAAAAATCATATAAAAGAAGTGATATGGGTTGAAAGTAAGCCCTAAAAATACATTTAATGATGCATTAAATGAACCTAGAATGGTCCAAGGTCAAAGCCCATTTATGAGGCCCAAAACCCTAATCATAACAATAAATTCGTAATTGAATAAATCAGCTAGTGTGAGACTCTATTATCAAGTCCAATAAGGACCCAAACTCTTCAAAGAGTAGTCCCCAAGGCATATGAGTCCAATACGACTGAGTCTTCCTCATGGAAGGATCCAGAAGTCTATCTAAAACAGGTATCTTGTCCACCAAGATACCGAACCCTAATTCCAAGGCCCCCGAGACCTATATAAGGATCTGATTCCACACAAATAGACATTTTATTGGCTTGATTCTTGATATTTGTAAGATACGTAGGCATCTTGTGATGACCTGAGTTAAGTCACGAAACACTTGATCAGCCATTAAAGCTCGAAACTCTCCCTAACCATAGCATTCAACACACAATAAATACATCCTAGTTTTTATTCCACATCATTTGGCACCGTCTGTGGGAACGGGATATCAACCATGGTTACCACTTGAAGAACACCAACACTTTCTGAAACCACTACCAGCACCACCGCACCCCCGATTGGGGAACAGGCACCCCCAGGGACGGATTCCCAGACATTAACCACTCAACCTTAAGGAACTGAAACTCAAACTCATGGGTCGTTACCCTTGGTGACGAATCCCTCTACTCAAGGGATGAATCCCCTGCAGATGGTAGTCTCCCTTTTTGGAGGCCAATCCGTTCCTCCCATCGCTCAGATCTCTACTACTGTGATTCCAGCAAGCACGAACCCGATGTATGGGTTGCCCAACTATCCCCCGTATCAGGCAGGTACAAGCAATCATGCCCTCCAGATACGCGAGCCGTATAATCCACCTTACATCAGGGGTTTAGGACCCAATCAAGACCAGCAATACCACGACCAGGTCCGTATTCTGATGATTCATCCTCGGAGGAAGATAGGGATGAAGCCCCAAGGAGGTGACATCCGAGCAAGGAGCCTCTAGGACAAACTCGCCGCAGAATCCATGATGGACCCCCTCAAACAGTTGCCGAGAGAATCAAGGCACACGAGGTCGAGATCCTAAGGCTGAAGGACGACATGGCAAGAGAGCAAGCCAGGCAAAATCAGAATCGACCCCCTCCAGTTTCAAGGGAGATTCCCCTAATCGATTTGGAGAGGTCTTCAAGGACAAAAAGAACGGTAGATACCCCATCTGGAAGATCAACAAGGGTGGAAACTCCCAGGAGTGACCCCAAGGATTTGATACCGCTGGGAGATCCTGGCGATCCCACACCCCTGTTCAGGCAGGACCAAGCAGTCATGCCCTCCAGATACACGAGCCGTATAATCCACCTTACATCAGGGGTTTAGGACCCAATCAAGACTAGCAATACCACGACCAGGTCCGTATTCTGATGATTCATCCTCGGAGGAATATAGGGATGAAGCCCCAAGGAGGCGACATCCGAGCAAGGAGCCTATAGGACAAACTCGCCAAAGAATCCATGATGGACCCCCTTAAACAGTTGCCGAGTGAATCAAGGCACACGAGGCTGAGATCCTAAGGCTGAAGGATGACATGGCAAGAGAGCAAGCCAGGCAAAATCAGGATCGACCCCCTCCAATTTTAAGGGAGATTCCCCTAATCGATTTGGAGAGGTCTTCAAGGACACAAAGAACGGTAGATACCCCATCTGGAAGATCAATAAGGGTGGAAACTCCCAGGAGTGACCCCAAGGATTTGATACCGCTGGGAGATCCTGACGATCCCACACCCCTATTCACTGAGGAGGTGATGAATGCTCATGTTTCTAGGAAGTTTAAGATGTCCACTATTAAGGCTTATGATGGAACTGGTGATCCCGCCAATTACGTCAGGGTATTCTCAAACGAGCTATTGTTGCAACCGGCTAGTGACACTCTCAAGTGTAGGGCGTTCCCTCAAACCCTGTCGGGCATGGCACAAAGTTGGTATAGCTGTCTACCCCCGAATTCGATTGGCTCTTTTAAGGAGCTGAGTGCCGCTTTTGTCAGCCAATTCATTAGTGGGAGAGTTCATGAGAAAAGTTCTGCAACTTCTATGTATGTGGTGCAAGGAAAGAATGAAAATCTGAGAGATTACCTCAAGCGATTCACCAAAGAGACATTAAATATCACTTACTTGGAGAATAAGGTGGCCATGGTAGCCCTGGAGCATGGAACCACTGACCTCTTCTTTAAGAGGTCGCTGACAAAACATCCCCTTGAGAACACGGCTGAGCTCTAACGTAGGGCTAATAAGTATATTAAAACTGAGGATAGTCTAAAGAAGGAGTCAGGAACGGGAAACACCGTGAACGGTGACAATTCTAAGAAGCGGAAGCCGGAGCAAGAATATGATGGGAGAGATAAATACCCATGCACGGGCAGAGATTCTGATTCAGCTCTTAAAAAGGGGAGTCCAGGGCAAAGGTTTACGGAGTATGCAAGGTTGAATGCCCCAAGAAGCCAAATCCTGATGGAGATAGAAAAGGATAGGGACGTGAGATGGTCGAAGCCACTAAGGACTGATCCTGAGAAAAGAAACAAGAATCAGTACTGCCGGTTCCAAAAAGATGTGGAACACGATACTGACGATTGTAGACAATTGAAAGATGAGATTGAGTTCCTGATCCGCAAGGGAAAATTGAATAAACTCTGCAAAGATGGGGATCGGGGAAACCCAAGCGGGATTATAATAGGAAAGATGAGGATCATAACAGCAATCCGCAGCCCTGGGGGCCGGTAATAAACATGATTTTTGGTGGCCCGACAATGGTCGGGACAAGTAGAAATTCCAGAAAGGCGTATGCACGAGAGGTGATGCACATCGTAGGGGAAGCACCGAAGCATGCAAAGACGGAAGTCTCAATTGGATTCGATGATTCGGACCTTGAAGGGGTGAAATTTCCCCATGATGACCCACTAGTTATCTCACCTATGATAGGCAACTCCCAAGTGAAGAGAGATCTTGATTGACAATGGAGCCTCAGTGAACATTCTGTTCCATGATGCCTTTTTGAAGATGGGATATACTGAGTCTCAGTTGACACCATCAAACATGCCCATATACGGGTTCAACGGAGTAGAGTCGAAAGTTGAGGGGACAATTCAATTACCCATGACTATAGGGCAAGAGCCAAGGGAGGCCACTCAGATGTTAAACTTCTTGGTTATCAAGGCCACTTCTACCTACAATGCTATCTTAGGAAGGACGGGACTTCATACTTTTAAGGTGGTTGCCTCTACCTACCACTTAAAAGTTAAGTTCCTAACCAGAAATGGTGTGGGAGAATAGAAAGGAGATCAAAAGATGGCAAGAAGTTGTTATGTGGCCGCTTTAAGACCTAATGGAATCGGGGGGCAAGTCCTCCCGATTGAGGATATGGATGTCCGTGAGGATAAATAGCGGAGAGGAAAACCAGCAGAGGACTTGGTTCCCATACCTTTGGAGTTGGGAGACTCTGAAAAAGTTACTCATATCGGGGCATCTCTGAAAGACCCCTTGAAAAGCAAGTTGATTGCCTTCTTGCAAGAAAATAATGACGTCTTTGCGTGGACAGCAGCCGATATGCCAGGGATAGATCCCCAATTGATAACACACAACTTGAATGTGGATCCAGACCGGAAGTCGGTGAAATAAAAGAAGAGATTTTTGCACCTGAGAGACAAGAAGCCATAAAACAGGAAGTTTACAAACTCCTAGAGGCAGGGTTCATTGAGGAAATCCAGTTCCCGGAATGGTTATCCAATCCCATAATGATTAAAAAGGCCAATGGGAAGTGGAGGATGTGTATAGACTTCACTGATCTGAACGACGCATGCCCAAAGGACTGTTTTCCCTTGCCAAGGATCGATATGTTGATAGATGCCACAGCTGGGCACGAGATGTTAAGCTTCATGGATGGTTTTAGTGGCTACAACCAAATCAAGATGCATAAGGATGATATTTCTAAGGTATCATTTATCACCGACTTTGATATGTACTGTTACCTAGTCATGGCCTTTGGATTGAAAAACGCAGGAGCTACCTATCAGAGGTTGGTAAACAAGATTTTTGCTCATCTCATTGGAAAGACTATGGAGGTTTATGTGGATGATATGTTGGTGAAAAGTCTACACAAGGCGGATCACATTGAACACCTACGCGAGGCATTTGAAGTGCTAAGTAACTATAAGATGATGTTGAACCTGGCCAAGTGTGCTTTTGGTGTTGGGTCAAGAAAGTTTTTGGGTCTCATGGTCTCGAAACGGGGAATCGAGGCTAACCCTGACAAAATCAAAGCTATCTTGGATATAGAACCACCACGTTCCATAAGGGATGTACAGAAGCTAACCGGAAGGATTGCTGCATTGGGGAGATTAATCTCCAAATCCGGGGACAAGTGTTTGTCGTTCTTTAAAACCTTGTAGAAGGTAAAAAAATTTGAGTGGACAGAGGAAAGCCAAGAGGCCTTTGAGCAGGTGAAGAAGTATATGGCTGAAGCCCTGCTATTGGCTAAGCCGAGTATGGGAGAAATCCTCTATCTTTACTTGGCGATTTCAGATCAAGCTGTGAGTGCGGTGCTGATAAAGGAGGAAAACAAGGTTCAGAAACCCGTATACTATGCGAGCAAAGTTTTACACGGAGCAGAGTTGAACTACTCCACTATTGAAAAGTTTGTCTTAGCATTGGTAACTATCTCTAGGAAACTACGGCCCTATTTTCAGGCACACAAGATCGAAGTCCTTACAGGACAACCATTGAGGAATATTTTACACTGCCCTAAAGCCAGTGGTAGGCTCATCAAGTGGGCGATTGCGTTGGGAGAATTCGATATTAAGTACAAACCAAGGACGACCATTAAAGCTCAGGCACTTGCTGACTTCGTGGTTGAATGCACCATTGACAACCAAGAAGTCGGGGGGTAGGAGATACCTCAAGAAGGTAATAAGGAAGACAAGGAACCCATAATTGAAGAGAAGGAATTCTGGATGCTCTATTTTGATGGGGGCATCAAAAACAAAAACAAGTGGTGCAGGTCTTGTCCTACAAAGTCCCGATGGATTCATGATTGAATATGCCCTAAAATTGGACTTCCCAACAACTAATAATGTGGCAGAGTATGAAGGTTTGATAGCTGGTCTTGGTTTGGCAAGAGCACTAAGGGTCAAAAATCTTAAAGTTTTTGGGGATTCAAGGCTAGTTGTGGCCCAGGTCAATGAAGAGTTTGAGGCAAGGGATGAAACCATTGCCAAGTACTTAAGGCTTGTGAAGGCAGTAATGACTCAATTCGATGAGTGCTACATTGAACACATTCCGAGGGAGGAAAACATCAAGGCTGATGCCTTATCTAACTTTGCCTCCTCCGAGATAGAGAATTATTCTGGAAGTGTCTACTTCCAAGTTTTGAGAACCCCTACTATCGATTCGAAGTTGGTTGCACCTATCGGGGTGAGGGAATGTTTGATAGATCCTATAAAAGCACACCTTGAGACCGGTTGGCTCCCGACTGATGCCATGGAGGCACGAAAATTATCTGTGAGAGCGTTGAGGTATGCTCTGATCGAAGGGATACTATAAGAAGTCTTTTGTGATTCCTTATCTGAAGTGTTTGAGACCCGAAGAGGCCAAATCAGTTATTGAGGAGGTCCATGAGGGAATTTGTGGACAACACTTGGGGGGCAGGGCCCTAGCTCACAAGATAGTCAGACTCGGATTCTATTGGTCTGAGATGATGGCTGATGCCAAGAAGTACGTGAAAAAGTGTGATTGGTGCCAGAAACATGCACTAGTGGTTAGGCAACCACCAGAGATGCTGACATCCATCAACTCCCCCATTTCTTTTGCTATGTGGGGAATGGATATACTTGGGCCTTTTCCTATGGCCACTGCTCAAAGGAAATTTCTGGTTGTTGCTATTGATTACTTCACGAAGTGGATTGAGGCCAAATCCTTGGCTAAAATCACAACCAAGCAAGTTATGCAGTTCTTCTGGGAGAACGTCATGTGTAGGTACGGAATACCATGAATCCTGGTTACAGACAATGGGCTACAATTCAACAACAAAGAATTTAGAGACTATTGTGATGAGAATGGAATTGAGCTTCGGTTCACCTCGGTTGCCCACCCTCAAGCCAACGGGCAAGCTGAGGTTGCTAATCGAATCATCCTTGATGGACTTAAGAAAATGGTGGAATGCTCCAGAAACAGTTGGGTGGATGAGTTACTACCCATACTCTGGGCATACCGTACCACGTGCAAGGTGACTACTGGGGCGACTCCATTCATGTTAGCTTACGGAGCTGAAGCTGTGGTACCCGTGGAAATTGTGCATGCATCTCCACGGGTGGAAGCCTTCGAACCAGACACTAATGAAGAGGGAATGAGGCTGGCCCTTGACCTGATAGATGAGGTAAGGGATGAAGCCCATGCTAGGAATACTGAACATCAGAAGAAAGTTTCCTTCTACTATAACCTGAGGGTGAAAGAAAGGTTCTTCCGTCAGGGGGACTTAGTACTCAGAAAGATTGAAGCATCCGGAGTTGGATAGAAGGGAAAGCTGGCCCCGAATTGGGAAGGCCCATATCGAGTCAGAGGCACACTGGGCCGTGGATCATACAAGTTGGAGACTTTGGAAGGGAACGAGGTGTCTCGCACTTGACACACATCGAATCTCAAAGTCTATTATGTTTGATTATCATGTATAGGACATAGCTTATATCTAGTCGGAAAGTGGAAATAAGGTCGACGAAACCATTTCAGAGTCTTTCAAACTCCGAGTAGGAAGTAGAGTATTTATGTAAGGGTTGGACCCATTTCAGGATTCCTTTATACAATTATGCAATTTGATTTTCAATATTCCTCATGTTTATATTTTATGTCTGATATGTATCAATGCATAACTAAATTTCAATCTTTTAAAGGCCAAATACAAATGACAAAATAATTAAATAAGAAAGGAAAGATCGAAAATGTGTAAATAAATAAAAGCCCGAAGGCTGTAAGTCATAAGTTACGAAACAAGAACGGTGAAAACATAAAAATATGCCACGCAGGGCCAACATAAATAAGCTAAGTCCCAGTCGCTTTGGATGAAGCGGACTCCTCCTCATCTCCTTGGGTCTTTGAAATCCCTACAGAACGAGAAGGGGATGTCTTAGTAGTATTCGAGGCCCTCCGGAGAGGGGAAACCTCGGGATCAAGAATCCTATCCCCATCCCCCACGTTCTCATCCTTGCCTTCTTCCTCCTCGACAGGTGAAACAGGAGGAGGGTGTGGACTAGGAAAGTCTTCAGGAGAAAACAATCCAGGGTGCTTTTTGAGCACCACCTCCAAAGCCTCATTCCAGCCGTCAGTGTACTGGACTGGGTAAAGAATCTCATCGTGCCTCTCCATCAAAGCCTCGAAATCTTTAGAATCCATGTACTCATCGATGATGACCTCTTTCTTGGCCCGTAAGTCCACCAACTTGGCTTGGGCAGCTTCCAGCTCCTCTGACTTCCCCTTCAGCTTTTCCTCGACCTCTCCACATCTTATCTTCTCTTTTTGAAATTTAGTCTTGAAAGACTTAACCTTGTTTTTCCAGGCCTTAGCCTGGTGAGTCATGCTCTGAAAATGGACGTTTGCCTGCAAAGACGTTAGTTTAATAAAAAAAACTATGTAAAATCAAAACAGCGTTAAGAAAAGAGAAGAGTGGTAAAGGATAACATACAGATGCCAAGGCCTGGGCTCCTAGGTGCTCAGCCTCATCCATGTTTCCTCCCGATATGAAGTCCTTGTAGTCACAAGGAGTGATAGAGTTTAGGGACCAATCCATGGAATGCTTTGTGGATCCTACCACAGAGTCCTGCTTCCTAAAGCCCCACAGAGCCCTGTACACCGTAGACTGAACATTAACCTGTACGGGCCCGTCTTTTTCATCTACAGTGACCAAGTCCTGTTTCTGCACTTTGTGTGGGCGCAGAAAAGAAGGTTCTGTAGATTTTCCCCTTGTGTCAAGGGCCCTCTTTGCCCTCCTCATACGGGTAGTTTCATCCTCACCAGGCTCCGTAGCTTGCATTATTTTCATGGCAGCTGCATAAACATGAAATAAAATGTTGGTATAAGATTATCTAGAAACTAAAAAAAATTCACGAGGGAATGGGAAATTACCCAAGTCGGAAACAACAGAAAGGCCTACGGCCCTTAGAGATTCCTCGTTAATGAGATCCCAACACAAAGTTTCCCCGTTATCCTTGATAAGAGCTTCGTAGGCCGCTTGTTCTTCCGTGTTGAGAACAATTTTGTTCGGGTAGCCATCAGCCACCTTACCGAAAGAGCTTCGGAAAAGGGTGCCCCAATCACCCCTTTCCAAACCAAATACATAAACTCTTCTTTCCACTTAGGGTTATTGTCAGCAACCGAGTGGCCGTTGAATATGTGTGGAATTTTAGGGCGTTGTCTACATAGACCCACCCCGGTTGAACGGAAGAACTATTATAAAATTGAAATATTTTCTTAAACAAAGGCACAGAAAGAGGGAAGTTGTTCTTAAGACATAACACCATAAAACACAAAATGGATCGCCATGCGTTTAAAGGAAGTTGACATGGGCTAATCTGAACATCAGCCAAAAGTTTGGAAATGAAGTCGTGGAAAGGGAACCTAATCCCAGCTATAAGGGCATCTCTAAAAACACAAAGCCCATTGGGCCTCCAATGGCAAGGCCTGTCACCAGGCCCAGCCTTAACAAGCCTATAGGGGGGTTTAATTTCATAAGTCTTATTATAACCTTTAATTATATCATCATCATGAAATTTGTTACAGTAGTTATAAGCATCTAAATCAGCTAATGATGGATAATCATCTCCGCGAAGGTTAATCATTTCAGTTAAACTCATATAGGAGGAACGAATTTCAATATCGTTACCTCTTTTTGAAGCGGAATTCATCTTTGCTAGACGCTGTGCAGCCTTATCCGCCGTTAATCTTCAAAGGATGAATACTCTAGCCCAGAAATCTTAACGTAGAAGATAAATATGCAACTAAAACCCAGAAATCTTCAAGGAAACCCAGAAATCGGTAAGAAACTCGCCGGAAATTGAAGGAGTTGCTGGAAAAATCATCGGGAATTGCCTTAACTTAAGATAAATGTTTAAGAGAAATTTTAGAGGAAACTAGAGTGTATTAGAGGAAAATGAGAAATGAATCTCACTCCACTCTTTTATAGAAAATTTGTAACTGGCCAATAGCCGGTTAAAATTCCAAGTAACCGATGATAGCCGGTTAAGGCCCATAGGCCCAAAGAAAGGAAGGACCTAGGAGATCCTAGAAGATCTAGAAGGTCCCAAAGTAAATGTTAATTAAAATAATATATGGATTAATTAATCCAAAAATGCAATTGAAAGGAAATCGGTTAAGGCCCAATAGGCCTAGCAGGCCCAATAAGTCAGTCAAAACTGAGTTTATTCGACCAGGATCCTGATCGAAATTTCGATCAGGAATCCATGTCGAAATACCTTCGAGCAGGCTGTCAAAATTGAGTTTATTCGATCAGGATCCAGATCGAAATGTCGACCAGGAATCCATGACGAAATACCTTCGAGCGACCAGGATCCTGATCGAAATGTCGACCAGGAATCCATGTTGAAATACCTTCGAGCAGGCTGTCAAAATTGAGTTTATTCGACCAGGATCCTGATCGAAATGTCGACCAGGAATCCATGTCGAAATGCCTTCGAGCAGGTTGTCAAAATTGAGTTAATTCGACCAGGACCCTGGTCGAAATGTCGACCAGGAATCCATAACGAAATACCTTTGAGCAGGATGTAAAAATTTAGTTTATTCGACCAGGATCCTGATCAAAATGTCGACCAGGAATCCATGTCAAAATAACTTCGAGCAGACTGTCAAAATTGGTTTATGTCGACCAGGATCCTGATCGAAATGTCGACCAGAGTGTCAAAATGAAGTTTAGTCGACCAGGATCCTGATCGAAAATTCGATCAGGAATCCTCGTCGAAGTATTGTCGACCAGAGTGTCGAAATGAAGTTTAGTCGACCAGGATCCTTATCGAAAATTCGACCAGGAATCCTTGTCGAAATCCCATCGACCAGACTGCAAAAACTGGCTTAAGTCGACCAGAATCCTGGTCGAAAATTCGACCAGGAATCCTGATCGAAAATTTCCAGTATTTTTGCTGATTTTCACTGCAAATGATATTTTTTTGGGAAAATTGCAGAAACTATGCACAAGAGTGATATAATCAGTAAATAAATTCCAAAATAGTGGAAAATACCTGTGAGTATGAGAAAAGTGCAAGAAAATTATTCATAAATTTTCTGTGAGACACAAATATAATAATTTAGTATCGAATAAGACCAATCGTCGTAAATGTGTAGGTCGCTCCACACTTTGCATTCAAGACGATACCTGTGAAACACTAGTGAACATGAACCTTTTAACTTTAATGAAAACCTGATCTGTTTTCTTAGAAGTTGGGGGGCAAATGATATGGGCTGAAAGTAAGCCCTAAAAATACATTTAATGATGCATTAAATGAAACTAGAATGGTCCAAGGTCAAAGCCCATTTATGAGGCCCAAAACCCTAATCATAATAATAAATTCGTAATTGAATAAATTAGCCAGTGTGAGACTCCATTATCAAGTCAAATAAGGACCCAAACTCTTCAAAGAGTAGTCCCCAAGGCATATGTGTCTAATACGACTCAGTCTTCCTCATGGAAGGATCTAGAAGTCTATCTAAAACAGGTATCTTGTCCACCAAGATACCGAACCCTAATTCTAAGGCCCTCGAGGCCTATATAAGGATCTGATTCCACAGAAACAGAACTACGTTTTATTGGCTTGATTGTTGATATTTGCAAGATACGTAGGCATCTTGTGAGGACCCGAGTTAAGTCACGAAACACTTGATCAGCCATTAAAGCTCGAAACTCTCCCTAATCATAGCATTTAATACGCAATAAATACATCCTAGTTTTTATTCCACATCAAAAAATTATTACCTAAGAAAATGACCTAAATCCAATATGTTTCTATGTTAGTATCAAATTTTTTGCCTAATTCTACATTAGAATAAAATTTGATGCCTAATTCTACACTGAAATCATATTTTATGCTTAAATATTAAATTTTTGCGAAGTCCAGGTGTCGTTAACCTTTGAATCATCATTTATAAGATTCTTCTATATAATACAAATTTTTATACTTAATTATTAAGTATTAAGTTTTCGTAAAGTCTAAGTATTGTTAGTTTAGGTGATCCAATTTGGATTAGTGGGATCATTTATGATTCTACATTAGAATCAATGTTTTTGACAAGTACATTTTTTTTAAAAGCTAAGTATCATTAATTTTTTATTCATTATTTATTTGATTCTACGTCAAAATCAAATTTTATTTCCAATAATTTTTTTTATTCTCATTTTTACTTATTTGTTTTTCTCCTCTCTCTTGCGGTTGTTGGTGAAAAATGGTAGTATTATAGGAGTCGTATATTCACATAAACATTATGATTTTGTACAAGAATAAATGGGGTGACTTGCGTACTTAAATTTTTTGTATGAAATAACTTTGACAAGCAACTTTTAGAAAACAGGGATGAATTAATAAGATTATGGTAAGTGTAAATATTTTTTGAGAAATAATATTTATTACCCATTTGGGGAATGGGTTATAACTACGCATTTTTCATCCGGCTATTATCCACTTATGGGATGTGTATTAGGTTATTAAGCATTTTCCATCAGGGTAATGTAATTAATTTTTTATTTTTTTTTCTACTAAATATATATTCACAAACACCATTAAACAACATACAATCAAATGGTCAATTCAATTTGTGTTTTTTTAATGAGTTCAGCGGCCTGATTTTTAAAAATCAGGGCAGGCTAAATTAGGGTCTTGGGTCTAGGGAATCCTAAGTTCGTATACAGTTTATTCATCATTCCAAATATTTCAAAACCCAAAATGGAAAAGTTAAACCCCAAAGGTTAATTGTTGAACCCTAAGGAAATATATATAAATTTAAAAATTTTAATTAAAAAATTGAGTATTTCTAAATCCTAAATATTAGAACCCGTTGAACCCCGAATGGAAACTACTTAATCTCAAATATTGTATATATGAGTATTATAAGTATATTACGCATATGTCGTAAGTGTAATATGGGAATTATGCATTTGTAATAAGTGTTATATATCTATTACGCATTTTATATTTAGACATTAAGCTATTACGTATTTATAGAATGGATAAATTTTTTTCTTTTTTTCTTTTAGTTATGTATTTAGGAGATGCGTAACATGAGTTTTTTTGGTTTTTTTTTTGTTATGTATTTACCATATGCGTAATTGGCTGGTATTCTTGACTACGTGTTTCGCAAAGTGTTATTTTGATTAAAAATGAATAAAAACATGTTAAACATGTCATTAGTTCTTTTCTTCCCTTTGTCAATTACAATAAATAATTAATTTCGCAAATATGATGAAAATATGTAAAATATAATTAAACAGTTTACAAAGCTAGTAATACATAAACAAGATAGCTATCTTAATACTTTTACTACAATTTTCATTGCCATTTAAATGTTCATTTGTCAACTCGAAAAAAAATGATCCAATTTGCCAAAACCAAATTTAAAATGTAACTAATAGTTACATGACTTGACAATAAAAAGAAGAACAACTAGTTATATAGAAGTCAATCAAACACTAAATTTTTAGTTCCTGATATAAACAAAGCACAAAATCACAATAACCATCTGTGGCCAGTACAGAGAATGAAAATCGAATACATCCAATACTGTAAAACTCAGTAAAAGGATTGATCAGCATTACAAATTAACAATGTAACTGGTCTGCAGTCTGGTTTTGCCTTCACTGGATTCCTTCCAATTCCATCCTTGGTCCTCGGTTTTTCAGGGTCATTAAAACGAAAACTTTAAAAAGGCTCAACGCCTCAACTTGCTACAACAGGACAGCTTGCAGTACTATGGTTTATACTATAACCAAACCTTGTATTATCATTACTAATTAACATTCATTGATCAATTTAAATTTGCGAAAAATATGTTGAAAGGATAACAATCTTGTTTTTCTCCACCACACAGATCTCTTTCCTGTAGTATAGATTCATCATAAAAACAGACAGTTAACCACCGAACATTTACCACAATTACCTACTATAGATTTGTATCATACTGTGGCTACCGCTTGTAATTTTGACCGAACATTGACTACCACATGCACAATTAGTTTGAATGTTTAAATTAAGGAGAATTTTAAAGACATCTGGTCAGCTCAGAAAAAGTATGAAACGTGTATGGGACATACCAGGGGGAGTAGATACGTATCAGATTCCCTACTTCAAGCTCAACGTCGCCACATGATCTTGAGCTAAACATTATTGTATATGTCCTTCCAGTTTTCAGTTCTATTTGGCAGTTATCAACCCATTGAGAATCCTGCAGTAGCAATCGCTGAATATCACATCTTTATTCAGTAGGAACTAGGGAGTGCAAATGATGTCAGTCTAAGTAGATAACCACAAGTCAAATGTCTATAATAAGACGGTGGTTCCTTAGCAGGATTAATATATCATATCTAGAAAGTTTGTGTCATCATAAATGTCGCACTAGTGAGATTTAGCAATAGACTTATAGATGAGATGGACGCTTAACTATCACATGCCTCATTTTATTGCTTCATCATGCCAGTGGCAGCATGTAACTAAAAATTGAAAGTGGAAATTGAGAATCCCGAAAGACTATGACCTTGTGCTATATCAAGGTGCATTCATTTTGATGAAACCGCAATGAATTAATTACTGCTAAATCACATAAAAATCATACCTTATGCTATCGAGTATAGTGCATACGGCATACGCGTATGCAACACTTAATTTGTCAAATACTTTACATTGACTAGCTCAAAAACTATGATGTCATGGAAAAATTTGGTACAAAGACACCATCCATAGCTTATGCCTTAAATGGAAATATATATAATTATAGAGGTTAACCCTAGGATAATTTTCCTGAGGTACTACTTGATTTGAGATCTTTCACTTTCCTGATATAAAAATAAGCAAAAACATGGTAAGTAAATATTTGATAATAAATGACCAGATACGTTATTTACATGTGATTTTAATGTATCTCAGGACAAGTATCCTAAGGTTAACCTTAGGATCCTTATTCTCATGATTTTATACTTTATTCTAGTTTTTTAAATAAAACCAATTGATACATGTATATATAGTTTATTCAAGTCTTTTTGTTTTTTTAGTAATTATCAAAACCACCTATTTCTAAGATATTTGTGGGTGTACCTCAAGATATGTACAAAAAGTAACTCATTAATTTTAGGGATATTTACAAAAATACCTAACTTTTTGAAAATATCTTAAAGTTGCAAATGAGGTTGCAACGCTGGTGAAAATCGGTTGCAAATGGGGTTGCAAATGTTGCAACCGTATTTTTGAAAAAAGTTTTTGCAACTTGGGTGTTTTTGAAAAAAGCTCTTAATTTTATACAACTTAGTACTACCTCTTTGTGTCGAATGAATGTGCAAGAGCAAACAGTCAGCTTCGCCTCCAGCCATCTTGACAAAATTCTAACGTCAAAGTAGCTTCCTTCATGGGATGTAACAAATACAATTAGAACTAAAGGTAACTGATAGGCGCAAACTTGCGGCCATTAAACAAACTGACTTAACTACAAATGATAAAACAACAAAAATGCCATGGGTTAACCTTCCATGCAAGCTTGAGCTTGCAACTGCTTCATAAAATTCATATCTCTTTCTTTCTCGTTTTGTATTACATGCTGCAACTTCCCGAACAATCCGGTGCTGTATATTCCAATATGTATAGAAGCCTCAGTATATATAATTCTCTCTTATAAATAGGGTTAAATGGCATTTAGGTCACTCAACTGACTGAAAATTTTCAGTTGGGTCATCCAACTCAAAAAACTTTCAATCAGGTCACGTAACAAATAAAAACTTTCAATCAAGTCATTTTACACGTTAAATGACCTTATTTTAATGTCTTTAATGACCTGATTTTATCGTGTTTAATGACCTGATTGAAAGTTTTTAACGTGTTTAATGAGTTAATTGAAAGTTTTTAGTTGTTATGTGACCTGATTGAAAGTTTTTTGAGTTGGGTGACCCAACTGAAAGTTTTCAGTCAGTTGAATGGCCTAACTGCCATTTAACCCCTTATAAATAGCAGTTAATCATGTCCTGTCTATACTAGGTACATGGTGGATTTTTCCAAAATTCCACTCACCCCGTATGTGTAGACAACGCAAAGGAAATTTCCTCATCTCTAGCTGAACCCACACCTATAGCTTCTTGAAATTGATCAGCCATGGATTTTTTCCTCTTAGATTCAGGTATAATATTTTGGTGAAAAACCTATGTGAGAAAACATGACCGGGAATAAATGTCATTAAATTCTGGTTAAAAATTGTAGCGTACAAGCTTTCTCGATAAACCAGTTCATAGAATTGAGACCTTTTCATCACTTGATGTTGATGAATCGGTGTCCAACATATCAAGGGATTTGTCAGCATCTAAGGTCCTATCACCTAATGAACGTAGGTTTCTTTTGACCACAAGCTGCAGCCTTTCTTTGGTTCTACTAATCTGGGCAATAAACAAATGAAGGTTCAACACTTAAAAAGAGGTTAAAACAGGCGAATTTACTAAACTAGATGTCTGACCACTTTAGCATCCCCTTGAGGCAGAGCATTGCTTTCACGGAAGGAATCCAGAAGCACAGCCATTGAGTGTTTGGTACAATTCTCTCCAACCGACACATCATCTTGCACAGCATGAATATTTGACTGCTCTATTCTCCCTCCCTTGAAAAACTCTAGCAAGTCAGACATGGATTGTTCTGCAGTTACGGGTTTAATTGATTCGGATGCTTCAAGCACTGGCATGGAAGTATCAGCGTTGGCATTCTTATGTGACTGCAAATGGAAAGAGAACTTAGGCTTAGCTTTACCTCGAACACCTGCAGTAGATTGGACATTTTACATTAGAGAATGAATTCATAAAGCTTCTGTAGCAACTACTAATTTGATACATGGAATTGGGATGCAACATATATATGGCATTCCTTACCTTTTTTTAGGGAGTGTACTTTCAATTCATTAATATATGAAACGTCTTTCTTTGACAAAAAAACATAGTAGTAACCGACCTCACCCTCCTCCCCTCCCCCCTCTCTCTCACACACACATGCTCACTATATGAACAGAATCAAACAAATAGATGATGATAATATATAGAATAATTCATCTGGAAAAGGTTAGTCACATCACGCATATGCTTTATATGATAAAATTTTGAGTGTACTATGAATGTATAACACCTATAACAAAATTGCGGGAAGTGCAGCAACAAAGTCCAAGTAGCCATAAACCGATGAATTACCTTTTCCGGATTTGCTCAGTTTTGAAAAGATAGCTGGGGATGAGGAGCATATAGCATTTTCGTTTACATGAACCAGTTCCTCAACTTCTCTATTCACTGCAGACCATGCACATTCCTCATCATTCCTAGCAATTCTAGAAACTGGAAAATTAACTTTCTGGAAATTTCCACATCCTGAGGAGATGGATCGCAACAGGAGCATACTATTTTCCTTTATTACCTAGTAAATGCAGTAAAATGCAGATGGTTATATTAAGCATGCAAATACCAGTAAAAGAAAGATTTTACAGTAATAAAACATGACAACGATACCTCCTCATCAGATATGTTCTCTTCATCTGAAGTGCAAGTAGATACCCTATCTGCAAGGCAGGTCAATTGGCGCTCATCATCAACCTCATCTTGTATACAGAATATTTTGTCCCTCTGCGAAGCCATTTGTTCCAAATATCAATTAACAACAGTTACTAAATATAATTGTGTAGCTTCTGAGACATTTTGGTACTTGAAAAAACTAACAAACCTTCTGAGGTGTATTACTTGGCCCGATTACATGTTCAAGTCCACGAGCATCTGTAACATTAAACACTTGTATTTAAAAATTCATATACGTTAAAACATAGGACATATTTAGAGCAGCATTTATTGATTCTCACCCGCAAGGGTCAATTACAAATTGCACCAACAATATAATGCATGTATGCTTATATGGCTCAGGAGTATATAAGAAATGAGACCTACAAAGGCTCTAGTGAACAACCTCTTAGTATCTCAAGCTGTGAAAGAACTTGTCCTCGCCCCTATAAAAGTTCACAATTTACTTTAAGAACACGAGAATATGTACTAGCTATATTTTTTGTCATTGAACATGCCGAGCTAAAAACTAATAATAGGGAAATGTATAGCAGCTAAACAATGTGAAATTCAAATTTCAACAATGAGAATAGTAAAACAAAAAATCAGTTGTGCACATTAATTATAACTAGGAGTACTTTTTTATGAAAACATTAAAAACGAGGATTCATTTGAGGATGACATTTAATCACCCACTTAATTTCTTTGCTGACCTCATCTATAAGTTATATACTATTTGCAATAATAGTTTTAAAGACTATAACTTGCAATACTGAAGTTCACATTTGGTCTGTTTTAGCTAATTCCATGAGGACTTTTTTGTCCAATTCACATATCAACAACTACATTTGTACTATATATGTCTGGACTTTGGTCTGACTCACTAATAAAGCCGTTCAAATAACAATTGGAGTATAAAACCATCCCGGACTTAGCTGAAATAGTTGGGATTTGAATAAATGTAGGACAAAATGTGAACTCCATCAGTGCAAATGGTAAGATCTAAGTTAAGCATTGCAAGTGGTATGTCGGCCAAAGTGCAAGTACACATAATGCACTTTGCTCATATAAGAACCACCTGTCCTTAACTAGTTCACACATTTCCATTCACATCCAAACCTCACAATCCCGAGAACTCCATATATGAAGATGATTAAATCATTTCGCAATTTTCTTAGACAACAAACCTTCGTTTCCGTAGTTTCACCCAAAGATATGCTCCAACCTCCATGCACATTACCCTCACAGTCTTCATCTTCTGGTATAGCAAAAGTTCACCATCAGCAAATAAAATAAAATAAAATTAAAAGCTCCCCAATATAATGTAAAGAGTAAATAATACTTAAATAAACGTCATTCTGCATTTAATCACACTGAATAAAACGAGGTAGGAACAGAAACCATTCGGTCAATTATCTGCACATCTATGCATATCCTTTATTCCACCCCTCACTTCCCCCTTCCACAAACTTTTAGACTAAGCTCCATCGGTTTAATTCTTTCGTGCACGTATAATTTCTTCCTAAAACCACTTAATTACATACGTTTAAATTCTCACACAAGCCCCACATAAGTTTAAATACTCACACAAGCCCCCCGCTGTCACCTCTTATTACCTCGAGGCCTCGGAATATCAGCTACGCTAAAGAAAAGGGACCGCTACGCAACACACATATAACATCAGCTACCCCTAAGCTCTTCTCACACCATTCATCATAGTATAACTTTATCTAACAACTCTAATTTTCTTCAAACAATTAATTCAATTCTCACCACATTTCATTCAAATTAATCAAACGAAACGAAACGACACGAAAAATAAGTTGTAGTAAAAAAACAGAGTGCATAATCTCACCTGAAATACTCTGGTCAGATTCATAATTTTCCTGCACATACAACAACAACGTGTAAACAAACATATGCAATTGAAACAAGAGCCAAACATTTATTAATTTAACAATAAGCTTAATTTGAAATGTTGAAAAAATATACACACATATTACCGGAATTGATTTGTGATGATCCATCCATCTCCGCATCCTTGTTCTTTTTTCTGCAAAATTGAGAGCAGCAGCTTCACTCAAAAAGCCACTGCTGTTGTAGACTTGTAAATTTATGGGAGGTAACAACTATTTTTTTTTTTTTTTGATACGATTTCGGTTCACTAAACTAGTTTTATATTACGAATCATTCAATTAATTAGTAATATATTAATTTTTTACGTATAATAATTTATATAGTAATAAATAAATAAAAGGGTATATATATTATATTTTGATTAATTTCTCATTTTTTTATTATCCTTTCATTTACAAATATTAGATTTTCAACTTAAATACATAATGATAGTTGAATATAATATTAAAAGTTGTTATATATAGAGATTAAGGGTTCGATTCGCGAACAACACCATTTTAATTTAAAATTAGGAAAATGATACATACCCAAAAAATTCTTCAAAATTTTTTCCAAAAGCTTATGTATCATGCCTATCATTCGTAACTTTCCTAACAATAAAATGGGATCTCGCGTGCATTCATATGCGCCACAAATTAAAATGTACCATGTGTCATGCCACATCATTCGATAAAAGTTTTGGGAAAAAATTTGGGAAATTAATACCAAAAAATATTACACTGAAAAGGTTGAAGTTAAGGTTGAAGTTCGATTCCCGCCAACAACATATTAATTTAAATTTTTATACTATATTATAATAGTAGAAATATTAAAAGTTTTGGTATTTGTTAATTTTACTTAATTATCCCTACTTATATATTAATATGTTTTTACTTAAATATCCTTACTTATATCTATTTATATCACTATATTATATTGTCTTATTAAAATTCCTCTTTTTCTAAAAATAGCACGAGCACATATATATAACTACAATAATTGAGTCAAACAATTTAAAAATTTTAAACCAACAAATTTCATATCTTAAAATTATCAATACAAATAAATAAAAAAGTTACAAAAAATCCTTGCATTAAAGAGGTTTTAAGCTAGTAATACTAAAAATTATTATATACAAAAATTTAAGGTTCTAATCCTTTAACATTTATAATATTATACTACAATATAAGCAAATTAAAAAAAAAAATAAAAGTTACCCAACAACATATTAAAATTAACAATTATACTATACCATAAGTAAATTAAAAAATATCAAATATAACCTATGATTTACACCAGCTATAAGCTAGTATGTATCCCCTATATCATAAATCGTGTTGCCAAATTTCATGGGTTTTTACACCCCTACCCTTAAAGTTGTATGAAAATTACAATCACAATGCCATCAAGTCATAACCAAATCCTATTATTCACAAATAATGACAACTCATCCCCTATATCATAAATCCTGTTGCCAAATTCCATGGTTTTTTACACCCCCTACCCTTAAAGTTATATGAAAATTACAATCACAATGACATCAAGTCATAACCAAATCCTATTATTCACAAATAATGACAAATCATTATTGAATTCTTTGCAGACAAAAAAGACAAATAAGGAAAGAGACATAACCCATGTCTGTTACGTGTTTTATTTGAAGCTTGAAAGTGGAAATTTTGAAACCACGACCAGCTGAAAGAGGAGCATTACTGCTGCAGTGTTCTTCCACCACCAGCTACTACTCTCTTCCAATTTTGTCACTTTCCCGGAATGATCAAACCAGAGGCGTGAATTAAGGTACTTTTGTACAACCATTCTACTAATTTCTGGACGGTTCTTTGCAAGCCACACAATTCAAACTTCTCTTTGTCTTCCTCTATGTTTGTCAAGATAGCAGTAGTTGTGGTCTTTGATATGTATTGTTTTAAAATTCACTCTAAAAAAATCTGAGATTGATGAAAGAGGTTCTTTCATCTCTTATTTGCTTCCTTCAATTTTTTGAATCTAATATCTCAAGATACCATAATGCCTAACTTTCTTCCTTTCTTTTGAATTTTTTTAGCTTAATTATAGCCATTTGAGATTGGATAACTTCACATCATTTCAATCTGATCCTGATATGCATTCGAAGCTCTGTGTATTGAGTGATTATACATGTATATTTTAGTTTCTTATGGGATTTTTTATGGGTTTTGTGTTTTGATGTTTTTTTGCAAGAGTTCATGTACTGTTTGTTTTAGGTTATTATGGATTTTGTGTTTTGATCTATTATGTTTTCTTTCCATGTCTATATAGTGTTTATTTTGAATTTTGGTGTCATGTGTTTTTTAGGCATTCATGATAGAAGGAGGGTTAGAAAAGAAGATGGGAACAAAAAGAATCAAACTGCGACAAGGTCTAAAACACAGAATGGTTCAAGGTAATGTAGGTTTGCATCATACTGTTGCCTCATGAATAAATATGATATAGTTTATCTTTGTTCATGACGAATGCATAATAGACTTATATTTGTTGATATTCAAGAAATAATGTATCAAATCCTTATTTAATGCAGGTGAGGTGTTTGGGGTTGCAAACACCCCTTTGCCTAAAAGACGTGTAAATGCTAAGGGAGTGGATTACCATAATCTTACTCCTACTGCTTCATCCATTACTCAAAGGGGTGTACTCACTAATATATCTAATCATCAACCACATTCCACAGGTAGTTGTCTTTAAATCATTTCTTTTATGACACATCATTATGGTGAATGAAAAGAGTTTCTAATGCATGGTGGTAGGGTCTCATACAGATTTGAACCCAACTGTTAATATATCCTTATTTAATGCAGGTGAGGAGTTTGGGGTTGCAAACATCCCTTTGCCTAACAGAGGTGTAAATGCTAAAGGAGTGGATTGCTAGAATCTTACTCCTACTGCTTCATCCATTACTCAAAGGGGTGTACTCAATAATATATCTAATCATCAACCACATTTCACAGGTAGTTATCTTTAAATCCTTTCCTTTATGACACATCATTATGGTGAATAAAAAGAGTTTAAAATTTTTGGTGGCAGGGTCTCCTACAGTTTTGAACCCAACTGTTAGTGTAGTGCATAAAAGAGCAAGAGGCATAATATTGCATCAGAAAATGGTCCAATTTTACTTTGTATAACTTCATATTTTTTCATTCCCAGTACTGTATTACTATGCTATCAGAATTTGATATGATTGTACTATATGAAAGTTTATGTTGACTGTTATATCTCTTACAGTAGCCAGTGGAGTTGAATGTCTAACCACAGAGGAAATAACCAAAAAGAGTAGGCGTAAGATTACACCAAGAAGAATTTGGCAGTATGTATCATATCTGCTTTTATGGTTGTATTCCAATGCATTTAGAATTAAAGTTGATGTGAGTTTTATTAAAAGTAATTTTGAACTCTATGTAAGACTTATTTAAATAATTTGGCAGTATGTATCATATCTGCTTTTATGGTTGTATTCCAATACATTTAGAATTTTCTAGATGCTCGAAAATTTACATTGCCAATAATATAGTTTAAAGTAAAGCTTATTTTCCAACTTCAATATATGGGTGTTGTAATTTTTGAAAAATAACTGAATGACCCGAAATAATAATTATGTAAACCATAATCAAATTCACATCATTTTATAATCCACATTCAATCAGTAAAAGGCCACTTCAAATATTATATTATAACAAACTTATAGGAATAAATGGAAGAACAAAAGAGGACCAGAACAAATTTAAACATTCCAACTTAAATTATAAAAGCTTAAAAATAAAGGATCCCACCGTCTATGTTTACAATAGCATGACATATATAGTACGCCCAGTCCATAAGACATCGATAATTAATTTTTAACATGTTCAAAATATAATATTAAAATCTTTATAACTATCATAATTTGTCTTCTAATTGTCTACATTCGTTTTTTTATATATCATTGTTTATTTAAAGACGCAACGAAAATTTTAAGTGTAATGTCAACGACGTATAATATTTAATTGATTTTCAATTTTGTATTGAATATAGCAAAATGACTCAAAAATAATAAAATATTCAAAATAATGAAGCCGAAGTATAGCGGGCAACATACTAGTAATTATACATTAAAAATGATTGGTTTTAATGATACCGACGTACCGTATACACAAAGTATATATTTTCAGTTTTGCTTTGTTAATAACATGTTTTATTTTTTTTTTGAGTATAAGATTTTGGTCAGGCAGGACAAATCGCACATATATCGATTGTAAGTAATCATCATTACAAGGTATTATCTACATTGGTTAGATCAACATCCATTTATAGCTCAACACCGCCATGCCTATTTGTAGCGAGCCAACGACTCTATTGAGCGAACCAACACGCCTAGGTTTTGCATAAATCAGTAAATAGATCGAATCCACCATCCTCTAAAGAGCAAGTACCTCTCCCAACAAATTACGTGTTGGAGGGGAATCAAAGCCTTAACCTTATTACACAAGGTAAAATCATTGCCAAATGCGCTAGAGCTCATTGGCATAACAAATTTTATTTCAATTCCTTTTAATGTATTCTAGATTTGAGATTAACCATAACTTAATAATAAATAGAAAAATGATCATCCAATTTTTTTAATTAAATACAATACAACTTAAAAATCAGGTCTGATTCTCTACACATTCCTTTTCAAAGTGTAAATCATTTTTTCCAAAATTACTAATTAATTTTCTGCACTTTTTCTGTCTTTGCTTCTTCAATTTTTCATTTTTATTTTTTCTCCTTCTTTCACCCTTCCTTTTAACCAAGTTGTGTAAATTAATTTGATTTTAGGAAATGGTTGACAAAAGTGTAAAGCAAGTACATAAATTGGTAAAGTCTGATCCCTTTCAATTTCTTCTTACATGTGGTTTTAATTTTGAACATGAGTCGCGTTGATTGGTTCTGTTAATCTAGATCTCATACCTCTTACTTCCACATGTCAATCCTTCTCGTAAACACTTGAAGCAAATTAAAAAGCTCCCCTCCATTATTCTTACCAATCAAAAAATTTCCAAACATGGTGAGGCTATGAAACATACTGAGGCTATCACATGGAAATTTCAAATATTACAAATTTTACATTCAGAATTCAATTTGTTTTGGGAAATTACTTGTATTTTCTTGGAAAGCATTGAAAATTCGTTTATATTAGGTTTATAGGGATTGTAGAGACAACATATCATAACATATTATCGTATAGAATAGATTTAGAGATAGCCGTACTTTGGAGAGAAAAGGGAGAGAAACACTTTGAAAGGGAGATTGGAAGAAGAAGTGAAGGGATTCATCCTCATTTTGAGAAGCTTTTAAAGTTGTACTCTTCGTACTTTAATTCTTAAACTCATGGTTTGTGTTATATATATATATATATATATATGTTTTATTAAATCATGAGTAGCTAATCCCCACCCTAACACTAAAAAATTATTCACCATCTGTCAAGTTTTCTGAAAATCCACCTAATTATGAAACATTTGCAGAATTTCGGAAACTTATTTTTCCTCGGCTTTGGCCATTTGTATCAAACAAACTTAATAAACATTTTCTTCCATATATTTTTATGGGGTACTCATCATGTCAAAGTTCATGTTATTGTCTCATTTCATCATTTTATATTTAATAGTTGATGATATCTTTACATCAACACTTTTTTCCATATTCCAGTCATTCCCTTTTTCTGAATTTGGATGGATGGTGCATATTGACATACTTGTGCATGCACAACCCATGCACAAGTGGTCCAATATTGTCTACTATCTCTTCACCACATTCTTCTCCAATAAATCTAAATCCTCCACCAAACACTACTCCATCTCCTCCACCATCCCATACTCGAAGAAACCCAAAAAAGGTTTAGAACCCTTCCTCTGTTTCTGCATTTCATTTTCTATTTGGCCTGCTTCAAACAAAATTATAAATTCTAAAAAAGGGTCGGTCAATAGCATAGCTCTTTCTTTCCCCGGTCTCCTTTCGAAGTTTCGAATATTCAACTTCTGTGCAATCCACCAATTTGAGTCCAAAGATAATATATAAGCTTTGAGAATCCAACTGAGTACTAGGCTCTTTTACACCCTGCTCCCGAGTTTTAAAAAGGAACGAAAGCAAGTGAAAGTGAAAGCAAATAACAAAATTTTCACTCCTTTTTTGCTCCCGAGTTTTTTTTAGGGAAGGAAGCAAGTGATTTGGGATGAAAGTTTTATAAGTTTTCTTCCCAAAACTTTCACTCCAAAAGTGGGATGTAGCAAGTTAATTAAAAACATTTGAAATTACAAATATACCCTTATCATTTAAATGAAAACATTTTATATTTAAGGATTGAATTGTAACTTAACAATTATTTCCATGCTTTCCTTCCAACTCGGGAGCATGTTAATGAAATCAATTTCACTCTACAATTTTTCAAACTCGGGAGCAAGTGAACGAAACATATTACTTTCCCTTTCACTTACTTCCTCTTGCATTCATTTACTTTCGCTACTTAAAAAACTCGGGAGCAAGGCGTTAGGAAGTCTATGATACTCACCGGACTCAAAATCTAAATGATGGTTTGGTTTTAATTGCCTTTTGAAAATACAACTGAGTACTAGGCTCTTTTTCCTTGACAAATGGTTGGCCCAATTAATGCCAAAACCAACTGATATTCATTGTACCGCACCTAAGAGACTCAGGCATTATCTAAAAGGTACTTTAGATTATGAGGTTATTCTACATCGTAATTCTCCTCCTCAACTTCTAGCCTTTTATGATGCTGATCGGGTTGCTAGCTGATCGGAAAGTTATATTTCTATTACTAGCTACATTATTTATACTCACCGAAATTCTTTGTTATATAACTCGTACAAATAGAAATGTGTAACATGTTCACTTTGAAGCATGTTCTTCCACGAAAGCTGGGTGTCAAGCTATTGCTTCTACAACTACATAATTGATGTGGTTAAATCTCTTTTTCAACTAGGAACTCTTTAATCTGTCAACATATCTTACCCATTGATCAACTAGCAGATTCTTACAAAACCTCTACCACAAACCCGTTTTCATGATTTACTTTTGAAGATTAGTATAGGTGAAGGTCATTTGTATAAAATGTAAATCTTAACTATATTGAGTGTGTTTAATTCCATGTATCTCTCATTTTTTATTTGTTGTTAGCTAAATATATTATTTACTGTTAGCACTAAGGGTTCAATATAAACAGCTGGCCGTTATCTCTGAGTACTATGTACAGTGGGGTCCAAAAGACTGTTATAATTGTTTTGTAATGTAGTGAGGAGCTTCATTAATATAAGGGGATGTAGCCTTCTTTTCTAGACAATAATAATAATATGTAACCCTTTCTTTTTGTGTCAATGAGAATGTTATATGTCTTTCTCTTCAAGCTTCTCTTTCTCTGTTTTACTATCTGTCTAAAACTCCATTGTTAAGAAAACTATTATGGTATCAGAGCTGAACCTCGATTCTAGATCTAACCCACATACTCACCTACTCTGTTAGATCAGTATCTTCATACGTTTGAGATCTATCCATGGCGACAACACCAATATCTTACTCTGCGGCGGCCACTAGCAACTCCACCGTGGGGAGTCTCTCTACTACCATTGATCCTTTACATCCGTACTACCTTCACCCATCTAATAACCCAGGTATGACCCTTACCAATATCACTCTAAATGAGAATAATTACTCACAATAGAGTAGATCTATGGAACTCACCTTGTCTGCTAAGCTTAAGCTAGGCTTTATTGATGGTAGTTATACTAAACCTGCTGCAAACTCTATCTTGTTGGTTCATTGGAATCGTTGTATCATATGGTTATCTCCTGGATATTAAATGCTGTTACTAGTGATATCAGGAATAACATTGTTTATATGAACTCTGCTAAATCTATTTGGGATGATCTTGCTGTTAGATATGCCCAAAGTAATATGCCCAAACTGTTTAATCTACGTAAAGAGTTGAGTCAGCTTACTCAAGGGAACCTTTCGGTAGCCTCGTATTTTACCAAGTTTAAAACCCTTATTGATGAACTTGATTGTTTAACCTCTAAACCGTCCTGTACTTGTGCTAAATGCACTTGTGACATTAATTCCAAACTCGATTCCTACGAACAATCTGGAATTCTTACCCAATTCCTTATGGGTCTTAGTGATCAATTCACACCCATTCGAGGACAAATCCTTATGATGAAACCCATTCCAACCTTGAGCCAGTCTTACTCCATGTTACTTCAAGATGAGAACCAATGGGAAGTGTCTGTGGTCTCTCATTTGAATTCCAACAACACGGCCCTATCTGCTAGATACAACCCCACTCGCCACTCTCAACCTAGAACAGATACTCCTACCTTTAAACCTTCTTTAGGATTCAAGAAGCCTGGTACTGAATCTTCAGTTGTGTGTGAGTTTTGTCACTTGGCTGGTCACACCAAGGAAAAGTGTTATTGTATTCATGGCTATCCCTCATGGCACAAACTCTTTGAAAAACCTAAACCCAAGCCCAAGTTTGGTAATCTCCGAGCTATGAGTGCAGCTCAACCACCTGCTAATGAGCACTTCATTCTGGATTCAGGGAAACATGCTGCTCCTGGTGACTCTGTCTCAACTGCATCCAACAAAGACAATTGTGGTTTGTCAGAGACTCAATACAACCAGCTAATGCAGATGGTGTAAGCTAATATGACGGCCAGTCAGTTGGATAATCAGAATTCTATCAACTCGGTGCAATTTGCAGGTACCTTTCTCTATAAAAGTAATAATGTTTCTGAAGTTCAATCCTATTTACAAAATGAATGGATATTAGACTCTGGAGTTACTCATCATGTTACTCTACATGTTCACAAGTTAACTAAGGCTTGGCCTTATCATTCTCAACTTCACCTACCTAATGGCCAAACTGCAACAGTTACCCACATTGGCACCATTCATCTTTCTTCAGACATCATACTTGAATCTGTTCTTTGTGTGCCATCATTTATTTATAACTTACTCTCCATTCATAAAATCTTGTCTTCCTCCACTTCTACAATATCCTTTACTAACTCTGGTTGTACTCTCGAGGACCTTACTAGGAGGAAGGCAACAGAGATTGGTAGACTCAAGGATGGATTGTACTTGTTAAATTCCAGTCAAATTTCATTTAAAAAGTGTATTGAAAACACACCTTCTTGTAATAATGTTGTTTCAAATTCTGTATCAGTTGACATTTTACATGCCAGACTTGGTCATGTTCCTCTTAAAGTTTTAAAACTCCTTGATATTGATTGTCCTTTGCATGAGTTATCTACCTGTGATACTTGTCATCTTGCTAAACAACATAGAATAAAATTTGATAAAAGTCTCTCTGAAACCTTGTCTTTGTTTGACTTAATACATGCTGATTTATGGGGACCCTATAAGTGTAAAACTCTAGGCAATTGTGCCTATTTTCTTACTATTGTTGAAGATAAATCTTGAAGCACCTGGACATTTCTCTTGGTTGATAAAGCTCAAGTTCCCAATTTGCTTCAAGAATTCATTGAGCATGTTAAAACTCAGTTTGCTGTCACTCCTAAAGTTCTCAGAACCGATAATGGAACTGAGTTTGTTAATAAGGATTTAAGTAAAATTTTAGCTAAGAATGGATTAGTTCATCAAAAATCTTGTGTTTATACCCCTCAACAGAATGGCACTGTTGAAAGGAAACATAGACATCTCTTAAATATAGCTCGAGCCTTGAGAACTCATGCTGGTTTACCTCTTCACTTCTGGGGTGATTATCCTATGACAGCCACCTACTTGCTTAACAGAACACCTACACCTCTTTTACGGTAAAGCCCCTTATGAAATTCTATATAGTACACCTCCTTCATACTCTGATCTTCGAGTGTTTGGTGCTCTTTGTTATGCTACCATTTTACCTAAACCTCTTGATAAATTCAGCCCTAGAGCCATTAAAGGAGTATTCCTTGGTTATCTATATGCTACCAAAGGATATAAAATTCTTGATTTGAATACCAGAAAGGTCTTTATATCCAGAGATGTTCAATTTATTGAACATTCTTTTCCCTTCAGAGACATGCCATCTCATCAAGATGATTGGTGGTTTCCTCAACTTAATCAATATACTGATATAGAACTTGTACAGATAGAAGATCCTATTATTTCAGATGATCACTCAACACCAGATATCCAAAATGAGGATTCTACTGAGAATCTACAAACCTCTTTAACTCCACCTCAACCAAATGTTCCATCCAGACCTGTTAGATAAAAACATGTCCCTGTTAAATACAAAGATTATGTTGAAGTTCCCTTTCACAGTAATCAAGTTCAGCATAGCACTGTTCCCACCTTTTCATCCTCATATACATCCTTTATCGCCAATGTAGCTAAAATTCTTTAACCATATACCTATCAATAAGCTGTTCAGTATCCTGAATGGTGCACAGCAATGTTAGTTGAACTGGCAGCTTTGGAGGCCAACAAGACCTGGGTTGTTACCCCTTTACCAAAGAATAAGAAAGTTGTGGATTGCAGATGGGTCTACAAAGTTAAATATCTTCCAGATGGCTCAGTTGACAAATATAAGGCTAGATTAGTAGCCAAAGGATTCACTCAAACGGCAGGGGTAGATTACTTTGAAACCTTTGCTCCTGTAGTTAAAATGGCAACCTTAAGAAATGTGTTAGTTGTTGCAGCTATGAAGGGGTGGAATTTAACTCAATTGGATGTCAACAATGCCTTCTTGCATGGTGATTTGGAGGAAGAAGTCTATATGACCTTACCTCAAGGCTTTTATCCACCCTCACAAGTATTACAACAACATGCTTCTCAATATCTGGTCTGTAAGATTATTAAAACTATCTATGGCCTTAAACAGGCCCCTAGGAAATGGCATCTTAAACTTGCAGCAACATTGATCAGATTTGGTTTCAAACAGTCTCAAAGTGATAATAGCATGTTTGTGTTCACTACTTCCTCAACCATCACCATCCTCCTTGTTTATGTGGATGATATGGTGCTTACTGGTAGTGATAATCAAATAATGGATTCTGTCAAAACCTTTCTTGCTTCTCAGTTCAGTATTAAAGACCTTGGCCATCTTAAGTACTTTCTAGGAATTGAACTGGCTAGGTCTTCTGCTGGAATCTATCTACATCAACATAAATACACTCAGGATTTACTGGAGGATGTAGGCCTAAGCAACAGTAAAGCTTCCATCATCCCTATAGAGCAAAACCATGGGCTGATGTCTGATACTCAGGATCTGCCAGATATTACTGATGTTTCTTTGTATAGAAGAATGATAGGAAGGCTCATATATCTTACTATCACCAGGCCAGACATTATCTACACAATTAATAATTTGGCTTAGTTTATGTCAAATTCCAAAGAATGCCATCTTCAAGCAGCAGTTAAGCTTCTTAAATATCTTAGAGGTACACGTGGGCAAGGAATTCTATTGTCAGCAAATGCCAACTTCAATTTACATGCTTATTGTGATGCTTATTGGGGAACTTGTCAAATTACAAGAAGGTCTATTACAGGTTATTGCATAACTCTTGGGGATTCTTTAATTGCCTGGAAAAGCAAGAAACAGGCCACAGTCTCTAGATCTTCAGCAGAGGCTGAGTACAGGGCCATGGCTGATACCACATATGAAATCACCTGGTTACAAGCTTTACTCTAAGATTTACATGTTACAAACACTGCTCCTGCCATTCTGTAATGTGACAATCAGTCAGCTTTACACATAGCCTCTAATCCAGTGTTCCATGAGAGAACAAAACATATCGAAATTGACTGCCACCTAGTAAGAGAAAAACTTCTGAAAGGAGCCATTACTACTACCTATCTTCCAACTCTCCAACAGCCAGCTGATCTCCTCACCAAGGCTCTGGCATCTAAACACCTGTCTTACCTTCTTTCCAAGCTAATAGTTGTCAACTATTTTCCTCCTCCTACCTTGAGGGGCAATGTTAGCACTAAGGGTTCAATACAGACAGCTGGCCGTTATCTCTGAGTACTATGTACAGTGGGGACCAAAAGGCTGTTATAATTGTTTTGTAATGTAGTGAGGAGCTTCCTTAATATAAGGAGCTGTAGCCTTCTTTTCTAGACAATAATAATAATATGTAACCCTTTCTTTTTGTGTCAATGAGAATGTTATCTGTCTTTCTCTTCAAGCTTCCCTTTCTCTGTTTTACTATCTCTCCAAAACTCCATTGTTAAGAAAACTGTCATTTACCAACTTAATTTGTATTCCCTTATAGTTGATGTATATAATTAGCAATGTCATGTTTCTGTTTATATTTTTTGATGTGTGCCTATGTAAAGGCTAAGTAAATAAAATGAATAATTGATTTCTTAGTCATTTATAAACAAATTAGTTAGTTTGGTTCAAGATTTCAGTTAAAGAAGTTCAAATTTGAAATTATTATTCAGACTTGTACATGTAAAAACTAGCAAAACTAACTAGTAGTCTCGTACTCAATCGCATTTCTCTAGTTTAATAAGAGTACTTGAATTCTTTTTTCGTCAAACATGCTCAAGTTTATTTGTCTTCTTATCAATCACTACCTTATGTTATAGCCAAAATTCAGTTCGGGTATTCTAAAAATGGATTTGGGTCAAATACGGGTTTAATTTGGGAAATTCTATGTTAAATTAAGGATTTGGGGAAAATAGAGAAGTCAGGCCGCGCCCTATCTTGCTCAATAAAGAGGGCGCACCCTAAATGCTAAAAATGATGATAAAGTTGATTTTCCAAGAGCCATTGAAGAATTCTATTTTGGGATTCCAATTAGGCTGGGATTTCAGGAGTTATTGAAGAATTCCCTCCTCTCGTATCTCAGGAGGGGGATGTCCGTCGCAGAAGGCCTCCAGGGGTTTGCCTGGATATAAGGACCCTTCTTAAACATTAAGGGCGCGCCCTAAGGTGGAAAGATGGGGACTTTCTGGTGTGTGCTTTGGGAGCTCTGTTCCTGTATTCAATGGGCGCACTCTCATTGGGGAACTTCAGAGTAATCCTGCACTTTGCACCCAAAAGCTCTGGATCACCTGTCCTACTATCTGGTGGGTGCTTCTCATTCGGGGGACAGGGATGCGTTTTGCACTTGGGGTAAACCATGGCTATACCTGCATCCTTGAAATCAAGAAATAGCTTGTAGCAGATAGGACTAGTCCTCGACGGGGGAAGTTTCCTTATCCGTGAAGTCTTGAGATCTTGGATGAGTCTTGGGCCTTTGTGGTTAGGCCTCATAGTAGAACATTCCGGATGCTGGACCTACAATCCAAGCCCATTTGGGTTTCTTGCTTTCCAAGAACTACGTATGGCTTGATCCCCTATAAATACCGGGGTACGTAGGCCGATTGGGGGGTTGGAAGTCGAGAGCTCTGAAATAGCAGTCACTAACCCTATCAATCTCAGCCACCAATTACGTTCAACAACCACACACCACCGTTTTCTCCGGAAAAGAATCGCCGCATCAAATCTTGTTTCCGGCGACGTACCTCGAATTTTGTTGTTCCCAAATTCCTCCGTCAACAAATTGCCGCTAGAAGGAGGGGAGCCAATCAAGATCTACATCTTAGGAGGAAAAGATGTCTCACAATCATGGCAAAGGTTCTCGAGAAGAAGATGGTTACGATTCTGATGACAGCTTGGGAGATAACCAAGAGCGTCATGAAGCTTATGTTCCGGAAAATGTTGCTGCTCCTCCGCGACATCATGGAACTCCGGCCGCCATCGGTGGACAGCCGCCCGTTCTTATCAGTAATTTGGCATTAATGGAACAATTGTATGTTATGCAAGATGCCATAAATAGTTTCGGGGCGAGATTAGGTTCTATGGAGGAAGAGCAAGAATCAAGGAGAAAATCTCGGAGTATCCCACGAAATCATCGCCGATCAGGGAAATCCCCTCAGATCGAGGAAGATTCTCGAAGGAGGGAGGAAAATCAGAAAAGGAGATTTCAGCTGGTCACTCCTCGAAGGTTAGATTATTCTGATCCTATTGTTGAACATCCTAGTGAAAATAACTCTGAGCGCAGGTTGTTGAATCCTCAAGAGAGGGCGCGCCCTCATCCTCACCGTTCAGGGCGCTTTCCTAGTGAGATTCAATTCGATGAGGAGCAAATGGCTAGAGAGAGGAGGGATTTTGCCAGCTTGAAGGAACGCCTTGGAGTAAGGCTTAATGATGACGATTTGTGGATGGTACTCCTCGAGCTTCAGAAGAAAGACAAATATATGGAATCGAGGCCCCATGATTCACAGCGCGTGCCCCCTGATAACAAGTCGAGGCCCCTTGGACATGAGCGAGCCCTTCCACAGAGTCATGATCCACAGCGCGCGCCCCCTGACAACAGGTCGCGGCCCTTGGACATGAGAGAACTCTTGATCGAAATGATAATCCACAGCGCGCGCCCCCTGTTCATAGCAGGTTGCGGCCCCTTGGATTTGAACAAGCTCCTCAGCGTGATAACACTGGAAGAAGGAACCGTGATAACGGTGATAGAATAATGGATTGGTATCAGGGAAAAGGGCGCTCCCGTAATCAGGGCGCGCCCTCAGGTGGAAGATCCCCTCGTATCCATCAAATTCCCTCAAGCACCTCCAGTGAATCCAGGTCGAGGATGCACCCTCACTCAGGGGAACAATATCAGAGAGGTTCTCAAGGAAATTCGCAACTTCATGAAAATCCTGAGGGTCAGCAAACTCAGACTCAAGAGAATGTGATTCAACCACCAGCAGGGGTTCAAGGAGACATTCAGACAGCGGCTCCACCGCCGCCTCCACCCCAGGGGGGTACTCAAGCTGTGGAACAACCAAATATCCAGAATTTTCCTGGAGTAGGAACATTCAATGTGGATGATTTAAAGAAACTCCTTGCCCACCTGGATGGAGGAAGAGTATCTGCAACTGCGCCAACATCCTCTCCCTTCTCGACCGAAGTTAGAGAGGCGCAACTCCCTGTTGGGTATAGATCAATGACAAATTATTTGCGATTTCATGGAAATGCAGACCCTATGGAATTTCTTGGACATTTTGATATCGAGATGGATGTCCATCAAGTTACAGAATTGGCTAGATGTCAATTGTTGGCGGCAACTTTCAGGGAGAGTGCTCAACAATGGTTTCAGAAGCTTGGTCCAGGAGTAATTACATCATGGCAGGTGATGAGGAACTTGTTCTTGACTAAGTTCCAGGCCGCAGTAAAATATGCTCCCCCAGTCACAACCTTGGCCAATATCAAGCAAAGGGAAGGAGAGAGTTTGCAATCCTATTTTAAGAGATTCAACTCGGAATCCACTATGGTGAGAGGGGCAACAGATGAAACAGTCAAGAGTTTCCGGATAGCCGGATTGTCAGTAGGAACCGATTTCTGGAAACACCTTCAAGGACGGGATCCACCTACGTTGGTTGATGTGTTTGCACAAGCTGAGTCTTTCAAAATTGTGGAACAATCCTTGGCAGATAACCGAAAAACTGACAATCAGAACAGTTCTAAGGGTAAGGCTGGTAAGAGGAAGGATGGGTCTCCTAGTCCTACTCGCCGTATAACAACTGGTGCAAATCGGGTGAATATAGCTGAAGCTGGAAGGAATTGGGGTCCACCTGATACATACACTTACGATCAAAGGCCAGGTAACTATACTCCTTTAGCAGCTTCTATTGAACACATCTTTGAGGTGAATAAGAACAAAGGATTCTTCAGAAGGCCGGAACCATTGACCTCTTGGTAGAGTAAAGATAAGAAGAAGTATTGTGAATTCCATGAATCTTCGGGGCATAACACTCATGAATGTCGTCAGCTCAGGGAGGAGATTGAGGATTTGATTAAGGAAGGATACCTGACAGAATGGATTGTTAGGGAGGTGAAGAAGCATAAGGAGAATCTTGATAGAAGGGATGGAGGGCGCGCCCTCCACGGAGATGGTAAGCCCGAAGAGAAAAAATTTGTTAAGGAATGGAGTATTCATGCTATCTTTGGAGGACATCACCTGGGTGGTGATAGCAATCATGCTATGGAAAGATATGCTAGAGAAGCAAGATACAGGCCTCTCACAAATGTGAACAGTTTGGAGCTAAGGCCGCCCAAATTGTTCAAGGGAGAATATGCAGATATTACTTTCACTGAAGAAGAAGCTAGATGGGTACATCATCCACATAATGATGCTCTGGTGGTGGCAATTCAGATTGGTTCCAAGAATTTACATCGGGTTTTTGTTGACAATGGAAGTTCGGTGAATATCCTGTATTACAGCACTTATAAAAAGCTGGGACTTCTAGATAAGGATATGATTCAAGACAATTGATGGATCTATGGTTTTTCGGGCGAATCTGTGAAAGTCTTGGGAGCCATCAAGCTACCGGTAACCCTTGGGGAAGGAGTTCTTTCTGTAACTCAAATGATGGATTTTATGATTCTGAATGTGGAATCGTCGCATAATGCCTTGGTAGGGCGCCCCTTGTTGAAGGAAATGAAAGTTGTGACCTCCATTTATCATCTTGCGATGAAGTTACCTACACCAATGGTGTGGGGACTATAAGGGGTTCTCAACATGATTCCAGAGATTGTTATCAAAAAGCAATCAAAGGGTTTAGGAGACAAGGTGGAGGGTACGCCCTGACTGGTGATAATTCAGGAATCATGAGCATTGCTCCTAGAGAAGTTAAAACTCATTATCTCATCCAGGAGCCAGAAGAAGAAGTGCCTCTTTACAGGGTACGCCCATAAGAAGATGTCCCAGTTCTTGGCGATCTTCAAGAAGGAATTCTGGAAGAAATTGAAGAAGATTCAGAGGACATAATCTCCATCAACATCCGAGGTGAACAAGTTGAAGGAAGGCAAATGTTACTTGAAGGCTTGATGCATACCCTTGTTGAGGAAGACTTCCCTCTTAAAGAGGACGCGCCCTCCAAGGATGAAGCACCAATCGAAGATCCTCAGAATTTTTATTCCGACCTTGATCCTAGAACACCGCAGCTGGTTGAAAAGACTGGCCCTGCAGAGGATACAATTTCAATTTTGGTAGATGAAAAGGATCCAACTAAGGTTCTAAAGATTGGATCACAGTTGAACTCCAAGTTAAGAGGCATGCTCACCAACTTCCTTTTAAACAATCTGGATGTTTTTGCTTGGAGTCATGCTGACATGGTTGGAATTGATCCAGAGGTTATGTGTCATCGTCTGAATATAGATCCTACCAAAAAGGGAATCCGCCAGAAACGCCGGCCAGTGAGTGGAGAGAGAGCCATATCATTGAAAGAAGTGGTGGATAGACTTCTAGATGTTGGGCTGATCAAGGAGTCATATTATCCAGATTGGTTGGCTAATCCAGTTCTCGTGAAAAAACCAAATGGAAAATGGAGGACTTGTGTGGATTTCACTGATCTGAACAAGGCATGCCCGAAGGATAGCTTTCCACTCCCGAGGATTGATCAGTTGGTGGATGCCACGGCAAGACACGCTCTTTTAAGTTTCATGGATGCTTACTCGAGTTACAACTAGATCCCCATGTATGAACCGGATCAAGAACACACTTCCTTTATTACGGATCGAGGATTGTATTGTTATATTGGGATGCCTTTTGGGTTGATTAATGCTGGCGCAACCTATCAGAGGTTGGTAAATATGATGTTTAAAGATTTGATAGGGAAAACCATGGAGGTATACGTGGATGACATGTTTGTTAAGTCCTTAAAAGCAGAGGACCATGTAAAGCATTTTGGATAGATGTTCGAGATTTTGAGGAAGTTTAGGATGAAGCTGAATCCTCAAAAATGTGTCTTCGGGGTAGAGTCCGGGAAGTTTCTAGGATTTATTGTCAATCATCGTGGAATCGAGGCAAATCCAGCAAAAATTATAGCTCTTCTTGACATGAAGTCCCCATCTAGTGTGAAGCAAGTTCAGAGTCTCACGGGAAGGACAGCTGCTCTTAATCGTTTCGTATCAAAATCATCGGATAAATGCAGAGAATTCTTCAAAGCAATTAAGGGGGTAGCCAAGGATTTTGTATGGACTTCCGAATGTGAGGAAGCTTTTCAGATAATAAAGGAGCACCTGGGAAATCCTCCACTTTTAGCTAAGCCTGTGGAAGGAGAGACGTTAATTTTATACTTGGCCGTTTCGGAACATTCCATCAGTGCGGTGTTGGTAAGAGAAGAAGTTGATCATCAGTCTCCGGTTTATTATGTGAGTAAGCGTTTGCTCGATGCGGAAACCAGATACACTAGCATGGAGAAGTTGGTCTATGCCTTAGTTCTGGAATCCAGGAAGCTTCGACCTTATTTTCAAGCTCACAAGATTGAGGTTCGTACGGCATATCCTTTGAGGGGATTCTCCATAAGCCGGAAACCTCTTGTCAAATGTTAAAATGGGCAATCGAGTTGGGACAATTTGATTTGGAATATACTCCAAGGACTGCTATCAAGGGTCAAGCTCTAGCTGATTTCATTCTTGAATTCGAGTCAGAAAATGAAGAAAAATCGATTGTATTGGTTGAGCCTGAAATTCCACTTAAGAGGGCGAGCCCATTTGAAGAAGTTCCTCAACCTTGGTGGAAGTTACAAGTAGATGGAGCTGTCAATAATGGGGGGCTGGAGCAGGTGTAATCTTGTTTACCCCCGAAGGGAATCAACTCATGAGTGCCATTCACTTCAAATTTCAAGCAACCAATAATGATGCAGAGTATGAAGCCTTGATTAATGGGTTGAAAATGGCATTGGAGATGAAGGTAGTAAATCTTATTATATTAAGTGATTCAGAATTAGTGGTTGGACAGGTAAAGGGTGGATTTCAGTGTAGAGGTCCAAGGATAGAGCTTTACATGAGGTGCGCTCAGCGGTTGATCAAAAAGTTCCGAGAAGTACGGGTAGAGTGTATTCCACGGGATGAGAATTGTAGCGCAGATGTGTTAGCCAAGTTAGGGTCCCAAAAAGATGCCATGCTGTTGGGAACAGTTCCTTTGCAAATTCAAGAAGTACCTAGTATTCCAGATATAGAAGTCATGGAAGTGGAATCAACTCCACATGTTACTTGGATGACTCCCATTCAAAAATATATCCAAGGAGGTATACTTCCAAGTGAGAAGCTTGAGGCAAGGCGGCTTCAATATCAAGCGGCTAGATTTGTGGAATATGATGGAATATTATATAAGAGGGGTTTCAATCAACCACTTCTCAAGTGCATAGATGGAGATGAATGTAATTACATCCTTAGGGAGATTCATGAAGGGATTTGCGGAAATCACTCGGGGGGTGGTTCGTTGGCAATGAAAGTGTTAAGGCAAGGATATTATTAGCCTACCTTGAAGAAGGATGTTACGAGTTTGTTAAGGCATGTGACAAGTGTCAGAGGTTTGCCAACTATTCTACCAGCCCTGCTACTACCTTGACTTCTTTAATGAGTCCATGGCCATTTGCTATGTGGGGAATAGATCTCATTGGAGAACTCCCTAAAGCTAAGGGAGGTGTGAAGTATGCTGTTGTTGCTGTGGATTACTTTACCATGTGGGCGGAAGCAATGCCCTTGGCCACCATTACTGCAAGGAAAATTCGAGATTTTGTTTTTAACTCTATTGTGTGCAGATTTGGAATTCCATATAAACTTGTGTCGGATAATGGGAAGCAGTTCGATAGTAGAGAGTTACAGAAGTTGTATGATGACTTGGGGATAAAGAAAGAATTTGCAGCTGTGTATCATCCTCAAAGTAATGGGCAGACAGAGGCTATCAACAAAATAATCAAGCATACCTTGAAGACGAAGTTGGAAGAAAGCAAGGGGAATTGGCCTGAAGAACTTCCCATGGTGTTATGGTCATACAACACAACTCCGAGAACTACTACTAGAGAGTCTCCTTTTGTGTTGTCTTATGGATGTGAGGCGATGGTTTCGGTAGAAATTGGAGCGGGATCATTCAGGAGAGATTTCTATGATGAAGAAACCAATATGGTAAATCAAAGGCTGGGTCTGGATTTTTTGGAAGAAACAAGAACCAATTCACAGCTGAGGTTGGCAACTTACCAGCAAAGGGCTGCAAGGTATTATAATCGAAAGGTGAAGACCCGTGTTTTTAAGGTGGGTGATTTGGTTCTTCGGAAGGTCATGCCAAATACAAGGGTAGCTGCTCATGGAGTCTTTGGTCCTTACAAGATCAAATCTATCATTTGGGAAGGCACTTATCACTTAGAAGACTTGGATGGTAACATGATTCCAAGGGCATGGAATGCGGAGCATTTGAAGAAGTATTATCAATAGGGTGCGGCTTCGGCCCCCTATTTTATGAAGGCTTATATTTAAGTTATAGACTAGTATCAATAATTCTTCTCCTAGTCTAGGGGGGTAGTGTATATATGCCTTCCTTAGAGTTAGTCGAGACTTTCTGATTTTTATACTTTTCAATAACCATTCTCCTTAGCTAGGGGGGTAGTATTCTTACACCTTCCCTTGTTCTGAAGAGACTCAAGTTTAATGAAGATTTTCATATTTTTTCAAGATTTTTAATGTATTCGAAGATTGTTAGAAGAATATTTGTTGTTGAAATACAAAAGGCCACGCCCTAATTCAATAGGGCGCGCCCTACGTTTACTCTGAAGAATTTACAAGTGTTTTTAAATAAGCTTATTCATTAGTACTCGAAGAAATTCAATTTGGAGGCCGCGCCCTAGTGTATAAAGGCGCGCCCTCAGTTTACATACAATAATGACTTGGAGATTTACCTTGAAGATATGTTTTAAATGAATGATAATTTAAAAGGATTTCAAGAAAGTCGCCCTAATATATTAGGGCGCGCCCTCTATAATCAGGGTCGTTGGCTAGGAATCCAAGAAGATAAAATTCAAAACCAGCTTGGAAATTACGATCTTCCATAGCCTGCTTTTCATCCTTCCAACAGTCAGATTTTTCGATTTCGAGGGCATCCCGCTGCGCTTTCAAGTCTTCATTATCTTTTTCAAACTTATCATTCTTGTCGGCCAGGAGTTGGCGATGGTCAACAGCGTCTTACAAATCATGTTTGAGATCTTGAATAGTAGCATCCCTGGAGTCACATTCTTTTTTCCATTTGTTGTCACTCTCCACTATCATTTTTGCGTATTTCCTATTCTCAGCCTCGAGCTTGTTGATGTGAAGCTTTTCTTTATGAATCCTCTGGGCGCGCCCTAAGGATTGAACCAAAAGCTGAGCAGAGGCTTTGATCATGGAATTCGTCTCGTCATCAGCATTCATATTTTGCCAAAGATCAACCTCCTTTTCGTTGACAAGTGACGCAGCAGCTGGCCCAATAAGGGTTTCGACATATGAGGGCGCGCCCTCAGTTCTTTGTCTTTTGCCCTTATCAACAGGAGGATCTTGGGTCTCAGTATTCCTCTTCGAAGATCTAGAAGAGGGTGGAATTGCTTGGTTAGACTCTTGCTGTTGCTGTTGGATAGGGCACGCCCTAGAGTCAGAGGTCTCGGCCTTGTCATTTTGTTTCTCTTTGTCATTTTTCTTTTTAGCTCCAAAGCCACGAGGAATTTGGGGGGCCATATCTGCACCAGAGAAAAAACAAAAATGTTAAGTCATAAAAGAGGTTTTTCATATAAAGACAAGTGGCAAGACGTGCCAGGTAAAAAAGCAAAAGATAATGGTGGAGCCAAAAGGTTAGGGCGTGCCTTAATTTAAGATTTCATACCTTCATCCTGACCAGAGTCGAAATTTTCATTATCACTATTATTAGAAGAGGACAGGGGAACGACAATACCATTTCTAAATTTCCTAAATTTACAGATTGATCCAACTCTGTTAGAAAGGATTCCAACCCTTTTTAGGTTTTCCTCGGTAATTAGGGTTTGAAGGTTGAATTTCTCTGTTGTAATTTTGAGGATGGCAGTGGCCCGAGATGAGGCCGCGCCCTAGAGAGTCTTTTGGATTCTTCTATCTGTTTTAACTTAAAGGAGTTAATAAAAACTTAAAAGGAAGAAAAATAAGAGAAATTCAAGACGCGCCCTCACTTACAAGGGTCTGTATTGAATTGAATGCGAGCTCGAGGAACGTCCCAAACAAAAAAATAAGGCTCTTTCCATCTTTTGATGTTGCTAATTTTTCCTTCAGAAAAGCCTTTATTATTGTGAAGTTTATTGACCACCAAGTAATAATAGCCGATATCCGATTGCCGGATACTAAGGAAATAGCTGACTTCTGGCATGGAGGGAGTCCCAAATCCGAGGTCATGATAAAGAATGAAAAGAGCAAGCTTGTAGCTGTTGGGAGAAAGTTGAATTGGAGCAAGGTTATACCACTCAAGGATCTCTTTCAGATATGGATGCATGGGCACGCCCACGCCAAGAGCTACGAGTTTTGGGCTTAGGACCATCCTTGGAATTCTAAAATTTCCCCCGTAGTTGAAGATGTGGGGGCGATGGTGAGAGTGTGGAATGGCCCAAAGTCCTTCTTGGCTGTAATATTTCATAGTCCACTCCACTTAATCATTTGTAGCAGTAGAAGACATGCTTACGCAGGCTAGCTTGCCTTGTTTCTTTCTGAGTTGATTCTTCTCCTTTTCAGACATGTCTCCGTATCTCCCCCACTCGATATCAATTTCTTCATCAAGGATTTCCAAGTGTTCAAACGGGACAGGTGAGGAGGAGATGTTGGCTCGGAATTAATCATGGGTGAAATGGAGGACGCTGAGGGCGCGCCCTCAATAGAATAAGTATCTGAGGAATGGGTATCGTTGGAAGTATGGTTGTCTGGAATAAAGTCATAATCAGAAGGATCTGAAAGGGGTGAGTTTAGAGTTCTTTCAGGAGTTGGTGTTTTTATGGAAGGTTGAGGGTGTTGAGTTCTTATGAGGCGTGTACTAAGGGGGACATTGTCTAGGGAATCTTCACTGGAGAAACTCATTCTGTCTTTGTTAAAATCCTCTATGAGGCGCGCCCTGGTTTCTGAAGGTATGAATGAAAAAGAGGCCTGCAAGGAGTTGGAGAAAGAGGAGCTGGAAAGGGAGAGAAGATTCCAAGACTTTCGTTGAATTCCTTAAAAGGATGAAATGGAGAGGACACGCCCTGTCTATCCAGCTGCAAAATTGAAATAAAAGCACTAAGGGCGCGCCCTGAAAAGGAATTAGCAGGAGAATTTCTCTCCGAAATATGATTTACAATCTTTCTTGATTTCTATGACTAAAACTTTGGATTGAAAGAATTCAAGGCACGCCCTGTGAGGGAGGCGCGTCCTGGGAAATATAATCTAGGGTTAATTAATAATAGTACGATTTCTAAGAGTCTTATGGAGGAAAAATTGTAACAAAACAAGATTGAAGACGCGCCCTAGGTCAAGTGCACGCCCAAGGGCCATATGGAGTTGGTAGTTATTTTCTAGAAACATGTTTTATGGAAGTTTTAACAGCAAAAAATAGATCTAACATGTATACATACATATACATATAAAAGGAAAATGAAGAACACGAAGAAAACTAACAGTTAAATGGCCATATCCGATGAAATATGTGGTCAAAATAATATATTTGTGCATAGGAACATACCTTGAGAGTTCTTGAACGAAATTTGTGAGAAGAAAGCACCCGAAACGATCGATTTGGTCGACTTTTTGCTCGGAAAATTGAAAATCGCCGGAGTAGTGTGTTCTTTGGGGAGAGAGAAAGGTAAAAATAATAAAATGAAAGTGACAGTTGAGTATTTATAGAGGTTTGAAGAGAGTGGAAAACAGCTGTCAACCACTCAAGTCGATTGAGATTCTAAAGGACGCGTTCTCTATTAAGGCGCGCCCTGTAGGGAATTTTTGAGGGAATTTTGGGTTTTTTAAAAGAAGAATTCCATACATCATCTTTGATTTTATATGGAATTGGGGGGTAGTTGTTATAGCCAAAATTCGGTTCGGGTATTCTAAAAATGGATTTGGGTCAAATACGGGTTTAATTTGGGAAATTCTAGGTTAAATTAGGGATTTGGTGAAAATAGAGAAGTCAGGCCGCGCCCTATCTTGCTCAATAAAGAGGGCGCGCCCTAAATGCTAAAAATGGTGATAAAGTTGATTTTCCAAGAGCCATTGAAGAATTCTATTTTGGGATTCCAATTAGGCTGGGATTCCAAGAGTTATTGAAGAATTCCCTCCTCTCGTATCTCAGGAGGGGGATGTCCGTCGCAGAAGGCCTCCAGGGGTTTGCCTGGATATAAGGACCCTTCTTAAACATTAAGGGCGCGCCCTAAGGTGGAAAGATGGGGACTTTCTGGTGTGTGCTTTGGGAGCTCTGTTCCTGTATTCAATGGGCGCACTCTCATTGGGGAACTTCAGAGTAATCCTGCACTTTGCACCCAAAAGCTCTGGATCACCTGTCCTACTATCTGGTGGGTGCTTCTCATTCGGGGGACAGGGATGCGTTTTGCACTTGGGGTAAACCATGGCTATACCTGCATCCTTGAAATCAAGAAATAGCTTGTAGCGGATAGGACTAGTCCTCGACGGGGGAAGTTTCCTTATCCCTGAAGTCTTGATATCTTGGATGAGCCTTGGGCCTTTGTGGTTAGGCCTCATAGTAGAACATTCCGGATGCTGGACCTACAATCCAAGCCCATTTGGGTTTCTTGCTTTCCAAGAACTACGTATGGCTTGATCCCCTATAAATACCGGGGTACGTAGGCCGATTGGGGGGTTGGAAGTCGAGAGCTCTGAAATAGCCGTCACTAACCCTATCAATCTCAGCCACCAATTACGTTCAACAACCACACACCACCGTTTTCTCCGGCAAAGAATCGCCGCATCAGATCTTGTTTCCGGTGACGTACCTCGAATTTTTTTGTTCCCAAATTCCTCCGTCAACACCTTATATCCTCACATATATTATTATAATATTTAATTAATTATATTTTACTTTTAATTATTATTTAATAATTTTTGTATTTAATTTTACTAATTCAATAACTTTTAAAATTTACTTACTATCATGTGGATATATCATTCCATCCTAATTTTGTTAAAAGGTTATTTATATTTTTAGTTACATGCATATTATAAGATAATTAAAATATTAATATGGATTATTCTTTATTAGTTGCATTTTTATTTTAATACTTTATTATTTACCTTTTGTTAAGTAACCAATCGCTTTAAAATCTTAAGATGTTAGAGGAAGGCCCAACAGGATCTTGTGCTACAATATAATTCAACTAACCCCCTCAAATACATTTCGTACTGATTGTCCAGACAACGACAACCTATATAAACAAACATCTACCAAGTCCAATACCAACAACGTATTTAAATTAAATAAATGGGGATGGAGAGACTCGAACATAATACCTATCTTAAACCAAGCTCTGATACCTTGTTAAGTAACCAATCCTCTAAAGCTTCAAGGCGTCACAGGGAGACCCCAACATGATCTTATGCTACAATACAATTCAACACATTTTAATATTTAAATTTCTATTTTTGTTGTGATTTAATTTCACTTTTTTTTTTGTTTTCAATAATTTTAGTAATTGTATTTAGTATCATGCATGAATATACAATTATATATTAATTTTCTTATCTAATTATCAATATATTAAAATAGACCAACTTGGACGAAGCCCATTTGTTCGCTATTTTCTCTACGCAAGTATACGCAGTCCAAAAGCAATATAGGGAAATAAGGATCGTTCCCACTAAGACTTGGTGTATTTAAGTAAATATGTTTATTCAACAACGTTCGGTTAATTATAGAAGCCTGAACAACGAAATGGTTGGTTTGTTCAATTCACAATTAATTAATGAAATAACGACTAAAAATAATATGATAAAGATGAGATAAACATGGAATTCTAATTTCATTATTTATTTCATTTAGAATTGATGCCTTAATTTAAAGTGATTCTGATAATTATGAAAGCTAGCCGGGAACACGAAACTAATATAATCGCCTTTCAGCCTTAACTTATATCAAACCATACAAACATCCACTTAAAAAGATAGAAGTTGCGTGGACACCATTTATGTCTAGACCCTATATGTCTATAAGATTTGAAAACATAACTGGTTTACGAATAAATTCCTTATTTTTGGCTACACAGGGCGATGTGATCCAAAACCCTACCACTAATCGTAATTATATATGATAATTACGAACATGTGCTAACATGGCAAATTCTAAATTCTCAAATCCACTTTCGCATTCATTAAGAATTAATAATTTAGATGATAGCTACGCATCTAATAAATTAAGAGCAACCACGTTAGGCAATCGGAATTTTTATCATAACACAATTTATTAAGGCATCAAATTACTAAATTACGTAAATAAATCCATTAGAATCCCAATACGGCGATTAGTTCATAACCGAACGAATCGTCATCTTGGGATTAATTGAAAACATGGTATAAAATTGCATGAATAAAATATAAAATTATAAGAGTTTAGAAACTAAAACCGAAATAATTTCCACTTGCAAGAACGAGCACTCCGATAATTCCCTGTAAAATAAGAAATTAGAAAATAAAACCGAAATAATTTTCACTGAGCACTCCGATAATTCCCTGTAAAATAAGAAATTAGAAAATAAAACCGAAATAGCTTCCACCGAAAGAGAAGAGCACTCCAAATAATTCCCGTAATTTCTTCAACCAAAATAACACTTATACTAAATTGCTAAAAATTAAAGTGTATAAAAACAAACTTAATATTACAAGAACTAGAGAGAATTACAAGAGAGAATGTTACTCTCCAAATTGTTGTGTGGAAATAAGCTCAAGATCTAGGCCTATTTATAGCAAAAATTTGAACACAAAAATAATAAAATAAAAATGAAAAAAATAAAAAGAAATCAAGAAATTGAAACAAATAAAAAAAAACAATCAGCACAATCTGCCGAAAGAACCAACACACCAAACCCATTCCACTACTGCCTCCAGCCGACAGCAGTTCCTCACTCTCAGGCCAGGCGCGTGCTACACACGCGCGGATTTTTTTCTTCTATGCTGCAGGCGCGTGAATTTCACGCAGGGCTCAGGCGCGTGAACAGTTCAACAAAAACTGGCCGACAGCTTTACTTAATTTTCTACCACTTGAATGCCTGTTCTGTTTTTTTTTTCGTTTTTTTTATGCCGACAGCACTTCAGCTGTTTTGATCAAATTCGTTTTTTATTTTTATTTTTATTTTTTTTTCTTTTGCTAATTCAACTTTCATAATAAAATATATTTAATTAATAAATAATTAATTTAATTCCGAATTTATAAAAATAAATATCTAATATTATTAGATATTTATAAATATAATTTTCTAATTAAATAAAGTATTTATTAATATAAATAAATTTTCAAGTCCCAAGCTGCGGTAAATTGAGGGCCAAAAACCGGACTTCTTTTCCTTAACGAAAAATATATCAATTCCAATCGGGCTTTTCTCTTTAAGAATATATCACTTTCCATTTTTTTGCGATAATTCTTTTTTCTCAATGCTCGTTCTGGTGCGAATTACGGCCTCTTAGGGATCTGAAACTTGATTCCTTTTGCGAAACGAAAAATATATCACATCCAACCGGGGTTCCGGATTTAAGAATATATCATACAGAATTTCTTTATGATAATTCTTTTTCCTCGTAGCCAGCCCACTTGATAAAAATGAGATAGAAATCCACCGTTTTTACCCTTTTATCGTCACGATACCTAAAGTTACGAGTTCTGCACAACGAAAACTCAACTAACAAAAATTGAATTAAAAGATACAACATGCTTAAGGATAAACAATCAATCTAGGTCAAATTAGCGCAAAATAAGTGGATATAAAATCCACTTATCACCGTTACATCCAATTGGGCTAGCCCATGGACCTTAACCTACTGGAAATAAATGGACTTGAGCTCCTAAGAACCTAACCCCTAACTTTCATAAAAATATCACAAATGCTCCCGTCCTAACTAAACATCTTCTTAATAACTCGGTTTGAACAAAGATCAAACACTAAATAATGTTTGATGGATTTACTAAAACTAGACTCAAAAACAAGAAAACAAAATAGTAGAATTTAAAAACTAGGCTCTAGACAAAATAATAGACCCCACTAGAGTCCTTGATTTACTTAGGCCTATATCCCCCTTCCTTGCATGTTAACATTGACGGGCGGATTCCGTATAGGCAATCCCCGTTATAGAGGAAAGTGCACGTGGTCAAAGTAATACTCAGTAAGTCAAGTTCGTTCTCACAATGACTAGATTTCCTATACTTTCAATCACCAATCCTATAGTTCTCCTCAACAGCCTGGATGTGCGAAAATTTGTTTTTGTTTTAACTAATCTAAATAAAGATTAACTAATCGATGCAACTAACTACTTTTACAAGAACGAGAGCACATATGTGACTTTAAATCCCCTTATTTTCTCGTATACTTCATCTAATAATTATCTAGGCATGCTAGTCAGAAGCACTAAACTTTACTAGACCATGTTTCCATGTGCCTAGCCATCCCTGTTTCACCCATCCATTGTATGGTGTGTCATGGTCACCTAGTTAAGCCTTTAACCCCCGATCCCTCGGTAAATTAATCCATTAACCAGATTTTAGTACAAGCTCCTCTTTGGTTACATACGGTAAGAATTCACTCCCATTCCTCCGTACGAGTTTTAAACCCATAGTTATGTCATATGCTAGTGTGATTAGTTCTAACCAATAACTCAACTCTCTTCTTTTTGCAACTGATTTTAACCCGGTAGATGTTAGCAACACATCTAATCAATAAACACAGATCACACCAGGCATAATCATGGACATTAAACAAAGAAATTTAACAACTAAGTTCAATAGAGTCGGTCCCATAATGAAGATTAGTTCATGGTTGTATGCATTCTATTATTGGATCAAATTCACACAAACTGAAAACTAACAAATCAGTATAATGAAAAAGTCAAATATAAGAAATTGAAAAGAGAACAAATCCTATTATGTGTGTCCAAAACTAATATGCAACTCAAAGAAAGCAAAACCAGCTAAAGCTTGATGCACTACTACAAACTGGACCTATAGCGTCGGTCAAATAGGCCTATAGCGTCGGTCGTTTGGCGTAGTATATGCAGGGGACGCTATAGGTTATGCCTATAGCGTCGGTTAAATTGGTGACGCTAAAAGTCTGCTATGGCATCGGTTATTTAAATGACCGACGCTAAAAGTCCACTTTAGGCGTCGGTCATTTAAACGACCGACGCTAAAAGTATGCTTAAGGCGTTGGTCATTTAAGCTTAAGGCGTCGGTCATTTAATGACCGACGCTAAAAGTATACTTTAGGCGTCGGTTAATTAAATGACCGACGCTAAAAGAATGATTTAAGGCGTCGGTTGGTCATATGAACAACCGACGCTAAAAGTCAATTTTTTTAAAAAAAATAAAAATTTCAAAATTTCGTTTTTAATAAAATTTACCTCAAACCCAACAAATACCACAACATAGTTTAAAACAATTATAATTATCCCATGCCAACAAACATTTAATAACAACACATATAATAGGAACACAACTAAAATAACAATTAAATCTCAAAACTTACAACAAAAATTATATAGTTCATCTGATTTAATTGGGCCATAATTAAACAAATTATAATTAGGCCATAATTGTTCATCCAATTCTCTCTTAGTTTTAGTTGTTCATCACTGAAGGTGCCTTGATACTCCAAACTGTCTAAAGTGACTTGTTCAACATCTTATGTCACCTGCAATAATGGTACAAACAGAAGCAGTCAATAGTAATCTATTTATGTTCACAATTCTGCAAAGGAGAGAGCTACATGATATGATGATATATGAGCATCCCAAGAGCCATATCTGATAAGGCCCTTAGCTTGGCTAAACACATTATTAAAGTTTCCTATTATAGCTTACAAAGTTACAGGGCATGAATTATGCAAGTGTCACTCAAACTATCAAATTTAAAATGTTGAGAAATTGCTTAAATAATCTGAACAAGGTGATATTGAAATTTTTTATTACTAGGTCAGGAAAGTTATGTACTTAAATATATTAAATGCATAAATGATGATCAATAATTTAATTTGAGGGTGCAGGTTAAAAATCATAGCATTTTGATGAACATAATTAAAATCACTGGTACCAGCACAGCAGGTGCAATCGACATAAGAAGTAAGCACTTATTGCCAGCACATTAAAATGATAGTTTTACTGTACACAAGATTTTAATGGAGAAAAAATGAGTGCTCAAATACAAACAATTTGAAGTACAATTGACAATCTCTCCCACTTTTGCAGTACACAAGTAACGGCTCCATATTACAAAATGCAGATCAATCATAAGTAATTATTTGGCCAAACTTACAAATGGTGCGAGAACCAAAGGATCGAGTCATAAGTAATTATTGTTAATTTAACCTCAATAATAAATTAAATGGGAAAGATGGATGGAATATGGATGGAAAATTTACCCAATCATTACCTGCGTAAGGCCACAAGGCTCAAAGATGGATGGAATGATTAGCATATCTGATGCTGCATAAATTAAATGGGAAAGAGACTCATCATACTTTAATAACAACCTCACATGTTCGTGACTTTGAAAATGATTTGCAATCTCCTCAAATTCTTTCTGCAAATATAGCAATTTTATTAATAGCAAAAATAACCAATAAAAAAACAAACTAAAACTGAAGTGCTGATACTACAAAAGTGAACTGAATTTCACCTGAATATGAGGGATTGGGCTTGAACCAAGAAGTACAAACTGTCCTCCCAGCTCCAGTGTCCGATAAATTGCATGTCTAATGAGATGCACACCCTTTTGGGGAACCAATCTGGTTATACAACCAACCTGCATAGGAAAATGAATCACATTAATTAAATGTCTGCGCGCTGAATAAGATTTACATAGATACTCACTGTAAGTAACAAATCAACAAATTCCCAATTTAAACCTTTCACCTATCAGTAAAGAACTTTGTTCAATGTCATTATATTTATTGTGTTATTGTCTTCATGAGGACAAAACTCTTAACAACTTCATTTACATTGACTCTCCAAGTAACAAACAAAATGAAAATAAAACTCACCTACTTTTACCATGCAACTGATTCCAATGAAATTTTTTTATTCTATGGACATATTTTGCAACTTTTAGAAGATAACAAGCGAAATTTGGAACTTCTACTTATCCATAATATTTTAAGCACTGCGAACAGTAATGAAATTTAGTGCAAGTGTGCAACTGTGATGAAGAGAGCTTGCAATCTAACACGATATATACTTTTGCTTATCATAACACTATATTCTCAAGAAAAAGAGATCGAGTATAATGATCTAAATAATGTAGTTATTGCATAAAGAAAACAGACCAATGGTCGCCAGACATCAGCAGAGGAAAGCTGAAGTTGTCTTCTTAAAGCTTCCTTATTATCGCCTTTACCCTGAAGATCATTGGCGCTGTACTGAACTTTTAGATATATATCAGTTGCTGGATTCCAAGTATCAGTATCAATCCCATTCAAAATTCCAACAAACTTTTTAGAATGTGAATTGAGGGTTGAATGCAAGCCTTTTCCTCCCTGTTCAATGGACAAAATGAAGAAGCCTTCACGAGTCATATTATTTGATGGAAACTATAACATAAGCAAAATCTCATGTAAATTTCAGGTCAAACCAGGCAGTAATGACTCGATGCTTATGACCTGTTCTCCTAACATTTATTATTGAGGTTAAATTAACAATAATTACAGTACCATATTACAAAATGCAGATCAATCATAAGTAATTTCTTCAGGCACAGAACTAATAACTACACAGGAACCACTGCCTGTTCATATAATTAAAATATAAATTCACTATTGAGATTCGGAAATCGATTCTTCAAGCATACAAGTAATGATGGGTGAGCCCTACACCGGAATCAATGCTCTGATTTTTCACTGTGAACTCAGGTTCAGGGCAACCTGTTTCGGGCATAACCTTATAATAGGTGGAAACTGTCTTTTCACAAGTTTCAAAAAAGGATAAAATTATGCATGATCAGCTAAATCAAACCCACTAAACTGATCCGGTATTACCTTACCCCACATATCAGTACCTAATTAATTGTTAACCACATCAACTCTACTATAAAGCACAAACATCCACTAATTAGTATCCCCGTCCCCCACAGCTAATATGACCTTGCTAACACTTCCTTACATTACAATCAAAATCCAAAATTACAAATAAGTCAAACAAACTACTGCTTACTCAATAATCATAGAAAAATTCAAATAAATCCTAATGCAACACGTTAGCTCACACTAATTCTACGTGTTTCCACATCATGAATCAGAATTAACTATCTCAATAACAACAAAACAACTCAAACATCAAAATAAACAGTCATCATCCACAAATAAACAGCAATATATACAATCATTTAAATGTAAGTAAAACAATAGTAAAACCTTAAATTAAATCGAATTGGGGGGGGGGGAGAGAGAGAGAGAGAGAGAGAGAGAGAGAGAGAGAGAGAGAGAGAGAGAGAGAGAGAGAGAGAGATTATAGAGAATAATGAAGGATAAGCCCCGCTTAATAGAGAGAATATATTGGGAAACATATTAGGCAACAAAACAACGAGATATATACAACTCTTAAAATTATGTAAACATATATACAACTCTATAAACATGATATTCAAATTGAGATTAAGGCAAATTCGTGAAGATTACCTGCAATCGCTAGGGGGTTTGGAGGATTAACCGTGAAAATCGAAGAGAATCAGATAATCGCTCGGACTTGCCTTAATCAGAGAATCCTCGCATAAAACTCACTAAACTCGGTGACATCAAATTTAAATCGGAAATCAGCGAACTCACAAAATGAAATCAGTGTAAACAAAAAGGTTTTGTGGATGTGTGTATGAATTGAAAAGAAAACGGAGAGATAAAGGATGTTGAAGTACTGGTGTTGTGAGAAGAAGAGAGATAAACAGGGGAGGGGATTGACGGTGAAAGGAGAGAGAAGAGGGAGAGAGGGAGAGAACAGGGGAGGGAGTTGGTGTGTGTTGAAGTACTAGTGGAAAAACCGGCGTGGGGTGGTGATGCCGATGGTTGAGGGAGGCGGTGGTGAGGCGAGAGAGAGAAGAAGAGTGGTGAGGGAGAGGGAGGGGTTATTATGTGTGGTTAGGTTTTATGTTTGACACGGTGTTTGGGTTTGCTTAAAATGAGTTACTTTTGACTTAATGGAGGTATTTTTAACTTAAAGGAGAAAGTAAAGTTGTTTACTTTAAGTTGAATGAAAGTGTTTGGGTAATTTTACTTAAATTTAAATGGGGATTTAATAATTTTGACTTAAAGTGAAATTTGACTTTAAAAAAATTTAAATTCATGATATTTAAACTTTACAAGAATTGTGAAAAAAAAATTAAAAAAAATTCCATAAGTCATAAGTCAAAAGTACCTAAATGAAACTTATGACTTAAAGCAGTTTTTTAACTTAAAGCCGAGCTTTAAGCACTTTACCCAAACAAGCCAAAAACAACTTAAAGCTCTAAACTCCTTTAAGGAGCAAGAGCCAAACAGCCTGTCAGTCGATTATTGTCCCGCCCCTTGTTAATTTTAGTAGTCCCGCTTGTTTTGTCCAATATTTTGAAAGCCCGTTTTATTTTTGGGAGCCCGCCAATAATTTGGCCCAATAATTATGTAGATTCTTAATATTAGTATTATTTGATTAACATTTAAATAAAAAATTAATAATATTATTTAATTTAAATTTTTTTAATAGAATGGTATAATATAAAATAATGTATAATTTGTATATAATTTGGCTTTTTTTCGAATCATTATTAGTCGATTATTCGATTATTTATTCGATTTTTGCGTAATTGAGTCGATTATTCACACTAATTTTCGGATAGAGTATAATTATATGATATAAATTTTATAAAGCTTTTGTAAATTTTAAAATAAATATATAAAGCTGAGGAAAAATCTCGATATTATTTTCAAAACGTAAAGATTTAAATTAGCTGTATGTTAAAATTAGTGAAAATAAGGTAACATTCATCATACAAATAGTAAGTATGACTACTTTGGTGTGTATGAATTTATTTTCAAAAATTGTCATTTTTCATATTTTTATTTATTTTTTTGATTTATTTTACAAACTAGTTAAAAATGGGGAAAAAATAAAAAAAATGGAAAATTAGTGAAAGTATGTTAAAATTCATCACAAAAATAGTGAGTATGACTACTTTGGTGTGTATGAATTTATTTTCAAAAATTGTCATTTTTCCTATTTTTATTTAATTTTTTGATTTGTTTTACAAACTAGTTAAAAATGGGGGAAAAATAAAAAAAAATGGAAAATTAGTGAAAATAAGGTAACATTCATCACACAAATAGTGAGTATGACTACTGTGGTGTGTATGAATTTATTTTCAAAAATTATCATTTTTCCTATTTTTATTTAATTTGTTGGCCTTTATTCTTATATTTATTTTTTAAAGTTTTACCTATAACGTCGGCATTTTAAGAGGCGACGCTATAAGCTACACCTATAGCGACGGTTAATTCAAACAACCGAAGCTATAGGTGCGACGCTATATTGTTATTTTTGAGTTACACCTATAGCGTCGGCATTTCAAAGGGCGACGCTATAAGCTATACCTATAGCGTCGCCCCTTAGGGCGACGCTATAGGCTATACCTATAGCGTCGGCATTTTAGGGGACGACGCTATAAGTATAGCCTATAGCGTCGGCATTTTAAGCGCGACGCTATAGGTATACCTATATCGTTGCCCCTCAAAAGGGCGACGCTATAGGCTCTACCTATAGCGTCGGTTGATGCAAACAACCGACGCTAAAGCTTCTGGCAATAGGCCTATAGCGTCGGTTAATGCAAACAACCGACGCAATAGGTAAAAGTGCGACGTAATAGGTCAATAACCGACGCTATAGGTGGCGACGCAATAGGTGCAGTTTGTACTAGTGATGAATGGTGTCAAATCCTTCCCACCGTCACAAGAATCACAAATCCCTTTCGTTCTTATACAAAAAGATGAAGAAAACTTTAAACTATAGATACAATATGCGTATCTATATTTATTGATGGAGGCTACTCCTCTTATTATCTGACCCTAATATTTTAGAAAAAAACTACATACTCAACAAAGATATTTGATGATAAGCTTTTGTCTTCTTGTCTGTATATATATAGATGGGATATGCCCTAAGGCCATACTCATACGCCCAATAAAATACTTCTTCCCACTTTAATTATAATTTTAATTCCCAAAAACGTCACAACATGGTCCATGATGGAGTGAAGAATTAAACGGGCTCCTTGTGATGTAGCGCAGTTTCCATGTATTTCTCCGTGATATCGTGAATCATCAGGTCAGGCATAATTTTCTTTTGTTATCCTCACAATTTGGCTTTCTTGATTTTGACTTAGCCAAATTTTCATGCTCTTTACACCCCAAATTGAGCCTTTTCCACGCCCTTTGTAATTCTTCGTCGTTCTGGCCCCAAAATAGCTTTAAATCACCTCAAAAAACTTTTTCGAGGCGAGCGACACTTTACCTGATGAAATTACAAAAAAAACACATCATAATATAACAAAACTTGATTCCAAGCACCGAATTCAAACCGAAAAGCAGTGAATAAATGGTATGAAAATACCACTCGTCAAACATCTTTAACCACGTCCTCATCATCTTCCATTACTTCTCCAACCATGACTTCTACCTCCTGCATCGCATCCTCCATGTTTTCAACTTTCAAACTCTTCACCAACATCACTCAATTCCATGTCATACTTCTAAAGTTCTCTAATCCTACCGAACGAACAAAGAAAAACAACAAGTCAATTGAAATTAAGAGCACCATCCAACTACCTTGCTAGCCCATTTTGACTTTCCTGCACCGCTCGGACTTTGAATTCCAGATTCGGGTCCTTCTTCCTTTGTTTCAACTATTGTATGACCCTTGCATGGTTTGGGTCATGAAACCACATCAGTCCTCCCATTCCTTCAAGGCCTCGGGAGAATCCATCTTTAATTCCACCCGATTCTCTTTCTCATAGAACGAACTTCGAAGACCCACCATCAATGCCCACAACTCATTTGCCCTTATAGTTAGATTTTTAATGGTTCAAGACCTTTTTTACAATCAAACCCTTATCATCCCTTATAACAATACCCATTTCAGAATTGTTGTCATTGGGAAGTTCTCCATCCAGTGTGAATGCATGAACATTCACCTTTCTCTGGAAAAATCCCAACCTTTCTCCATAAGTACACTCGAAACATATGTAAAGAAAATAGTATAATAGCTAAGTACCATGCATTAGTGAAAACGTGTGCATATATAACCTACTGTACAATACCCGTAGTCATGATACCGTCATTATCATAATTACCCAGCCTTTTACTTGCCCGAGGTGAAAATTAGAGAGTTACTTCATTGATACCCCATATTTAAAAAAAACCTCTTCAAATTTCCTTTGCTTATTTTTAAATATAAATATCTAGATGTTTCTTTTCTTCCACTTCAAGTGTTCAATTCTTTTTTGGGGCTATCCCAATGTAATTTTAATTATTAACGCCAGGCCTGTGCCAAATTTGATCTACCACTTCCTCTTTAGCTAGTCCATCAGCCCCCCTATGCTTTCCTCACCATATTAATTAACGTCAAGTTTAAATTTCTAATAAAATCAAACCATTCGTTAACTTGCTCATAATTATCTTTAATACATGCTTTGATATTAGACCCACTTCGAACTACCATGACACAATTCGTACCTATAACTACATTTAACGAACTGGGAAAATTTTGGCATGCACTTAGCTAACCAAATAATAGTTTCTATTTCTGCATCCAAAGGAGAGGTTACACTTGCAAGCCTTAAAAAAATAAGGATCACCTCTTCTTTATCATTTAGAATGTACCCACCAATGTCACTTGAAACACCTCCATGCTCCTTAATCTTATAACATTCATTTTAGCATCCCATGATAGGATTAGTACCTTCTTTCTTCTTCAAAAGAAAAAAGGATTAGTACCTTCTAAAAACTACTCTTAAGTTTTGTTCTTGTTAGTATGCAAAACTGCTCCTGAATTTACTTGCCACACTATTTCTACTTTCTTTCTTACTAACTTCACAACCATACTCCATTTGAAACTTATTATTTTAACCCGCTTTAACAAGACCTCTACATCTGTTTTTCCGCCCTCAAAGATAAGCTAATTTCTTACCAACCATAAAGTCCATAATGATGTACAAAGCACAATTTCCCACACTTTCTTTGCAATGGTATTTTGATGAACTTTATTCATTTCCAAATAGAATTACCAAAGTGATTCACAGGTATGTTAACACTCCACCAATTTAGAATGGCTTCCCATGTTGCTTTGGCACAATTATACTCCCAAAAGATATGGTCCATTGACCCCCCCTTCATCTTCACACCAATACACTTAATATCCACTAACATTATTAACCTTTCTTTTAAAAATACTTTTGATTAAAGTACTTTACCTTCAATCTTCTATAAGAAGAGATGAAGCTTCAGATGTACTTTAATTTTCCAAAATTTAATTTCCCTAATTCTATTGATCAAATTTTCTCCTCCAAGCTCCATATAAGCTTCTTTAGATGTGCATTCGTCTTTATTAATTAGCCATGTAACTGAATCCTCCTTACCACATAGTACTTACCAAGTCATCAATAAGTGCACTCACCTCTTGAGCCATATCTACATCCCACCCTCTCAAAGATCTATTCCATAACACACTTTCTTCTTGACCCCTACTCAACTACCTCTTGGATGCCCAATAGATGCCATTTTCAAATTGCTTAAACTGTATAATCTTCTACATCTTTTGTAGAGAGGTCCCCCAGCATCCTAACAATCCTCCCAGAATAGAATTGATCACTCATTCCCTATAAATCAATTGTAATTTTTCATTCTGAGCAACCTAGTTGCATGAGGGATTTTTTTAATGACACTATACCTTTCAACATAGGTGAAATGTATCTGTTATCCATGTGATGATCATTTCCTGCATAAGGCTTTAACTCATAAGCTTCCATTGATGTCCTTTTCCAGAGCTTATAAGTTTTATCCTTCACCCATGTCCACCACCACTTTCCTTCTTATCTATTGGCTTAATTTATTTAGTTGGCATAAAAAAGCTTGCATGCTTTTGGAGAAGATAAAGTGGAGGTTCATATAGGGGAAAAGAGAATATTTCAGACAATAAGAAACTTCTTTGTTTAGTGAAGTGGAATCAGGTTTGTTAGAAAAGTCAAAAGAAGGACTGGGCATTTCAAAGAAAAATGAGGCAATGTTAGGAAAATGGTGGTGGAAATTAAGTGAGCCCCTATTCCATTTCAATAATTTGCCTTCTAGCCAATTAGAAGTGGAATAGTTCCCCAAAAGAATCACTAATTTGGATACCTTTTAGAATACCTCTGTGTCTAGCTCTCTTCATCAGTAAATTTAATACTTCTCTCACAATGTTAAACAAGTTGTGGTCTCTTTGCCTCAATCCCTTTTTTTGGTTGGATTTTTGTTATTGAAGAACCATTCACAAGATTTGAAGTCCTCATAGATTCCCATATCCACTTCAATTTATTACACCACTTGGAACTAAATCCAAAGCCTTCTAATGCTTTTAACAAGAAATCAAAACAACTGAATCAAAGACTTTCTCAGAATCTAGTTTAAGTACCAACCATGATAGCCTCCCTTTTTCATTCAGATTTACCACCTTATTTGTAATCAGAATCTTTTATGAGAGCTATCTATCTTTATTGAAACATGTTTATGTTTCCTCTATTAATTTATAATTCTCTCCAATTGATAGTACAACATCTTATAAATTATCTTTGAAGCGGGTTATCCACTTTAGGTATCAAAGCAGTGAAAGAAGAATTTAGACCCTTGGACAAAAAACTAGAGCAAAAAATAATTTAAATGTATCAAACATTCATCATTTATTAGATTCTAAAAATTCCCATATGACCTCTACACTTAGCCCATCAAGTCCTAGTGCCTCGTGATAAAGCTGTTTCTAACTCACTTAGCTCCACCATTCTATCCAGCAAGGAATTGTCCTCATCTTTTATAACTCTTTGTATCAAGTGTTGCAATTCAAACACTTTCCTAGATACTCTCTTCTTGAAGAAATTGCTGAAATGTTCATAGAAAACTCCTTTCACTACTGAATAAGAAAAAACACTAACTCTGGCATTTGATTTTTATGATTTTATTTTTTACTCTTCTCTTTTGAATGACTTAATAAAAGAACTTTGAATTTCTATCACCTTCCTTTAACCACTTGATATTTGCTTTATGGTCCAAGAAACTATCTCTAATGAATATTAGATCCACCAATTCTTCCTTTGCTACCACTAACCTTTTTGAGTTATACTATATATCTTCATTTTCTAGATGAGCCCATTGCCTCATTCCAAATCCTTCCTTCACTTTTAATGCTTTTGATTATCTCATGAAAATAAATCATATCCTCTAGAAGATCAGAGTTTTTTAAGTTAGCATTTCCTTTAAATCCTTATTCTTTAGCTATACATTGAAGACTTTAAAAAGTTTAGGTCCCCAATTAACTTCTTCAAATGTAATTACTAATCCTTTATGATCTAGGATTTTCCTAAGTGTACATGTTGTTGGGTTCCGAGGCATAAAATGCAGCGGATAAACGTAAATATAACAAAAATTTTCGAAACCCAAACACAAGATCCATGTATAATTCTGGGCAGATTATGGAGATAACGAATCATACCTATTAAGATCTTGACTTTCACGAACTCAACGGAGATCCTAGCTTTCACGATTTGTGTCTACCTCTCGGAAAACACCTCTATGGTATCCACACGAGCACCTTCAAGAACGTCTCACGAACTTGATTGCGGAATGGACGTACTAGCCTCCCTCTTGATGATTCAAGTTATTTGTTTCTGCCACTTTTGCTGCTGCCTCCTCTAGGGGTTTTTCCTCAAAAATGTCATGACCTATTAACCTATCATTATCTATTTATAATGACTGATTAATAGGCCCATAACAGCAAAACCCAACCCTAGTAGGTATAGGATTAAATAATAAAACGAATTTCTATTATTTAATTAATAACTAAGTCATACTTAATTATTATGGGTAGAAACACTCCTCTAATTCAAATTTATATTATCTCAATTAATTAAGTCTCACTTAATTAATATAATAAAATTCAAATAATAATCAATTAATTTAAATTAACTATTCCTTTAAGTGCTCAATGTGTGTGACCCTATAGGCTATTATTTAATTGGCAATAATTTTATTCTCCAATAAAATTATAAACAATGAGCGGTATCTAGTAATACATCATTGCTACCCAATTAAACAATAATTAAATCGTGATTCGATAAAACCTTTCGTGATTAATGTTTCCGTGTAATATAATCCCTTTAACCATATATATTATAGATTAAACTCGAGGCATGTATTTAGTCATCCTCTTCAATATTTAATCCGGGTTTACTTGATCCATGAGTAGACTATTAAAAAACAAATCATTATTTGAGCACGGCCATGCATTTTATAGTCTCACTCAATCAAGAGGCCAATAATATCTCTCCTAATTATAGGAGGGTTAAATCCTTTATCTATCATTCATATATCTCATACGACTCATGATATACCCGATGTCCACTTTTATCATCACCCGGTCAAAGGTAACTTTTAATGTAGTCAAAGTATATTAATCCTCGTACAGAAATATAATGATCTCAAGTCAAAGGATCATTACACCATTATCACTGTGAGTCTTTCTTATGACTTTATTAAACATGAAGAATATTTCTTATGACTTTATTAAACATGAAGAACCTCACTGTGGGTCTGTCCAGTACCATGTACTCCTACATGTACCTATGTATTGACTTTAGTATCTCCATACTCATAACTAATGAGATGTGGTTATCTGTCAAACAACATACCAGTCTATCTATGTATTATTATTGTCCTATATAATAATACTTGACTATGGACCTTTAAGAATATGATATATTATATAATCTCAAGTTCAAGTCATGTACTTAAACTATACAATGTGTATCATAATTCTAAGGACATTTATTATCCTAACAAATATATCGCAGTAATTAAAGTCATAATAAATACGTTTAGTGTATGATCAAATGACATAAAGGTTTATTAAAAGAAATAATGTATTGCCTCTAGGGCACCTACACTAACACATGTTACCTTCCAATTATCTAGCAATATACATTTGCTATAAATAAGAACCCTATCTAACGTGCTCTACTTCTTATAAGGACCAAATAATTTAAAATATTCAAATCCAAACTGTTGATGGCTATCAATTCTGTCTATCTATAAACACAATTTGCCCTTTCTCTATCATTCCAGAAAATATTAAAAACATCTCCCACTACAATAGGATCTTCATCATATATTACCATTTTATCATTAAGTGCTTCAAAAACTTCCTATTTCTTCCTATTATCCAAGGGTGCAGAAATATTTACATAGTGAAATTTCAACCCTGAGGATTTGATAACAAGAACATACTAAATCCAATTCCTATATTTTACTATATCTAAATATTCAATAGTAAGTGAGTTCAATGCATTGAATAAATCCTTTTCAAGTTTTTTTGTAATCCTAAATATCTGAGGATTGAATAAATCCTCACATCGATAGGAGCTGTAGAACTTCCTCTCCTCAAATAATTAGGACTTGGTGGTAGTCCTGAAGACTAGGGTCAAACAATGAAAAGCCTTTTGTATCTCGAGGAAGATCAGACCAAGTTGGGTGCTAATGGTAGGATTTGGGTTGGATTGAACCCCCGTATTTGGAATGTAGTTTTTTGAGTTCTTCAGCATAATGTCACCTACAAAATTACATATCTCGTCACTTCCTTTATGGCAATCTTTTTGTATGCTGTAAATTTTAGGACAAATAGGCAATCCCGTTGATCAGTTTTGCTTCTTTAAATTCCTTATCGAAGCCCTATTATATGGAGGCGTGAACGTTGAAACATTGATATGTAACAATTTTTTTAATTTATAGTCAATAAGGGTCTTTTTCACCTTACTACTGTTGGTGAACTATTCACTTGGTGGAATAAACAAGAGGCAACATCAATATTCAAAAGACTGGATCGAATTCTTGCAAATGATTTCTGGCTATCGTCCTTTAATTTACAAAAGGCAGTGTTACAATCATGTCAAGGGGTCTCTCAGGTCATAACCCCCTGATCCTTAACATTCTTAACAATGAGGTTCGAGTGCGTAAGACTTTCTAATACTTTAATTATTATGCTAATTTGGAAAGGTTTTAAGGACTGTATAGCTAAGGCCTAGACCTTCCATAACACGAATGACCCGCATAATCTGGTTAATAAACTTTATACCTGTAAATGTGCCCTTAAGGTGCTTGCCCAAAAACACGGCAATGTTAAACACTATCTAGTGCTAATTTGCAGGATGTTCGAAAATGTATGGTGCTCTCTATGTGGATGAGGAGGGTCTTGGATAGCAAGAAATTATTTATTGCAAGGACCATAATGATGCCCTGTCACAGAGGAAAAATTCCTGTCCCAAAAATCTCGGGTTAGGTGGTTAAAAGAAAGAGATGACAACTCAACATACTTCTTCAACCATGTCAAAGATCACTGGAATACATCAATAGTTTTGATGATTACTTAAGGATAAGAACGGTAGTCTTGTCTTGGCTCAGAAAGAGGTGGCTAGAGTTGTTGTTGATTTTTTTCCAAGATAGTTTGGGATTTGAGCATAATACGCAAAAATTAGACCTGGATGAGACGATAATATGGTCCTTTCGATGGAGGAGAGACAATGTTTAACCTAGCCGTTGACAGATGATGCTATCTATCACACTTTTAAACACATGTAAAAGAATAAGGCTCCTAGCATGGATGGTTTCTTGGTGGAATATTGCCTGGAGGTTTATGGCATCACCAAAGGGGATTTTTGTAAAGCTATCAGGTACTTCTTTCCACTACCCTTCTTCACCCATCTATCAATGCTTCAACCATTGCTCTAATGTCCATAACAAAGATTCTTTCTTCCATAACAGATTTTAGGCCATCTCATTGTGTAATATTTGCAAACAAGTGCATTTCGAAGATTCTAGCTGCCCGACTGAAAAAGGTGATCCCTTTTCTTATCAACCAGAGGCAATCTGTGTTCATTCGTGGGAGGAAAATTACTGATAACATTCTTCTAGCCCTGGAGTTTAGAGGTTACAAGGGTCACTCTGGCACTCCCCGCTGTGCTCTTAAAATTGATCTCCAAAAGCCTTTGAAAACATTCGATGGGACTTTATGATTGCTTGCCTGTAGAAGCATAATTTTTTAGTGGTTTCCATTATTTGGATTAGGGCATGCATCCCCATAACCATGTAATTAGTTAAACTTAATGGTGCTCTTTTTAATTTCTTTCCGGGAAGGAAGGGCCTTTGTCATGGAGACCCCCTCTCTCTATACTTGTTCTTCATTGTTATGAATATTCTCTCCTTACTTCTAGATAATTTGGGACAATGATCTTTTAAGCATTATTAGAAATGTAGAGAGCTCAATATAAATCATATATTCTTTGCTAATAATGTTATGTTGTTTTATAAGGCGGATATTACGTCTAATAAAATGCTTCTATCTTGCTTTCAAGCATTTTCCAAATAGAGCAGGTTAGCTCCCAATCCTAACAAAAGCCATACATTTTTCCGGAATGCGAGGGAATTGGTGATCGGCTGGTTTGATGCTCACATTGGGTTCCCAATCGAGGGGCATGCTGCCAGTCAAGTTCTTACGGGTTCTTCCTATTGTGGCTAGGCTAACCATAAACAATTATGTTCATCTTTTGGAAAAAAATCTCTAAAAGAATTTTAAAATGGACTACCAAATTCCTTTTATTTGCTAGGAAAGTCCAACTGATTAGAGTGGTTCTTTTACCTGATCAATCTTATGGGACACATCACTTTGTTCTTTCCGTGAATGGAACGAAGCCCAGTTTCTACACCTGCTATATATGCCTGATTCTTGACAACTTAATATTTTTTATTTGATTGGACTGGGTAAGGCAACACCTCACTAAGAACATGCTGGGGTAGTCTCTAATAAACAGGATAATACAGGGACATAGAAGCATGTACTAGGCCTATGATCTAATAAGGCTCACCGATACATGGAGTTGGGAGTGGTGAGCACACTAGGGTCTAGTATGATCCATGGAGTTCACATGGGGTTTTTATCCCGTCATATAATTCTGAGGAAAAGGTAGCTGATCTCTTCGTCAATGAGGGATGGTGTTTGCCAAATGTACATAGTGATATGTCCTTAGACGAATTGTTTGGCTAACGAACTTCGATGGAAATGCAGTTGCATCTCTGGGAATTGGGCTCGATAGGTACCTTTGGGACCTCATTGAGACGTGTAAGATCAGTACTCGTCAAATATGAGAGAGCACTAGGTTCTTTGCCTTATACCTACAATGGCCCAATTTGTATGGATTAAACTTGAAGTAAACCGCTATGCATTTTTGGAGTGGACAGTATGCCATGGCAGACTACCCATTAAAGTCAGACTTCGTAAGTTTGGTTGTCTTAGTGAAGTCCAACACCATTTTTGTATAGCTCGAGGGGAGAGCACCGATCACTTGCTTCTCCAATGCCTTTACTTGAAAAATGTACTTTGAAGGATTTTTTGTGTGCTTGTGAAGGATTTGAATTGGTCGTTTCACTCCTGAAATACACTGATTTGCTTCATTGGGGAGAACACCTTACCAAGGCCATTGTAAGAGCTCCTTCTTCTCATGTTGTAGGTTTTTTGTTACGAGGTATGGCGCCAATGTAATGATAGACTTCATGATGGCGTCTAGTTATCTTGTTAATATAATACTAAAGTAATCCAAGAAAAAATTATTGTGTATCGAATACATTACAAATAACATGTTAATTAATTAATTATTATTTATTTTCTTCACTTGTTTAGGAAAAATGAGTAGCTCATAATTCATTCCAGTTTAGGAAAATCAAATGTGAGCATTACACAAAAACTCAAACTGAATGCACACGAGGCGTGAAAAAGTGGTTCAAATCCCAATTGAATCCAAGAGGGCACTTATTTGTTTGTTAGTAGAATATAGCCATATCTTACTCGGTTCCAATGCTAGTTTAGTGTTTTTGTTGAATAACGAGTTGACCGGTAAACACTAAATTCTGCTTTAATCCTTTTATTTATAGGTATTAACTATTATTCATGAGCGGTTTGGTTTCGGGTGATGTTTATTTAAAGATTGTGTTATTGAATGCTTGACACTATATTGTTTTTTTTTTTTTGATGAAAGGGGATAATTCAATACATAAAAGCCATACGGCATCTACAAGAATGATCAAATCGATCAAACATAGAACAGAATGACACGCATGTCTTCATAAAATGAGACAAATAAGCAGTGTAAAAAAAAGTTATATTTCTATAGATACTTGCTCTACGCTCAATATCTTCTCCAAAATCCGTTTGAGCTATCGACCACAAATGCAATTCGTAACAAGCTCTTATCTTTGAATCCGAACCAACTCTCACAAAAAGGAGAGAAAATCCACCCTCTCACCAAGGAGAAAAACCCACAACCTCTCACCACGGAGAGAAAACAAACTGAAGTTACAACTTAAAAATCCAAACTGCAATTCTAAATAAACTTAGATCTGCAAAAACGAAGCCACAGCAAGAGATAATCGATCCACACACAGATCCAAAACCCGATTGAATCGAAGAAGAACGAAAATTCGAAGCTTCGAAGATATAGATCTAAAAAACAAAACCAAAACACCCTAAGTTGGAAAAGGCATTGAATCCTTAGATCCGATAATATAAACTACTACCAAATCTCAAAGAAACACACACCAATCTTACCTAACCAGGAAGATTTTTAGGGAAATCAAAGGTTTAAAACAAAGTTTATTGACAAAAGGAAGAAAAAACAAAGAAAATGAGAAGCTTTGGGGCTTTCCACCGGTGGAAGCCCCCGGCGCCGGCGGTTGTTAAGAGAAGAAAGTAGGAGATGGGGGGAGAGAGAGTTTTTCCGAACTGTATACCGTAGCACAACTTTTGATTTGACACTATATTGTTGTTGTTAGGTGTTTAGTTGCGATAATGATAATGCCGCTCTAGCAAAAACTATTTTCGTGTGTATTCGTTGTGTAAATGTGTGCCCGTAGTAAATACGCATGTAGTTGTTATTGTAAATTTAGGAGTATTTATACTTTAATAGTAAAATTTTGTTAGTTAGTTCATGCAATTGTACAAGGAAGTTTCGAACTTAAAATATTAGAGCAAGATTTTCAATATCTACTTTTTTATGTTTACTTTTTATTAAGGGAAATTCTTAATGGTACCCTCTTAAAATTGGCTTTTCTAAATGGTACACAAAATAGTTTTGGCTTCCGAATGGTACCATTATACTGTTATGTCATTCTTTGTAGTACCCCTACCGTTAAATTCCGTTAGTCAAACGTTATATTTTGGTTACCATTTGTAAAAGGCAATTCAAGGAGGGTACCATTGATAATTTCTCTTAAATATATTATTCAGATTTTTTTTATCCTATTATTCTAAAAATTACCTCTTCGTATTTATGTGATGATCGAAGATAAATAGAGTAATGAGAAAATGGAAGATAAATAGAGTAATGAGAAGATGCACTCGGATTGAAACAAATGAGATTCTTTGTTCTTTAGTTAGAGATGATACTCGATTTTTAAATCCCGATTATACTGAATTTGATTATCACCAATTTCACTCAATCAAATTTCCCTCATTTTAATCTAACCCGGCTTTAAGAATTGATATTTAGTCTAATACGTATATATGTCTAAATTTTTAGAATAATAGGATAAAAAAAATCAGAATAATATATTTAAGAGAAATTAGCAATGGTACCCTCTTAGAATTGCCTTTTACAGATGGTACCCAAAATATAACGTTTGACTAACAGAGGTTAACGGTAGGGGTACTACAGAGAATGACACAATAGTATAATAGTACAATTCGGAAGCCAAAACTATTTTGTGTACCATTTAAAAAAGCCAAGTTTAAAAGGGTAGCATTAAGAATTTTCCAAAATTAAATTATGTATAACTTACGATTAATATTTAATATGATTAATACTCCGTATTATAATTTTAGTAATGTAAACTATATCGGAAATCATATGCGTACACGCCATATGTAATCATACATCTATAAGAAAGAGTTTGATATATTAATGTAATGCATATTTGCATATAATATATAGGTTTATATTAAATTATCAAATAAAATTTATATTTTAGATCGGGTTGGCCGAAAAAATATAAAACCCATACCCAACCCATTTAAATCGATTTGAAAATTTTCTAATCCAAACAAGTATCGAGTTTTTTTATATCAATTTGAACGGCCGAAAAAGTGTCGGGTGGGTTTGATCAGTTTGGAGAACCCATTAACACCCCTAATCCAAACTTTAAAAGCCAAAGCTAGAGTAGAAGGGATAAGATAGCTAAGAGCTGGATAAAATATTGCAGAACCCGGCAAAATGTTACAACCGCCAAAAGTTAATACTGAGCTTGAAAATTTTACTTCAATGTTAAGCTGGCACAATAATACTCCTAAGACTTGAAAATTTTACTACAACGAAGCTGGCTGAATAATACTCACACTTCCGTGAACAGTTTAACTTGCTAAAAGTTATCTTCCAAAACAAATATTCTCACCAAAGATGCAAATATATAGTCATAGAGAGCTCATCCAAAAAAGGCAGTGTTTATCAGCCCTAACATATATGCTCTCCTAAACAGCATTTTTAGATAGTAATCCCTCCATTCAGCACCCACCAAAAAATTGCACACCGTGACACCCCAAACACACCCTACCTAATAAACTATGTGTTCACGGTGTTGAGCATACCCCCAGCTGCAGTTGGTATAACCACTTCCCAGCCAGGTCCTTTAGGAGGTAGCACGCTTGCAGTATATTGAGGCTTTTCATCTGCCATTTTAGCATCAGCAGCCATGAGGTCACTCCGGTCCAAAAGCTTTTCTAAATCTTCATCACTGATGTCTGTCTGAATCATCTTGTCTTCTTCATTTTCTTCATCACGAAGAAGGGCCAGTAGATCTTCCTGAAATGATACATGTCACTGCCTGTAAGGCTGCAATATAGAATTTAATACCGATTTTCAATAATCAATACTCTTGACGATCTGCACATGTTATTCAGATATGGTGGGGTTGGCTGCATCTAAATGTTTACACGACAGAGAGCTCGGATCTGTCAAAGCAATCTGACTTATACTTGCTCTTTCTTAATTGTTTCAGGTTTATATCCAGTCACTTATCATAAATTTGTAGGTTTTTTTCATACATGCGAGGGATAGCAATTTAGTTTATGCAAACGTAACAGATGGTAGATGGTTAGCTAGAAGATATATAAATTAGAAAAACAAAGTTGCATTTCTTTTTAAAAATTGTGAGGACTTGGCTTTTCAAATAGGTTAAATGCACTTTTGGTCCCTAGAAAGAAGTTCAACTTGCATTTTCATTCCCGAACCAATTTGTCTAATGATCATCTCAATGTTTTCTCATTTTCTAACAGCACATGCTTTTTCATTGGCACTTAAGAATAAATGACATGGCACTTATGTCTGATCCAGCAACACCTGATTTTAATGAACTCTCATTTTCTAGCGGCACATGCTTTCTCATTGGCACTTTGCAAACAAAATAAATGACATGGCACTTATGTCTAATCCAGCAACACCTGAGCAAAGGATGTTCAATATTTCTTTATTATGACAAATCAGAAAAAGATAATGCTAAGAAGCCACCTTGTTAAAAAAAAAACTCAATTTTCTTAAACCTATATGCTCTCACCCTTTCTTTCTCATCTGGCTCTTCCCATGGCTACTTACATAACTAATTCAGTCCAGGTCACTAACAGAAATTTAAAAGCAAAACAATAAGTTGCCCTTGAAATAAGGTTTTTTTTAACATTCAAATGCCCAAAGACTAAAGTCTGAACTGCACAGATGGTAGTGAGTATTTTTTTTTAACAGTTTCTTCCATTCACCCATACAAATTAGTGCAAAGGACACAAATGTGGGTACAGTCATACAAAGGTAAGTTGAACATTGAAGTTATAAAGACATTACATGAATTCAGATGAAACTGAAGTAAAGCTGGTACTAGCGTGACCATGTACAGTTCTATGCTGCCACAATGCTCCTACTCTACCAGTCTCCAAACACATCTCCTCAATCACCCACAACCCCATGCTCGAAACCTATCTAACAACCCTTTTGTTTAACATTTCTCCTATTGAGATATCTTCGATTAATTTGCAGCAACTATAAATTTAATGTCTTATACAAGCAACACATCAATCACAGGCCCCTTATCTGCAATTATCTTTCCAGTAGTTCATAATCTAGCTATGTATTTCATCATAAGAAAACGTCAATTTTAATAAAAAGATGCATCAAACTAGGCAGAAACATTTGTTAACGATCTGACTAGTGCACAAGAAAATTTTAGTATTCTCTAGTCAAGCAAGAGAAAGAGATAAACTTAAAAGAACAGCAATCAGCCCCTGCTGTGGAAACCATTTAATAATAAGTTTTCAAGTATCATGCACAAAGATGAGTCATACCTCATCTATATCTGCAGTATCAGCCTTGGTTTTCTCTTGCATAAACTGCCCCTTAGCAATCACCACATGCTCAAGCTTTAACTTACTAAAAGCTCTTTTCAATATCCTACCCTGTTAGGAAGAACAATTTCAGTTCCTTGTTCCAATAAAAGAGAGGCATTTTAAACGTAAAATGGGAGCAAGCAAAATGTCTCAACTTACCTCAACTGATTGAGCAGTTGCAAGCCTATAAACATGAACAGGCTTTGTCTGGCCTATTCTATGACATCGATCCATTGCCTGTAGATCCATTTGAGGGTTCTGTACAGTAAATACCAATTAAGTCAATCTCACCTAAAAGTACATTCAATTTCACTGAAGGTAAAAATTAAATGGAAAAAAAAAATAGACATAACAGTGTTTTGGAAAACAAATCGAGAATACAAAAGGAATGGACAACGTAATTTCAAGAAAGTACTCACCCAGTCACTGTCATACAAAATACAAGTATCAGCTGAAGTAAGATTGATACCCAGCCCACCAGCCCTAGTGCTTAGAATAAATATTCTATAATTACTATTCACGTCATTGAATTCCTGGATCTGATTGCCAAATAGAAAAGAGTGATGATGACAGCTTATTATATATCTCATAGAAAGAAAATAATAGTCTGCGGTGAAAGACAAGTACACATGTCACATTCATAAGATTCGAAATATTAAAAAAAACACGGAATAGGTAATATACCAGAGATGGGTCCCTTTGCATAACATAATGATTAATGACTAATTTGTCAATTAATGGAAAGTCTAAAAGCATGTAATTTCATCATTAGAAACCAAGAAAACTAAAGGCATATACTACCAAGAAGGATGTATACGTCTAAAAACATGTTATTTCAATATTGGGAACCAAGAAAAGTAGAAGCCAATTAGTACTGAGCAGGATGTATATATATAAATATGAAAAGGAAATGTGGGTCGTACAGTAAGCCATTGATTATTGACAGACTAAACATATTTCTCCAGAACTCTCATCGCAGGTGAAGAGAGACAAATTCAAGTGTGGCGTTCTCATTACTCACTCAGTTAAGAATGTATCCGAAAAAAATGTTCAGCATCAAAAACGTATCCTCTGTTGCTTTCACTAAAGTTAAACAAGAATCTTCCCAAATAGATATATATACCAGCTATAAGCCAATAAAACCATATCTTTTGAATGGAGAACGGTTTCTAAATCAAGAGATTTTATAACTTTATTGTGAAGAAAAGAAGGTAACATGAGACTTCAAAGATATGAATGCAGTAGCAGCTGTTACCTGTTTCCTTCTTTCTTCCAATTTCACACTCCCATCAATTCTACAAACTTCAAAACCGCTGTAATCAAGATAGTAATGCATTATATCCAAAATCTTGGTCCACTGGGAAAATATGAGAACCTGTTTGTAGAAAACAATGAGAACAAGCAAAAACTACCAATTTAGTATATGTACAAACTACAAACACAGAAGCAATAACAGCATACTTTATGTTTGCGAGCTAACAGCTTTTTTAGCAATTTGTCCAGCAACTGAAATTTTCCGCACTGACCAACAATCTGCTCAACATGTGGGTAAAAATCTAACAAGATAGAAAGTTAGCTAAAGTTGTAAGGATGGCTATATAAATAGTATTAATGAAAATCAGTAAACATACAGGAACCATCATAAGCTGACTCCAAGAGGTCAGGGTGGCCACAGTTTTTCCGTAGTTGAACCATCAGATTCTGTAGCCTTCCTTTGAAGCCACGTCCTGCAAATTTTCATACCAAGTATATACTAAAATACTGCAAAGTAACTTCAAGAAGAAGTACAACTGTACAAGTCAATCAAAGCGTCAATTTGTTTCAACGCAAAAGAACGTGACAATATGAGCTTGCCAGAAACGTCAAGTAAAGTTTTTAATTGCTTACTAATTCTCTCCACCTTCTGTGCACATCCATATTTACCAATAATAAGACAATAAATTCCTTACCAGTATCAACTGTCTCTAGCAGGTGATTTTCCAGCGTTTTGTTAACTAGATGCTCCTGGAAGTTCTTCTGATACTCTGTCATAGTGGCATATAAAATAATCTCCTTCTTACGAGGAAGCATTTGCTCAACATCTTCTTTCATCCTTCGAAGGAGGAAAGGACGCAGTATAGCATGGAGTTTTGCCACCACCTGAAATCATCCTTGAGAATCAGCCATATGTGCAAAACACAATCTTCAAAATACAATACGTAAAAAAATGCAATTGTACCCGTGACTGTCTTGTCTCTTCCAGTTCTTCCTTCCCAGCTTTATTGTTGCTTTTCCCAGAGAGATCAAACCTGGATAATAGATGATGTAGTCATACATACATGCTATACAGGATCAAATTTTCTGTTCCATGGAAAAGTAGTCAATTTGTATCTACCACTCCTTCCAAGTTACAACCCAAAACAGATTACATAATTTAACTCGAGCACAACCCTAAAATTACTCATTTATAGGGTAAAGAGAAGTAAAAAAATAAACATCAGCCTGACTCCTAGTCCTACATCCTCCTTTTAATTTGTAAATCCTTCCCCAAGCCAGGGGCGAAAGGGCTTTATAAAGCAACTTGCCTCTAGAAACTGTGATATATAGTCAAAGACCCTATCATGGTAAAAGCTTCGAAATTGTTGTTCTGAACAAAAAGGTAAAAGAAATGTCCTTCTCACAAGGTTCTATGTAAAAATGTTAAACAAAAAATTTGTATTTCTTTACTAAACCAGCTTCATTCAGTAAACCTAACTCAAGAAGACATTTGTAGCAGGCAAATGATATTTCATAGAAACCTGATTACCATGATTCGAATTCCTCGTTAGATGAGAATATATCAGGCAAAATAAAGTTCAATAATGACCAAAGCTCTGCCAAGTTGTTCTGCAGAGGTGTCCCAGTTAACAGCAACTTATTTTCAACAGGTAAATGCTTTAATTCTTTCAGTAGTTTGCACTGAGAGTTTTTCAGCCTGTGTCCCTTCAGTAAGAGAAGTGAGGTTACACTTACAGAAATTAGCATAGAAAGAAAAAGAAAATTACAAGGACAAAAAAGAGAGAAATATTTACCTCATCGACCACAATATATTTCCAACTATAATGTCTCAAATACTTCTTTGCATCATTCATTGCAACTTCATAAGAAGTAACTACAATGGGAAATTTGGGGCCTACTGACCGAGGCATACTCTCCTTCCTTATATGTTCTCTTGCTTTCTTGTCCCCGTGGTAGATGATTGCATGAATTGATGGTGTAAACCTTAAAATCAAATATTAAAACAAAAGTCCAGTTACATAGTTGCAGAAGGAAAGGATGGGGTCATCAGCTACAAATACTACATCAAAAACTCACCCAAAAACATATTTTAACAAAACTTAAATTCAAACAGCATTGAGTGCAATAATATATAACATAAACACAACTTTCACCTGGATATTTCATTCACCCAATTTGAGAGGGTTGACAGAGGAGCAATGACTAAGTATGGCCCATCCATCCCCTTCCCTTTCAAGTGTGCAAAAAAAACCAATAGTTTGTATTGTCTTTCCAAGCCCCATTTGATCTGCCAAGATCCCATTGAGTCCATTTTGCCATAACGATATCATCCACTTAACACCTTTTATCTGATATGGCTTCAATTTACCACCAGTCAACAAGGGAATGAGTTCGGCCTGCTCCTTTTCAATAATTTCTTCCTTAGTGAGGCTCGGATCATCAGAAGCAGTGGTTTCTTCAGATCTTGTGAGCATAGCTGCAACAGCTCTCTTAGCCTTTCTCTGGAGGAACAAAGATGTCAAATATTTCAAATAAACAAACACAATATATCTTCTATAAAACATAATACCAAAAATAGCACCAAAAAAAGAAAATCAAAGCACTGCAAATTGCCACAAAGAAGTACAGTATTTTAAAAAATATTTGTTGGTTATGAAGACTATGGAATAGCATAGAGTCTTCACGAAAAAAAGAAACAAAACAAAAGTAGGAATGCATTCCCAAGCATTTACTGATTCGTCCTTTTCCAAGTGTTCTACCAATTGTAGGATGTCATAAAATGAAGCAGTCTAATTCAGCATTGAAAGGTTAAATACCGAAAAAAGTATGCTTACAGTGTTGTAGTTTGAGACAGCCTTTCTTTTAGCGCCGCGGCCTTTCTTATTTGGCTTAGAGTCTTTGCTATCTTCTTCCACTCCATTCTAGCAGTTCATTCGATAAAGTACTTAATAAGCAAAGCAAATCCAGATATACATAGTTCCAAAATTGCTATAAAGAATACACTAGACATACCGCTGTAATGTCATCCATTTTCTCTAGCAAAAACTTTGTGTACAGGTGGGTCTGGGTCAGAAGCTCGTCCAGCTTAGAAAACTGCGAGTCATTAAGTTGTGGTGCCTCCTTGACCTCCTCTTCATCCTCGTGCTCTTTCTTCAGCTTTTCTTCCTCAACAGCCATCTCAGTCGAAATAAGAGAAACATCTCCATTTTTCGCATCAAGAAACACTTCTTCCTCCAATTTTAGCCCAGCCTTCTCCTTACACATATCCTTCAAATAACATTAAAGATTAAAACTTTACACATTACAAACCACGAGCATTCTAATCACAAAACATAAACTCAACAAACAAACACAAAACAGCCCTAACCCCTAAATAAAACCACAAAACAACAACAAAAAAACACCCTTTCTTGTTCACAACTAGTTGCTGCGAGATGGGCGGAATTAGAGGAGAGCTCTGATGTAATTGAAGCAGGTGCTGTGACTAAACCCTAGAAATTGGGGATTATGAATGCTGACCAATGTATTATCAGCTAACAATAAACACGTATTAACATAAATCGCATACATCCGGCTTATCGTACAACAAACCAGTGAAATGCACAAAACACCAACACACACATACACACGAGAGAGAGAGAGAGAGCAGAGAGAGAGAGAGAGCAGAGAAGAGAGAGAGAGAGAGCAGAGAGAGGAGACCTCTTCTTCAAGCACAGAAGTAGGAGAATCAACAAGAGCTTCCTCCTTGACATGCGTCCCATTTTCCGCCATTTTTCGAAATCGAAATGCCCTCAACAAACCCTGGAATCTAACGTGTCTCCCATTTATTTCTATACACTTACTATATTTTGGGATGTCCTATCATTTTTATACATTTCAAAAATAGTAAAGTTTTTATAATAAAAAATACTATTATATAATCTTAAAGTAATAATTCTGAAAATATGATACTATATTCTTGGCAGAAATTATAGAAAAGAAGAGAGTTTAGCTAGACATTGAGAGAGTACAGGAACTTCAGAAATTTTATTGCTGGAAAACTTTCGATATCGATTACATGGGATGTGAGCTCCTTTTATAGACAGCTCTTTGCATTACAACCTTCAACCGGTTGCTTACCTATCCTGTTTTCATTACTACAAGATTTTTACAGAGCAATTATATTGACATGACTCTACTTTTCTTCTTTTCTTCATTTGTCACCTTTTTCTGTTGCATATCACTTCATGTTTGCTATCATTTCCATCTTTGCTTGTTTTTCTTCCTTCTTCAAAGATTCCATTTGGCTTTTGTCTTATCATCTTTTCTTTTTATTTCTGGTCGTCCAGCTGCTCCTTGTAGTATGGTAATATAATGATATTATGGACCTGCTGTAGTTTTACTACATTTGGCCTGTTATAATTTTTATGGGCCCTTGTAGCTTAACTACATCAGGTTTATCAATATCATTGGAAGGGATCAGTAGATCCTTCTTCGTTTATGGTAATATTTGTATTATTATTACCACTGACAGTACCTATAACAGGTCTTTTTCTCTGACCCGTCATTGCGTGGTAATGTTCTATGGTTTGTTTTGCATGAGTATGTTGGAGAGGATTAATTCTGTCTCTCATCCTTTCCAGCTCCATGGTATCTCTTGATATTGTTTCATTGTCATAATAAATAGTAATAATTTCTTCAACAGCTCCACCTTTACTAGTACCAATGACTTTAGCTTTTCCGGCTCTTATCATATCATCAATTTTATTTTTCAAAGTAGATAAACCAATAGCACGTTTCATGCTTAACCATTCCTGGAAATTTGCAAGGGTACAAGGTGGTGGTTGGGTTAAATCAGAATAATCACCTTGTATTTCTTTCTTTCCCATCCTGAATAATTGACAAATTACTATACGTTTGCCTGTTAAATCTGTAGAGGCATCAAAGATTTGTACTCCAAAAGTTCCATTGCCATATGCATTTATCATAACTTTAACAGATTCCAAAATTAGTGATGGTAATTTGGAAATACTATACAGGGTCTCATCCACCATTATTTTGTCAATTAATCCATATGTAAATAGCTTTTCTACCACCTCTGGTTTTGCTTTTTCACTGCATAAATATCTGGGATATTTACTAAGTTTCAAACTTCTCAAGATATTCATATTTGTTTTATAATCATAAAATTTCATGATTTTCTCATAAGCTTTCAAAACTTCAGAAGGGTATTTAAGCTTATCACTCATGGTTATTTCAGGTGATATTGAAGGTGATATCTGGGAGGTATTTGATGAAGATGGTATAGTTGCCAGTTTGGATGTAAAGGATTGAGGTTTTGTAGTAGGGCTTTGTAGGGTTTTCATTCTGTTCTTTATGGCTTCATTCAAGGATTCCAAGAGATGTTTATAATTTTATTGTACCTTGGTATCTATCTCTTTATGTAAATAATCAATGGTTTCATGGTTCTTTGTAATAGCAGTGGTAACATCTCTAATATATTCTTCAAAGTTTTTATTTGCCATCTTTGTACCTGCTAAGAAAATCAGCTAGAACATTCTTAGTACCAGATATATTTTTAACAATAAAATCATAATAACAAAAGAATGATTGCCATTTTCTTCTTTTATTTAATTCTGGTAACAAATCAATTTTATTAGTAATAAATGCCTTCACCTGAGTATTATCAGTTCTAACTATGAATTTTACTGGTAATAAATGATAATGAAATTTCTTTATCCCAAATTTTACTGCTAATAATTATTTTTCATTTATATGATAATTGATTTCATTAGGTTTCCATGTTCCTCCTGCATATCCACATATAAGGGGTTTTTCTTTATCAATATCATTTTGTTCATAAGCTATGAGGACTGCTCTCCATCCTATATCACTTGCATCTGTAAATAATTCTAATTGATCAGTTTCTATAGGGATTCTATGCTTTGGTAAATTCTTCACCTTTTCTTTAAGGGTTTTAACGGCTTTATCAAGTTCTTCCATCTACTGAAAGGGTTTTTTTATTTTTTGTTAATTCTTGTAAAGGTTTTCTTAATTGTGGTAAATCTTTTATATAATCTGATGCATAATTAATTATTCCTAAAAATTGTTGAACCTCTTTCTTGTTTTCTAATTTATCTTTAAAATTTTGTATTTTTGATACTATATGATTTTGTAATTGTAATCCTTCTTTATCAATAATATATCCTAAATATTCTATTTTATTCTTAAATAATTCTGATTTCTTTTCAGAAAGTAATATCCCATGTTGTTTTACAATTTCTATAAATTGATCTAAATGTTTTATATGATCTTCTAGGGTTTCATTATATATTAATATGTCATCTACATAAAATCTTTTAATTTTCTAAATACTTGATCCATTCTTCTTTGAAATATTTGTGGGACATTTTTAAATCCAAAAGGAAGTACCATCCACTCGTAGTGACCTTGAGGTGCACTAAAAGCTGTTAGAGGTCTTGATTCTTTTGTTAATTTTATTTGCCAAAATCCGCTTTTACAATAAAATTTACTAAACCATTTTTTATTTCCAAGAATGTTAATAAGATTTCTTTTATATGGTAAAAAATATCCATCAAATATAGTATGATCAAATCAAGTTGGGAATTGAGAATCGGGCTGGGTGGAGAAAATCGGAGCGGGATCCGAAATCGGACCAGAATGACAAAGGATCTCGATCCCGATCTGCTCCCAAATATTTTTTGACAATTGTCACCGTTTCGCGGTGCCTACCCAAAAAAATCTTCAAATCCTCACCCATTTCAATACGAGAATCTGATCAAAATCAAGCGATCGGAGTGAATGCCATTCTTACTGTCACAAGGTCACTTTTTTTAACCAAACTTGAACCTGTGCGGCCTGCCCTTGTGCCCAGTCGCCCCAAGAACAGTTAGCCCGAAACGGAGGTTGTCACCCAGCAACCTTAACACTATGCAGCGGAATAACAATTACCAATGATGGCTTAGTGTGTGCAGTGTATAAAGTAAATTGAACACACTTGATTACAGGCAAAACGCCCAACCTTCTATTGCTCAACTCAATACAAAGGAAACTTACAACTGGAAGCACTCACTTGGCTTCACCAAAATACATACAAAAGCACTCACTTGGCTTTCTCTTAGAATACAACTATATGAAACTCACTTGCACATATCTCACTTTTCTCTTTCTGCCTCCTACAATGCTATTGAATACATGTATTTATGCTAATCTACAGCCATCCACGTTTTTCCTCAGTCATGGGCAGTTACCAGCAGTTACTCCCACCTATAGCAGTTACAAGGACACCTGTCAGCCAACCAGCCAATTGTACAAACCGTTGGGCAGTTACCAGCAACTCTAGTCACCCACAATTAGATATATAACACACACACACACACACACTATATATATATATATATATATATATATATATATATATATATCACCCCATTAGTTAGCCACGTTTTTGTTGTCTCAACCATGCCACCTGTAAAGCCCACAATGATTTTCCCCCACATATGCCCAGCAAATGACCCAAGCCTTTGGGCTTCATGTTTGGGCTGCCCATCCAGCCATGTCTACAGCCCAACACCAATATAATTATTGTCAAGCCAATCAGCTCCAGCCACCAAGTACAATATCAGCCCACCATCAAAGCCATCAGCCAAGCCAACATTTAACCACAGCTTCGGCACTAACCATCGATGCCTGGTCTTGGCCGTCTTGGGGAACAGCCACCGCCAAGCCAAAACCAACCAGCAACCAAGAGGTCTTACAAACCCACCCACACCATTTGAGCCTGATGTCCTCATCAGCTTGCTTGCTACTTCAGTAGTCCCACTTCACCTCGCGGAACCAACAATGAAAACCACACGTTTATTCCCAGCAATGTCGCCCAAGTACACTAGCTTAGCGACAAGTACAGGCGCTAGGCCGCCTGCTAGCCTTGCTACCCATCAGTTCCCAACAATGTCCCCAACAGATGGAGACTCCAACCTGCAACAATGCGCTTCTGACTTGCCTTTCACTTCAGGCTCAAGATCACACATCACATCGCCAATTAACACCCTAGTGGCACTTAACCTTGACTTTTCTGTTTTCTTTTCCAACGACGTTGAGGCCACCTTCACAAAGCAACATTCCTCATTTCCCATCAACATACCACCAACATGCGGCATAATCATGCAATTGGCATCTTTCAAAAAGTCCATACCAAGAATGCAATCAATATCATCTAAAGGTATAACACTGAACAAGTATTTACCTTGCCATGCCCCAACTTTCAAGCTCACATCTGAAGTGCCCCGAATCTTTTGTGCATCCATGTTTGCATCTTTGTACTTCAAATTACTAGGCTTCATCTTTAACCCCAGCAATTCCACATACCTTTCTGCAACAATACAATTTGTGGCCCCGGTATCAACCATCGCCAACATCTCATGCCATTCACTTGAACATTCACATACATAAGCCCATCACAAGGTACTGTCTTTCCCATCCTTAGAGTCACCAAACGTATTGGACTAACCCTCGCAGCTACATCCTATATTTCAACATCACTCTCTTTGTCCACGGTCATTGCATTAAGCTTCTCCCTCTTTGGACACGTTCGCATCAAATGTGGTCCTCCACAAATATAGAATCCCTTCTCTTTCAAACTCTGGGACTGCCCAACACTCTTGGTGTCACCCGCACCATTTTTCTTGTCAAATATTTTGTCTCTGCCCTCAACCTTGTTGTTCTTTCCATTACCTTTCTCTTTATCAGCATCACTAGAACCAGCGTTTTTTTAAGTCCACCTGATTATCAGCGGTTGTAATTGCAGTAGGCTAGTCCTTAACCGCTTGCCTCCTCAATTCTGCCTGCGCCCAAGGTTTTAACCCAGCCAAGAAATTATACAACTTATCCTCATCAGACTTATTCTTAATGTCTAGCAACAACGAACTGAATTCTTTCACATAGTCCCTCACATAATCTTTTTGCCTCAAATTCCGTAAACTATCTCTAGCAAGCCAAGAAGAATTAATGGGTAAGAACTGCTCCTTCAATTCCTTCTTTAATGCCTCAAACGTGGTTATCTCTGGCCTGTCCGCGCTAGCATCACCATCCGTTCGCGTACGCCACCACAGTTTAGCATCACCAACCAAGTACATACTTGTAATTGAAACTTGCTCGACCTCCTTAATATGAGCAGCCTTGAAATATTGCTCCATATCCCACAGAAAATTCTCCAAATCCTTGGCGACTCTTGCCCCATCATAAGACTTGGGTTCTGGAATTTTCAACTTCGAGTGGCCCTCTCTACCACCCGTCGAACCGGCAATAGCGGCACGCTTTACCAACACCAATTCATCACTCAACTCTTGAATTTTGGCATCATAACCCTCATAAGATCATGAACCGTCGTCTTGAACTCATCCAGGCCCTCCCTTAGAACCTGCACTTGATTTGCTATCGAAATCTCATCTGTTGTCAAAGGCACACCCAGAAATTCTTCTAGCCTTACAACCTTTCTGCAGCCGAACTACCAGCCACCATTCTCACAACACAACTCTGATACTAGATGTCACAGGGTCACTTTTTTTCACCAAACTTGAACCTGTGCGGCCTGCCCTTGTGCCCAGTTGCCCTAAGAACAGTCAGCCCGAAACGGAGGTTGTCGCCCAGCAACCTTAACACTATGCAGCAGAATAACAATTACCAATGATGGCTTAATGTGTGTAGTGTATAAAGTAAATTGAACACACTTGATTACAGGCAAAATGCCCAACCTTCTATTGCTCAACTCAATACAAAGGAAACTTACAACTGGAAGCACTCACTTGGCTTCACCAAAATACATACAAAAGCACTCACTTGGCTTTCTCTCAGAATACAACTATATGTGACTCACTTGCACATATCTCACTTTTCTCTCTCTACCTCCTATAATGCTGTAGAATACATGTATTTATGCTAATCTACAGCCAGCCACGTTTTTCCTCAGTCATGGGCAGTTACTAGCAGTTACTCCCACCTATATCAGTTACAAAGACACCTGTCAGCCAACCAGCCAATTGTGCAAACCTTTGGTCAGTTACCAGGAACTCTAGTCACCCACAATTAGATATATAACACACACACACACACACACACACACACACACACACACACACACACACACATATATATATATATATATATATATATATATATATATATATATATATATATATATATATATCACCCCATTAGTTAGCCACGTTTTTGTTGTCTCAGCCATGCCACCTGTAAAGCCCATAATGATTTTCCCCCACATGTGCCCAGCAAATGACCCAAGCCTTTGGGCTTCATGTTTGGGCTGCCCATCCAGCCATGTCTACAGCCCAACAGCAATATAATTATCGTCAAGCCAACCACCTCCAACCACCAAGTACAATATCAGCCCACCATCAAAACCATCAGCCAAGCCAACATTTAACCACAGCTTTGGCACCAACCATCGATGCCTGGTCTTGACGACCTTGGGGAACAGCCACCGCCAAGCCAAAACCAACCAGCAACCAAGAGGTCTTACACTTACCATGTACGTACTTTGGCATGACGAAGGCTCTTTTCAAATTTTTACGTCTATTAAAAAATTAATTCGATAAATTTTTTTTATTATATACGTTATAAGTGTACTAATTTCACAAGAATACACATTATTTTAAATTCTTGATTACTTCTCATTATGTTTTGTTATACAATTTTAAAAAAAGGTAATTTGGGAAAAAAAAATTTCACCTATTTGTATTCAAAGTTGAAAATAAACTTATATTATGAAAAAAATATTCTAAAAAACAACTATAACATAGTAATGTATCATGTATATGGATAATTTTACTACATCAGTTGCTGTAGCAGACACCAGTCAGATATTTATGCCACGAAAATATTAGTTACAGTTAACATTGTGCTATTTGTATTTTTGTAGAGGAAAAAAGAGAAGGTGAAATAAGATAAATAAATATAATTAGAAATCCTTTTCTATAACGGGCTTCTAAATTTAATGTAAAAAGAATGAGAAAATTTCGAAAATATGATACAGTTAAACCTCGATAAATGAATACGTTATGGACCAAAAAATTTTATTCATTAATCGAGATTAATCATTTATCGAGGTTAAAAATAGACTATCTCTATCATGTCGGGACCGGAAAAATTATTTATTTGATGAGATCATTCGTTTATCGAATATTCATTTATCGAGGTTCTACTGTATAGTAGAAATTATTAAGAGCAATGTTAGGAGCCGAAATGATTCCGTCAAGTGTCCTCTTTTAATTCGTGTAGCACACATATATATATATATATATATATATATATATATATATATATAAGGATTTCTTTATTTCAAAGATACTGATACACGTCCTATCAGATGTTGCTAACTAAACATTTATTAACAGTTTTAGGAATACCCCTTATTCAAAAAGAAGTGTGGGAATTTTTAAGTCAATTACAACATTCTAATTTTTGGAAGAAAAATTTATGGACAAACTTGTAAAAAATTTCTGCCTAGTTCTTTCTTCTTCTTCTTTTTTTTTGTAAAAATACTACTCTTTCGGTGAGATGGTAGTAGTATTTCTACAGATTTAAAGGACAACTAGTTCAATATTGTACACAGAGACGCACTATAAAAAAACACACTCAAACACAAGCACAGCTGCACCTGCACTAATATGAAAGGATAACAATTTCTCAACACAATGCAATCAAGTTTTCCATAGTCTACTTGTTTATTTGAAGCAACTATAAGAGTACAAGCCTGGAAGGCTAGGTAGCAGATGTGCTTTATTACTTCCAGGCAAACTGATGAAACAACAGTACAAATCTAAATCTGTATCGCAGGCTAGCGTGTCCTGAACAACACGTTTTACCAAATCTAAGTCTGTATTGAGTATTCTATGGGGCAGATTGCCACCCGAAAAAGAAAAATGTAAAAAGAAAAAAAGTTTAACTGCTGGTGACAATTGACAACATTAAAATCAAACCAGTTCCAGTTTCCCCAGATATGACAGCATCATTGCTAGGTTCATTGAGCATATGAGTGCTTCTTCCGCCTTGTCTTTGCTGTCAAATCTCCGTTTACTAGGGCTTCAAGTGCTCTTGCAGTTGGTGGTCTGTTCCTAGTACCCGTTCTCCTAGAGTTCATGTCAGTTGGCTGTTCGGGAACACTAATATCTGCAGAGGTTTTCTGTGCACAGAAGTCATCCTGTTGGGTAGTCGTGATAACATCTTGCATGTTTCCCGGGAAATCTACTGGATGTTGAGGAAATCTCAAGTCGATAAACATGCGGGGTTGGGAATATAATTGTAATATTATATAATAATTTAATTTAATAATGAAATTATATACTATGAGTTTATTAACTAAAAATTGAAATAAAAGTCATGAATATAGAAATATAGTATTAATTAAATAGAACTTAGAACTCCATAAATTAATATTTAAAAGTATCTATGATAGATTAATAATAAATTCAGTTAATAATATAGCTACTCTTATATTATATTACCAGAATAAAGTTATGTAAATTTAATTAATTAAAATAACAATATTAAATATTAATTTAATATTAAATATTATATTACAACTTGGTGCTTCAAGATTTTAATTTATTAAAAAAGTTAAAAATTAAAAATTAAAAATAATTTATTACGATCGCACGAGTTATTGGCTAGTATATTAAAAATTGTAAGTATTAAATTCATAACCACACGGAAATATGAAATTTACTCTTCCTTTGAATAAATATATTTGAAATTGGAACCAACAAGATTATGTCATGAATAAATCCATGTAAAGATTGATGTCTTGAACTACAAATTAAGTATCAGCTAATGCTCTGCCAAAAATATTTACATGAAAAGTCTGTCACATTTACAATACCTGGACTAGGTCACAAAATTTGTATACTATCTAACAACAAATAAGTATGTTTACATATATTAACTCTCTTTATAAGCCAAGAGTTGGCAAGTCATTTGCAACACAACACAACACAACACAACTGAAATTTCAGTTCATAAACACAAGGGAGAAATCAAGCACAAGTCAAGAACATATCCGGTTTATTTATTTTGGCTAGTACCAAATTCTGTGGCGTAATCGTTCGACGATTCAAGCAAGCATTCAAGTGTGGATACGGTGGACAATAATTTTAATCATAATTATTGTGAATGACAAGCGTATGATCAACAGAGTCTATGCTTGTGTAGGTTTATTACAGTTTCTTTATAATAAACAGTATTATAAAGAGTTTTAAAAATATAATAAGCTGTAAACATATCATAATAAGAATCATTTTAATTATAAAATGTAAATTTATTATAATAAATATCAATTTGGATCTCATTATATATTAACCCTAAAGAGGGAAGGAGCATAAATAATATGGTTTGCATAACATAAAACAGTAATTAAAACAGAATTTAAAACAGAATTCATTTTTAAATTTAAATTTCTATAATTCTTAACCAAAACCCTAGCATCATAATCACAGAAATAATTACTTTAACTAAAATTATAGACTCTGTTTACTGTCTTAAATGCTTCGCATTTCCACGGCAAGATTTTTTTTTTTTGTTGGATAGAACCAATTATTTTAAGCATTTTTTGTGAAGGTACCCTTGGCGGGAACCTTAGAATAGATGAAATATAATTAATTTAGTGCTGGTTTGTAGGTTTGTATTTTAAAAGTGGTTTGTATTTGAGCACTTGCCTATATATATATATATATATATATATATATATATATATATATATATATATATATATATATATATATATATATAGTCGAGTTCTAGTAAAAAATTTCTTTAATACAAACTTACAAATTTTTTTTGTTCAACATATATGTCGATTCAACATCATTTGTAAAATAATAATTAAGATTTTATTGAATACATATAATTGAAATCGGAAACATATTTATAACATTTTATAATTTATTAAAAACATAGTGCAACATTTTTTACGAAAAATTGAAATTTTTATATAATGAATGTTCAGCAGATATATATAACTTGAGGTCAACATCATGTGTTGAACAATAATTATAATTGTGTTGAATCCAAATATATAAAATAATTTTACACTTGTATAATCAAGAAAAGTGTATTAAATTAATAATATTTCATATTTATACGAAAGGATAGTTGAGAATTTTGTAATATATGTTTAACAAATTTTGAACTACGGTTCAACACAACTCATATAAAATAAATAAATTTTTATATTTACATACCCTGTTTTGGTATTGGTGAACTCCAAAAGGATTTTGAATAATTAAATTATGTTTATTCAATAAAATTTTAGTTATTATTTGATAAATGATATTGAACCGAAGTTATAAATATGTTGAATAAAAAAATTTGTAAATTTACATTTTAGAAAAGTTTGTACTTGATTCCTGTATAGATAATATTAAATCTAACCGTGGCTTTGGCGTTATAGTACTTGGTCGAACATATATTTTCTCGGCTTATGGTCAATCTCTTTCTTCGAGAGTTTTGCCTAACGATACATTCAAATGCCCTCTGTCTTATGTTATCATGATTACCTTCTTTGATATTTTAATCTGATCTTACTTTTATATTATTATTTTTCTTAAATTTTGCTTAGTTGCCTTCTAATTACAGGGATATGAGTCATATGACAAGTATATTTTTATGATCAGTTCGAAAATAAGTTGTTTAATTTGTTTTATACAATATGAACATCATCTTGTTAAGTTGCTCTTTTGTAACTCTGAGCCTGTTCGTCAACACGTACTTAAAGCAAAAATTAGCTTTAAGTTGTTTTGGGGTGTTTGGTAATCTCAGCCTTTTCATTTAGGTACTTTTGATTTATGATTTATGATTTATGACTTATCAATTTTTTTTTTTTCACGATTCTTATAAAGTTCAAATATTATGAATTTAATTTTTTTAAGTCAAATTTTACTTTAAATCAAAATTATTAAATCCCCATTTAACTTTAAGTAAAATTACCCAAACACTTTCATTCAACTTAAAGTAAACAACTTTACTTTCTCCTTTAAGTTAAAAACACCTCCATTAAATCAAAAATAACTTATTTTAAGCAATCCCAAACGGCCTCTCTGACTGATTTGCATCATTTGATTATGTGTACATGGGTCTCTTGCTTTGGGTTTTTTGTTGTTTTATCTTTCCAGAATATGTCTTGCACTCGTGCTTTTCTTTCCTGAATATGTCTTACTCTCATGCCTTGCCTATTTATCTGTCTTATCCAGTGTTGTAAAAAGCGGGAATCAGACTTGGATTCAACACAAGCGTAATTATTGTTCAACAATAATTTTAATTATAATTATTGTGAATGACAAGCGTATGATCAACAGAGTCTATGCTTGTGTAGGTTTATTACAGTTTCTTTATAATAAACAGTATTATAAAGAGTTTTAAAAATATAATAAGCTGTAAACATATCATAATAAGCATCATTTTAATTATAAAATGTAAATTTATTATAATAAATATCAATTTGGATCTCATTATATATTAACCCTAAAGAGGGAAGGAGCATAAATAATATGATTTGCATAACATAAAACAGTAATTAAAACAGAATTTAAAACAGAATTCATTTTTAAATTTAAATTTCTATAATTCTTAACCAAAACCCTAACATCATAATCACAGAAATAATTACTTTAACTAAAATTATAAATAGTATCTGTTAGTCCATTAATTATTATCTAAAAAACAGTATTTATGATTAGTAAGTAGCATCTTGGAGGATATTCCGTTGAAGCTCGTAAAGCCTGGCCAAGTAAGATGCCGTGAAGCATGGAGTTAGGCACAGTATGGAAGGGTGAGCATAAGGTGATCTGAGGTACTATTACAGTCTACATACTGTTAATAAGGTAAGGTTCTGGACTAGTATTTACTGTTTATAATTATAGTTAAAGTAATTATTTCTGTGATTATGATCCTAGGGTTTTGGTTAGGAATTATAGAAATTTAAATTTAAAAATGAATTCTGTTTTAAATTCTGTTTTAATTACTGTTCTATGTTATGCAAACCATATTATTTATGCTCCTTCCCTCTTTAGGGTTAATATATAATGAGATCCAAATTGATATTTATTATAATAAATTTACATTTTATAATTAAAATGATGCTTATTATGATATGTTTACAGCTTATTATATTTTTAAAACTCTCTATAATACTGTTTATTATAAAGAAACTGTAATAAACCTGCCCCACTATTTTGGGATGTCCCATCATTTTTATACATTTCAAAAATAGTAAAGTTTTTATAATAAAAAATACTATTACACCCACTAACTTTTCTCCACTATCTCAAATCTATAATATAAAACACTATTACATCCACTACTTTACTCCACTATCTCAAATCTATTATTAAATTTTGATAGGTTCCACCACTTTACCCACTTTTCATCTAACTTTACTCATTTTTTATACATTTTCTTGGTCTCCGTGCCCAAACCAAACGTATATAAATCACCGGGACGGAGGGAGTATACTATTATGTGCCTGTTTGGCTAGACTTTTTTTAAGTATTTTCGGGTAAAATTTTCATATTTTGATAAAAATTTTTTTATACAAATATTTAATGTATGTTTGAGATTCTATAAGTTGCAAAACAAGTTAATTTTTTTCAGAAAAAAGTTAGAAATCTCTAACTTTGTCTTAAAATAAGTTGCTTAATCTGGAAAAAGGTTCCCCAAACACTCCCTATATAAAAGTCAAAACATTAAAACTTTTGGTACCTGTTTTTTTGATACTTAGTGAATTTACTTATTTACCCTTCATTATAAAGAAAAATATATATGATATCTTTAAAACTCCTAAAATAAATATTACATAATATAATTAATGGTAAGTAGTCGATTGTCTTTTTTCACATTTACTTTTAATTAAACATATTACCTTTATAAACACCTAAAAACATCAATCGTATCATATCTTCCCATCATTAATATTTAACTAATCTTACAATCATTAATATATAGCCAAAAATATCACATCATATTTTTCAATTATTAATAAAATATATATTAAAAATCTGTATATATATTAGTATAATCCGTAAATATGATTAAATTAAAGTATATTAAATTACAATTGCTTTTTTGGTACCTATTTTTTGGTATATGTTTTTTTAGTATTTCATGAATTTACTTATTTAACCTTTATTATAAAGAAAAATATATACTAAACTATTAAAACACCTAAAATAAATAATAACAAAATATAATTAATGGTAATTAGTCGATTGCCTTTTTCACACTTACTTTTAGTTTAAAATATTACTTTTTATGAACATCTAAAAAATCAATCATATCATATCTTCCAATCATAATATATACCCAAAAATATCACATCATATCATCAATATATCTTAATTATTCCTAGCTAGTGAAGAATTCCATTTTTTTACCTTAACACCCTTTGCCTCCTTCACAATTTTTTTTTATTTTTAAGGTTAGTATGGTAAATTCCCTTCCAAAAACCGGGTTAAAATAAGTATGTTGCAACTTGCAGTTTTGTTTCCCTTGGGATACATGTATGCAACATCAGACCCTTCATAGCAAGCTCATTTTTTTTAATAACTTGAGGTTTATAAAGTTAAACAATTTTGCAGGTATTATTTTAATGAAGCATCCCCCCTGTATCTGGAAGAGGTATCATTACAAAATAAGTGTTGCTGCTAAGAAGGCAGCAACTTTGCTCGAGCAAGCAAATGCATCTGGTAATACACTAGGGCCGGAAATTGAAACCCAAGAGCAACTTAGTGACTGTAACATTACTAACCAGGATTCAGAAACAATAAAATAGGGCTCCCCATAAGTGGTACTTGAGAAAAATCAAGAATTTGTGGTAAACACTGATGGAACTGATGTCATTAATAAATCAGAAGTTGACGCTGGATTGTGTTGATTCGGCTACAGAACCAGAAAAATATGGTTTATGGATTAAATTAACATCATCAGATTTCTTAGTATTCATATTATGACTTCTTATATTAATTCACCTCGCCATTTATACTTCTTATTATTCATATTATGACTTCTGATATTAATTCACCTCGCCATTTTCAGATTTCTTACATCGATGCATTGAACGAATCATGAAGGAAAACTTAACATCATCAGCTATTTCTGGTGATTTCTTCTTAATATTAGTTTGTTTTTTTGTTGAGTTTGATTAAAAATCTATTTAACACTTATCCTACGTTTTTGAAGCCAATAAGCGCCCTGCTTTATTAGAGCATATATCATCTTTATCAAAATCAGGTAGATTTTTGCAATTTTGTAAATATGGCTATATGTATGACTGCACTAATTTTTTGAATTTGGATGCCTTATGTGCACCTTACCCCATTACCCACATTCTAATTTACTGATTTCCAATAAACAGAATTTTATTATCTTTTCATAATCATCTTTAACAATTTTGAAATATGTTATCATTATTACGAAATCAGTCGAATTAATCGTTGTTGACCCGTTGTTGCTTTTGATATAGTAGATAAATCATGAAAGCAAACTGATACCATCTTCCAAGGTGATTTTCTTTACTCAACAGATTTTTGGATTGCAAATTATTCGATTCTAAACTAACTGCAATGTATTACAACGCCTTTTATTTCGAAACATGGTATGCTTTAAATTTTATATGTATGAGTATGTGATTAGAGTATATTGTTACATTGTAATTCACATTTGTGATTTATGTGTATGTGATTAGAGTATATTATTTTAGGGCACTTTTATGTTTACATATGTTGACAAATCAAGCACTGACACTAATATTAAATCTGTTGTTGCTTGAAATATTCTTGATTATTCATCTTCTCCATATCTTATTTTTTGAACACTCGATATTATTTAAACTAATGTTGCACTTTGAATAGGTAATATTTGATTCAAAATGGACATTTATGAGTTCAAATTGGACTCCACGCTTTATAAAGTGGACTGTCTAAAGATTGTAGTTTGAAACAAGTTTAACAGACAAGCACAAGATTGATACAATACAAAAACTATGAATTACATTTTATCAAGGAAACTAAGTAATCGTGCACACATTACTACTGAAATGAAAACACAATGCTACATCTTTTATAGGCTACTGAAAAGCTGAAAAACTAATATGGAATCTTGATCCAATCTTGATCTTGACAGCTAGGTTCCCACGTTGGTATGTCTAGTGCTAGCTCCTCATGTGCTCCATGATACTTGAATGATGGTGGATGATGGCCAACTGATGTGGAAAGTAGAAACACTACACATGTAGTACATGATGCCAACAACAGGCATGCCATAATATTCCCCCTTCAAGGTGAATGTGGTTGCTGAACATTCAGCTTGGAAAGTATGGACCAATGAGCCTGTCGACTAAGGCCCTTGGTGAAAACATCAGCCAGTTGTGAAGCACTAGGAGTGTAGATTGGTTGTATAAGGGAAGACTGGACTTGTTGGCGAACAAAATGACAATCCAAAGCAAAATGTTTGGTTCTTGGGTGGAACACGGGATCTGCTGCAATATCAATGGCTGCTTGATTGTCAGTGTGTACTAAAATTGGTAATGTTTGAGGAACCTGTAACTCAGAAAGAAGCAAAGTAAACCAAGACAATTCACAGGCTGTATCAGCCATTGCACGAAGTTCAGCCTCAGCCGTGGAGCGAGAAACCACCTTTTGTTTGCTAGAATGCCAAACAACCAGTGAAGATCCCAACAACAAACACATACCCGTTACACTCTTTAACAAACCAGTAGAGTCCAAACAAGAACCCCAATCACTATCACAGAAGGCTTTCAGTTTGAGTGATGAAGAGGCTGAGAAGAAAAGACCTTGAAATGAAGTGGCTTTAAGATAACGAAGAACCCTTTGAACAGCAATCATATGTGGAACTCGTGGCTGGTGAAGGAATTGACTCAAGTGATGAACAATGAAGGTAATATCAGGTCGTGAAACTGTTAAATACAAAAGTTTTCCTACAAACTTGCGATATATGGAAGGATCTTCAAGTAACTCACCATCATGAGGCGAGAGTTTAACATTGGCATCAACAGGGAGAGATAGGGGTTTGCAATCTTCTAAACCCGCTTCAACTAGCATGTCAAAAACAAATTTGTGTTGATGAATGTACATACCCTCAGACGTACGATGAATTTCAAGGCCCAAGTAATACTTTGCCAAGCCAAGGTCTTTGATGGTGAAAGAAGAGTGCAATACAGACTTGAGATGAGTGATAAAAGTAACATCTGTTCCAGTAATTAGAATGTCGTCAACATATACTAGAGCAACTACAAAAATGCTGCCATGAGTGTAAGTGAACAAAGAATAATCTGCAACAGTTTGTACAAAACCCAGACTAATTAGTACCGATGCCAACTTCTCAAACCAAACTCGAGAAGCTTGTTTCAAGCCGTAGATGGACTTGTTAAGTTTGCAAACTGCACCAGAACCATATAAAGGATGCCCTTGAGGTAATTCAATATAAATCTCCTCAGACAAGTCACCATGCAGGAACACATTATTAATGTCAAGTTGATGGATATCCCAGTTCTTAACGGTGGCTAATGCAAGAAGGGTACGTACTGTGGCCATTTTGGCCACAGGATCAAAAGTGTTGTTATAATCTTGTCCCTCAATCTGTGTGTAGCCCTTAGCAACAAGTCGAGCCTTAAATTTATCCAAGGAGCCATCAGCTAGATATTTTACTTTAAAAACCCATTTGCAACCTATCACACGTTTGCCAGTGGGCAGACAGTTAACAAGGATCCATGCATCATTGTTTTCTAAAGCTGACAACTCTACATGTACAGCATCCATCCAACGAGGATCAGTTTGAGCTTGCTTGAAATTATGAGGTTCCTTAAAAACAGTGGTGGAACTAACAGCACAAGCATAAATCCCTTCTGTTGTGGAGTAATGAGACATGTTGTATTTGTGGCTGTCGATAGGACAATTAAGCATAATGTTGTTAGCTTGAGAGATATTAGAAGGAACCACATAATCTTTCATCCAAGTTGGTTGGACTTTGTGGCGAAGAGAGATCCGTTTGGACGTTGGTACGGTTATGGTGGGTGGATCAGACTGAGAGGTTGATGATGAAGTAGGTATGGCAGGAGATATATCATCAATTTCTCTTAGAGATGAAGGGCTATGTGACGACTGTGAATCTGGGATTTCTTCATCAGAATCAAAAGTATCAAGAGGTGTCGAAGATGTGATGACACTGTGAGTGGGTGAAGGTACTGTGAAGGACATAGTTGAGGGTATGAGATTATCAGAAATTAAAGGAAAAACGTCCTCAGTGAAGGTGACATGTCGAGAAACATGTATTTGCTGAGAGACAGGATCAAAGAGCTTATATCCCTTTTGAGTCATGGAATAGCCTACGAAAACAGTTTTTAATGCTCTAGGAGATAGTTTGTCTGACTCATGTATGGACATGTGAGCAAGGCAACCAAATGCCCTCAAATTATCATAACAAGGAGGTTTGCCAAACAATTTTTCGTATAGTGAAATATGTCCTAGAACAGAAGTAAGTATTCGATTGATGAGATAGGTGGATGTAAGAATGCATTCACCCCAAAATGAAAGGGGAAGATGTGCTTGGAAAAGGAGAGCACGAGACATCTCAAGTAAATTTCAATGTCGTCGTTCTACTCGCCCATTCTGTTGAGGAGTGTAAGGGCAAGTGGTTTGATGTGTTACTCCAAGAGATGAGAAGAAAGTTTTCAACTCGTGATTAATAAATTCCCCCCATTATCAGTTCGAACACTTTTAATGTTAACAGAAAATTGTTTACGAACATAAGCAAAGAATTCTTTAAGAGAACTTGAAACATGCTGTTTTGTAGGTAAAAGAATAGTCCAAATTGCTCTTGAATAGTCATCTAGAATGGTTAGGAAGTACTTACAACCATTGTGTGTGGGAACCCTATAGGGGCCCCAAACATCACAGTGAATAAGTTCAAACATACAAGATGCATTTGATTGACTTAAAGAAAATGGTAACTTGCATTGCTTTGCTAAAGGACAAATGGTACATGATTCATGGTTCTCAACAACAGAACTTCGCACATTAGAAATCTTAGACAAAACTCTGAAAGGTATGTGTCCTAGACGTTTGTGCCAAAGTGAAGCTGGAGTAAGAGAGGCGGCAAGGGCTTGATATGGGAGATGGTCTGAGGAATTGAGAAGTTGATATAGGCCTCCATTAAGTTCACCAAGAACCAATGTCTTCATCCCGGATTGGTCCTGCAAATAGCAAGTGTTCGAAGTGAAGTGAATGGTGGATTGTAATTGAGATGAAAGCTTACTGACAGATAGTAAGTTGAAAGTGAAGGAGGGCACGAGTAAGACATCAGAAATAAGCACTGATATGGGTTGGATAAAAACTGAACCTACGTGTGTGACCACAACATTTTCACCATTAGGAAATTGAACAATTAATGAATGTTCTAGTGATAGAACATTCTGCATATAATCTATGTGACAACACATGTGGTTCGTTGCCCCTGTGTCCAAAATCCAAACATTTTTAGATATGTTATTAGAAGGTGAATGAGGATATGTAGTACCTGCCAGATGAGTAGCCAGACTGTAAGTAGGGGTAGTAGGAGCATTTGAGGTGCTAGGAGCAACATTAATACTCTTCATGATGGACTGCAGTTGTGATTGAAGTTCTCCTATCTTGGAGGACAGATCACAGGACTGAATATCAGATGTGTTTGAAAAGGATGGAGAAACGGAAGCTTGAAGTGCAGGGACGCCCTTAGTCTGAGATTGTTGGTATCTTGGGTTCTGAGGTGGTCTTCGTTTTCCTTTATTGCTGGGGTGATAAGCATGATCAATAGGGTAGCCAACTATCTTGTAACACTTCTCTTTTGTGTGTCCTTTCATGTGGCAGTGTGAGCATTCCTGGATAGGGGTGATGATCTATCACTGAAACGATTAGGGACATAGGAAGAAATAGCTGATTTAGACACATTCACCATCATAGAGATGGGAGATGGATTGATACTATGAGTTTGCCTTTGTCTTTTACTCCAGTTTAAGCAGCATGAAAGCCTGATTAACTGTAGGCCATGGGGACATCATGAGCAGTTGTCCTCTGGCAGCTGTATAGCTAGAATGCAGTCCCATCAGAAACTGAATCAAACGAGTTTTCTTTAGTTGTTGATCCCATTCTTTACTAGCTTGGCAAATGCATTGAATGACAGGAGATAGGGCTTTGAGTTCATCCCAAAATCCCTTGGCCATGTTTGTTTTAGGGGATTATAATCCTTGGAAAATTACACTATCTTTCTTAAATTTAAAGGATTATAATCCCATGGAAGTATATTGCTATCATCTTTTTGATTCATTTCTATGGGATTATAATACCTTCTTTCACAAGGTATTATAATCCCATGGGAGTGAACTAAAACAATGATCAAAATGTGAATTCATGGGATTATAATCCCTTACATTTGGGATTTATAAGATAATAATTTGGGGATTATAATCCCTTGAAACAAACATGGCCCTTGAGTTTGTGAAAGTATAACTCGACTGAATCATTCCCTTGTTCCAGTTGGAACAGTTCACGTTGAGTTTCATAATGCTTGTGACCACTAACAGCAGAAAAATGCTCATGTAGCTCCTTCCAGACTGCAGCTGCATCATCCATGTAGTTCATACTATTTCCAATTTCATCTGAGACAGTATTAATGATCCATGTAATGACCATGTCATTGACTCGCCTCCAGTGAACGAATAAAGGAGATATCTCCTCTGGTGCAACAAAGTCACCATTAACAATAACTAGTTTGTTCTTTGCAGATAGAGCGATTTGCATCGAACGTTTCCATGAGGAATAATTTTCAGATCCTGTAAGTCTTTTAGAGATCAAGATTATGCCAGGTTGATCATTATTGTGCAGATATAATGGGTGTGTGTTGTTCTCAATGAGAGAAGAATGTTGATGTGGTGGAATGATAGTAGCATTCTCGGTAGATGTCACTGCAGAAATATGTCCTGCAACAGCATCAACATATGATGGAGAAGTCATTTTACAGATCGTAAATGACAGTAAGGGTTTGATAGATTATGACCAATGAGGTCCAAAAACAAAATGCTCGAGAGATGATGATAATGATCAACAACTCGTGATTAGATATTCAACCAACAAACAATTAACAACAAGGTTTAAGAAAAACGTACTAGACGAGCTCAAAATGAAAAATTCAAATGTAAGTATTGATGACGTTGTTGGTCATTTTCATCTAGACTAGCTCTGATACCATCTAAAGATTGTAGTTTGAAACAAGTTTAACAGACAAGCACAAGATTGATACAATACAAAAACTATGAATTACATTTTATCAAGGAAACTAAGTAATCGTGCCCACATTACTACTGAAATGAAAACACAATGCTACATCTTTTATAGGCTACTGAAAAGCTGAAAAACTAATAAAGGAATCTTGATCCAATCTTGATCTTGACAGCTTGGTTCCCACGTTGGTATGTCCAGTGCTAGCTCCTCATGTGCTCCATGATACTTGAATGATGGTGGATGATGGCCAACTGATGTGGAAAGTAGAAACACTACACATGTAGTACATGATGCCAACAACAGGCATGCCATAATAGACTGTTGGAGTTCTAGATCCAGTTAAAACTGTGAATAAAAGATATGACATGGCAGGGATTGTCTTACCAGGTTGGTGTAAACGGTGGTTTTATTGATCTTCAGTCGTAGCTCTAAAGGGACATGGTACAAGGTGAGTTGTATATGATAGCATTACATTTATGGGCTCAAATACATAGAGGTCAGCTTAAGAGTGGCTCGATAATTGTCATATCATTTTTTATTTAGAAATGCAGTCATGTTGGACTGTTCAACATACATTCACTAAACCAGCTATATCTCTATGTTGGAAGCTTCAAATTGCAAACCATTAATTTTATAACGAATTACACTTTCTTCTCTTTCTAATGGTATATTAAATAGAAGCTAGGACCTTATAGATTAGAACAGTTAATTCTACCAAGTCGGGATTAGTTTTGTCATGATGTTGACACACATTGACTTAATATGTTATATCTCTCTGTAGAAAGCTTTAATTTGCGAACAATCGTTAATTTTTTAAGAAATTACACATTCTTAGATTTTTAATGGTATATAGAACAAAGACTAGAACCTTATGAAATATAGCAGATAATCCTGTTAGTTTAGAATTAACAGCATCATAATCTTTCGAGTTTATTTTAACGCATACATGTATATGTAATTGAGAGAATGAAGACATGCTTTTTAATGGTATATAGAACAGAGACTAGAACCTTATGAAATATAGCAGATAATCCTGTTAATTTAGAATTAACAGCATCATAATCTTTCGAGTTTATTTTAACGCATACATGTATATGTAATTGAGAGAATCAAGACATGACACAAATTAATTCTAAACTTCGTAGGTAAGTAGGTAAATAAGTTATCAGCTGATTGTAAGCTTTCACAGACCTCCTTATGTCTATTTGTTTTCTTAAGCACTTGATTTTTCTTGCTTGATGACAGAGGTCACTATCTTGACTTCTCTCCTTGAAGAAACAATTCTTCAATGCAAGAGGCCTCTGTAAAACAGACTAGGTGTAGTGGCTGAATGGTCGGGGTACATGGATTCCATGAGGATTTTTTCGAGGAGTGGCCTAGCTTAGAAATGGAAGATAGTTTTATGGATTTGAAAGTGTATTATTAAGAACGAATCCATATGAGTGGTCTGATGTCAATGCCCACAGTTTACGGATACAGGTAACATCATACAACAAATGCACTCATTATACTATTATTTACTTTTCTTCGATTTTTAAATAATTTTTAGGCTTCTGTTACAGGTTTTTTTTTATGTTTTAAATGTTTTATGTTTCCCGGCATTGCACAATCAAGCAAAATTTCAGATTTTGGTTAATGGTTACAATTCTATTGATGCATTATATCTTTACACGTATGCACTCTCAGGCTAGATAATCAAATTAAAATGTTTATATTTGTATTTGTAGAATTAATTATTTTTATAGCAGAAGATAGTTATGATATGTTGTACCTTTATGGGTATAAGCTTCTTAAAACTTTTCAGGTATCATATTTACACATTTTTGAGAAGCTAATCCTAAGCAATTTTAATTGTTAGAGGGTCGGTCTCTTACTCTCTTTACTGACAGAACATTACTTATATTCTATTTTCTATGTAACACCGTTGTTGGTGATGTATAGAATAAAATGTCAAAATGATTCAGAACTATAGCTACACGTATATGATCAAATGTAGACAATCTCTAATACTTGATTCAAAATGCAGGCGTGTAATTATAAAATATTCTCATCTCTTAAGAAATCCCATGCTTATGATTCCTCAGAAAGCTATATCAGTATCGGTTATTTGATGTGAGTTACTAATAATAAACTACAATCATTAATTTTTGGAGTTCAAATAGATTACATGAACTGTTAATCTGAATACATTATTCCATTGTGTTGATGTTAAATTAAGATGAATATTAGCATAAAAACATAAATTTGTATTATTTAACAAAAATAATGATTAGTGTTGTTTGATGCTTACTTTTGGTCTCACTGTTGGATTCATTACGGAGTACTGCACAATCAATGCTTATAGGTATTGGTTGAAGCATGGTTGTCACGTCGACGTCGAGTCGTCGACTAGTCGGCGACTAGTCGAGTAGTGGACAAAACAAAAAACCTCGGAGTGCTTTTTTTGATTGATAATCATATTACATTCTTTATTTTTGCTTTTGCTTTTGGTTTTGCTTTTGCTTTTACACAGCTGCTGCTTGCTTTTGCTTCTTTTGTTTTTAATTTTGCATCTGCTGCTTTTCTTCTGCTTCTGCTGCTTTTTATTTTTACATTCTTCTGTTGTCATTCTTGTACCTGGGACAAATACTCAAGGAGGAGATGTTGTCATTCTTGTACCTGGGACAAATACTAAAGGAGGAGATGGAGAGGGGGATGGAGATGAAATTGAAATATGTTTACCTATATTATATATTATATATTTATAATTACTCTAAATAGGGTATTGTCGACTTTTTACGACATTTTATGACTAGTCGGGCGACTTGTCGACTAGTCAATTCCACGGTACTCAGGCTCGACTTGTCGACGTAATAACCATGGGTTGAAGTGCTTACATTTAAGCATCCTGTTAGAGTCCGATTTTCTAAGAAATATATTTTTTTCATTTATTTGAGGGTTGCAGAAAGTGGAGTACGAAGACAGTAGGCATAAGTGTAGTGAATAACTATTTGAACAAATTATTGTTGCTTTAAGTGTGAAGGGCAGATACTAACAGTCACTTTTGTTTCCTTGAATTTCTACCCTTATACTAACAGTCACTTTTGTTTCCTTGAATTTCTATCGTAATGCTTTAGGCCATCCACTAAATATGCAGGTTACTCATGCAGCAGCTCAAGTCTAAAGAAGCACTGGATATTGCTAAAATTCTAAAGAAACAAAAAATGAAGGGCAGAGGGCATCAGTCACTTTTGTTTCCTTGAATTTCTACGTTGATGCAATAAGCAAGTTACTCATGCAGCAACTCAAGCCTAAAGAAGCACTAGATACAAAAGGAATTCCAAAGGAACAAAAGATGATTGCTCCGCAACAAAAGTCCTGTTGAGGCAAGTTACTATATTCGGGGGAGCCAAGCTAAAGATGACTTTGCAATAATTGATACAAATATTCAGAAAGCATTCTTTTCTAATGAAATAAGAGTCAAGAAGTCCTGCTATTCAAGGCCAGAAGTTCAATGAAGTGGTGGCTACAAAACCTCCAACTGTCGCTTCAGACCATTGTTTACTGCTGGAAAATTGATAGGATGATGATGTGGTCTCTGAGACTAAAGCAACAACAAAATAATAGAATTTTCAATCCAAATTTGTTCTTTAGTGAGAAGAGTTGATTACAAAGGCAAGTGCCAACTGAGACGTTTTATGAACTAATGGTTGAGCAAGCGGTTTTAGAGAGGAGGCGTCAATATGCTATTTTTGTACAATTAACTCTTAATAATATTTTTAGGGGCCCCAAAAATATTATTTTTTGTATAATTAACTCTTAATAATATTTATAGAGGTCCCGAAATGCTATTTATAGATGCTCTAAATTGATATTTTTTGTAAGATAATAATATTAATTATATATATATAGGTCTTTGCTCCATACAGAACACTCTTATATAACAAACAATAAAAGAACACTATAAAATCATTTATTCCAATAGATCCATTGGCCCCGCCAGGGGCACCCAATACAAAAAGTTCTTATTTTTTTTATCTTCTATCCATTCAGTAAAAAATAAATTAAAAAAAGAAGTTTTTGAAAAAAATCATTGTTCATGATGACGTCACTACTGATGTCATCATGAACAGTGATTTTTCCAAAAAAAAATTTTAATTTTTTTTTTGCTAAATGGATAGAAGATAAAAAAATAAAAACTTTTTGTATTGGGTGTCATGACGTAACTCTTATATTGAATTAAATATGAGGTGTTCTATATTGTTCTTTATATAAGGTGTTCTTAATGGAGTGCAATATATATATATATATATATATATATATATATATATATATATATATTTATTTATTTTTTTTGACTATATATATATACTATAAAAAAATTTTTTGGGCCCTGACCCAATGGGCCCTGTGCAACCGCACTGTTGGCACTGGGCCAGGGCCGGCACTGCTCACATCCTCCGCCCACAACCCGGCCTCCTACCGTTCACCTTTCATCCTCCACCCACCTTCTCTTCCTCTTAGCATATCGTATAAATCGATTATATTTATCTATATAAATATCAATATTTTGAATTCGTTGGGGTTGGTTAAATCGTAGGGTCGATCAAATTCATATCGATAATCTCTCTATAGATTATCGATACAGATCGAAACCAAGAGTTTATATATATATATATATATATATATATCTGTTTAAATCTTCCATTTTTTTCTATGTTTTATTGATAACCCTAATTTTTCGATTTAGGGATTTTGTTTCAGGTGACCAAATCGATAATTTCATGGACGTTTAAGGCATTATAGACGATCTTCTACATTATTTCATCACTCGCAAGGGCTACATATGCTCGCTGGTGAAGAATCAAGTCAACTCGGTTGTACCGAGTTGACCAGGTGAGTCTTACGCGTTGCTATGCCGTAGGCTCAGGTAATTTGGCTGCTTAAACCTTAAATATGTACTAAGTGGCTTAAATTGATAATAAGTTGGTTAAATATGCATGTTTACTTGTAATCTGATGAAGTTCTGATATGATTATGGTCGAATATGTGTATTCATTGATGGGTAAATTGATTGGTTAAGATTAATAAGCTTCTTAAGTTGCTATGTGATACAAATTGAAGATGATTTGGTTTGATATGCTTGTATCTTTTGAATTCACTACTAGAAACAGGTCAATAGACATCGGCTAAAAACCGATGTCTGGCCATTTTCCAACCGATGTCTTTGTGGGTGTAGAGAAAGGTCCAACACTTTTCACATCGGTTTTGAACCGATGTCAAAGACAACTTAAGACATCGGCTGGTCCTTGCCTTTTACATCGGTTAGTAACTGCTGTCTATGCTGGTTTTTAACATCGGTTTGCTTATGCAACTGAGGTTTAAGGTGTACAATAGACATCGTTTCTTGCTTGAAACCGATGTAAAAGATGATCTTAGACATCGATTAAAAACCGATGTAAAATAGGGGTACCTTTCTCTACACCCACAAAGACATCAGTTAAAATTTTCCTTCACATCAGTTCTTAGCCGATGTCTAGATCCTTTAACATCAATTGAAATTAAAAACTGATGTCTTTGTTTACTTTATTTATTACTGTATTCACACACACACACACACACACACACACACATATATATATATATATATGCACTAAAATAATACTAAAATGAATGCTGTATTGATGCAACTTATCAATCCAAAACTCAAACACTTATGAAAATAACAAAAGCTTCATTATCATTATAAAAAAAATTCAGTATATATTACATCAATGACTATCCGCAAAACCGATAAACTAGCTACATTTCAAGTCAAAATGCCTCTTCCAAACCAAAAACATAATTGACATACTACTCCATGTAAAAATAAACTATACAGCTCTAACTACCATAGTTAAAACAACCTAATTAAAACAACCTATATCTTGGCCGTTAATGGAGTGCTCGAAAGGTGAGTGCCAATGACATTGTTGTAGAACATAATCAGTTCCATCTATCTTTATTGATCCAGGATCTCCTATCCACTATACCTGCATTTTTTCCTCACAAGTTACCAATTATACAGCATTATAGCAAGCAAAACTATGACAAGTAGAAATTCATAAACGTACATCCATATCATGGCCTCTATTCTTGATATTAACACTAAGTCAGGACTTCCATAAGCATACTTGCAAAAAATAGTACTTAACCATCTCAATATTTCTCGATGCTTGCACTTCGATTATAACATTATCTACTAGCAAGATTGCTTTACTTGTCATAAGAAAAAATAGGATAATTAATTACTAACCTCCTGTTGGGACCTGCTCCAGCGTGGTATGCCATGACACTGAACTTCCAGTCAGAGCAGAACTGATTTGATATCTACATTCTTTTTTATCACCATCTTCATCCATACACTCCAACTTTTTATACTGGAGTTTCTGTAGTGCTGGACTACATTCAACCATGTGCATGTTTAAAGATTTAGTAAAATCTTTCAATTTTGACGAACCCTATAGAAGACAGTTGCAAAAACTGGTTATCCAAAAACATGATGCATCCTAACAGAAATAAATATATTTCAAGCACATTTACTTTTCAAAGTAAAGAAACTCAACTACATGGAGCTTCATGGTAACGTACACGCAAAAGGTCAGTCATTAGAGTTCCACTAACAATCTTCTCCAATAGAGTCATTAAGTAATGAATCAGCAGAGGATGCATTTTCTCGAGAGGATGTGCTAGCTGCATGATCTGACTGCCTAGATTTCCCGGTTTGACCTGGTCTTGGAACAGTTGGAAGCGTCCATTCTAATACTGTGAATGGAAGAGCTAAAGATCTTAGCTGCATGAGAAAATAAAAACTGAGTTGATATTTCCTCTGATAATCATGTTACATATAATATTACACAACGGTTAGGCATTGTGTATTTTGTAAAATTTATAAAATATATTGCAGAGTATGTGATTGTGATCATTCAGTGGAAGTGAACATATTTGTAGGATGAAGTAACGATTACCATAATTGGATTTTTGGTCATTGCCCACACCTCTACAGGTGCATCACGAAACAGTATTAAAAGATATCTGCAATAAATTGACACAAAATCAGTCCCATGTCACAAGTTGATCATGAAGCTCTTGGTGACTGGGAAAAAAACAACCAATTACAGAACCCAAATTTAATATGATTTGTCGTCTTTCTCTACCCTGATAGTAGCAGTATGCATCAATTGCGTTAAAACAGATCTGTGGATAGAATAGAACAGGGAAAACAAAAGTGAATCTAAAGCAAATCCCTACGACGGACAAAAAGTTTTCTTCCTAGATATAATCTACCTCTTATACCAGTCACCTTCTTACAACCTGCAATTTTTGTTATAATAAAGCAGAATATAAATGAACACAAAGAAATTGCTCCGATGACTTCAAATATATTAATAGTATTATGTGCAGTTGTGCACAGGGTGATGAATTTTCTATGATGACGTGTACAACGGTAGAGCTTAAAAAAACTGAACAACAGTGATGGTTCAAAGTCAACCTTCCAGAAGCTGAAGCCCTTAGAGCTCTTATGGGTGCACGTTCTGGCTTTTGTAAAACCCGAAATGTTCGATTAAGCCCACTTCTTAAACATGTCACTACAAGTTTATGGTAAATCTGACATTCGACCCTCTTCTAACAATCTGTTAAGAAAAGAATTTGCGTTCTCAATTGTACAAACAGCTACAGAGGTATCTTTGGGAAGAGTTCCACTAAAAAAAGTGTAATATCCAGTAAGTTAGTAACATCATAATTTGCCAAATTTCTAGTCACTTATTAAACAAACATTACATGAATTTGTCCTCAAACTGAAAGTCCTCAAACTGAGAAAATCTTGAACAATCAACATTATTCTAAATGACAATGTCATTAAGAAATAAGAAGTCTAATCTTAGAATACACAGACCTGCACAATAGCCTTTGGCCAACGTGCATGAACATCTTCCATGAATTCGTCAACAACTGCTAGATATTCTTCTCCTTCCAACCTAGGTTGTCGTAGTCCTAGATCTGTTAAACAAGTATGACGTCAATAGAAATTTTCACAAAGTCCATTGCATGTATTCCTAGACATTTTGTGAAGTTGTTTTGCTTAATTTAATTACCAGAATCTAATATATTTACCTAACCTGTTTAGAAACTAAGTAGGAAAAAACTGCAAATTTATTCTCCTATCCAGCTACTCAAGGTAAAGAAATGTTGGCGCGCACCTATTGACAAACTCTATTCCAAACACACAACAGATTAACACACTAAAGTAAACATTAATCAAGAAAGAAGTAAATTGCATACCTCAAAATTCTTTGTTTGGCCTCCTCCATGCCCTTAGTTCGACACCCTCTCATATTCCTCCTCACCACCCCCTCTCGGTCATCGTCATCTTCATACTCCATTTCATATTCATCCAAATCTTCATATTTCTGTAAAAACACAAGTTCTAAGTACAGGCATATATAATTAAAGATCACGAAAGAAAACATATCAAATCCCACTCTATCCCGCATAGCCATCTTCAAACACTGAACAAAGATTCTTCAATAATCTGTTTTGGAAAAGAACACATACCCAATCAAACTCAAAACACATCTGCAGAAAGCATGAGTCAATATAATGTATCTATACATTCAAGTAAAGAAAAAAGAAATAAAGCAAATATCAAATCTGTTTGTGCCTCTTGGCCATTCTATGTAACTGATTCATGCCTCAGAGAGAGAAGGGGAGAGAGAGAGAGAGAGAGAGAGAGAGAGAGAGATTGAGTCATAACTTACCGATTCAATCGTTTTAGCAGTGAACAAATGAATTCTAGCAGTGAATTGAACAAGTTTACTCAATTGGTTAAATCGAATACAAATTACGGTTACAAATTGGGGGTTTCGGTTGAGAGTGAAAGAGAGAGTGAAAGAGCGAGAGGTAGAAAGTGAAAGGGAAAGAGAGAAAGTGAATAAGTGAATTAGGGTTCTTAAGAGAGGTGAGGTCGAGAGAGCTAGTGGGAAGTCGAGAGAGAGAGAGAGCTGAGAATTTGTTTAATTAAAATGTTTTGTTTTTTTTTTGTTTATTCTACAGGTGAGGTGAATATTAGCTCAAAAAAATGGGGAGAACTAAAAATTTGCTAAGGGGGGAATATTGTATGAAAGGGGGGAATTTTTTGGGTATTAAGCGGGGAAAGTTGGGCGCGGACAACAATTTTTTTTAAGCCTACTTTAGACATCGGTTGTTTTTAAACTGTTGTCATAAATTGTCAAAGACATCGGTTGCGCTACTAACCGATGTCATTGATATTTCAATTATATGTCAATGACATCGGTTTGCTTTAAATGTGATTTCATAGTAAATCAAATACATCAGTTTTTTTTCGACCGATGTCAGTGATAGTTTTTACATTGGTGACATCGTGAACCGATGTGAAAAGGGGCGATGTCTATTCTACTTTTTCTAGTAGTGATTTGATGAAACTCTAGTAGATTTATAGTCAAATATATACATGTCTAATAAGAAGTTGTCGGTCTCTCTGAACCTTGCAGGGAATTATATTTGACAACCTGGCCAACTGAATATGTTGTTTGTGTATTGTCTACCTAGAATAATTTTGAATTTCGATTATTCGTATGATATTTATGCTTTACATTTGCGAGATGCTGATATGTTTTTTTACCCTGTTTTTTCGCAGATGTCGCACTGCAGAAGATCCAGGTGTGTTTTAGTGTTAGAATTTGAATGAGTAATGTGTATACGAGATGATGTATTAAGAAGTTGTACTTTAATTATTTCTAATATACCATTCAAATAGTAGTACAAACATGCCAATTATTTCTAATATGTCATGACGAAACATAACCTAGCACATGGTGACAAAACTTAAACAATTATAGATAATATGCATGAGATTCTAGTGACTCTACTATTTAATTAAAGGCATAACTATATATGTATGTAATTACCTCTCTAGATCGAAAGCTTCAAACAGAATGATGAATAAACTCACGTCTCTGTTTTCCTCTGTCTTCCTGTTTTACCTCACACGGCCGCTTAGCTCTAGGATTTTTAATAGTACGTATTGTTTAAGGACTTTAATACACATAAATTTTAGATGATGATGATGATGATGATAATAATAATGATAATAATAATAATAATAATAATAATAATAATAATAATAATAATAATAATAATAATAATAATAATAATAATAATAATAATAAGTGGTTAAAAATATTGATTAATTAGAAAAAGGAGTTTTGGTGATCCATTTATATTTATTTGTCTATAATTAGAAAAAGGAATTAGTAATTATATTAGAAAAGGAGTTAATTTTAGAGGGTATATATATATAGGCTAGCGTTCAAATAGAAACCAACCTTAGAATAGAAACTAGAAACCTACACTAAATGGGGCACCTTCACAAAAAACGTTTAAAATTCTTGGCTCTATTCAACAAAAATATAAAAAAAATAAATTTTTTTTAAAAAAAGTTACTGTTCACGTGCCACGTCATCACGTGAACAGTAACTTTTTTTTTAAAATTTTTGTTGAATAGAGAAAATAATTTTAAACGTTTTTTATATTGGAGTACCCCTAATTTGGTCATTAGATTAGTTTGAAATATTTAATTTAGGTTTAGTTTCTAGTTTCTATTCTAAGTTAGTTTCTATTAGAACAAGACCATATATATATATATATATATATATATATATATATATATATATATATACATATATATATATATATATATGTATACATACATATTAAAATTAACTCCTTTTCTAATCTAATTATTAATTCCTTTTTCTAATTTTAAACAAATAAATATAAATGGATCACCAAAACTCCTTTTTCTAATTAATCAATATTTTTAACCACTTATTCTAGTTCTATTATTATTATTATTATTATTATTATTATTATTATTATTATTATTATTATTATTATTATTATTATTATTATTGTTGTTGTTGTTGTTGTTGTTGTTGTTGTTGTTGTTATTATTATTATTATTGTTGTTATTATTGTAATTATTGTAATTATTATTATTGTTATTAGTATTAGTATTAGTATTAGTATTAGTATTAGTATTACATCATCATCATCATCATCATCATCATCATCTAAAATTCATGTGTATTACATATATACCCCTTAAAAGCGGATATCTCTCGCGAATAGATTCCTCCAGTTCCCAAGTAGCCTCTCTCTCAGAATGGTTTTTCCACAAAACTTTCACAAAAGGAATGGTATTCTTCCTCAAAACTCGCTCCTCTCGAGATAAGATAGCTTCCGCTTCCTCCTCACAAGAAAGATCCTCCCTAATCTTATGTAACGGGTACTGAACTATGTGTAACGGATGATACTTATAGCCTCTCAAAACCGACACATGAAACACATTATGCACATGCGATAACTGTGGTGGCAACGCAACTCTGTAAGACACTTCCCCCACTTTTTCTATAATATCGAATGGGCCGACATATCGAACACATGATCACCAGGTTCAAATCCACCAAACTTCCTATGTTGATCTGCATAACTCTTTTGACATGACCGAGCTTCCTTCAAGCTTGCCTTAGCCTTCTCCACCTTCTCATTAGTGACTCTAACTAGCTCTGGTCCTTTAATGACTTTTTCACCAACTTCATCCCAACAAGATGGTGCCCTACACCTCCCACCATGCAAAGCCTCAAATGGTGGCATACCAATACTCACGTGCCAGCTATTATTGTATGCAAACTCAACAAGATACAAATACTTATCCCAATCACCTATCCACTCCAAAGCACAAGCCCTCAGCATATCCTCCAATGTCTGAATCGTCCTCTCTGACTGTCCATCGGTCTGCGGATGATAAGCAGTACTAAAATTAAGCCTCGTACCCAAGCTTGCTGAAATCCCTTCCAAAAACGTGATGAAAACCTCGTATCCCTGTCAGAAACTATCAACACAGGCACACCATGAAGTCTAACAATATCCCGCTGAAAAATCTCTGCCAACTCATGAACAGGAGTAGTCTCTCTAATATGCAAGAAATTAGCAGACTTAGTAAGTCTATCAACCACCACCCATATAACATCATTCTTTCTAAAGGTCCTTGGCAAATGAGTCACAAAATCCATAGTAATGTTCTCCCACTTCCAAACTGGAATATCTAACTGCTGCAACAATCCACTAGGCCTCTGATGATCTATCTTCACCTGTTGACATATAGGACATTTTTCCACAAACTCTGCTATGTCTCCCTTCATTCCACTCCACCAAAAGTGCTTCTTCAAATCTCTATACATCTTGGTGGAACCTGGATGAATAGAGAATGAAGAGCTATGGGCCTCAGCCAAAATCTCTTCACGAATCGCCACATCCGCGGGCACACACAATTTACTACCCAACCATATCACACCCTCATCATCAACACGAAAATATTTTTGCTTACCTTCTGCCACCTCTGATCTAATACCTTCCAATCCTGTATCATTCTTCTGAGCTTTCTTAACCCTTGAAACCAGATTTGGTTCCACTCTCAAACTCGCAATGCTTCCCTCTGATCCTCTAACATACAGCTCAATACCAAAGCGCTCCATGTCTGAAATAAGGTACGGCTGAGTAATGAGAGATGCAACACTTCCTAAGTTCTTCCTACTAAGAGCGTCTGCCACACCATTCACCTTCCCTGGATGGTACTAGATATTAGCATCATAATCCTTAAGAAGTTCAATCCATCTTCGCTGCCTCATGTTAAGCTCCTTCTAAGTAAAAATGTATTTAAGACTCTTATGATCAGTGAAGATATCACAAGTCTCTCCATACAGATAATGCCTCCAAATCTTCAAAGCAAAGACCACTGCTGCTAACTCGAAGTCATGAGTAGGATAATTTACCTCATAAGGTTTAAGCTGCCTAGAACCGTACGAAATCACCTTCCTATGCTGCATAAGAACACACCCTAATCCTCTCTTAGAAGCATCACTATAAACCTGAAATCCTCCACTCCCTGATGGCAATACGAGAATAGGAGCTGACACCAACCTCTTCTTCAACTCTTGGAAACTCTGCTACGATCATCATTCCACTCGAACTTAACACCCTTCCTCATCAGTTGAGTCAATGGTAAAGCTATGGATGAGAAACCTTCCATAAAATGCCTGTAGTAGCCTGCCAAACCCAAGAAGCTCCTCACCTCTGTCACAGTGCTAGGTCTCGGCCAATTAGTGATAGACTCGATTTTCGTAGGATCCAACTCAATCCCTCTAGAAGACACAATATGCCCCAAAAATACCACCTGCTCCAACCAGAACTCACATTTTGAAAATTTTGCAAATAACTTCTTCTCCCTCAAGATCTCAAGGACAATACGTAAATGTTCCTCATGCTCCTCCCTGCTCTTCGAGTAAATCAATATATCATCAATGAAGACCACAACAAACTTATCCAATTAATCATGAAAGACCCGATTCATCAAATCCATAAACACCGTTGGTGCATTCGTCAAGCCAAAGGACATCACAAGAAACTCATAATGACCATAACGAGTACGAAATGCAGTCTTCGGAATATCTTCCTCCCTTACTCGTAACTGGTGGTAACCCGATCTCAAATCTATCTTCGAAAAGAATATCGCCCCTTGTAACTGATCAAACAAGTCATCAATGCGTGGCAAAGGATACCTGTTTCTGATAGTCACCTTATTCAACTCCCTGTAGTCGATGCACAATCTCATAGAACCGTCCTTCTTCTTCACAAACAACACCGGAGCACCCCATGGAGATACACTTGGCCTGATAAATCCTTTATCCAACATCTCTTGCAACTGCACTTTCAATTCCTGCAACTCTAGTGGTGCCATTCGGTATGGCGCCTTAGAAATAGGCTCTGCACCTGGAACAAGTTCAATAGTAAACTCCACCTCTCTCTGTGGTGGCAAACCTGGTAGTTCATTGGGAAACACATCTGCAAACTCATTAACAACTGGATAATCCTCGATGCGAGGCTCATCCTTAGAAGTATCCTTCACGAAAGCAATATAGCCATCATAACCCTTAGACAAAAGTTTACTCGCCTTTAGAGCTGAAATCATTTTAACCTCTCCTTTTGGTTGAGAACCCTGGTATACAAATTATGGTTTATCTACATCTCCAAAGATCACCCTCTTCCCCTGACAGTCAATTGTAGCTCGATGCTCACTCAACCAATCCTTACCCAGAATAACTTCAAAGTCATGCATCTCCATCGGAAGCAAGTTAACCTTACAATTTCTTTCCCCAACAGCTATTGGACACTCTCGGTACACATCAGAAATAATAATAGAATTCCCCATCGGGGTAGCAATAGACATACGAGGATATAGTAATGAAGGTACAACACCAAGATGACGAACAAACGATAGAGACACAACAGAATGAGTCGAACCAGTATCAAATAACATATAAGCATCACGTCTACCAACAAGAAGTGTTCCTGAAACGGTACCTGAATTAGCTACTGCCTGGTTAGCAGTCAATGCAAACACTCTTCCTGAGGTATTCTGCTGACTGCCACTACCAATACCACCTGCTCCTCCACCAGTGTTACGTGACGCTGTACAATCCTTTGCCCTATGTGACATGCTACCACACAAGAAACAAGCCCCAGTTTGTTTATAACAAACTCTCCCTGGATGATGTCCACCACAAGTAGCACAAGGAGCCACTGGAATTATATTGGGGTTGCCCCCATAAACTGAATAACGACTCTGCCCCTGTTGACGACCCTGCCACTGCCTAGGCTGCTGTTGCTGACATCGCTGATTCTGATTCTGTTTCTGACCACCATACTGATTCTGACCATAAGCGGACTGAGTCCTCATATTCTGATATCTTCCACGCCACTGTCCCTGATGACTACCCTGACCTCCATTCCACTATCGACCCTGTACAAAACTCTGATCATCTCTATTCTGCTTGCGATCATTCTGGAACCTGTAACCTCTATACTCAGTGCGCTCCTTCTCAATATCCTTAGCTGCATCTACCACCTCAGCCACATTAGGAAACCTCAGTGAAATGATACCACCCCTCAGATTAGGCCTCAACCCCCATTTAAATTTCTCAGCCTACTGTGCAGCAGTCCCTGCAACTGTCCCAGCAAATCCAGCTAACCTGATAAACCTCGCCATATAGTCAGTAATGCTCTCATCAAAATTCTGCGCAATAGAATGAAACTCCCTCAAGTAACCCTCTTTCTCTGCATTAGAAAAGTACTGCTCATAGAACACCTCCTTGAATCCCTGCCATACCAATGTCTCTGTAAATTCCTCTCCTCTAGTAGCTTTCACTCCTCTCCATCACCTCTAAGCATCCCCCTCCAACTTGTACACAGCTAACTTGACCTTCTGAAGCTCATCACAACCAAAGGCATCAAAAATCTTCTCAAGATGAACAATCCAATTTTTAACATCAATAGGAGTCAACGCTGAATGAAAAGAATCTGGTTTATGCTTAGAAAACCTCTCCAATCATTCAAATGGCTCCAACTGATTACCCTGGCCATCCTGATTTCCCTGACCATTCTGATTTCCCTGACCATTCTGATTTCCCTGACCATTCTGATTTCCCTGATCATTCTGATTGCCTTGGCCATTCTGATTGCCCTGACCATTCTGATTATTCTGATTATTCATATTTGCCATAGCTTGTTGTATACCGTTCGCCACTGTTTGTCCTAACATATTAGCTAGCTGAGCCGTGTTAACATTCAGGGTGGTTTTATTTTTATTTTTATTAGGAGGCATCTACAATATAAGATTAGCAAACGAATGAAGATCACAAGAATAGATAATCAGAAGTAATTAAAAATAGATGTCGAAAGAGTAAAGCAAGATGATATGAATTTGAAACAGAATACCCATCCTAACGTCTACCCAAACTCACAGGTCAACCTAAATAGGTTTTCTACAAGAAAGAACCTAAGCTCTGATGCCATCTTTGTAACACCCCTTCCTAAAATGGGAGGAGATATTACTTATAGTCCACAAACCTGCAAACAGAGCACTAAAATAATTCTCTAAATAACAATTAAACAGTCTAATAATCTCCACAATTTAAATAAACCTCCAAATTATAGTTCAAACCAATAAATACGAAAAACCACAATTCTCTAAATAAATAATCAAGTGTAAATAATTCTAGAAGTCCATAAATCCTAAGCAACGAAATAATGGGTAGCACTCCATTACACAGTCCCACCCTAAGCACCTGCCAGAAAAAGAATACGGCATGAGCCAAACGCCCAGTACGGATTTGGAATACAATTTATACAGTAGAAAAATAGATAAGTATATTTGTCAGTTATAATAAAACATTTATTTTAAAATATTCATGGCTGAAGCAAGAGGGGTTAGGATATTTCATACCGAGATTAGAACAGAACAGAACAGATACAGATACACACATCATAGGGTACCTAATGTGTGCAACAAATCGGATAACGTGTACGGCATATACAACGTCACCGCCAAATCAAATCACAAATCACAAAATCTGGGTGCACCCACGTATCCTGAAATAAATATCAAAATGCGCAAAAGCTCGCCACCTGAGCTATCAGAAGGATACGCCGTGACCAATCACACTGCCACGGAAGTGTCATGTCACTGGTGCCGCAATGACATGGCTGTAGTACCCCTACAGCTGGTTAACTCGGTATACCCTATATCACTAAGGGTTCAAATAAAATATTTTTCAAATCTTCAAAAACACAATAAACCAATATTTTCAACATTTTCAACAATTAAATAATTTGTAAAATTTCAGAAAGTCGCTGAAAACAAATATTTAAATATTTTCAAAACAGATATAAATATCACTTTTCAAAATCAATGAGTCAAAATATTTAAACCAAGTGAATAGATTAGAGGACAAAACAGATTTAATATAACTAATTCTAAGATGAGTAACGCTGAAAAAAAAGGAGAGAGAATTCGTACCTCGAAAATAACGATCTCAAACACTCTCACGAAATTCACAAACGATCTTCTAATTTTCCCGCTCCCGATCTAATTACAAAATATAATTTATAATTAAAATGCATTTTTTTTAATATATAGAATAATTAAAATTATTACATGTTTTAGTCCAATAGCCACCTCTGGATTTTACTAACACTATTTACATGCTCCTGTATAACACTTATCACCACCAATACCAACTTATTATATAACATCATTTATTGACTTACGTGTAATAATATATATTGAAATAATAAACTCTTTACTAATGAAACCACATCAGAAGACAAATGAAATTGGTGTGCAAGTTTAATTAACCAAATAATAAGATAGTAGCAAAAATTCGCAGGGCACTATTCACTAAATAACATTACAAAAGCATTATTTACTCCAAAGTTTAAACACACACATGAATCTCCTGTTAGAGCATCTCCAAGAGGCTCTCTATTATAGCTCTTAACTCAAAAAATGAGGAGAGAGAATAAAAATCAAGCTCCAAGAGACTCTTAGAGGCTCTTTAAAAAGTTAAGAGCTTCTTCTCTCTCCTCTATTTTAGGAGCAACTAGTAGCTCTTAACTTAATATTTTATTAGTAAAATAGTCGTTCTTCTCTCTCATCTATTGATTTTTTGTCCAAATGGAATTGAAATATGAATAAAATATAAAATAAAGAGCCATAATAGAGAGCATTGTTGGAGTTAACACACAAATCAATGTAATAACTTGCTAAGAACTTAATTGTTTATAATATATTTAGGAGTTAGCTAAGAGACTCTTGGAGATGCTCTTAAGTTAATAAAATATTAGTATGAGTTGGACGATCTCATGTGCCTGACTTGTTTTTTAAAAGCTCGATTTAGCACATAGATATACCATTAATAGTAGTACAAACATGCCAATTATTTCTAATATGTCATAACGAAACAGAACCTAGCACATGGTGACAAAACTTAAACAATTATAGATAATATGCATGAGATTCTAGTGAGTCTACTATTTAATTAAAGACATAAATATATATATATATATATATATATATGTAATTACCTCTCTAGATCGAAAGCTTCAAACAGAATGATGAATAAACTCACGTCTCTGTTTTCCTCTGTCTTCCTGTGTTTAAGGACTTAGAGGGTATATATATATATACATATTAAAATTAACTCCTTTTCTAATCAAATTATTAATTCCTTTTTCTAATTATAAACAAATAAATATAAACGGATCACCAAATCTCCTTTTTCTAATTAATCAATATTTTTAACCACTTATTCTAGTTCTATTATTATTATTATTATTATTATTATTATTATTATTATTATTATTATTATTATTATTATTATTATTATTATTATTATTATTATTATTATTATTATTATTATTATCCTCTAAAATTCATGTGTATTACAGCGGAATACATTAGATGGTCACAGTGCAGGAAAAATGACCGTAGTAAGACAATAAAGAAAGATAAGATTTACATTAATGGTTGGAGGCAGCATGAGCTATTATCACGCATCTCCGCCCATGTGCCTTCAGACCGTGGAAAATCATTGCAGAAGGTGATGCATCGAATTTTTATTATTAGATTCACAGCTTTTTATACAAGGATGCTACTTTGATTTTGCGCATTTACAGCTGTAGATATTTCATCATTCCTAGTGATGATACCTACTTGTCTTCTACAATTAATTTGAAGTATAATTTTCATCTTATAGAATTTGTGTAAAATTGGTTCCGAATACCTTCTGGAACTGTTTCTGCTGCAACAGGATACTTTTGCTGTTTGCATAAACTTATGCTTATTTAGATACCAATTAGCATCACATCAAAATTTCTTCTAGAGAAACAATGCCATTAGGATTATTGTAAAATATGATTAACCTTTAATCACAGGAGGCACAGTCACTACAAGAAAATCGCAATCAGACAACACTATTCAGACAACGGTCGGACGAAAAAGCATTGTTTGGAATTAGGAGACAACAGTTTTTTTTATAACTTCAGAAAAGTATTGTCTAATCCAGGTACCCTACAACGGTTTATAAAACGTTGTCTAGTAAATTGATTCAGACAACGGCCTTAAACTGTGGTGTTGTAAAGACGAGTAAATTTGCACAACTGTTTTTACGAACATTATCTAATCTGTTTTGAGACAACATTTATAAACCGTTGTATGATTCACACAACTGTTTTCATATACCATTGTGTCATTACAATTTACACAACGGAATAATTAACCGTTGTTAAATTATGTTTTGATGAGACAACGGTAACCGTTGTCTGCACGACAAAAAACCATTGTACCGTTGTGTACCGTTGTCTGAGGTTGGTAAGAGACAGCTGCTCGATAGACAACGCTATTCCAGGCAATCAGACAACGGGCAAAAACCATTGTACACATCAGTTTTCCTTGTAGTGATTTCTAGAATAGATGGTTGAGATTTGTTGGTTGTGTAAAACATTTATCCACCTTTGGTTGTGGATTGAACCCATATATATATATATATATATATTAATATCCTACATAATTAACTATTGATAACATGCCTCTCTATTCAAACATAGTTGTTGCATGATTTATTTGACATTCTAGAGAGTTTGACAATTCTAACAAATATTAGGTGATCAACACTCTAAAATTGCTAATTCTTTGCTTTAATAATTTATTTCTTCCTGGGAATAATATTCATCATTTATTAGCTCATATGACAATAAACTTTAAGATTTTCTAAAGAAGAACTTGTAAAACATTTAAGTTCTTCTTGGAATTGGACATGGGCACTTTCTGTAAACTCTCTCATATCCTATCGCATGGGATAAAATGTTTTTCATTCAAGTATTTCATCAAAGATATCATCTTATGTAGATGCACATGATCTTTTACAGGTCTCTGAGAGATTTACGAAAGGAAAAATTTCACTGGAGGATTATTTGTTCAATCTAAAAGAGATTGCTGGTATTAGTTTGCTTGTGGGAGCGGTAGCCATAGGCAATGAAAAAGAGGACCTGACCAGACCTACCATTCATCGTGAAAGAAAACCTCGTAAGAAACCTACTGGCGAATCACGGAACCTAACAGAAGTGAAGGATCTAGCTGTTGACACAACTATTCTGTCAATTTCATCTGCTCTTTCTGGGGAAACTCAACAATGTACTGTCCAAGTATCCCCAACTTTAACTACATCAGCATGCAAGGACGTCGATGGTATTAGTAAGGCGGTGATGAGTTCATTGTGTAAACGGCCATCAACTGAGAAGCCCAAATCCTGGCCTCTGATAACCCTTGACCAACCTTACCTATCTCCATGGTGTAGTACTGATGAACCACCGACTGATGATGTCTATTTATCCAGTCTAAACTCCTCTATCTTGTCTGAAAAAAACAATCATATTGACTTGTTAAATTCATCTAACATTGCAACTGAAGAAGAGCAGCCTGTCGTGAAAGGTCGGAGGCAAAGTAGCAGAAGTAGGGAATTGACAACAAAAGCATTGGAAGCCATTGCTATAGATTTACTTGGTCCTAAGAAAAGGAGAAAGAGTATGAATTCTTTATCATCAATTACTGATAATGTCCAATCAGCAATTCATCGATCCTCCTATTTGAGTGAGACACGTGATCATCCTGAGTTGAATTCCATTAATGATGCGACTGGAGAAGTGAAGCCTGCCGAAACAAGTCAAAGGCAAAGTAGTCGGAGTCGGAAAATGACCACGAAAGCATTGGAAGCTCTTGCCTTTGATTTGCTTGGTCCAAAGGAAAGGAGGAAACGAGAAAAAGTATGAACTCTTTATCTAGGTCAAGAAATTTATGGAAAGTGCATCAAAAGACAGGTACTGCTACAGTGACATTAACGTGGATTGGGAGTTTCCAAAATGATTTATGAGCGCCCGGTTTTTCAGGTTTTCTCACTGCGTGGTGAAGTTGTATTATCATTTGCAAAGTTTCGCTTCTTTAGAGCATGATTGCACTTCGTCTTCAATTTGCAGTTGTGTGCTCTTCCTTGGGTGAGTGGTTATATGTCGGGAGGATATCTCTGTAGGTGTTTCGTTTTTGTTGTTGCCCCTTGACTCGGGTTTTGGTTAATTTTGTGAGGAGTCCAGCTGACACCATAAATCATTTATGTGTTCAATTGTTTTTTGAGTAAATTGCAGTTTGGATCCTCATCTTTACCTTATATACAATTTGCTAATGTAATTTAATAAATTACATTTTGCATCACTTAACTTTATATAACAAAATATGTCAAATTACAAGTTTTCATATTTTCCTTAAAATTAAATATTAACTTTTATAGATAAATGAAAAAATCTATACTATACTATTATAAGCAACACAAGATATATTTGGTTAGTTGGTTGGTTGTTAACACCTTCCAAAAAAATTGTTAACACCTACCTAAAAATAACAAGTTAAAAAAATTATTTAAAAATATTAATTAATTTATTCAAAAAAAATATTAATTAATTTATTATAAACAACAAAATTTATCAATAAGGCACAAAAGTACGTTTTTAAAAATTAAAAAAAATGTATTAAAAATCCCAAATTCAGTTAAATTATACTCCCCCCGTCCCGTTTATATTGGTCATCAATCAAAAAACACGTATTAAGCAATCGAGTGAAAACTACCAAACTTGTTTACATATTTAGAAAAACTAACATATTTAACCATTAATTTGATTCATTAAGGAAACATGACAAATAATTTTAAGACATGCAAAAAGGAAAAAGAAATTGTGGCCCATGTAAACTGGGAGGGAGTATATATTTTACTAAACATAAAAAACCACATGTTTTATAAAATTATAAACGTATATCCCGATTAGAATCATGGTCAGCACACACTTCTTTCTATGATTCTTTTTTCTACAATTTTTGGTTACGTTAAATAATTTTTTAAAAATTTCTATTGCATTATAATTAAGATATTTAACAATAAATTTAAAAATAACATTAAATTATTAATATTTATTTATGTCAAAAAAGTAAGTATGAAACATATGTAAATTTAAAATTAATAATAAAATTTATTAAAACAAAGTAAAATTTTATATTAAATCAAATAATTAATATATTAATTAACAATAATAATATATTATAGTATATAATCTACGAAATAATTAATAGTTTTCATCCTTAAACCTTATGAATTTAATCTTGTATTTTGACAATAAACATGTAACAGGTTATGTTTTGATTTGTTTTTTAAAATTAAGAGAGTAAAATGTAATTTACGAAACTATGCATGTATAATTGAATTTGATGAAAAGCTGTAGAATGGAAACTACAAATTACTCTTGTTTTTTCAGTGGGTAACTATTAAAATTATTCTTTTGATGGTTTCAAATCAAATCACAGTAACTTGTATTTAAAACTCTTTTGAATGGCTAATAATTTAAATTCAAATCACCTATTTATAAATTATAAAGTTTGGCTTTCTTATAATCAAAGATAGTAGGTTTAAACTTATACCATGTACAAAATTTTTAATATTATATTATTTCTTTTAATTTGAATTTTAAAATATGAATTTTGTAATCTCGAATTTTTAAATGCTATGATTTGATAATAGTAATATATATGTTGACCGTGATAATTTTAGAAAAAAGATGGATTTTAATTAGAAAATATAGAAAATATGATACGTTTTATCTAAAAGAGGTAATCGGGTAATTATTAATAATTGTAATTTTATTATTCTACTAAATAGAACCGTTTGTAATATTATTGGAAAAAAGAAGAGATTTTAGTTTGAGAAAATAAAAAAGGTAAAATGTTTTAATTGTGAAAGGTAAGGGTGGAGGTCCAAAATTCCTAATTTTCAGCAAAACATATCCAAAATACATATATTCAGTAAATATGACCCTAAATACCCACCAGATACTTGGCGTATTAGGATGACATGCCACTCCCAAAGGAGTACAACACTTTCTTAAGCCTAAACCGTTGTCTTCAAGAGTGTCACACAACAGTACTAGCCATTGTATGATGCGCGTATAACAAACGGCATCTCAATAGACATTGATTTTTCGGAGCTTCAGACAATAGGAAAAAACCATGGTAAAATGCTATTTTCCTTGTAATGACTCCGTTACCGGTGGAGTATTGATTGGATACCCCACTCGTAGTGGATAGTATCTGAACGTCCAATACTCCATTTTTAGTTGTTGGATCCCAACAATGCAACTCTAGATTGTAGAAGGGAGGGTAGGGTTGAATACAATCTAGTAAAATTTTCACTTCTCTTTCGAGATATGTTTAACTGTGAAAGTTCACTAGACACAATGATTTAGATTCAAGTATGAATTCAAAGTGAAAACAGAGAAATGGCAAGTAATCTTAAAGACAGTAAATGCATACACAATCTTTAAAATTTCAGGTGGATTGAATCGATCCACTTGAGGTATATACTGAAGAAAACCTGTGTTGGAAAACATGGCTGCGAAATACAAAGTTTGATACAAGAAACCTAAGTATTTTTCTTAATCTGCTAAGCATTTCTCGATATCATACAATGCTACTCATACAGATTATATATACTGTATGAAGATAAACAGAATACATAAAATGGAAAATACATTTTTGGTAATGTTTCTTACATTCACATCCTTGAAGCTTCACCACTTCAGGAATTGCCTTGAAAATCTTTGCTTATGGATTTGGACAATTTCAGAAATGCTTTAAGTTTGTGCATGTTGCTTTCTTTGATTAGTTACTAAGTCCATGCAATGACTTAGCTCCCAAGCTCACGTGATACTTTAAGCAAAGATACCTTTTATTTGAATCTTTCTTCTTAGTACTGTCAAGTTACTTTCAGTTGAGACATGATAGTGACTTGTAAGTCAATAAGTCTTTGCATTTATTGAGCTATCTTTGAAACTCACAATTAAAAAGCAATCCTTATTGTAGGTTGCTTCAATTCTTATTTTGATCTTCGAGACTAAGTAGATAGTGTTTGATTTCACATTTCATTTGTAAGAATTTGAGCATTTAAATATTTGCACTTTGGCCCCCTATTCTTTACATGTTTTGTGTCTTCGTACACTGTCCATTAGTCACGGGTGTGCAAATTAATTATGAGACTATCCTTTATTCGATATGTTCTTTTCGAGAACTCGAGCACTACTCCTACAATCAAAAGATCTTGGATAAGCGTTTATCTGGACTTCTCGAATCCAAAGCTGAGTTCTCGAACGGATGTATCTTGATTTCTCAAATGAATAAGTTAGGAATTATCAAATAAGTCACTTCCTGGAGTTCTCGACTTAGTCACAGTGAGGAGTTCTCGAACAACCCATTTTGTAGATTTCTCGGATACAACATTTCCATTACTTCTCGATTAGGCTACTTTGTAAACTTCTCGAATGGATCATTTCAATGACTTCTCGAACATGTTATTTCCCTGACTTCTCGATTAGGTGAGTTCTTGACTTCTCGATTATATCATTTTGTAGACTTCTTGAACCACTTGCATGAGTTGTTTTTAGCAAACCTCCTACTTGATTACTGATACTCGATTAAAGAATCTCGTAGCTTGTTGCAGAAATACTTCCTAACTGTTTGCAAAGTCCAATCATAAGATGTAGTTTTAGTTGACCTGCACCTAATCAGTAAGCTCACTGGTTTGTTTATCAAACAATCAGCTCTAATCACTTGATACAATTCTTGCCTTAGGCCTACATTTTCGTCACAAGTATAAATTTTGTCATAAGTTCCAACGTGGGACCCACTTCCTACAATAAAATAATAAACGAACTTACGAGAGAATAACTGTCATAAGTTCCTATTTTATGACGGAAAAATCGTCGAAAGTTAAATAATGGGACCCACCTAGAATATTATAATAACAATACTTTCGATGGCACTATCCGTCGTATGTTCATAATTTAAGATGATTTTTTCTATCGTAAGTTTACTTTTGAGACCTTCCTTAAATTTGGAAAAAAATAAAAAGATTATAAAAAGATCAATAATCGTCAAAAATTAGCCAGAAATTCGTCGTAAGTTACCAAACAAATCGTCGTAAGTTACCCAAAAATTAATTTATCGTAAGTTACCCAGACCAAAAATAGCATTCTGTTGCTTTTTCAGGTTCCAGCCATTTTCGGTTACCAAATTAAATCCTAAACTTGTACAATCAAACATTCCAATCTACATACAATTGTTTGGCAATCCAACACCAAAATTATATATGAAATTTTATAACAAATAATCATTCACGCAATTAAACGAATCTAAATATAAAAATACCATTGTTCACAAAAATATTGTCATAGATCCATATTCAACACCAAAAGTTTAAACCATTCTACATATATAAAGGTAGATCATCATAAAAATTTATACAAGCCTGATATATTTCACAACATAACTTACTTAGATTAGCTTAGAAACATTCAAAATCCAAATTAAATTCATGGACATTACTACTCGACCTCTAAGAGAGAACCACATTTAATGCTATAAAGGTCAAGATAAAACTACTGATAAATTCTGAGTTGGCTCGGACCATCGAGAAAAAGCTTTTTATTGAGGAAACTGTATGGTAGTCTACAGCTTGCTTCAGCCTAAATGAAACTATTGCCGCATCAACCTATACAAGAACAAATACCGATTAGCTAGCTCACTGAGTGTGTAACCTATTGCTTACTTGATACAAAGAAAGCTATAGACATGAAAATTGAGTCCTTAGTAAATACTTAACAGAATTGGATATTAATCTAGTAATTGTTCTTGCTCTAGGCATTGCACCGTAAGCAATGCATAAAACAACCGAAAGACTAACACTATCTTATAATCACATTTTAATTTTTTTTCTAATAAAGATATTATTGAATAGTTTTGGGGATAAATCCCTAACCCGCAGAGATCAAACATGTACTCCCAATGAATTTGGACGTCCTAAACTTGAATCATTCGCATTGACGAGACTGGACTTTAAGGACACCAGTTGTTGGATAGTCCGAAAGCACCAAACCCGATAAACTGTCAAGAACATGGAGGAATTGAAGTAAAAAATTTAATACAACAAACAGACATACAAGCTCATATAACGCACAAATCGGACATAAATAACAAACCTCAATTGAATTATTGTTGAATCGAACAAAAAATAATTTACCTGATGAAGCTTGTACCGAATTACTTTGGTATTGAAGCGCACCATGAAAATTGAAAACATCATTTTGAGGGATGAGATCCCAGAAAGAATTAGTTTAGGTACAAGCCGTAGAGGGGAGATAGAGTTGTAAAAAAACAAATGATAATAGGAAAAAAAATAAAAAAAAGGGTTCGAAGAAAGGGAAAACTAATTGGGGGAAAAAAAGTTGTCCAAGCCAGGGAGTTCCAAAATTCAGAACCGGCTATAATTAGACAAACTAGGCAATTCTTAAAATTTTTATTTTAAAGTACTGAAAGTAGGGAAATTTATTTCGATTACTTTTCTAAATTAATTTATTTTAACTTTTTTTAAAGTCGAAACCCCTCTCATAATATAAAGATTCAGTAATCGTGTAAGAATGTCAAGATCCATCCTTTTTAATGTTATTGCCAAAATTTCAGAAAAAAATAAATTTATTTGATTTGATAATTTAACGGTCAAATAGTACCTTGACTAGTACCCCTAAACAGGGTTTCATCCTTATTTCATGTTTCAATTTTTTTTCAAACATTTCTCAACGATCCAACTCTACGGATGTCAAGATCCATTCTTTTAAATGTTATTGCCAAAATTTCAGAAAAAAATAAATTTAATTTGGTAATTTAACGATCAACTAAAAAGGATGGATCTTGACCTCCACACAGTTGGGTCGTTAAGAAATATTTTTAAGAAAATCAAAATTCTAAACCCTGACGAAACCTTGTTCAGAGGTTCTAGTCAAAGTACTAGTTGACTGTTAAATTACCAAATCAAATAAATTTATTTTTTCTGAAATTTTGGTAATAACATTAAAAAAGATGGATCTTGTCTTCTATATGGTTAGGGGTCATCGAGAAATATTTTTAAAAAAATCAAAACCATAAATCCCGATGAAACCCTGTTTATGAGTTCTAATCAAAGTAATAGTTGACCGTTAAATTACCGAACCAAATAAATTTACATTTTCTTTAAAATTTTGGTAATAACATTAAAAAGGATGGATCTTGACCTCAGTACAGTTGGGGTCATCGAGAAATATTTTTAAAAAAATCTAAACCCTAAACCCTGATGAAACCCTGTTTAGGGGTTCTAGTCAAAGTACTGGTTGACCGTCAAATTACAAAGCCAAATAAATTTATTTTTTTTTGAAATTTTGGCAATAACATTAAAAAGGATGGATCTTGACCTCCGTCTGGTTGGGTATTCAAAAATATTTTTGAAAAAATTGAAATCCTAAACCCTGACGAAATCCTGTTTAGGGGTTCTAGTCAAAGTACTAGTTGACCGTTAAATTACCAAACCAATTTGAAAGGATATCTTCGATATAGTATTTATTTTGGTATTTGTACGATTTAAAACATAAAATTTAATACAATTAGTTATCCTCTCCACTAGGTCATTAATTTAATTGATTCCGTCAGAAGTCAAAAGTCAATTCTAGCAAAATCTATTTTTAATTATAAGAGATATTCCATTATGGCGAAAAATTAAATTACATTTTTATGAAATATATCTCTACACCAAGGCAATAAGATCAAACAAGAAATATTGAGGTTTGATATTTTTTAGATCTCCGTTGCAAAAGTGATAAGGCAACAGGCTCAAACAAAGAATATTTGAGGATTAATATTCTTTAGAAAACTCGTGCTATATTTAAAAACGATCAGTTTTTATTTAAAAATATTCCGCCTTCACACTCAAAATGGTTTTACCCTCAGGAATATTAATATTCAGTGGTAGAATATTAATAATCATTTTTATCTCGTGCTAGAAATATTTAAAGTAATTTTTCTCCCACTTCGTAAATTTATTCAATTTTTCGGAGAAAATTATTTTTAAATACTCAAAAATATTTCCTACACTCTCAATATATTTTATATATTAGGAAATATAATCTAAGTATTTATTCTAGTCAAAACATTGCTCAAAAGATGTATCTAATTCAAAGAAAGACCAATCGTATTTTTATTCGGAACTGAAACCTGATTTAATCGTATTAAATCCAAATAAAATACTTCTACTTGCTAGAATGGCTTGAAACTTGAGATGGGTCACTTAAATACTATTTTCTATTCATGGTAAAAGTTTCGTAATTTTCTGAGAATTTTGGTCGGGGCACGAAAATCGACACAGTGGGTCCACGTTTGACCACGTTTGACCACGTTTGACTAAGTCAACATCGACCATTATTGAGAAAAACTTCCAGAATTCCATTTTATAATATCCCTAATTGCTCCATAATTTTAGAATCATTTATTGGGTATTTTCGTATTTTTCGGGTATTTAATTAACGATACATGTTACGTATTTATTCGTTAATTAATACGAGTACGATACATTAAATAAGAGCCCAAACACAGCTGATATTACTTTACCAAACCCACTTGGAAGAAACACAAAACCACCCCAAACAAACACAATACCACTTTCCACCTCATCAATCCACACCTTTTCAATCTCAACCACTCCTTTTACTTTAAATCTCAACCACTCCTTCCACCAAACTCCTCCTATAAATAACCCCCTTCCCCCAACTATTTTACATAATCTAAAGAGCCAAATAATTTCTAGGCATTTAAGAAGTATAAGCTCCCTCCAAATATCCAAACACTCTATACACATACTTCTTCTCAAAAACCTTATCTTTCTTATATATACTTAAATATATACAAGGTTTTTGTTCCATAAAGCACTACGCCATAGATGGCCTGCAGCAACGCTTTTTTTGGTTTTGCCATGAAAAATGTTGTAGTAGCTCTAAACATTTTGCCTACTGCAACATTGTTTATTTGATGTTGCTGTATACAAAACATGGTGTTGCCGTAGCTATAAAAAACGTAGCAAGTTGCAACCCTTGTGAAGTGTTGCCGTTAATATGATTTAAACACAATCTTTTATCACAAATTGAAATAAATAATTATTGTGTATTAAAATTAATTAATTTAAAAAACAAATAATTTAAATTTTTAAATTTTGTTATTAGAGTCAATATTGGAATTTTTAGAAAATAGAACATTTTTTATAATTTTAAAAGAGACCAAATTATTTAAAAAATATAACAAATTATTTATTTTTTTAAAAAAAATTAATTTTCCAGAAAATGAATAAAGTTTGAGAAATATGTTAAGTTTGATATAAAAAATTTGTATGCATTATTGAACTAAAATAAAATTTTTATAAATAAAAATAACATATATTTCTATAAATTTAATTAAATTGAAGAAATTTTCAAATAAAAAATTAATAAAACAGAAAAATAAAAAAAAATTGTACGCTGTGTTGTTCAGTACTGGAGTTGGGGCGGTGTCCAAATTATTGGGCTTGTTAGAGCGCGGCAATTTTTCCGCCTTGTAAAATAGAACAGAAACAACACTTATTAGGTTATTAGAAACACACTCACTCACTCTAACCTTCTCCGCCGCTCACTCTGTTCTACCGCCGCTCACTCTGTTCTACCGCCGCTCACCGCCTACTCACTCAAGATTAGGGTTTCGATTTGGGGTTTCTTCAAGCTTGTAGGCTGATTCAGTTAGGGTTTGAATTGGGATCGAATTAAATTAGGGTTTTTCACATCATTAACTCGAATTCGACCCGTATTAGCTCATATCTCAACTCTTAATCGATTTATTCAACTCGAATTGATTAATTGTTCAACTCAAAAGCTCGAACCTACAGCTCGAAATCTCAATTTAGTAAGTGGACAAGCTTTAATTGTATATATTGTTTCGATTTAGTTTAGATCGATTTTTTGTTATACATCTGTTAATCTCGATTTTTTTTTCTTCTCATTTATTTTTGAATTAGTAAGTGTTTTGCTACTTGTTTCTTTTCTATTTTTGTACAGGAGAAACTATTAGAGGGGTTTGGATCGAATTAGCTCGTTAGTTATTCCTTTTTCCATTTAGTAAGTTGGTTTTGATTTTTTCTCATTTTGGGTCATTTGTTAGAACTGTGTTATGATAATTTAGCATAAATATTATGTTATAATGGATTAAATCTGTTATTTATGTACCATGTATGTATAAATATGTACGCAATCTGACTGTTTAGTTTTGTCTTTCTGACTGTTTAGTTTTGTCCTGTTATTAGATGCCTTTGCGAATCTGAAACATGGATTGTGAATAGGCTGTGAAAAGAGCATAGGTAACTGCTATGCAGATGGTTATTTAAATGTTGGTAAAAACTTTGAAACCGTATCTAAATCGTTAACATAACAAGTGTCACAAAATTGCAAAGTTAAATTGCCTGAATCTTTGGTTTGTTGTTGACGAAGATAAACACTGCTGGCACTCAAATTGCAGTTTTTAACTTCTTGTACCTTAATATTGTGGTGAATATTTACATCCAGCCATTTCCTTAATGCGAAATTCTATATATTTGTTTTAGCTGATGCTTGTTAATGGGGAGTAACATTTTTGGTGACTTACTGGTATTCAAAATAAAAATACATCTAACGCTTCTAATGAGTTCCTTCTTGCCATTTACTAGTCTAAACTTTCATGGTGTTGTATAGAGTATAAACAAATCCTTCTTTAATACTGCAGCTTGCCTAATACCCCCAACTAAAACCATGGTTGTATTGCACTGGTTTCTGAATTCTGATTATGACTTGGATGGTATGGATTACGTTCCGTATTGCCCCTTCTATAATCCTTGTAAGTTTCTTTAAAGCTAAAAGGTATGGAGTACATTCCGTATTGCCCCTTCTATAATCCAGCATGCATTTGTGTATTGATTTTCTTGGTCCCATATGTAAACTAATTATTGAAATCCTCAGTATTCATCGAATGCATATTTAAAATTGAACTTTAAGGAATTATAATTTCACTTTCTTACAGTCAATATTAAAATAATCTCCTAATACGTTAAATCTAGGAACTTCTACAATCTTGCACTAAAAGATTTATTGTTCATTGCTTGTGCTCGTAGCCTCACACATCTCTGTCTAAACAGAGTAAAATGAAATGTTCTTCTGCTCTAAATGTACAGGTTCTCATTCCTGTTGCCAACGGTATGCAAGAGATCGAGTTGGTAACAATTGTAGATATTCTAAGGCATGCAAATGTAGATGTTGTCATCGCTTCAGTTGGAAGGTCTAAAAAAATATTGGCATCCAGATGCACAAAGATTGTTGCAGACAAGTTGATGAAAGATGCCGCGGAGTCTATATATGACTTGATTATCTTATCGGTTAGACAATTATATTTTCTGTTAATAATATTATGATCAGACACTCTGCTGTCTTCCCTCCTTCATGGTTTTTTTTTATTTTTTGAATAATAAATGGGAGGCCAGTGACATCAGTGCCAGTTCTAAGATGAATCATTGCTCCTAAAGGAAATCAGTTATTGCTTAGCAAAAAAAAAAAACTCTACTACATATGTCTTCACTACTAGAAATATGTCAATAGACATTGGGTAAAAATCGGTGTCTATTCTGAAAATGAACTGATGTCTTCGCGTATGATGTTAAAAGTCTGAAGTTTAGACATCAGTTTTTCACCAATGTCTAAAACATATTTACATATCGGTTTTTAGTGTAGTTCTGATGTCTTTGCCTTGAATCTTTTACTAGTTTATAATATTTTGTAATATTGGCAACTTCAATATTGTTATATTATCAAGGTTAGAGCCACTTAAGCATGTAACACACAAGCTAGAAATAGACATTGACATCGATAACTAAAACACTAACGATGTCTAAGAGGTTAATTATCATCAGTTCATTTTTAGAAACGATGTTAAAGATACTCGAAGACATCACATTCTTAGAATATCCGATGTAACATACTTTAAAGACATCGGTTTTTTCTACTTAATTTTTTACGAATGATGCCTTTCACATCGGTTTATAATCAATACCTGATGTTAAATTTTATATTAACATAAGTTTTCTAAATTTAGCAATGTTGTACGCCCTCATTAACATCGGTTTTATGATTTTAAAATCAAGTTTAGGAATTACACTGATGTCTTTGTTTCTTTAAACATTAGTTCAATATGATAACAGCTACTATATAATAAATACTAAAAACCTCAAAAAAAAAAAAAGTACCACATAACTAATATTGACCATTACCAAATTTAGTTCAAGATGAATTTACAAAATAGCTCATAGCTACAATAAAGTCAACCCACTGACTCATACATAATAAAACAAAAGTATAGGAACAACAAATTAGTATAAAACATTAAAAACTGATTCTTTAACAATATTTCCTTTGGAACCAGTTGTACAAGTATCCTGCCCAATTCTTCTGTTTAGCTAAAAAATTGCTTACAATTTTGTAAATCTGCGGTCTTTAATCTGAAAAAATGTTCTTCTTGAACCAAATCGCATAAGTCTTCGGACCCTGTTAACAAGAGTTCATCGGATACAGAGTTTAGAGTTACATAATTAAAAAGAAATAGCTCATGAATTCTAGACTTTATGAAAGTGTACCTTTGGCATAGATGTAACATAAGAATTTTGAGTGTTGGGTTCAAACTCAGTGCTTTTTGCATCTTCTAGTCCAAGAACAGAACGAGAAAACTCGATAACAGCAATTCAAATTCTAGCCAAATTTCAAGAAAGTGGAAGTTCTTTTCTCGGGCGTACTTTGCAACAAGGATTATTCCTTCAATGCCTCTATCACAAAACCCTCCTGGTATTGGTACACCATCATCATCCTATTGTAAAAGGCTTAGCAGATTGTTGATAATTAAAGTTAAATCATAATTATTAGGATATGCAATAATTTAATAATAAAACTAGCACAAAACTAACCTGGAGTGCAAAGAGCTTGGTAATCTCAAAATAATGTGCACAACTTAAAGCAACGTGTCAATAAAATCTTTTTGCAATATGATTACTGCCTGAAACAAATTAATTAGAATTAATTTAATCAAAATAAGCAAGAATATAAGAAACTCTTTTTATAGAAAAAGAGATTTCAAATTTCCTAATCATATAAAAGTTGATAGTGGTTAAGAATGATGTGTGTAAAAAGGTTTAAGTGAGTACCTCAGCTTGGACCAGCTTCATCAAATAATCTATTGTGGCATTTCCAGGCTTTATCAAATAATCCCTTGCTAAAGATTGTTTACAAACAAACTAATTCCACTTTAGATAATGATAACTTTACTTATCACAAATAGAAAACCTATTTTTTCCCTTGCAACAAAATTTCTAAGGCACATATAGACGAATTATAGTATATAAACTGAAGGAGAAGGGGAAAGACCATTTCCGATCCTCGTTTAACACTTTACCACAAATTATTAGCATTAAAACTGGCAAAATAGTGATCTCTCAGGATTCTACCAACAAAGATTTTGACATGGAATTCCTTTAATATTAACATTCAGTTGTTTGAAAAAATTAGTGACATGAGATACATACGCATCTTTGCTATCACAATAGAGATCAAGAGAGACAAATACAGGGATATACACATCAAGAATATCTGTTTTTTCTTAGTTTCACTCGACCACAAAACTTTTGCAACATAATGTTGATAATTACACTAGCAATTACATAGTGTTAAGCATTCCATATGCTTTTTAAAGAACTGCCCGAACAGATAGATTGGCTCCTCAAGTGACTTTTGTTCCAATGAGTTCAAGACACTGAAAATCTAAAAAATGTACATGTAATTTGGTAAACATTTATTATAACAGGTAGACTCAAGTATTCATTATTTGTCTTAATAGCTAAATCCTTTTTAAAACAGAGAGATGTACGACCAGGCAAATCTACAATATCAGATAAAAGATTTAACTTGACTAACTAAAAAATGATATGCAACTTCAAGAAGAGAACTGCTCCCAACCAATTTTTGTGCTGTAAGTTTTGTGTGCTGTAAGTTCCCTGCAACAGAATCCAAGGGAAAACAAACAAAATAGAAACATAATAAGGTAACATAGTAATTGTAAAATAAAAGGAAATGTCAGTAAGTAATTGAAAAGGGTGAAACAGAGATCAAGCTAAGTAGTTGCACTTTGTTTACAATCTTAGCAGTACATGGTTTGCTAGGTCAACACTGCGCCTCAGACTTCGTCACCGCCGTACTTAACATATAATGAAGGTTATAATATGAAAAAATACGAAAAATCAAAGATACATTTATAATTTCAAACAATAAGGTAAACATATTCCTCATATATGTCTCTCTATATCTCTTTGTATAGATTGCAAACGTAAACAAAAATACAAACTTCTAAAATACCAACACAAATACCAATAACCTTTAAACCCTAACAAGATTAAACCCCCAATTACTTGGGAATTCGCCAATTGAAAGCCCCCAATTAAAAATTTTAAATTAAAAGCCCTAACTCATCTACAAAATCACAAATAAAAAGCTATAATTGAAAAGCCCAAAAAATGAAACATATACATATAGATGTACATTAATCATCCGAGACTCAAAATCAAGACTTAGATATCGGGATATTGAAGAGAATAGCCCGATTTAAGCTTCAGTTTCACATAACTAATGCAAATCGATCGTTTTCCACACAAACAAAAGTTAAGGTTTTGTGTAATTGAAATCGGGTCGACCTCTTTTAAACCTAGGGTTTTGATTTCTGCGGGTGTGTGTGTTTTGAAAGAAAATCTAGGGTTCTAAAGAAAAGCTAGGGTTCTAAGGAAAAGCTAGGGTTTTGATTTTATGTGGGTGAGTGTTTTATGAGAGAGCGGAGAGAAAGAGTGAGAGGGAGGGTCGAGGGAGAGAGTCTGAAAAGGGGGAAATATTTTTGGGGGGGAATGAAAAAATTTGTAAGAGGGAAATTTAGTTTAAGGGGGAAAAATTTGTAAAAATATTTTCTAAGGCGGGGAACGAAAGATAAGGGAGGATTTTAGAATTTTTAAAAACGAGTTTTAGACATCGCTTTTAAAGAAAACCGATGTCTGATTTTTATAAGACATCAGTTTTAAAATTACCGATGTAAGGAAGGCTTTTAACATCGATGGCATTTAGAACAGATGTCTTAAGTGCGATGTCTAATCCTGTTTTTTTAGTAGTGATGTATTCCAAAATAAGGATAGATAAGTTAGAAAATAGATTTGTCTATTCTATCTTTTGTAGTAAGTAGGGTGTTCGCATGTTCTATAAGTGTACAACCCTCACTTCTGTAACAGGGTGTAGCAAGCGAGAGAGAGAAGCACAATACAGAGATATAATTTGTAAGAACAACTCTCTAAGAAAAAGAGAAGCTGAGAATACTAATTTATGTATTCAAGGTTGTAGCAAAAATCTTGATCGAATACAACATTAGAAAAGTGAGTGCTTGTGTCTTGAGTTTTACTTCCGCACGAATATATTTTGTTAAACACAAACACACACTCAGCTACAAAAAACAAGAACATAAATTCACACCTTCAAGCAAACGTTCTTAAGTGTTAAATCCGAGAAAAGTTTGAAAATACATTCATCCCCCCGCCTCTGTATTTTCTTGCGTGTGTATTCCATACTCAGCAAAATAGAATGGAGGGCCTAGATTTATTATTATTTTGTAGAGAGGTCACGCTCTGGTGAGAACACATATTAACATGGGAGCAGTGAAAACATAATTGTTCTACAGCAGAACAGTACAAAAATAAAAATGTGAAAAATATACAAAACAATTGTTCTACACTTTTTAAAGGAGTGCAGAACAACTGTTCTCACTGTTCTCACTTGAATCATGCCCGACAATAAAGTATTTAAAAAAGAACTATTAAAAGCTCATTAATATATGTAACAGCCATGAGTCTATATACAAGAGAATTATCTCTTTTATCCTCGATGTGGTACTTGGGTTGACACCACCCAACAATCCTCCCCTCAAACCAAGAACAACATAACCCGTGGTCTTACACCTGCGATTAATCAGTCTACATCTTGTAACGCCGCCATACCCGCAGAACTCGTCGCCTGAAACAGCATTTAGGAAGACTTTCTACACAAAGAATCCAATAGATCTCCAATCACCATCAACATCTTGCCCGTCGCCATACCCGCAGAACTCGCCGCCTGAAACACCTTTTCAAGAAGACTTTCGACACAAGGAACCCAACAGATCTCCAATCGCCATCGAGGGGAGACCTCCCACATTGAACACATGCAACCCATTACCCGCAAGATCCAATTACCGAACAATGGGCTCTGATACCACTTGTTGGGCTGCGAGCAAGCCATAACTCCTCCACTATAGTATGATATTGTCCGCTTTGGGCCGAACCCGCACGGATTTGTTTTTGGGCAATCCCAAAAGGTCTCATACTAATGGAATTAATAGGCTGCTCTATGTACAAGAGAATTATCTCTTTTCTCCTCCATATGATACTTGGGTTGACACCACCCAACAACATGGAGTAGGTAAGAATTTATTTTTTATTTTTTGAACTTTATTCATTGCTCACCTCCATATAAGAAATATGTATATATGTTATTGTGCTGATGAACAATTGATTTTTATGTGTGTTCTCCTCTCTTTTGGTTTTGTTGGTACTAGATCATATGTTTTAGAGTGGTAATTATGGTGAATAATTGAATAAATATTATTGGATTTGCGACTACTGCAGCTGAACAATTTAATACAGTAGAGCAAATTTTAGTAAATAGGTATGGTACTAATTGAGCATGGATTTTTATATAATTAATGCGATTAAAAACTGCTATGCATCAAGGACAGGTAGTGGGCATCTATCACCAAGAAGACATAAAAATGGCATGTAACGAAGTTGTGCAAGATGAGTCAACACATTGCAAATATATTATTTTTAGTGCAAAACAATATGTGACATCAATCCGTGGGATATTCAGAGTAAAGTTCTTAATTTAGAGTGTACATTTAATGGCATTTCTTAGGTTTTTAGTGGATACTATTTTTTTTCTTTTTTGTTGGGCTAAATAATGAAAAGTATTTTCTGTTTGCATACCAAAATATATAAAGGCAGCTCATGGGAGACTAGTCGTTCTACATCAGAAGTTGGAGCTCACAAAAGTAAAGAAAGAAGTTATAAAAAGAAGAACATCATCTGCAAGAGTGTGACCAAAACTGAATTGTAAAAACATGCTTCTGGACATGGATGATGGCTTTGTGAATGAATGGAGACAAGCAATGCAAGAGTGTAATGGTTATGAGGACAATAATAGATGTAAGAATGTACAGGCAGTAAGAACCAGTAGAAACAGAAATGGAAACAGGGGTCTGATAATGAGGTACAAATGGAAACAGTTTTTGTAGGAGTTGTTATAAAATATATTGTTTGTATTAAAAACATGCATAAATGTGTGTTTAAGGTTTATATATGAAACAGGATCTCATTTTGCATCTGGAGAAAAAGAAAAAACTAAGAAACTTGAAGAAGAAAAAGATGCTGACATGTAGGAACAAATTCAAGATGATGAGAAGAAATGGTGAAGCTAAGAAGAGGCAGAAGAGAGACTACAAGGAATACATACAGAATAAGTTTTCACCAAAACATTCTCGGAGGCTATAGAAGGATTAAGTGAGGTCCAGATAAAATGGATTAAAAAAACTGGCTTTGGAGGGTTGTTACGTTTCAGAATGGCGACGTATCTATATAGGCTATAGGGTGTAATATAGCACAGTATATAATGTAGAACAATAAGCATAACAAAACATAACAAGAACAATAATACGAAGAATAAACAAAAGAGAAATTGGTATGTACAAGAACTAAAAGATATGATGACTACATTTTATTAATCGGGGATCAATTACAAAGAAGTGATACAAGTCTATTATATAGACTAAATAACTAACGGTGGTGACTTGAAAATAGGACCAACTACACAATATCCTAAAACAAAGCAACTACGTCTCCTAATATTAACCCACTACATATAAGACCTAGTCTAGCTGCTATTATCACGCTAGTAACAACCATTTTTATTCGAATGAAATAAATAAACAAGTAGGTTTAGATTAATATTCCAACAATCACCCCCTAATCTAAACATTACTTGTATGAACTCACACCTGAACCCAAACAAAAATTATGAGCCCTTCGACTGAAACCCGGATATTGCATCTACCCAACAAACTTCTTGAGCCAACCTGTATCGACCATTCTGGAAACTAACAAGCCCCCCAACTTTCGAAATCAAATCCAAATCACTCTCCGCCAACAATACAACTAGGCACTTGCTAATGCTCAACCTTGAGCTTTCCTGCAAATTCCTATGTCACCTTCCTGTACTCATCCTTGACGACAGGGATCTTGTTGAAACACTCAGCTTCAACATCTTGTGGTGAGAATTCGAATACACCTGACTCGAAAAACGTCGGACTATTAGCCGAACTCCATATCTCTCGTGGACGATATCTCCTGTTAACACCCCCTGTACATAAACATACATAACCACAAACAATATTATCATCGCAGCCGCTCCTCTGCATCCCTGCACCCCTCACTTCTGACCTGTTCTTCTCTGCCCCATTGCAGCGCCCTCTCTGCAACTACCTCATTTTTTTAAAAAAGAACTGCCATCTGCATCCAGCTTCATTCCTACAATTACTACGACGATCACTACGAGTCCCCCTTCTGTTCTTACAATTGCCACAACAATTGTCTCTCCACCGTTTTAACCAAAAAGACCTTGCGCCTCTTGGTTCGGTGTGTACTACTGTTCTCTTCAAATTAAACACGCATTTTTCTGCCTTGCCTGTTTCCTTTCCAACAACCTATGCTCCTGCCCTCAGCGTCCAAATTTGCACTTATGCAATCAACTGCGTCAACTGTGCTACTAGCATCTACCCAAGAGCTAGCTTCCAACACATGGAATTTTCTCAAGACGCTTCAACCCAAGAGTCAGCTTCCAACACATGGAATTTTCTCAAGACGCTTCAACCCAAGAGCTAGCTTCCAACACATGAAAGCTCTTGGTTCACAACCAATCTATTGTTGAATCTGCAGACAAATACCAGAAACAATGCAATTACGTGCAGCCTCATATCCGCACCTTGCGCATACACGCCCAAGATATTGGGTGATTAAATCCAATTTAATCACTACCCCAATACATACATCGAATAGCAGCATCTTCATAACACAATATATGTGCCTCTGTGCCTTACCGAGTAGTAGCAAGAATCTCGCATCATCATTCTTTCTCCACCTCCTATTTCCTCCTGACAATCCAGCAGTGTTAACATACACCGATCAGAAACTTCTTGACAGCATTCTCCATTGCTACCTCATCCTCAACTTTATTAAAAATATACATTCTGGACAGCTTTACCTCCTGTGACTAAAACTACGATAACGTCTTCTAGGAAAGGTATTTTTACGAGCCGTAAATTTTGCTAGAAACTAGACTCCAATACCTTTCCAATGGTATATCACACTACTCCTAGAACCTTTCAGATCAAGTCAGTTAATTCTGCTAATTTGATGCATTTACAGCCTCATAATTTCTTTTCCCGGTTTTTTCTTCTTTTTTTTATTTCTTTCTTCGACTTCTTCTGTGGTACATGACTTCTAGCTTCTTGACCAGTAGTACGAATCCCCAGTCCTCCATGAGTCTGTCCAGTCCCGACACCACCATTAATTATACTCGAACCCTTGATGCAGTAGAAGATTAAACCATCACACCATGCAAAACCAGCCCCTGTAACAAAACAACAAAACTTGAGATAAACCACACTCCCACAACACCACGACTTTCTTATTGTCACCTCATCTTGACGGAGCACTCAACCTTCATTTTCTCGACTTCTGCCTTCCATTACAACCTTCATTACAGCCCTTGCACATCATAATTCTGCCCCTCGTTCCATCTCTCTCTTTGTTCACTGCCTCTTTTCAGCATACACAGCAGTAAAACAAGAAGCAATAACGACAAAACTGAACCTGTATGCTTCCCAATAATATCAGCTCCCATTGGAGTCTCTTCCGATAACAAGCTTCTACCCAATCCGGCATCAGTGCTCATTACTAGTGTGGCCAACAAAACTATTACACGACAACTTCAAGATAGTCTTCACTCTTCCTGCACTTAAAGGCCACTTCGTGAGCATCTTTACCTTCCGATAGTTGTGGCTTGTGTACCAGCTCCCTTCACAGCATTCGAAATTTCCTTTCACCACCAATAGCTTAACAAGCAGCTGATCCTCAACAAGTTCAATGTAGTACGTTCATAGCCTCAACAAGATCATACTCCTCTGCACTCTACACTACCACAACTTGAAAGACAACCTAAACAACTCCTCGATTTGTAACAATCCCTGTAGTACCATCCCACTACTGCAGTCTCTAACTTCTCAGACTACACTCCATGACAACACCCAACTTAGCTATTCCCATTTCCCTTCACTACATACTAACATACTGCATACACACAGGGAACACCAACACACCCATATTCCCTGCAATTTCACTAGTAAACACATATACTCTGAGCATCATTTAACCAAAATAAAGCAAAGAAAAAAAATAGGGCAACAGCAATTAACGGCATCACCGCGCTCCAACCAGATTCGGCCGCTTCATAGGCTTGTGCTTCCTCTTCTTGAAAAACGATCCAAACTAACCATGGACACACCACATAACCTCAAATGAATCATCAAATACTATGTTTCCCACAATTGCTTCGAGAGATATGAATTCAAAGTTCCATCAAATCGACACCGTAACATGCTACAAACAAACAAACTTACTCGATAACACCCTTACTTGAGCACTGGGGAAAGCACCACCCTTCGCTTCATAAACAGCATTTACATTATTTCATACATTCTTCACAACCCATAACACACAAACTCATATTTTTTTTCAATTAATAACAACTGCACTCCATTAACAATAATCTGCTGATGAAAAGAACATGAAAGGTAGTTCGAAACAATTCTCAAATTGATCGGAGCAACGAAAGAACTCAACGACTCAACGAAACATAATAAGAATAAAACGAATTAATTGTTGGGCCTCCTAAGATCGGAGGCTCTGATACCATGTGTAGAACAATAATCATAACAAAACATAAGAAGAACAATAATATGAAGAATAAACAAAAGAGAAATTGATATGTACAAGAACTAAAAGATATGATGACTACATTTTATTAATCGGGGATCAATTACAAAGAAGTGATACAAGTCTATTATATAGACTAAATAACTAACGGTGGTGACTTGAAAATAGGACCAACTACACAATATCCTAAAACAAAGCAACTACGTCTCTTAATATTAACCCACTACATATAAGACCTAGTCTAGCTGCTATTATTACGCTAGTAACAACCATTTTTATTCGAATGAAATAAATAAACAAGTAGGTTTAGATTAATATTCCAACATATAATAGCCAGACGTTTACTCTACAACCGGAATCAGGCAATTTTAAAATTTTTGAGTCGGTAGTAAAAAATGTTCTTGGCTTATCAGATGGTCGGACTAAGACCCCTAAGTGCAAAGTTACGCCTAGTATGGTATACTAAAAGTTTTTTGTTTCATTGTTTGTTTTTTGTGTGATTTCTCTCCTTCCAAGTTAGTTTGGAGTAGGTTGTTTCTCTCTTTGCTTGGCCAAAGAGCAAGGGGTTAATCCCTGTTTCTCTTTCTTTTATATATAATATACAGTTAGCAAAAAAAAAAAAAAAAAAAAAAAAAAAAAAAAACTTTTTGATTTAATCAAGAGTAAAATTCAGGGTGGTGGCTAAACTTTAACCCAATTTTCAAAATGTTGGCCGTGTTATCAGATTTTCAAAATGTTGGCTGATGTTTCCCTCCGCATTTCAAAAAGATGTCTCCCGTTAAGTCCCATTAAGTATGCGCCGTTATCTTTATATAATCATGAGTAAATTTCATGGTGGTGGCTAAATTTTACCCCAATTTTCAATATGTTAGAGCATCTCCAATACAATGAAACCCTTAGCTAAAATTTTAAATAACTTACCAAAATTGAAAATTATACATAACATGTTAAAAGTTCATCACTCCAATGGGGCATTCCTCTTGTCTAAAAATTTAGCCAATCCTTTATATTTTTTTAATATTTGCCATATTTGTTGAAGCACTAGAGATCTGTAGCAAATGCCATGTCATTTCCCGCCCATTTTCTTCCCATAATTGACCAAAAAAATTATTAATAATAATAATCATACCTTTTTTAAAATATAACATATCATTATAGCTGATCCCCATTGGAGTAAAACACTCTACAGGTTCAGTAAATTTTAGCCAACTATTTTTTTTTGAAATTTAACCAATGAGCTTAGCCAATACCATTGGAGATGCTCTTACCGTATTATAGATTTTCAAAAATTGGCTGATGTTTCCCTCCGCATTTCAAAAAGAAAGAATGCATGCTGTATAGAGATAAAACAAACCCAATTCAGAAACTACCAACAAATCACAAATCAAATTACCAAACTTGATCTTAAAGTGCCTACAACTTCAAGATTAAATCTTTATCTTAAAAACAAAAAGGGCTTCTCTCAATCACTTCAAATTCAATTCTACATCAAAATTCTTGAAAATCCCACCTCCCCATCTAACAATTTTCACATTCACAAACCAAGAGAACATACAAACATATATACACAAGAAAAGAAAAGAAGGGTCATACCAAATTTTGGAGAGAAAGGGAAGCAGAGGCATTAGAAAGAGTCAAAAGAGAAGTGATGGTAGAAACAATTAACCTGAATAGTTGAGAAATAGACTTGAGAAATAGACAAGTGACACAGCTTTACTTGAATGATGGTAAACATAATAAAATTTTGAAAATTGAATGATGAGAAACATCAGCCAACATTTTGAAAATCTATAACACGGCCAACAATTTGAAAATTGGGATAAAGTTTAGCCACCACCATGAAATTTGCTCATGATTATTTAAAATTAACGGCGCATATCTAGCGGAACTTAACGGGAGACACCTTTTTGAAATGCGAAAGGAAACATCCACTATGCCAAAACAGTTAATAGACATCACCCCTTTAACATCGGTTGCTTTTTTGACCGATGTTAAAGGGCCGTTTTACATCAATTTTATTATAACCGATGTTAAAGTAAGTTTCAGACATCAGTTGTTGTTAAAACCGATGTCTCAACTACTTTTTTAAAAAAATTAAAAAACACGCGAATCTTTTCCAACCCACTTTCCCTCTAATATACTTATACTTACAAACATTTGCCACCTTTCATTTTTTCATTTCCCCCGCCTTCAGACATTTTCTTCTCTCCCGCTCCTCAAACTAAGTCAAACCCACAAACTCAGTGAAGCTAATTCACTCATGACTGAAGCTAATTCAAACCCACAAACTCAGTGAAGAACCCTAACTTACAAATACCCAAATTCAAACCCTAGCTTCCAAACCCCCAAATTCAAACCCTTTTCAAAACCCACTAGTCGAATCCCAATTAGTTCAAACCTTTAGCTTTCAATTCCGGTTAATTCGTTACTTATGTATTCGTATCTGCCTTAATCTGCATGTTCATGATCTGCTGAAATTATACAGTGAACTCGAAGTCCCTCGAGAGTGTTTGCTATTTAAAATTCCTTCAACTTGGTAAGTGAGTATATGAGAAGTATGAAGTCCTAATATTTTCTTTGAAAACAAATTATATACATGAGAGTAGATTTTTTTCTAATATCTTCCGCATCTTCTGACTTATCTTGTGCTCAAGGGAATTGAAGCATCAAGATTATTAGAATCTGAGGGTATACGGACACACATGACATTTGCTTACAGGTAACAATCCTGATTACCAACTTCTGACTGATTTATTTTAAGCTGTCCATATCTAGGTTACTTTAAGTATGAGATATTTGCAAATTTATCTTGGTTACCATATATGTAGCTACTGAAGTTTGGTACAAGCCAAGTTATGTAATATTTTCAAATAATGCATTCCCATTTATTTAGCATCAAAATTATTACAGGTGGTCCTATATAATATAACAAATTTGAGATTTGTTTACCGCAGTGGACCCTGGGTTATATGTTCCATTACCCTTCCTGGTAGTTTTGAAAAACATTTAGCTTTCAGTTCTGTAGCTGCATGTTAACCAGTCACATAATTTCCACCCATAAGAAACTTGACGTCTCCTTCCTACCCTGTACTATCCTCCTCCTAATATAGATAAAGGTCTCTTCTAATATTGGAGAGAAAGCTAACTGCAACTCGAGCACAAGCTAACATTTTGGTAGCCCTGGAGTGTATAATTTAATTATCTATGTGAAAAGGTCTCATTCAAGTGAACATCATGACTTATGGTTTGTGTAGAAAACTTAAGCGGCATGAGATTATACCCATCTACTATAGTTTTTCCTGCAAGTTTATGTAGTTTCTTTATCGAACTCTGCTCAAATACTTAAGGATAGACTGAACCTTTACGTGCAAGGAAATAAGGTGGATTTTGTTAAAGATGCTGAAGCGGAAGTATCCAGACTCTCCAATGCTGGTGATTTTTCATATAGGTTTGTCATAGGTCGTACTCTGTGCCTTTAATGTGCTTGGTCTGCGTCCTAGTGGATGTCATGAACCACTAACTTAGATCATAGTTTTACACTACATATTACATTATTGTGGGATTATGTCATGAATCTACGTATGTTTTTTACTCAAGATTATAGGCAGCAGGTTCTGTGCATAGGAAGTTCACATGTTATTGACCATATTCTTATTTGTTACTCTAGTCTCCATCCGAGGAAGCCAGAAATTTTTTACCCGAACTCCAACAGAATCGGAAGATAAATGCAATTATGGAAGATGTGTCTATTGATCACCGTTATAGACTGTATATACCACAAAAGGCATGCTACATTGCTTTTCTCTTTCAAGGATGTTGAGGTAATTTCTTTTAGTTTGAAACAGACACGTGGCTGTCAATATCTTCTTTTACTTCAATATTTGTTATCAAACCATATTTTGAAGTGCATGGAGACTGTTGATAGATCTAGGACTTTCTTAGGATCTTTATGGGAGTCAGAGTCTAATGTGGCAGTGACACTTCTTGAACAAGGTCTCGCAAAGCTTCAAACTCCATCGAATGTAAACAAGATGACAACGCTTCAAGTCTGCTGCTTCTATTTTGTTAAATTGTCAAGTACTGTGAATGATTGCTTTAATTAAGCATATTGTTCTCTTCTATCTTGACTAGTTCTAGGATGTTTATATGGTGAATGTGGATGGAGTTTGTTTATAGGTTTAATGATTTCAATGCAATGTTGATTTTGGTAATTTTTTAATAAATTTTCGGGCACATAATTATGTAAATATAACACATCACATTGTTATTGAAAAAACGATGTTAAAACCCGGAACAGACATCACTTTTTAAAGCAAAACTGATGTTCCTGCAAAAAACAGACATCAATTTGAGCCTTTAACACATCACCTAAAAACTGTTGTCTAATTTGGCAATTTCATGGATCTATTTTACATCGGTTAAAAACCGATGTGGTATACCATTTACAAAATCAGTTTTCTATTCAAAACCGATGTAGTATACAATTTACAACATCTGTTCTAACTAAAACCGATGTAGTACAGGGGTTGAGACAGCGGTTCTGTTTTAAAAACTGATGTTGTTGATAACTATTTACATCGGTTTAGAACTGATGTAATAAGTACTTTTTAACATCGGCCCAGAACCGATGTAAAACACATGGACTTTTAACCTCACCCAGCTAGACATCGGTTTTGAAAGTTTTTTACATCGGCCCAGGACTGATGTCTATTGACTGTTTTGGCGTAGTGATCAGCCAACATTTTGAAAATCTGATAACACAGCCAACATTTTGAAAATTGGGGTAAAGTTTAGCCACCACCATGAATTTTACTCTTTAATCAAATAAAAATGGAGCGGTGAACCGTGATATTCTGAATTTTAGAGGCAATTTGGATGCTTTTTATGACTATAATTGGTGTGAGATATTGGTGTGAGATGGTCATAGATAAACTGAATGCAACACATTATTATTGGGCTTCAGAGCCAACTACACGGTTCTTGACGGGATCACTACCATTCCTCATAGTGAGCTAATAGTAATATAGTTTTACTACATAATTATATATGTGACTCTTATTGAACATGATAAATCTCTATTTGTATACTGTATTTATATGTTAATCGAGTAAAGAACAACAGCACGCGATCTGTTTTGAGGATGCTACCTGCTTATGTACCATGCACGGATGGATTGCTTCGAGAACGCCAAACTAATGAATTAGATTCAAATGCATTTCGGAACTGGAGAAATCTTGAAATGGGATGAACAAGAATATCATACTAATGTATGTGTTGTGAATCGATAACCTTGATTATGTAAGATTTAAGTTCCATTTGCAGCTATAGCTAAAAATTTATAGTGCTTAACATAATAAAGGTAAGGGACAAAGAGAGGGAAGTTCAAAAGGAAGTTGTTGTCAGTCTCGTTGAGGATGAAGAAAATAGAAATAACGGCCATAACCTTGGTAATATTTGAACCCGGTGAGAGGTTTTGAACAAGATAGTGCAGAGGTATATGTCCCTACATGTGGAGAAAGTGCAGAACAATGGTTCTGCTTCAGTGCAATACATTGTAAAAATTTCAATATTCTATCATTTTTTTGGTCTAGAATAAAAATGATTTTTAATGTGTTATTGCTATTTATTTGAATTACATTAATCTATGAGATTTTGCGTGAAGAGGGTAAAACAGTTAGATTATTTTTGGATTATAATATAGATAGTTTGCTAACATTTTTATATTAATTTTTTGTACAAAATTAAAGCTAAGAGACGAAGAAAGGTAACCACAAGATGAGATGGTAGCCAGTCTTGTGGAAGATGAAGTAATTAAACAGCAAAAGATGCATGGTGTAGCATGGTAACTGTTGGAGCGGGTGATACAAGAACTGAACAACAAGGCAAAGAGGTATTTTAATATGTCATTGTTCAAGTTTTAAAATTTGCTACACATTGTGTGGAGAAAAGTGCAAAACTATTGTTCTGCTACTGTTCACCTTTCAAGAAAATTTGGTAATTTCCTTTATTTTTTTACGTAAATAAGAAAGTTCAATAAAAATGAGCTACATTGATAAGATTGTATTTATTTGAGTTTGCGTTGTTCCATCAGGATTTGGGAAGAGGGTGCAATAGTGGATCCATCACTGGATGATGACAGAGAAATTTTGTTGAATGATAAGGTATGTATTTTTTTCTTTTAAAAATTCTATCGTTGTATACTAATTTTATTGGATTGTACTACCAGAAATTCAAGGATATGTTTGATAAAAAAGTTTTGATTCTAGAAGCCTTGCACAACAGGTGTATGGCCTTGCACAGTGACTGTATGGGATTTTATAAAACTGCACTTGCGTTGTTCCCCAACAATCCCAAAGCTGCACAGTTGAAGCTAAAAATAAGTAATATTATTGTTGGAAAGGGAAGCAGCTGTCAAACAATCCCGGAAACACCTGCTATGCAAAACAATTTTGTTTCAGATATGCCAGTAGACTCTCAACCTCCATGGCCAACGCAAGTGTATAGATATCAAGTGGAAGAAATATCAGTTACAAAAAGTAGGGCTTCCAAAGAAAGTATTACAAATGATTATGCACCTACTTTCTCGTTAGGATTGACACCTGTACAGCCCCAGGAACATACACTACAAGAAATTTGGCCAATTATGACGGCCAACCGGAAACAATTTTCGCGCCCAACTTACGACGGAATCCCAAATCTGTCGTAAATTTCGCGCCAAACTTGTGACGAAAATGAAATTCGTCGCAAGATAATTATTTTATTAATATAATTTAGCTCCAAAAAATTAAAATTTAATTGAAAAATAATTGCAGTGACCTTACGACGAATTATCCGTCGTAAATTCATTTTAGCAGTGAACTTACGACGAAATTTCCGTTGTAAATTTTGTTATTTTAATAAAATTTAATTGTAAAAAAAATACTTTTTCTCATTGCGAAACAACGTCATTTTGTAGTGAACTTATGACGGAATCTCCGTCATAAATAAACTTACGACGGAATTTTCGTCCGTCATAAATTGTTTATTGTAATTAAATTTAATTAAAAAATGAATTAATTTTTCTGATGACAAAACAACGATGTTTAGTAATGAACTTACGACGAAAATTCCGTCGTAAATTTATTTATTGTAATTAAAATTAGTTTTAAAATGAATTACTTTTTATGCTGTGAACTTACGACGAAAAAATCTGTCGTAATTTTGGATTACTTATGACGATTGTTCATCTTTTATTTTTTATTTTTAAATTTATTTGTGGTAAACTTATGGCAGAAAAAAATGTCATTATCATATTATTGGTGGGCCCCAGTATTTAACTTTTGACGACAAATTTCGTCATAAGTTTGTAATTTACGACGGTTATTTTCGTCGGAAGTTTATATATTATTTTATTGTAAAAAGTGGGCCCCGCATTGGAACTTATGACGAAAATTGAAACTTGTGACAAAATTCTTACTTGTGACGAAAATACGAACTTAAGACTCGAGCAAAAATGACGATTTTTTTTCGTCGTAATTGGTATCAATTGTGACGATTTCAGTGTTAAATTTCCGTCATAAATGGTCATTTTTCTTGTAGTGATATGTGCAGAATTAATGTTGCAAGCATACTTAGAAAGAACAAAGGGACTAAGGTTCAAACACGGTGTAAGCATGCACCAAGCAGAGGGAAGGGGATTATTGATTATCAGGATAATGAAGAATATGTGCAGAAAATGCCAAAGCCCGTTAAGAAGCCTACTGATGTATTGATATCTCAGTTTCTCACTAGAATCTTAGATCTGACAGCAAGAAAAATTAGAAAGGAGGAAGAAATATGGCTATGTTGATAAACGAAAGAAGAAAAGTAAGTTGTCCAAGTGGAGAACGAACGACACCGAGAAGAGCGCAAGAATTGTAGTGTATATATATATTGTTTGAATAAAGAGAAAAACCAAATATTAATATGATCAAGCCAAAGTTTATAATACATGTCTCAATACTTATATAGTAAACCTATATAAGATAAAATACCGAAAATACCCTTAATGCAATAATACATATATATATTCTAACATCCCCCGCAAACTCACGATGCTGCAGCAATGAGCATTGAATGTTTGTCAGAGTGAGACTTTGTGAAAATGTCAGCAATCTGAAGTGCAGAAGAGACATTAGACATAAGGTAAGGTGATGGTACCATGCTGCAAATGATGACGAGTTACATGACAATCAATTTCTATATGTTTAGTGCGCTCATGAAATACGGAATTACGAGCAATATAGACTACACTCTTATTATCACAATATAGCAGAGTAGGACGAGTAGGCTTAACACCCAAATCTGCAAGCAACCGACGTAACCAAACAACCTCACAAGTAGTAGAAGCCATGGCATGATACTCAGCTTCCGAAGATGATCGAGAAACAACATCCTGCTTCTTACTTTTCCATGAAATAAGAGAATCACCAAGAAAAATACAAAAACCAGTAGTGGATTTACGATCCTCAGGATCGCTAGCCCAATCAGCATCACTATAAGCACGCAACTCTAAAGATGATGAAGAAGGAAACAAAAGATTCTGAAATTGAGTTCCACGAAGATACCTGAGAATATGAAGAACTGCATCCCAATGTACAATAGTAGGAAATGTGACAAACTGGATAACATGAACAGCATGTACAATATCCGGTTGAGTAACAGTGAGATAAACAAGACTACCAACAATCGTGCGATATAAACTAGGATCCGCTAAGGGAAGACCATCAGATGGAGAATATCCAGCATTCATCTCTAGAGGAGTATCGACAATCTTGTTATCAGTAAGACGTGCACGGTCAAACATATCAGCAATGTACTTAGATTGAGATAAAAGATACCCCTTTGGTGAACTAGCAACCTCAATTCCCAGAAAGTAACGGAGTAAACCTAAATCTTTCATAGCAAAACAACGATCCAATTCCCGTTTTAATGACTCAATACCATCACAGTCATCACCAGTAATAATCATATCATCAACATATAAAGACAAAAGGATAAGACCAGCACTCGTGCATCTTACGAATAAAGCATAATCATGATGACTAGGACGAAAACCAAGTGAAATAAGCACAGTAGAAAACTTATCGAACCAACAACGAGATGATTGTCGAAGACCATAAATTGATTTACAAAGTCTACAAACATAACCTGGTTGATGCGGAAGACCAGGAGGAGGTGTCATATAAACTTCCTCGTGAAGATCACCATACAAAAATGCATTCTTAACATCCATCTGAAAAATTTTCCATTTACAAGAAAAAGCAACTACAATCAAAGTATGAACCGTTGTCATCTTTGTAACAAGAGCAAAGGTCTCTTCATAATCCAAGCCATACTCTTGGGAGTAGCTTTTAGCAACAAATCGAGCATTATAATGCTCAACGGATCCATCTGTTTTGGTTTTAATTTTATAGACCCAACGACAACCAATAGCATGTTTTCCTGGTGGTAATGGAACTAAAACCTATGTATGAGTATGGTGTAGAGCAGTAAGTTCCTCAGCTTGTCAACCATAGCATTCTGCCAAAGAGTATCAGGAACAACCTCTCTATATGATGCAAGCTCAGACAAACGGTGAACAGAAGTAACAAATGAAGCAAATGAAGGAGAATAAGACGAATAATCAAAATCAGGAAGTTGAGTGGACTTACGTGTACGAGTGGACTTATGAATGGGTGGAGGATTCGAAATCTCTTGAGACGATGGAGTGGGGGAAGAATCTGAAAGCTTCGGTGACGATTGAGTGGTTGGAGAAGCAGGTGGAGATGTGGGAGTTTGATCCGAAATCTCGGGTGACGATTGAGTGGTTGGAGAAGCAGGTGGAGATGTGGATGTCTCGGGAACTGAAGTATTATTTGTTGTTGAAACTTCCTTAGTGTCCATGCCAAAAGGATCAATACGAATAAGACCCGCCTTCGTCATATGGTGTGAACTAGCAGGAACAGAGAAAAATGGAATATGCTCCAGAAAGTAAACATGTCGAGAAAGATACAATTTCTGACCAACCGGGTCAAAACAACGATATCCTTTCTGAATTACACCGTAGCCCAAAAAGACACATAAAGCAGACTTAGCAGACAATTTATACGCTTAACCTGTGGCTTGAGAACAAAACAGATACAACCAAAGACACGCAGCGAAGCATAATTAGGTACTTCTTCATATAATTTCTCAAAAGGAGACATACCTGAATTTTGAGTAGTTGGAATTCTGTTAATCACATAAACAACAGTAAGAAGTGTTTCACCCCAAAATACACTAGGAACATCAGCTGACAATAAAAATGAGCGAGTCATTTCAACAAGATGACGATGTTTTCTTTCAGCAACACCATTTTGTTGAGGAGTGTCGGTACATGAACTTTGACGTATGGTCCCATCCGAAGCAAGCAATCGACAAAAAACATTAGAAGTGTATTCACCTCCTAAATCACAACGAAAACATTTAATGATAGCATTGTGTCGAGTTTTTATATGAGCTCTAAAATCTTTATACATATCCATAAAATCAGACATGCGCTTCATAAAATAAATCCACGTATAACCAATGAAATCATCAATAAACGAAACATAATATCTAGATCCTCCTTTTGTAGGCATAGGTGCAGTCCCCACACATCAGAATGCACAATATCAAATGGAGCAAGAGAATATGTAACACTTTTATGAAAAGGTAAAGCAACAAATTTCACTAATTTACAACCGCTACAATCAGAAATATCATGAGATTTCAACTGTCCCAAGGCTCCATTTGAGACCAAAAACTTTAAGCGATACTAACAAACATGACCTAAACGAGCATGTCATAGGTAAAAGTCAGAAGATGAATCACTCAAACGAAAAGAGGACAAATCAACACTAGGAGTTGCAATAGCAAATATATTAAGTTCATCTAAAACATAGAGTCCTCCATGTTTACGACCTTTCCCGATAACCTTTTGAGATCTTGGATCCGTAACACAACAAGTAGCAGGAGAAAAAGAGACAAAGTAACCAGACTCACATAATTGACTAACCGAAACAAGATTTAGCTTAAGATCCGGAATAAAAATAAACATCAAAGAGAGACACAGTTGGAGTAACAACAGAACCAACACCTTTCAATGGCATAGGAGTGCCATCAGCAATCATGATAGATAAAGATGTATGATCAGAAAATGAAACGAAAGATGACCAATGCGGAGACATATGATGAGATGCACCCGAATCCAGAATTCATAAAGAAGAAAACATACTTGAAGTACCTGTTGACAAAAGTCTTGTTGACGATGAGACATACATGGCAAAAAAATTGCTGAAAACAAATTTGAATCCATATATGAAACTAAACCCGAAACTAAATCCAAATTCAAAAGAAAGAATTCTTCAATCCAAAATAGAATACGAAAACAAATCCAAATTCAAATCCAAATCCAAAATCTAATTCAAATTCTGAATCCAAAGCCAATACCAAATGTAAAAAAATTAAACCAAATAACTACAACTAGAATATCTCGATAATCAAGTAATATAGATGTTAATCAATCAACAACACCTAACTTATAAGATCAAGAACGACGTAAAGCATGAATTAAAAGTAATCTGTTTGAACCCTTAAAATCTGACCTTCCGGAACTCCAAATACGATCTCTACCTTTTAAAACTTAGATACTGATGCAAAGAAGACTCAGTCAAAATTTCAGGCCAATCCAACTGTTGAAACTCCGGGAATTGCAAAAAGAAGTTGGCTGATCTGGGTAGAAAAATTCCTACAAATTTTCAAAATAAATTTGTTTTTGTAGCGTAACTCTACCTCTTTAATGATTCGGTTAAACAACCACGATTATTCCTCAACAAACGATGAATTTGATTATCAACTCCCACGAAACCAAGCTCTTGAGGAAAAACCGCACCGCCCGCACCGCGATCACCCCTACTTGACACCATGTTAGAATAAAGAGAAAACCCAAATATTATTATGATCAAGCCAAAGTTTATAATATATGTCTCAATACTTATATAGTAAACCTATATAAGATAAAGTACCGAAAATACCCTTAATACAATAATACATATATATATTATAACATATATATGTATATGTATGTATTACTAATGTTAATGTTGATTCTTTATCAAATTCTTGTATGCCTAACATGCCAACATAATAGAGTGCAACCGGGATGCCTTTGGTAATGCGACGGGTGGTTTACTGGAGGAAAACTATTCATTCCAATGGTGACTTGAGATAATTGCCCCAGGGGCTTCGAGACTTCCAATAAATCAACTCATTGGCTTCCTAGAATATCGGCATGGTTGATCCTCCCCGATCTTACTACCAATCATGGAGCTCAACATCGGCGGTGTCGGGTCGTTTTAGCCAAGTTAACCCGAGTGATTCAGCGATCCCGAACCATTTATTTTTCAATGTGGTCCGTTCGGTACTAACCGATGCGTAACCAAATCCAACCACCTACTATGAATGCTATAACTAGTGCTGCACTTGAGATGCAAAGAAATTCCATGAGTGGTCCCGAACCTTCTTAAATGCTATTGTTAGAAAGGTGACCTACTTGGTTGGGACAATACTAACCTTGATCTACAAGAAGTATGAAGTCGACTATCAAGAGAAAGAATATTTATACTTATTTAAATAATGTTTAGATATCTGTGTTTTGTGAATATTAGCTAGTATTAATTAGTTATTTAGATATTTTTAATTCCAGACTTAGGCATTAAGGAGGGCACAACAAGGCTCTAGAAGCACCAGCAACAATGACGGACAAGATAGCATTGAGGATGGCGAGGGGGCCAAAGATGTCGAAGAAGACGAGAACGACGAAGACGTGGAAGGCTTGCGGCAAAAATATTAGCTGCCAATTAGGCCAACATTTGCTTTAGAACAATTTTTGTTTCATTTTTTTACCATTTTTATTTATTTTTTATTCCTATTAATCACTCACTATGCTCTAGAGATTTTTTGGTAAAGAAGAGAAAAGAAAAGAAGAGAAGATGAAAGAAGAGAAATAAAAATAATAATATCTCGTGTGTTCTCGAATTTTTGGAAAGAAGAGAAAATTTTGAAAAAAGGATACGGAGGGAATTTTTAAAAAGTTAATTTAGAGCTTCTTTCCTAATAATTCCACTTTTCAAAAGAAGATTATGGAGAGAAAATTGTTAAAAATTTCTTTCCGGATCTCTTCTCTTCTCTCCTGAAAAAACTCCGAAGCACGATTTGGAAAGAAAATTTTAAAAATTTCTCTCATCTTCTCTTTTCTTCTCTCCTTAATGTAACTCGGGAGCACAATGTAATGATAAGTGAGGTACCCTACCTTGAAATATATTTCAAAAATTTGGTCATTTAATGGATATACTTTTTAAGTGTATATGTCTACTATGTTTTGTGATAATTTGAAACTAGCATAAAAACTCGTCTGAGGCACTGGTCGCTATATTAAATTGTATTTTTAAATTAAATTGTGCATAATCAATGTCTTTTAAAGTATATGATTGATTTTAATTGAATTTTGCTTGTTAATGGCATATACGACTATTGTGTACTTATTTAAGTATGTTCAAGTTTGTAATCTGAAAAATAATATGAGTAATGTTGATAGTAGTCATGTCAGTTTTTTTTTATGAGTCATAGCATAGAATTCGAGTGTTTTATGGGCATCGTCTAATTAAGATGATTTTTCAGAACACTTACAATACTAAACTGTTGTTCTACTTATTTGAAAATGATACATCCATTTAGTTCGATCTCCAATAATACTCAAGATACAAACTAAATAGTTTTCAAGATATTGCATTCTGAGTGTGTAGGTTTTACTCCTGATTTTAATCAAAAACTTCGTAAATCTTCTAATACTCGACTCAGTCCTTGCGCTTTCACTTCTTAAAACTATCTTTCTAACTCTTTCATCTATTTTCTTCGAATTTCATCATTTTAAGCATCCTTTGCCCTTTACTCTTCCTTTATCCGTTAGACTTTTAAAATACAAGATAATTCTAATTGACTGAGTGAATATATCTTGTGTAACTACAGGCTTATCACACTTTCGAATATTTCTTCGTACTTATATCATAAGTTGAAGTTGCTCATATGCCTTATGTTTAAGCTTTGACAATGAATTCATCCTTTCTTTTTTCAAATACAGCTTCATCCAAAGATCCTAATTGGAGTGAACAAATAGACCAAAGACTTGAATGAGGTTGTTGTTTCTCCTAGCGAATTACGAGCCTCTAGCTTTACTTATTTTCGAAAATTTATTATAATTTTTTAATTGATATTTTAATTATTTAAAAAAAATCTAAAAATTTACCTTTTAATCAACTGTGTCTTGGTAAATAAATATTTGATAAATCAATAAATTCGTCAAGTAAATAATTTGTATAGTTCTAAATGTTGACATCGATAGAGAATAATATTAATAAATGATATAACATAATATACTATAATCTGAATCAATAAATATAAAGATAAAATATCGCCAAAATTGTTAATATGTTACAATAATTGAAAATATCAAAGTTTGTTTCACTCAAGTAACATGCACATACATCTATAATGTGTATGATTTTAAACACATGTGACTGAGTGGTCTAGGAATAGAAAGATGTGTGAATTAAATCGGTGACCCTACAAATATAACGTTGATTATTATTACTATTATTATTATTTATTATTATTATTATTATTATTATTATTATTATTATTATTATTATTATTATTATTATTATTATTATTATTATAGTTATTATTATTATTATTATTATCATTATTATTATTATTATTTTAAAGTGAATAACAAACTATATATTATGTATCACTAATTGATATTTTGATATTATATAATTTATTATGATCCAAATCAATATACATAAAAATAAAATTATGACCAAAGTTTGCTAATATGTCGCAATAATTATCATATTATATTTTGTTTCACTCAAGCAAAGCACACACATCTATAATGTGTAGTAAAATAGATGTGATTGATTGGTCTAGTATAACCAAACCAAAATTTATATATCATTAATTTATTTTTTAATATAATATAATATATCATAATTCGAATCAATGAATGTAAGAATAAATTGATGACTAAAATTTGTTAATACCTCGCAATAGCTAAAGTACCTGAAATTTGTAAATATGTCGCAATAACTAAAATATCATATGTTTTTTAGTCACATGACACACCTACACACATATAATGTGTATCATACAAAAACACATAAGAGTGAGTGGTGTGGTGGTAAGAAGCTTTTTACACAACCTAGAGACCTAGGTTCAATTCCTACCAATATCATTATTTTTTAAAAAGAATGAATAGAATAAAATGTGTAAGAATTTAAGATGGAATAAAATGTCTCATCAATTATAGCCCCTTGTTGGGCTATTATATATATAATAGATAGATAGATATTTTGTTCAATTATTTGGCATTTGACTGAAATTAGTGCTTCACTAATAATGAAATAGTACAGTAGAATTTCTATATCAGAATAATCTATTTATAATAATAAAAAATTACAATCCCAACGCAATATAATGAATTTAAAATTACCACTATTTAATTTCTTAGGTTTTAAGTTAAAAATGGTTAGAGGATACTTTTTTGGGCTTTTCTCATAAATACCCAAACATATAATTTTTTTTACAAAAATACTGTTATTTTAAAGTTCTTTTGCAAAAATACCATCTTTTGGAAAAAAATTTACAAAAATACGGGATGCAACTACATTCAACCAGATGCAACTGTTTTGACAATTTAGTAAAAATACTATTTTATTTGTAATGGTTGCGCAGCAGGTTGCATGTGGTTGAATGTAGTTGCATATGCAACTGAATGCAACTAAAAATTGTAATTTGAATTTTCATTTTTTTACCAACTTCCAGATCTATATAAGGGCTGAGCATCATCAAAAAATGGAAATCGAACTTTTAATTTTTAGTTGCATTCAGTTGCATCTGCTTGAATGTAGTTGCATATGCAACTGAATGCAACTAAAAATTGTAATTGTAATTTTCATTTTTTTACCAACTTCCAAATATATATAAGGGATGAGTATCATCAGAAAATGGAAATTCAACCTTTAGTTTTTAGCTGCATTCTGTTGCATATTTAGTTGTGTTCAGTTGCATGTGGTTGCATTCAGTTGTAACTGTTAGAAATCGAAAATTATAAGTGCCCCTGCGGGGCCGTGGGGAATAGATCGAGGTGGGAGGAAGGAGGAGGGAGGAGGGCGGAGATGGAGGTAGGAGGGCGGAGATTTCTCTGTACATTTCTCAATTTTTGGGGGTATAAAAAGAAATGTGGAAGTCTCGATACAGTCAAATTGAGTTGAGAGAGAGAGAGAGTTGAGACCGTACTTCCCTACTACATCCTCGCTTTGTTCCAACCACAAATTTCACTCTCCACGATTTCCCCGCCATTTGTTTTTTCTCTCAAACACTTTCATCCTCTTCTTCTATTCTACACCTATACACACACCTATACATACATATCTAGGGTTTGTTCTAATCACTACTATTAAACCCTAATTCACACCTAATCTTAGCTGAACTGACACATTTCTAGTGACTTAGATGCGTGTTTAACTTGATTTCATGTCTACTTCGCGGCGAATTCCCCGAGGCATCAGCCTCTATAATACTGTTCACTCTGATGTTGCTCCGTGTCTTCCGTTGCCTTCGTTGCCGGTGTTTTGTGGCGCGGTTGATCAGGATATTTGGCTTTCTTATGAATCGAATGGTTCGAGATCGGTGAATCGGAATGTTGTGTTGAATCAGGCGGATAAAATTGATAGTTTGCTTCAAAGAACTGATGTCTCGTATTTGTGATTTGTTATGGAGGTTGGAGAAGAATGGGGGTTGAAGAAGATGGGTATATTTGCAATTAAGATAATATAAGATAATATATTTTCAATTAATTTGAAAAGATAGTATTTTTGCAATAACTAATTAAAAAGCTAGTATATTTGTTAAATTCCCTACTTTTTTACTTACATAACTAATGGAATTATTTTGTACACAACAAAATAAAAATCAATTACTGTGGAGGTAAATAATCAAATTATTTATGAAATTTAGATATTTATTTTGTTAAATTTAATGTAAAATTCAAGTCTAATACTGATACGGAACGTGATGTTCTCGTAATAATATGTAGTAAAGACAAATATAAAGTAAACTCTGAATCTCCAAAGATGGAGAAACAAAACTCTAACTCTGAATCTCTGAATGGAGAAACAAAACTCAAACTCTGAATTCACTCCTGAATTCGATTCTCAAAGCTACCGAATAGCCAAAATTTTATCATCAATATCTGTCTCCAAAAGATTACAAGACAAGAGTATTTATAGGCTACATAAATAACCTTATTCAGATAGGAATCTAAAAGAAATTCAATATCAGCTAGGAATTTATCTAATACCTGAACCCAACTAGGAAACCCATCAAAATCCTGATCCAACTTGAAAAATAAAATCCTAAGTGCTTAAAACAAGAAAAACCCTTTTAAGTGAAAGGTAAAAACTTGCAAGCCAAATATATAATTATATAATAAATAAGTGAATTCTATTTTGTATCGTCCCACAAGACACAGGAAATAGAATATGACTTCCCACCAGAATTAACTTGAAATCCCAAAGCATCAATCATGATCCCCACAAGCTCATACGATGGCACAAGATCAACCACCGTGGTCACGTAAACACTCCCAGACCTTGTTCTTTTAAGAGACTCATCACTCTCCCCTTCTTGAAAAGAATTTGTCCTCAAATTCGCATCGTCGATGTACGGAGCTAAATCACCAACATTGAATGTAGAACTTACTCCTCCATACGAATCAGGTAGCTCAATTTTATAGGCACTATCTCCGTATTTCTCTATTATCTTGAAAAGTCCATCAGCTCTAGGCATTAACTTATTTTTCCTCATGTCAGGAAACCTCTCCTTTCTTAGATTAAGCCAAACCAAATCGCCAGGATTGAACACAACTTGTTGTCTCTTCTTATTGGAACGTTCCTTGTATCTAGTGTTCATCTTTTCAATTTGTGTTTTAACTTGATCACAAGTTCTAAAGAAGGCTTCTTGACGTTTCTTAGCATCAAAATTCAGGTTATCTTTTTTTTGCAATAGGAATTAAATCAACAGGAACGTATGGATTTATACCATATATTACCTCAAATGGTGACACTCCTGTTGTAGATGAGGATGTCCTGTTATATGCAAATTCAGCATGTGCCAATTTGATGTCCTAGTCCTTTGTAGTTTTACTCACCAGCCCTTTCAATAATGTCCCCAAAGTTCTATTAGTAACTTCGGTTTGACCATCTGTCTCTGGATGATGTGAATTACTAAATAGTAAATTTGTTCCTACAAATTTCCATAGGGTCTTCCTAAAATAACTCAAAAATTTAGTATCCCTATCCGACACTATACTTTTAGGGATTCCATGCAATCTCACAATCTCCGTGACGTACAAATCTGCAATACGACTAGCATCATCCATTTTATGGCAAGAAACAAAGTGAGCCATTTTTGAAAATCTGTCCACTACAACCATAATAGAATCCTTACCCTTAGCAGTACGGGGTAATCCAACAATGAAATCCACACTCACACTATCCCATGGTGCTATAGAAACGGGAAGGGGAGTGTACAAACCCTTATGAAAGTAACTTTTTGCCTTTTGGCATGTGGCACATCTCTCCAAAACAGTTTGAACATCTCTTAACATCTTAGGACAATAGAAGTGCTCAGAAAGTAAGTCGCATGTTTTGTGTATTCCAAAATGACCAGCAATACCACCACCATGTACTTCTTGAATTAATAATTCTCTAACTCCACACTTCGGTACACACATTTTGTTTCCTCTAAAAGAAAACCATCTTGTAGCACATACGAATCAGTCGGTATCGCAAAAATAGAAGAGAAATCAGGGTCAGTCACATACAACTCCTTCAAATGTTCAATCTAAGTTTCAATCTAGCACTAGCACTTAAGTTTCAATCTAAGTGAAATTATTCATTAAAATTTAATTCTTAACTTATTAAAGGAAATTTAAAATTCAACTCTATTATGGAGACACTCAAACATTAAATTAGTAGACAATCGAGTAAAACTTAAGAAATTTGAGTTTTCATTAATATATAATATTCTATTCAAAATTAACTTGATTATACACTTATTACAACCCTAACAATTAATGAATAAAATTTAATATTTCATATTTCTCAATTTACAAACAAAACAAGATGTGAATAACATAATCTCTTAAAATACTATACTCGTTATAACTTATAAATTATAGTATATTCATTAAAAAGAATTTGAATTTAAATTGGAGAAATGACCCTCTTTATCACAATTTGGAGGTAAAATGCCCTAATTATCACAAACTGAAAAAATGGCCCTTTTTATCACAAAGAAACGCAATGGCGTGTGACGTTTCTGATTTTGGGGTATTAACGCAACTTAATGTTGCGTTTTCTATTTTTATTTTTTTATTTTTTTTAGACACGTATGTTTGAAATGCGTTTATGCTGTTGGGCCCCGCAGGGGCAAACCTTGAAAACGCAATATTCATTTGCGTTTCTTTAAAAACGCAACATCAAGCTGCGTTACTAATTTTTTATTTTTTTTAAAATTCACGATTTAAAAAATAAAAGGGGCAAAAACGACACACGCCATTGCGTTTTTAAGAAACCCAACATTAAGTTGCGTTTTTCTGTGATATAAAGGGCCATTTTGGTGGGTTGTGAGATTTATGGTGTTTTGACTCCAAATTGTGATAGGAAGGGCCAACACCCTTTAAATCATTCTATCTCTAAATTATATTGTACTAACTAAAAAAAGACCGATTTAAATAAATACCTAACGTATTCTATCTCTAGTTTGTTTTTTAATGGAAGGAGCACTATGGTCAACTTTAAAAATTAATATGTAAGTAGTTGGTATTCTTCATTCTATCTCTAAATTTTACTTCCAGGTCCTACTTGATTTTTAACATTTGAAATAGGGGTCTCGGATACATTTTAAGGGGTATTTTAAAGATAGATTCATAACTTATTTTTAAAATTTTCTTTTTTTGTATAAAAGTTTAAATATTAAAGTTTTTTAAAAAAACAAAATCTTAAAAATAAGTTATGAAATTATCCTTAAAATACACTTTAAAATGGGTGCAGGACATCTTATTTCAAATGTGAAGAATCAAGTGGGACCGAGGGCTTTGTATATTAACAAAGACCAATTTAAATACGTATTTTATCTATAATTTGTTTTTTAGGCACTAGGATCAACTTAAGAAATTGATAATATATTCACCCATCGTTGAAAATGTGACTTCCATGATGAAAATCAAGCATTTTAATATCTCCTCCATTTTGCAAAATAATAAAAAATCGTTACACATTCATATATTCATACAGGGGGAGACCAAGACAATTAAAAAGCATTACATTATATTCATATATCAACATTTAAGTTTTAGTTAAAGATGGACATGGATCCTCGAATAAAAAGTGATGGTAGCTGGCCGAGTTTAACAAGTTGTGCTCGGATGTTGTTGGTTGATCCCAATCCAGTGTCACTCGTATACACTGCATCGCTCCTTCAGGAACAACTTTATAATGGTAATGATTTCATAATACTCTTTTGGGATGTTGTTGTATCCATATATATATGTACTTTTTTGGGATATCTTGAATACTAATTTCCAGTAATTATTTTTGATTTTCATCCTGTACACAATTTCGTTTACACAAATTTTAGACGAATCCAGCTCAAATTTCATCAATTTTAAGATATCATAACATCAAGTTTCGCATTGCTCCTCCGGTCTCCAAATCGGTTTTAGGAAGTCCATTTGACCATTGTTTTTTCATAAATGTTGTAGTGAATTGCAATCTTATTACTCCAGAACAAATTGAGATTTTTTTTTTTACTAGACTTTGGTTGATTATGCCAACAGGATATTAGATTTTGGTTGCATTTTGTCGAAAATTAATGTTTGGGAAAAAATAATAAAATTCATGTTTTCGAAATCTAATAAATTATAAGTTTTAGTGTCTATTAAAAAAAATTATCACTTTTATTGTGATTTGGTTTCAGTGACAATTGCAACTTCAGCAGCCACAGCACTCAAGTTTTTTGAGGCCAGAAAAGGATTATATGATATTGTGATGGCTGATTTGTACTTGCAAGATATCAACATATTTGAGTTTATGCAGCGTATTCGCAATCAAGGCTTTACCAGTATTCCGATCATTTGTAAGTTCAACTAAATTACAACTAATTTACTTACTTTTTTCCCGAGTATTAGTACTTTCATTTGTAATACAAGCTTAATAAAAGACCCTCATTATATTTTTTGTAGCTATTGACTAATTTATTGATGTGCAGTGATGGCTGATGATCATCCAATGGACTTAGTAAATGAGGCTCTAAAATATGGAGCATCATTCTTCTTCCAAAAACCACATGAACCTGGTAACGTAAAATGTCTCTGGCACCACCTATGGCCCCAAATTCTACGTTTTCAAGAAAGAATGCCTGGTGCTACTACTTTGACAAAGCGAAAAGAGAGGGTCTTGATTAATTCTGATGACCGAAATGGAAAAAGAAAAAAGATTCGAAACGCACAAGATCATGTGACTCTTAAGGGTATACTCATGCATAATATATATTTCTAGTTTTTTATCTATATATATCTTGCAAATATAGTATCTGAACTGTTTGACTATTATGTTTTTCATAAATTAGCAGAAGCTCCTCCAAGAAAAGCTTCCAACGTGAGGTACGAGCAAGGCTGTTACCAAGCCCCCAGCCATTTGGAGGTACTAGCTTATAAAAGCATTACCAACATTTATATATAGGCACATTTTATTTTTTAATAATAATTTGGTCGACCCTATCTTTTAAGTATGTGTAACAATATCACTTATATTTCACTGATTTCAAATTACTCATTTTCATGTTTCAACTTTGAATTTAAAGACTCGTTCAGTTGGACTAAATGTAAACTTCTTTATTATTTCTGATCCTAGTGAATGTTAATGGAATCTTGTTCTTGGCTTTATAGCTAGTGGTAATGAAGTAAATTAAATTACAACTTAGGTAAGTGTTGTTTTTAAGAAAAATGAATCTAAAGGTTCAACTGGTATATTTGTTCACATTTTTCCGACATATATGCTTGTTAGAAAAAACAAATACACATAACTACTTGTTCCGGCAATAAAAGGTGTGTTCATATTTCTCAAGAACATCAATTCGTATAAAGGCATCAGATGCAGTAACTCAGTGAATTTGTAATCTTGGTGAACTAGATGTTTGCATGTGGTTACACTTTATTATTAAATGTATTTGAGAGATATTAAAAAAAAAAAATTGTTTTCTTTGGCATTACATGCATATTATGCTCCTTGCAATTAAGTACACATTAGAAGTATATCATTTTGTCTAACAAAATATTTACATTACAAGTAAATTCTTTGCTTATTAGTCCTAGTAAGAATGGTGAACTATATATGTTATCCACAATATTATTATTAAAAAAATTTAAATTTACAGGAGAAAATTACTTGTTATTTGTATCTGAATCCCGGTCGTAGATATGTTGGGCAAGGTATCTTGCACAATGGCGTCACTGATAGAATACTTCATGGTGTTCCACTGGAAGAAGGATATGTGAAGATACAATTTGAGGTGGCGGAAAAGTCGGAGTGTAATGCGCCACTGCCTAGACCTTGTGATGAGGCCAATCTTGTTGGGCAAGCTCCTGGGTATTTTCTTGCATGGCCACGCAAATTGGTCTCCACTAAACTTGAGGTCAAGTATATAATCCTAATTGTTTGTTTGATGTATAATTTATAAAGCAAGCATGTTATCGCCCATAAGAAGCTTAAGGATTAACTTGTCTAATATTTAATTGTTTTTCTATGTTTCTAGATTCCTCCAAAAACCATGAACAAGAAAATAAGTAAGCATGATACGGGATATAAGAAGATTGAGGATAAAGAAAAGGAGAAAATGATGGAGTCAGTAGCTGACATATCTTCGAGACAATTAGGTTATCCACTTCCGGAAGATATTTGTCATGATGGAGTTTTGGATTTTGTTCGCCTTGCTATCGTATTTGATCTTGTTACTGATATAGAGGTTGATATGGGGGCTGTTTATTGGAACACTGGCCCCTGGAATGAATATATTCATAAGGAAAATGTCTTGGAGGTATTGGATGCCCAATGGTTAAGTGCATCCAGCCTCGCCTTTTACATTAGGTAATGAAAGTACTCAACAAACTTTACTACTTCGCATATTAGTCTAAAATTGTTCTTTCTGACTTCCAGGTATTTGTGCGAGGTATTTTTATCCACAAATCCCGATTTGGCAGTGAAATTTTCTTTTGTGTCACCTCATCTTGTATCTCCCTTAGTAAAAAGCTCTGTTACATCCTTGGCGAAGTGTTTGCTCAGACATATTGACCAAGATCACCTACTTCTTGTGCCTTACAATGTTTCGTAAGCCATTTTGTATATACACATATAAGTTTATTAAACTATTAAGGAACTGCTTCTAACAATAACAAAAAATGCAGAAATCATTGGATCTTGGTTGCCATTAATATGAAAACAGAGATGATCTATTTTATGGATCCAGCTCGAGAGACCAACGATGTGTATTACAGCAATGTGAAAGAGCTTATAGAAACGTTAGTGAATTTTAAAAATGTTCTCTATATATTCAATGTAAGAACATGTGACCGATAATGTGTTACTTACATGTGGGTTATTATCCATTTGCAGTGCTATGAAGACTTTTCGAACTCATAATAAGAAGCAGTACTCAATGACGTCGTTTCATATTTTTAGATGGACAAATGTTCAGGTAATCATTTTTCCTTCTTTTTTTAATCAGTTGACTTGTGTGAAGATGAACACCAGGTTCCAATGTCATTACCTGACGGAAGATAATTTATTCGTACTTTTTAGTCAAGTTCTAAGTAACAATTTTGTCACATTGGACACCTTTGTAGCTTTCCTTATTCTTGCTGCTTAAACTCCAGCAGAAACTTCACATTTGTGTAACCTCAGACTACACAACAGAACTAGGCTACCATAGTAATCACTGTTTTCTGGTGCTAATACTCGTTTTCTGCATCTTATTCGAATATAGAGTAGCTAGGCCCTTGTTTGCTACCGCTGACACTCCTGATTTTTATGTTTAGACTACTCTATCATGGTTTAATTAATTAAATTTTCTAGAAAAAGATTGTCGGAATGATTCAAATATTTCACTATTTGTGTGCAATATATATATTTTAGGATAGAGATGAATATTTTTCATCTATATAGGTTTTAATAATGTGGGCAGAATTTGTTAAAAAACATAATGTTAAGTAACTATGTGCGATAAATCACAACATCTTATTTACTTACAAAGTTTGTGCACTTAGTAGTTAATTAAGGTTTTTTATTCTAAAGTTCCATTACTTTGTACTATAAAAATTATATAAAAAATTTCTATATTAAGTTATATTATTTTTGCAATTATTTGAAAAAATTATAAAATAACGTTTGTAATTTTCATTAAGTCGAAAATACTTATTTTATTAACATTGACTTTTGTTATTCTAATTGTTATAGTATTTTGAATGAAATTTTTTGTTTTTTAATTAAAAATTTATTAATTTTTTTTCTATAATTTTTTGCTCAATAATTTCATCATACTATGTATGTAACTATTTTTCTTTTTGGAAAAAATTACAAAATAATATCTACAAACCCCATTAATAATTTTTACAAAATATGGTGTACAATTTAATAATATTTTTTAATTTTTATTTGATATATTAAAAATTTTATAACTAAAAAAATTTATGAAATGACAATTTTGCCATTACGACCAAAGCACAAAAACTCTTTTACACTAATTACATATAAGATATAATTCTAGTATTAATATAATTTGTTTAAGTTCACATTTTAACCGAATTTGATACCTCGATCTAATTTTATTGTGTATGTTTTAAATTTTTATAGTGCCCCAAACAAGGCTTGGATGATGGCATCTTTTTTGGCTATTATGTTGGATGTTTTATTGAGGACATATTGTCTACATGTGAAACAAATATGAATGTCAACGTAAGTAGATTTAATTTTGGAAACTGCTACAATGAGTATACGTTTTCACATGATCTAAATTTAATTACAATTTGTTTTGGTGTACAGTTCTCATGTCCGGCAAGTTCCAAGTCATATCCTCATCATAAAATGATCGGTTTCCAAAACAATTGGGCAGGCTACATGTATAATCGGTTTCTAAAGAACAAGTTATTAACGAATTAGTTTTTTGAGTTCTATTGTAATCAGTAGTAGTTGTTATCTAGTAGTTTTATTATCCATTCTATGAATCACTTTGGAATATTTGATTAGTATGATAATATCTACTTAAAACTAATGAAAGTTGTTGATTTTTGGAATTGATTTCATTTTTATGAGTTGTTAGTTTAGTTTTTACAAGAATTTTGTTGGGGGGTTTTCAATTTTTTTTATTGTATTTGTAACTTTTCTCGAATATTACAATTTAAATAAAACGGCAAAAAAGAAATTAATTAGGATTTGTTATAAAAGGGTTAACTATATAAGATAGCCTTTTTCTGAATGTTATGGTAGACATATGTTTTCAATATGGCTAGAGTAAGTGCTATGCAAGTAATCTTTTTTCCACCAGCATAGCATTTTCCAAGGGGCTATGCAATTGATATAATATGATATACATAGTTGTTACATAGGGCTTCCTAAGTGCTATCTAAGTGTTCTAAGTGATGTGCTTGGTGACGATTACTTCCATAACACTTACACAAATTTGTTGAACTTGCATATATATGGTTGGCTTGCATAACGTTCTGAAATGCTATACAAGCTCAAAAATGAATGCTATGCAAGCTGAATTATTGTAGTAATAGATGCCTGGTGCAACTACTTTGACAAAGCGAAAAAAAGAGGGACTTGATTAATCCTGATTGAAAGATTGGAAATGCAGATGATCGAGTGACCACTAAGGTTACTTCTGATGAGCATGATGATCATACTCACTCATAATTTATATTTCAAGTCTCTTGTCTTTGCATATATATATCTTGCAAATATAGTTGTGTGATTATCATGTTTTTAATTAATTCGGAGAAACTCCTACAAGAAAAACAATAAACGTGATGTACGAGCATGGCTATTACCAAGTCCCCCAACCATTTTGAGGTACTAACTAACAAAAAGATTACCAACTTACATTTATATATATGCATATTTAATTCTTTTATAATATTTTCATCAACCCTATCTTCTAAGTACATATTACACATGGCTTATATTTCTTCACTGTTTTCAAATTGCTCATTTTCATGTTTCAACTTTGGATTTAAAGACTCGTTCAGTTGGACTAAATGAAAACTTATCAGTTCTGATCCTTGTGAATGTTAGTGGAATATTGTTCTTGGCTTTATAGCAAGTGGTAATCAAGCCAATTAAATTACAACTTAAAAGAAAAAAAATCTAAAGGTAATTTTACTCATATTTGTCTAGTGTTCAATTGATGGTATATTTGTTTTCATTTTTTCAACATATATGCTTGTTGGAGAAAATAAATACACATAGCTAATTGTTGTGGGGATAAACGGTGGTGATATTTCTGGAGAACATCAATTTTTATAAAGGTGGTGATGCAGTAACTCCGTAAATTTGTAATCTTGATGCATGTAGTTTCACTTTGTCATTAAATATGTAGTTGAGAAATAATTTAAAAAACAAATTTGTTTTCTTTGATATTATATACGTACATATTATAATTTTTGCTGTAAGTACACATTAAAAGTAAAACGTTTTGTCTTACAGATGACTTGTTTCATCTAATCTTCTTTTGAGTAATTAGCACATTGCACCCCTTAATTTTGGACGCTTTTTCGATTTAGTCCTACTTTATGTTTTGTAACAGTTTGCACCCTTATGTTCAAATCTCGTTCGCTTTGCACCCTTTTGACCAACTCCCATTAGTTTGACCGTTAAAGTTAACAGGGGTGAGGGTAAATGTGTAATTAGGTACCCCAACGGCTCTAATCAATATATATCATCACAGAACTAACAGGAGTTGGTTTATATGGCGGAGAGGAGAAGGCAGTGAGGTTCGGTGAAGAGGCCGGTGGAAAAGCGGTGAACGGAAAATGGAGAGGAGAAGGAAGGGACTGGTTGCGAGTTAGGAGGCGCGACGGCCGGCTATTGTGAGAGATGGGTGGAGAGGATGGTTGGCCAAATGGGTGGGATTGAATGAAAGGTGAGGGTTGTTGATGGAGTGTGAAGAATGATGGTGAAGGAGTGTTGTGGGATGGTGTGGGTGGTGGTTTGCAGCGGTGAAGAAGGTTGCAGACGAGGGTGAATGTGAAGGTGGGTTGGGAGCTGAGGGTCAGGAGATGAGATGTTTGCGGCAGATGGAAGTGAATTGGTGGTGATGAAGGGCGAATGGTTGAGGGGTGAGAGAAGGAGGTTAACGGAGGTAACAGGGCCGAGATGAGATGGGTGACGGAAAGGAATTGGTGGGTTGGACGGAGAAAGGCCGTTGAATTGGGCAAACGGAGGAGGTGGACGAAGGTGGGAGAGGAGAACGAAGTGGGTTTGTTAGAATGGAGGGGGGCTTTGTGAAACCCTGCATTTTTATATTAAAATTGTATGTGAAGTGATTTTAATTATTTAAGTTATATAAATAAAATGATTGCTTATATAAATGATTTTATAAATAAAATAGTTACTTTATAATGTGTATTTTTAGTAAAATGTATAATAGTTGAGTAGATGAGGTGCATCAGTTTAAAAAGATTACGTGGGTTTCAGTTTTAAAAAAATGGGTATGGTGTAGGCATTAAATCAGGGGATGCGTTGGACAGATAATAGTATTTAAACTCATTTATTCTTTGTACAGCTTTTCCCTACGAAGGTACTTTCCTTCTTTCTCAACTTTTACATGTTTCATTCTTTTTACATGTCTCTCTTATTATTCTGTAACCCTTTTATATGCTTAAATGACTCTTTTTTTATTAATACATCATCATCTATATCCTGTTATCAATTATTCTTCTTTCAGTAGTGAATAAATTTTAAATATTGTGATTATTTTGTTACAAACATTTTAAGATATTTTATATATGATTAATCCATGCATGTTTATATACTATTATTTTAAAGAGTTTTTATGTTAATTATTTTCGCAATGGTTTTATAAGTAAATATTAGTATTATTTTTTCAGAGCAAGTTCAAGTACATGTATATGTAAATCTTTATTTATGCAAATCTTTATATATGTTAATTATAGAATGTTATAATATGTAAATTTATTACTTCTTTTTATAGAAAGGAAATGAGAGAGTGTTTTGATTTCATTGTGCTGAGTACATATATTTTTTTTAACTCAATAATCCCTTGTTTTAATTTTTGTTTTCAATAATTATATATATATATATATATATATATATATATATATATATATATATAATTATGTCATATAATCAAGATATCAGATTTAATGTCATGTTTTGATATTATTAATGTGCTTATATGTATGTACATGTGTGTGTTTTACATGTCTCAAGACATTGATTAAATTAGTAAAATATGAACTTAGTCACAACTACTTGTACGTAGTGTTATGGTATGTCTTTATTTATAATTATATAACATGTGTTCGCTTACTTGCATGATTTTATAATTATTATTATTACATTTAATATTACATATTATTTGGTTTGGTAATATTAGAAGATTAGAATTTTTTTTATTTAACAGAATTAATTTATAATGTTTTGACATAACTATTATACTAAATTTTTATGTAAAAATCGTTATTGATTATTTATTGGGTATGGATTGATAATTTATTAATTATTTAAAAACATGTGTTAATATTAAGTTTATATATGTTTTGTTTTTCCGATGTACATATACTATATTAACTTGCATATGTATATTATTTACTTAAGTCTGACAGCTCACCGAACATTTTGTATAAATTGTTTATAAGATAATAACGTATTTATTTACCTTATCTTATATAAATTGATGAAGTTATTAATTACTTTTGTTTGATTTGATCAATGAAAATTTAGGATTTATTTGTCAATATTTCTGGATTGTTCAAAAGCTCTATTAAGGTAAGTTAACTTTTTGCACTGTTTTTTTTTATTTTTAAATTATGGATCAAACATGTGTTTTAGATATAAAAATTCCCAGTGAGCTCTGACTTTATGAAACCGTTAGTAATTGCTTATAGTTCCGAAACTAGTCTATGATACTTTACTAGGGGTGCCATTTATGATTCCTCGGGAGTGCACACTTTATGATAACTTAGTAAGGAGCGCATTATTGACAAACTATGAACCTATGATACCATGTCACCGGCTATTCCTGGCTCTATTAAAAATTTGATACTTGATCCACTTGTTGTCGAATTATTATCTTACTGGGCTCATATAGCTCTTTACTTACAATTTTCAGGTGTTTAGCTTTTTGGAAACTGGGAGAAAAAGGACTTTATATGAGCAAGTATTTCGGAATAATGATTTAGTGATCATGTTTTGCCTTTGGAGTTCTGTTTCTTTTTATTTGGATTTGTATTAGTCTATTTATTCTTGCTCCGTTTGAATGTTACATTTGGATATTATGTTCGATATTTTATGACATTCGAGACTTGTTTTTACTTTTTAATCTACAATTATTAGTGTAAAATGTCGGGTTGTCACAGTTGGTATTCGAGCCAGGTTAGCTTCCTGTAGACTACCTTTTAAGCGTGACCTGTAAGGTGAGGGTTTTAAAAAAAAATTAATATTTTTTTGTGGCACTTGTAGATGGCAGGTAATGATGATGTTTGGGGTATGGGAGGTGAGTTTGTGGAGGAGTTTGAGGATGATGATCCCGAGATGGAGGAGGTTTAGGAGCAAGTGCAAGAGCCAGAGGTAACAGTCCCTACTACCATGAACGTCTCGGAGTCGGCACCGATATCCGATGATGATAGTGGTTCTGTTACTGGAGTGGTGGTACCTACGGGAGGGATCCTTGGGGAGTTGTTAGTGATGGATAACGACACTGTTTTTAGGCTTGAGGAGCAAGTGGGTGAGCTATAAATAGAAAATGGAAAGTTAATGTCACAACAAAACGCTTTGGTAAAGAAGTTGAGGGATGAGAAGAAGAAGACCAAACGTTCCCAGGAAATTTATAAAAAGAAGATAGAAGATATTGTTGAGTTCACCGATTCCTATGATCCTAAGACTTTAGAGAAATGGTGTACTGTATCAAGAGTGAAGGAGATGAGTAATTTCATATCTGACATAAGGCGCTAAATGAAAATTACTAAGCGTCAAATTGAGGATGTCTATAAGAAAGAATGAGCCTATGTCTAGATTTTTGTTTTCTACTTTGATATTTGTATTCATATTTGAATATTAGTATTGCTTTTGAAACTTTAATGAATGAAATTTGAGCATTGATTTTAATTTAGTTGTACATATTTTCTAGCATATTTTGTCATTTGTATTAGTATTAAGTTTTAAATATATTATGTAGGAAATATGCCTCGAAGAACTAGCAACGATGATGGTACAAACATTGTGAATCAGTTGGCTCAAACACTTGCAACGTTGGTGGGAAATCAGCAAAATGGTCAGAGAAGCGTCATGGCAAAGTTCAAGAGGTTGAGTCCTCCAATATTTGAAGGATCTACAAATCCTTCAGAAGTTGATAAATGGTTGCAGGAGATGGAAAAGATTTTTGAATTGTTAGGAAGCAATGATGAGCAGAAGGTTAATTTGGCAAGCTATCAACTTCAAGGAAGTGCTTATGATTGGTGGCTAATGGAGAAGAGGAGAATGGAAGGCAATGAAGAAGCGGCTGCTCAACCGTACACATGGAACACTTTTAAGGACTCATTTAAGGATAAGTACTTTCCCAGGACAATAAGAGCTAAGTTGGAGCGAGATTTCATTAGGTTTGAACAAGGAAAAAAACAAACTGTTGCTGAATATGAAGCTGAATTCGCCCGATTAGCTAAGTATGCACCAACTTTTGTTGCGGACGAGATTAGTAGGGCACGTATGTTTGAGGAAGGGTTACGGAGTGAGATTAAGAGGCATGTGGCCGCATTTGAACTAGATAGCTATAAGATGGTTTTGAACAAGGCATTCGTAGTTGAGAGGGGACTTGTTGGAGAGGAAGGAAAGAAAGACTCTGAGGCTAGGAAAAGGAATGAGTCTGCAAGTGGATTTAATGACAATGGACCATCGAAAAAGATCAATAATCGAGGAAATAGTGGAAATTCTTATCGAGGCGATTCAGGAAATAGGCTTTCATGCTCAAGGTGTAGAAGAAATCATTTGGATAACGACTGTCGCTGGAACACGGGTGCTTGTTTCAATTGTGGAGAGATGGGACATAAGGTTTTCGAATGTCAAAAACGCGACTGTAGCAAAGACAATGCAACTAAGGGTACTTTGGCATCTCTTCTCGGACCAAGCTACGGACGGGTATATCAACACCAACCTAAGGAAGATTAAGGTATGCAATCAATTTTTCTAAATGTTGTGTGTTGCACCTTGTGTATATGTTTTTGTGAAATTTGGAGACCAAATTTTTTTTAGGAGGGTAGAATGTGAAACCCTGCATTTTTATATTAAAAATGTATGTGAAGTGATTTTAATTATTTAATTTATATAAATAAAATGATTGCTTATATAAATGGTTTTGTAAATAAAATAGTTACTTTATAATGTGTATTTTTAGTAGCCTTAGCTAATTAACAAGAGTAATTCTTTTTTAAAAAATAGTTGAGTAGATGAGGTGCATCAGTTTAAAAAGATTACATGGGTTTTAGTTTTAAAAAAATGGGTGTAGTGTAGGCATTAAATCAGGGGAGTTAAACACTAAGTTACATTCATTTATTCTTTGTATAGCTTTTCCCAATAAAGTACTTTCCTTCTATCTCATCTTTTACATGTTTCATTCTTTTTACATGTCTCTCTCATTATTTTGTAACTCTTTTATATGCTTAAATGATTCTTTTTTTAATTAATACATCATCATCTATATCTTGTTTTCATTTATTCTTCTTTAGTGACTAAATTTTAAATATTGTGATTATGCAAGTTTACATACTATTATTTTAAAGAGATTTTATGTTAATTATTTTCGCAATGGTTTTATAAGTAAATATTAGTATTGTTTTTTCACAGCAAGTTCAATTACATGTATATGTAAATCTTTATTTATGCAAATCTTTATATATGTTAATTATAGAATGTTATAATATGTGAATTTATTACTTCTTTTTATAGAAAGGAAATGAGAGAGTGTTTTGATTTCATTGTGCTAAGTACATATATTTTTTTTAACTCAATAATCCCTTGTTTTAATTTTTGTTTTCAATAATTATATATATATATATATATATATATATATATATATATATAATTATGTCATATCTGTTAGAATCAAGATATTAGATTTAATGTCATGTTTTGATATTATTAATGTGCTTATATGTATGTACAGATGTGTGTTTTACATGTCTCAAGATATTGATTAAATTAGTAAAATATGAACTTAGTCACAACTACATGTACGTAGTGTTATGGTATGTCTTTATTTATAATTATATAACATGTGTTCACTTACTTATTATTTTATAATTATTATTATTACATTTAATATTACATATTATTTGGTTTGGTAATATTAGAAGATTAGAAATTTTGTTTTATTTAACAGAATGAATTTATAATGTTTTGACATAACTATTATACTAAATTTTTATGTAAAAATCGTTATTGATTATTTATTGGGTATGGATTGATAATTTATTAATTAATTATTTGTTATTTAAAAACATGTGTTAATATTAAGTTTATATATGTTTTGTTTTTCCGATGTACATATACTATATTAACTTGCATATGTATATTATTTACTTAAGTCTGACAGCTCACCGAACATTTTGTATAAATTGTTTATAAGATAATAACGTATTTATTTATCTTATCTTATATAAATTGTTGAAGTTATTAATTACTTTTGTTTGATTTGATCAATGAAAATTTAGGATTTATTTGTCAATATTTCTGGATTGTTCAAAAGCTCTATTAAGGTAAGTTAACTTTTTGCACTGTTTTTTTTATTTTTAAATTATGGATCAAGCATGTGGTTTAGATATAAAAATTTCCAGTGAGCTCTGACTTTATGAAACCGTTAGTAATTGCTTATAGTTCCGAAACTAGCCTATGATACCTTACTAGGGGTGCCATTTATGATTCCTCGGGAGTGCACACTTTATGATACCTTAGTAAGGAGCCCATTATTGACAAACTATGAACCTATGATAACATGTCACCGGCTATTCGTGGCTCTATGAAAAATTTGATACTTGATCCACTTGTTGTCGAATTATTATCTTGTTGGGCTCATATAGCTCTTTACTTACAAAATTTCAGGTCCTTAGCTTTTTGGAAACTGGGAGAAAAAGGACTTTATATGAGCAAGTATTTCGGAATAATGTTTTAGTGATCATGTTTTGCTTTTGGAGTTCTATTTCTTTTTATTTGGATTTGTATTAGTCTATTTATTCTTGCACCGTTTGAATGTTACATTTGGATATTATGTTCGATATTTTATGACATTCGAGACTTGTTTTTACTTTTTAATCTACAATTATTAGTGTAAAATGTCGGGTTGTCACAGTTGGTATTCGAGCCAGGTTAGCTTCCTGTAGATTGCCTTTTAGGCGTGACCTGTAAGGTGAGGGTTTTAAAAAAAATTAATATTTTGTTGTGGCACTTGTAGATGGCAGGTAATGATAATGTTTGGGGTATGGGAGGTGAGTTTGTGGAGGAGTTTGAGGGAACGCCCTACACTTGAGAGCGTCACTAGCATGTTACAATAGCATTGCATTCGAAAATGTCCTTATGTCGTTTGCGGGGTCTCCCGTTCCTTCATATACCTTTATAGTAGGCATTTTAAACTTTCTGGAGACGTGCATATTCATCACCTTCTCGGTGAATGGGGGTATGGGATCATCGAGATCTTCAAGTTGCATCAAATCTTGAGGATCACCCATGGGGACTTCTGCCCTTGTAGTTCCACCCTTTGGGGCCTCAGCCCTTCTCTGCCTCTTTGAAGGCCTTTCCAAATCAACAAAGGGAATCTCTCCTATTTTTGGGGGAGGTCGATTCTAGTACCGATTTTGGCTTTGTTGCTCTCTTGCTATGTATTCCTTCAGCTTTTGAATCTCTTCCTCATGGGACTTGATTCTTTCCATGGTTGTCATCAATTGTCCATCACGGATCCTTCGAGTCCTCCTTCTAGGGTCCTTGCTTGGACGTCGCCTCCTCGGGACTTGATCTCGATCATCATCCTCGGGACTAGAATAGTCATAATATCCATGATCAGGGCCCAAGCCTCTAATATAAGGAGGGTGATATGACTCATGTATCTGCAGGGCATGATCGCTCGGCCCAACACCTCAAGTATTCGAATGGTACTTAGGTAAGCTGTATGTCGGATTCGCGCTTGCGGGGAGATCTGCGATAAAGATCTTTGCTCTAGGAGGTAGTGGACGATTGACAAGAGGAGAGATGACCACCATCTGAAGAGGGTTGGTCTCCTGGTTTGGATGGACAACCACGGGTAAAGTTCTCTCAGCACGGGGAGTCATCCCTGTGGGTTGAGAAACTTGAGTTTGAGTGATTGCCCCTATTGATGGGGGGTACATACGCTTGTTCAGTAATGACAGGTGGAGCAGAGGTGATGACGGGTGGAATAGAGGTGACAGGGGCGGCCTCAGTTGTGGATGGTGTTGTTCATCGTGTGTTAACCGTGGTTGATGTTGTCGTCCCACAGACGGCGCCAATTATTGTGGAAAAAAAAACTAGGGTCTGCACGTATTTGACGCTAGGGTTGGTGAGCTTCGAGCTTTAATGGTTGTTCTTGCGTTTTGAGATTGAGCGGTCTCACAAAATGCCTACGTATCTCAGAGTTAAGAATCAAGCCAATACGTAGTTCTGAGAATGAGGTGTCAGACCCTTATATAGGCGTGGGGAGCCTAAGATTTAGAGTAGGGTTAGGAGACTTGATAGACAAGCCACCTCCTTGAAGAAGGTTCTAGACTCCTGCCTTGTAGGAGTCTGTTTCCATGTTGAATTAGGTGCCTTGGAGGCTACTTCTTGTAGGAGTAATATCCTTGTTTGGCTTTTATTGCTGAGTTGTTAATCACCCTCAATATTAATTATGAAATGAATATTAAATTAGGATTTTTGGCCCCTTTAATGGGCTTCATATTTGGACCAAACTAGGTTTATTTAATGTATCATTAAATGTGTCCCTAGGGCTTACTTTTAGTCCCTATCATAATTGAATAAAAATAATTAAGTAATAATTAAGAAAATTAAGTAAAAAAACCAGATAGCGAACCATGAACCAAACATTTAATGTTTCATTTTTTTAATTATATAATATAAATTTATAGGAGTTTATTTAAAATTTACACAAAAGGATCTTTAATGTGAAATAATTTTTAAATTTAAATGCAAATGTTAATGTATTTAGCTAAATTATGTTACCCCATACTAGTTAGGGTAATGGCCCAAAATGTCCATCTCCAATTTTCATGGCCTTGCCTACCATATTCCATAAATTCAGCCCAAAATACCTCATAAATACGACGTTTCATGCTACTCAATAAGTGATACGCATTTTCGTCTTCCAGCCCCTAATGGGGCACTTCATGTACAGTACAACACACCCTGTTCAGAAATAATGGTGTGTTTGAGGTGAATTTTTTTTAAAATTGGTTAGGGCATAGAGGGGATAATGGAGGGTCTTTTTCGGAAACGGCCATTTTGGTAATAATCTCTACTAGTTACACCTAAATGGTCTAAATTGATTGTTTTACATTTTCTTATTTTAACAACAAAATGAAATTTAATTAATACATAAAAAAATTATCAAAATAGAAAGATAGGCTTAGTTATTCATACTAAAAAGTAAAATAATCTAAAACATTATACATGTTTTAACCGTATAAGTAAAGGATAAATTTAATTTATGCAGTAAGTAGTGAGTACAGATTATTTATTGTATTTTTTTTAATTTATATGTTAACTCTAAATTATCTCTTAATAGCACTAGCACTTAAGTTTCAATCTAAGTGAAATTATTCATTAAAATTTAATTCTTAACTTATTAAAGGAAATTTCAAATTCTACTCTATTATGGAGACACTCAAACATTAAATTAGTAGACAATCGAGTAAAACTTAAGAAATTTTAGTTTTTATTAATATATAATATTCTATTGAAAATTAACTTGATTATACACTTATTACAACCCTAACAATTAATGAATAAAATTTAATATTTCATATTTCTCAATTTACAAACAAAACAAGATGTGAATAACATAATCTCTTAAAATACTATACTCGTTATAACTTATAAATTATAGTATATTCATTAAAAAGAATTTGAATTTAAATTGGAGAAATGACCCTCTTTATCACAATTTGGAGGTAAAATGCCCTAATTATCACAAACTGAAAAAATGGCCCTTTTTATCACAACATTAAGTTGCGTTTTTCTGTGATATAAACTGCCATTTTGGTGGGTTGTGAGATTTAGGACGTTTTGACTCCAAATTGTGATAGGAAGGGCCAACACCCTTTAAATTGTATATAGGTACTCTGCATTCTACCTCTAAATTATATTGTACTAACTAAAAAAAGGCCAATTTAAATAAATAGCTAACGTATTCTATCTCTAGTTTGTTTTTTAATGGAAGGAGCACTATGGTCAACTTTAAAAATTAATATGTAAGTAGTTGGTATTCTTCATTCTATCTCTAAATTTTACTTCCAGGTCCTACTTGATTTTTAACATTTGAAATAGGGGTCTCAGATACATTTTAAGGGTTATTTTAAGGATAGATTCATACCTTATTTTTAAAATTTTCTTTTTTTGTATAAAAGTTTAAATATTAAAGTTTTATAAAAAAAACAAAATCTTAAAAATAAGTTATGAAATTATCCTTAAAATACACAGCCAGGACATCTTATTTCAAATGTGAAGAATCAAGTGGGACCGAGGGCTTTGTATATTAACAAAGACCAATTTAAATACGTATTTTATCTATAATTTGTTTTTTAGGCACTAGGATCAACTTAAGAAATTGATAATATATTCACCCATCGTTGAAAATGTGACTTCCATGATGAAAATCAAGCATTTTAATATCTCCTCCATTTTTCAAAATAATAAAAAATCGTTACACATTCATATATTCATACAGGGGGAGACCAAGACAATTAAAAAGCATTACAATATATTCATATATCAACATTTAAGTTTTAGTTAAAGATGGACATGGATCCTCGAATAAAAAGTGATTGTAGCACTACAAGAAAAACTGAATCAGACAACACCTATCAGACAACGTAAACTGGAAAAAGCGTTGCCCAAAATCAACAGACAAGTGTTTTAATTTTTTTTTAAAAACATTGTCTGATCCAGCCTTCAGACAACGGGGTTTTGACAATTTAATTCCGTTGTCTAACAAATTGAATCAGACAAGTGTTTTGTTTTTCAAGGTGTTGTCTGAAGAGACTTCAGACAATGTTATAATTACAGTTGTTTTTTTGATTTGATTTGAGTTGGCTCAGACAACGGTTTATAATTGTGTTGTGCAAACGAGTTGATTCAGACAACGGTTTACAAAATACCATTGTTTGAAGAAAGTTCAGACAATGTATCAATTACCGTTGTTTGTCTGATTTGAATAGACATGTGTTTTTTTTATTGTGTTGTGCAATAGAGTTGGTTCAGACAACGGTTTGCAAATACTATTGTTCGAAGAGACTTCAGACAACGGTATTATGCTAGTGTTGTGTTTATTTAATCATGTATCAGACAATTGTTTTAGGATAAAAACCGTTGTCTGAATCACTGTACAAAATTAAAAAAAAACCACAGTAGCAGCCAATCCTGGACAATATATCCAACATACCAAACCAACGAAGAAAGAATTGCCATGTCAACAAAACACTAATTGAAATAAACACAAATCAAATTACAAACTTCATGAAAATCAAAGAAACACAAATCAAATTACATTATGAGAGTTGAATTAGTTCCTCTAGATCATCTCGCATGTAGCTAGTCATGTCGTCATCAAGTAAATCAACATCCGGTAAATTGGGCACAAAGAACTCATTCTCAAGTTCTACTTCGACAGATCCCTCATTCTCATCTTCGCTATCTTCGTAGTATTTTTTTTCGGGAAATTTCAACACCACGGACCATAATTTTTCAAGAGGGTCGTCGATGTAACAAACTTGTTTAACATGTTTCGCCAACACAAATGGATCATTCAAAAACCCCAACCTATTCAAATTAACCAATGTATATCCCAACTCATCAACCTTAATCCCTTTGTTCATATCTACCCACTTACAACGAAAAACAGGGACCCTAAAGCTATTATAGTCCAACTCCCATATACTTAAAATAACCCCGTAAAATGTATGTGAAGTATGTTCAATGTTGTTACCCTTAGCTTGCACAACCATTGTATTAGCATCCACACACACACCACTGCATTGAACTTGACGCGTATCATCCCGATCCTTGGTACTGAATGTAGACCCATCTATTCTGTAGCCGTTGAATGTAGGCACCTCCTTGTTGGGCCCATCTGCAATCCACCTTATCTCTTGGGGTACCTCCTTTTCATTTTGCAAATCTGAAGCAATCTTCAAAATACAAAAAAACAAATTGCAAACTCATTCATCTGAGCTAAAGAGTTCTAAAAATTGCACAAGCCTATTGAGTTGTAAAAACTGCAAGTTTAAAAGTTACAATTAACTCTCCTCGCAAATAAGTTTAAATATTAATTTATACTAGTTTCATGGGGCATAAAGATCAAAATAGCTGGCACAGCCTAATTTTCATACCCTCTTAAAATCAAGGTGGTTCAGACGTCTGTAATGGTCCTCAAGCCCGAGTTCTGGGTACTGGTCAATATAGTAGTGATCTACTAAGATCTCCAAACAAATTAATTTTTTATTTTTTGAAAATTTGGGAATATCAATATATTAGATATATCTTAACATCCGTACGGTTGGATCGTCGAGAAATAGTTTTTAAAAAATAGAAACAATAATCAGTGACAAAACACGAGTTACCGGTACTGGTCAATACAGTAGTGATCTACTAAGATTTCCTACCAAATTAATTTTTTATTTATTGAAAATATTGTAATATCATTCAATTAGATATATTTTAATAGAAAGCTAGTTAATTTAATATTTCACAAATAAAAATTATTTAAAATAGTTAATAAAAAATATTACTTTATAAACGATTTCATTTTCGTTTCCCTCTTCTAGTTTCCCTCCTATGTTTCATCCAACAAACCCAAATTTTCTTGAAATTTCACTTCCCCCAAACCCACATTTCACTTCCCCCTTTCTGTTTCAAAAGGCCTCTTTGTACTCTATCAGTCTATCTCTATATCTTTCGCACACACAAACTCACGCCCATCTCACTACCCTATCCCATCTCACCATCTTCGAATACCAAACCAAGTTTATGAACTCACCGTTCCTAACACAACCTCTATCTCAAATTTCAAAATTCCTGGCTCGAAATCACAGCTCAGTTTGTTCATCGAATCTCCAATCCCAGGTTCGATTCAGTCAGTAAGCGACTTTGATATTAATTGGTGAGTAATAAACAAACTGGTGATTCTCGTAATAAATTATAAATAGCTTTGTGTTTGAATTTGTCGAGTCTATTTTGGTTTGTTCAAATACAAAATTAATTTCTTAGATGGTAGAGTTAAGAGAAGAGCTACTTTTAGATAGTGATTGTTTCTTTTTAGGTTATGCTTAAAAATGAATTCCAATATGGGTTTTGGAAGATTAATTGAATTCTGGTTTTATGCATCGAATGTTTGGCTTAGGTGCGTGTACAAGCAATTCGTGGACTTCCACTCTTCTGTAAATGTACTCCGGAATATCTTTCTAAGATAGATGATGTGTTAGGTCAGCTGCTTCCAGCAGGTAATGTGTGTTCTTTGTCCAATTCATTTTTTTTAAATGATTGTTTAGACTGTTTTCCTTTAATGTAAACTTTCGTATTTCTATATAGGAGAAAATGTGGAGCGTGATGCAGTCCAGAAGTCGCTTATGCTATTGTTGCGGCAGGACGTGAAGAGTAAGTTTATCCGAATATGGTGGCTAAGAGCTTGTGGGATTTTGAATGTTAATTTGTATAGGAATTGGTTTTCTACTTGTTACTGTTTGGATTTTATGGTGTGAAGTCATAAATTTTGGCTGTGTTAAAATTAAATTGTGTTACAACAGAGGTTTCTTGTTTGGATATTCGTCTTGTACAATAGTCTTGTTAATTAGTGAATAAATCATTGAATTTACAACAGAGGTTTCTTGTTTGCATAATTTAATATTTTTGACAAGTCAATTGCTTGCATTTGTAGAGCCTGCAAGATGTGACTGCGGATGAGTTTAAGATGTTCATAAACTTCTTGGGGAGCATGAGTTTATTTGGTCCAGGTGCACCAGTAGAGCGTTTACAAGAGCTTGTTGAAATTATTGAAGCACAGGCTGATCTAGATGCACAATTTGATGTAAGTTTTCTGCTTGCGAAAGTCTTCCATTCAACATCATGACTAGCATTCTGGAGCAACAATACATTTTTTGAACATGTTACCTTAACAATCAGTCTATAAAGTGATTTCCATTTGTTTTTGTGAATCTTTAATATTCTTAGGAAAGGTATTAAAATTTTCAAAGCTGACAGAATGACATTGCATCATTTTCTAATTGAACTTGTCTGAACATCCATAAATTACTTGATGACTAATTAATGGTTTCTCAATGATATTACATTCTATTAATTTTTCACTTAGATCTATAGAATCCCACATGATGTGCTATCAATTTGTATTGAGTCATAAATTGGATAATATTCTCTTATGTTAATTTGTGGTTTTTAGATCTGAAACAAAACATTCCCTTTCTGATATAGGTCTCAGATGGGGATCACATTGACAGATTAATAACCTGCCTTAAAATGGCCCTTCCTCTTTTTAAGGTATTTATGCTATTTGAAATTAATGCTATTTGGGCTTATTCCTCGGTGAGGGACATGTATTTAACCATGTTTTGTTTTTTCAGAGGGGTGCATCAAGTAGCAAGTTTGTTGACTATCTGAACAAACACATAATACCCGTATTTGTCTGTGATTCTATCATCTGGTATATCAGTTTTTCATAATTGTGTAAAGGAACATTCAGAATTTAAAAAAAGTGTCTTAGTTATGTTTATATGTTGCAGACTAGAGCATCTCTGCAACTCATTCATCAGATGATTCAATTTTCTATACTATTGCAGGAGAAATGGTTGTTGGGCCCAGGAAAACCCCCTGTTTATGGATGAAATTTCAACAGGACTTGCAAGTCTGCTGTTGCTATGAAAAATTAAAGATTCATTCTTATATGTCCTATGCAGCAGATGAATTTCGAGCATAGCACATCTAGTTACCAAGCACACTTTAGCAGATTTTAAAATTTGATTCATGATTCAGTATGGCTCATTTTATCTTCTCTCCATGTTTAACATGACAGGGACATTTTCAAAAAGAAGTAGTGCAGGTGGGAAGAGTAGTGTACATTATTTTGCAAATTCCAAGCAGTCACCAGCTAGTACCATACTTTCTTGACATTGATATGCTTTATCTAATTCTTGTGCAGAATGCTAATCCAGCAGCTAGAGTGAGTGTGAAATTGGTTTCTAAAGCGGGTGTTGGTGTCTTTAAATCTCCTTTGCCAGAGCTGCAGTGTCTTAAAACTCTTGAAGTTGCCTTCTATCGAGCATTAGTAGGGTAAATGCAAGTAATGTCCATCCACTGGGAGTATCACCATATGCCTGACCTACTCTGCAACAGTCTAGGCATCCTCGGCTTCAATTTGCTCACTGCAGACACTACCTTGAAATATTTAGTTCTAGTATGATTTTGTCCTTTTGTTTTAGTTTTGTGGACAAGATGTCTATTTGTAATTTTGTTAATATTTGGATTTTTTTGTAAATGTTCTGATTTTGTATTTTTATTTTGGTAAAGCATTGTTTATGAATAAAAAATGGAAAATAGTGTGTGATTTCCTTTCAGACAAGTGTTTATTCAATTACAACCATTGTGTGATTTCCTTTCAGACAAGTGTTTATTCAATTAAAACGATTGTGTGATTTGTTTTCAGACAAGTGTTACTTCAATTAAAACCATTGTGTAGCATCCCAAACAACAACGGTTTCTAAACCATTGTGTTGTTGTTTCTGGATATTAGACAACGGCGTCTAGAGATGATACGGTTGTCTCTCGCTCTAACACACAACAGTTTTCATACCGTTGTCTGAGGTGCGTATCAGACGACACCCCGATAGACAACGGGGTTTGCAGGTATCAGACAACGGATAAAATCCGTTGTTAGACTTGAAATTCCTTGTAGTGTAGCTGGCCGAGTTTAACAAGTTGTGCTCGGATGTTGTTGGTTGATCCCAATCCAGTGTCACTCGTATACACTGCATCGCTCCTTCAGGAACAACTTTATAATGGTAATGATTTCATAATACTTTTTTTGGGATGTTGTTGTTGTATCCATATATGTACTTTTTTGGGATATCTTGAATACTAATTTCCAGTAATTATTTTTGATTTTCATCCTGTACACAATTTCGTTTACACAAATTTTAGACGAATCCAGCTCAAATTTCACCAATTTTAAGATATCATAACATCAAGTTTCGCATTGCTCCTCCGGTCTCCAAATCGGTTTTAGGAAGTCCATTTGACCATTGTTTTTTCATAAATGTTGTAGTGAATTGCAATCTTATTACTCCAGAACAAATTGAGATTTTTTTTTTACTAGACTTTGGTTGATTATGCCAACAGGATATTAGATTTTGGTTGCATTTTGTCGAAAATTGATGTTTGGGAAAAAATAATAAAATTCATGTTTTCGAAATCTAATAAATTATAAGTTTTAGTGTCTATTAAAAAAAATTATCACTTTTATTGTGATTTGGTTTCAGTGACAATTGCAACTTCAGCAGCCACAGCACTCAAGTTTTTTGAGGCCAGAAAAGGATTATATGATATTGTGATGGCTGATTTGTACTTGCAAGATATCAACATATTTGAGTTTATGCAGCGTATTCGCAATCAAGGCTTTACCAGTATTCCGATCATTTGTAAGTTCAACTAAATTACAACTAATTTACTTACTTTTTTCCCGAGTATTAGTACTTTCATTTGTAATACAAGCTTAATAAAAGACCCTCATTATATTTTTTGTAGCTATTGACTAATTTATTGATGTGCAGTGATGGCTGATGATCATCCAATGGACTTAGTAAATGAGGCTCTAAAATATGGAGCATCATTCTTCTTCCAAAAACCACTTGAACCTGGTAACGTAAAATGTCTCTGGCACCACCTATGGCCCCAAATTCTACGTTTTCAAGAAAGAATGCCTGGTGCTACTACTTTGACAAAGCGAAAAGAGAGGTTCTTGATTAATTCTGATGACCGTAATGGAAAAAGAAAAAAGATTCGAAACGCACAAGATCATGTGACTCTTAAGGGTATACTCACGCATAATATATATTTCTAGTTTTTTATCTATATATATCTTGCAAATATAGTATCTGAACTGTTTGACTATTATGTTTTTCATAAATTAGCAGAAGCTCCTCCAAGAAAAGCTTCCAACGTGAGGTACGAGCAAGGCTGTTACCAAGCCCCCAGCCATTTGGAGGTACTAGCTTATAAAAGCATTACCAACATTTATATATAGGCACATTTTATTTTTTAATAATAATTTGGTCGACCCTATCTTTTAAGTATGTGTAACAATATCACTTATATTTCACTGATTTCAAATTACTCATTTTCATGTTTCAACTTTGAATTTAAAGACTCGTTCAGTTGGACTAAATGTAAACTTCTTTATTATTTCTGATCCTAGTGAATGTTAATGGAATCTTGTTCTTGGCTGTATAGCTAGTGGTAATGAAGTAAATTAAATTACAACTTAGGTAAGTGTTGTTTTTAAGAAAAATGAATCTAAAGGTTCAACTGGTATATTTGTTCACATTTTTCCGACATATATGCTTGTTAGAAAAAACAAATACACATAACTACTTGTTCCGGCAATAAAAGGTGTGTTCATATTTCTGAAGAACATCAATTCGTATAAAGGCATCAGATGCAGTGAATTTGTAATCTTGGTGAACTAGATGTTTGCATGTGGTTATACTTTATTATTAAATGTATTTGAGAGATATTAAAAAAAAATTGTTTTCTTTGGCATTACATGCATATTATGCTCCTTGCAATTAAGTACACATTAGAAGTTAATCATTTTGTCTAACAAAAGATTTACATTACAAGTAAATTCTTTGCTTATTAGTCCTAGTAAGAATGGTGAACTATATATGTTATCCACAATATTATTATTAAAAAAATTTAAATTTACAGGAGAAAATTACTTGTTATTTGTATCTGAATCCCGGTCGTAGATATGTTGGGCAAGGTATCTTGCACAATGGCCTCACTGATAGAATACTTCATGGTGTTCCACTGGAAGAAAGATATGTGAAGATACAATTTGAGGTGGCGGAAAAGTCGGAGTGTAATGCGCCGCTGCCTAGACCTTGTGATGAGGCCAATCTTGTTGGGCAAGCTCCTGGGTATTTTCTTGCATGGCCACGCAAATTGGTCTCCACTAAACTTGAGGTCAAGTATATAATCCTAATTGTTTGTTTGATGTATAATTTATAAAGCAAGCATGTTATCGCCCATAAGAAGCTTAAGGATTAACTTGTCTAATATTTAATTGTTTTTCTATGTTTCTAGATTCCTCCAAAAACCATGAACAAGAAAATAAGTAAGCATGATACGGGATATAAGAAGATTGAGGATAAAGAAAAGGAGAAAATGATGGAGTCAGTAGTTGACATATCTTCTAGACAATTAGGTTATCCACTTCCGGAAGATATTTGTCATGATGGAGTTTTGGATTTTGTTCGCCTTGCTATCGTATTTGATCTTGTTACTGATATAGAGGTTGATATGGGGGCTGTTTATTGGAACACTGGCCCCTGGAATGAATATATTCATAAGGAAAATGTCTTGGAGGTATTGGATGCCCAATGGTTAAGTGCATCCAGCCTCGCCTTTTACATTAGGTAATGAAAGTACTCAACAAACTTTACTACTTCGCATATTAGTCTAAAATTGTTTTTTCTGACTTCCAGGTATTTGTGCGAGGTATTTTTATCCACAAATCCCGATTTGGCAGTGAAATTTTCTTTTGTGTCACCTCATCTTGTATCTCCCTTAGTAAAAAGCTCTGTTACATCCTTGGCGAAGTGTTTGCTCAGACATATTGACGAAGATCACCTACTTCTTGTGCCTTACAATGTTTCGTAAGCCATTTTGTATATACACATATAAGTTTATTAAACTATTAAGGAACTGCTTCTAACAATAACAAAAAATGCAGAAATCATTGGATCTTGGTTGCCATTAATATGAAAACAGAGATGATCTATTTTATGGATCCAGCTCGAGAGACCAACGATGTGTATTACAGCAATGTGAAAGAGCTTATAGAAACGTTAGTGAATTTTAAAAATGTTCTCTATATATTCAATGTAAGAACATGTGACCGATAATGTGTTACTTACATGTGGGTTATTATCCATTTGCAGTGCTATGAAGACTTTTCGAACTCATAATAAGAAGCAGTACTCAATGACGTCGTTTCATATTTTTAGATGGACAAATGTTCAGGTAATCATTTTTCCTTCTTTTTTTAATCAGTTGACTTGTGTGAAGATGAACACCAGGTTCCAATGTCATTACCTGACGGAAGATAATTTATTCGTACTTTTTAGTCAAGTTCTAAGTAACAATTTTGTCACATTGGACACCTTTGTAGCTTTCCTTATTCTTGCTGCTTAAACTCCAGCAGAAACTTCACATTTGTGTAACCTCAGACTACACAACAGAACTAGGCTACCATAGTAATCACTGTTTTCTGGTGCTAATACTCGTTTTCTGCATCTTATTCGAATATAGAGTAGCTAGGCCCTTGTTTGCTACCGCTGACACTCCTGATTTTTATGTTTAGACTACTCTATCATGGTTTAATTAATTGAATTTTCTAGAAAAAGATTGTCGGAATGATTCAAATATTTCACTATTTGTGTGCAATATATATATTTTAGGATAGAGATGAATATTTTTCATCTATATAGGTTTTAATAATGTGGGCAGAATTTGTTAAAAAACATAATGTTAAGTAACTATGTGCGATAAATCACAACATCTTATTTAGTTACAAAGTTTGTGCACTTAGTAGTTAATTAAGGTTTTTTATTCTAAAGTTCCATTACTTTGTACTATAAAAATTATATAAAAAATTTCTATATTAAGTTATATTATTTTTGCAATTATTTGAAAAAATTATAAAATAACGTTTGTAATTTTCATTAAGTCGAAAATACTTATTTTATTAACATTGACTTTTGTTATTCTAATTGTTATAGTATTTTGAATGAAATTTTTTGTTTTTTAATTAAAAATTTATTAATTTTTTTTCTATAATTTTTGGCTCAATAATTTTATCATACTATGTATGTAACTATTTTTCTTTTTGGAAAAAATTACAAAATAATATCTACAAACCCCATTAATAATTTTTACAATATGGTGTACAATTTAATAATATTTTTTAATTTTTATTTGATATATTAAAAAAATTTATAACTAAAAAAATTTATGAAATGACAATTTTGCCATTACGACCAAAGCACAAAAACTCTCTTACACTAATTACATATAAGATATAATTCTAGTATTAATATAATTTGTTTAAGTTCACATTTTAACCGAATTTGATACCTCGGTCTAATTTTATTGTGTATGTTTTAAATTTTTATAGTGCCCCAAACAAGGCTTGGATGATGGCATCTTTTGTGGCTATTATGTTAGATGTTTTATTGAGGACATATTGTCTACATGTGAAACAAATATGAATGTCAACGTAAGTAGATTTAATTTTGGAAACTGCTACAATGAGTATACGTTTTCACATGATCTAAATTTAATTACAATTTGTTTTGGTGTACAGTTCTCATGTCCGGCAAGTTCCAAGTCATATCCTCATCATAAAATGATCGGTTTCCAAAACAATTGGGCAGGCTACATGTATAATCGGTTTCTAAAGAACAAGTTATTAACGAATTAGTTTTTTGAGTTCTATTGTAATCAGTAGTAGTTGTTATCTAGTAGTTTATTATCCATTCTATGAATCACTTTGGAATATTTGATTAGTATGATAATATCTACTTAAAACTAATGAAAGTTGTTGATTTTTGGAATTGATTTCATTTTTATGAGTTGTTAGTTTAGTTTTTACAAGAATTTTGTTGGGGGGTTTTCAATTTTTTTTATTGTATTTGTAACTTTTCTCGAATATTACAATTTAAATAAAACGGCAAAAAAGAAATTAATTAGGATTTGTTATAAAAGGGTTAACTATATAAGATAGCCATTTTCTGAATGTTATGGTAGACATATGTTTTCAATATGGCTAGAGTAAGTGCTATGCAAGTAATCTTTTTTCCACCAGCATAGCATTTTCCAAGGGGCTATGCAATTGATATAATATGATATACATAGTTGTTACATAGGGCTTCCTAAGTGCTATCTAAGTGTTCTAAGTGATGTGCTTGGTGACGATTACTTCCATAACACTTACACAAATTTGTTGAACTTGCATATATATGGTTGGCTTGCATAACATTCTGAAATGCTATACAAGCTCAAAAATGAATGCTATGCAAGCTGAATTATTGTAGTAATAGATGCCTGGTGCAACTACTTTGACAAAGCGAAAAAAAGAGGGACTTGATTAATCCTGATTGAAAGATTGGAAATGCAGATGATCGAGTGACCACTAAGGTTACTTCTGATGAGCATGATGATCATACTCACTCATAATTTATATTTCAAGTCTCTTGTCTTTGCATATATATATCTTGCAAATATAATTGTGTGATTATCATGTTTTTTATTAATTCGGAGAAACTCCTACAAGAAAAACAATAAACGTGATGTACGAGCATGGCTATTACCAAGTCCCCCAACCATTTTGAGGTACTAACTAACAAAAAGATTACCAACTTACATTTATATATATGCATATTTAATTCTTTTATAATATTTTCATCAACCCTATCTTCTAAGTACATATTACACATGGCTTATATTTCTTCACTGTTTTCAAATTGCTCATTTTCATGTTTCAACTTTGGATTTAAAGACTCGTTCAGTTGGACTAAATGAAAACTTATCAGTTCTGATCCTTGTGAATGTTAGTGGAATATTGTTCTTGGCTTTATAGCAAGTGGTAATCAAGTCAATTAAATTACAACTTAAAAGAAAAAAAATCTAAAGGTAATTTTACTCATATTTGTCTAGTGTTCAATTGATGGTATATTTGTTTTCATTTTTTCAACATATATGCTTGTTGGAGAAAATAAATACACATAGCTAATTGTTGTGGGGATAAACGGTGGTGATATTTCTCGAGAACATCAATTTTTATAAAGGTGGTGATGCAGTAACTCCGTAAATTTGTAATCTTGATGCATGTAGTTTCACTTTGTCATTAAATATGTAGTTGAGAAATAATTTAAAAAACAAATTTGTTTTCTTTGATATTATATACGTACATATTATAATTTTTGCTGTAAGTACACATTAAAAGTAAAACGTTTTGTCTTAAAGATGACTTGTTTCATCTAATCTTCTTTTGAGTAATTAGCACATTGTACTCCTTAATTTTGGACGCTTTTTCGATTTAGTCCTACTTTATGTTTTGTAACAGTTTGCACCCTTATGTTCAAATCTCGTTCGCTTTGCACCCTTTTGACCAACTCCCATTAGTTTGACCGTTAATGTTAACAGGGGTGAGGGTAAATGTGTAATTAGGTACCCCCAACGGCTCTAATCAATATATATCATCACAGAACTAACAGGAGTTGGTTTATATGGCGGAGAGGAGAAGGCAGTGAGGTTCGGTGAAGAGGCCGGTGGAAAAGCGGTGAACGGAAAATGGAGAGGAGAAGGAAGGGACTGGTTGCGAGTTAGGAGGCGCGACGGCCGGCTATTGTGAGAGATGGGTGGAGAGGATGGTTGGCCAAATGGGTGGGATTGAATGAAAGGTGAGGGTTGTTGATGGAGTGTGAAGAATGATGGTGAAGGAGTGTTGTGGGATGGTGTGGGTGGTGGTTTGCAGCGGTGAAGAAGGTTGCAGACGAGGGTGAATGTGAAGGTGGGTTGGGAGCTGAGGGTCAGGAGATGAGATGTTTGCGGCAGATGGAAGTGAATTGGTGGTGATGAAGGGCGAATGGTTGAGGGGTGAGAGAAGGAGGTTAACGGAGGTAACAGGGCGGAGATGAGATGGGTGACGGAAAGGAATTGGTGGGTTGGACGGAGAAAGGCCGTTGAATTGGGCAAACGGAGGAGGTGGACGAAGGTGGGAGAGGAGAACGAAGTGGGTTTGTTAGAATGGAGGGGGGCTTTGTGAAACCCTGCATTTTTATATTAAAATTGTATGTGAAGTGATTTTAATTATTTAAGTTATATAAATAAAATGATTGCTTATATAAATGATTTTATAAATAAAATAGTTACTTTATAATGTGTATTTTTAGTAAAATGTATAATAGTTGAGTAGATGAGGTGCATCAATTTAAAAAGATTACGTGGGTTTCAGTTTTAAAAAAATGGGTATGGTGTAGGCATTAAATCAGGGGATGCGTTGGACAGATAATAGTATTTAAACTCATTTATTCTTTGTACAGCTTTTCCCTACGAAGGTACTTTCCTTCTTTCTCAAGTTTTACATGTTTCATTCTTTTTACATGTCTCTCTTATTATTCTGTAACCCTTTTATATGCTTAAATGACTCTTTTTTTTATTAATACATCATCATATATATCCTGTTATCAATTATTCTTCTTTCAGTAGTGAATAAATTTTAAATATTGTGATTATTTTGTTACAAACATTTTAAGATATTTTATATATGATTAATCCATGCATGTTTACATACTATTATTTTAAAGAGTTTTTATGTTAATTATTTTCACAATGGTTTTATAAGTAAATATTAGTATTATTTTTTCAGAGCAAGTTCAAGTACATGTATATGTAAATCTTTATTTATGCAAATCTTTATATATGTTAATTATAGAATGTTATAATATGTAAATTTATTACTTCTTTTTATAGAAAGGAAATGAGAGAGTGTTTTGATTTCATTGTGCTGAGTACATATATTTTTTTTAACTCAATAATCCCTTGTTTTAATTTTTGTTTTCAATAATTATATATATATATATATATATATATATATATATATAATTATGTCATATAATCAAGATATTAGATTTAATGTCATGTTTTGATATTATTAATGTGCTTATATGTATGTACATGTGTGTGTTTTACATGTCTCAAGACATTGATTAAATTAGTAAAATATGAACTTAGTCACAACTACTTGTACGTAGTGTTATGGTATGTCTTTATTTATAATTATATAACATGTGTTCGCTTACTTGCATGATTTTATAATTATTATTATTACATTTGATATGGGCAAAAAGTAAGCCCTAAAGACACATTTAATGTGGCATTAATTAGGCCAAGAATGGTCCAAACGTGGGGCCCACCAGGTGGGCCCAAAACCCCAATTATAATATTAATTTCGTAATTAATATTGGGGGTAATAAACAGCTCAACAATAAGAGTTGGATAAGGATATTTATCCCACCAGACTTAGCCACCAAGGCATCCAATTCAATATGGAAACTGATTTCTACAAGGAATAGATCTAGAACCTTCCCCAAAAGACTTGTCTACCAAGTCTCCTATTTCTACCATAATTCTAAGGCTTCTCAGCCTATATAAGGACCTGCTCCTTCACCCTCAGAATGACGTTTTTTGGGTAGAGCTCAATACGTCATTTACGTTTTGGACACAGCTCCATACGTTACCCACCACGTTTTGGCTTAATCCTCGAATAAGGACATAGAAGCCACTGCGTCCTAGGTGAGCTCTCGCCGCCATAGCCTCGAGGGCACCATCACCTAGAACTACGTTGGCTTGATTCTCAATACGAGATACGTAGGCACTCTGTGAGGACCGATTACAGTCTCGAACGCAGAAACAGCCATTAAAGCGCGAAGCTCAACCACCCTAGCAATAATTACAAATCGTAACCGAGTTTTAGATCCACAACATTTGGCGCCGCCTGTGGGAAGACAACATCAACCATGGTTAGCACACGAAGAACTGCACCAGGCTCTACCGAAGCTTTATCAATCAGCTCCGCTCCGCCTCTTACCTCTGGGACAACCACGTTTGAACAAGGGACGATCCCCCAAACTTAAGTTTCTCAGCCTCCAGGGACGAATCCCCCTGCTGGGAGTACGCTGCCTATGGTTGTCCATCCAGAACAAGAAACTAACCCTCTTCAGATGGTGGTTTCTCCTCTTGATAACGCTAGTCGTACGCTGCCTCCGGGGGTACAGATTCACACCACGGATCTCCCTTTGAATACCAACCCGATGTATGGGCTGCCTAACTATCCCCCTCAACAAAGGGAACCTGGACCGAGCGGTCATGCCTTACAGATTCGAGATCGAGAGTACGATAATTACTCTGGTCCCTATACTGATGATTCAACGTCTGAGGATGACAACGATGATCGTGATGAAGCCCCGAGGAGGTGACGTGCTAGTAGAGAACCTCAAAGGAGGTCCCAAAGAATCCATGATGGACCTCCACAAACGACTGAGGAAAGGATCAAGGCTCATGAGGCTGAGATCCAGAGGCTAAAAGATGACGCCGCCAGAGAGCAAGCAAGGCAAAATCAAAGTCTGCATCGACCTCCTCCAATCTCAGGAAGGGTTCCCGTCATAGATCTGGAGAGGTCGTCTAGGAGACGAAGAAGGGCCGAAGCCCCAACTGAAAAATCGACAAGGGTGGAGAACCCCAAAAGTAACCCTAGGGATCTGATGCCCCTTGGGGATCCTGATGATCCTACACCTCCGTTCACTGAAGAGGTAATGAATGCTCGCATCTCAAGGAAGTTCAAGATGCCGACGATTAAGGCTTATGACGGAACGGGTGATCCCGCAAATCACGTTAGGACGTTTTCAAACGCACTGCTGTTGCAACCTGCAAGTGACGCCTTGAAGTGTAGGGCGTTCCCTCAAACCCTGTCGGGTATGGCTCAAAAATGGTACAGCCGCTTACCTGCAAACTCGATTGGCTCTTTCAAGGAGTTAAGCGCTGCCTTTGTGAGTCAATTCATCAGCGGAAGAGTTCATGAGAAAAGTTCTGCATCCCTCATGTATGTGGTACAGGGGAAGAATGAGAATCTGAGAGATTATCTCAAGAGGTTCACCAAGGAGACCCTGAATATCACTGATTTGGAAAATAATGTGGCAATGGTAGCCCTGGAACACGGAACCACTGACCTCTTCTTCAAGAGATCATTGGCGAAGCATCCCCCTGAGAACATGGCTGAGCTCCAATGAAGGGCTGATAAGTACATTAAAGCTGAGGATAGCTTGAAGAAAGAAACCACCATAGGTGGAGGAGGAGGTAACAATGACTCCAAGAAGCGAAAGCAAGACCAGGACTATGATGATCAAGAGTATGATGCTAGGGACAAGTATCCCCGAACTAGCGAGGACTCTGACTCTGCCCATAAGAAGAACCAAGGGTCGAGGTTCACTGAGTATGCAAGGTTGAATACTTCTAGAAGTCGAATCTTGTTGGACATTGAGAATGATAAGGATTTCAGATGGCCGAAGCCACTCAGGGGTGATCCCGCAAAGAGAAACCAGAATCAGTATTGTAGATTCCATAGAGACGTGGGGCATGACACTAACGATTGCAAGCAACTCAAAGATGAGATCGAGTTTTTGATCCGTAGAGGGAAGCTGAGGCACTTCACTAAGGGTGAAGACCGTGGTAATCAGAGAAGAGACTATAATAGAAGGAATGACGATCAAGATCGCAACCCACAGCCCCGAGGGCCAGTAATCAACATGATCTTAGGAGGCCCGACTGCGGCCGGGACAACTAGGAACTCTCGAAAGGCTTATGCCCGAGAGGTGTTGCACATCGTGGGAGAGGCCCCGAAGCGTGCAAAAAACTGAGGTAGTGGTTAGTTTTGATGACTCAGACTTGGAAGGGGGTGAAATTCCCCCATGACGACCCGTTGGTCATAACTCCTGTAATTGGAAACTCGGAGGTGAAACGAGTCTTGATAGACAATGGAGCTTTTGTTAATATCTTGTTTCACGATGCGTTTGTGAAAATGGGGTACACCGATTCTCAGTTGACCCCCACCAACATGCCAATCTACGGATTTAATGGATTTGAATCCAAGGTCGAAGGTACTATTCAATTGCCCATGACCATTGGACAGGAACCTAAGGAAGCTACTCAGATGCTGAATTTTCTGGTGATCAAAGCATCCTCGACTTATAACGCAATCCTGGGAAGGACTGGACTTCATGCGTTCAAGGATGTTGCGTCTACTTATCACATGAAGATTAAGTTTCCAACCCAGAACGGAATTGGAGAACATAAAGGTGATCAAAAGATGGCACGAAGCTGTTATGTAGCCTCGTTAAGGCCTGATGGAGTCGGGGGGCAAGTCTCTCCAATTGAAGACGTGGATGTCCGCAGAGGTAAGGAACACCAAGAATGGCCAGCAGAGGACATCACACAGAAGCCTTGGACAGCCATTGAGGCTAAGGCGTTAACTGACTTCGTGGTTGAATGTACCATTGGCAACCAAGAAGTCGGGGGGCAGGAGGTAGTACCCCAAGCAGGAAGTGAACTTCAGAATAAGAATGAGGATACCAGAAGGAATGGTGGACGCTCTATTTTGATGGAGCATCAAAAACAAAATCAAGTGATGCAGGCCTAGTCTTGCAATGCCCCGATGGGCTAAAGTTATCCTAGTAGGACTTAGCTTCATTTAGTAAAAGCAGAAATAAGGTTCATGGAAACCATTGCAGAGCATGTTGCTCCGAGTAGGACAATAGTACTCTATCACCCGATGAGTGCAAGTCAAGGATGAACGAGTACCGAAAATAAAAGAATAACGAATGGAAAACAAACAAATGCATAGGTGAAGATCCCGAAGGGTCAAAGCCATGAAAGGCCGAGGATGTTAAGGACTAGCTACTCTTCAGTACTTATTAAGGACCTGGATTAAGGATCCAAGGATGAAGGCCAATAGATAACCTTAAGCAAGGATTAAGAAGTTCAAGCAACCTCTCGTCTCAGAAGTTTAAAAGGCAAGAAGCCAACGGGATTGTATTTATCGAAATCTATATCGAGGAATTAACCCCGAATCCTAGGTTGAAGAACAGAAGCTGTTAGCCATGAAGGCCAAGGTTAGTTATGAAGGCCAAACTTGAGGGGGGTCATGAACCTCCAATTAAGATCCAAAGGTTGAAACTTCATGTTGACTTCAAAACCAATATGTAATTTTGAAAACCTCCTAGAGAAGGTTCAAGACCTCGTGGGGCTAACCAGAAACCCCTTGGCCTTGGACCAGCAGCTCTGATAGATATTTCGGTGATTTAAAACACCATTGAGATTGAAAACCATTGATTTCAAACTTTGGAGTTCAACCTTTGAACATCGACGTTCGACACCAAAGACCAAGACAGACATTGAAGCCATGACGGCCAAGCGAACTGAGAAGTTACTTATATGGGAGCATCTTTGAAAGAACCCCTGAAGGGCAAGTTGATAGCATTCTTGCAAGAAAATAGCGATGTGTTTGCTTGGACTATAGCTGATATGCCAGGGATTGATCCCCAACTCATAACTCACAAGTTGAATGTTGATCCGGGGCGGAAGATAATAGAACAGAAAAGAGAAATTTTGCTCCTGAAAGGCAGGAGGCCCATTAAACAAGAAGTTGAAAAGCTTTTAGAAGCTGGGTTTATTGAAGAGATTCAGTTTCCAGAATGGTTGGCTAACCCTGTGATGGTCAAGAAAGCCAACGGTAAGTGGAGGATGTGTATAGACTTCACCGACTTGAATGACGCATGCCCTAAGGATTGCTTCCCTTTACCAAGGATAGATATGTTAATAGATGCCACAACAGGACATGAGATGCTGAGCTTCATGGATGGTTTCAGCGGCTACAATCAGATTAAGATGCACAAGGATGACGTCCCTAAGGTATCTTTCATAACTGACTTTGGTGTTTTCTGCTATATTGTTATGGCTTTTGGTCTAAAGAATGCAGGAGCTACTTACGAACGATTGGTAAATAAGATATTCGCCCATCTGATTGAAAAAACCATGGAGGTCTATGTTGATGACATGTTAGTCAAGAGCCTACTCAAGGCAGATCACATTAATCACCTCAGAGAGGCATTCGAAGTGCTGAGGCACCACAAGATGATGTTGAATCCAGCCAAGTGCGCTTTTGGCGTTGGATCAGGCAAATTTTTGGGTCTGATGGTTTCAAAGAGAGGCATAGAGGCCAACCCTGACAAGATCAAGGCGATCTTAGACATGGAGCCACCACGCTCTATAAGAGATGTGCAGAAGTTGACAGGCCGGGTAGCGGCTTTAGGAAGATTCATCTCTAAGTCTGGTGATAAGTGCTTGGCTTTCTTTCAAGCATTGAAGAAGGTGAAAAATTTTGAATGGACTAATAAAAGCCAAGAGGCCTTTGAACAGTTGAAGAAGTACATGGTCGAAGCCCCGTTGCTGGCCAAACCTAGTCCCAGAGAGACTCTTTATCTGTATCTAGCAATGTCTGAACAAGCATTGAGTGCCGTCCTCGTTAAGAAAGAGAACAAGGTTCAGAGGCCTATCTACTACGTAAGCAAGGTGCTCCACTGAGCCGAGTTGAATTACTCTCCCATTGAGAAGTTCACCTTGGCATTGATAACAGCCTCGAGGAAGTTACGTCCGTACTTCCAGGCACATAAGATTGAAGTCCTGACGGACCAACAGTTGAGAAACATATTGCATAGCCCGAAGGCTAGTGGAAGGCTAATCAAGTGCACTAGTACAGAACTATCTTTTAGCGTCGGTTATATAGAGAGCCGTGGCTTATACTTACTTTAGGCGTCGGTTGTTAGCTTAACCGATGCTTAATGTCACTTTTGTTAAACCTTTTACGTCGTCATGAAACAACCGACGCTCAAAACTGGACCTTTAGCGTCGGTCTTTACTCAACCGATGCCTAAAACAGACCTTTAGCGTCGGTCTTTTCTCATCCGACGCCTAAAACTGAACCTTTAGCGTCGGTCTTAACTCAACCGACGCCTAAAACCAAACCTTTAGCGTCTGTCTTTACTTAACCGACGTCATAAATTGAACCTTTAGCGTCGATCTTCACTTAACCGACGCCTAAACTATGTAGTTTGTACTTTATGTGTCGCTTTACATTTGACCGACGCTAAAAGTATTTTTTTAAAAAAAGCTAAATTATATACAAATAATATTTTCATACAAATTATACGTTATTTTATATTATAACATTCTATTAAAAAAATTTAAATTGAATAATATCATTTAAATAAGATTTATACAAATCAAACAACATTTAATAAAAATTTAAATTTAAATATTTTCATTACACAAATAAATAATATGTATTCATTCCCACTTAAATACTTTGAACCATTATTTATGATAAAATTATATCCGGATCTTCATTATGTAAAGTATATTATTAAAAAATTACACATTTATCTAAGTAAGTTTTTAAAAAATTTGAAATTTTATATAATATCAATTAATAAATATAAATCATTTATAATAAAACTAATTTCTATTATAATTCTTTAGCTTCTGACTACCGGGTAGACTGCCCTGTACTCTTCTATTGTCTCTATTGCCTCCGTACTCTCGTCTCTCCATTATCCCCAACTTAAATACAGACGCTCTCGCTCTCTCTCTCTCCCTTTCTGAACTTTAGCCTAATTAGACTCTAAGCGCGAAGAACACGAAGAACATGGGTTCTCTCTGAATTCTCGAGTTCTATCAAGCCCTAATTAGATTCGTATCTGCTAGCTAATATATGCTCTAATCTGAATCCTATTTCTTCCATCGCGATTGGCAACTTAATTACATATAAATATGCTAATTAGGTTCGTATTCTACCTCAAGGTCCTTAGTTTAAATTTATGTTTGTGTATGACTCTAGACACGCATATGACTGCATATGTTTGTGAGTATATATTATGTTTTGCTTATTTCTTATTACAAGGTTGATGATATGATTTAATTGATTGCATATGCATGAGTTTAATTTGCTGGAGCTTAGGATTAATATGGTTCGGTATGCTTATCTTATAATTTCATTTTTATTGTAAAACAATTTAGAATTTAAGTTTTATCTAATAATAAATTAATCGAAAGTTTGGTCTCTGTGTCAAGTTAGTTTCTGTTAATCTTTTTTAGTCTTTCTTGTTTTGTTTTGTGGTTTTACGAATATGATATTAAGTTGTTTGATTGATAGGAACAAGCTTAATATTAGAGAGCTAGGGATTCAGTTTGGATGCATCAGGCTCCAAACGTTAGGAAATTAACAAAGTTCCCACTTCACGTTCTTAAACGTTCTTTGTACTAAATCAGAAAGTTAATGTATTAGGAGCAAAGTACAGGTACGCGCATTGAGTTTTACTTATTAAATTTAAATAGTTAGTTAAGGGGCACCTGAACTGTAGTCAATTCCTGGGAGTACTACATTTGATTCTCATAAATTATGGCTTCTTATCATTAACAAAAATGTTTTTTCACCATCAACTGGATGTGTGCCTCCCACACAGCCATTTATAGTTTGCAAATGATGAACATTAAATCTCTAATTGATGCGTACAACATCATGTTCCTTATTGGATGCTCCAATATTTAGCATGTTTGGTATAGATGTTGAAAATGTGAATGGGATTGGTGCTTATGGAAGAGGGCTGAAGAACGAAGTTGGTGAATATAATTGTTTTCTCATTGTTATCATACAGGTTGTTTAAAATTTTGCTTTTTTAATAATCACTTTTTATCTTGTGTATCTTTTCAATTACTGATTTGTTTTTCTGGACATTCAGTCTTTATGGCACATTAGACGTTTCCGAGAAGACTTCCTGAGAAGATCAAAAGCAGGGTATGTTGATGTTGGTGGTCCTTGTGTTATATGTGCTTTATGTGACATTTTCAATGCTTTGAGCATGGGATCTACAGACTTGAAGAGAGAAGTTGTTGCTCCTACTACTATGAGAATTGCTCCTACTACTCTGTTTTTTGGTTGGTCTCACTTGCTAGATTATGGAATCGCTCAATCATGTGATATTCTGATAATATAGTTATGGTTAATAATGCAAGTTTTAATTATTTTGGTGGTGTTTGACAGGATTAAATGACTGATGCTTCAGAAGTACTAGGAGTCATATTTGATTGCCTTCATCGTTCATTCACTTCTGGGTTTGGTGTTTCTGATACTGAATCGGTTGAGAGCAATGGCATGGGCTCTTGGGAACTGTGCAAATGATGCTTGTGTGGCACATTCTCTTTTTGGTATGAACATTTTCGAAAGAATGAATTGCTATAATTGTGGTTCAGGTTATGTGTCCAGAGAGCTCCTTTGACATGGTCTTTTACAGTTAACTGCACTAGCATATGGATCCTGCCTAATTAAATACTATGACCTTAATATATGCATAGAACTTATTTCTCTATTGTGGTGCAGAGAGATAATTATAAAAGGATATTGGACAGTCATCAATTTGAATCAAATGGAAGCAGTGGTATATCTTAGTTACCCTTGATAATTCGTCACTTATGTCAGTACTATTTGTCTACCATTCTGCTTCACATCCTAACACCGCCATGTATTTATGAAGGTCTATGTGGTCAACATGTTGGGAAAAAACCAAAGTTAGTTAAACAGTTGCCGGATAATTTAGTTGACAGTCAGCATCTGGGAGCCAAGTTAGTTAAACAATTGCTCGATAATTTATTTGACAGTCAGCATCTGGGCAGCCAGGTTCAGGAACTTCGTGGTCACTATTTGAGAGTCATAATACATGCAGTATGCCTAAGTCTTTAAGTCTCTATTCCTATTTGGAGCTAATGTTTGGTTATCAAGGCACTCAGTTTCTCATTTTTTAATATTATTAATTGACAGACATACCTCCAGTCCACCACTGCACGACTAGAAGAGTGGAGAATCAAATGAACTGATACAGGACAATGGATGCACGACAGGTAGTTGCCATCAGAACAAAAGGAGAGTATTCATAGGTATGATCTATGCGTTTAAAAACCTAAAGTTTAATTTGATATCATTGTTGAAACACGTTTAAGAGGCATTAACAAATTCTTTCCAGCCAACAATTAATCATCTGAGTCAGGCATTTTAATCATATTTGTACTTGTGCATTTTTCTGTAATCTACACATATCTATAGTTTTATAGGACAACTGAAGTATAAGTTTCGTGCCATTGATGGTCTCTGCATTCCTGCTGTAAGATTGAGACACCTTATAATTTTACCCTAGAAAATTGTATATGCCTTGTTATATTGCATTCTATATAATAGCTCTGGTTTAAGGCACTTACGGAGGCTTTAACGGTTTCTTTTAGATTGTATGTCAAAGTGAATATTTTTGTTTGTTTTTCAATACTCTTGCCCCATACTGAATGATGATGTACCTTCTTTATTTGTCATCTAAAATAATTCTCACATGTTTGAATATATTGCGGCCATATTTATATTGACATGATTATTAGTCTGATTTGCTTGACATTTGATTTGAAAAATAGGTGTAAAAGATGGTTGTTTTCTTATGGTAGCCAAAACATAATAGGTTAAATCTAAATATACTGATAAGCTGAATATTTATCTCCTAGTATATAGCAAAGTGGTAAACTTGCATATTAGATTATTATTATTGTCATGCAAACTTCTCTCTGACTTGTTTTATGTGTCTTTTTCCTTGTTTTGCAGCCAGAGGATTATCTATGCCCACAATGCAAAGCACCAAAGAAGAGGTTCTCGAAATATGATGCTGAAACTGGCAAAGCTATTGTGGATAGCAGAAATATTTTTTAAGTAATAATGAAATTTAAGTAGCGGTGACTTCTTAATTTTCCGGACCCTTTCCATTCAAGGTTCTTGTAGATGAGAAGAATTTTCTAAACTTCTTTACTGCGTATAAATCTTTGTATTATTTGCAGTGACAGGTGCTTGTATTGTTTCATAACAGAATTGCAATTTTTATTTTTTTTTAAAAAATTGACTTTAAGCGTCGGTTGTTTAAATGACCGACGCTTATAACCAGATTTTAAGCGTCGGTTGTTTAAATGACCGACACCTATAACAGACTTTAAGCGTCGGTTGTTTAAATGACCGACGCCTATAACCTGTCTTTATGTGTTGGTTATTTAATTGACCGACGCCAATAGTAAGACCATATGCGTCGGTTACCTAAGAACCGACGCTATTAGTAACTTTTAAGCGTCGGTTGTTTAAATAACCGACGCTATTAGTACATTATATGCGTCGCCCAATTAACCGAAGCCATAGGCCTATACTTATAGTGTCGCTTTCATATACTACGCCCAATAACCGACGCCTAATACCTATTTTGACCGACGCTAAAAGCCTATTCTGTACTTGTGGTGGTCGATTGAACTTGGAGAATTTGACATCACGTATGAGCCTCGAATAGCCATTAAGGCCCAGGCATTGGCTGACTTTGTGGTTGAATGTACCATTGGCAACCAAGATGTCGGGGGGCAGGATATAGTAACCACCCCTGGAAATGAAGAAAAAGATGAAGAGCCTGTACCTGATCAGAATGAACATTGGGTGCTCTATTTTGATGGACCTGTACCTGATCAGAATGAACATTGGGTGCTCTATTTTGATGGAGCATCAAAAACAAAATCTAGTGATGCAGGTTTAGTCTTACAAAGCCCCGATTGGTTTACAGTCGAGTATGATTTAAAATTGGACTTTCCGACAACTAACAACGAAGCTGAGTATGAAGCCTTGATAGCCGGTTTAGGCTTGGCTAGAATAGTGAGAGTCAAGAATCTCAAACTACGGCAAAGTACTTGAAAGTCGTGAAGGCCATGACTGAGTTTGAGTGAATGGTATGAGAAGCACATTTCGAGAGAACCGAACGTTAAGGCTGATGCCCAATCTAAGTTTACTTCTTCTGAGATAGAGAACTACGCCGGAAGAATTTACTTTCAGGTCTTGAAGGCCCCGTCTATTATTTTAAATTGATAGAACCAATTGATGTAAGCTGAAGGATAGACCCTCATAAAAGCTCACCCTGAGACTGGTTGGCTCCCTGATAATGCCTTGAAGGCACAGAAACTGTTAATGAGAATGTTGAGATAAGAGGTCCTTTGTCATTCCTTACTTAATCTGGAATCTCAAATTCCGATACAAATGTTTAGCCTTGATGGCCAAAAAGGCTGTCTGTCTCCAATCGAGATGGCCAAAAAGGTTGTCTGCCTCCAATCGAGTTCGTCGTTTGAGTTTAAGGACTTGAATCAAGAGCCGTCAATCGAATTCAAACCAAAGGAAGGATGGAAACCTAGAATCAAGATAAAGGTTGACAACCAGATAACGATGCAAACCAGACTTGAAGTCAAGTGCTCAGTGGAAAAGAAACTTATTGAACGATCAAACGGGAAGCAAGACCTCCACCATATTAAACAAGGGGGGCAAGAACTAAAAAGCTTCATCACAAGCTCCACATCTTAGAACAAGAAAGAGAGATTAATTATGCCTTGAAAGGAGGTGTACAACATCCGTGGTCAAGGACGTGATTCTAGAACGAGACTCCAGGCATTGCGAAAAGCTCCAAGAGGCACGACATAGCAACAATGGAGCACCTGTCGGGCGATCAAGAAGCTCCCGGCAGGAAACTTGGCTCTCCTGGCAGCCGACTAGGTGCCATGGAGAGGGTCTGGCCGACCTGGCTCTCCTGGCAGCCGACCAGGTGCATCAAGGAAGGGTCTGGCCGACCTGGCTCTCTTGGCAGCCGACCAGGTGCATCAAGGAAGGGTCTGGCCGACCTGGCTCTCCTGGCAGCCGACCAGGTGCTTCAAGGAAGGGTCTGGCCGACCTGGATCTCCTGGCAGCCGATCTCATAGATCCCTAAGATCGAGATCGAGGTTCTGGATCCCTAAGATCGAGATCGAGGTTCTGAATCCTTGAAAGTCACGGGTGACCAATATACTAAATTAGAAATCAAGATCGAGATCGAGATTGAGGTTCTGGATCCCTAAGATCGAGATCGAGGTTCTGAATCCTTGAAAGTCACGGGTGACTGATGTGTAAAATAACTGCAAGCGCACAGTGGTTAATTGTAGCAAATACTGGTCGATCCACAGAGACTATGAATTTTCAAAACCCTAATAATTAAATCAGGCGAACTAGACAAATAGGTTTGAGATGAGTTTTAATTAACCTAATTAAACTAATTAACAAAGATTATCAAATAATATGGAAAACCTAAGAATCCGAATCCGTTAATCAATCACAAATAATATCAACTCGCCCTAAATCAATCCTCTTTTCTTCAAAAATAAGATATATCAATTAACGAGACAAGCATATACTATGAAACTTGTTATCTAACAATAACCTATCAAAACTTCAAGGAGCAAGCATAGGCTATGAAAAACAAATCCGGTAACAATAATATATCAAAATCACTTTGTTAATCGAACAATTAAGCACCAAGAAAAATTATGAGAATCAATTAATAGAAACGAGAAGAAATCAAGAGCAATTAATTTAAATTCATCTTCATCCTAGGGTAAGAAAATTAGCTAGACATATTATTTATATAAACGAACCAAATATATATTAAAAGCATGACAATGGCGAATTCAGACTTAACCTACCTTAACCAAAACAAAGTTAACAACTTATTGTAAACCTAGTACAAAACAAATAAACCTAGGATGAAACAAACATATTATTATAAAATTAACCAAAGATATAACTTCCTGGACATAAATAAACTACCGACTAAGTATTAAGAAAACCAGAGAAAGTTGCTGCGATCGGAGGTAAATAACGAAACAAAATTATCGAATTAATTAATGAAAGAAAAGTGTTTGAACAAAATAAAATCTGATTGAACCTAAAGATAATTTAATCTACTCCTACTCCTAAAATTATGAATCTAGATTGGTGTCTAAATTGATGTCTAAATACAAGAGATAAGGCCATATATATAGGGGAAAATATTGGGTTTGGCCCCTTTGATTACAATCCGATCTTGAATATAATTTCTTCAATTTCCTTTTCTTCTCGGATAAGTATTCGATTTTCCCTCCAGTTTCCTTGACTTCAAGTATTTTCCACCTCCTTTCCCTTTTTGCACCTTTTCTTGCTTGAAATTTGTTTTTATTTATTTTCCTACAAAACAAAATAAAACAATTTATTAATTAATAAAATTACGAAAACGGACATAGAATAGGTATTAAAAATATGATTAATTATGGACCTATCAAATGCCCCCATACCTATCTTTGCTCGTCCTCGAGAAAAAGTATATAATAAAATACTATCTAATATATAATACCACTTCCGTAGGTGATCACGGTTGCATTTGGCATATGCAACAAGCCCTTTAAACCCCTAGGCAGCCCTAGTGTACGAGTGAGATCTCGTGAGGGCCTATAGTGAATGTACCCACAAAATCCATCTAGCTCATGTAAAAGATTGGTCAATGCAACACCACACATACAAGTCATCTCATGCTACATCAACTTATGAAATCAAAGTGAATTTGCAATGTCTTGGTGTGTAAGGTGCAAGTATTCACATAGTCTACTCAAAGAAATATGCAGCGGTCATTAGAAGTCCACGTCAAGTGTAAAAATAAGTTGGTAACCATGCTAAGCCCACAAGAGTACACCTTAAAGTCAAAACTTGGGATCTCATATGCACAAAACAAGCAATAACTCACCTTTCACTTACAAAAGAATATTCACTCAAGAACAAGGGTAAGTGTATCACTCAATTCCAACAAAATCATAAGCATGCTTGACATTTGGTATCAATCTAACTTTAACACAACATACATTAATGATGATAATCAAAAGGTCTTTTATTTGGGTTGTAACGGGGCTAAGGACAAGGTATGTCAAGTAAGGCCAAATAAGGTGAAGTGTCAAAAGCTAGTAAGAACCATAATAAATCATACACAACAACATACATCCTCCCCATACATGGATTTCTAATTTTCTTCCAACAAACTGCTTGACTAGTCGAATGAAGAAGGATCTCAAAAACACAGAAACATAATTATGCTCTCATATGATTTTTTTTTCAATTTTTTTTTCCTCTTTTTTTTTCTTTTTTTCTTTTTTTTTTCTGGAGAGCTAAGATAGATAATATAAATATATAAGAAACCATAATCCTTCTTCAAGAATTTATTGAATAACGACTGACAAGTAAGCAACAAAACCCAATATTTCCCAAAAAGTAATGAACAAAAGTAAACCCCATCTCACACACCTTATTACTCCCTCAACTTACTACTAGCCTTTGACAATTGGGATCAAGTTTACGTAAGGCTGTACAACAAAAAGGTCTAGGCAAGTAATGTGGTGTGTCACCGAAAAAATATGATTAAGCTCAAAGGGGTAACTAATTGATCATATATAAAGGGTGTGGTAATTTGGATAATAATTGGTTATTCCTAAATGCCTTTATCATCTTATCATCAAATAATGTCATGCATTTCAAGAAAGGTCTCAAACAAGTGCTAGCAATGCAAACAACATGTGGACACTCAAGCAAACGAATATAAAATGCATAAAATATGCATATAGGCTCAAAATCTCACTTGGTGGCAAAACATAATCAATCCCAAGAAAAAGTCTCTTTAATGCACCTACTTGTACTCAAAGCATGGAAACCAAATCTTCTTGCACATATTCATGTCCTTTTAATTACTTACAACATTCAATAAGTCTACTAGTTTCAACTCGCTAGTGTATATGTGTGCAAAAGAACTTAGCAAATCACTTCTCAATCAAAAGCATCAGAAACACAAGAGTACTATAGCATGTAAGGGTGCATCAAGCCAACTTATAACAAGTAATCATTTCACAAGGCTAGAATTATTTTTGTATTTTTTCATTTTTCAATTTTTTTTTTTTGGGTTTTTTTTTAAATAATACTACTAAATCCCTCCCCCATACCTAAATCATGCATTGTCCTCAATGTATGCAAATGAGAGAAAAAAAATGACAAAGTAAAAGGACGAGAATACCTGATAAGGGCATGAGGAGATACATTATTACCTATAACACTCACACACACATAAAACACAGACACATATAAAAGAAACACTTACACACACTCCCCCATACCTAAACTTGACTATATGGGAGATACATTACGAAACAGATATACTAACCAATACCAGATCGAGGAAAAACAACACACGTAACACAATCAACACACATGTGAAACACACCCACAAAGACTTCATTATCCACTAGAGAAATATGATCATATACCAGAATAAAACTCATACCACTAACATCATTCATAAACCAATTAGACGCTTCTTTATGTTGTTTAAGCAGATTGATCACTTGAAATTCTTGGTTATGAACTAAGTCACTAGAAAGAACATGATGAGTTTCATTATCAACTATCAAAGACTGATCAAGAATGGAAAAAGATGGATTATGAACGAAAGTGGGTGGCTCACCAACGGAAGTTTTAACAACAGACCTAGGATCAAAAGAAATATCCTCAAGTTGGGTTTCATGCTTAGAACAAATGGCATTCAATTCATCTAACATCTCATCAGAAGAAAAATTTCTATACAACTCATGAAGTTCTTTATTACTCTCATACTCTAACATAACATCTTCCTCAAGAAAAGACTCAATTGTACTATCCTCAATATTTGACCATGAAACAACCTCATCTATCAAATTAACTTCTACAGGTTGTTCAAAAAGCTCATTAGGTTGATTTCCTACATTGAAGACATTAAGATCTATCGTCATGTTACCAAAAGTGAGTTTCATCGAACCATTCCTACAGTTAATCAAAGCATTAGAGGTAGCAAGAAAAGGCCTTCCTAAAATGATAGGAATTTGATTTTTGAGATTTTTGACTGGTTCGGTTTCTAGAACAACAAAATCAACGGGGAATACAAAATCACCAACCTTAATCAACACATCTTCCACTATACCTTTTGGAGTTTTAACAGAACGATCAGCTAACTGAAGAGTGACACTAGTCTTCTTAAGTTCACCTAAACCCAAGGCTTGATAGACAGATAATGGAAGAAGATTCACACTAGCTCCTAGATCGAGTAAAGCTTTATCAATGAAAGTATCACCTATGACACAAGAGATGGTAGGACAACCAGGATCCTTATACTTCACAGGGATTTGATTTGACAAGATAGAACTAACATGAGATGTTAGGAAAGCTTTCTTAGGAACATGAGTGGTTCTTTTATGAGTACACAAATCTTTTAGACACTTGGCATAAGAGGGAACTTGTTGAATCGCATCTAAAAGAGGAATGTTAATCTTGACTTGCTTAAAGACTTCCAAAATCTTATCTAACTGATCAGATTGTTTGTTTGAAGTAAGTCTTTGAGGAAACGGGGCTTTCGACTTAAAGACTTTTTCATTAGACACATCAGAGTGGGGTTTCGAAGGTGGTTCATCGGATGGTGATGACTCATCAGCTTTATCTACTTCAGAACTCTCGGGATTTGAAGATTGTTTAAGACTAGGATTCAAGAGCAAAGGATTTGGGTCAGATGTTAGCTTATCTTCTTCTTGAGTATTGACACCAGCATGATTGTTGAATTGATTACCAGACCTTAGAGAGATAACAGAATTCACGTTTTCATGAGACTTTTGATTTTGCTGAAATTTAGGATTTGTCTCGGGTTGACTAGGAAATCTATTTTTCTCTCTCTCACTGATCGTGTTTGCCAATTGACTGACTTGGACCTCTAGCTTAGATATAGCTTGAGTGTTGGAATTTAGTAACTGCCTATCTTGGGTCATAGCTTGCATGAAAGATTGTTGAGATTTGAGTAATGCCTCCATACTCTTTTCAATAGAATTCAATTTCTTATCAGATTCACTAAAACCAGGAGGATTCATGGGGATTGAGTTTGGATAATGACCAAGATTTTGAGGTGGATATGAATTAGGATTTTGAGTTGGGTATGGACCAGGATTGGGCTTTTGAAAAGCAGGTTGAGGATTCTGATTGTACTTATTGTATTGACCTTGGTTCCATGAGAAATTTGGGTGACTCTTCCAACCAGGATTATATGTGGGTGCATAAGGATCATTCCTAACTCTAGGTTGAAACATGGCATTGACTTGTTCAATTTCAGGGCAATTCTCTACAACATGATTAGGAGAACTGCAGTTTGCACAGAGAGACATTTGAGATGACACATTGTTGGTTTCTAAGGCTTCTAGACGTCTAGTGAGTGTAGCTAACTTAGCTTCGGTTGCAATAGAATTACCAACTGCGTGTAAGCCCTTAGATGAGTTAGATTTTTCAGCTTCCTGATTAGGTTCCCTAGTTGACTCCCACAACATTGTTCTTTCAGCTAACTCCTCAAAAAATTGCCAAGCTTCATCTTCATCTTTGTCCATAAACTTACCATTACACATAGACTCTAACAAAGCAGTGGTTTGGCTATCTAAGGCTTCATAAAGAATTTTACAAAGTCTCCATTTTTCTATACCATGTTGAGGACACTTAGACAACAACTTTTTAAATCTATCAAAATATTTCCAAAAAGACTCATTCCGATTTTGTTGAAATTGGTTGATTTCATTCCTAAGTCTGTTTGCCTTATGGTTTGGAAAATATTTTTTAAGAAAGATAGCAACAAATCCCTCCCATGTGGAAATAGAATTAACGGGTAGACTGTACAACCACTTTTTAGCATCTTCTTTCAAAGCAAAATTAATAAGCCTGAGCCTAATGGAATCCTCACTCAATTGTTGAAGTTTTTGTAATGCACACACTTCCTCAAACTCTCGAATGAAAAGATATGGATCCTCTCCCTCTACCCCAGCAAACCTAGGTAACATGCTAATGTTATGATGTTTGATTTCAAAGTTATTCGCGGTTACTGCGGGTAAGACTATGCATGAGGGTTGAGCGGTACGAGCGGGGTAACAACGGTCTTTAAGTGAAACAGCCATGACTATAGGTTGAACTTCTAATTCTTTTGACTCAATTCTAGTGGGTGAAGAGAACTCAAGTTGCCTTACTACTTTAGGAGATGACAGATTGGTTTGTCTTACTAATCTAGATGTAGTGTCTCGAACCCAAGCACTTTGCATACAAGAGAAGTAAACAATTAAGCACGTAGCAGACAAGAGCTATAAGTAAACACCAAAAAAAATTGAAAAATCAAAAAGAAAAAAAATCTATATTATCCTAAGAAAAGTCTAGACCTTGCTCCTAACAATAAGATCTACTAAAAGTCACAACTCAAAAAGCACTCGTCCTGACTGGCCAGGCAGGTGCAAGCATTGCCAAGAGGCTAAACACCTTTCTAGACACCAATCCAAATTAGCCAGGTAAGCGTCACGCTTGCCTAGACACCAAACGAAAGAATACTTAGTGATTTGTTCCTCCTAGATTCTCTTCCTAATTGAGCGTGAGATCCTAGGGGCTAACGTCTACTTAGTTTTATTAAGGAAAGGGGAATGCAAGATGAAGGAATTAGTGATTTGTGGGCCAAGGAAAGGGTGATGAAATCCCCCACCTTATCTTGTAATTGGGTGGCACCCTTAAGATTGATTGAATGATGCAACACACAAAGAACAAGAAAATAAACACTTATGGATGCACTACACTACGTGTTCTATTCTAAATTGTACGTACCTCTTTCCTCCAGCAATCACCACAGTTATATAAGATGGAAAGCAATAAATACAATAAAGAAATCTAGATGATGTGATCCTATGTGAGAGAATGAATGATGCATCAAATTGGTTTTTAACAAACAATTAACTAACTAATATTTTTGGGTTTTTTTTGAATATTTAATTTTTTTTTGTGTTTTTTCAATAATGAGAAAGAAAGAAAAATAGAGAGAGGTGATACGGAATACCGAAAAGCGCTTCTAAAAATTTCAAAAGAGACAGCGAGGCCTTCTAGCGATCTTCTTGTCCAAGCTTTTCTCCGCTTCACAATTCCCTAAAAAAAAACAAACAAAAGAAAACATGAAACTAATCCGAAGAATTAATATCAAGGAGTGAAAATTACCAATAGTCCCCGGCAGCGGCGCCAAAAACTTGATGTGTAAAATAACTGCAAGCGCAGAGTGGTTAATTGTAGCAAATACAGGTCGATCCACAGAGACTATGAATTTTCAAAACCCTAATAATTAAATCAGGCGAACTAGACAAATAGGTTTGAGATGAGTTTTAATTAACCTAATTAAACTAATTAACAAAGATTATCAAATAATATGGAAAACCTAAGAATCCGAATCCGTTAATCAATCACAAATAATATCAACTCGCCCTAAATCAATCCTCTTTTCTTCAAAAATAAGATATATCAATTAACGAGACAAGCATATACTATGAAACTTGTTATCTAACAATAACCTATCAAAACTTCAAGGAGCAAGCATAGGCTATGAAAAACAAATCCGGTAACAATAATATATCAAAATCACTTTGTTAATCGAACAATTAAGCACCAAGAAAAATTATTAGAATCAATTAATAGAAACGAGAAGAAATCAAGAGCAATTAATTTAACTTCATCTTCATCCTAGGGTAAGAAAATTAGCTAGACATATTATTTATATAAACGAACCAAATATATATTAAAAGCATGACAATGGCGAATTCAGACTTAACCTACCTTAACCAAAACAAAGTTAACAACTTATTGTAAACCTAGTACAAAACAAATAAACCTAGGATGAAACAAACATATTATTATAAAATTAACCAAAGATATAACTTCCTGGACATAAATAAACTACCGACTAAGTATTAAGAAAACCAGAGAAAGTTGCTGCGATCGGAGGTAAATAACGAAACAAAATTATCGAATTAATTAATGAAAGAAAAGTGTTTGAACAAAATAAAATCTGATTGAACCTAAAGATAATTTAATCTACTCCTACTCCTAAAATTATGAATCTAGATTGGTGTCTAAATTGATGTCTAAATACAAGAGATAAGGCCATATATATAGGGGAAAATATTGGGTTTGGCCCCTTTGATTACAATCCGATCTTGAATATAATTTCTTCAATTTCCTTTTCTTCTCGGATAAGTATTCGATTTTCCCTCCAGTTTCCTTGACTTCAAGTATTTTCCACCTCCTTTCCCTTTTTGCACCTTTTCCTGCTTGAAATTTGTTTTTATTTATTTTCCTACAAAACAAAATAAAACAATTTATTAATTAATAAAATTACGAAAACGGACATAGAATAGGTATTAAAAATATGATTAATTATGGACCTATCAGTGACCAATATACTAAATTAGAAATCAAGATCGAGATCGAGATTGAGGTTCTGGATCCCTAAGATCGAGATCGAGGTTCTGAATCCTTGAAAGTCACGGGTGACCAATATACTAAATTAGAAATCAAGATCGAGATCGAGATTGAGGTTCTGTATCCCTAAGATCGAGATCGAGGTTCTGAATCCTTGAAAGTCACGGGTGACCAATATACTAAATTAGAAATCAAGATCGAGATCGAGATTGAGGTTCTGGATCCCTAAGATCGAGATCGAGGTTCTGAATCCTTGAAAGTCACGGGTGACCAATATACTAAATTAGAAATCAAGATCGAGATCGAGATTGAGGTTCTGGATCCCTAAGATCGAGATCGAGGTTCTGAATCCTTGAAAGTCACGGGTGACCAATATACTAAATCAAAGATCAAAATCGAGATCGAGATCGAGGTTTTGGATCCTTGAAAGTCATAGGTGACCAAAACACTTCCAAACAACTTGAGGCACCTGTCGGGCGATCAAGAAGCACCCGGCAGGCAACCAGAAGCACCCGGCAGGCAACCAGGATCTCCTGGCAGCCGACCAGGTGCATCAAGGAAGGGTCAGCCGACCAGGATCTCCTGGCAGCCGACCAGAATCTCCCGGCATGCAACCAGGATCTCCTGGCAGCCGACCAGGTGCATCAGGGAAGGGTCAGCCGACCAGGATCTCCTGGCAGCCGACCAGGATCTCCTGGCAGCCGACCAGGAGCATCTGGCAGCTGACCGGGAGCCACAAAGAGGCTCAATCTGACTTCCCAATACTCATTTTGGCACCCCCTATCGTTTGATTGAATCGTTTCATGGTTTTGCTGAAGGTTTCTCACTTTCCGTGACAAACATCGACCTTCGAATTAGCACCGTTTAGTGCTGTTTTATGCCATTTAACGTCGTTTACTCAGACATTGAAACGTCGTTTAAGCATCGTGTGACATCATTAATGTCAACATGGATTTCCCGTCAACATGTCAGACGATCGAGAAGCATATGTCAGACGATCGAGAAGCACATGTCAGACGATCGAGAAGCACGTGTCAGACGATCGAGAAGCACCCGGCAGGCAACCAGGATCTCCTGGCAGCCGACCAGGTGCATCAAGGAAGGGTCAGCCGACCAGGATCTCCTGGCAGCCGACCAGGATCTCCTGGCAGCCGACCAGGAGCACCTGGCAGCTGACCGGGACCCTTGTCGGCTGACTCGCTGCCCGAAAGAGGTTAAAATTGTCCCGAATCTCCTCCGTTTAGTGTCGTTTAGTGCCGTTTAGCGCCGTTTAGTGCCGTTAGTGCCGATAACACCGATAGAAGTCACGAATGACCAAACTGACGACCTAAGATCAAGATCGAGCTTCTGGATCCCTAGGATCGAGATCGAGGTTCTGGATCCTTGAAAGTCACGGGTGACCAAGATACTAAATTAGAGATCAAGATCGAGCTTTTGGATCCCTAGGATCGAGATCGAGGTTCAGGATCCTTGAAAGTCATGGGTGACCAAGATACTAAATTAGAGATCAAGATCGAGCTTCTGGATCCCTAGGATCGAGATCGAGGTTCTTGATCCTTAATTTCCATGAATAGGTTTTCAGGTCCGGGTTTCTTCGCCAACCACGAAGCAGCCGACCTCACAATGTTTGGGCCATATCTTGAGCTCCGGGTATCAGATTTGGACGATCTTACAGTCCAGGCGAAGGTCTTGGAGTTTTCTACAACCTTGGAAGGTCCCTAGCCGACTAGGATCTCCTGGCAGCCGACCAGGTGCCACAGAGAGGGTCTGGCCGACCAGGATCTCTCTTGTCAGCCGACCTCACGGTGTTTGGGCCATATCTTGAGCTCCGGGTATCAGATTTGGGCGATCTTATAGTCCACGCGAAGGTCTTGGAGTTTTCTACAACCTTGGAAGGTCCTTAGCTGACTAGGATCTCCTGGCAGCCGACCTGGTGCCACAGAGAGGGTCTGGCCGACCAGGATCTCTCTTGTCTGCCGACCTCACGGTGTTTGGGCCGTATCTTGAGCTCCGGGTATCAGATTTGGGCGATCTTACAGCCCACGCGAAGGTCACAGAGTTTTCTACAACCTTGGAAGGTTCCATCCGACAAGGAACACCCCCTGGCCGACCAGGATCTCTTGGCAGCCGACCAGGATCTCCTGGCAGCCGACCAGGATCTCCTGGCAGCCGACCAGGAGCACCTGACAGCTGGCCAGGACCCTTGTCGATGACTCGCTGCCCGGAAGAGGTTACAATTTTCCCGAATCTCCGCCGTTAAACGCCGATTAAGTGTCGATTAGCACCGTTAGTGCCGATAGCACCGTTAGTGCCGATAAGCACCGATTAAGTACCGATTAGCACCGTTAGTGCCGTTAGCACCGTTAGTGCCGATAAGCACCGATTAAGTGTCGATTAGCACCGTTAGTGCCAATAGCACCGTTAGTGCCAATAAGCACCGATTAAGTACCGATTAGCACCGTTAGTGCCGTTAGCACCGTTAGTGCCGATAAGCACCGATTAAGTGCCGATTAGCACCGTTAGTGCCGATAGCACCGTTAGTGCCGATAAGTACCGATTAAATATCAATTAGCACCGTTAGTGCCGATAGCACCGTAAGTACCGATAAGCACCGTTAGTGCTGATAGCACCGTTAGTGCCGATAAGCACCGATTAAGTACCGATTAGCACCGTTAGTGCCGTTAGCACCGTTAGTGCCGATAAGCACCGATTAAGTGCCGATTAGCACCGTTAGTGCCGATAGCACCGTTAGTGCCGATAAGTACCGATTAAGTATCAATTAGCACCGTTAGTGCCGATAGCACCGTAAGTACCGATAAGCACCGTTAGTGCCGATAGCACCGTTAGTGCCGATAAGCACCGAATAAGTACCGATAAGCACCATTAGTGCTGATAGCACCAGTAATATCGTTAGCACCGACAGTGTCTTCTAGCACCGTTCAGTGTCGTTTAATGCCGGTTGGCATCAATTAAACGTTGTTTAAGTGTCATTTAAGGCTAGTTAGTACCGTTTAGTGCCGTTTTATGCCGTTCAACGTCGTTTAAACATTGTTTAAATGTCGTTAAGGCTGATTAGTGCCGATTAGCATCGAATTAACATTGTCGTAAACGCGTCGGTCGCTCCACGCTTTACATAAAGACAATACTCGTGAAACACTAGTGTATAAAGATGAACCCTGACCCGAGTCTTGGAAAGGACCGTTAAAACTTCAAGGAAAACCTGATCAGTTTTCCTAGAAGTTGGGGGGCAAATGATATGGGCAAAAAATAAGCCCTAAAGACACATTTAATGTGGCATTAATTAGGCCAAGAATGGTCCAAACGTGGGGCCCACCAGGTGGGCCCAAAACCCCAATTGTAATATTAATTTCGTAATTAATATTGGGGGTAATAAACAGCTCAGCAATAAGAGTTGGATAAGGATATTTATCCCACCAGACTTAGCCACCAAGGCATCCAATTCAATATGGAAACTGATTTCTACAAGGAATAGATCTAGAACCTTCCCCAAAAGACTTGTCTACCAAGTCTCCTATTTCTACCATAATTCTAAGGCTTCTCAGCCTATATAAGGACCTGCTCCTTCACCCTCAGAATGACGTTTTTTGGGCAGAGCTCAATACGTCATTTACGTTTTGGACACAGCTCCATACGTTACCCACCACGTTTTGGCTTAATCCTCGAATAAGGACATAGAAGCCACTGCGTCCTAGGTGAGCTCTCGCCGCCATAGCCTCGAGGGCACCATCACCTAGAACTACGTTGGCTTGATTCTCAATACGAGATACGTAGGCACTCTGTGAGGACCGATTACAGTCTCGAACGCAGAAACAACCATTAAAGCGCGAAGCTCAACCACCCTAGCAATAATTACAAATCGTAACCGAGTTTTAGATCCACAACAACATTTAATATTACATATTATTTGGTTTGGTAATATTAGAAGATTAGAATTTTTTTTATTTAACAGAATGAATTTATAATGTTTTGACATAACTATTATACTAAATTTTTATGTAAAAATCGTTATTGATTATTTATTGGGCATGGATTGATAATTTATTAATTATTTAAAAACATGTGTTAATATTAAGTTTATATATGTTTTGTTTTTCCGATGTACATATACTATATTAACTTGCATATGTATATTATTTACTTAAGTCTGACAGCTCACCGAACATTTTGTATAAATTGTTTATAAGATAATAACGTATTTATTTACCTTATCTTATATAAATTGATGAAGTTATTAATTACTTTTGTTTGAATTGATCAATGAAAATTTAGGATTTATTTGTCAATATTTCTGGATTGTTCAAAAGCTCTATTAAGGTAAGTTAACTTTTTGCACTGTTTTTTTTTTATTTTTAAATTATGGATCAAGCATGTGTTTTAGATATAAAAATTCCTAGTGAGCTCTGACTTTATGAAACCGTTAGTAATTGCTTATAGTTCCGAAACTAGCCTATGATACCTTACTAGGGGTGCCATTTATGATTCCTCGGGAGTGCACACTTTATGATAACTTAGTAAGGAGCGCATTATTGACAAACTATGAACCTATGATACCATGTCACCGGCTATTCCTGGCTCTATTAAAAATTTGATACTTGATCCACTTGTTGTCGAATTTTTATCTTACTGGGCTCATATAGCTCTTTACTTACAAATTTTCAGGTGTTTAGCTTTTTGGAAACTGGGAGAAAAAGGACTTTATATGAGCAAGTATTTCGGAATAATGATTTAGTGATCATGTTTTGCTTTTGGAGTTCTGTTTCTTTTTATTTGGATTTGTATTAGTCTATTTATTCTTGCCCCGTTTGAATGTTACATTTGGATATTATGTTCGATATTTTATGACATTCGAGACTTGTTTTTACTTTTTAATCTACAATTATTAGTGTAAAATGTCGGGTTGTCACAGTTGGTATTCGAGCCAGGTTAGCTTCCTGTAGACTACCTTTTAAGCATGACCTGTAAGGTGAGGGTTTTAAAAAAAAATTAATATTTTTTTGTGGCACTTGTAGATGGCAGGTAATGATGATGTTTGGGGTATGGGAGGTGAGTTTGTGGAAGAGTTTGAGGATGATGATCCCGAGATGGAGGAGGTTTAGGAGCAAGTGCAAGAGCCAGAGGTAACAGTCCCTACTACCATGAACGTCTCGGAGTCGGCACCGATATCCGATGATGATAGTGGTTCTGTTACTGGAGTGGTGGTACCTACGGGAGGGATCCTTGGGGAGTTGTTAGTGATGGATAACGACACTGTTTTTAGGCTTGAGGAGCAAGTGGGTGAGCTATAAATAGAAAATGGAAAGTTAATGTCACAACAAAACGCTTTGGTAAAGAAGTTGAGGGATGAGAAGAAGAAGACCAAACGTTCCCAGGAAATTTATAAAAAGAAGATAGAAGATATTGTTGAGTTCACCGATTCCTATGATCCTAAGACTTTAGAGAAATGGTGTACTGTATCAAGAGTGAAGGAGATGAGTAATTTCATATCTGACATAAGGCGCTAAATGAAAATTACTAAGCGTCAAATTGAGGATGTCTATAAGAAAGAATGAGCCTATGTCTAGATTTTTGTTTTCTACTTTGATATTTGTATTCATATTTGAATATTAGTATTCCTTTTGAAACTTTAATGAATGAAATTTGAGCATTGATTTTAATTTAGTTGTACATATTTTCTAGCATATTTTGTCATTTGTATTAGTATTAAGTTTTAAATATATTATGTAGGAAATATGCCTCGAAGAACTAGCAACGATGATGGTACAAACATTTTGAATCAGTTGGCTCAAACACTTGCAACGTTGGTGGGAAATCAGCAAAATGGTCAGAGAAGCGTCATGGCAAAGTTCAAGAGGTTGAGTCCTCCAATATTTGAAGGATCTACAAATCCTTCAGAAGTTGATAAATGGTTGCAGGAGATGGAAAAGATTTTTGAATTGTTAGGAAGCAATGATGAGCAGAAGGTTAATTTGGCAAGCTATCAACTTCAAGGAAGTGCTTATGATTGGTGGCTAATGGAGAAGAGGAGAATGGAAGGCAATGAAGAAGCGGCTGCTCAACCGTACACATGGAACACTTTTAAGGACTCATTTAAGGATAAGTACTTTCCCAGGACAATAAGAGCTAAGTTGGAGCGAGATTTCATTAGGTTTGAACAAGGAAAAAAACAAACTGTTGCTGAATATGAAGCTGAATTCGCCCGATTAGCTAAGTATGCACCAACTTTTGTTGCGGACGAGATTAGTAGGGCACGTATGTTTGAGGAAGGGTTACGGAGTGAGATTAAGAGGCATGTGGCCGCATTTGAACTAGATAGCTACAAGATGGTTTTGAACAAGGCATTCGTAGTTGAGAGGGGACTTGTTGGAGAGGAAGGAAAGAAAGACTCTGAGGCTAGGAAAAGGAATGAGTCTGCAAGTGGATTTAATGACAATGGACCATCGAAAAAGATCAATAATCGAGGAAATAGTGGAAATTCTTATCGAGGCGATTCATGAAATAGGGTTTCATGCTCAAGGTGTGGAAGAAATCATTTGGATAACGACTGTCGCTGGAACACGGGTGCTTGTTTCAATTGTGGAGAGATGGGACATAAGGTTTCCGAATGTCAAAAACGCGACTGTAGCAAAGACAATGCAACTAAGGGTACTTTGGCATCTCTTCTCGGACCAAGCTACGGACGGGTATATCAACACCAACCTAAGGAAGATTAAGGTATGCAATCAATTTTTCTAAATGTTGTGTGTTGCACCTTGTGTATATGTTTTTGTGAAATTTGGGGACCAAATTTTTTTTAGGAGGGTAGAATGTGAAACCCTGCATTTTTATATTAAAAATGTATGTGAAGTGATTTTAATTATTTAAGTTATATAAATAAAATGATTGCTTATATAAATGGTTTGTAAATAAAATAGTTACTTTATAATGTGTATTTTTAGTAGCCTTAGCTAATTAACAAGAGTAATTCTTTTTTAAAAAATAGTTGAGTAGATGAGGTGCATCAGTTTAAAAAGATTACATGGGTTTTAGTTTTAAAAAAATGGGTGTAGTGTAGGCATTAAATCAGGGGAGTTAAACACTAAGTTACATTCATTTATTCTTTGTATAGCTTTTCCCAATAAAGTACTTTCCTTCTATCTCATCTTTTACATGTTTCATTCTTTTTACATGTCTCTCTCATTATTTTGTAACTCTTTTATATGCTTAAATGATTCTTTTTTTAATTAATACATCATCATCTATATCTTGTTTTCATTTATTCTTCTTTAGTGACTAAATTTTAAATATTGTGATTATTTTGTTACAAACATTTTAAGATGTTTTATATATGGTTATGCAAGTTTACATACTATTATTTTAAAGAGATTTTATGTTAATTATTTTCGCAATGGTTTTATAAGTAAATATTAGTATTGTTTTTTCACAGCAAGTTCAAGTACATGTATATGTAAATCTTTATTTATGCAAATCTTTATATATGTTAATTATAGAATGTTATAATATGTGAATTTATTACTTCTTTTTATAGAAAGGAAATGAGAGAGTGTTTTGATTTCATTGTGCTAAGTACATGTATTTTTTTTAACTCAATAATCCCTTGTTTTAATTTTTGTTTTCAATAATTATATATATATATATATATATATATATATAATTATGTCATATCTGTTAGAATCAAGATATTAGATTTAATGTCATGTTTTGATATTATTAATGTGCTTATATGTATGTACAGGTGTGTGTTTTACATGTCTCAAGACATTGATTAAATTAGTAAAATATGAACTTAGTCACAACTACATGTACGTAGTGTTATGGTATGTCTTTATTTATAATTATATAACATGTGTTCACTTACTTATTATTTTATAATTATTATTATTACATTTAATATTACATATTATTTGGTTTGGTAATATTAGAAGATTAGAAATTTTGTTTTATTTAACAGAATGAATTTATAATGTTTTGACATAACTATTATACTAAATTTTTATGTAAAAATCGTTATTGATTATTTATTGGGTATGGATTGATAATTTATTAATTAATTATTTGTTATTTAAAAACATGTGTTAATATTAAGTTTATATATGTTTTGTTTTTCCGATGTACATATACTATATTAACTTGCATATGTATATTATTTACTTAAGTCTGACAGCTCACCGAACATTTTGTATAAATTGTTTATAAGATAATAACGTATTTATTTATCTTATCTTATATAAATTGTTGAAGTTATTAATTACTTTTGTTTGATTTGATCAATGAAAATTTAGGATTTATTTGTCAATATTTCTGGATTGTTCAAAAGCTCTATTAAGGTAAGTTAACTTTTTGCACTGTTTTTTTTTATTTTTAAATTATGGATCAAGCATGTGGTTTAGATATAAAAATTCCCAGTGAGCTCTGACTTTATGAAACCGTTAGTAATTGCTTATAGTTCCGAAACTAGCCTATGATACCTTACTAGGGGTGCCATTTATGATTCCTCGGGAGTGCACACTTTATGATACCTTAGTAAGGAGTGCATTATTGACAAACTATGAACCTATGATAACATGTCACCGGCTATTCGTGGCTCTATGAAAAATTTGATACTTGATCCACTTGTTGTCGAATTGTTATCTTGCTGGGCTCATATAGCTCTTTACTTACAAAATTTCAGGTCCTTAGCTTTTTGGAAACTGGGAGAAAAAGGACTTTATATGAGCAAGTATTTCGGAATAATGTTTTAGTGATCATGTTTTGCTTTTGGAGTTCTATTTCTTTTTATTTGGATTTGTATTAGTCTATTTATTCTTGCACCGTTTGAATGTTACATTTGGATATTATGTTCGATATTTTATGACATTCGAGACTTGTTTTTACTTTTTAATCTACAATTATTAGTGTAAAATGTCGGGTTGTCACAGTTGGTATTCGAGCCAGGTTAGCTTCCTGTAGACTGCCTTTTAGGCGTGACCTGTAAGGTGAGGGTTTTAAAAAAAATTAATATTTTGTTGTGGCACTTGTAGATGGCAGGTAATGATAATGTTTGGGGTATGGGAGGTGAGTTTGTGGAGGAGTTTGAGGGAACGCCCTACACTTGAGAGCGTCACTAGCATGTTACAATAGCATTGCATTCGAAAATGTCCTTATGTCGTTTGCGGGGTCTCCCGTTCCATCATATACCTTTATAGTAGGCATTTTAAACTTTCTGGAGACGTGCATATTCATCACCTTCTCGGTGAATGGGGGTATGGGATCATCGAGATCTTCAAGTTGCATCAAATCTTGAGGATCACCCATGGGGACTTCTGCCCTTGTAGTTCCACCCTTTGGGGCCTCAGCCCTTCTCTTCCTCTTTGAAGGCCTTTCCAAATCAACAAAGGGAATCTCTCCTATTTTTGGGGAAGGTCGATTCTAGTACCGATTTTGGCTTTGTTGCTCTCTTGCTATGTATTCCTTCAGCTTTTGAATCTCTTCCTTATGGGACTTGATTCTTTCCATGGTTGTCATCAATTGTCCATCACGGATCCTTCGAGTCCTCCTTCTATGGTCCTTGCTTGGACGTCGCCTCCTCGGGGCTTGATCTCGATCATCGTCCTCGGATGAATAATCATCAGTATAAGGACTAGAATAGTCATAATATCCATGATCAGGGCCCAAGCCTCTAATATAAGGAGGGTGATATGACTCATGTATCTGCAGGGCATGATCGCTCGGCCCAACACCTCAAGTATTCGAATGGTACTTAGGTAAGCTGTATGTCGGATTCGTGCTTGCGGGGAGATCTGCGATAAAGATCTTTGCTCTAGGAGGTAGTGGATGATTGACAAGAGGAGAGATGACCACCATCTAAAGAGGGTTGGTCTCCTGGTTTGGATGGACAACCACGGGTAAAGTTCTCTCAGCACGGGGAGTCATCCCTGTGGGTTGAGAAACTTGAGTTTGAGTGATTGCCCCTATTGATGGGGGGTACATACGCTTGTTCAGTAATGACAGGTGGAGCAGAGGTGATGACGGGTGGAATAGAGGTGACAGGGGCGGCCTCAGTTGAGGATGGTGTTGTTCATCGTGTGTTAACCGTGGTTGATGTTGTCGTCCCACAGACGGCGCCAATTATTGTGGAAAAAAAACTAGGGTCTGCACGTATTTGACGCTAGGGTTGGTGAGCTTCGAGCTTTAATGGTTGTTCTTGCGTTTTGAGATTGAGCGGTCTCACAAAATGCCTACGTATCTCAGAGTTAAGAATCAAGCCAATACGTAGTTGTGAGAATGAGGTGTCAGACCCTTATATAGGCGTGGGGAGCCTAAGATTTAGAGTAGGGTTAGGAGGCTTGATAGACAAGTTGAAGAAGGTTCTAGACTCCTGCCTTGTAGGAGTCTGTTTCCATGTTGAATTAGGTGCCTTGCAGGCTACTTCTTGTAGGAGTAATATCCTTGTTTGGCTTTTATTGCTGAGTTGTTAATCACCCTCAATATTAATTATGAAATGAATATTAAATTAGGATTTTTGGCCCCTTTAATGGGCTTCATATTTGGACCAAACTAGGTTTATTTAATGTATCATTAAATGTGTCCCTAGGGCTTACTTTTAGTCCCTATCATACTTGAATAAAAATAATTAAGTAATAATTAAGAAAATTAAGTACAAAAACCAGATATAGCGAACCATGAACCAAACATTTAATGTTTCATTTTTTTAATTATATAATATAAATTTATAGGAGTTTATTTAAAATTTACACAAAAGGATCTTTAATGTGAAATAATTTTTAAATTTAAATGCAAATGTTAATGTATTTAGCTAAATTATGTTACCCCATACTAGTTAGGGTAATGGCCCAAAATGTCCATCTCCAATTTTCATGGCCTTGCCTACCATATTCCATAAATTCAGCCCAAAATACCTCATAAATACGACGTTTCATGCTATTCAATAAGTGATACGCATTTTCGTCTTCCAGCCCCTAATGGGGCACTTCATGTACAGTACAACACACCCTGTTCAGAAATAATGGTGTTTTTGAGGTGAAATTTTTTGAAAATTGGTTAGGGCATAGAGGGGATAATGGAGGGTCTTTTTCGGAAACGGCCATTTTGGTAATAATCTCTACTAGTTACACCTAAATGGTCTAAATGGATTGTTTTACATTTTCTTATTTTAACAACAAAATGAAATTTAATTAATACATAAAAAAATTATCAAAATAGAAAGATAGGCTTAGTTATCCATACTAAAAAGTAAAATAATCTAAAACATTATACATGTTTTAACCGTATAAGTAAAGGATAAATTTAATTTAGGCAGTAAGTAGTGAGTACAGATTATTTATTGTATTTTTTTTAATTTATATGTTAACTCTAAATTATCTCTTAATAGCACTAGCACTTAAGTTTCAATCTAAGTGAAATTATTCATTAAAATTTAATTCTTAACTTATTAAAGGAAATTTAAAATTCAACTCTATTATGGAGACACTCAAACATTAAATTAGTAGACAATCGAGTAAAACTTAAGAAATTTTAGTTTTTATTAATATATAATATTCTATTGAAAATTAACTTGATTATACACTTATTACAACCCTAACAATTAATGAATAAAATTTAATATTTCATATTTCTCAATTTACAAACAAAACAAGATGTGAATAACATAATCTCTTAAAATACTATACTCGTTATAACTTATAAATTATAGTATATTCATTAAAAAGAATTTGAATTTAAATTGGAGAAATGACCCTCTTTATCACAATTTGGAAGTAAAATGCCCTAATTATCACAAACTGAAAAAATGGCCCTTTTTATCACAAAGAAACGCAATGGCGTGTGACATTTCTGATTTTGGGGTATTAACGTAACTTAATGTTGTGTTTTCTATTTTTATTTTATTATTTTTTTTAGACACGCATGTTTGAAATGCGTTTATGCTGTTAGGCCCCGCAGGGGCAAACCTTGAAAACGCAATATTCATTTGCGTTTCTTTAAAAACGCAACATCAAGTTGCGTTACTAATTTTTTTTTTAAAATTCACGATTTAAAAAATAAAAGGGGCAAAAACGCCACACGCCATTGCGTGTTTAAGAAACCCAACATTAAGTTGCGTTTTTCTGTGATATAAACGGCCATTTTGGTGGGTTGTGAGATTTAGGACCTTTTGACTCCAAATTGTGATAGGAAGGGCCAACACCCTTTAAATTGTATATAGGTACTCTGCATTCTATCTCTAAATTATATTGTACTAACTAAAAAAAGACCAATTTAAATAAATAGCTAACGTATTCTATCTCTAGTTTGTTTTTTAATGGAAGGAGCACTATGGTCAACTTTAAAAATTAATATGTAAGTAGTTGGTATTCTTCATTCTATCTCTAAATTTTACTTCCAGGTCCTACTTGATTTTTAACATTTGAAATAGGGGTCTCGGATACATTTTAAGGGTTATTTTAAGGATAGATTCATACCTTATTTTTAAAATTTTCTTTTTTGTATAAAAGTTTAAATATTAAAGTTTTATAAAAAAAACAAAATCTTAAAAATAAGTTATGAAATTATCCTTAAAATACACAGCCAGGACATCTTATTTCAAATGTGAAGAATCAAGTGGGACCGAGGGCTTTGTATATTAACAAAGACCAATTTAAATACGTATTTTATCTATAATTTGTTTTTTAGGCACTAGGATCAACTTAAGAAATTGATAATATATTCACCCATCGTTGAAAATGTGACTTCCATGATGAAAATCAAGCATTTTAATATCTCCTCCATTTTGCAAAATAATAAAAAATCGTTACACATTCATATATTCATACAGGGGGAGACCAAGACAATTAAAAAGCATTACATTATATTCATATATCAACATTTAAGTTTTAGGTAAAGATGGACATGGATCCTCGAATAAAAAGTGATGGTAGCTGGCCGAGTTTAACAAGTTGTGCTCGGATGTTGTTGGTTGATCCCAATCCAGTGTCACTCGTATACACTGCATCGCTCCTTCAGGAACAACTTTATAATGGTAATGATTTCATAATACTTTTTTTGGGATGTTGTTGTTGTATCCATATATGTACTTTTTTGGGATATCTTGAATACTAATTTCCAGTAATTATTATTGATTTTCATCCTGTACACAATTTCGTTTACACAAATTTTAGACGAATCCAGCTCAAATTTCACCAATTTTAAGATATCATAACATCAAGTTTCGCATTGCTCCTCCGGTCTCCAAATCGGTTTTAGGAAGTCCATTTGACCATTGTTTTTTCATAAATGTTGTAGTGAATTGCAATCTTATTACTCCAGAACAAATTGAGATTTTTTTTTTTACTAGACTTTGGTTGATTATGCCAACAGGATATTAGATTTTGGTTGCATTTTGTCGAAAATTGATGTTTGGGAAAAAATAATAAAATTCATGTTTTCGAAATCTAATAAATTATAAGTTTTAGTGTCTATTAAAAAAAATTATCACTTTTATTGTGATTTGGTTTCAGTGACAATTGCAACTTCAGCAGCCACAGCACTCAAGTTTTTTGAGGCCAGAAAAGGATTATATGATATTGTGATGGCTGATTTGTACTTGCAAGATATCAACATATTTGAGTTTATGCAGCGTATTCGCAATCAAGGCTTTACCAGTATTCCGATCATTTGTAAGTTCAACTAAATTACAACTAATTTACTTACTTTTTTCCCGAGTATTAGTACTTTCATTTGTAATACAAGCTTAATAAAAGACCCTCATTATATTTTTTGTAGCTATTGACTAATTTATTGATGTGCAGTGATGGCTGATGATAATCCAATGGACTTAGTAAATGAGGCTCTAAAATATGGAGCATCATTCTTCTTCCAAAAACCACTTGAACCTGGTAACGTAAAATGTCTCTGGCACCACCTATGGCCCCAAATTCTACGTTTTCAAGAAAGAATGCCTGGTGCTACTACTTTGACAAAGCGAAAAGAGAGGTTCTTGATTAATTCTGATGACCGTAATGGAAAAAGAAAAAAGATTCGAAACGCACAAGATCATGTGACTCTTAAGGGTATACTCACGCATAATATATATTTCTAGTTTTTTATCTATATATATCTTGCAAATATAGTATCTGAACTGTTTGACTATTATGTTTTTCATAAATTAGCAGAAGCTCCTCCAAGAAAAGCTTCCAACGTGAGGTACGAGCAAGGCTGTTACCAAGCCCCCAGCCATTTGGAGGTACTAGCTTATAAAAGCATTACCAACATTTATATATAGGCACATTTTATTTTTTAATAATAATTTGGTCGACCCTATCTTTTAAGTATGTGTAACAATATCACTTATATTTCACTGATTTCAAATTACTCATTTTCATGTTTCAACTTTGAATTTAAAGACTCGTTCAGTTGGACTAAATGTAAACTTCTTTATTATTTCTGATCCTAGTGAATGTTAATGGAATCTTGTTCTTGGCTGTATAGCTAGTGGTAATGAAGTAAATTAAATTACAACTTAGGTAAGTGTTGTTTTTAAGAAAAATGAATCTAAAGGTTTAACTGGTATATTTGTTCACATTTTTCCGACATATATGCTTGTTAGAAAAAACAAATACACATAACTACTTGTTCCGGCAATAAAAGGTGTGTTCATATTTCTGAAGAACATCAATTCGTATAAAGGCATCAGATGCAGTGAATTTGTAATCTTGGTGAACTAGATGTTTGCATGTGGTTATACTTTATTATTAAATGTATTTGAGAAATATTAAAAAAAAAAATTGTTTTCTTTGGCATTACATGCATATTATGCTCCTTGCAATTAAGTACACATTAGAAGTTAATCATTTTGTCTAACAAAAGATTTACATTACAAGTAAATTCTTTGCTTATTAGTCCTAGTAAGAATGGTGAACTATATATGTTATCCACAATATTATTATTAAAAAAATTTAAATTTACAGGAGAAAATTACTTGTTATTTGTATCTGAATCCCGGTCGTAGATATGTTGGGCAAGGTATCTTGCACAATGGCCTCACTGATAGAATACTTCATGGTGTTCCACTGGAAGAAGGATATGTGAAGATACAATTTGAGGTGGCGGAAAAGTCGGAGTGTAATGCGCCGCTGCCTAGACCTTGTGATGAGGCCAATCTTGTTGGGCAAGCTCCTGGGTATTTTCTTGCATGGCCACGAAAATTGGTCTCCACTAAACTTGAGGTCAAGTATATAATCCTAATTGTTTGTTTGATGTATAATTTATAAAGCAAGCATGTTATCGCCCATAAGAAGCTTAAGGATTAACTTGTCTAATATTTAATTGTTTTTCTATGTTTCTAGATTCCTCCAAAAACCATGAACAAGAAAATAAGTACGCATGATACGGGATATAAGAAGATTGAGGATAAAGAAAAGGAGAAAATGATGGAGTCAGTAGTTGACATATCTTCGAGACAATTAGGTTATCCACTTCCGGAAGATATTTGTCATGATGGAGTTTTGGATTTTGTTCGCCTTACTATCGTATTTGATCTTGTTACTGATATAGAGGTTGATATGGGGGCTGTTTATTGGAACACTGGCCCCTGGAATGAATATATTCATAAGGAAAATGTCTTGGAGGTATTGGATGCCCAATGGTTAAGTGCATCCAGCCTCGCCTTTTACATTAGGTAATGAAAATACTCAACAAACTTTACTACTTCGCATATTAGTCTAAAATTGTTTTTTCTGACTTCCAGGTATTTGTGCGAGGTATTTTTATCCACAAATCCCGATTTGGCAGTGAAATTTTCTTTTGTGTCACCTCATCTTGTATCTCCCTTAGTAAAAAGCTCTGTTACATCCTTGGCGAAGTGTTTGCTCAGACATATTGACGAAGATCACCTACTTCTTGTGCCTTACAATGTTTCGTAAGCCATTTTGTATATACACATATAAGTTTATTAAACTATTAAGGAACTGCTTCTAACAATAACAAAAAATGCAGAAATCATTGGATCTTGGTTGCCATTAATATGAAAACAGAGATGATCTATTTTATGGATCCAGCTCGAGAGACCAACGATGTGTATTACAGCAATGTGAAAGAGCTTATAGAAACGTTAGTGAATTTTAAAAATGTTCTCTATATATTCAATGTAAGAACATGTGACCGATAATGTGTTACTTACATGTGGGTTATTATCCATTTGCAGTGCTATGAAGACTTTTCGAACTCATAATAAGAAGCAGTACTCAATGACGTCGTTTCATATTTTTAGATGGACAAATGTTCAGGTAATCATTTTTCCTTCTTTTTTTAATCAGTTGACTTGTGTGAAGATGAACACCAGGTTCCAATGTCATTACCTGACGGAAGATAATTTATTCGTACTTTTTAGTCAAGTTCTAAGTAACAATTTTGTCACATTGGACACCTTTGTAGCTTTCCTTATTCTTGCTGCTTAAACTCCAGCAGAAACTTCACATTTGTGTAACCTCAGACTACACAACAGAACTAGGCTACCATAGTAATCACTGTTTTCTGGTGCTAATACTCGTTTTCTGCATCTTATTCGAATATAGAGTAGCTAGGCCCTTGTTTGCTACCGCTGACACTCCTGATTTTTATGTTTAGACTACTCTATCATGGTTTAATTAATTGAATTTTCTAGAAAAAGATTGTCGGAATGATTCAAATATTTCACTATTTGTGTGCAATATATATATTTTAGGATAGAGATGAATATTTTTCATCTATATAGGTTTTAATAATGTGGGCAGAATTTGTTAAAAAACATAATGTTAAGTAACTATGTGCGATAAATCACAACATCTTATTTAGTTACAAAGTTTGTGCACTTAGTAGTTAATTAAGGTTTTTTATTCTAAAGTTCCATTACTTTGTACTATAAAAATTATATAAAAAATTTCTATATTAAGTTATATTATTTTTGCAATTATTTGAAAAAATTATAAAATAACGTTTGTAATTTTCATTAAGTCGAAAATACTTATTTTATTAACATTGACTTTTGTTATTCTAATTGTTATAGTATTTTGAATGAAATTTTTTGTTTTTTAATTAAAAATTTATTAATTTTTTTTCTATAATTTTTTGCTCAATAATTTTATCATACTATGTATGTAACTATTTTTCTTTTTGGAAAAAATTACAAAATAATATCTACAAACCCCATTAATAATTTTTACAATATGGTGTACAATTTAATAATATTTTTTAATTTTTATTTGATATATTAAAAAAATTTATAACTAAAAAAATTTATGAAATGACAATTTTGCCATTACGACCAAAGCACAAAAACTCTCTTACACTAATTACATATAAGATATAATTCTAGTATTAATATAATTTGTTTAAGTTCACATTTTAACCGAATTTGATACCTCGATCTAATTTTATTGTGTATGTTTTAAATTTTTATAGTGCCCCAAACAAGGCTTGGATGATGGCATCTTTTGTGGCTATTATGTTGGATGTTTTATTGAGGACATATTGTCTACAGGTGAAACAAATATGAATGTCAACGTAAGTAGGTTTAATTTTGGAAACTGCTAGAATGAGTATACGTTTTCACATGATCTAAATTTAATTACAATTTGTTTTGGTGTACAGTTCTCATGTTCGGCAAGTTCCAAGTCATATCCTCATCATAAAATGATCGGTTTCCAAAACAATTGGGCAGGCTACATGTATAATCGGTTTCTAAAGAACAAGTTATTAACGAATTAGTTTTTTGAGTTCTATTGTAATCAGTAGTAGTTGTTATCTAATAGTTTTATTATGCATTCTATGAATCACTTTGGAATATTTGATTAGTATGATAATATCTACTTAAAACTAATGAAAGTTGTTGATTTTTGGAATTGATTTCATTTTTATGAGTTGTTAGTTTAGTTTTTACAAGAATTTTGTTGGGGGGTTTTCAATTTTTTTTTTATTGTATTTGTAACTTTTCTCGAATATTACAATTTAAATAAAACGGCAAAAAAGAAATTAATTAGGATTTGTTATAAAAGGGTTAACTATATAAGATAGCCTTTTTCTGAATGTTATGGTAGACATATGTTTTCAATATGGCTCGAGTAAGTGCTATGCAAGTAATCTTTTTTCCACCAGCATAGCATTTTCCAAGGGGCTATGCAATTGATATAATATGATATACATAGTTGTTACATAGGGCTTCCTAAGTACTATCTAAGTGTTCTAAGTGATGTGCTTGGTGACGATTACTTCCATAACACTTACACAAATTTGTTGAACTTGCATATATATGGTTGGCTTGCATAACGTTCTGAAATGCTATACAAGCTCAAAAATGAATGCTATGCAAGCTGAATTATTGTAGTAATAGATGCCTGGTGCAACTACTTTGACAAAGCGAAAAAAAGAGGGACTTGATTAATCCTGATTGAAAGATTGGAAATGCAGATGATCGAGTGACCACTAAGGTTACTTCTGATGAGCATGATGATCATACTCACTCATAATTTATATTTCAAGTCTCTTGTCTTTGCATATATATATCTTGCAAATATAGTTGTGTGATTATCATGTTTTTAATTAATTCGGAGAAACTCCTACAAGAAAAACAATAAACGTGATGTACGAGCATGGCTATTACCAAGTCCCCCAACCATTTTGAGGTACTAACTAACAAAAAGATTACCAACTTACACTACTGGAAAAAGAGGTTAAATACAACGGAATATATTCAAAAGAAGATAAATTCAACCAGATCCCGTCGTTTTTATGATCAATGTCCAGTGAGTTTTGGCTGAACATCATTTTCAACGGAACAAATTCAACGGATGCTAAATGCAACAGAATAAAATCAACCGAATTCAAATTCAACAGTATCCCGTTGAATTTAATTATGACTTTTTCTAACGCGGGAGAATATTTCCACCAAAAGTTAAAATCAACGGAATAAAATCAACTGAATTCAAATTCAACAGTATCCCGTTGAATTTAATTATGACTTTTTTCCACCACGCGGGAAGATTCCCACCAAAAGTTAAAATCAACGGAATAAAACCAACCGAAATAAACTCAACAATATCTCGTTGAATTTAATTATGAATTTATTTCACCGCGCGGGAAGATTCCCACCAAAAGTTAAGATCAACGGAATAAAACCAACAAAAATAAACTCAACAATATCTCGTTGAATTTAATTATTGCTTTTTTTACCACGCATAAAACCAATAGAAATAAACTCAACAGTATCTCATTGAATTTAATTTCCACTCAACAAATTCCCACAAAAAGTTAAAATCAACGGAATAAAACCAACCAAAATAAATTTCCTCGATAATTTATAAAGATCACTCCAATTTTTAAGCAATAAATTCATCAACACTCCTCTTTTTCCCTCAAACAAACAAACATCTCATACACTACATTTGGATTTTGTGTGTCACTCTGAGGCAAGAGTAGTACAACCACTAGCTAATTTCTTCATGAAAAGTTTTAACAAATATGAATTCAACATTGTATTCCACTCAAAATTCCCACCAAAAGTTTTAGCAAAATTCTTACCAAGAATCGAAATACAGAAGATTCCCACCAAAAGTTAAAATCAACAAAATAAAATCAACGAAAACCAAATGCAGCGGTATCTCGTTGAATTTACTTAATCATTTATTTCACTCACTGAAAAAGCTCCACCGAATAATAAATACAAAGGAATAAAATCAACGAATTACTTTAATTTAATTAAATTTAATTTAATTGAAAAATGAATTACTTTTTCTAGTAATGAACTTACGACGAAAAATTCGTCGTAAATTCCTTTAGCAGTGAACTTACGACGGAATTTTTGTTGTAAATTCGATTATTTTAATTAAATTTAATTGTAATTTCAATATTTTTTTTAAAATAAAAATTATGTATATTATAACAATATTTTTAACTTAAATTAAACTTACGACAGAATCAGTCGTAAGTTGTCAGGCAAGAAATTCAACTTTTCATTGAAAAATAGGTGGTAAATTCAATTTTTCATTAAAAAAAAGCGGCAAATAACTTACGACGAATTCCGTCGTAAGTTAGCATAAAATTTTTAAAATCTTTTATTAGTCCAATCAAATTAATTTTTTATTTTTTAAAAATTTGGGAATATCATTAAATTAGATATATATTGACATTTGTGCGATTTGATTGTCGATAAATATATTTTAAAAAATAGAAACAATAATATGGGACATAGCACTAGTTACGAGTAATAGTCAATATACTATTGATCTACGAAGATCTCTAATCAAATTAATTCTATATTTTTTGCAAATTTGGGAATATCATTAAATTAGACATGTCTTGACATTCGTATGGTTGGATCGTCGAGAAATATATTTTAAAAAATAGAAACAATAATATGTGAAAGAGCACTAGTTACGAGTACTAGTCAATATAGTATTGATCTACAAAGATCTCCAACCAAATTAATTCTTTATTTTATGAAAATTTGGAAATATCATTAAATTAGATATATATTGACATCCGTGCGGTTTGATTGTCGATAAATACATTTAAAAAAATAGAAACAATAATATGGGACAAGGCACTAGTTACGAGTACTGGTCAATATAGTATTGATCTACTAAGATCTCCAACAAAATAAATTTTTTTATTTTTTGAAAATTTGGGAATATCATTAAATTATATGTGTCTTAAAATGCGTACAGTTGGATCATCGAGAAATATATTTTAAAAAATAAAAACTATAATATGGGACAGAGCAATAGTTACGAGTACTAGTCAATATACTATTGATCTACGATGATCTCCAACCAAATTAATTCTTTATTTTTTGAAAATTGGGAATATCATTAAATTAGATATGTCTTGACACTCGTATGGTTGGATCGTCGAGAAATATATTTTAAAAAATAGAAACAATAATATGTGAAAGAGCACTAGTTACGAGTACTAGTCAATATAGTATTGATCTACTAAGATCTCCAAACCAAATTAATTCTTTATTTTATGAAAATTTTGAAATATCATTAAATTAGATATATATTGACATCCGTGCGGTTTGATTGTCGATAAATACATTTAAAAAAATAGAAACAATAATATGGGACAGGGCACTAGTTACGAGTACTGGTCAATATAGTATTGATCTACTAAGATCTCCAACAAAATAAATTTTTTTATTTTTTGAAAATTTGGGAATATCTTTAAATTAGATATGTCTTAAAATCCGTACAGTTGGATCATCGAGAAATATATTTTAAAAAATAAAAACTATAATATGGGACAGAGCAATTGTTACGAGTACTAGTCAATATACTATTGATCTACGAAGATCTCCAACCAAATTAATTCTTTATTTTTTGAAAATTTGGGAATATCATTAAATTAGATATGTCTTGACACTCGTATGGTTGGATCGTCGAGAAATATATTTTAAAAAATAGAAATAATAATATGGGAAAGTGCACTAGTTACGAGTACTAGTCAATATAGTATTGATCTACTAAGATCTCCAACCAAATTAATTCTTTATTTTTTGAAAATTTGGGAATATCATTAAACTAGATATATATTGACATCCGTGTGGTTGGATCGTCGATAAATATTTGAAAAATAGAAACAATAATATGGGACAAAGTACTAGTTACGAGTACTAGTCAATATAGTATTGATCTACGAAGATCTCCAATCAAATTATTTTTTTTTTTTAAAATTTGGAAATATCATTAAATTAGATCTATCTTGACATCCGTCCGGTTGGATCGACAAGAAATATATTTTAAAAAAAGAAACAATAATATGGGATATAACTTTAGTTACAAGTACTAGTCAATATACTAGTGATCTACTAAGATTTCTCCAACCAAATCAACATAGTATAATCTGTAAATATGAGAACATTAAATTTGAATAAAAACAACAATCTGGAACAAAATACTAGTCAAATCAATAGTTGACTACTAATTTTACTATCCAAATTAATTTTTTAATTTTTAAAATTTTAGAAATATCACTAAATTAGATATATAATGACATTCGTTTGGAAATATCTTTCAATATCAAGTTAATCAAATATTAATTAATATCTAAATTATATTCTAAATATTATATAGTCACATTTACATATCTCAATTCAATCACATTCTTCTTTTTTACATTTGTAACATAACTAATTTAAAATTTCAACTTATTACCTAAATTTAATATCATGACTATTATAACAATATTTTTATTCTGTAACAATATTATATTTTATTATAATTTTAGATTTTAAATAATTTTAAAATACTATAAAAATCAAATATAAAAGATAAAAGTGTATATGAGTATATGATAATTATGGAAAATATTAAAAGTGGGTGTGTAGTTAGGCCACGTGTCACATTATAATTGGGTAGTACTAGAGCACATGGATTGTGCTTCTTTAAGTTGCTTACAGCCATTGGATGTAGTTAACACGATCCTTACTGTTCAAATTCTTATTTTCCATTTTAACTATATTTTGTTCATTCCCAAATCTCAACTCATCTGTTCCTCACCGAAAACCTTTTTCTCTCTCTCAATTAAACTCAACTACGTTCTTTCCGATTATCCCCACCTTGTACCCACTTATCATCGCTATACCCACTTATGATACTAGCTCCTCCCTGTCAAGGTCCAGGTAGGGGTCTTCTCTGCCACAATGCCTCCTGAGGCCCTCGAGATCACAAGGAAGTTCATGAATAAGCCTGTTAGGATTCTTCTGAAGCGTGATGAGCTTACCCTTGAAGGTATTAAGCAATTTTATGTCAATGTTGACAAGGAAGAATGGAAGCTCGAGACACTATGCGATATTTATGAAACATTGGCTATTACTCAGAGTGTCATCTTTGTGAACACCAGACGCAAGGTTGACTGGTTAACGGAGAAGATGCGAAGCCGTGATCACACAGTCTCAGCCACACATGGAGACATGGATCAGAACACAAGAGACATTATCATGCGTGAGTTTCGTTCTGGGTCTTCCCGTGTTCTCATCACCACTGATCTTTTGGCTCGTGGTATTGATGTCCAGCAAGTCTCCCTTGTTATCAATTATGATCTTCCAACTCAACCTGAGAACTATCTCCATCGTATTGGACGTAGTGGTCGATTTGGAAGGAAGGGTGTTGCTATTAACTTTGTGACTAAGGATGATGAAAGGATTCTGTTCGATATCCAGAAATTCTACAACGTGCAAGTTGAGGAGCTACCATCAAATGTTGCTGACCTCCTGTAACGTGCAAGTCGTGTAGGTGCGGCAGTTGCAGGTGGGATGAATGGGGTTGAATAGCGTGGTGGAATTGTTGGTTGCAGGTGTTGTAGACGGCGACGGGAGGAAATGGAGGACGGTATGATGGCGGTCACGGCATGTAGCACAAAAGACAGGGAGGGAAAGGAGACGGGTGTTGTGTTTTCGGTTGGTGAGGTGGGCGTGGCCGCGTGAGGTGGGCATAGAACCGGGGAATATGGTGGCATGTTCATGTTTTGGTGCCGGTTTCTGGAATTTCCAGATTCCGGTGCTATTTTTTTAAATGTACTGACTTAACTAACGATGGAACTAGCGTTGCAACTTATCTATTATTTTAATAATTTATTGCAAATTGAGGGACCCTTGTTCAAACTTACGACAGAAATTGAATTTGTGATGAAAAATGAATTTGCGACGAAAATTATAATTTGTGACGGAAATCTGAACTTTCTACTCGAGCAAAAATGACGGAACGAATCCGTCATAATTGACCCCATTTACGACGGTTTCAGTACAAAAAAACCGTCGTAAATAGCTAGATTTCTTGTAGTGGCATATAAACAGAGGAAAAAAAGTTTTAATCAACCAAATCTTGTTGATTTTGATAGAATTAAATGTAACAAAATCCGGTTGAATTTTATCTACAAAAACACGTGGCAAGATGGTATAATCAACGGAATTTCGTTGATTATTACAGAATTAAATTCAACAATTTTTTGTTGATTATATTACCATTGGCGGTAAAATGATTTTTTGCTGAAATTCAAAATTGAAATTTCAAATTCTGGCTAAATGTCCAAGGTCATTTTTCAACGGGAAATGGTTGAAAAAGGTGCCAACAAAATTAACGAAAAGTCGTTGAATTTAATCTTAAATTCAACCGAAATGCTAATTTCAACAGCCTTATATTCAACGGGAGGGTTTCGGTTGAATTTATGGTAAATTCAACGGGATCCTGTTGCAATTAAACTAAATTCAACAGAATTTTGTCCGTTGAATTTAGCCGCTTTTCTAGTAGTGTTACATTTATATATATGCATATTTAATTCTTTTATAATATTTTCATCAACCCTATCTACTAAGTACATATTACACATGGCTTATATTTCATCACTGTTTTCAAATTGCTCATTTTCATGTTTCAACTTTGGATTTAAAGACTCGTTCAGTTGGACTAAATGAAAACTTATCAGTTCTGATCCTTGTGAATGTTAGTGGAATATTGTTCTTGGCTTTATAGCAAGTGGTAATCAAGTCAATTAAATTACAACTTAAAAGAAAAAAAATCTAAAGGTAATTTTACTCATATTTGTCTAGTGTTCAATTGATGGTATATTTGTTTTCATTTTTTCAACATATATGCTTGTTGGAGAAAATAAATACACATAGCTAATTGTTGTGGGGATAAACGGTGGTGATATTTCTCGAGAACATCAATTTTTATAAAGGTGGTGATGCAGTAACTCCGTAAATTTGTAATCTTGATGCATGTAGTTTCACTTTGTCATTAAATATGTAGTTGAGAAATAATTTAAAAAACAAATTTGTTTTCTTTGATATTATATACGTACATATTATAATTTTTGCTGTAAGTACACATTAAAAGTAAAACGTTTTGTCTTACAGATGACTTGTTTCATCTAATCTTGTTTTGAGTAATTATCACATTGCACCCCTTAATTTTGGACGCTTTTTCGATTTAGTCCTACTTTATGTTTTGTAACAGTTTGCACCCCTATGTTCAAATCTCGTTCGCTTTGCACCCTTTTGACCAACTCCCATTAGTTTGACCGTTAACGTTAACACGGGTGAGGGTAAATGTGTAATTAGGTACCCCCAACGGCTCTAATCAATATATATCATCACAGAACTAACAGGAGTTGGTTTATATGGCGGAGAGGAGAAGGCAGTGAGGTTCGGTGAAGAGGCCGGTGGAAAAGCGGTGAACGGAAAATGGAGAGGAGAAGGAAGGGACTGGTTGCGAGTTAGGAGGCGCGACGGCTGGCTATTGTGAGAGATGGGTGGAGAGGATGGTTGGCCAAATGGGTGGGATTGAATGAAAGGTGAGGGTTGTTGATGGAGTGTGAAGAATGATGGTGAAGGAGTGTTGTGGGATGGTGTGGGTGGTGGTTTACAGCGGTGAAGAAGGTTGCAGACGAGGGTGAATGTGAAGGTGGGTTGGGAGCTGAGGGTCAGGAGATGAGATGTTTGCGGCAGATGGAAGTGAATTGGTGGTGATGAAGGGCGAATGGTTGAGGGGTGAGAGAAGGAGGTGAACGGAGGTAACAGGGCGGAGATGAGATGGGCGACGGAAAGGAATTGGTGGGTTGGACGGAGAAAGGCCGTTGAATTGGGCAAATGGAGGAGGTGGACGAAGGTGGGAGAGGAGAACGAAGTGGGTTTGTTAGAATGGAGGGGGGCTTTGTGAAACCCTGCATTTTTATATTGAAAATGTATGTGAAGTGATTTTAATTATTTAAGTTATATAAATAAAATGATTGCTTATATAAATGATTTTATAAATAAAATAGTTACTTTATAATGTGTATTTTTAGTAAAATGTATAATAGTTGAGTAGATGAGGTGCATCAGTTTAAAAAGATTACGTGGGTTTCAGTTTTAAAAAAATGGGTATGGTGTAGGCATTAAATCAGGGGATGCGTTGGATAGATAATAGTATTTAAACTCATTTATTCTTTGTACAGCTTTTCCCTACTAAGGTACTTTCCTTCTTTCTCATCTTTTACATGTTTCATTCTTTTTACATGTCTCTCTTATTATTCTGTAACTCTTTTATATGCTTAAATGACTCTTTTTTTTTATTAATACATCATCATCTATATCCTGTTATCAATTATTCTTCTTTCAGTAGTGAATAAATTTTAAATATTGTGATTATTTTGTTACAAACATTTTAAGATATTTTATATATGATTAATCCATGCATGTTTACATACTATTATTTTAATGAGTTTTTATGTTAATTATTTTCGCAATGGTTTTATAAGTAAATATTAGTATTATTTTTTCAGAGCAAGTTCAAGTACATGTATATGTAAATCTTTATTTATGCAAATCTTTATATATGTTAATTATAGAATGTTATAATATGTAAATTTATTACTTCTTTTTATAGAAAGGAAATGAGAGAGTGTTTTGATTTCATTGTGCCGAGTACATATATTTTTTTTAACTCAATAATCCCCTGTTTTAATTTTTGTTTTCAATAATTATATATATATATATATATATATATATATATATATATATATATAATTATGTCATATAATCAAGATATTAGATTTAATGTCTTGTTTTGATATTATTAATGTGCTTATATGTATGTACATGTGTGTGTTTTACATGTCTCAAGACATTGATTAAATTAGTAAAATATGAACTTAGTCACAACTACTTGTACGTAGTGTTATGGTATGTCTTTATTTATAATTATGTAACATGTGTTCGCTTACTTGCATGATTTTATAATTATTATAATTACATTTAATATTACATATTATTTGGTTTGGTAATATTAGAAGATTAGAATTTTTTTTTATTTAACAGAATGAATTTATAATGTTTTGACATAACTATTATACTAAATTTTTATGTAAAAATCGTTATTGATTATTTATTGGGTATGGATTGATAATTTATTAATTAATTATTTGTTATTTAAAAACATGTGTTAATATTAAGTTTATATATGTTTTGTTTTTCCGATGTACATATACTATATTAACTTGCATATGTATATTATTTACTTAAGTCTGACAGCTCACCGAACATTTTGTATAAATTGTTTATAAGATAATAACGTATTTATTTATCTTATCTTATATAAATTGATGAAGTTATTAATTACTTTTGTTTGATTTGATCAATGAAAATTTAGGATTTATTTGTCAATATTTCTGGATTGTTCAAAAGCTCTATTAAGGTAAGTTAACTTTTTGCACTGTTTTTTTTTTATTTTTAAATTATGGATCAAGCATGTGTTTTAGATATAAAAATTCCCAGTGAGCTCTGACTTTATGAAACCGTTAGTAATTGCTTATGGTTCCGAAACTATCCTATGATACCTTACTAGGGGTGCCATTTATGAATCCTCGGGAGTGCACACTTTATGATACCTTAGTAAGGAGCGCATTATTGACAAACTATGAACCTATGATACCATGTCACCGGCTATTCGTGGCTCTATGAAAATTTTGATACTTGATCCACTTGTTGTCGAATTGTTATCTTGTTGGGCTCATATAGCTCTTTACTTACAAATTTTCAGGAGAAAAAGGACTTTAGTGATCATGTTTTTTTCTTTTGGAGTTCTCTTTCTTTTTATTTGGATTTGTATTAGTCTGTTTATTCTTGCACCGTTTGAATGTTACATTTGGATATTATGTTCGATATTTTATGACATTCGAGACTTGTTTTTACTTTTTAATCTACAATTATTAGTGTAAAATGTCGGGTTGTCACAGTTGGTATTCGAGCCAGGTTAGCTTCCTGTAGACTGCCTTTTATGCGTGACCTGTAAGGTGAGGGTTTTAAAAAAAATTAATATTTTGTTGTGGCACTTGTATATGGCAGGTAATGATAATGTTTGGGGTATGGGAAGTGAGTTTATGGAGGAGTTTGAGGATGATGATCCCGAGATGGAGGAGGTTGAGGAGCAAGTGTAAGAGCCAGAGGTAACAGTCCCTACTACCATGAACGTCTCGGAGTCGGCACCGATATCCGATGATGATAGTGGTTCTGTTACTGGAGTGGTGGTACCTACGGGAGGGATCCTTGGGAAGTTGTTAGCGATGGATAACGACACTGTTGTTAGGCTTGAGGAGCAAGTGGGTGAGCTATAAATAGAAAATGGAAAGTTAATGTCACAGCAAAACGCTTTGGTAAAGAAGTTGAGGGATGAGAAGAAGAAGACCAAACGTGCCGAGGAAATTTATAAAATGAAGATAAAAGATATTGTTGAGTTCACCGATTCCTATGATCCTAAGACTTTAGAGAAATGGTGTATTGTATCAAAAGTGAAGGAGATGAGTAATTTCATATCTGACATAAGGCGCCAAATGAAAATTACTAAGCGTCAAATTGAGGATGTCTATAAGAAAGAATGAGCCTATGTCTAGATTTTAGTTTTCTACTTTGATATTTGTATTCATATTCGAATATTAGTATTGCTTTTGAAACTTTAATGAATGAAATTTGAGCATTGATTTTAATTTAGTTGTACATATTTTCTAGCATATTTTGTCATTTGTATTAGTATTAAGTTTTAAATATATTATGTAGGAAATATGCCTCGAAGAACTAGCAACGATGATGGTGCAAACATTGTGAATCAGTTGGCTCAAACACTTGCAACGTTGGTGGGAAATCAGCAAAATGGTCAGAGAAGCGTCATGGCAGAGTTCAAGAGGTTGAGTCCTCCAATATTTGAAGGATCTACAAATCCTTCAAAGTTGATAAATGGTTGCAGGAGATGGAAAAGATTTTTAAATTGTTAGGAAGCAATGATGAGCAGAAGGTTAATTTGGCAAGCTACCAACTTCAGGGAAGTGCTTATGATTGGTGGCTAATGGAGAAGAGGAGAATGGAAGGCAATGAAGAAGCGGCTGCTCAACCGTACACATGGAACACTTTTAAGGACTCGTTTAAGGATAAGTACTTTCCTAGGACAATAAGAGCTAAGTTGGAGCGAGATTTCATTAGGTTTGAACAAGGAAAAAAACAAACTGTTGCTGAATATGAAGCTGAATTCGCCCGATTAGCTAAGTATGCACCAACTTTGGTAGCGGACGAGATTATTAGGGCACGTAGGTTTGAGGAAGGGTTACGGAGTGAGATTAAGAGGCATGTGGCTTCATTTGAACTAGATAGCTATAAGATGGTTTTGAACAAGGCATTCGTAGTTGAGAGGGGACTTGTTGGAGAGGAAGGAACGAAAGACTCTGAGGCTAGGAAAAGGAATGAGTCTGCAAGTGGATTTAATGACAATGGACCATCTAAAAAGATCAATAATCGAGGAAATGGTGGAAATTCTTATCGAGGCGATTCAGGAAATAGGCTTTCATGCTCAAGGTGTGGAAGAAATCATTTGGATAACGACTGTCGCTGGAACACGGGTGCTTGTTTCAATTGTGGAGAGATGAGACATAAGGTTTCCGAATGTCAAAAATGCGACTGTAGCAAAGACAATGCAACTAAGGGTACTTTGGCATCTCTTCTCGGACCAAGCTACAGGTATATCAACACCAACCTAAGGAAGATTAAGGTATGCAATCAATTTTTCTAAATGTTGTGTGTTGCACCTTGTGTATATGTTTGTGTGAAATTTGGGGACCAAATTTTTTTTAGGAGGGTAGAATGTGAAACCCTGCATTTTTATATTAAAAATGTATGTGAAGTGATTTTAATTATTTAATATATATAAATAAAATGATTGCTTATATAAATGGTTTTGTAAATAAAATAGTTACTTTATTAATGTGTATTTTTACTAATATGTATTTGTTAATGCCTTTGCTAATTAACAACAGTAATTCTTTTTTAAAAAATAGTTGAGTAGATGAGGTGCATCAGTTTAAAAAGATTACGTGGGTTTCAGTTTTAAAAAAATGGGTGTAGTGTAGGCATTAAATCAGGGGAGTTAAACACTAAGTTACATTCATTTATTCTTTGTATAGCTTTTCCCAATAAAGTACTTTCCTTCTATCTCATCTTTTACATGTTTCATTCTTTTTACATGTCTCTCTCATTATTCTGTAACTCTTTTATATGCTTAAATGATTCTTTTTTTAATTAATACATCATCATCTATATCTTGTTTTCATTTATTCTTCTTTAGTGACTAATTTTAAATATTGTGATTATTTTGTTACAAACATTTTAAGATGTTTTATATATGGTTATGCATGTTTACATACTATTATTTTAAAGAGTTTTTATGTTAATTATTTTCGCAATGGTTTTATAAGTAAATATTAGTATTGTTTTTTCACAGCAATTTCAAGTACATGTATATGTATATCTTTATTTATGCAAATCTTTTTCTTTTTTTTTTTGCTAAATTAATATATATTAGAAAGAAACTAAAACAGAGGGATTTACCCATGACCTATGTGAGCCATAGATAGAACTATCTATAGACAATCTGGGAACAGATTGTAAATAGAAAGCAAAGCAAAGCTGCGAAGACCACAATTTAAATGATCAAATCGTTCCTACTACAAACTATTTTCGAGAACCAAATGGAGCTTGCAAGCTTAGCTCGAGTGTCTGCAAGAATAATTTCCAAAACATTTTTTGGTTGCAGATGTTATGCAAAAAAACCACACAACACCCCGAGAAAGCCTCGCCGGAATAACCGGAATTATCCTTGGTTTTCGGATAAATAACAAACCGAACAGCTGTACCAAAGCAGGGCAGCTGAACCTAATAATGGTGTATAGTGTTTTTTGGGCTGAGTTAGCAAGTTCACCGGAAAATAATGGCAAAAATCCGGCCAAGTATGTCCAGGAATGTATTACTTAGGGTACACGTGCCTTGTGTATTCAGAAAGTAAAAAAACCGAACCCCTTGCTAATTGCCTACATATCCTATTTATAGGAATCAAGCCCTAATGTAGTTCTTTTAGGTTAGGAATCCTTTCCTTGTCCATTAAGCCACGAAATTGATAAGATTTAATCCCTCCATCCATGTTAATCTCGAAGTATTTGTGTAGAAATATGACTTTTCCTTAAATCAGCTAGCCCCTTAGTAGAGTCCTATTCGAAGTAGAACTCCCAAATCCCACTCATATGAGAACTCCATGTATGTGTAGACATATATCACAAATTTCTAATATTTATCATATTAGAAACGTATCCCTCATTAAAATAGACTATTAACAGGACTCAATTCGTACTTCCTACAAATTAGGAGTCAGTCCTTATCCGCTCGGCCAGCAGAGGTGGAACCTGTGAGCCCACCTGCACCTACACAGCTTCCCAAAAAAGCGAACCTCCACCTCCAGAGCTTCCCTCTAGAGGTACACCTCTTTCCTTCCAGCTACCTTGTTCCTACCTTTTCAACACCCTACCGGGCCTCCAACATCTATGGGCCCAAAACCAAACCCATCACCAATTTTTTGGGCACAACAACTACCCCCCGGTTCCTTGTAGCTATAAAATACACAAGGAACCTTGCTACCTCTTCTCAGATTCAGCTTCACTTTTTATGTCCAGCTCCAGCATATCATCTTAACATCCCATATATTTCGCAATAACCTTGCCATAATTAAGCCAGTAAAACCTTTCCAAAGATTCCATGATTTCCTTTTAAGTTAAAACCTAAGCTACTCCCATTATTAAAGAATTTAGAAAATTAAAACAAAAAATTTTTCTTAAACCCAGGTTCCTCTAATTTAACTCCTTCCGCGAAACACTTTCTTTTCAATAATTCTCTCCAAAATAACCTTTCTGATACCACGAGTCAATCCCCAAAAACTTATTTTGTAAAAAGCAATTCATAAATTAGAATTTCACCAAAAAACAAAAAATAAACTCCATTTCCTTTCTTAATAGCCGTGTCACACAACAATTCAGCTTCCACCGTTTGGTTTCCCAAGGCAACAATAACTCCATTCAATACCAACTCCTACACGCCACTATTTCTCCCTTTCTACATTATTCGTACATATATCAATACTTGTCCATCCCATTTTCTTCTTTTCTTTTATCACAAACACGAACTCTCTTCCTCTCCCACCGGTTCATCTCCCACAGAGAAACTCTACTCCGGCGGACCATCCGGCGATACTCTCCGACTTCAGCCACTCTAATCCTTTCGACTATCAGCAAGGTATAATTCCTTTTTACTCCTTTCAATGGATCGATTTACCGCTGTGTTCTTAATTACATATGGCGATTTATCCCAGATTTGTAGTTATGCATGCACACCTAGATACACACACTAATCTCCACATATGCATGTTATTGTACCATGTTTATTAATGGTTAATTCATCATCAAAACAAGTATCCCCCTTTCTGGACCATGGTACCTCCTAGAATACAAAACCCTAAAACCCAATTCGTACTGATCTTCATTCGAAACCCATTAGCGTTACATGTTTTTCAAAAATCCATGTGTAATCCGCTTTTTCCAAAAACCAATACTTGTTTGTGGTTATAATGTATGTGTCAATCCTTGTTTTTAATTAAATTTGCATAAGTGATGTGTGTATTATATACGAATACCCAATTTAAGAAGAATAGTATAGGTTCCTTGATAGGCGTACCTGCGCCTAGCTAGCTGTTTAGGCGAACCTGGCCTTTTATTCGCTCCTAGCCGTTTGTATGTTCTTATCCGCACACACCTGTTAAAACACCTCACTTGGGAAACTCGCTGATCACCTACTCATCTTGCTTCACTTTGTGCAGATGTCTGGTGGATCAGATGCAGCTAGCTCCCAGCATTCTACCTCTGAGGAGATGGCCCCCTCCCCAGAACTTCCTAACACAGTCCAGCTTCCCCTTGATCCAATTCCCAGAACTAACCCATCTTCCACCGTAAGTGCCAGGACTCGTTCCAAGGTCAAACTAATAGATCATTCAAAAACTCGTTTATCAAACACCAACCTTTTCACTCACAACATCAAGGATACTCGACCAGCTATCCTTGTATCCTCCTCAGATGAACAAATGTCACTAGGATCCATAACACCAAACCTTCTTCTTACCGCTGATGAAGCTTCCTCTGTGAAAGCTACCCCTTCACATACTACCTCAACAGCTCCTCCTAGAACTAATTCTGCAACAGGTGAACTGGAAAACGATACCTTTGAAAAATCTCCTGCCACCCTATCTTGTGAAAATTTGAGTAGCTCCATGACTGCCCGCTTATTAAAGAAACTGACACAATCGCACAACATAGGCTGTTCTTTAGTCATCCCCTCTCCCGAAGAGAGATGCCACAGATTCGACATGTTTGAACCAGGCCAGCTTCTACCTAAAGCTGTTTTGTCAGCCCAATTTTTTAGATTGGGATTATCTCTGCCTTTACACCCCTTTATCCAAGAGGTTCTCAAATTCTTTGACTTAGCTCCTATTCAGCTCACCATTAACTCATATCGCATGGCGATGTGCATGTATATCCTTTACCATACCAGATTCAACAAGACTCTTTCTGCCCGAGAGCTAGGTTATTTTTACCAGCTAAAACAGACTGGCAAGGACTCAGGTTTCTTTTATCTATCCGCCTGGAGTGTCCATGAGGGCCAACGTTTCAGAAGTTGCATGAGAGGGATGAGTGGTTGGCTCAAACAGTTCCTTTACTGTTATGACTGCCCTCAATTAAGAATTGATTTTAACCTGTCTGTGAAAATACCTGCTAAATCCTCTTTAAGAGGTCGAACCTTAGAGCGTGCTGTTGAAGCACTAAGTTTGTCAGCTGGGTTGGGGAACGGCCTTAGTTTGCTAACTCGTGACAACCTTATGAGTTGTAATTTCATTCCCGGGAGAGGTACCCCTATTCTGACCAGCTAAAATTATTTTCCTTTCCCACATCATGCTCATCAATAATATAGGCATATACTTACAATAATTTTAAGTATTGTTGATTGATAACTTGCTCACTAATCTCTATATTGTTTTATCTTTGCAGAAATGGCTTCAGGAATTCTATCTTTTATCAAGAAAACCACCAAATATGAAGAAATGTTTACTAATGACGAAGATGACAAGGTCACCCCCATTGCAGCTACTCCTATCTCAAAGATTAAGGTTCCGTCTCCTAATGCAGAAAAATCATCCACCTCTTCAAAGAGAAAGTTACCACCTCCTCTCCCTGAAGCACCTCGAGCTTCTGCCTCTGCTCCTCGCTCTGCAAAAAGGGCTAAGACATCTCCTTCCCTGGACCTCGGAAATTCTGGTCCCCATATGCAGTATTTCTTCGAGATGGCAGGAAACCAGATTCCTGAGGAGGCCATAGCTGCTTGGGACAAGCTGTCATTAGCCGAGTGTGCACGAGCTGCTCTTCATGCCAATGCCCAGAGTTTGTTTCATTATCTTAAGCATGGGGAGAAGATTGTTGAAACAGCTCGAGGTGACCAAAGGCTTGCTGAGGAGGTGAAACAACTCAAACAGTCTATCAAAGCCAAGGATGATGAAAAGAAGAAGTATATGGATGCCAATAGGAAGCTCAAGTCTGCTGAAACCAAGTTGGTAAAGGAACGTGACCAGCTGTCTAATTCAGTTGCTGCTCTTGATACCGAGAAGGAAGAGTTGGTTTCTTCCCATGCCAAGGAAATTCATGAGCTAGAGCTAAAAATGGAAGCTATGAATGTCAAGCTAGCTGAGGAAAGGTCCGTTCAAAAGGAGAAGAGGAAGGAAGCCTATGGTATAGGCTATAATGCAGCCATCAATGACTATATCGAATCCACCTACCTCCGATTCCCCGATCTAGACTGGTCTCAGCTAGGCGAGGATGCTGTGAAAGCTGTGGAGGACATCAAGAAGAGGGAAGCTGCTGCAGCTAAGGTGGACTCTGTTGATCCAGCTGATATGGAAAAAGAGGTGGAGGTTCCCTCGGAAGATCCAGCTGAAGCTAAAGCAGACACCACTAACACAGCTACCCCTGTTCCTCCTACTCCAAGGGCTGAGGTATCTCCTGACACCCCTACTCCTTAACTCCTTTAAATCAAAAACTTTTCCTACCCCTGCGTGGGTTTAAACTTTTGAATCATTTTGAATGGCTTTGGTAGCCATTAACTTTGAATTTTATGAGGTCGTGGGCTCCTCGTATTGCCTCACAAGATGTAATCCATAACTTTGCTTTCCTTAATTATGCATCTTTAATTTCCATATATCCTCGTATTGTTCTGGATTTACCATGTTGAGTACATATATGCTAGTAACAAAGCACCTACTTTAACCCGCATATGAATTGTTCATTCGTAGCTAGATTAATTAGATCAGCTTCAGAAACAATGTCTAGCTCGTCATGAATTTTATATCTTAACACTTCCTGTTAAGTAAATATTGTCCATTTATGATTAATGCCAATAATCAAAACGTATCGATTTACCTCAAATCACATAAGATAATTCTTGTTTTTCGAACACCAATAACGTCCTCCCAATACATATATCATGAAGCTTCTCTTAACATGATTTAATATGGATGATGGTCATACCAGTTTGACACCCAACCAATCCTTTTTCCATGTTAAAGATATCCCATTCAATTCACCATAAAATCCTTATGAATAATTGTCCTTAAACAATTATACATATTGATGTATAAGATTCCAAAGTAAGGTAGAGCTTCCCATTTGCTCGCACCTTGCCTTTCCGCGTAAAAGTGATCATATGGCCAATGCCTTGGTTCCCATATGACTTTGTTTTATTTTGTAAAAAGAATCCATAAAACCTTTTTCCAAAAATATGAACACAATGCGCCTCATATGTGAGCTTCGCTTTTTTAACCAGCTGAAGCTTACTGCCAATTTTTATGTAAGTTATTCCATTTCATGTAGCCTGAATTCTGGCTCCTACATGATACATTTTTTTTTCTTTGGCTCTTCATGCGCCCAGATTCCCTGGGATCCGCATGAACCTGATAGTATATTTCCAGAGCAGCTTCCATACTGGAACCTCCTCATAGGTGGACCAGTTTTGTGAACCTCTTCCCATGAGGTTCCTCATGTACCATAATCCATTCCAAAATCCATTCCAAAATCCATATATATGTATTTTTATTCCGATTTTTGTTATACTTCCAATTTTTTAGCTTCCTATATTCAGGAAATTTTTCGAAGGGGAGGTGGTATAACCTACTACCCCCCAAGTTCTTTAATCATGTTACCAACTATGATGGAGAACTTAAAACCACCTATTTACATATATGTTTCCATACCAATTCCACAAAGTATATAAGGAACACAACATAATTCATAAGCAAAACATGTTATATGTAAGAGAAAGCAACAAATTTATTGGCCTCATGGAAGCAAAGATTCATGACATTTCCTACCGGTGAGGTGTACATGCACTACCCCCCGAGCATAACAAGACAAACTCAAATCATCTATTTGTCCTAGAGATGGCAGCTATAACTAATAAACTACCTTTATTAATCCTATACCTGAAAGAGGTCTACTTAAAAGCGTTACCTGAAAAAAAAAAAGCACCTACTGGTAATATTTCCTCAAATGTTCGGCATTCCATGCCCTAGGGATCAGCTTCCCCTCCAAATCGGTCAAATGATAAGTACCTTCCCAAAGAACCGTCTTTATAAGGCAAGGTCCTTCCCAATTGGCACCAAACGCACCATGACCAGGTACCCTCATGTTGGGTAGCACCCTCTTTAAAACCAAATCACCCACCTTCAATGGGCGAGCTCGTACCTTCTTATCAAAATATTTCCGGGTACGCTGCTGGTATGCAGCCAGCTTCAGCTATGAATTCATGCGCACCTCTTCAACAAGATCCAGGTACAAGCGATGATTCACCTCATTATCCTCCGGATTATAATTTTCCCTCCTGAATGAACCAGCTCCTATCTCAACAGGCACCATTGCCTCACAACCATATGCCAAGGTGAATGGAGATTCACCTGTTGTAGTTCTTGGAGTGGTATTATAAGACCACAATACCATTGGAAGCTCCTCCGGCCAGCTTCCCTTTCGCTCCTCCAGCTTGGTTTTTAGAGTGTGTTTTATTATCTTGTTCACAGCCTCCGTTTGACCATTGCTTTGGGGGTGGCAAACAGCTGAGAACCCCTTTTGAATTCCAAGGTCCTCACACAAACCTCGCATCTCCTTGCTGTCAAACTGCTTCCCATTGTCTGAGATGAGCTTATAAGGTACTCCATACCTACAAACTATAGCTCGAAACACAAATTCCTTCAATTTTGCAGCAGTTATTGTAGCCAAAGGTTTCGCTTCAGCCCACTTTGTAAAGTAATCCACTGCAATGACTGCGTATTTTACTCCGCCTTTACCCTTGGGAAGCTCCCCAATTAGATCTATACCCCAAACCGCAAAAGGCCAAGGAATGGTGAGGGGCTTAAGGGATACAGCTGGGTTGACACCCAATTTCGCGAACCTCTGACAGCGATCACATGCTCGAGTATACTTATGAGCATCTCTTTGCAAGGTTGGCCTATAATATCCTTGACGAAGTATTTTGTGTGCCAATGAGGTTCCCCTAGAGTGGTTACCACAAATCCCCTCATGGATCTCCCTCATGATATACTCACATTCGTCTCCAGAAATACACCTTAGCAAAGGCTTATTAAAACCCCTCTAATACAAAATTCCATCATAGATCACATACCTTGCCGCTATATATTTCAATTTCCGAGCTTCATCCTTATTTTCTGGCAAAACTCCCTTAATGATGTACTCCACTATGGGAACCATCCAGTGATTTTCCACTGTAGTTTCCATATTCAAAATCTCGATTTTTGAAATACTCGGTTGACGCTGAACCTCAAGGGGAATAACTCCTAACAATGTAGCTTCCCTTTGAGAGCCTAGCTTAGCCAGCGCATCTGCGTTCGCATTCTCTGACCTAGGAATCTGTTCCAGATTCACCTCCCTGAATCTCTTCACCAATTCCTGTGCATACCTCATGTATAAATCAGTACGAGGGCCTCGAGCTTGAAACCCTCCTTTAATGTGCCAAACCACCAACATTGAATCACTAAAAACGGTCAAATTTTCCACCTTCATTTCTAAAGCTAGCTTCAAACCAGCAATCAGGGCTTCGTACTCTGCATCATTGTTAGTTGCGTAGAATGAAAAATGAATAGCACTCTGCAACTTGTGTCCTTCGGGGCTTACTAGCACTATACCAGCTCCTGCTCCATTAGAGTTAACTACCCCATCCACATACAAAGTCCACCACGGAGCACAATTTTCCACAGGTACCTTTGCAACAGGTAGCCCTCCAGCAGCTAGCCCACCAGAAGGTAGCTCACCAATAACTAGCCCACCAGAAGGTAGCTCACCAGCAGGTAGCTCAGCAGCAGGTATACACTCGTTTCCACCTACCTCGAAGGATGGAGGAAATTCCAACAGAAAATCAGCCAACGCTTGCCCTTTTATTACAGACCTCGGCTTGTATTCAACATCAAACTGTCCTAATTCAATAGCCCACTTCATCAACCTTCCAGAAGCTTCTGGTTTATGTAACACCTGCCTTAGAGGGAAAGAAGTCCGTACTTCAACCTTGTGAGACTGGAAGTAAGGTTGAAGCTTCCTTGAAGCAAGAATCAATGCATAAGCTAGCTTTTCCATGTTAGTATATCGTGTTTCTGCATCCAGCAATCTCTTGCTTACATAATACACCGGAAACTGCACCTTCCCTTCTTCTCGTACCAGAACCGCACTGATGGAATACTCAGAAACTGCTAGGTAAAGTATCAGAACCTCACCATCAATTGGTTTAGAAAGGAGCGGGGGGCTACCCAACTGCTCCTTTAGCTTCTCAAAAGCGGCCTCACATTCAGCTGTCCACTCAAAGTTCTTTCCTTTCTTAATTGCTGAGAAGAATTCCTTACACCTGTCTGAAGATTTTGAGACGAACCTGTTAAGAGCTGCAACCCTCCATGTTAATGACTGAACCTCCTTCACGTTCTTGGGTGACCTCATTTCCAACAAAGCTTTAATCTTTGCAGGGTTAGCTTCAATACCCCGGTGATTGACAATGAACCCGAGAAACTTCCCAGATTCTACCCCGAATACACATTTTTGAGGGTTGAGCTTCATTCTATATTTCCTCAATATGTCGAACATTTCTGCCAAGTGCGAAACATGATCAGCTGCCTCTCTTGACTTTACCAACATATCGTCAACATATACCTCCATTGTTTTCCCAATTTGATCCTTGAACATCATGTTTACCAGACGCTGATACGTAGCTCCCGCGTTAATTAGACCAAAAGGCATCCCAATGTAGCAATACAACCCCCTATCCGTTATAAAGGAAGTATGTTCTTGGTCTGGGCCATACATAGGAATCTGATTATATCCTGAATATGCATCCATAAAGCTTAGCAGGGCATGCCCAGCAGTTGCATCTACCAGCTGGTCAATACGAGGAAGCGGGAAGCTATCCTTTGGGTACGCTTTATTCAAGTCTGTAAAATCCACACAAGTACGCCATTTTCCATTGGGATTTTTGACCAGCACTGGATTTGCCAACCACATGGGGTAAAAAGACTCCCTCACCAAACCAGCTGCCAATAATCTGTCCACCTCTTCTCTCAAAGCGGAAGCTCTTTCACCACCTATAGCCCTTCTCTTCTGCCTTACCGTTTTCGCTTCTGGATCAATATTAAGACGATGACACATTACCTTTGGGTCTATCCCAATCATGTCTGAATGATCCCAAGCAAACACGTCCACATTCTTTCTAAGGAAGCTCACCAGAGCTTCCCTCATATTCGAATCCAGCTGTTTTCCAACTTTCAGCTCCTTACTAGAATCAGTGTCATCTACCATAAAAGATATAGTGTCTCCTGCAGCACCAGCTTTTTCTTTGGATTCGAGCATCCTAGGATCCAAATCAATTTCCACCAGGTTCCCTTTATCATCCACCTGGGCAGATTCAGGTACCTCTTTCTGCGATTGCTCCAAAATTTCCACCTCATCGAAGTCACTGTCATTGACTTCTTCCAAGATGCCTTCAACAAAATCATCATTACTGTTTCCATTTTTCTGTTGAGGTGCCTCCAGCATAAGCACCTCCCTTCCAGTACCTTCCCCCAAAAAGGAAGCTACATCCACGTAAGGGTCTTCATCTGGATGTTGCACAATCATAATTGTATTGCATGATTCTCTCTCACATACCCCTCCTTTCCTTTGAGAGGACTCTTCAGCCGAAGTATTTGGCAGTCCCAGATAGCGGTAACAGTTGTCAGTTGTTCCACCATCCACCAACAGCAAGTGTTTTGAAGCTTGCTCAGCAGTACGCAAGGCCTTACCGTAACATTCCCGTGAGTCTGACTGACATCCTCGTAGGCACCCAATCCCATTAGGAGTTGGAAATTTCATTGAGAGATGGTAAATAGAAGTCACCACACGCATCTCCTTCAAAAATGGCCTGCCCATAATAGCATTATAAGATATGTCTTCGTTCACAACCATAAACTCTGCAACCTGGGTTGCCACATAAGGTTCACTCCCCATCCTGATTGGGAGTTTCACTCGTCCCACAATCTGAACTGGACCTCCAGTAAATCCATATAAATCGTTGTAAGAAGGGAACATTTCTTTATCCAGGAGACCCATTTTTTGGTAGGTGTCGTAAGCTATTATGTTACAAGAGCTTCCATTGTCCACCAAAATTCGATGCACATTCATTCCCCCAATGGAGAACATGACCACCAGAGCATCATTATGTGGGTGATGCACATGCTTTGCATCTTCTTCAGTAAAAGTGATGTCTGCAGCTTCCCCCTTAAACAGCTTTGGGGGCCTTTCAGCCAGGTGGAAGACATTAGTAAGGGGAGCTCCTTTAGCCTCCCGAGCAAAATTTTTCATAGAGTTCCTGCTTGTGCCTCCAATGTATGGACCTCCTATTATGTTACGGATACTGTTTGCCCTTGCTGTACGATCAGGTACCATTTTTTCAGTCTCCTTTCTCTCTTTCTCATCTTTATACTTTTTCGCCTCTTGCGCCACAAACTCAGTAAGGTATCCCTTCCTAATTAAATCCTCAACATGATCCTTCAAGTGACGACAGTCAGCCGTTTCGTGTCCGTTTGCATCATGAAATGCACAATATTTTCCTAGGTCCCTCCTCCCAGGTGGGTCGATACGGGTCGGCTTCCTGAACACTCCAGCTTTATCCCCAACCTCAAACACATGCTCAAGAGGTGCCGCCAATGGGGTATATTCTGAATATCTATTATGATTCTTCAAGGGTGGAGGCTTGTATTCCACAGACCTCCTTGAACCAGTTGCATTCACAGTTAGAGGTGCTGTCCTTTCCTTGCGACCTGCTTCCCTTTCTGTGGAAGCTGAAGCTCCATGATATGAAGCACGCCTATCCACATTCCTTCTCCTGGGACTGTAGGACCTGCTCCTTTTTCTCCCATTCCAACCAGTTGGGTTGTTATCTTTCCTCAATTTAGCCATAGATTCCTCAACTACTTTATGAGCTTCAGCCCGTGCATAAAAATCAGCCAGCGTGACAGGCTCCTCCTTTTGAAGCTCCTTCCAGAAATCACTCCCAGGCCATATCCCAGCTATCAGAAAATTCTTATAGGTTTCATCGGTAGCCTTCCTCACTTTGGGCACCTCTGCGTTAAAACGCTTAAAATACTCTCTGAGAGTTTCCTTCTCCCTTTGCTTGATATTTGCCAAAGTGTTAGCAGGAGGTGCAAAAGCCACAGTAGCCCGAAATTGAGTCACAAAGAGTTCACTCATTTGCCTCCAGGAGCAAATTGAATTAGATGGCAGCCTCTTGAACCACTGATGAGCATTATCCCTTAGGGTAGCTGCCAATAGCCGGCATTTTGTGCGATCCCTGACTTGGTACACCTCCATCTCAGTAATAAAACGGCTGAGATATTCCACTGGGTCTGTGGTGCCATCAAACTTCAAATCTCCTACCCCCCTGTACCTAGGTGGAAGGGGTGAATCCCGGACCTTTTTAGTGAAAGGTGAAGCTACAGCTAGCCCTGATGTCGACCTCTTCTCAGCTTTAATTTTTTCCAGAGCTTTCCTCAAATCAGCCACCTTATAATTTGCATCCTCTCCGTCTGAGAGGTATTCCTCACTTTCATCTGTATCTTCATTCGAGTCTCCATTCTGTTTGTGAGCTGAACTGTTTCGGGAGCTGGAGCTGCCTTCACTCCCGACAGCTGATTGGAGCTTGGTCGACCTAGACCTCCTATCATGAGCCCGCTCCTCCTCTCTAGATTTTTCCTTCCTATAGCTCTTAGAACCCCTCGACTGAGACTTGTCAAGGTTGTCATTTCCATCCACCTTTTCTTTCGTTCCATCCAACACATGCCGTAAATCTTTACTATTGAGCTTCTTCCCAACACGATCAAATACACTCACACTCCTAGTTGAGGAGTCCACAGGAGCTTCCTTCCGATCCACATTTTCCCGATCTATTTCCACATCAGAAAAATCATTTTTCCGAGCCTCTTGTTCAGGCTCTTCTTCACTCCCAAAGTCCAAATTTCTTGGTGTCACTTCACGATGCCTAAAACGCCTTTCCGAGGACCTATGTTTTCTTTGTCCTTTCTTTCTCCGCCACGATTTCTTTTCCAACTGGTCGATCCTACCATCCATAGCTTGAAGATGGTTGAGGATATCCTTAGCAGTTACTTCACCATCAGGATTGGCCTTATGCCTACCCTCCTCGCCGCTAGGCATTCGAACGGGTTCAGAATTTTCCGACATTGATTCAAGAGAGAAATCCCCTCCTTCAAGCGCCAAAAATGTTATGCAAAAAATCCACACAACACCCCGAGAAAGCCTCGCCGGAATAACCTGAATTATCCTTGGTTTTCGGATAAATAACAAACCGAACAGCTGTACCAAAGCAGGGCAGCTGAACCTAATAATGGTGTATAGTGTTTTTGGGGCTGAGTTAGCAAGTTCACCGGACAATAATGGCAAAAATCCGGCCAAGTATGTCCAGGAATGTATTACTTAGGGTACACGTGCCTTGTGTATTCAGAAAGTAAAAAAACCGAACCCCTTGCTAATTGCCTACATATCCTATTTATAGGAATCAAGCCCTAGTGTAGTTCTTTTAGGTTAGGAATCCTTTCCTTGTCCATTAAGCCACGAAATTGATAAGATTTAATCCCTCCATCCATGTTAATCTCGAAGTATTTGTGTAGAAATATGACTTTTCCTTAAATCAGCTAGCCCCTTAGTAGAGTCCTATTCGAAGTAGAACTCCCAAATCCCACTCATATGAGAACTCCATGTATGTGTAGACATATATCACAAATTTCTAATATTTATCATATTAGAAACGTATCCCTCATTAAAATAGACTATTAACAGGACTCAATTCGTACTTCCTACAAATTAGGAGTCAGTCCTTATCCGCTCGGCCAGCAGAGGTGGAACCTGTGAGCCCACCTGCACCTACACAGCTTCCCAAAAAAGCGAACCTCCACCTCCAGAGCTTCCCTCTAGAGGTACACCTCTTTCCTTCCAGCTACCTTGTTCCTACCTTTTCAACACCCTACCAGGCCTCCAACATCTATGGGCCCAAAACCAAACCCATCACCAATTTTTTGGGCACAACAGCAGAATTTCTCCGTTGTGCATCCGTGCATTTCTTTCACGCCAGATGAAGTACGTATAAATTTGGACCATGAGTAGGATTACTCTTCTTCTTGCGCTATCCATAACAAGAGAGATATGCTGTTGGAAAAGAGGCCAAGTTTGTCCAGTAATTCCCACATTAAAAATGGATAGGAGCGATGTTAGCACATGCCGACTGAAGGTGCAGTGCAGGAACAGGTGGTTGTCAGTTTCGCGACCGCCAACACACAGGAAACAATGCTGATCCAAGGTGATGCCAAACCGCGCTAGACGAGCCAAGGTATTGAGACGGCCATGACTAAGCAACCATTGATGGTGGGCGTATCTTTCTATCTTGAGGTGATGCCAAACAGTTTGAGACCATTGTACTTCTTGACTACGATGTCTAATGGATTTCCAGATGTGCCTCATTTTAACTTTGTGAATATCTAAACCATCCCATAAGATAACATCACGGTTGTTAAGATTAAAGGGAGGGTAGTTAAAATTTAGGAGCCATTGAGACAAAGTAAGGTCCAGGTGATGAAGTCTATGGTTTGGGCGAGGTAAACACCAAGAGCCAGATTGAATGATACTCTGAACTTTCGAGTGTTTATTCATTCCACATTGAGAAATAATAGGATCCGTCGTAGAGTTAGCCAGGCACACACCATTCCACCAGGGGTCAAATCAAAGAAAGACATTTGATCCATCACCTATAGAGTAGGAGAGAAACCTGATCGCGAGGTGGCGTAGACGCAGAACTTTCTTCCAAATCCAAGAGCAGTCCGTTGGGATTTGAATGGTCCAGAAGTACTTGTTTTTTAGAACAGTTTTACTAACCCAAGAGGCCCATAAAGATGGAGCATGTCTAATGACCTTTAGCAAGTGACCAATGATCTGGGATTTGTTCCAGGTAGATAAATCCTTCAGGCCGAGACCACCCTCTGTTTTAGGTAAGCAGATAGTTTTCCAACTGATTTTAGCTCCCCCTCTGTCATTTATATTCCCTTTCCAGAGAAATTTAGTAAGCATGGATTGTATGATATCATGTATGATAAGTGCATAATTTTGCATATTTTTATTACCTATTTATTGTTTGAATTCGTATTTTAATAAATTATTTTGTTGTATTTCAGGAAATTCAAGAAAAGATGAAGAAATTGCAAAATAAAGAAATAAATGTCAAAGAAGAGAAAAAGAAGAAGAAGAAGGACCAAAATAGAAGAAAAGGAAAGAAGATGGAGTTTGGTGCAAAAGCTGAATTTTTATTTAAAAACTAAAAAGAAAAAAAGAATAAATTAAAAATTAAATAAACATGAAGGGCTAGGATTTAATCCCACCAAACAAATGAATGGTGAGGATTAATCCACACCAACCACAATCTCAATCTATTTCCTATAAATAGATTCATTTTTCTCTCTTGTAAAAACACTTAGAATTAGATTGTAGATTAGAATTAGGATTAGTTTTAGTTCAATTCCTAAATTTTTGTTGTAATTCTCTTTCTGCAGCTCTTCGTAAACAATTTCTAATACATAGTTTTATTTCCTGTTTTAAATTGTTTAAATTGTACTACTGCAGTTTTATTTATTAAGCACACAAATACACTCTCCCTCTTTTTACCCACAAAACCCATCTCCCATTTGTTTTAATCACCGATTGAAAGTATTATTCCCTACTCTTTCCCTTCCATCTTTCTTTTTCCTGCAAAATCCCAACTCCCTCAAACCACAAAACCACCGTGTCACTCCCCTGTTCTCGTTTCATTTTTGCAAACCCACGAAGTCGTGCCTTGTCTTCTTCTTGCGAATTGCTGTTTCTAATTCTTTGTTTTATAAGAAAATTGTAATTCTTGTTCGTTTTTTCTGAAGTCCATTTGCTGTTTAGACGTTAATCTTGTTCTTGTTAATTATGTTGATTGTGTTCTCGAGTTCCCGTTTCGAGTTTAATTTGCTGTGTTAGTTGTAATCATGGTCTTGGAGTTGGTGTTAGAATTAGTGTTAGAATTATGCTTATTGTGGCTTTGGTGTGTATTTGAAGTTTGATTTTGCTATTCTTATTTTCTGTTTTTTTGTAAATTCGGTTTCGCGATTTTTGAGTGTTTGTATTGCTGCAGTTTCGTTGCCAATTCGTTATCGATTTAGTGCCGATTCAGGATATGCTAAGTTTATTTTCGAAGAGTTGCTTTTGTTCTGTATTGATTTGTGTTGCTGCGTTTCTGCGATTGGCGTTGAAATTCTTGGTATTGCTTCTGAGTAGCTGTGTCTTTTGTTTAAGTGAACTAATGTCACGAATTCTCTATCCTTGGTAATGTGCGGTGTCCTTGAGACGTTGAGTTGATTTGAGTTGTGAATTGGTTTTATTAGTAGAGTTTGTGTTCTGAGTTTGTGCCGTCGTTCTTTGTGTTCTGAGTTCTTTGCTTCGCACCTTGATTTTGTGATGTTGTTTTGCTTCGAGTTCTGTCAAATTCTATTCTGTTTTGATTTTCGCGAGTCGTAGTTCTTGGTCCCGTTTGTTTTTGTCTGAGTGATGTTCGAGTTTTATTTACCGTGTCCTGATTGCTGCTTGTCGTGTCTGTAAGTTACTGTCTTCGACTAAATTTTCTGAGTCCGAGTTGACCCGCCTATGCTGATATGAGTCACGAGCCTTTTGAACCGAGTCTGCCCTGCGAGTTCTGAGTTTTTTTTTTGCTGTAATCCGTTTCGAATGTCCTGATTTTGGTGTCATGTTATACTGTTAAGTTTTGGTGTCCTGTTATCCGAATTTTTCCAAAAAAAAAAAACCATTGGTTCAAAATAGTGTAAAACCGTGTTTTCAAATTTTGTAAATAAGAATTGTTTTTGAAAAAGTTTTAAATAGTGATAATAAATGAAATTAAAATTTCATTTTTTGTAAATAATGTCTTAAAATAAATTCTAGTTTAAATTGAGTTTTATAATTTGTTAGAATAATTTAGAGTTTAGATTTAAATTAGAATTTTGAATTTTCCATAGGTATAATAATTTTAGAAAACTAAGGCTTTAAATAATTTAGAATAATTCAATTTTTAATTAGTTAAATAGGTTTTCATTTAGTAATAAATTATTATAAAATCCAAAAAACCAAACTGCTCTAATTCGATTAAATTAGAAATTAAGGTTTGCGAAAATATTATTCCCTGTGGATCGAATCTTAAAATACTAAAACGATGATCGTGCACTTGCGATTTTAATTGTATCATTTCCGCCACATCAAGTTTTTGGCGCCGCTGCCGGGGATCGAACCCGGGTCACCCGCGTGACAGGCGGAAATGATACAATTAAAATCGCAAGCGCACGATCATCGTTTTAGTATTTTAAGATTCGATCCACAGGGAATAATATTTTCGCAAACCTTAATTTCTAATTTAATCGAATTAGAGCAGTTTGGTTTTTTGGATTTTATAATAATTTATTACTAAATGAAAACCTATTTAACTAATTAAAAATTGAATTATTCTAAATTATTTAAAGCCTTAGTTTTCTAAAATTATTATACCTATGGAAAATTCAAAATTCTAATTTAAATCTAAACTCTAAATTATTCTAACAAATTATAAAACTCAATTTAAACTAGAATTTATTTTAAGACATTATTTACAAAAAATGAAATTTTAATTTCATTTATTATCACTATTTAAAACTTTTTCAAAAACAATTCTTATTTACAAAATTTGAAAACACGGTTTTACACTATTTTGAACCAATGGTTTTTTTTTTGGAAAAATTCGGATAACAGGACACCAAAACTTAACAGTATAACATGACACCAAAATCAGGACATTCGAAACGGATTACAGCAAAAAAAAAACTCAGAACTCGCAGGGCAGACTCGGTTCAAAAGGCTCGTGACTCAGATCAGCATAGGCGGGTCAACTCGGACTCAGAAAATTTAGTCGAAGACAGTAACTTACAGACACGACAAGCAGCAATCAGGACACGGTAAATAAAACTCGAACATCACTCAGACAAAAACAAACGGGACCAAGAACTACGACTCGCGAAAATCAAAACAGAATAGAATTTGACAGAACTCGAAGCAAAACAACATCACAAAATCAAGGTGCGAAGCAAAGAACTCAGAACACAAAGAACGACGGCACAAACTCAGAACACAAACTCTACTAATAAAACCAATTCACAACTCAAATCAACTCAACGTCTCAAGGACACCGCACATTACCAAGGATAGAGAATTCGTGACATTAGTTCACTTAAACAAAAGACACAGCTACTCAGAAGCAATACCAAGAATTTCAACGCCAATCGCAGAAACGCAGCAACACAAATCAATACAGAACAAAAGCAACTCTTCGAAAATAAACTTAGCATATCCTGAATCGGCACTAAATCGATAACGAATTGGCAACGAAACTGCAGCAATACAAACACTCAAAAATCGCGAAACCGAATTTACAAAAAAACAGAAAATAAGAATAGCAAAATCAAACTTCAAATACACACCAAAGCCACAATAAGCATAATTCTAACACTAATTCTAACACCAACTCCAAGACCATGATTACAACTAACACAGCAAATTAAACTCGAAACGGGAACTCGAGAACACAATCAACATAATTAACAAGAACAAGATTAACGTCTAAACAGCAAATGGACTTCAGAAAAAACGAACAAGAATTACAATTTTCTTATAAAACAAAGAATTAGAAACAGCAATTCGCAAGAAGAAGACAAGGCACGACTTCGTGGGTTTGCAAAAATGAAACGAGAACAGGGGAGTGACACGGTGGTTTTGTGGTTTGAGGGAGTTGGGATTTTGCAGGAAAAAGAAAGATGGAAGGGAAAGAGTAGGGAATAATACTTTCAATCGGTGATTAAAACAAATGGGAGATGGGTTTTGTGGGTAAAAAGAGGGAGAGTGTATTTGTGTGCTTAATAAATAAAACTGCAGTAGTACAATTTAAACAATTTAAAACAGGAAATAAAACTATGTATTAGAAATTGTTTACGAAGAGCTGCAGAAAGAGAATTACAACAAAAATTTAGGAATTGAACTAAAACTAATCCTAATTCTAATCTACAATCTAATTCTAAGTGTTTTTACAAGAGAGAAAAATGAATCTATTTATAGGAAATAGATTGAGATTGTGGTTGGTGTGGATTAATCCTCACCATTCATTTGTTTGGTGGGATTAAATCCTAGCCCTTCATGTTTATTTAATTTTTAATTTATTCTTTTTTTCTTTTTAGTTTTTAAATAAAAATTCAGCTTTTGCACCAAACTCCCTCTTCTTTCCTTTTCTTCTATTTTGGTCCTTCTTCTTCTTCTTTTTCTCTTCTTTGACATTTATTTCTTTATTTTGCAATTTCTTCATCTTTTCTTGAATTTCCTGAAATACAACAAAATAATTTATTAAAATACGAATTCAAACAATAAATAGGTAATAAAAATATGCAAAATTATGCACTTATCAAATGCCCCCATACCTATCTTTTGCTCGTCCTCGAGTAAAAAACAAAGAAAAATGCAGAATGAAAAACCTATACTCACTGTCGTAGGAATCACGGGTAATTTTAGGTTTACCAACCCGTTAAACCTATAGACGATCTCTACAGGAGGAGTGTTGTCTCCTAAGGGTTTACAGAAGATATACCCATAAAATCTTTGAGATAAATCAGCAAGTATCCAACTTTCCTCTTTCACTCTAGCTTTCATCGGTGTCAACAAAACAATTTTGTAGGAAAATACATGCCTTAAAGTTTATTCTAATAATAGCCAAGTTATAGGTTCCCACAATCCACTTGATTAGACTAAAAATTTACAAAAAATCCCAAGGTGTGTAGTGAATTTAAGGCCTTCGATGGATTAACTGCATACGAACATTTTCTCTTTTTCAACCAATATTGAACTGACCCAATCTCTATCAAAACAAGGTTCTAGCCAAACTTCACGTTCTTAGTAGTTAGACCGACCGTGCAATGGTTGAGGTCCCAAAAGACTTATGCATCAATACCCATTTAGCGAGTTTTAGGTCAACAATCCCAGATCACAAGGGACCTTAGGTTGCCAGGCACAAAGTCCCCTCGGACTTACTTACTCGGGTTATTAATGAGCCCAACCTAGCTGAATTCCCTACTAAGAATTTATTATTACACTAGCACTCAACAATTACAAACATTTATTGACTCTTTTTCTTTTCTTTTTTTTTTTCTTTTTTCTTTTTTTCCTTTTTTCTCTCTTTTTTTTTATATATATATATGACACTATACGAACCAAATTTCGCAAAGGTTTGATTCGACATTGTTCTAACATGTGGGTTCTCTCTCAGGTATCGAATAACATTCCTATACAATTCTTCCATCAAAAGTCTTGTGCAAATGTGTCGTCTTGGTCTTTTAAGCAAAAATTTGTTCGACACAAGTTTCATGAGGAAAACCATACCTGACTACGTTCAAATTATCTAAAGGCATTATACATATAATTTTCGAAAAATAGTCAACACCAACTAGTTCTAAAATTTAAAGAGTGGGAAGGACAACTAAGCTAAAATATTTATATTTTTGGATTTTTAAAATTTTTCAATTTTTTTGGATTTTTCAATTTTATGTATTTACACTAAAACCCTCCCCCATACCTAAATCATGCATTGTCCTCAATGTATGCAAAATGAACGAGAATAAAATAGAGAGGAGGAAATACCTGATAGGGGATGACGGAGAATGACAAACTGCTGAAAAACTACGAGAGAAAACAACTCACACACGCACACAATGTAACTCCCCCATACCTACATTCTACTATGGGAGGTACAAAACAAATATTTACTAACCAATACCTGCTCTCGGAAAAACTATTTTTGTTACACAACCAACATATTTCAGAAACTTACCCACAAAAATAGCATAGACCACTCGAACGATCCGATTAGGCGCAAGAATAAAACTCATATTACTAACATCATTCATAGACCAATTAGACGCTTCTTCATGTTGTTTAAGCAAATTGATTACTTGAAATTCTTGGTTATGAATATCATGAGTTTCGATGAAAGATGGAGCATGAGTGGAAAATGTAGAAATAGAAACGGGTGGGGGTGGTTCTTCGAAAAATGTTTTACCAACAGAATTAGGATCACAAGAACTATCCTGATGTTGGGTTTCCCATTTGGAACAAATATTCATCATCTCTCCAAACATCTCTTCCGAGGTCAAATCCTTAAAAGATTCGTGAAGCTCTCGATTGGTCTCGTAATGCAATTGAAAATCTTGTTTAAGAAGAGACTCAATCTCATGATCGTCCAAATTTGACCTTGAAACAACCTCTGTTACTAGATCAGCTCCTATTGGTTGAGTATGAAGTTCTTCGGGTTTTTCGGGAAGAGGTTTGGAAGATGAAAGGAAAAGTTCACTAGAAGAAGATGATGGATGTCTAGGCGAAGCCACAAACTCAGAATCATCGGGATTCTTCGTTTGACCTAGAGAAAGAATGATGTCAGCATTAGAATCTTCTTCGTGTGAATCACCACCGAAAGGAGTGTCAACTTGAACATTAGACCTAGGAGAATTGATATCATCGAAAGTATCGATAGGTCTTTGAGTGATAAGAAATTCGGGGTTGACCTCGGGTGGATTCAAAGTGATTATCGTCTCACGCTCGCACATGGTGGCTAATTGATTCATTTGAAATTCTAACTTAGATAAGGCTTGAGCATTAGAGTTCAAAATTTGCCTATCTTGGGTCACGGTTTGCATGAAGTCTGCTTGAGAAATCAATAAAGCCTCGATACTCTTTTCTAAGGTGTCAAGTTTCGTACTCGAATCATGAAATCCGGGTGGGTGGGCGGTTGTTTGAAATGAACTTGAATAAGGAACTTGACTCGGAATTGGATAAGAGTTCGGTTCTTGAAAATGTGGAGGCGGAGTTTGATAGCTATGACCTTGGTTCCATGAGAGATCGGGATAATCTCTCCAACCGAAATTAGAAGATGATGTAAAATGGTCATTTTGAGAGGTTGGTTGAAACATGGCGTTGACTTGATAAGAGTCGGGGCCGTGTTGAAAATCGAGACTCGGAGAGTTGAAATTTGGGTGCCAAGACGTGTGTGAAGGGCCATTAAGGGTTTCTAAGGCTTCGAGTCGTCTAGTGAAAGCATCTAATTCAGAGTCGATTTCAATATCGTTTTCACTATAATGCAGATCACTAAAAGTAGACGACGCGTTATATACACTAGGTTCCCTAGTTGACTCATACCACATCGTATTATCCGCTAACTCCTCGTCAAAATCCCAACCTTGGTAATAACGATCCCTAAATGCTACGTACATGGTAAAGATTGATCAATGATAAAACCACGTAGCAAGTAAGTGCGAAAATGCAACACACAAAATAAATGGTGAAAAATCAAAAGAAAAATCTAACCTATGACACACTAAAAATTTCGTAAATTAAGAATTATTCAGACCGATTCGGCCAGATTAGAGCAGGCATTGCCAAGAGGCCAAACTCGTCACTTAGACACCAAATCTTAACAGCCAGGCGAACCTTAGACACTGAAGGTCGTGAATAAGTCTTAATTACGTTTATTTGATGCAACAAACAAGATATATACAAAAACGATAAACAATTATGGATGCTTACACTACGTGTCCTAAAAATAAAAATAAAAAATTTAACGTACCTTTGGATCCTCCAGCGATCACCACAATTATAAGATACGAAAAATTAAAAACAAGAAAATAAAAATCTAAATGATGTGCCCTAAGTGATTAAATGCATGATGCAACAAGTATGTATTTACAAATATTTTTTTTTTTTTTTGATTTTTCAATTTTCAATTTTTTTGTGATTTATGATTTTTTTGATTTTTTTGTGATTTTCTAAAAATAAAAAGGCGAAAAGAGTGAGATACGGGTTACCGAAGCACGCTTTCCAAAAATTACGATTAATTCCAAGCTCCGTGAGAAGATTCCCGTAATTCCAAACTTTCCTAAAAAAATGAGATAAAAAAAATTAGACAAGTAAAACTAATTCGAAAAATTAAAAATTATGGCACGAAAAATAATTATAATCCCCGGCAGCGGCGCCAAAAACTTGATGTGGCGGAAATGATACAATTAAAATCGCAAGCGCACGATCATCGTTTTAGTATTTTAAGATTCGATCCACAGGGAATAATATTTTCGCAAACCTTAATTTCTAATTTAATCGAATTAGAGCAGTTTGGTTTTTTGGATTTTATAATAATTTATTACTAAATGAAAACCTATTTAACTAATTAAAAATTGAATTATTCTAAATTATTTAAAGCCTTAGTTTTCTAAAATTATTATACCTATGGAAAATTCAAAATTCTAATTTAAATCTAAACTCTAAATTATTCTAACAAATTATAAAACTCAATTTAAACTAGAATTTATTTTAAGACATTATTTACAAAAAATGAAATTTTAATTTCATTTATTATCACTATTTAAAACTTTTTCAAAAACAATTCTTATTTACAAAATTTGAAAACACGGTTTTACACTATTTTGAACCAATGGTTTTTTTTTTTTGGAAAAATTCGGATAACAGGACACCAAAACTTAACAGTATAACATGACACCAAAATCAGGACATTCGAAACGGATTACAGCAAAAAAAAAACTCAGAACTCGCAGGGCAGACTCGGTTCAAAAGGCTCGTGACTCATATCAGAATAGGCGGGTCAACTCGGACTCAGAAAATTTAGTCGAAGACAGTAACTTACAGACACGACAAGCAGCAATCAGGACACGGTAAATAAAACTCGAACATCACTCAGACAAAAACAAACGGGACCAAGAACTACGACTCGCGAAAATCAAAACAGAATAGAATTTGACAGAACTCGAAGCAAAACAACATCACAAAATCAAGGTGCGAAGCAAAGAACTCAGAACACAAAGAACGACGGCACAAACTCAGAACACAAACTCTACTAATAAAACCAATTCACAACTCAAATCAACTCAACGTCTCAAGGACACCGCACATTACCAAGGATAGAGAATTCGTGACATTAGTTCACTTAAACAAAAGACACAGCTACTCAGAAGCAATACCAAGAATTTCAACGCCAATCGCAGAAACGCAGCAACACAAATCAATACAGAACAAAAGCAACTCTTCGAAAATAAACTTAGCATATCCTGAATCGGCACTAAATCGATAACGAATTGGCAACGAAACTGCAGCAATACAAACACTCAAAAATCGCGAAACCGAATTTACAAAAAAACATAAAATAAGAATAGCAAAATCAAACTTCAAATACACACCAAAGCCACAATAAGCATAATTCTAACACTAATTCTAACACCAACTCCAAGACCATGATTACAACTAACACAGCAAATTAAACTCGAAACGGGAACTCGAGAACACAATCAACATAATTAACAAGAACAAGATTAACGTCTAAACAGCAAATGGACTTCAGAAAAAACGAACAAGAATTACAATTTTCTTATAAAACAAAGAATTAGAAACAGCAATTCGCAAGAAGAAGACAAGGCACGACTTCGTGGGTTTGCAAAAATGAAACGAGAACAGGGGAGTGACACGGTGGTTTTGTGGTTTGAGGGAGTTGGGATTTTGCATGAAAAAGAAAGATGGAAGGGAAAGAGTAGGGAATAATACTTTCAATCGGTGATTAAAACAAATGGGAGATGGGTTTTGTGGGTAAAAAGAGGGAGAGTGTATTTGTGTGCTTAATAAATAAAACTGCAGTAGTACAATTTAAACAATTTAAAACAGGAAATAAAACTATGTATTAGAAATTGTTTACGAAGAGCTGCAGAAAGAGAATTACAACAAAAATTTAGGAATTGAACTAAAACTAATCCTAATTCTAATCTACAATCTAATTCTAAGTGTTTTTACAAGAGAGAAAAATGAATCTATTTATAGGAAATAGATTGAGATTGTGGTTGGTGTGGATTAATCCTCACCATTCATTTGTTTGGTGGGATTAAATCCTAGCCCTTCATGTTTATTTAATTTTTAATTTATTGTTTTTTTCTTTTTAGTTTTTAAATAAAAATTCAGCTTTTGCACCAAACTCCCTCTTCTTTCCTTTTCTTCTATTTTGGTCCTTCTTCTTCTTCTTTTTCTCTTCTTTGACATTTATTTCTTTATTTTGCAATTTCTTCATCTTTTCTTGAATTTCCTGAAATACAACAAAATAATTTATTAAAATACGAATTCAAACAATAAATAGGTAATAAAAATATGCAAAATTATGCACTTATCAATGTACTTCAGTTGGAAGGAGGAAATGCTTTGACCAATATGCTTGAATAGCAAAGAGAACGGACCTAACCAATTGTACCCGACCTGCAAAGGAAAGCAGCAACGAAGTCCAAACATTGATTCTGTGAGTAAGTTTGTGAACTAGGGGAATACAATCATTGATGCACAGTTGGGAAGAAATAAGTGGCACGCCTAAGAATTTCACTAGGAGATTGCCTCGGGGAATACCATACACCTCATCGAACCATTCCACAAGATTAGGTCGGCAATTACAGAAAAAGCTCGTGCTTTTGTGTGCGCTAGGATGCAGACCACTGAGCGCAGAGAAAGAACGAACAGAATCCATGATGTGAGATATAGATGTTTGATCTCCATTGCTAAAGAATAACACATCATCTGCAAAGAAAAGGTGTGTTAAATCTAGATCCTTGCAACGCTAGTGATGTTTAAATCCCGGAGGTTTCGGCTTCAGAAGCTGGGATAAGACGTTCATGCATAAAACGAATAAGTACGGAGACATAGGGTCCCCTTGACGGATACCTTTTGTACCTGAGAAATAACCATGAACTGTTCCATTTAGTTTGACTGAATATTTGACACCACAGATGCATAACTGGATCCAACGTATAAAACGATGGGGGAAGTTCATTTTATGTAGCACTGCTAGGATAAAATCCCATCTAATGGAATCAAACGCCTTGTGAAGATCAAGCTTGAGGGCACATCTTGAGATTCCTGTTTCCCTATCGAAACCCCTAAACAATTCTTGTGCTAGTAAAATGTTGTCAGATAAATGCCTACCCGAAATGAAAGCCGACTGAGCAATATCTATGACACCAGGGAGCACAGTTTTAAGCCTAGTTGCTATGATTTTAGAGATGCACTTATAAGCAATAGTGCACAAAGAGATTGGCCGAAAAACTTTCATATGAGTAGGAGTGGTAGCCTTTGGAATCAAAGCGATATATGTAGAGTTTATGCCTGTGTACATGTTAAAATCATTGAACAGTGAAGCCACAGCTGCACAGAAACACTCTCCAACAATGCTCCAAGTGGCCAAGAAGAATTCGACAGTAAACCCATCCGGCCCCGGCGCCTTGTTCTTTTTCATTTTCTTCAAAGTAGCATATATCAGATCATTTGAGATTGGAGCCTCTAAGGTAGTTGCTTGCACTTCCGAGATGGATGGACACGCAATTCCCTCAAGAATTCCATCATTTTCAAACACAGGTGCGCCAAGAAAATTCGTGTAATACTCCACTGCAACCTGAGCACAACTTCTCTGTCCGTGAACAAGATTCCCAGAGCGATCAAGGAGAGCCAGGACTTTATTATGGTTCCAGTTTGACCTGCATTGGTTGTGAAAGAATTTTTTATTGCCATCACCCTTAGAAAGCCATTTGACCCTCGATTTTTGAACTAAAAGAGATTCCTCCTCCATTATAGCCTTGTTAAGCTTCAGGATTAATTCCGATTCTTTAGCAACTAAGTCATTGGATGGAGCAGCTAAGAGACCTTCTTGAGTCTCAGCTAGGGCTTGACGAGCTAATTGGATGCAAATTACCATGCTTTCTATTGAGATCAATTAAGGCATGCTTAACAGACTTTAGCTTCCTGCATAAAATACCCATCGGGTCTCCAAAAAGGAAGGTGGAATTCCAAATCTTATAGACAGTATTCTGAAAATCAGGAATGTCGAGCATGTGATTAAAGAACTGAAATGGCTTACCAAAGCGATCAATTTGCATTGGGACAGTTAAAATAAGAGGATTATGGTCCATGATACCCCTGTTCTTGACCATGACATACGCCTCCGTGTGAATATTAATCCATTGACCATTTCCAACAACTTTGTCCAGACGTTTGTAGATAGGATCAAGAATACGTTTGTTTGTCCAGGTGAATGGATCACCTACTGTCCGTAAGGAGTCAAGGCCTGCAGTAGACAGACAGTCTTTGAAGGCTTGCATATCTGTGGTCCATTGCTCCCTACCCCCACAGACTTCATTAAGGTTAAGGATGCAATTAAAGTCGCCCAGATAACACCAAGGAAGGTTGATATTGCTAAGGGAGTTGAGATCATTCCATAAAGAAACCCGATCTTGTGCCTCATTCGAAGCATAAACAAAGGTAGCCATAAAAGTGATATTCTTCTCAAGAAACGTAACACTGCAAGTAATGTGCTGAGCTGATTTGGAGTGAAGAGAAACTCGAAACACTCTGGTTCTATGAACTCAGATGAATTCGTGGCCTTTCTTGATCATGCCCCAGTTTATGTACAACAACTCCAGAGGCCCTTTGAAGCTGATAATGAATCTTATCACACAAATGATGTTGTTGGTGAACCGCTTTCTCCAGGTGCTCGAGCTCGAATGGCTGAACAAATCAACCTCATTTTGAATGATGGCTCTGTTCAGCCAGCCACTGGTCCTCAAACGGATTCGTCAAGGGCATCTCATGGCATACATGATACAGTGGTCTCTCCTCCGGAAGTTAACTCTTTGACTCAAGACGAAGCTGAACCTATAATTCCTGGTATTGTTCTTCAAACTACTGTTTTAAATAACCCAAAAAAGAATGTAACTTGGAGTTCTATTGTTTCAAAGAATGTCATTGATTCAAGTCCTAATGCAAATGATAATGATGATACCAAAATTACCTATAATGAAGATGGGTCTGCTTCAGTTAATTTCTCTAAAACATACTTGATTCGGGCTCAGAAACAATGGGATACTAGCATCATTGGCCACTTTATTGGTGGGAATTTTGCTTTCAAATTTGTCAAGGAACAGGCTCAGAAATTATGGCAAAATAGAGGCCTAACTGGTGTTTATTACAATTCAAAAGGGTACTATACTTTCCGGTTTGGTACAATGGAAGAGAGGAATTGGGCCCTAAATCTCAATACAGTTCAAATGGGTGGGAAGACGCTATATTTGAAGCCATGGATGGAGGGTTCACATTTTAAAAGAAATGTAATTGACAAAGTTCCTTGTTGGATTCGCCTTGTGGATGTCCCATGCTCTCTTTGGTCAAAGGATAGCATCTCTTCCATTGCCAAGGCAGTGGGAAGACCACTCAAATTCGATATGGCCACATCAAAGTTTGAACCTCTAAAATATGCAAATGTCCAAGTAGAGCTGACTTACTCTGCTCCAAGGCCAGATTTTGTCTGGGTCAACGTTCTAAATACTGAAGGTGTTGAAGAAAAGGAGAAAATCGAAATACAATATCCCCAGCTGCTTTATTCTTGTAGTTTGTGCAAGGCATTTGGCCATTCCTTGGCTCGATGCATAAATAATCAAGACAGAGTCAGCAAAAAACCAAGAATGGCCCGAAATATGTTGCCTTAGGCCCGAAAAACCCCAAAGACATCATTTTGCTGGTGTTGCTATTTTGGCCGTTGCCTTTGGGGTCAAAGGCAACATTCTACTTCTCTATGGCAACATCAATTTTCTGTTGGCGTAGACTAGCTATGGCAACAATATTATTAGTTTTTAGCAACATGATATTATGTTGCCTTCGTGTTAAACATTTTGCAAAAAAAGTGGGCCCCACCTGTGGGGTCCGCTTTTTAGGACCCATAAGTGGGGCCCACTTTTTCGGACCAACGGGTGGGGCGCACTTTTTGGGACCCACAGGTGGGGCCAACTTATGGCTATGCCAACACAATTTTTGTCTACTGCAACATTTTTTGGAACCTTGTTTTACATTAATTATCCTTTTTACCAACACTTTTTTATTTACAACAAAAATACACAATTTAAATATATGCATTTCCAAAATAACCAAATCAATAGAATTGTAATAGTTCATTTTTTTAACCCCAAATAAAACATTACATCCCCTGAATACATATAATTATTTCAAATAGTCCAGCTACAAATTTGACTATCATGATTCTTTCAACAGATATATCACCTGATTCCACCAGATAAAATAAATCATCCAGAAACAATTCATATCTGGAAGGCATCATCACCTACAAATTTTTATATGGTAGAAATTGATGTCAGTTACATTAAAGGACCTTTAACACGGGTGTAATTTCACATGGTTTTAGTATAAAAAAGCAGGAAATTTGATTTGGAATTCAGCGACTAACAACAGCTGATAACCTCTATAGGTCAATTAAAGAGTTAAAACATAATTAGAACAAAGAAGTAAAATAAATAATAAAACATCATGGCAAACATGCATATATTATTAACATAAACATGACAGTATAGTATTTTTCTATATACTTGACAAATTTATTTATTACTACATGGAATATTATTATGACTTTTCTTTATGTTATCCTTGTACTTAAAACCAGTAATCCTTGTTCCTTGTTCCATACTGTAAAGTTCAATAATGTTATATAAATGGCTGTCATGTTGCAAAAATGATCCTAGATTAGGATTACTCGCTACAAATTTACATTATGTCAATCCCAGACTTAATGCAATAAGTTATCTCAGAGACTAAACTTTATCGCCTTTTTCCAACTTTACATAATGCGGATTCAGTCACATCAACATCAAATTAAAAATACCAATCTTAAAAAATCAAGAATGACAATAAAAAAATTCCCAGGTAATTATATAGATATGGGAGTAGTGAAGACGGTTTCATGAGATAAAGGTGAGAGCCCCCACCTCCCTCCATGATCTATATTACAAAAAGTAGAAAATAAGGCCTGGTACGAGAATACATAAAGTAAAAAATATATATAAACATGTAGGTAGGAGGAATGAATTTAATAAAAAAAAATGTAGTACAGTAGCAGCAAAGGGACGTAGTAAATATATATGATGGAGAACAAGGATTAAAACATTGTGTTTTACTAAAGATAAAGAGAAATAATTCATACAAGTAAATGTATAAGAAAACATAAGGTGCATATTAAGTTACAATACCTTATTTCATACGAGCTTAAAAAGAAAAGGATGCCCCTGATCATGATTCTGTTTGGATTTAGAAAACATTATTAACGGTTACATTACCTTAAATCCTAGCTGATTTTTGTTTAAAGGTATCATATTCATTAAGTAGTTTCCCATGACACCTCAAAAAAACTAAGATGATTAATCACAAATACTCTTAAAATATTAGTGGATGAATAAAACAGACTGTAACTCACTATTGTTACAATAAATCTACTGCTTAAAATTATGTGTTTAGATAAATTTCTAAAGATTATAGCATAATAGTAAAATAATAGGGCAAGTCAGAAGTAACTTAACCTTTTGGGGTACATTATCATCGACATTCACAAAGCTTAAATTTAAAGAAACCGAAACAACTTAGATTCTGATCAATCAAAATTAAAGCAGCTTATGTAATAAATATTAAATTAGGCCAGTGAAAAGTTTTTTAACTAACTTTACGACTGAATATGTTGGATTAGATCGCAACGGATTGGGATAGGTCTACACATAGAAAAATAACAATTAAAATAGACTCGTAGAGTTAATAAAAAAATGACTCAGCAGGAAATAGAAATTTGAGAAAAAGATCAAAGAAGAACAATATCATAGAGAAGCTTCACACCACAAAGAGAAATTTAAGAAGTAACTATCAGCTATAATCTGAAAAGAACCAAATTCTAACATCATAGTAACTTAAGTTTCTTTTTTTCTGCAAGAAAGAGGAATATGAATTGATTCAGTGTCTCTGTTACATGTAAGCAGAGTGACTTCACAATTCATATGTGCCAGCTAAATTAATAGAAAAAATTTAAAAACACTGTAAACCGGATTAACATCTTCCATGAAACCCTTACATAGAAGAATTAACAATCAAAAAACTTATACATAATAATATATAAACAGTTACAAACAAATACATTGTCCTTAACAATTATAAACAAGAAAACTATAAAAAATGATCAATCACACAATAACAGCCCTTCTATGCATTTTCATATTCGTTAGTCTCACCAAATTAAACCCTCTCACTCAATCCAGCTATTATTCCGAAAATGGAAAAGCACACATTCACTTGTCGGTACTAAAAAAAGCCATGCTTTAAATTCGAAACATTAATTTCACTATCAATCCATCTATTCTTACTATAAAGACTTGTCCCCAACTTCTTGGTGCCTAAATACCAAAAATAATAACCATGCACACAACACAATCTTTCATAAACCAAATGCAGTAACAAAATCTAATAAAAATAAATTAACATTTCCATTAAATACACAATCATCCTGAAATAAATAAAAGTCACAAAACAACTTAAAAAATACATGAAACCAACTAAAAATTAGTACAAAACAACAACAAACAGATTATACTAGCACATAAATAGAAAAATGAAAAAGACAGAAGTACATAAAAACACAAAAAAACATCTAGGTTGTCAACAAAGAAACTAAAAACAAACACACGGATAGACAGACAGGTCCGATGAATTCAAAAACAAGTGTAATGAAAATGGATGAAGAATGAGTGGTGAAGTTATATTAAGTCAACTCAAGTTACCGAAAAGGGATCCCAAATCGGAACCAAATCAAGGCAAGCCAAATCGAAGCAACCAGTTCAGTCCTGAAGAAAAAAAAAGAGCCAAGTAATTAAAACTAAAGAGCAATTAATGAAAATCAAATTAATAAGAAACCCTAATTCAAACCGAAGAAACCCTAATTGAAGAAGTCGATTGTAGAAGCAATAATTCAAACCAAAGCTTCAAACCGATTGAGCGGGAGAGATAGATTGTGAGATAGAGACGACATCTAAGAGAGAAAGGGAGAGAGAATGAAATCAGACGGGAGAGATAGATTGTGTCGAGAGAGTGCCTAAGAGAGAGTAGGAGCGAGAATGAAATGAGAGGGAGGGAGAGTCTCAATTATTTCGTCTAAGTGAAAAATGAAAAGCGCCGCTCTTTTGCCGCTCTTATATTTCATCTGCTTTTTGCAATTATTGTGAGCTTCTAATTTCTTTTTCTTTTTTAATAATTATTCATTTTAAATTTATAAAACTATGTTAATATCTATAAAAATAAAATTATCATTTATTTGATAGATTTTATGCTTTTATAAATTTCTTTTATTACCTTTTTTATAAATTAATTAGTTTTAAAGTCAAATATATATTCAAAATTTAATTTTGTGTTAAAAGCTAAAAAATTTTTATTATGTAAAACAATTTCTTTTTCCATATACAGTTTGTAAAGTAATTTTCATGTGAAAAAAGGTTAAAATTTTTATTTTTAGTAGAAAATATAAAATTTTGTTCATTGCAAAATTATGGCAACACAATTTCATACCTACTGCAACATGCAAACACTTTTATTCTGTGCCAACAAATTTTTGCTACCTAAGGCAACATTAAAATGATAATGTTGTAATAGCCAAAAACATGCATGGCAAATGCAACATATCCAAAGACAACATAGGCTCGTAGGCCTTTTATGGTGTAGTGGTAGCTAAAATATTATGTGGGCCCTCTTTCTTAATGAATCATCAGATGATGTGTAATTTACCTACATGGCAATTATTGTCCACTTGGCACTTTATTACTCGTCAATGTGTCATTTGCTAGATGGTCACTAATGATCAACGTAGCTTCTTACAGATGATATTTTGCCTTTTTTTAATTTCTTTTTCTTTTTTGCTAAATTATTTTGCCTATTTTTTAGTAACATCTTAATGTAATTTTAAATTTTAATTCATAACATAAAACCTAAAAAATATGATATAAAATTTGATATATTTTTTAATAAACATTAATGAACAAATTACTGAAAAAACATACAAAATATTGCTCTCAGCGACATAGTTTATAAATTTTCTTAGTAAAAATGAAAGAAGATTTACAAGTGATATTAAAAATACAAAATCTCATCACCCAAAAAAATAGAGAATCTACAAGTATAGCTTTTATATGTCATGCTTCTAGTTTCCTCTCTTAAAAGTTCACGATATTGAGTTCATATGCTTTCACCATAATATAACACCATTGCGTTGGCCTAATTAAGAAATTTTGTAGCACCTTTTAGCCATCCCTAAATGGTATATCCTCGTATGTTTTATAGGTTCTCCAGTTACATGATTTAGACATGAACATCTAGCAATACCTTTAATCCAAAAACTAGTTCTCATGTAAGGTTAACTCTGCAAAATATATTTTTTTGTCATAAAAAATGTAGAGAGAATTACAAAAGCCTGACATCATTTACAAAATCTATTTTATTTCATACAATATAGTGTTTTCCAAAGATTTAAAGAAATCACAAATAATATACTACTTGAAACAATTCATGACTGACCGTATGGAACTTGTTATTGACGTCATTAGATTCAACAAAAGCAAACTTGATGTGCATGTACCTTTACAAGTACCCAATTCCTCAGAAATCAGCCAAGTGCCCCTAATCAATTAAAAAAGGTAGAAGTAAAAATATTAGTTATAGCCTATAGGGATAAATCTATACAAGTAAATAAACTTGAATATAAAAGAATGAGAGAAAAGTACCTAGATTTGAATAAGTGAGATAATGAATTTCAATATGGATATTGTGCATATAACGTGATTTTGGAGTGGAGAGGTCTCCGCAATCGTGAGTTAACAGGAGAGATAATTACGGAGACAGTTAAATATTCAAGTCCCACGTTTACATAGTTGTCTAACCACTTAGCTCTATTTTTATTTTGGCATTATATAAATTTTTTAAAAGTTATTAGACTTGATTATAGTGGTATTTATTACTTGTAATACTATAATTGAAGAACTACTATTATTATTAAATATTATAAATAATAGGATTATATTAAATAAATACTCGATAAATTAATAAAAAATTTAAATTGATTTTTTAACCTTTAGCACTCGACCCTGGTATTATTAATTTTTTAAAATGATAAAATTGTATTTTTAATTAAGTCTTTGCTTAAATATCTGGTCATTTTTATACTATAAATTAAACTAAGAAATCCATTTTGAAAGAAACATGATTAATGTTTACGAACAGAAAACATATTGATAACGTATTTGACATAAGTGTAGAAATATAAATACATTGGTTAAAGTAAATATTAATATCTACCAATATAAGTAAATATGTTGATCATGCGTTACATAAATTCATGATTAATATGTATTTAAATAATTTTATAAAATATTTTAATTAATGACTTTTAATAAAAAGTAAACTAATTCGTTATACATTATATTATCTTTTAATGATTAACAAACTTGATCTATTGTCTAAATTTTTAAATATCATTTCTATATTTATATTAAAATTAGTACATATATATAGTAAGGCTGAAAAATTGAAAAACAAATGATAATGTCGAAAAGCAGTGCTCAATTTATATTAAAAAAATTGAATACAAATAAAAGCTAACTAAAACTAGCATATATTATTATTTTTATTTCATAGGTACATTATATTTTGTTTTGCGAAAATGCGTAATAGTTGAGGCAAATTAATTGGACATGACACCAACATCCAACATGTAAATATTAATTGTTGATGCTTACCCCCATAATCATAACGTTTCCTAATATCAATGTGGGTTCGCGATCTAAAAAATTTAGGTACTAATATATTTATCTACCAATAGTCTCCACCCATAAATATTGGTAACTAAGATTATTTTATCTACTAATATATATTGGTAGGTAAATTATTAGTAGGTAAATATAAAATTTATTGTAGTGTGTGTAATTTTATAAATAACTCTGATAACGTTAATAGTCAAAACTAACGGGAATTGGTCAAAAGAGTGCAAAGCGAAGCGAAATTTGAACATACGGATGCAACCTATTACAAAACATAAAATAGGACCAAATCGAAAAAGCGCCCAAAGTTAAGGGGTGCAATATGCTAATTACCCTTTTTTCATCTTTCTATATTGTAATTTTTTTCTTAACTCCGGACACATAACATAATGACGGGAGGAGGCAGCCCGGAAACCCAAACGTTGTTTGCTATACCCTTCTTGGTGTTAAACAAATCCTAAAAACACTACAAGAAATTTTAGTTTTTACAACAGAAAATTCCGTTGGCAAAGTAAGCAAATCCGTTGGTAAGACAACTTGCCAACGGAATGCTCACGGAAGAGAACCGTTGGTACAAACCTCATTGGGAAGGGCCTTGCCAACCGAATTGTTTCTGTTACTAATTTTACCAACGGAATAGCAACGAACTAACAACAGAACTGAACTCAAATTCACTAATAAAGAGCACCTTGCCAACGGAATTGAATCGGTTGTTAAATTTAGTAACACTTTGCCAACAGAAATCTATTGTTAAAATAATAACAAGCTTCTAACAAAACATGTTGTTGCTAGTTGTAAAATTAGCAATTTATGATGGTATTTTTTATTTTATTTTTTGGAAAAGAACATTCATTAATGAAAAAGCTAGCCATTATATAAATAAAATACTTATTTTACAAATGAGTATCTCGTTAAAAGTTATTATTGTCCCTAAACATTGAATTCCGAACAACGAGAATGGTGTTATTTCATGATTTTGTCATTATGGTGGCAAAGGAATCAGTTGGTCTTTGATAATGTTCAACAGTCCGATACCTATTTCCTGGCAAATGTGTCCAGAATTGCAGCGGAGTATGGTGATGTTAGAAATGATTGATGAAAACAGTGTTTAGGAGCTACAGTGACAAATCAGAGTTTAGCTGGAAGCAGTCAGAGTTTAGTTAAACACTGACTATGGAAGCTCGACAGAGTTTAGTTAAACTCTGTCTGGAGGAAGCGCGTCTCCAGTCAACAGTGTTTGAAGAATTAAAGAAGTTATTTATGGAAGCAATCTCTTTACAGATTGGATAGCTATCATAGAGATTGAGTTGACTTAGGAGATGTGTAGCAATCGTAATTGATATCAATTGTATAGCTTAATTATAGGAGTATCAATTAGCGATTGTATAGCAGCTGTATGTTTTATAAATACAGTTAGGTTAACCCTAGAAGGGTATCGTGCATCGAACTATCTTTATTGTAACCTAGCAGCTCTTTGTGATAGTTTACATCACGAAGAGGGTTTTTAATACCAGAAGATTTAAAAGTGCATAATCATCTTAATTGTTATTCTCTCATCTAATATTGATTATTAGTGTGTATTCGGCCTAACAAGTGGTATCAGAGCCATATCTGTTAAACATTACAGTTTAAGATCCACACACACAGAAATCATCATGTCTGAAGTTCCACCTCCATCAGAGTATGAAAATGCTAAACCCATTGTTAGTCGATATGAAGCTATTAGGGTTCCTATTCTCAGGCCATCAGAGTATCCCATCTGGAGGGTAAAGATGACCATGTTTCTGGAAGCTATAGATGTAGAATATCTTGACAGGATTAATGAAGGGCCACACTTGCCTACAAAGTTGGCTCCTGCTGTTACTGGTCAAGAGACCAAAATGATTCCTAAGGAGAAGAAGGATATGACTCCTGAAGATCTTTCATCCATTGCTAAGGATGCAAAGGTGAGGCATTTACTTCACAGTGCTTTGGATAATGTTATGTCTAACAAGGTTATTAACTTGACTACTGCAAAAGAAATTTGGGATGCTCTTGAGGTTAGATGTCAGGGAACTCCTGCTATCAAGAAGAATATGAGAAACATACTCACTCAGGAGTATGAACATTTTGAGGCTAAACCTGAAGAGACCATGACACAAACATTTGACAGATTCTGTAAACTGTTGAATGATTTGTCATTGGTTGACAAAGAATATAATTTGGAAGATTCAAATCTAAAGTTTCTTCTGTCTCTACCTGAAAAGTGGGATGTGAAAACTACCACTATTAGAGACAATTATGAACTTGATGAGACCCAAATTGATGAAATTTATGGGTCGCACAAAACTCATGAATTGGAAATGGAACAGAGAAACAGGAGATTCAACAAAAAGGCTAAGTCTGTTGCTCTTAAGGTTGAAGAGAAGCCTATGAAGAAAGAATCATCCAGGAGAAAAGCTAAAGGAAAGGCACTAGCTGTACAGTCTGATAGTGAGTCACCAATGTCTGACAATGACTCAAACTCAGATGAATCATCTGATTCTAAGGGTAATGAAGAAGAGATAATGCAGATGGCTACTTTGATGGTTAAGACGTTCAAGAAAATGGGCTTCAAGAATTTCAAGAAGGGAAAGAATTTCTCCAGGAATGTTTCCAATTCTGACAAGAAAAGCTTCAAGAAGTTTGATAAGAGAGATTCAAGGGGGAAGAAAGACAAGTCTGAAATCCAATGCTACAAGTGTAAGGAGATGGGCCACTTTGCTCCTGAGTGCAAGAAAGGTAAAACTGAAAAAGCACTCTACACTAAAGGCAGAAATTGGGCAGACACTTCAGATTCTGATGAAGAAATTCACTATGCTCTCATGGCTACTACTGAATCAGAAACTTCTGAAAATTAGGTACCTCTAACTACCTATGCTTATAATATTGATGACATTTCTCAATTAAGAATTTATCTTAAGTCATTGCATATAAGTTATAGGGATCAGACTTTAGAGAATGAGAGGATTAAATCTGAGAATTCTGAACTCAAAGAGAGAAATATGCAACAAGTTCAGAAAGAGAGAGATGATGCTGTTTCTATAGAACAGGATTTGCTTCAGAAATATAAACAACTAGAATCTGAGTTGGAGGAAGCAAATAAGAAAATTAGGACTTGGACTAATTCTGGAAAGGACAGTCAACAGGTTTTTCAAACAGACACTGTTGGTCTAGGTTATAATGAGGGAGATGAACTAAGATTTCAAAGTCAAGTTAAAATCAGACCTCATTTTGTACATGGAGCCAGTAAATTTTTGTCTGATAATGAAAAAGAAACTGTTAAGGTCAAATCAGTAAAAACTTGTGCTAAACAGGTTAATATTGGTTTGATGACAGATAAACAACTCAAACATAAACTGAAGGAGTTAAAATCTGTTAAGAAACAGGGAGTGTCAAGTAAGAACAGAAATGGAAAAGTAGGCATCACTTCAGGAACCAATGCTTGCTAGTTATGCTCCAAGAAAGACATGTCATAACTGTGGTAGTACTAAGCATCTTGCAAATTTCTGCAAGAAAAACAAAAATATAAATTCTTTACCTTCCAAGTCTGAGGTAAAGAAGGATTTTGCTAGAACTAAGCCACAGACTTTATGCACACACTGTGGAAGCACTTGGCATTCCATTTATACTTGCAGAGAGTATCATGCTATCTATCATAATTACTATGAACTGAAACCCAATCTGAAATAGGTTAAAGTTAATACTGCAAGTGTAAACTCTGATACTGTTAGCTCAAACTCTGATAATGTTAATTCCGCTGCTAAAGCTAACAAAGTTAAGAATGTCAAAGGATCCAAGCAAGTCTGGATCCTTAAATCTAACTCTCAGTAATTGCTTGTGATTGCAGGGCAACAGGGAGGCAATCCTAGTCATGGACAGTGGATGCTCAGGACACATGACTGGAAATAAAGCCCTGCTATCAGACTATGAGGAGAAGGCTGGCCCAAAAGTTTCCTATGGTGATGGCAATGTAGGAAGAACATTGGGATATGGCAATATTAATCTAGGAAATGTCATCATCAACAATGTAGCTCATGTCCCAGGACTCAAGCATGACTTGCTATCTGTGAGTCAAATCTGTGACAAGGGATATCATGTAGATTTTCAACCTGAATATTGTGAAGTTATCAGCAAATCTACAGGAAAGGTTGTTCTAGTTGGTCATAGGCAAAACAACATTTATGAAATCAAGCTCTTAATAGACTCTGTTGGAAAAGCTGTTTGCCTGTCTACAAGAATGTCTAGTGAAGAGAGTTTGAAGTGGCACAAGAAACTCTCACATTTGAACTTGAACAACATCAATGATTTGATCAGAAAGGATCACGTAAGAGGACTCCCAAAGGCTCTGTTAAATGTTGATGGCCTATGTGATTCATGTCAAAAGGCCAAGCAAAGGAAGTCATCTTTCAAGAGCAAGACAGAATTTTCAATCACTTATCCTTATCATCTTCTGCATGTTGATCTCTTTGGTCCAGTAAATGTTATGTCTATAGCAAGGAAGAAATATGCTTTAGTCATTGTTGATGAATACACTAGATTCACTTGGGTGTATTTTCTAGCAAAGAAGGATGAAACTACATTAACTCTGATGGAGCATGTGAAGCTTCTGGACAAAGGATCAAGTAACAAAGTCAGAATCATCAGAAGTGATAATGGAACTGAGTTCAGGAATGCAACAATGGAAGAATTCTACAAGGACAATGGAGTGAAGCAAGAATTTTCAGCACCTGGTACACCACAACAAAATGGTGTAGTTGAAAGGAAAAATAGAACATTGATAGAAGCTGCCAGAACTATGCTTGATGAAGCAAAATTGCCAACTTATTTCTGGGCAGAAGCTGTTCAAACTGCTTGTTTTACTCAAAATGCTACACTGATCAATAAGCATGGAAAGACACCATATGAGATGGTGAAGAAAAAGAAGCCTAACCTGAAATACTTTCATATTTTCGGGTGCAAATGCTTTGTTTTGAAGACTCATCCTGAACAGTTGACCAAGTTTGAGCTAAAGGCAGGTGAAGGAATTTTTGTTGGCTATCCACTGTCAACAAAGGCATTCAGAGTTTACAATCTGAGAACTAAAGTGATCATGGAATCTATACATGTGTCTTTTGATGACAAGAAAATAACTGGACTTGAAGACATAGATGAATATGATCAACTGAACTTTGAAAATGAAGATTTAAACTCTGTTGAAGTAAACTCTGACCAAACTATTCTGACAGACTCTGTTGAAACAGACTCTGAACCTCTACTGGTAAACATTGGAGAAACTTCTCAGCCACAACAAAGGGAAGAACTAGTTGAGGGGGAGCATGATCAAGATGAAGACTCAAACATTGATACTGAGTCAACTGAAAAATCTGGATCAAACTCTGATGATTCAAACTCTAAAAATTCAAATTCTGACTCTGGGCAGTCAAGTTCAGGGGGAGTCTCAGAGAATGAAGAAAGCCCACAACAAAATCAGGAGAGCATGGATCAAGGGGGAGGATCACATGCTGACAGAAGTCATTTGCCTTCTGCTAGGAAATGGACTAAATCACATACACCTGATTTGATAATTGGTGATCCAGATGCAAAAGTGAGAACAAGAAGTGCCACTGCAAGTGAATGTTTGTTTCATGCATTCTTGTCTAAGAATGAACCAAAGAAAGTAGAAGAAGCTCTTCAAGATGCTGACTGGATAACAGCAATGCAGGAAGAGTTGAATGAATTTGAAAGGAATGAAGTTTGGACCCTTGTACCAAGGCCAAAGAACAGATCTATTGTTGGTACTAAATGGGTTTTCAGAAACAAGACTGACAGTGAAGGTGTTATCACAAGGAACAAGGCTAGACTGGTAGCAAAAGGCTATTCACAGCAGGAAGGAATAGACTATGATGAAACATTTGCTCCAGTTGCAAGATTTGAGACAATCAGAATTTTTCTAGCATATGCCTCTCACAACAAATTCAAAGTGTTCCAGATGGATGTGAAAAGTGCTTTTCTGAATGGGAAGCTTGAAGAAGAAGTGTTTGTTGAACAACCACCAGGTTTTGTGGACCCCAAATATCCAGATTATGTCTACAGGCTAGATAAAGCACTCTATGGACTTAAGCAAGCACCAAGGGCATGGAATGAAACTCTGGCTCAATTTCTCTTAGAAGGTGGATTCAACAGAGGTACTATTGACAAAACTCTGTTTTATTTCAAATCTGGGAGTGACTTGCTTTTAGTTCAGATATATGTTGATGACATTATCTTTGGGTCTACTAATGATAAACTCTGTAAGAAGTTTGCCAAGCTCATGCAGTCCAGATATCAAATGAGCATGATGGGAGAGCTTATTTATTTTCTAGGCCTACAGGTGAGACAAACAGATGATGGTATCTTCATTAATCAAGCAAAATATACCAGAAATCTTCTCAAGAAATTTGGTATGCTTGACTGTTCATCTGCATCAACTCCCATGGCAACAGCAACTAAATTGGACAAAGACACAGGAGTTTCAGTGGATATGACAAACTATAGGGGCATGATAGGATCTCTTCTTTACTTGACAGCTAGTAGGCCTGACATCATGTATGCAACCTGTCTTTGTGCAAGATTTCAGGCAGATCCTAGAGAGCCACATCTGACAGCTGTGAAAAGAATCTTCAAGTATCTCAAGGGCACCATATCATTAGGTCTGTGGTACCCCAGAGAATCAGATTTCAAGCTACTTGGGTATTCTGATGCAGACTTTGCTGGCTGCAAGATAGATAGAAAGAGCACTAGTGGAAGTTGTCAATTTCTTGGTGACAGACTTGTCTCTTGGTACCGCAAGAAACAGAAATCAATTTCTACATCTACAGCTGAAGCAGAGTATATTGCAGCTAGTAGCTGTTGTGCACAGATCTTGTGGATGAAGAATCAATTGCTGGATTATGGATTGAGGTATAGTAAGATTCCTATTTACTGTGATAATCAAAGTGCTATTGCTATGACAGGTAATCCAGTACAGCATTCAATGACCAAGCACATCACCATAAGGTACCATTTCATCATAGAATATGTGGAAGAAGGGAATATTGAACTACATTTTGTGTCTACAGAACAACAGCTTGCAGATATCTTCACCAAACCATTGAGTGAAGCTACATTTACAAGACTGGTCAATGAACTAGGAATGGTCTCTGGTTTTGACTAGGAATGTTGGTTAGATTCAAATTTTACTTTTGTAATGTGTTGCTCATATTTCCTTGATTTGTTAAGTGCTAAGTGAACTCTGTTGATTAAACTCTGTTATGCATACTCTGTTAACATGTTTTTCTTTAAACACTGTCAAACTCTGTTAAATTCTGTCAGCATGCCTGTAGGTCATACACTGTTATTAAGTTTGATAAACTCTGTGAATTCTGAGTTGATTATTGTCTGAATGGAAACACCAATGAAGAAATATGTATGAAGCATGATTCTCAGTAATTAATCATGAATCTTTCTGAGTTATTTTGATATAATCTTATATTGTGCAGAAAGTTAACACAGCATGATACTGGTTCATATTTATAGCATCTCTTAGTTTATTTTGTCCTAAACTCTGAGTCTATAAATACTGTGTGCATTGCCTCTCATCAATAACTACTGATGTTGATGAACTCTAAACTCTGTTAGTTATACAATAGTAGATTAAAACGCTTACTGCAATACCCCCAAAGAAAATGTATATAGGTTGCTATACTCCTTTGAGATTATGTTGGTGACTAGGATGACCCAGGAACCTATTGGTATATAATATGGCCTAAAATTCTCTGATTTTTGGTGACTAGTCAAAGACTAGGATGACCCAGGAACTTATCAAAATGATAAGGGCTAAAATTTTTGAATTTTTGGTGACTGGCTCCAACCTCTAATTACTGGAATGAATAGAATATATATATATATATATATATATATATATATATATATATATATATATATATATTAGCAATAGAGGGGGTATAAAATAAATTAAATGTTAGATGCTCTAAAAATTGATTTGGTAAACTCTGCTACACACACACATATTTTCACAACTGTGCAATTTTTGAAAGGGTTTCGGTGATAAAGTTGGAGAATTGACAAACGCTGTTGATTTTTGGTTAGTACTCTAAGGTAAATTTTCATTTGGATAATTTGAAAATTTTGGAGTAAATAGTGCCTTTGACAACTGTTAATAAGTGTATTGTGTTAAAGTGTCTTGGAAATAGGAAAAAGAATACAGCGGTGATAATTGCTATTTTTACTGCGCGTGATTAATTGATTCACTGCATGTATGACACGTGTCCCACTCACTCATTATTGTGTCCCACTCACACATTAATCTAGGAACTGTTGAGTGTTTGAATACACAAACGATTGAGTTTTAATTTTTAATTACAACTCTAATTACTTTTGTGTACAACGTTTCATTTTTACTTTCACCCACTCACTTTTACATCTCACAGTTCTCTCAGTTTTCACTTGCACATTTTCGCAAACACTTTTCCTACATACACTTTTCATTGTGATTTCTTGCCCGTTTCTTGATTTAATGGCTTCTAAATCATTCACTGTTTTTGGTCTACGTTTTGTCCCTAACAATTATGCAGCCCCACTCAATAATGAACGTATTCCAGAAGCGTTTCATCTTATGCAGAATTTCTTAAGAGACTCAGAGATTGGACAAGCTCTGGTTGAACCTAGTACTCTCTCTGCATCTCAAATTGCCATTTTTTGGCAAAACTCAGTCTATGTGGATGGAGGAGAGAATGGGACTCCTCATCATCTTCACTCATGATGAATAAGAGTTTGTGATTACTCCACAAACTGTCAGAGAAACGATGGGTTTTGATACACACACCTCTTATGCTTATGTTGGTGAACCTCAATTGAGACAAATGCTACAGGAGATAGGCTACATGAATTCTCTTGAAAGGCTTGGCAGTGTAAAGAGGCCTAATCTCAGGAAGGAATGGAATTTTTTCTTCGACTGCATCACAAGAACATTCCAGATGAAGGTCACTAACTGGGATGCTATTCCAATAAACAGTCTACAAATCGGGTATTCTCTACTTTATGGTAGTAATTTTGATTTTGGTAGATATGTTCTAATGAATCTAGGTGATAAACTGTCAGAGACTACTACAGTTTATTTTGCTCGATTTTGTCAAATGTTATTCACTGCTTGTGTATCTGGTTTAGAGATTGTTGAAGCTGATGTGATTCAGCCTTTTAGAGTCAACAAGAGAATATTCTCTGATATGACTAATAAGGATGCTGGTAAAGAAAACCTACCTGTTTTTGTTCTGCCACTTGCTTTGCAGAATTTTCTCAACCAACCTCAAAACCCACCACAACCAGAACCACACCCTGAACCACTAAACACTGATCATACTCAAACCTTAAAGACTGAACCATCTACATCACCTACCCACACTGTACTTACTCAACAACCTGCAACCTCAAACCAAACCTCTATCCCTGAAACACAACCTGCATCCACTCACAACACTCCATCACCAATCACAAACACTGCTCCAACCCAAAACCCTCAATCTCCAATCACAAAACAAACTTCACACACTCAACAACTAAACACTGAACCATCATAATCTCAACCACAACCACAGCCTAAAGCAAAAAGAGGCAGAGTAAAGCAATCAGCAGCAACTACTGAAAGACATGCAAGAGCTAAGAAGACAATAGAGAAAAACACCAAAGCAAAACAGACATCTCCTGGAGCTGTTTATGCTAGAAGAAAGATTCAAAGAGCAAAAAGACCTTCTTCACCCTCTGTGGTGGCAGAATCTAGTAAAGAGGATTCAGATGAAGTGCCTCTAGCTAAGAGGAGAAAACTAGTAATCTCTGATTCTGCTGGTGAAAATGTTGAAGCTCCAGAGGTGGTTTCACAGCAAACACCTACTGTTGAGGCTGAAAAAGATATACCTGCAGAGGTTGATATGCATGTAAAGGTTGAAATGCCTGCAGAGGATAAAATGCATGTAAAAGAGGATAATAGAGATGGCTTTTCTCCAATGGATGATACTCTTGATTCATTCATGCCATTCTCTGATCCTATCTCACCTATTTTTGCTCAATCTGAAGCAACTGGTGCAGCTGATCAACCTACAGTTGTCATTACTGAAACTGTAGCATCACATACAGAGTTAATCTCAGATGCTCAACAGACTGTTGAAGGAGGTGATGAGGTTGATCAAGCAACCAAGGCTACTTCTCAGCCTATGCCTGTTGATGACACAAGGGCAAACTCTGTTGCTGAGCCTGAGCAACATGAAGAAAATCTTGACAAGGCTGCAGAAGAAATTGCAGAAACTATGGCTGACAATGCTCAACACAGTGTTTCACTTGAAGATGATGTAGAATATGCTAAAGCTGCAAGTGTTGAACTTGAAGGAGAAAGCAGTGCAAACTCTGATTCTTTTCTGAGTGCACCAGTGCAAACAGACAATAAACATACCTCTTTCGATCAACCTTGTAAGTCTCATGAAATTGAAAAAGCACAACTTGCAAAATTTGCTGCTAACTGGTACAAAGAGGATTGCATTTTTCCAAGAAGGAGAGCAGCTAATTTTGTTAAGCAAACTGCCAACACTATCTCCAATCCAGAGATTCCTTCTTGCTTAAAAGTAACTGTAGTTCAAGTCAAGACTCTGGATGGTAGATTTGATGAAACTACGAAGGCAATCACTGACTTGAGGACTGAGATCCAAACTAGAGAAATGAACATGGAAAGAGAGTCAAAACTCATGACTACAAAATTTTCTAAAGCTCAAGACAATCTCTTTGCCAGGCTGGGTAAAGTTGAAGAGAATCAGTCTGCCTTGTCTATTAAAATTGATTCTATTGCTACCTCTTTGGAGTGGATCACATCTATACTCATGCCTGATGATGTCAAAAAGGGGGAGAGAGTTGCAAAGTCAAAATGCAAGCAATTTCAAACTCTGACTCAGAAGGATGATGCTGGAGATGGAGGAGCAAATAATAAAGACAAGGGCAAGGCTGTAGAAACTCAAACTCTGAAAACTAGCAGCAAGTCTCTTAAATCACAGTTTGTTGGGTTAAACACTGATACTCGAGGTTCTTCAAAGACTAAGAGTTTGGTACTATCCTTTGATCCTCAGACTGATGAGGAATTGGCTGCTAAGTTATTCTTAGAAAAAAATGAAGAGGGAGTTACAATTGCAGATGTTCAAGCTCAAGAGAAGATATTTCTAGCAGAACATAAGAAAGCTGTGAAATCTGGCAATTCTAAGAAGAATGTGAAAGCTGCAAATCCTGTTCTTAAAGGTATTCAAATCAAAGAAAAAGTTGGTACTGAACAAAGGATGCAAGTATCCAGAAAACCAACAGATGCAGACTTTAAGCAAAAGCTGAAAGGCATTGCTGGAGAAAATACAACCTCTATTTCTACACAAGTTGTAAAGAAGAATGAAAACACAACCTCTGTTGCTACACAAGTTGTGACCACACCTTTACAATCTTCTCAGTTGAAATCAACTTTTGTAAAGGGAACTCTTCATGATCCAAATCAAGCACTTAAAGGTTCTATGGATTTCACTGATGGAAGAGCATTTTCTGGGAAAATTGGAAACAACAAGGGTGGTATAGGATCACACAGGGATAAAAGGTAGAATATTAGTCCTAGAGATCCATCTTCACTAGCTGTTCCAGGTCAAGGTGTTGTCACTCAAGAGAGTTTAGACAGACTGGAATCAGTACAGTTGGTCTATCAGAAGAGCCTAAAGAAAGATTTTCTATTATACTTCATGGCAGATGGAACAGTTTTTAAAATTGGGGAGAATGATCTTGGTTTGAAATATTGGGAAGAACTATAACATGTTCTGTATCTTTTCAAGGTAACAAATCAAAGGACTCAATCTGTTGCCAATGTGCTTAGACAGAAGATGCTTCAGAATCTGGCAAGAAGAGGCATGAAGTGTAACAGTAAATATGTTCCTAAGTACAGAGACTGGAATGGAAAGCTGATAGAGATGGAAAAGGGAACTACAAAGCTAAAGACTGATCTTGGAATCACTGTTCTTGATTTTAATGTGAAGTCTGAAGTGGTGAAGTATATCAGATTGGGAAATGAAATGAGAAGAAACAAAATCTACGATCTCAGAGCTGCTATCTATCAGACTGATGAGAATGATCCTCAGTTGAGAGAGATCAAGGAAGCTATGGAGAATGAACTTGAAAATGCTGAAAGAAGATTGCTTATAGACTATCTCAGAGCTACACCAGATCTTGAAGAGGTTAGAGGTTAAAGTCTGTAAGAGTTTTCGTATTTCTGTAGATTTTTGTTAAGTAGAAGCTTAAACTCTGTTTGTATATTAATCACTGTAATTTTGTATTTGTTTTGACATCATCATTTACTGTAAACTTGTACATTCTTGCTAATGAACAAGTTGGGGGAGATTGTTAGAAATGATTGATGAAAACAGTGTTTAGGAGCTACAGCGACAAATCAGAGTTTAGCTGGAAGCAGTCAGAGTTTAGTTAAACACTGACTATGGAAGCTCGACAGAGTTTAGTTAAACTCTGTCTAGAGGAAGCGCGTCTCCAGTCAACAGTGTTTGAAGAATTAAAGAAGTTATTTATGGAAGCAATCTCTTTACAGATTGGATAGCAATCATAGAGATTGAGTTGACTTATGAGATGTGTAGCAATCGTAATTGATATCAATTGTATAGCTAGCAGCTCTTTGTGATAGTTTACATCACGAAGAGGGTTTTTAATACCAGAAGATTTAAAAGTGCATAATCATCTTAATTGTTATTCTCTCATCTAATATTGATTATTAGTGTGTATTCGGCCTAACAGGTGATTACAATAAAAAGATCAATGGAGACAGGAGTACTCCCCCAAAGCCACTAATCAGCAACCACTAGACGCTCCCTCCAACTGGTATTGTGAAAATCAACTTGGATGCCTCTACCGCAACAGACGGTTGGATAGGTTTAAGTGCGATAGCTCGAAACAATTCGGCGATAGTGTCTTTTGCAGCTGTGAGAAGGATTCAAGCTCGATGGAGTCCGTTGGTAGCAGAATGCCGAGCTGCATTGTTTGGCCTGAAAAAGGCAAAGGAGTTTGGTTTATCCCATATAATCCTCGAGTCAGATTGTCAGAACTTGATCGATAAAGTCAAGAGCAATATTCATGATAACATGGAAATTGATTTCATAATGCAAGATATTAACAGGATGGGTTCCCATTTGAATTGGCTGGAATGGTCGCAAGTTTATCGTGATGGTAATACAGCTGCTCATAATCTAGCTAGAATAGTTCCTTTTGGCATAGAGCAATACTGGACGATGAGAGCTCCTGTTGAAATTAATCAGTATGTATTATCAGACTATATGTCTGCTTTATCTTCTCTTTAATGAAATTTTTCTCGACCCTCACAAAAAAATATATACTGCTTGGACTACAAAATCAATCATGAATTACTAAACAGGCAAAAAATCGAATCTTTCCGAATGTTATCGCATTAAAACTAGAATAGTGCACTTTGCTTCCACCAGACCATCTATCCTTTTCTGGGAAGAGGAGACACTTTCTGCAGAACTATAGTCTACGGATATAAGATCAGCTACGAATTCAGCGGGGTTAACATGATCTGAACAACTGTACCTGTTAATTCAACGATGACCAAATCAATAGGGTACAAAAAACAAGCCAGTCATGCTAGGTATATAATTATTAGGTGGAAATCGATTGCGCAAAGGTAGTTTAAAGAACAGAGATCATCACCTGTTGTTAGTACCTAATTAAAAGAACAGAGATCATTGACTCGGTACAAACCATGGGAAGTTAAGTTATCATCTTGGTTACACTATGATTCCCTTCAAGCTAGGTAAACGAAGTTAAGTTATCGTCTTGGTTACACTATGATTCCATTGCAAGTTTCTAATGTTTATGTCTTCTAAGTGAACATGAAGTTTACTTGTGCAGTTCTTTTGTATTAGACAACTTTACAATGTATTCTATGACCCATGTATTCTTAATTTAGTGATATGCACATGAACAATAACTGGTGGGCCAACAACCACATTGACACATACACCAGGTGAGTAAATTACTGTCCAAACATCTGAAATTAAATGAGATTTCTAATTAGATCTTTTAAGATAATATATGATCGAATCTAAAGCCTTCTCCTCACAAATTGAGGTTTTAGCTGAGGTTAGGAGAGTTGGTCATGCAACATGCGATCATTGTTCTTGCTCTTGGTTTTGGGTTCAATTGTACCTTTTGTAATAATTATTTGATATTTCCTGAAATCCAATTTTGGATTTATAGAGTGGACCATTTTATGCCCAACTTTAAGGAAAATAACAATTTCCATGCTCAATTTAAATGAGTAAGAATTAACAGCCTGGAGTTTGAGAAAGGCTCAATTATCTTTTCAAAAATCATATGCTACTAACATCTGATCCAAACACAATTCCTCTTTTAAAAGTATTGATGCAAGGAAAATTATTTCCAAGTTGGCTACCAATTATTGGTCCTAAACAAGTATTTATTCAAGCAACTTGCAGGGCTTACTCAAATACATGGCAAAATGAATGGTTGAAACTCAAAAGACAACGAGAATTTAGCAGGCAACATATATAGACTTCATTTTGCAGCACATAAATAGAGCCAAGGAAACAAAAAACAGATACAACCAGGTTCACCTCTACTGTGGAAACAGTTGTTCCTTTGGATGCTGTTTCATGGCCGTCGCCTTTAGCCTTTACTCTTGCCACTATTTCATCAGGCTTTTTCTTCAGCAAAGAAGATTCGACATCTATTCTTTGGGGAGAAATCAAATCTTTAAACAGAACAACAAAAATTATTTTTACTGAAAAAACTTATATTATGCAATTTCCTACAAGTATACAAAATTCAAGCATGTGATATCCATAAATTAATCTGGTAAGTGGTAAAATTCCAAATTTCAAATAAACCCAATAGGGTTTTATCTAACACTGAAATTGTGTTCCATAATTACATTTTTGAATATTCAGTGATGCGCTTATGTATATGCCGAAGGGAAAAAAACTAGTTCTTCTACCATTGATATTGTGATTCCCTCCAAAGCTTGACTATAAAGAAATACATCACAAAAATTCAGTGGCTCACCACCCAAGTCATAGTCGAAATATAAAACCTGTAATCAAAAGCAAAGAATCAATCAACGACTTTATCAAGAGAGGGATATATTTTCAGACATTTTCAAATCTTACAAAAGTATTAAGGCTGGAAACAGAATAAAGTATTAAGTATTTGTTAATTAATATGGGTAGATAAAGGTCACATTTGTTACAATAACAGAACAATATAGGAACAGCAAGCAGGGATGTATATACAGAGTCTGTTGTTCGTCCAAAAAAGAACCACATAACACACATATACATATTACATCATTGTTTGTGCTCAACAAGACTGATAGAGTGAAGATGGAAAGTACGTGAAGATGGAAAGTCAAGCAGCCCCTTTGCAGTAAATTAATAGAGTGGAAGTCAATTGAGTTACCCTTTGCAGTAAATTAATAGAGTGGAATTCGATTGTGTTAACACATTTTTAATGGTCGAGAGAAGTAACCTAATTGTACCATTAACCGAGCAAGTTGTGAAAGAGGCTCCACTGAGACAACCTCTTGCAGCACATACGTTACAATAACAGTACTCAATACTCTTCTTCTTCTTCCCCTTATACACGGTCTATAATTAAAAACACACAAAACACATTAATACTAAAATATATACTAAATTGATTGCAATAAGCACAAATTAAAAGCAATAAGTTGAAATCGAAAGTGATACCGAGTATTTTCCATGGCCAATTGCTTCGTATATGCGAAAGTGATTCATAATCTAGGGTTTCAAATTGTGAGTAACAAAATTAGATGCAAATTTACAGATCGGAGAAATCGAGATATGGATAAGAAAAGTTGTTACCACGAAACATGTATATCTTCTTCGTTTTGTTCTTGAAGGGCTTCTTCCTCCGGCCGAGAGAGTCCAGAGAGAGAGAGCGAGCGGAGAGAAAGAGCTGAATGTTTTGTTTTGATATGCGTATATTTTTGTTTTAGAGGGGAATGAAAAGGTTTAGATTTCATTTGGGGAAAAAAGACCGCCCATTTTTCACCTCGGGCAACATACAATACTATTTATCTTTTATAATTTAATTGAATTACTAAATTTATTATAATATAAAAATAAAAATATATCACATGCATAGGGACAAGATCCATTCTTTTTAATATTACTATCAAAATTTCAGAAAAAAAAATTTATTTGATTTAGTAATTTAACGGTCAACTAGTACTTTGACCAATACCCCTAAACAGGAATTTGTCAAAGTTTAAGGTTTCAATTTTTTAAAAAATATTTCTCGAAGATCCAATCGTACGGTCATCAAGATCCATCATTTTTAATGTTATTCCCAAAATTTCAGAAAAAAAAATTATTTGATTGGGTAATTCAACGGTCAATTAGTGCTTTGACCGAAACCCCTAAACAGGGTTTCGTCAGGGTTTAGGGGTTCCGGTCAAAGTACGGGCATCAAGATCCATCATTTTTAATGTTATTCCCAAAATAAACAGGAAACGTTTTTAGGAACGGAGGAAGTACTATTTTTATTATTTATATACATTCATATTAAACTGTTTTAAATTATTATTTTAAATTATATTATTTAAAAAATATTTCTCGACGATCCAACTGTACGGATGTCAAGATATATCTTATTTAATGATATTCCCAAATTTTCAAAAAATAATAAATTAATTTCGTTGGTGATCTTAGTAAAACACTACTACATTGACTAGTACTCGTAACTAGTGCTTTATCACGGATTATTGTTTATATTTTTTTAAATATATTTCTCGACGATCCTATCGTATGGATGTCAAGATATATGCAATATAATGATATTCCCAAATTTTTAAAAAATAAAAAATTAATTTAGTTGGAGATCTTAGTACAACACTACTACATTGACTAGTACTCGTAACTAGTGTTTTGTCACGGATTGTTGCTTATATTATTTCCCTACGATCCAACTATACGGATATCAAGATATATATAACTTAATGATATTCCCAAATTTTCACAAAATAAAAAATTAGTTTGGTTTGAGATTTTAGTAAAACAATACTACATTGACAAGTACTCGTAACTAGTGTTTTGTCACAAATTGTTATTTAAATTTTTTAAAAATATTTTTCGACGATCCAAATGGGATGTCAAGATATATCAAATATAATGATATTCCCAAATTTTCAAAAAATAATAAATTAATTTGGTTGGAGATTTAGTACAACACTACTACATTGACTAGTACTCGTAACTAGAGCTTTATCACGGATTATTGTTTATATTTTTTGAAATATATTTCTCGATGATCCAATCGTACGGATGTCAAGATATATCTAATATAATAATATTCCCAAATTTTTAAAAAATAAAAAATTAATTTGGTTGGAAATCTTAGTAAACACCACTACATTGACTAGTACTCGTAACTAGTGCTTTGTCACGGATTGTTGCTTATATTATTCAAAAAATATTTCTCGACAATCCAACCTTACGGATGTCAAGATATATCTAATTTAAAGATATTCCAAAATTTTCAAAAAATAAAAAATTAGTTTGGTTTGAGATTAGTAAAACACTACTACATTGAGAAGTACTCGTAACTAGTGTTTTGTCACAGATTGTTGTTTATATATTCTTTAAAATATTTCTCGATGATCCAAACATACGGATGTCAAGATATATGTAATATAATGATATTCCCAAATTTTCAAAAAATATTAAATTAATTTGGTTGGAGATCTTAGTACAACACTGCTACATTGACTACTACTCGTAACTAGTGCTTTGTCACGGATTGTTGTTTATATTATTTAAAAAATATTTCTTGACGATTCAACTGTACGGATGTCAAGATATATCTAATTTAATGTTATTGTCAAATTTTCAAAAAATAAAAATTATTTTTGTTTAAGATCATAGTAAAACACTACTACATTGACTAGTACTCATAACTAGTGTTTTGTCACGATTTGTTGTTTATATATTTTTAAAAATATTTCTTGACGATCCAATCGTACGGATGTCAAGATATATCTAATATAATGATACTCCTAAATTTCAAAAAATAAAAAAAATATTTTTGTGGGAGATCTAATCATTTTTGTAAATACTTAATTTATTAGCAACGGATACTAACGGTTTGCCAACGGATTCCGTTGGGAATCTGTTAGCAATTAATTTTAACTTATTACGAAGGGATTAACAACAGATATAACTTTAACCGATCTACAATTGCAATGGATTCGTAACGGAATGAAAAAATAACCAATCTACTTTTGTAACGGATTAGTAACGGAATGTTTAGTAACGAATTGCCAACAAACTACCAAATAGAATGAACAACAAATTATTTCGTTAATAACGGATTGCCAACAAACTACCAACGAAATGAACAAAAAATAATTTCGTTAGTATTCCCCGTTGCTAGAGCATCTCCAAGGGTGTAAAACCCTTAGCTAAATTATCTACATGGCATCTAGTGGCACTATTTAGATAATATGTAAAAAATTGAGCACTCCAACCATTAATCCCTTAGCAAAAAAATATAGGTAATGATATTTGGTGAGCTATATTTGTTGAATCAATAAAGCTTTTATGTATAATTTTACATGACCATAATTATAGATAATTCCCTTCACACATGTTCACCCTTAGCAAAAATTTTACATTATAACTAATGATTATAGCTAACCATTTTACATAATACCCTTGGAGATCTTATTCCGTTACTAATCTGAATGTAATTATATTTACCAACGGAATTTCCCGTCGGTAAATATCTATTAGTGATCCATTGAGAATCTGTTGGTATAGCAGTGACATGCTCATTCGTTGCCAATCTGTTGGTAAATGCCAACGGAAACATTTTCGTTAGTAGATTCCGTTGGCAGAAATGAATTTTCTTGTAGTGAAATATTAAACTCAAACAATGCACTTAATGGAACACCTGAAAATGTAATCATGAACACCGGAACTGATCATGTAGATGTGAAAAATGGAGTTCAGATAGTCATGGATATATCAAACCTGGTTGTAAGCCTACAATTCGAGCTTAAGTGGGCTATATGTAAATTTTAATGAAGTTATTCGTCATGTAGTTTTTGGATCAGTTGAAGAACACTTGTTGGAAGAAATATCGAGAATGCCAAATTCTCACTTGGTACATAGACTTACCTAGCAAAGAGAGTCCACTAAAATGTGGTTAGATAAACTAATATGTATTGAATTTTATCCTATATAAAGTACGTAATTTTTAATGTATATTTGTTAATTTCATGATATTTTAAATTTAATATCTCTTAAATTCTAAAGTTAATATTATAAATATTATATTTTAATATGTTTGAAGTGATTTAAAAACTGAAATCTTTGTCAGTACGTTATATGAGTATTATAGGAGCATTACAATTAAAATTGTTGCGTGCGTGTTTCTTATACCTTTTACACTTATTATACATTTTATTCTTATTATATAATACAACATAATTTCACACCTTATAACTAGTTTTAGAAAACTCAACATTTCAATGATCATAAAATCTATCGACTCTCTCATTCATCTCCATCATCCTTCAGCCCATAAGCTTTATTAGTCACATCCAAAATAGTATAAATGGGCCTCAATTTATTAGGTTCAGTCACTTCAGCCACTACCATACTTTAAAAAGCAGCTCAAATAGGTGCCACGGCAAGTGATTGCTCACAACTCTATTAGATAAAAAACTATTGGGAGTATAAGGCCCATGATGGAAATTACAAAGGCCCACATGCCACCATAGATATCTGGATCAGGGCCTGGTAGCTCTTCATCATCAATAAATATTACGGCAATGTTTGATGTGCTGGTAAAGATGGTGGGAGTAGAAACCCAGTTGGCCTACAGGATAAACAAAGAATGCAAACGATGAATCCTCTTTTTAATCTTTGCTAATCTTTAGCTAATTCAACTAAAATCATATCGTACTTTTTTCTCTCCTAACAGCGATCTTAACTAGTTTGAAGACTGATGAAAGAAAATTTTCGATTTAATTTTTATTTTTACTCATACTATTAATATATTGTAATGAATAAATTCCGCAGATATCACTTCTATTTGTTTTCAATCTTTAGTTTTCAGAACGGATGTCTGGTAGGATTCCCATAATATGAATGTCATTGACGGCAGTTTTCGCAGTTTGCTAAACAATTCTGATTTAAATTTATACATAAAACATATTTAACATCATAAGATGCATGAAAATTAGTCAATATGATGGAAGAACTAGCACATCCATGTATAGCTACATATCACACAAATCAGTTCTTCATTCTGCTACCGATTCATCCCCTTCGGAATAAACAAAACTAAGTACCACTTCGATGATCAAATCTCGTTGCTCCTATAAACTTCTCCTTTCTCTCTTCTGGTCAACACTTAACACTATAATGCTCTACTGTCCTGGCCTAGTACCTAAAAGATGGAAATTCTCTTCTGGACTGTTTTCATTATTTCTTTTCTTGTAAATTCATAATCAATACTGCATCATAAAATAGAGTAACCTAAGTACAACATAAGAAATTATTCTGAAAATAACTTACTATACAAGTTGTCAGTTACAAGTTTGTCTCTAGTAATAGCTGAAGATCAAATCGTACTTCTATAGATCTTGTCCTTTTCCTGCTCCCGGAGATGCTTTCATATAAAATTCCGCATGCTTAATGAAACTGTTCAATTAGAAAGAGATATTTGAATATGTATCCAAGGTACCATTATATACATGTACAGATATCTATCTGATTACAAAGACTACCCATACCTTACTTTGCATATTAAAGAACACCACACATACCTTAATTAAGATGCCTTGCCGTTCACTACGTAAATAAAATAGTGCAGTAGAATTTCTCTATAAGAATATTCTATATCAGAATAATCTATTTATAATAATAAAAAATTACAATCTCAACACAACATAATGGATTTAAAAATTACCACTATTTAATTTCATAGGTTTTAAGTAAAAAATGGTTAGAGGATACTTTTTTACTTACATAATTAACGGAATTATTTTTTACATAACAAAATAAAAATCAATTAACCTTATGGAGGTAAATAATCAAATTAATCATGAAATTTAGATATTTATTTTGTTAAATTTAATGTAAAATTCAACTCTAATACGGAACCGGCTTAAACATTAAATTAATAGACTTTTCGAAAGTCTAATCGAATTTTTTAAATTTACTTTTGAACATGTTTGTAGTTATTATAGTATTTAAAAATTTAATAGTGTTATAATTTTTTCATTTTTTAATTAATATTAGTTTAACGCATGTGAATTCCAGGACTTTGTTTAAAATTTAGATGATTTTTTTATTTGACTTGAATTTTATAAAACATGAATTTTGGAGACTTAAATTTTTAAATGATATAATTTGAAAATAATTATATATATATATATATATATATCCCGTGATGATTCTAAAGATTTCAATTTGAAAATATAAAAAAAATGATATGTAATCAGTTAATTATTAATAATAATAATATAGGCATAGGAGACTTGATGGACAAACCACCTCCTTAAGAAGGTTCTAGACTCCTGTCCTGAGTCTGTTTCCATAGAGGCTACTTCTTGTAGAAGTAATATCCTTGTTTGTCTTTTATTGCTGAGCTGTTAATCACCCTCAATATTAATTACAGAATTAATATTAAAATAGGGTCTTGGGCCCCATTAATGGGCTTCATATTTTGATGTAATGTATTATTAAATGTGTCCTTAGGACTTACTTTTAGCACATATCATTTGCCTCCCAACTTCCAGGAAATTGATCAGGTTTTCATTGAAGTTATAACTACCTTTTCCAAGATTCGGGGTTCTTTTCCATTCCCTTACCGGGGATTTATTCAATACACTAGTGTTTCACGAATATCGTTTTGACGTAAAGTGTAGAGCGACCTACACATTTACGATGATGTTCATTCATTTTTCATGAGGAAGGCGCTAAACGGCGCTAGAAGGCGCTTACGGCATTAAACGGCACTAATGACGCTAATGACACTAAACGGTGCTAATAGCGCTAACAGCACTAAATGGCGTTAAACGGTTCTAACGGTGCTAATGGCACTAATAGGCGCTAACAACACTAAACGGCGCTAAACGGTGCTAACGGCACTAAACAGCCCTATACGGCGTGTAAACGATGTTAAGCGACGCTAAACGGCGCTAAACGGTGCTAAACGGCGCTAACGTTGGTCCGAGGGCAGCACCCCCGGGCGGGGTCCGAGGGGCAGAGCCCTTGGATTGGATATTTTTTTATTTCCGAAGACTAGTGCTATTCAGAAATTATCATTTTGATTTGATAATTAGCGCTAAACGACTTCAACTTCGGCTTCAACTATTCTAAAACGGCGGCTAGCCGGTCATGTTTCGAACATCACTCCTGATGCTTGATGGTTTTCAAAGATGTTGGGAAGCTATCAGACCAATCCATTCGAATAGAGGGCAACTGCTCGGCTGGAAGTTCCCCGGGCAGCTGGTTGGCTAGCAGCTGGTCGGCCGGGGCTTCTTCGAGCACCTGGTCGGCTGGAGCCTTCCCCGGGTGCCTGGTCGACTGACAGATGGTCGATTGGGGGCCTTCCTGGGCACCTGGTGAGCTGGCAGCTGGTCGGCTGGGGGCCTTCCCGGGCACCTCGTCGGATGGCAGCTGGTCGACTATAGCCTTCCCAGGGTGCCTGGTCGGCCGTTACTTGGTCCTTGAAACTCAACGTTAGCCCTTGAACATCAATATTTGGACCTCAATATCAGTATTCGAATGTCGAATGTCATTATTTAAAGTTAATGACCAAACAGACATCCTTGACTTCGAATTGGCTTTCATAGCTTTTGTGACCTTCTGGGCCTTAACTCGTTTGTTGAATCCTTGGTTTTACACCTGGAATACATTTGTGGTTGTTGCTTATCATCACCCTTAACTCTCATTCTAAGACGTAAGAATTATGATGCCCATTAGTTCCTGTTCCCCTTACTTCATATGGTGGTGGTCTTGCTTCTCGGTTGATCGTTCAAGAAGTTCACTTGCCAGTTGGCACTTGTTTTCAAGTTTGGTGTGCCTTGGCTGGTTGTCAAACCTTTATCTTGAATCTAGGATTTCAACCTTCTTCTTATGCTCATAGATACTTGTTTAGGTTTCAATTTAACTAACGGCTCTTAATTCAAGGCCTTGAATTCAAAGAACAAGCTCAATTGGACGTAGACAACCTTGTTGGCCATCAGGGCTTAAATTTTTTGTTGAGGTTTGAAATTCAAGGCTTTAATCCTTAGTCATGGAATGTATTCTAGTGACTTTTCTTTGTTTCTATAATAACGTATTAGCCTTTTATCTAATCTTGACCCTCATGGCTAATATCTCGTGTTTCTCCACCTATGATTCGAGTTTGATGTTCACATGTTCGACATTGGTGTTCATATGTTCAAATTGGTGTTCTGGATAAGGACCCAGGATCCCAAGTTGATTTTTCAATTTCCAATTTGAGGTATCGACCTTTCTTATTAGTTTTTCTAATAAGTAGTCATAATCAATCAACAACACCTTAATTCAGGTTGGGGGTGTTGTGGACCACCAACACGAGATTTCAGTTCAATAGGAGGTGTTTTTAACCTCCAAAATCAATTGAGGTCGTTAGATCAAGACAAGAAGTTTTCTATCTCAGACAAACTTAAACAAGGCATTGGCCTTCACATTTTCCTCTCTCGGACATGTTCAACATAACATTCTTCAAACTGTGTCATTATAGCCTTCATAATCTTCAAATACTTGGCCATAATCTACGATTAGGTGTGTATCAGGTGGAATTTTTTGAAAATTTGGTTAGGACATAGAGGGGATAATGGAGGGCCTTTATCCTTGGAAACGTCCATTTTGGTAATAATCTCTACTAGTAACATCTAAAATGGCCTCAATTAATTGTTTTACATTTCTTATTTTAACACCAAAATAATACTTAATTAACATATAAAAAAATTATCAAAAGAGAAAGCTAGGCTTAGTTATCTATACTAAAAAGTAAAATAATCTCAAAACATTATACATGTTTTAACCGTATAAGTAAAGGATAAATTTAATTAGGTAGTAAGTAGTGAATACATATTATCTATTGTATTCTTTTTCTAATTTATGTGTTAACTCTAATTTATCTCTTAGTAGCACTAGCACTTAAATTTCAATTCTAAATGAAATTATTCATTAAAATTTAATTCTGAACTTATTAAAGAAAATTTAAAATTCAACTCTATTATGGAGACACTCAAACATTAAATTAGTAGACAATCGAGTAAAACTTATGAAATTTCAGTTTTTATTAATATATAATAGTCTATTAAAAATTAACTTGATTATACACTTATTACATCCCTAACAATTATTTAATAAAATTTAATATTTCACATTTCTCAATTTACAAACAAAACAAGATGTGAATAACATAATCTCTCAATTATTCAAAAAAAACATAATCTCTCAAAATACTATACTCGTTATAACTTATAAATTATAGTATATTCATTAAAAAGAACATGAATTTGAATTGTATATAAGTACTCTGCATTCTATCTCTAAATTATAATGTACTAACTAAAAAAAGATCAATTTAAATAAATAGCTAACGTATTCTATCTCTAGTTTGTTTTTTACTGGAAGGAGCACTAGGGTCAACTTTAAAAATTAATATGTAAGTTGTTGGTACTCTATTCTATCTCTAAATTATACGCGATCCCACTTGATTGTTAATATTTGAAATAAGGGTGTCAGGAAACTTTTAAGTATACTTTCATAACTTATTTTTAAAAAAAAAATTTGTATAAATTTAAACATTAAACTTTTATACAAGAAACAAAATTTTAAAAAAAGTTATGAACTATCCTAAAAATACACATCCCTATTTCAAATGTTACTGAGGGAGTTGTATATTAAAAAGGACCAATTTAAATACGTAATTTATAACGTATTTTATCTCTAGTTTATTTTTTAGGCACTAGGATCAACTTAAGAAATTAATAATATATTCACCCATCGTTGAAAATGTGACTTCCATGATGAAAATCAAGTATTTTAATAACATCTCCATTTTGCAAAATAACAAAAAATCGTTACATTCATATATATTCATACAGGGGAGACCAAGACAACTAAAAACCATTACATTATATTCATATATCAAAATTTAAGTTTTAGTTAAAGATGGACATGGATCCTCGAATAAAAAGTGATGGTAGCTGGCCGAGTGTAACAAGTTGTGCTCGGATGTTGTTGGTTGATCCCAATCCAGTGTCTCTGGTATACACATGCATCGCTCCTTCAGGAACAACTTTATAATGGTAATGATTTCATAATACTTTTTTGGGATGTTGTCGTATCCATGTACTTTTCTGGGATATCTTGAATACTAATTTAATTCCAGTAATTATTTTTGATTTTCATCCCGTACACAATTTCGTTTACACAAATTTTAGACGAATCCAGCTCAAATTTTATCAATTTTAAGATATCATAACATTAAGTTTAGCATAGCTCCACCGGTCTCCAAATCGGTTTTAGGAAGTCCATTTGACCATTGTTTTTTCATAAATGTTGTAGTGAATTGCAATCTTATTACTCCTGAACAAATTGAGATTTTTTTTACTAGACTTTGGTTGATTATGCCAACAGGATATTAGATTTTGGTTGCATTTTGTCGAAAATTGATGTTTGGGAAAAAATAATAAAATTCATGTTTTCGAAATCTAATAAATTATAAGTGTTAGTGTCTATTAAAAAAAATTATCACTTTTATTGTGATTTGGTTTTCAGTGACAATTGCAACTTCAGCAGCCACGGCACTCAAGTTTTTTGAGGCCAGAAAAGGATTATATGATATTGTGATGGCTGATTTGTACTTGCAAGATATCAACATATTTGAGTTTATGCAGCGTATTCGCAATCAAGGCTTTACCAGTATTCCGATCATTTGTAAGTTCAACTAAATTACAACTAATTTACTTACTTTTTTCCCAAGTATTAGTACTTTCATTTGTAATACAAGCTTAATAAAAGACCCTCATTATATTTTTTGTAGCTATTGACTAATTTATTGATGTGCAGTGATGGCTGATGATCATCCAATGGACTTAGTAAATGAGGCTCTAAAATATGGAGCATCATTCTTCTTCCAAAAACCACTTGAACCTCGTAACGTAAAATATCTCTGGCACCACCTATGGCCCCAAATTCTACGTTTTCAAGAAAGAATGCCTGGTGCTACTACTTTGACAAAGCGAAAAGAGAGGGTCTTGATTAATTCTGATGACAGAAATGGAAAAAGAAAAAAGATTCGAAACGCACAAGATCATGTGACTCTTAAGGGTATACTCACGCATAATATATATTTCTAGTTTTTTATCTATATATATCTTGCAAATATAGTATCTGAACAGTTTGACTATTATGTTTTTCATAAATTAGCAGAAGTTCCTCCAAGAAAAACTTCCAACGTGAGGTACGAGCAAGGCTGTTACGAAGCCCCCAGCCATTTGAAGGTACTAGCTTATAAAAGCATTACCAACATTTATATATAGGCACATTTTATTTTTTAATAATAATTTGGTGATCCCTATCTTTTAAGTATGTGTAACAATATCACTTATATTTCACTGGTTTCAAATTACTCATTTTCAAGTTTCAACTTTGAATTTAAAGACTCGTTCAGTTGGACTAAATGTAAACTTCTTTATTATTTCTGATCCTTGTGAATGTTAATGGAATCTGTTCTTGGCTTTATAGCTAGTGGTAATGAAGTAAATTAAATTACAACTTAGGTAAGTGTTGTTTTTAAGAAAAAATCTAAAGATAATTTTCCTCATATTTGTCTAGTGTTCAATTGGTATATTTGTTCACATTTTTTCGACATATATGCTTGTTAGAGTAAACAAATACACATAACTTATTATTCCGGCAATAAAAGGTGTGTTCATATTTCTCAAGAACATCAATTCGTATAAAGGTATCAGATGCAGTAACTCAGTGAATTTGTAATCTTGGTGAACTAGATGTTTGCATGTGGTTACACTTTATTATTAAATGTATTTGAGAAATTAAAAAACAAATTTGTTTTCTTTGATATTACATGCCTATTATGCTCCATGCAAGTACACATTAGAAGTAAATCATTTTGTCTTACAGAAGATTTACATTACAAGTAAATTCTTTGCTTAGTAATAGTAAGAACGGTGAACTATATGTTATCCACAATATTATTGTTAAAAAAATTTAAATTTACTGGAGAAAATTACTTGTTATTTGTATCTGAATCCCGGTCGTAGATATGTTGGGCAAGGTATCTTGCACAATGGCCTCACTGATAGAATACTTCATGGTGTTCCACTAGAAGAAGGATATGTGAAGGTACAATTTGAGGTGGGGGAAAAGTCGGAGTGTAATGCGCCGCTACCTAGTTAACCTTGTGATGAGGCCAATCTTGTTGGGCAAGCTCCTCGGTATATTCATTATTTGTGGTTGTTGGAATGATTCAAATATTTCATTATTTGTGTGCACTATATATATTTTAGGATAGAGAAGAATATTTGTCATCTATATAGGTTTTAATAATGTGGGCAGAATTTGTCAAAAAAACATAATGTTAAGTAACTATGTGCATAAATCACAACATCCTATTTAGAGAGTGTTTGGGATTGCTTAAAATAAGTTACTTTTGACTTAATGGAGGTGTTTTAAACTTAAAGGAGAAAGTGAAGTTGTTTACTTTAAGTTGAATGAAAGTGTTTGGGTAATTTTACTTAAAGTTAAATTGCGATTTAATAATTTTGACTTAAAGTGAAATTTGAATTAAAAAAAATTTAAATTCATAATATTTGAACTTTACAAGAATTGTGAAAAAAAAAACTCCATACACTACAAGAAACAGAGTCATTTCCGACCGAGCAAACGGTCGGATTTCATATAGAAACTGTAGGTTTTAATACTAATGGTCGGTTTAAACCTAGTCGGTTTTACACCGTAACGGTCGGTTTTAGCGTTGACTGTCATTGACCAACAAAAGGCTTTCAGAGCCACGTGTCATGGGGCCCATATGACGTGGCGGGCCCACGGGACTGACATGTCAGTGATACGTAGATGGGCCCCAACTGACCTGGCGACCCCACTTCAGTGCCATGTCACTGCCCACGTAGTTAGATTTCTATCGGTCGGCTTAGTAACCGACTCAAATGGTCGGATTTATTCTTGAGAAAACCGACCAAAGTTTTATATTGGTTGGTTTTATTGGTCGGTTTAGGTACCGACCACAGTGGTCGGATTCATTCCAGAAACTTTTTGGTGCCCAGGCAACCGACCAAACTTAACCGACCAAAGCAATTATTAATTTGGTCGGTTTAATATGAATACGGTCGGGTTTATTTATTATTTGGTCGGTTTTCTGGCCACCGAATGGTCAAAAATGGTCGATTTTGGTTTTGTAGTCGGATTAAATGGTCGGTTTAAGTCTGCAATTTTTTTTTTTTGCTGCAGTTCTGGTTCCCCTGTACCATAATACCTATAACAAATGTTCAACCAAAACTGCATTACCAATTACACAGTACCAACAAAACAAGTACATAACAACCATCAATTTTACATTAACAACCATCAAAACCATACATTAACATTAAAACAGTCGAGTTTTCCAAAATATAGCAAACTTAATTTACATGCAATTTTTTAAAAACCTAACAACCGGCTATTCTTGGTCATTATCAGACCCTCTTCCTCTTCTCCATAGACCCTCATCTTCAAAAGCATCGTGTCCTCGATCTTCTTCTTCATTATCATGTTCTTCTCCTCCATTTTTTTTCCTCCATCGTCCTCTCCTCCATCGTCCTCTCCTCCATTGTCCTCTCCTCCATTGTCCGCCCCTCCATCATCGGCACCACCTTCAGCCCTCCTTATCGCCTACATATAAGAGTAGACGAGATTTAATATATATTCAAAACTACACTAACATTTATAATAATAACTAAACTAAAATATGACTTGAAAAATTCTTATATTTATTTACCTCCGCATTTGCATTTTCATATTTGTTATAAATCGATTGGAGGATTTCTCCAACCAATCGAGTTACCTCACCAACAATAGCATTAGAAAATGCTTGTGACCCCATTTCCGGGTTCCTTTGCATTTCTAGAGCGGCATTGGCGATATTTGTCACTTGTTCGAAGGTTGGTGGAGTATGGTAGGCGCCCGGATTTGCTTGTGCTTCATGTAAGACATTCCTCATTATATTGATGAATATGGGATCCGGAATAACCGATCCACTGCCTTGATTAGCTTGGCTTGAAGAACCTGCACCACCAACACGTTGGGCCCGATAATTTGCAGCAAGATCCGAGATGAGAGTGGACGCGGGGATCCGTGGATAACCAATAAGCTGATTTCTCGGGGTCTTGCAAACCCCAGGGAGGTTGCTTCAACCCACCATTGTATAGGATGAGTAGCTTCTTCCTCTCCGCCGGGTTGACTCGCAAACCAATCCCGGTTTCGCTCGACTATGTCCGCGTATCGAGCCTATATATACAAAATAAAATTAAAAGTATTATAAATAGCATACATATACTATATTAGGAAGGAAAAAGTTTAAATTTATACCGCAATCAATCGGCTTTCATCGGTCATGAAATCCGAATCACATGGTAGCTCATCTATCTCCACTTGTTTACCATTTTTCTTCAAATGAGTCTTCTTATACCACCAAGCTTGGGGGGGTTTTTTTCCAACCTTTTCAACATATTCCTACAAATCACAACAAGTATTTAAAATTACAACAAAACATCAAAAAGTTAGTAAACATAACCAAGAAATGACAATACATACATCTTCCATCTCCGTAAATGACTTTGCACCCGTACTATGCAAAGTCTTCATCTTTTTTCTGTTGTTGGCACCAACTTCGGAGCGATGAGCATGGGGTCCGCTATTCCAATACTCCACAAGCTTCTTCCAAAAGTCATCATCAAAATAACCCGGGTTAACATCAAGAAGGGTTTTGTTTAACCTCTTCGCATCTTCCATGGCCTTTTTTTCGTCTCATTTAAGGTGTGCTTAAGTTCGCTTTGAACATGCTTATAAATACTCTCATAAGCACCCTCGCCAGTTTGTACATCCTCCTTGTGTGTGTAATATTGCTACAAAAAAAAAGATAAGCATCATCATAATCACACACACACACACACACACACACAGATATATATATATATATATATATATATATAGTATTTGACTTACATTGAATTCGGCTATCACATCCGTAATCCATTTTGGGTTCTTCTCCACAATATCCCTATAGGTAAACAAACGACGTGGCCACGTTGATCGCATGATTTTTAAGATCATTTTTTTAGCCACCGGATGCTTGATACTACAATAAATAATAACAATGACAATTCAATAATAACAATGACAACAACTTGATAATATATATATATATATATAGCAGTGTCTTTTATTACCAATCAAGGGCATTCAAATTGTCTATTGTTTTGGTTGTACTTCATTACAAACATTAAAATATCCATTCCCTAAGATATTCATGCTCGGTACCTCCGTACTTCATACTGTCCTTTCGCTTTTGCCATCTCGTCTCCTCTCCCCCACGGCCCCTCATGGTGTCCATCAAAACTATAGGTAACTAATTAATTAATTATCATTCTTATTTTTAATCCACCTCCATTCAATAAAATCTGACCAATGATGATAAATCTATTACATAATGATCATGTATGTTGATGTATTTACGTTTCTACGTTCACCAAAAAACATGTGCACGTTTTCAATTTCACAATTCATATATACACGTAAATTTCAGGCTGACTTGGTCTACCAGACAATCCGTTTTCTGATTTAACTTGTGTGGGATCAAAATTCTAACCGTGGTTATCTTGAATTTTAAGGTAGCAGCTACAAAGTTCATCATGTACAATTCAAACAAATTTCGTATGGTTGCCATTTGAATTTCGAGGATAAGAATAAACATATTACATCCTTATCTTTCCCCCCCCCTAATTAACTTGATCTACAAATCCTATATATTGCAATGACATGATATGCTTAGTTTGATAAAACTGTAAGCGTGCAACACTTTTTAACAGACTGATATAAGCAACTATTTACACAGAGCATAGGTAGCTTTCAAAATTAAGCTCAAAACCAATTGGATGGACATCACTTACAGCTTTAGTCCATTAATATGCCTACTCAACAAATTACAACGAGAGAGGAAACTTACTGTCCATCCGATATATTTATGGCATAAGGGTGTGGCGGTGGAGTTCCCCAAATTCCGATTGAATGTGTACGTCGAATTGGTGTTGCAATTATTCGAGCTCGCCGTGCCGCTTCTTGCTGCACAACCAACATCCTCCGCTCTTCCTCTTCATTAACATCAGATTGCTGCTCATCTTCGCCATCCTCCTCTTCGGGTTCATCCCTCAAACGACCGCTAGTTCTTCCTCTACCCTGACTCGTACGCCGACTTGTATTTGCAGTAGTACGCGCCTTCTTCTTTCCCTTGCTTTTAGCACCTACTCTAGCCATTAGTGCCGAGATAGTGGTAACAAGCATACACACCAACAAAAAACACCAAACAACCTACAAATTAAGAGTAATCAAAATCAAAATCATGTAAACGTATAAAGTATATATATCCGACCAATTACACAATCTCATGCATGCACGTATATATACGTACACACACTTTTCATCATAGTACTTATAATTACCAATTCATATAACATTTACCAATTCACAACAATTAATATAAGCATAATTCACATCTCAACAAAATTATATCATCATCTCAACAAATTATATTCCCACAGCCCAAAGAATTACCTAAACAAAACAAAACAAAGTCATTACCCCATTTCCAAAACAAAACCATTTCGAAAATTATCTAAAAACAAAGTCATTCGGAAACAAATTTCATATATAAAAGCAAAAAAAATACAAAAATAGAAGTAAACAAGTAAGAATTAGACAAATAAAACTCATGGAAACAAGTAGAGATATATATATATATATATATATATATATATATATATAAATGCAAGTAATTAAACCATGAAAACAAGTAAAATTGGAACAAGTAGATACAAACAAGTTGTAAAATTGAGACAACCATGCTTGAAAACAAGTAGATACCTCCATGGAACCCCATCTTCAGTTGTACTTGAAGCTCTTTGATTCCTCATTTTTTTGGGATTTTCGGCAGTGGTTTTGTAGTTAAGCAGCAAGACAAGTGCAATCAGTAGAGAAATCACATAATTGAGACCCATATTGGCAGTTTTAACAGTTGAGACTTGAGAGAGAAAAGGGAGAAAAGAGAGAAGAGGGAAAACGGGAGAAAAAGAGAGAAAAAAGAAAAGGGGGAAACTACGACTATTTACCCTAATCAGTCCCAAAACCGACCGTTCACTTGTTTACGGGTCGGTTTTGAATGGTCGGTTTTAATATTGGCGCGATATTGAAATTTTACTGAAGATTAGAATTTTTCGTTTTCCCTCCATTTAAAACCGACCATATTAGTCGGTTATATGTATAATAATTTTCAAATTTATGAAAAATACTACACAAAAATTTAAAACAATTAATTATTAAAACTATAAAAATTGTTAATAGTCATTTTAAAGTGATATTTAAATCCGTAAGGTTTATTTGTAACATATTTTTTACAAAAATATTAATAAAGGATAATTTTGGACATTTTGATAAATGTCTATTAATTGTATTACTTTATAATCATGATACTCCCGTTTCTACATAAACCGAATCTTAAATTTTGTCAAATAATTTTTCTGAAGACTTTACTTGACTTTATATACAATACAACATAAATAGTTCGAGAATTGGTCAAAATTTTAGTATTACACTATTTTACAAATATTATTTAAAAATGACACTTAATTATGCATTAATTACACAATATTAGAATTTTTTTAAAACAATAAGAAAACATTTTTTTAATGTTGTTTCTTATGAAGAAAGTGAACACTATGAAATTATATTTTTTTAATATTTTTCAAGTTGGTAAATTTAATTGTTTGTTATTTTTATTGTTTTTTATTGCCTAAAATAATATATAATTATTGAAAATTCTGTAACTTTATAAAAAAAATTGATTTTTGTTTAATTAAATCATAAAACTTAGTACTAATCATATTTAGAAAAATTAATAATAAAAAAGTGGCTGAAAATCATTGAAATGAGAATGGTTATTTTGCTATTTATGACATCAGCATTAAACCGACCATTACGGTCGGTTTTAATATGGGTTAGGGTTTCTTACAGATCGACCGTTAGGGTTTCTTACGGTCGGTTTTATTGGTCGGTTTATGTACCGACCATATTGGTCGGATTCATTCCAGAGACTTTTTGGTGTCCAGAAAACCGACCAAATTTAACCGACCAAAGCAATTATTAATTTGTTTTTATTACTTTATCAGTAAAACCGACCATATAATTATAAATATGAATGCGGTCGGTTTTAATGGGAACGAAATGGTCAGTAATGGTCGGTTTTGTCCTGGCCGTCGGATTAAACGGTCGGGTTTGTACTGTGTTTTTTATTTTTTTAGGCTGCATTTCTGGTTCACCAGAAATGCAGCCTAAAAAAACCATAATTAAAATACAACAAAAGTCCAATCAAAACCAATAAAACAAAGTCTGAATGAATCATAAAAAGTTTTTAAAATACATAATCAAAATAAAAATCAAATTACATAATCAAGGAAACTGGTGATTATACAATTTCGTTAAATGTGCAATCTCCATTTTTGCCTCCTGCAAAGAATCCTGGAGTTCTTCCACTTGTACCGCCAGTTCGTCAACTTTGTCTTGGAGCAACTTGTTCTCTATCCTTGCTTCTTTCAACTCCTCTTGCAACTTCTTCTTCGACGACTCGGTCTTGCTCGAACCCTTGATCGAATCCATGACTGCAAGATACAGATTATATTAAAATACCAATGTAATATTTGCAAAGTAATTGAAAATATACAAACATATATAAATATATTGCCAATGTAATGAGAAGATTCACAATATGTTATGACTTATGAAACTACATGATATATATAGGCATATGGACGCGCCCCTTCACTGACTGGTTTCACCTTTTCATTTCCCATAACCGCACGGAATACCAGATGCATTGAACAAGAAATTTTTTCAAACTTAAAACCGACCGCGTTTTTGAATAATCGGTCGGTTTTGATGGTCGTTTCTCAACAGTCAAAACTCTTAAATAACCGCACAGATTACCATAAGTCAACAGTCAAAACTCTTAAATAACCACACAGATTACCATAAGTAACCGACTACTGTGGTCGGATTTATGAAGACGGTCGGTTTTCCTTGAACGAAATGGTCAAAAACGGTCGGTTTAATCCTTAAACGGTTGATTTTGATCCTGAACTTTTTTTTCACCAATAATTATATTACCTATTCCCCTCTAACAATATTACCAATAACAAAGATTCAATCCAACCCTGAACAAGTACAATCACCTATTCATACATAAAATCAATCGAACGAAATATTTAAAATCCAATCTAATGAATTGCATTAAGTTATAATTGCAAACATCGTCTCATACTTGATTAAAATACAATTATTTTACACTTAATCATAATCGGAATCATCATCACCATCTTCTTCTTCTTCTTCTTCTTCTTCTCCTTCTCCTTCTTCTCCTTCTTCATTATTCTCTTCTTCTTCTTCCTCCTCCTCTTCCTCTTCCTCGTCTTCTTCTTGTTGGTGATTTTGTGTCATAGGCGCATATTGAGCGAAATCAACAAATAAAGAAAATGAAGGTCTCGATTGATTTTCTTGAAAGGCTTCTTCTTCTCTACATGAATTTATCGATTCATCAAATGGACGACTTTTACTTGTAATAACCGTATATATGTTACCTTGTGGATACAACACACTAGGAGCATAATACACTTGAGTAGCTTGACTAGCCAAGATAAATTTCTCATTTGATTGTAATCGTGAACTTACATCAACTGTAATAACAAGATTTCGGTCAATCCGTACACCGGATCCGGCACTATCGAACCAATCACATTTGAACAAGTAAACTTGTTTTCCACCTTGATAAATAAGCTTGATGATTTCTTGCAATTGACCATAATAATCATTTAAGACATTATTATGTGAACTACATTTGACCATAACTCCGGAACTAGCACTTGAATAAGATTTAGTATGAAATTTGTAGACATTAACGGTACAAATTTCATACAACATTGCCAATTTTGCTGGTCCCAAAAGTAAGGATCTAAAACGCGGACCATTCACATCATCGCTTTCAACCTTTGTGCGAAACCATGATCTAAATTCGGTTTTTAACAATCTCTCCAATTCTTCCGGTATTGTGTTTGGTTGTTCTTCTTTCACGTGAGCTTCATACTCTAGTATGTAAGGTTGAACTTCGGGTGAGTTCATGAAAACATATTCGTCCGCAAGTAATCGTTCTTCATCCGTTAAATATGCATTTTTATGCTTTCCCGTGGTACTAAGAGGATATATGAACACTTCGAGTTCATTTTTATCATTTGTGCCACACACAACCTCGTTACGACGTAATTGATTATGAACCGTGACCGATTTAGAATCAAAGTAGAATGAAAAAAAATTCAACATCTCCTCTTCTATATAACGTTCTGCAATTGAACCTTCAACCCTTGCCTTATTACGAACCTTATGCTTCATATATCCCATCATTCTCTCAACAAAATACATCCAACGATAATTAACGGGACCTCCTAACCTACATTCTTCGGCCAAGTGTAGTACCAAGTGCTCCATTGAATCAAAAAAAACTTGGTGGAAAAAATGTTTCTAGCACGAGCATCGTTCGGACTATAGACTTTTCCAAAATTTTTAAATCATCTCGGATTAAGGTAGAAGAACAAATGTCTTGAAAGAAATTTGAAAGCGAAGATAGTGCATCAACAATATATTGAGGTAGAAGCTCACGAATCGCATGCGGCAACAACTTTTGCATGATAATATGACAATCGTGTGATTTGAACCCCGAAAACGTACAATTCTCTTTACAACAACGGCCTATATTTGATGCATAACCATCCGGAAGTGACAATGAACGAAACCAATCACACATGAGTTTTCGTTGTTTTTTTGTGAGTGTAAAAGGTGCTTTTGGCTTTTTTCCACCTTCGATCCACAATTCGGGCAAAACATTCATCAACTTGCAATCGATCCTTGCCTTCTTGTGATCCTTCGTCTTGTTTGTATCATTGATGATAGTATAAAAAATATTGTCAAACACATTTTTTTCGGTGTGCATGACATCGATACAATGACGCATCGAAAGTGATGACCAATATGGCAACTCAAAAAACATTGAAAAGTGCGTCCAATTGTGATCAACTCCGAAACCGAGGCTTTTCTTATTTTTGTTTTCTCTTCCCGGTGGTGGAAATTCTAAATTTTCACAAATATTCTTCAAAGTCTCACCACTTGAGCGACCAACAAACACCCTTTTTTCTTCACTTGGAAACTTAGTACTTGGAAGACGGAGAGGATCATCTTCGGGTAAGAAACAACGATTTGTACCAAAAAAACTACACTTTCCACATGTTTTCAATTGAATTCCTTGAATTTTTCCACCACAAACCGGACATGAGAGTTTTCCATGTGTTGACCATCCGCTAACCATACCTAACCCAGGAAAATCGGTTATTGTCCACATAATCGCCGCCCTCAAGGTAAAATTTTGCTTTAATGATTGATCAAATGTTTCCACCCCTACATCCCAGAACTCCTTTAATTCGTTTATGAGAGGTCTAAGGTACACGTTTAGATTCTTGGCCGGACTCTTTTCACCGGGAATTAAAAGACGCATAAAAGTGTACAGTTTTTTCATTCCCATAGAGGGAGGAAGATTGTAGACCACCACTATCACCGGCCACACCGAGTACACCTTTTTCCTGGAATTTCTAAAAGGGCAAAAGCCATCGGTTGCAAGTCCAAGACGGATATTCCTACTCTCCCTTGCAAATCTTGGATAACGACGATCAAATTCTTTCCACTCATCTCCGTCTGCAGGGTGACTAAGTTCTCCTGGCTTTGTTTCCCTTTTTTTGTACCATGTCATGTGTTTAGCGGTGTGCTCTGACATATACAATCTCTGTAGACGAGGGATAAGTGGAAAATATCTCAAGACCTTGTTCGGTATCCCTCTTCCGTTTTTCTTTTTTTTTACTTTTGTAACGACTTTTACCACAAATGTCACAAACAATCTTGTTCTCATCATCACCGTAGTACAACATACAATCATTCTCACATACATCAATTTTCTCATATCCCAAAGTTAACTTCTTCATCATTGTTTTCATAATGTAATAAGAATTCGGTAAAGTATGGTCCTTAGGAAGAACTTCACCAAGCAATGCAAGTAAAGAATCAAAGACCTTTTCAGAGCATTGTGCCATATTTTTAAAATGTAACAATCGAGTGGTCAATGACATTCTTGTAAAAGTTGTGTTACCCGGATAAATTGGAGCTCCCGAATCTTTAACATCCTTGTAAAATTGAGAAGCATATGCATTTGGTGGTTCTTCAACATTACTATTACTCGCATCACCATGATTTTCACCAATAATATCTCGTAATAATGCGTTTAAATCAAAGGGTTCTTCAACAATCTCTTCCGAGGTACGCTTACGTTTTTTCTTTTTGATAACTTCTCTTTTTTCACCATGCAAAGTCCATACTTTATAATGTTCCATAATACCATTTTTATATAAGTGAAGTTCAACACTATCAAGTTTCGCCCACAACGCATTTTTACATTTCTTACACGGACATAATATTTTTTCGCCCTTCATACCATTTTTACGCGCGAACTCCAAAAATTCTTTCACACCATCCCAATATTCATTACTCGATGAAAGTACATTATTTTCCACACGTCGGTTCATCCAATCACGTTTCGACATCTACATATATATATATATATATATATATATATATATATATATATATATATATATATATATATATATATATATATATATATCAATTTCATAATACATTTTTCACATAACTATAAATCAACAAAAAAACATATTCACATTTCACACAATTAATGCACAAATATAATGTACATATATATATGACAAATTTAATATGTACACAAAATTAAAGAATATGTACAAACATGTATATTTGTTCACTATTAATGTACATATTCACAAATATAATATGTACAAAACATGTATGTATATATTCACAAATGAAAAAAAATTAAAAAAAAAGTGGGCATAATTTATAACATACCATTAATGAGCTTTCAATGTTCTCCAAGATTTTTCACCATAATGAGCTTTCAATGTTCTCCAAGATTTCTCTAGATTCAAGCCTCCAACCACTTAATGTCTCAAGAAAACAATAAATGAAGAGTGAAAGAAAAAGGGGTGTATAACAATAAATTAGGGTCAGTTCTAATCCGACCATAACGGTAGGTTTAAATTACGAATTATCAACTTTTTTGACACCATCGGTGCAGAGGTAGTTGGGAGCATTTAATGCAGTTTTAATCCGACTAAAACGGTCGGAATAAGTGGTCGGGTTTGCAACCGACCATTACGGTCGGATTCATTCCAGAGAGCAAAAAAACCGATTAATTTAAACCGACCACTATATTAAGAATACGGTCGGGTTTACTGGGGGAGCAATGGTAAAAAACGGTCGGTTTAAGACTTTCAGTCGGATTACTCGGTCGGTTTAAAGCCTGCAATTTTTTTTTCCTGCAGTTCTGGTTCCCAGCTGTACCAATAACACAATCAATGCAATAAAATCAATCCATCCACCAAATCAATCCATCGAATCTATCTATCCATCCAGTATATTAAGAATCATTAAAACATTAAAATTTACGTAAGATCTTTAAATATATGAAACCATAGTTTACAAATCCAAACCAAAAGTCTACAAATCCAAACCATAGTTTTTAAGGTACACAGTCATCCAATCGGACCAAAAGTAATCATACATCAATGTCCATCAAATCCGGACCATTTTTCTTGTAGCAAATTACATTAAATTTCCTAGGATTAATAGGCCCCCCGGTAAAGACTAGAACATCTCCAACTTCTAGCCCTAACGATTTGGCAAAACCCACCCAAGCTCGATCCTGAATTCTTATTCGTTGACCGGTGGCCTTAACTTGTAAGTGCCACGTTTTATTGTTAAGCTCATCCTTAATTTCCAAGACATCGCCGTCATGCCACTTCTCCGCCACTGATTTGAACTTTGCTGCTAGCTCCTACACATTAATCACAGGTTAAACAATTGCAAAATCATAAATCTTTTTTTGCTAAATAATTAAATCATATAAATTTTAATATAAAACAAACAAAAACTTACAATTCCATAGCAATAATTCAGGAGATGTGATTGTACAATTCCTACTTTGAATTCATTAACAGAATATGATTTCTCCACGAGGCTTGGACCAAATAAAATTGCTTCAAATCGCCCATCACCAAGATAAGTAAGCACTATAATGTCTCCCTCCTCAAAAAACCTCAAGCCAAAAATCTTGCTTTCCGGTGAGTAAGATCCAATGAAGGTTTGGCCATTTGGTAAAGTAACGGTAATTTCAGAAGGTAGAAGATGAGCAAATCGCTTAAAAAAGCCGGGGAGAGGGCCTGCATTTGTACATGTGTATATGATCAACCAAAATTATATCAAAAAAGATGAAAATTGTATTGCGTATAATGCATTAAAAGTAAGATAATGTGAACTTACTACGAGACCCCTTTCTGCGTGGGATTTAGTCTTACATAATGAAAAAGCCTTACATCCAACCATGGTAAGTTTATCTAAAAATAAAAATACAATTACTTAAGTTAATTACTAATTGATAGCTATATATATATATATATATATATATATATATATATATATATATATATATATATATATATATATATAACAAAGGATAAATGATAGAAAATTTACCATAGGTCGGGGGATCATACTCAACCTCTGTCAGATATTCATTCAAAACATTTACCATAAAGATCTCGTTGCCCTTGTAGGTAAACACGGCGCATATACCATACTTGCTCCGAAATTTCTTAAAAAATCCCAATACGTTTTTAAAAATCCCATCCTCCCGATCGAATCTCACATGGGTCTTCTCACCGTTAGGAAGCTCGAATATAACTGTTTCTGGCATCTCAGCTCCAAAATGTGTTAAAATCGGCGGTGGTATTCTCTGCGGAAAAAAGAGGTGTCATACATTGTTAGGTCCAAATGTGTTGTAGAGGGGGGGTGAATACAACTTTTCGAATTTGATAAGCAATAAATACGATGCAATAAATGAACACACAGATTCAAGGAATATATGTCTTATATATAACTTGAAGTGGTTGCTACAACATTCATTACAAAGTATAACAGAAGTTCAGAGAGTAGTGAATGATACTAAGTTGTGTGAATACACTCTCTCTCTCTTTTACATGTGTTTCTCTCAAGAATTGCTCTCTAAAAACATTACACAAGTACTTCTATTTATACTACATGTAATCTATGTCCTGTAGTCTTCAAAGACTAAGATATACGTGGCCCAATGATGTCCACATAAATCTTGCCTTATCTTGAAAGCTTGGAAATCTGCCAATCAGAAGATGCCATGTGTCATGTTGAAACTGCACTCTAAGTAGAACTTCTACTTGAGAATTCCTACTTAGCCATCTCGAATTTCTAAGTAGAACTTCTACTTATAAATATTCTACTTGGTCATCTAGAATATTTAGTACTTAGAAAATATTCTGGTTTTCAACTTGAAACTTCAATGCACATCTTGAACTTGTGATATCTTCATGTCTTCTTTATTCTTCACCAAGCTCTTGAACATGGATCTTTATTACTGACATAAACTTGCTATCAATGTCCTGACACTTGATGCACTGGTCTGGTTCATAAGTGACTAGTCTTGATAGTGTTTTTGCTTCTTGAATAAATTACCATATTCAATTAGTAATGAGGCTTTCCAATGTTAGCTTTCCTTCTTGTTCACTTGAAATAAATTTGTCTTATTGATACTGATAGTTATGATCTTGATTCTTGGCTTTTCAAATCACTGAGGCATGAACAACTTTGACTTGAACTTCTCTCAATGATTTCTTCTTGGCTTGATCATAGTTAACATGTTGAATTGTATCAATTACCTTGTCTTCTTTTAGTGTTGATTTCTTTGTGGCTTCTTGTTCTTGATTGTCTTCTGGTTAAGTATCTTTTCCTTTAGTTGAGTTACATTAGTTATAGTGTTACAAGTTTACACACTCTGCCTTTCAATCTCCCCCTATTTGACTGTCTAACAATGACATTCAAATTAATGAAGGATAACTCAACTAAACAATGAGACGAGAAAAGATAACTAACATTAAAGTCTTGAATAATTTACAATTGAAATGTACTTGGAAAACAATACAAAGAACTTAAACTAGAAACAGAATTCGAACTTTGAATTAAGGATCATTTGAGTAATTCCTATCACCTGGATTATTTCATACCTTTTAGTCAAACTTATATCACCTTATTGGATCCACTCTGAGGTGAATTTTCCTCAAGTGAGTTAAAGCAACCGAAAGACATGAAGTTTTTCCAACTTCAAGTTCACACCACTCTGACCTTTAATCCTAATTCTGTTTCCTCTTCCTAGCTTCAGCAGCTTGGCGCTTCTCCTCTTTCTGCTCTCTGCGCTTCTCTTTCTGCCACTGTTCTTTCTTATATACTGGATCATGAAGCTGCTTCCATCTAGCATTCATTAAACTTACTACTTCCATTTCTAGAGGATTCGTTGGCTCTGGATAAGGATGTTTGAAAAGCCTTCTGAGTTTGTCCACTTCCTGAGTAGTCCTGATCTTTGGAATGTCCTCAAAGTTCTTCATTATGAGCTGAGGTTTCCAATGTGCTTTATCAGCTTTAAACTGACAATAGATCATTTTGGGGTAGCCCTTGACACGGTTAGTATTGTGGACACTAGCCGCATCTCGCTCCATCAGCTTCTTTTCCACCACTACCTCAGACAAGTAACTCATGAGTCTCTGCTTTTCTTCCACATACTTATTCTCCACTTCGCTCCATTTGAACACATATAAAACTCTCTCCAGAAATGCTGCATCTTGAGTCTGTAACAGCCATGTTCTACTCATATGCAAGAGTGTTTGATTCTGGTCTGCGTCTATGAATGCCAAGGCATCAGCTGTGTCATCAATATATGGGTGTATCCAGTATACACTATCTCTTCCTGGAACACCAACTGCCTCCCTTATCTCTCCTTGTTCCAGTGATCCAGGCGGAAGAGTCAGAGCTTCATCTACATTTTTCATTGCTTGAAGAATATTCCATTTCTTCTCCATTAGCTCCGGCTCAACCTTCACATTATCTAGAGGGTTTGGAGCAATAATATCACACTTCCATATTTCATTGCTCTTCTTGAATATGATTCTTTCAATGACCTTCACATATTTTTCTTTAATTTCAGAGTAAAACCCCTTACTCATCATTTGTCTACAGACAGCTTTTAGAGATTCCACTGAAAGATCCATTAAATCATTTTCTTCCATACTTACCCTCTTCATCTTCCCATCTACTACCATTCGGACAACATCAGGATATGCTGAGAATTCTGGACCCTTGTCCTCTGCTAGCTGCATTAACTGATCTCTATACAGAATGCTGAGCTCCTCAGATTGAGAGTATTGAATTTTTGTTGCTAGCAAGAACAACTCTGACGCAGATCTTCTCGCGATGAATTGATCATCCACATACAGGAAAGACGTCGGGATTCCTTCTACTAGAGACAAGATAACCTGCCACTCCTTAAGCATCACATTGTATCCAACCCTGACTTTCGAAATTATGCTCTTCAACGCACTTATGTAGTTCACAGTCAGTGGATTCTGCATGTTCAAGTTATAGAACAAGTCATCTGCCTCCTTGTTGTTAACTCCTTTCGCACAAGGTCCCCTCAAAATCTTCATTGCATCATCCCACTTTTGTCCAATCCTTCTCTTGTCCAAATCAACTTGAGGATCAGCTAGCCTTGCAAGCTCATGATCATACTGCTTCCCTTTGAGCTCTACTTTCTTTTCAAGGAACGCAGCATGTTCTTGCATCATCTTCATTTTATGGAACTGAGCTTGTTCCAAGGCTAACTGTTGAGATTTCAGAGTCTCCTCATCAATAGGAATTTCTTCAGGCTTTCCGGAAGACATCTCAGCACCTCCACCTTGTTCCTTCAAAGATCTATTTATTGCATGTGCTAAAGGTACGTCCTCCATGTCAGATTCTGAATCAAGTACCTCCTGTACTTTTTCTTGATGATGACTCAGGTCAATGAATGGTTCATCTTGCTCAACCATCGTCTCCTTACCCTTTCTCTTCCTCAAAGCCTCTTCATGAGCAACCGGCTCACTTTCTATTTCTTTGACAAGATCAGCATGTTCTTCAATTTCTTCGATTTGAACTCCCTGCTGTCTCGTCTCCTTTCCACTCTCCCCCTTAGGTGAGTTATCCTGAACACCACCTTGCTCTCCAAAGCCACCAGCAGCATAGAAACCACCAAAACCAGAACCAGAGGCTCCAGCTCCACTAGCACCACCAGCACCACCAGCATCATCATCGGGGGGAGGTTGATTGTATTGCGACTCGAAACACTCTGGGGGCACAAAACTCCTGACTGCAAACATCATTTTACTGATCTCCACCGCCATTGTATGCATTGTATATTCCATTGCTCCCATTCTTTCATTCAGAGTGCTTCCCAAGACACCACCAGCATGGCCCAAGTCATTGACCTTGTTTGTCAATACATCGAATGCTGTAGCTTGACTTGCCATTCGTGCTGCGTAGTCATCAAGAGCCCTTTGATTATTTCCAACATTGATCCCTAACTGCCCCATCGATTCCCCGAACTGCCTCATTTGATCTTCCATTGATGTCATACGTGTTTCAAGATTTTGAATATTAAGGGACGGTGTTTGGCTTAGGTGACCTCGCTCTAATACTGGTTCTGATAGTATTTGGCGCTCGTTTTCGGGCCTTAAAAATGAAGGTCCCTCTCTCCCTAAACGCTCACACACACTCCCTGTCTCACGCTCGTGTATGTCTTCAATGATAGATCCAAAATAAGAAGCAGTACCTGCAGAAATTGGATAAGAAAAATAATTTGCAGTTATGGGATCTGTTCCTGTTGTTTCCTGAGTTGGAATCTCAGGCTGAGAGGCTGCAAAGTATTCTTGTACAACATCAGAACCAATCATCTTTGCAGCATCAGTACGTACCGGTGAAGGTACTTCTGAAGTTCGTAAAGCTTCATGTCCTTTTGAAGCAACAGTATCTTCAAAAGGTACAAATTCCTCACCAAAATCCCTATGTGCAGACTGTGCAAGGGGAGAACCACTCACGTGAGTTGGAGTGATTGAGTGCGACACACTAGGTTTGGACTGGGCTTTTGAAGTGGAAGCATGAAAAATTTTGGCTTTCTTCCGAATAAGTGGCTGCTCTTCAGGGTCACTCTCAAAATCATTTCCTAAATCTATAGGTGCTGGCCTTTTAGCTTCCGTCAACAGAGGTGAAAGAGAATAAGAATGTGTGTCAGACTCAGAAATATAGCTCTCACCCTGGGATAGATCCTGCAGGCTAGAAGTCTCATGGGTCTCGGAATCAGATATATAGGAAGAGGTTTGAGTAGTATGCAAAGAGAGATTACCTTCTTCATTACCTTGTTCATCATCACTTTGCTCATCAGGAATCGCTTCAAATGCTTCAGCATGAGCAGACGGATTCTGAGCATATGACGATACTTGCGATGATTCCGCCAAAGTAGTAACTCCTGCATCATACGTAAGCCACAGTTGAATGTTGTCAAGAATTGACATCGATTTACCTTGATGTTTATCCTGATTGGCAATTGTAGTAAGTGACTTAGTGCCCATCCCTAGCGGTGCAGATGTTGGACTTCTGGAAAATCCCTGTCGAACAGCAAGAGCATCCCTCGGTACTAAATGATTAATAAACATTTGTAAGAAACGAGGATACCAGCATACAACATCAGTTGTAGTAAGGTCTCTGCTTGCAGGAGATCCCATTGAAGCCACTATCTCGGAGAGAACTATGCGTCCATAATTGATATCCAGTTCTCGTGCTAGAGCAACTCCAAAGATTTGCATGGGAATTGGATTCTGATGATAATCTTTTTCGCGTGCCCGAAAACATCTTGTGATGGCCTCGAAAAAGTAATTCCATTCCACATGAAAGAATTGTTTCTGGATGTTTCCAGTGATCCGGCTAGTCGGAGGATAACATCCTATTTCTTCAAAGAATGTGAGGCGTTCTGCCGCTGTAGGTTCGGGATCATAAACAGCTTTGATTCCAGAACCCTGTTGAAAATTTCCTCTGTCACCTCATATTCTTGACCCGCCAAGGTAAACCTGAAACCATAGGGGGTAGATTTGCTCCTAAAAGTAACCGCACTAGTCCATAATTGCTATAAAGCATCATGTACAAGTGTGGGTTTAGCAGTAAAAGCAAAGCTAGCCTTGGGATACAAATTAAGAAATCGTACCAAAAACTTAAAGCACGGGAGTTGATTACCAATTTCCGTAGAGATGTTATAAAAATTATTTTTGGCAAGTGAAAATTGGTGAGCCATTTTAATTAAATGTTTTTCCTTAATAAATATGATATTTTTTGTTTTTAAAAAAACAAGCAATTAAAGAATCCAAAGTTATAGCCCTTTTAATTTATCGAGAAGACCAAAAGTCACTCTGAGAAATTAAACTACGGGATATACACAATAGCCAATTACTAAATCTGTAATATTCAATGGAGATGTATATGCGTATGTGTGTACCAGTGAAATCGTGTGTGTATATATATATATATAGAGAATGAGGAAATCGTGTGTATGAACAGTTACACAAACACACAAACACTTGATGTTCGTGTGTATATATATACGTGTGTATATGAACAGTTACAAAACACACTAACACATAGATTAATGGTCACACACAGATAATAGTAGTCTAAAATTGGCAGTAATTCGTGATCTGTATGAGTTTAATCACAAAAATAGCGAATAGTGGCTTGAACTTTTGAAATCGCCTTGTTTTTTGTGTGGAGGCTGCTGTAAAAGTGAAATTAGGTAAAAGTGAGAGAATCATCGAGTTAGAGATGTATATATAGACATGATTGTGAAATGACAAAAGTGACCCTGTTAAAAAGAGTGAAACACTAAGTACATACAGGGAAGACCTAAGTCGAACAGTATCTCGAACATTAAGTCGAACTTCGAGATGAAGTTCGAGATAGATGCTAACTCGAACAAACACACTTAAACCATGTAAGCAGCAAAAACTACTAGGGAAACCTATCTCGAACTTCAAGTCGAAATTCGAAATAAGTTTCGAGTTAGGAGTTAACTCGAAAAATCCCTGTAACCAACTGAGAATTCTATCTCGAACATCAAGTCGAAATTCGAGATGAGTTTCGAGATAGAGATTAACTCGAAGTTATTCTCAGAATTGGATCTTTTCAAAATATCCCCTCAAGTGGACCCTCATCTCAAACTTCGAGATAAAGTTCGAGATAGACCTTATCTCGAATATTTTGAAGATGGAACTAGGCACACTGGTAACTCGAACTCGAACCCTAAGTCGAGTTTCGAGATGAAGTTCGAGATAGACACTAACTCAAAAATCTTCCCAGACTTAGAATTTTCAAAACTTCACTCCGGAATCTCAAATCGAAATCCAAGTCGAATTTCTAGATGAGTTTCGAGATAGAAACTAACTCGAAATTTTGAAGATACTTAGATTTCTCAACAATTAAATTTCCAAATTAATATAAGTATCAATTCAAGGATTTTTAATAAGTGACATAATTAAAACATTCCTTGATAATTCTAAGGCCTCTAATTACATGAAAAACATAGGTAAATTCATCAAAAAATCATGCAAAATTTAGAATATTATGAATTTAACTCCCCCTATGAACATGCAATCTAACAAGCATAAATTCAAAGATTTGTACTATTAAATACACTTAAAACACAATGAATTCATGCAAAATAACACTATATGCAACCTATAACAATCATTAATTAGGCATTTTAAAGTCTAAGCACATAATGATTAAATAGCTTGCACAAAAGAAAATTTGGATTTTACAGATAGGAAGCTTTACTAACTTGTGTTAAGCATTCCCAATTCACCAACCAATCTATTGAATGTTACTTCATCAAGAGGTTTGGTGAATATATCTGCAATTTGTTGCATTGTGGGCACAAAATGTAGCTCCACATTCCCCTCCTCGACATGTTCTCTTATGAAGTGATACCTGATGTCGATATGCTTGGTTCTTGAGTGATCTACAGGATTGTTGGTTATGGCAATAGCACTTGTGTTGTCACACATAATTGGAACTTTCTTGTGCTCCATGCCATAATCCTTCAATTGGTTCCTCATCCACAGTATTTGAGCTACACAGCTTCCAGCAGCAATGTACTCAGCTTCAGCAGTAGAAGTAGATACTGTATGTTGCTTTTTACTTTGCCAGGACACCAATCTTCTGCCAAGAAATTGACAAGCACCAGATGTGCTCTTCCTATCAATCCTGCAACCTGCATAGTCTGAATCCAAATAGCCAATTAGATTAAAACCTGTATCTCTTGGGTACCAAATCCCTAGATTTGGTGTGCCCTTGAGATACCTAAAAAATTCTTTTGACGGCTACGAGATGTGATTCTCTAGGATCCGCTTGGAACCTTGCACATAAACAAGTTGCGAACATTATATCGGGTCTACTTGCAGTTAAATAGAGAAGGGAGCCAATCATACCTCGATAGCTTGTGATGTCAACTGATTTACCTGATTTGTCTTCATCAAGCTTCGTGGCTGTTGCCATGGGAGTCTTAGCTGCTGATGCATCTTCTAGATTGTACTTCTTGAGTAAATCTCTGACGTACTTGGATTGACAGATAAAGATACCATCTTTTCTCTGACTGATCTGTAATCCATGGAAGAAGGACAGCTCTCCCATCAAGCTCATCTCATGTTTTTCCTGCATTAGCTTAGCAAATTTCTCGCACAAGCGCTAATTAGATGACCCAAAAATAATATCGTCCACATAGACTTGAACAAGTATTAAATCATTCTTTACATTTTTATAGAACAATGTTTTATCAATTACTCCCCTAGTAAAACCACTTTCAATTAAGAATAAGGATAGGGTTTCATACCATCGCCTTGGGGATTGCTTGAGGCCATAGACAGATTTGAAGAGAAGATACATAAAATCTACAAGTTCTGGATCGATGAAGCCAGGCGGCTGTTCCAGATACACTTCTTCTTCTAACTCTCCGTTCAGGAAGGCACTTTTCACATCCATCTGAAAAACCTTGAAGTTCTTATGTGCTGCAAATGCCAAGAACATCCTGACTGCCTCAAGTCTTGCAACCGGTGCATAGGTCTCATCATGATCAATTCCTTCTCGCTGAGAATAACCTTTTGCAACCAAACGAGCCTTGTTTCGTGTTACAAGTCCATTTTCATCCAGTTTATTTCTGAATACCCACCTAGCTCCAATTACTGATATGTTCTTTGGTCGGGGTACCAGTTTCCAAACTTTCTGCCTTTCAAACTGATTGAGTTCCTCTTGCATTGCAATCAACCAATCAGCATCACCAAGAGCTTCTTCTATTTCTTTAGGTTTAAGCTTGGATAAGAACCCAGAATATAAGCAAATATTAGCCTGGTCAACTCTTGCAGTTCTTCTAGTAGACACACCAGCATCTGGATCACCAATAATTAATTCAAACGGATGGTCTCTATTCCATACCCGTTCTCTTGGAAATTGTCTTGATGATTCATCTTGACTTTCTGAGTTGTGGTGTTGACTACTTTGATTATTTTCACTAACTCCCCCTGAGTTAGTGCCAGCTCCTACAGAACTAGTGTCAACTCGTCTCGAGCTTTGAACAGTTGTTCTTGAGCTACTACTTACTCCCCCTGAGTTGTTGCCGGTTCGTACTGAAGAAGTCTCTTCTGATCTTGTAGAATTAGATCGTTCACTAGACTCAGGTTCTTCACATACACTTGGCACATTTAATGGGACAACTAACTCGGGTTCATCTTCAAGTTCATCTAAGTCCAGATTCTGAAATTTTAGGGACTCAGGTTCACTAGAATCTCTAGAAATTGATGGGAGTTTGGTATCGTCGAATCTGACGTTGTAGCTTTCAGTCACTTTTCGATCATTCACTAAGAACACCCTATAAGCTGCCACCACATCTGTGGAGTAACCAACAAAGATTCCTTCACGAGCTTTTGCTGCAAACTTGCCTAGATTTTCATCATCTACAAGTACATAGCTTTTTGCTCCAAAGACATGAAAGTATTTGATTGTTGGTCTTCTGTTGTTCATTAGCTCACATGGTGTCTTTTCTTTATCTTTTATGATCAAGGTTCTATTTTGAGTGTAACACGCGGTACTCACTGCTTCGGCCCAGAAGTACAAAAGAAGTTTCGAATCATACAACAAAGTTCTTGCTGCTTCAACCAAAGTTCTATTCTTCCTTTCAACTACTCCATTTTGCTGTGGAGTTCTCGGGGCTGAATACTGACGACGTATTCCCTTAGATACACAGAAGTCATTCAGCACTGCGTTTTTGAATTCAGTGCCATTGTCTGATCAAATCGTCTTCACAGTAAGTGTTGAAACGTTCTCAATTTGAGTGATGTGATCAATGATTAGGAAAGGTACTTCGTCTTTCGTCATTGCGAACAATACCCATGTATACTTGGAGAAGTCATCCACGATCACCAATGCATATCTTTTCCTAGACAAAGATAAGACATTCACTGGGCCAAACAAATCCATATGAAGAAGTTGCAGAGGCTCAGTAATACTAGAAATTTCTTTGCTTTTATGCGATGCTCGCTTCGACTTTCCCATTTCACAAGCTTCACAGAGTCCTTTCGGAGCGAACTCCATTTGAGGTAGATCTCTCACCAATTCTCGTTTCACGAGAGCATTCATCGTTTTGAAGTTTAAGTGAGATAGCTTTTTGTGCCATAACCAGCTTTCATCATCCGAAGCTTTGCTGTAGAAACAGGTGACTTCATTCTGATTTGCTGAATCCATGTCCGCAACAAAAAGATCTGCCTTTCGAACTCCTCTCAAAGCCAATGAGCCTTCCTTGATGTGAGTAATTGATACACCTTTCTTGTTGAAGACAATTTCGTAACCTTTGTCACAGAATTGACTAATACTCAACAGATTGTGCTTCAGTCCCTCAACATAGGAAATATCTTCAATGATGACATTACCCGTCTTCAGTTTGCCATATCCCTTTGTCACACCTATGCTGTCATCTCCAAAGGTAACATAAGGGTCAGCCTTCATAACCAACTCTGTAAGCAGGGACTTATTTCCAGTCATATGTCTCGATGCTCCACTGTCTAGCACCCATATAACTTTATTTCTATTCTGCTTAATGCCCTGCATTGACAGATTGATTAGACTTTCTTCGGAACCCAACTTTGATTGGGCCCGGCTTTTCTATAAGATCGAGAATCAACAGATTTAACAACAGGAGATGCACTTTTCTTAACATTACTAGAGCTTTCAACTTTCTCCTTTCCTTTCTCAGACTTGACAGATGTGTCAGTCTTAGGAGAAGGTTTGTCACTCCTAACTTTAGGAGGACTAACAGTCTTGGCTCTCACATGCTTCTTTTTGATGTTTGAACTAGCAGCAGTATTTGAGCATGACTGGCTAGATGCATTCATTAAATTCACAAAAGTTTGCATGATGTTAAAAGTGCATGGCATACAATTAGGTTGACCACACTGTGCATGATTCTGATACAGATTATTCATTGTATGTGTGGCAGGCATGGCATGTGCAGCAGGAACATTTATGTTAGCTTTACATGCATAAGAAAGATGTTCAGTAGATTTACAGTGATAACATGATTTCTTTATTCGTTCAGCCTTAACCTCTTTTATGCCTTTTTCTTTTTTACCTTGTTGTTTAACAGCCTTAGCTCCTAATCCTGCTCTAGATTCATCTCTAGGGCAATTGATTTTAACTTGTTTGATAGGAGTTATAGGTTGTGCTTTCTGGCGATCTTCCATCTCAATCTCATATCTAGCTATTAATTCAGTCTCTTCTTCTAATCGAGGAACAAGGTGTTTGAAGATAGGTTTGACAGCTGATTTAAGAGGGCTAGGAATTTCCTTTTTAAGGTCACTGGAACTAGTGTCGATAGGTCTCTTTCCTTCTTTCTTAGGTAAGTTAGAATAGTCAAGTCCTATACGTATTCCAGTTATTTTCTTAAATGTGTCGTTATCTACATACACTTTACTAGCAGCTAGTTTGTAAGCTTCGCATTTAGTTTCTAACTCAGCTAGGTCGTTCCTAAGACATGCTTCTATTTCTTCCTTAAGGATGAGCTTGTGTTCCAAAGATTTAATAAAGTCTCTTAGGGAAGTATCTACAGTACAAGCAGCCTCTAACTCTTCCACTTTTGCCTCAAGCATTTTGCTTTTGGCGACAAGTGTTTTCTGTTCCTTTTGAGAAGTGTCTAGGCTTTTGCACAACATGTAGATCTCTTCACTAAGAGCCCTGTTCTGTTCCTTATACTCATCAATGGACATTTCTACTTTAAGGGTTAGAACTGGTACCTCTGGTTCCTCTGATGTCTCAGCCATGAGGGCAAAGTTTGCTACATGAGTAACATCTTCCTCATCTGAATCATCCCAAGCTCTTCCTTCTGTTACTAATAAAGCTCTTTTTCCATGTCTTTCCTTCACCAGCGATTCATACTTGCTTTTGAGGGCTTCATATGTCTCTTTTGGATAAGTCTGTTTAGGCTTTTTGCAGTCCGTAGCAAAATGTCCAGCTTCACCACAGTTATAGCATTTGAACTTCATTTTGAAATCCAAAGGAGATTTGTAGCTGGTACTCTTGCCTTTACCTTTATAGCCTGACGAACTACCACCACCACTAGCAACCCGATAGTAAGATGAAGAATTTCTCTGGGGTCGGTTGCTCTTTCTGAATCTCATGTTGCTGAACTTCCTTGCCATGTATGCCACGACACTATCGTCCATGTTGTCCAGCTCCTCTTGGGTGAAGTAGTCATCATCACTGTTAGATGTGCACTCGTCATCATTATTAACTTTATGTGGTGCAGGTGATGATTTAGACTTTTCTGCAACTATTGCCTTCTTAGACTATTCCTCATCAGAAACTAATCCTGATGCAGTTTCTTTTCCTTTTGAATCATTGTCCCATGCTTGATCTTGAAGTGTCTCCAGCTCATAGGTCTTTAGTATTCCATAATACTCTTCCAGAGAAGTTGTATGCAAATCTCTGGTTTCTCTTACAGCGTGACCCTATGTTCAATGCTCTTTGGCTGGTTCCTCAGATATCTCGTATTGGTCTCAACCATGGGGAGAGTTACACCTCTCAGATTCAAATCCAATACCAACTGACTGAATCTTAGATAGACGTCTGTCATGCCTTCTCCTTTTCTTATTCTGAAGGTGTCATACTCCATTTTGAGTATGAGTGTCTTGTTGCTTCTAACCTCTGCAGATCCTTCCATGACAACTTCTATCTTGTCCCAAATCTTCTTTGCTGTATTCAGACCTTTGACTATGTTGAACATTTTATGATCAAGGGATTCCATCAAGGTTTGTCGTACGGAAGTATCATAAGCTATTTGCTCCTTGTCAGCATCTGAAAACTCCGATGCCTTTTTAGGCTCAGACCGAGGTGGTATAACCTCCTTTCCTTCCGTATGCTCAGGAATACTCACCATTGGAACAAATTTACCCTTGTCAAGGACTTCCAGATATTCAGGGTTAACTGTCTCTAAGTAGAGTCTCATTCTGAAAACCCATTCTTCATAGTGATCTCGGTTGAACATTGGGATCTTGAATGCATTTTTAGGAGCCATTTCAATTCTGGTCACCACAAGTTTCTAAGTACCCAAGACTCGGCTATGTAGAATATATATGTAGAACTTCTGCCTAAGTCGAAATTTCTCTAAGTAGAAATTTTTGTTCAAGTCGAACTTCACCAAGTAGAAATTATCCAAGTCGAATTTCTATGTAGAAAATCTCAAGTAGAAACTCTATGTAGAACTTTTGTCCTTGGAATAACTTTGCTGCAGATTACTTTAATACTGAATAAACAATATTATCTCTTTAACACCTTTTTGACTTTTGAGGCTTTACTCACCTAAATTACCTAACCCACGTGCTAGGTACTGAGTATGTTCTGCTATGCTTTCTGCCGTGAATAACGCACATCAAAAGTCCAAAAACACCCTTTTTTTTACTTTTTATCTTTTTGAGAAGGAAATCAAAAAGTTGTTGGGTTGTCTTCTTTAATAAAAACAAATGATGAACACTCAAGAACACCAAACATCAAAGTACCCAGATTAATTCACACAAATTAATTAAAATACATCCAAGCTAAATAATAACAATAATAACACCTGGAGTATTTAAATAATTTTCTTTGGATGAGTTTTCACTACAAACGAATTAAAGCTCACTTTTCTAGAATTTTAGAAAAGTAGATCTAGAAAATGAAAACTCACGATTCTTCTACCAAACACAAGGATCTATGTTTTGTGTGTTAAACATGAAGCTCTGATACCAATTGTTAGGTCCAAATGTGTTGTAGAGGGGGGGTGAATACAACTTTTCGAATTTGATAAGCAATAAATACGATGCAATAAATGAACACACAGATTCAAGGAATATATGTCTTATATATAACTTGAAGTGGTTGCTACAACATTCATTACAAAGTATAACAGAAGTTCAGAGAGTAGTGAATGATACTAAGCTGTGTGAATACACTCTCTCTCTTTTACATGTGTTTCTCTCAAGAATTGCTCTCTAAAAACATTACACAAGTACTTCTATTTATACTACATGTAATCTATGTCCTGTAGTCTTCAAAGACTAAGATATACGTGGCCCAATGATGTCCACATAAATCTTGCCTTATCTTGAAAGCTTGAAAATCTTCCAATCAGAAGATGCCATGTGTCATGTTGAAACTGCACTCTAAGTAGAACTTCTACTTTAGAATTTCTACTTAGCCATCTCGAATTTCTAAGTAGAACTTCTACTTAGAAATATTCTACTTGGTCATCAAGAATATTTAGTACTTAGAAAATATTCTGGTTTTCAACTTGAAACTTCAATGCACATCTTGAACTTATGATATCTTCATGTCTTCTTTATTCTTCACCAAGCTCTTGAACATGGATCTTTATTACTGACATAAACTTGCTATCAATGTCCTGACACTTGATGCACTGGTCTGGTTCATAAGTGACTAGTCTTGATAGTGTTTTTGCTTCTTGAATAAATTACCATATTCAATTAGTAATGAGGCTTTCCAATGTTAGCTTTTCTTCTTGTTCACTTGAAATCAATTTGTCTTATTGATACTGATAGTTATGATCTTGATTCTTGGCTTTTCAAATCACTGAGGCATGAACAACTTTGACTTGAACTTCTCTCAATGATTTCTTCTTGGCTTGATCATAGTTAACATGTTGAATTGTATCAATTACCTTGTCTTCTTTTAGTGTTGATTTCTTTGTGGCTTCTTGTTCTTGATTGTCTTCTGGTTAAGTATCTTTTCCTTTAATTGAGTTACATTAGTTATAGTGTTACAAGTTTACACACTCTGCCTTTCATACATATCTACATATTCAAATGCATACATTAATTGACCATTACTCATACCATTTTATTTTGCGGTTTATATTCGCTGGGATGGACAAGGCGCATAAAACGTGGAAAGAGGTAATTTTGACCATCCATATCTATATATTCAAAAAAAGAGAATGAATTGAACAACAAAATTACATAAAAATCGAACATAAATTCGAATGTGTCAAATCGAACCAACAAATCCAACATACAAAATCCTATAATCGAAAATAAATTTAAATCCATCAATTCGAACCAAGAAATCCAACATACTAACTCATATAATCGAACATAATTCGAACCAAGAAATCCGACATACAACATCATATAATCGAACATAATTCGAACCAAGAAATCCAACATACAAAATCATATAATAGAGAATCAATTTATTAGCCCTAAATTCATAAACTTAAAAGCCCAAATCGAATATATAGATACAGTGTGTGTGTGTGTGTGTGTGTACGTATATAACAGAGAGAGAGAAGAGAGAGAGAGAGAGAGAGAGAGAGAGAGAGAGAGAGAGAGAGAGAGATGAGTTACTAGAGAGAGAGAGAGAGACGAGTTACAAGAGAGAGAGAGATGCCGGAGAGAGGAGAGAGTTAATTGGAGAGAGGTATAACGGTATAAAAATAAAACGGGAACAACAAAAAATATTTAAGTATCGCATAAACCCGACCGTTAAAAGGCCAGAAACAACGGTCGGAAGTAATGGTCGGTTTTATTCTTTAGTGTCCGTGTGGGATCCACAAATAATATTGGTCGGTTTTAGTGGTCGGATTAAACTGACGTGGTCCGTCAGTCAACAAAAGTGGGCTCCATAAGACCTGTTGGTCGGTTTAAGTGGTCGGTTTTATACTTAAGTATTCGTGTGGGATCCACTAAGAGAATTGGTCTGTTTTATTGGTCGGATTAGACTGACGTGGTCCGTCAGTCAACAAAAGTGGGCTCCACAAGTCATATTGGTCGGTTTAAGTGGTCGGGTTTAAATTAAATCCGACCGTCGTACCTAACGGTCGGGTTAAGCTCCAGTAAAAAGTTGGTCGGATTTATGACGGTCGGAAAAGACTCTGTTTCTTGTAGTGATAAGTCATAAGTCAAAAGTCAAAAGTACCTAAATGGAACTTATGACTTAAAGCAGTTTTTTAACTTAAAGCCGGCTTAAAGCCCGCTTAGCGAAACAACTCTTTTTCTCCTTAAAGCTGAAAACTCCTTTAAGGAGATGCAGCCAAACAGGCTGTTAGTTACAAAGTTTGTGCACTTGGTAGTTAATTAAGGTTTAAGGTTTTTTATTCTATAGTTCCATTACTTTGTACTATAAAAATTATATAAAAAATTTCTGTATTAAGTTATATTATTTTTTGCATTTATTTGAAAAAATTATAAAATAACGTTTGTAATTTTCATTAATTCGAAAATACTTATTTTATTAACATTGACTTTTGTTATTCTAATTGTTATAGTATTTTGTATGAAATTTCTTGTTTTTTAATTAAAAATTTATTAATTTTTTTCGATAATTTTTTTCTCAATAATTTTATCATACTATGTATGTAATTATTTTTGTTTTTGGAAAAAATTACAAAATAATATCTACAAACCCCATTAATAATTTTTACAATATGGTGTAGAATTTAACAATATTTTTTAATTTTTATTTGATATATTTAAAAAATTTATTACTAAAAATATTTATGAAATGACAATTTTGCCACTACGACCAAAGCACATAAACTCTCTTACACTAATTATATATAAGATATAATTATAGTATTACAATATAATTTGTTTAAGCTCACATTTTAACCGAATTTGATACCTCTAATTTTATTGTGTATGTTTTAAATTTTTATAGTGCCCCAAACAAGGCTTGGATGATGGCATCTTTTGTGGCTATTATGTTGGATGTTTCATAGAGGACATATTGTCTACATGTGAAACAAATATGAATATCAACGTAAGTAGATTTAATTTTGGAAACTGCTACAATGAGTATACATTTTCATATGATCTAAATTTAATTAAAATTTGTTTTTGGTGTACAGTTCTCATGTTCTGCAAGTTCCAAGTCATATCCTCATCATAAAATGATAGGTTTTCAAAAAAATTGGGCATGCTACATGTATAATCGGTTTATGAAGGACAAGTTATTAATGAAGAATTAGTTTTTTGAGTAATCAGTGGTTGCTATCTAATAGTTTTATTATCCATTTTATGAATCACTTTGGAATATTTGATTATTATGATAATATCTACTAACTAATGAAAGTTGTTGATTTTTGGAATTGATTTCATTTTTATGAGTTGTTAGTTTAGTTTTTACAAGAATTTGGGGGGGGGGAGGTTTCAATTTTTTTATTGTATTTGTAACTTTTCTGAAATATTACAATTTAAATAAAACGGCAAAAAAGAAATTAATTAGGATTTGTTATAAAAGGGTTAACTAAGATAGCCTTTTTCTAAATGTTATGGTAGACATATGTTTTCAATATGGCTTGAATAAGTGCTATGCAAGTAATCTTTTTTCCACTAGCATAGCATTTTCCAAGGAGCTATGCAATTGATATAATATGATATACATAGTTGTTACATAGGTCTTCCTAAGTGCTATCTAAGTGATCTAAGTGATGTGCTTGGTGATGATTACTTCCATAACACTTATACAAATTTGTTGAACTTGCATATATATGGTTGGCTTGCATAACGTTCTGAAATGCTATGCAAGCTCAAAAATGAATGCTATGCAAGCTGAATTATTGTAGTAATGAATGCCTAGTGCAACTACTTTGAAAAAGCAAAAAAAGAGGGACTTGATTAATCCTGATGACCCAAGTGGAAAAAGAAGAAAGATTGGAAATGCAGATGATCGTGTGACCACTGAGGTTACTTCTGATGAGCATGATGATCATACTCACGCATAATTTATATTTCAAGTCTCTTGTCTTTGCATATATATCTTGCAAATATAGTATCTGAATTGTGTGATTATCATGTTTTTAATTAATTCGGAGAAACTCCTACAAGAAAAACTTCAAACTTGATGTACGAGCATGGCTATTACCAAGCCCCCAACCATTTGGAGGTACTAGCTAACAAATAGATTACCAACGTACATTTATATATATATATGCATGTTTAATTCTTTTATAATATTTTGATCAACCCTATCTTCTAAGTACATATGACACATGGCTTATATTTCATCACTGTTTTCAAATTGCTCATTTTCATGTTTCAGCTTTGGATTTTAAGACTCGTTCAGTTGGGCTAAATGAAAACTTATCATTTCTGATCCTTGTGAATGTTAATGGAATATTGTTCTTGGCTTTATAGCAAGTGGTAATCAAGTAAATTAAATTACAACTTAGGGTAGGTGTTGTTTTTTAGAGAAAAAATCTAAAGATAATTTTATTCATATTTGTCTAGTGTTCAATTTGTCTAGTGTTCAATTGATGGTATATTTGTTCTCATTTTTTCTACATATATGCTTGTTGGAGAAAATAAATACCCATAGCTAATTGCTGTGGGGATAAAAGGTGGTGATATTTTTGGAGAACATCAATTTTTATAAAGGTGGTGAAGCAGTAACTCAGTAAATCTGTAATCTTGATGCATGTGGTTTCACTTTGTCATTAAATTAATGTAGTTGAGAAAAAAGTTAAAAAAAACAAATTTGTTTTCTTTGATATTATATACATACATATTATTAATTTGTACGGTACCTACACATTAGAAGTAAAAGCTTAAAGATGACTTTTTTCATCTAATCTTTTTTTTGAGTAATTAACACATTGTACCCCTTAACTTTGGGTGCTTTTTCGATTTAGTCCTACTTTATATTTTGCAACAGTTTGCATTCCTATGTTCAAATCTCGCTTCGCTTTGCACCCTTTAGACCAACTCCCGTTAGTTTGACCGTTAACGTTAGCAGGGGTGAGGGTAAATGGTAAATGTGTAATTAGATACACCAAGCTCTAATCAATATTATATTTTAATATGTTTGAAGTGATTTAAAAACTGAAACCTTTGTTAGTACTTTATATGAGTATTATATGAGTATTACAATTAAAATTGTTGCGTGGTGTTTACTTCTTATACCTTTTACACTTATTATCCATTTTACTCTTATATTATATAATAGAACATAATTTTACACCTTATAACTAGTTTTAGAAAACTCAACATTTCAATGATCGTAAAATCTATCTACTCTCTCATTGATCTCCATCATCCTCCGGTCTTCAGTGTGCCTCCATCTTCCTCGGGCTTTCAACCCATAAGCTTTATTAGTCACATCCAAAATAGTATAAATGGGCCTCAATTAGGTTCAGTCACTTCAGCCACTGCCATACTTTAAAAAGCAGCTCACATAGGTACCACGGCAAGTGATTGCTCACAACTCCATTAGATAAAAAACTATTGGGAGTATAAGGCCCATGACGGAAATTGCAAAGGCCCACATGCCACCACAGATATCTGGATCAGGGCCTGGTAGCTCTTCATCATCAATAAATATTACGGCAATGTTTGATGTGCTGGTAAAGATGGTGGGAGTAGACTAGAAACCCAGTTGGCCTACAAGATAAACAAAGAATGCAAACGATGAATCCTCTTTTTAATCTTTGCTAATCTTTAGCTAATTCAACTAAAATCATATCGTACTTTTCTCTCCTAACAGCGATCACAACTAGTTTGAAGACTGATGAAAGAAAAATTTCGATTTAATTTTTATTTTCTCATATTAATATATTGTTTTGGCATTTTGCTAAACAATTCTGATTTTCATTTATACATAAAACATATTTAACATCATAAGATGCACGAAAATTAGTCAATCTGACAAAAGAGAGAAATAGCACATCCAAATTTTGGTTATTTAGATGAATCTGTCACATGAAATATGTAGCTACATATCACACAAATCACTTCTTCATTCTGCTACCGATTCATCCACTTCGGAAAAAAAAAAAAACTAAGTACCTCTTAGATGATCAGATCTCGTTGCTCCTGTAAACTTCTCCTTCCTCTCTTCTGGATCAACACTTAACACTATCATGCTCTACTGTCCTGGCCTAGTACGTAAAAGATGGAAATTCTCTTCTGGACTGTTTTCATTATTTCTTTTCTTGTAAATTCATAATTAATACTGCTAAAATAGAGTAACCTAAGACTTGTAACTTGCAGTACAACATAAGAAATTATTCTGAAAATAACTTACTATACAAGTCTTGTCAGTTACAAGTTTGTCCTAGTAATAGCTGAAGATCAATTTGTACTTCTACAGATCTTGTCCTTTTCCTGCTCCCGGAGATGCTTTCATATACAATTCCGCAAGCTTAATGACACTGTTCAATTAGAAAGAGAGATTTGAATATGTACCCAAGGTACCAATATATACATGTACAGATATCTGATTACAAAGACTACCCATACCTTACTTTGCATATTAAAGAACACCAAACATACCTTAATTCAGATGCCTGGCCGGTCACTAGGTAAATAAAACTCAGCTGTTATCCAAATATAGCTGTTATCCAAATATGCCTTGCTTAGGCAAACAAATTATATGATGAATAAGTAATCTGCTGCTATACAATTCCATACGGAATGAAAGTTTTACATAAGAAAATGAGAAGTACAAATTGTAGCACAAGATGGATATACAACGAGGACCAACAAAACAGAACTCAACGATAAGGTCCTTTGATCTACACCATCTGTTCATTAAGCAACTGTAAAATCCACAGGAAAAAAAAAACGACCGGAAAACAAATGAAGCACAAAATTCCATAAAATGAGTATTGCAATAATCATTAACCGTCAATTTTGCAAATAAACAACAAAATAGTCTATACGTATATATGTATATAGCTCGAATCAGTAAAGCTGGACGAATTGTAAATATGCAATTGATATTTTTGCCATATGTATATGCAAGAAACTGAGAACGCCCTTGCTATCAGGCCATTGATGGGGCTCAACAAATTGTCAATCTACTTTGGAAGCAAGTAGTAAGGATCAAGAGTTCGCACAAGAATTCGTCACTTATATTAAAAAAAGAAAGATTAATTTACTTCTACTGTATCAAGTTGCCTATTCTACACTGGAAAATATTTAATTTGTGAGACATAAACCCAGTTCTTTCCGATTTCTTAAATACTTTCCCTTCTGAATACCCAGTGAAAACTCAGAATTTGTAACCTTTGGCAGTTTGCACCTAATAGTGATCTCTTCAATATGTGCTTCCTGAGCTCTGGAAATACGGAAACATGATGTTAATCACTGGCTTGGAAATGTGAAAACATCTGGCGACAACAATCTGTAGTAATTGCTCCCATTCTCTTCAACTTTAAGCAGCCTGGAGTATCTTGCCTTTTGCCTCGTGGCTACTGTCCCTTGCCACTTGCCAGTGAGGCGGAGGCTTAAGAAAACCTGGAGTGATCTAATCTACGATCATCTGCATCATCTTCAAAGGACATCCAAAGTTCTGCTGCTTTTCTGGAAGCAAATTCTTCCCGTCTTTTAAGTAATACTTCACTCTGGAAGTTAACACTCTAGTTGGCAGATGAAGCTTGAAACCTAAGCCATTACTGAACTGGTTAGCTAGGCACATTATTGGCAATCTACTTATGAATACTACTCAATAGCAGGGGATAATGGGAGTATGTGAAGGATGTGAGGAAGAATATATAGTTGTGCAAAAGGAGTATGTATTTAGAAGTCAGTATGACTATATAATGAAGACAGTGCAATCAATGGACTTGCAGAATACCCAAACATATATATATTAATACTACTAATAATACTATTAAAGCCAAAGCATTAAACGTCGAGTAGTCCGTCCGTTATTTGGGAACCGTTAAAATATTAATTATATATATATATATATAGACCATTGCTCCATGAAGAACACCCTTATATAAAAAACAATAAAGAACATCGTAGAATCTTACATAAAAGCGCTTTTATATTCTAATTTTTACATCAAAAATGGTTTTTTATGAATAAGAATAAAAGCTAACAAAAAATTAGGATCAAATATAACATGATTACGGAAAATTCTATTGTTATAAAATTATATATAAGATTCTACAGTGGATTCTATGTAACATTTGATTTTTAAATTTAGATTAGATTCTACGTTAGATTCGGATTAAAATATTGACATATAAAGGTTTTATTAAGATACTAGATCGTAATAACATGGATTTGCTTTTTTCCAAATAAAGAAGATAACCTAAAAAAGCATGATCATAAATAATATCCAAAATTATATATGTTTGAATATATAATACTACAATATAATATACTATACGCAAATTTCCCATTAAAGATTCATTTACAATCTCATCACAATTTCAATTCTAGATATTCCAACTTCTACTTAAGAATTACCATATTATAATATTCTATACATGATAATTCCTATTTAAGATTTACTTGCTTTCCTATTACTATTTCAATTATACATATCGTAATTCCTATTGAGTTTTGCTTTGATTTCTCTCACAATTTTAATCAATATACATTAATTACATGGATAGAGCAGGGGTAAAACAGCCCTTTTGTCATCATCTTCTTCCTTAAACCCATATCCATCATTGACAAAAATTTTGAGGAATTAAAACTTGGATATAGCATTCATTTTTTAACGAAATCGAGTCATTCAAGTTGCAGCAAAATCAACTCTTTCTCCTCTACAAATTGATATTGATTTTAACTATCAAAGATATACTTCAAGAAATTTATACTTTCTAAAACGAATGCAAAACCTTTGTCCGATTTAATTCAATAATCAATACCTAAATTCATTTGTTTAATACACAAATTTCTTCAAGTTAATCTTTGATAATCAAAATCAATATCAATTTATGATTTCGTTGCAACATGATTGACTTGATTTCGTTAATAAATAAATGAGATATCTAAAGTTTAATTTCTCAAAAACTTTATCAGTGTGGGTTTAAAAAGATGACATACATTTCAGTTTTGTTTTAACGAAAATACACACAACTACAACAAAACTGGAGTTTAAGATAGCACGTGGTAATTTCTGAAGTGGAGTATCCCAAATGGTCCCACACACAAATTGCAGGTACACAAAGTGCATTTTATTCATAAATTAACTACCATGATTGTGACCCAAAAACCGAGTGAATTGTAAGATCTTAGTTTCAAGGGACTATCTCCTTTTTAGGGTCATTTACATGTATTGTTTCAGTTTTTAAATTTATTAAAGTTAAAATGTTCATTATTATATTTATCAAAGTCCGTATTTTAATAATTATAACTCGATTCAAAAGACCAAACGACCCAAATATAATTTTTGCCCAGCCAAAAGACTGACCGATACCAAAGCTATCTCATCCAGCTTTTACAGTATAGCAGAGATATGAGATGTGGATGGGTGGTGTTTTCATCTTTTCTTGCTCTAAAACTCATATGCCTCTTAAATCTATAGTATAAATACCTAAACAAGAAGGTATGTTTCAAAGATGGCATAGTTACAATGTCATCAAATTGTCAAGAAATAGAAACCGTTGTTCGGAATTTCATCTCTAATGAAACTTTTTTAAGACAAAATAAGCAAGTATTCAAGAACAGCTCATCAACATATATATATATATATATATATATATATATATATGCCCACATGCACGCGCATGCACAACTGATACACACACACAAAACAACATGGCATAACTATATTATATTAAGAAATTTCAGAATAATAATCGTAAATATCAGTCATTTAGCATTATATATATATATATATATATATATATATATATAACAGTTACCTTCTTTTTTGTTTTGCTAATGTATAATCACCTTTAAATATTCATACTTCCATATGAAATATATAATATTGAACACTTGTGTTACTGGATAAACTCTAATATAAAAAAAAAATTACCATCTACAGCTATAGAAACTGCATGCAGAACCTACAAACAGTTAGGAATGAGTTTACAATTGTCAAAGTAATATCGACAATTACCAAAAATATTTACCTTCTAAAAAGAATAACTCAGGGAACATATGCGCAGGCAGCAATATGTACCCTATTATATAGGTGCAGTGCTGTTACTTTTACACACTCTACCAATGATGCAGATTGTTCCAAGGTAGAAGCAGAGTACTGTGTAGAATATTCTGCAGAAAATTGGACAAGGATGACCATTAGAAACTGAAATCCCAAAGTCATTCTAAAAATTACTATGGTAGAAGTATTTACATGTAGACAAGAAAATAATGGTAACTTGTGACAAACTTACTCTACCTACGATCTGCCAGCTCTCTATTCTTCTTGTAGGGATACTATATCAGGCGTTCAATGAGGTCTTTGTGCAAATGAATCTCTTTCATATTGAATAATCGGCTGGCAACTCTAAACTTATTTTATTTTTCCAAATCAGAACAAAGGTACCATATAAACAAGTGAATCTTATTTTAAATTCCCCTAATATGCCAGAATGATGGAAACCCAAACTTTATGAGCTTCATCTTTATGAAATGATCTAGGTTTCCTTAACAACCGTCTCTGTATATATACTCTAAATACAAGCTTGAACGCCAATAGCAGACTAAATTTATGCCAAATATTAATCCTTTATGGGAAAGTTTCAATTCATTCTCATCATCAAAGTAATTGGCAAAATATCACCCCCAAATAGGTATCAGATATCATAAACTTTCACATTTATCCTAAAACTGTACAGAGCATGAACGAGAGGGGGGCTAGTAAGTTCATCCCTCAATTGATGCATAACATGACTACACTTCTTCCACAGTGCTCGGGAATCAGAGTAAAATCATAGAAACAACTGTTTAAGCTCATGGATCCAATTCTTCACTTCTCCACGACAATGGTCAAGATTCAGGAGATGAGCGAAAGAAAAACCCTCAAATTACAGCATTTTTACGACTGCAGGTGTCAATTTAACGGCTTATAGCCTCCATTGCAAGTCGTACTAGACGCAAGAATCTATCCATATCTTGAAAGCTGAAATCAAGAGCCTTCTTAACAGATGGCAAACTCTCCCGGTAATTGGCCTCCTCCCTTGAATTGGCAGTCAGAAAAGCAATTTGTGATTTTCTGGAGGCTTCCAGTGCAATATTGATGTCTTGCACCTGCACGTATTCACATTTTATATACAAGTAATAAAATGAAACAAATGTCATGACAAACTGGCAAATACAGAATTCAATTAAACAGAGAGAACTGAAAAAATTACATCAAGTCAAAGATTATACTCCCACCACTTTACAAAAAAAAAAAAAGGATAATACTCCTGCCATCCCATAATTCTTGTCAAGGTTGACTTATTCACGCATTTCAAGACGTATAAAAGACATACTTGTACATTAGGTTTTTGAAATTTTCTTCTTTTCTAAGATTCACATTTTTATACGAAAAAAGAAATTTTGAAAATATTCTGCACAGAAAATTTTTTAAACTTGTTGGAATACGTGTAAAAGTCAAAGCGACAAAAATTGTGGGACGGAATCACCAAAAAAAAATTGTGGGACAGAGGGAGTAAATAACAAGAAAGAACGAGAACAGCTACATGGAGGTATAATGTATTATGTACGTACAAGTTCAGGCTTCATTTTTGGTATTAAAGGAGTTACTAAATTACTACTATAACTAAACAACCTGTTGATCTACCCATTTAACCTCATAAATCTATAAATTCAGCACTACCTTCTCAAGTTTTACTCCAAAATTGCAGGGTTAGGCCTTAGGCATGAGATATTTGATCTGAGGTGCAGAGATAAATCTTTTTCATATGAATAATTTGACTTTTACTATGACCTCATGTAGTCATGTCTCCTACCACTAAACCTTATCTGTCTAATAATTACATACCTTCAATACTACAACCTCACAGTGTTCAGAATGTACAACTATCAATGGAGATGGAATATATATATATATATATATATATATATATATATAAAGATTGCCTCACATTTGAGATACTTTAGCAAAAGATATCCCAAAGTCCGGTTAATTTTCGACATTAATATATCAGAACATTATGCTGCATGTACTTACGAAGTTAAGCAGCCGCACAAAATTTGGCCGGTTTCGTACAGGTATTACATGATTTCCAGCAACTTGAGGAGAATTAACACCCTTTGTTAAGTTAACCTTGTCCGTAGTCGCTATGTTGTTCAAGTTATCCACATCTGAAGCAGACGAAGAAGGAGATTCTCCTAAAATTGGTAATATAATGCAACCATGTAAGATCAGTTCTAAAAGCCACTAATATCTTTTCATGACACTAATAGCACTATCAGAAACTGATTTTACCATGTAACACACAGGATACAAACTATATTACATCAGCTTAAACATGCACCAACAATTGTATCTTAGCAACAGCAAAAGGTGAATTTGTCATTTGACTAAACTTAAAGATAAGGTCGGATACCAAACTGCCAGTTGAAATAAAGAGACTGTACAAGTTAAGATATTTAATTTAAACGTTCCTCTTTACAATCTAAATCTATTACTTTTCAAATCAAACTTAACATTTTCAGGTAATGACCAAACCAAACATTACCCATTATGTTCCACTCTGAAGAAGGAAAAGGGAGGGTGAGACATACGCAGACCTTACTCTTACGCCTAAAGTAAAGTGGCTATTTCCTTTAAGGAGACCAGGGTTTAAGTAAAATATTGCTGAGTTTCAAAATATTAATGGAACTTTGAAGAATTAAAAAAAATGAGAGGCAAAGACAATGTAGATGGTTGGATACAAATCTGCCTATGCAATAAATGATGGAGTAATAAAATTAAAATGGCACCAAAACAAAACAAATAATGTCTAAAGAGATAAAGAGCAAAAAACACAGAATTATGAGGTAATGACTACACCAAATTATATTCATTGTAAAAAAATTCTCAAAACATTAAAGATTATCGACGAACCATGATCACCATCTGACCACAAATATAATAAGCACCACGAATAAAAGAAGTACCACAAGGTCCACAAGTGAATTCTAAATATAGAAATAACCAGGATAGATCACCTCTACCTATATCCCCTCGACAACCTATAGTTTTGTAGAGGAAAGCCGTTATTTGAAAATATATTTAAAAAAAATCAGATAATAACTATATACAATTTCCACAACCATTAGAAACCCATGTATTTGACAACTATACTTGGAGGTAAAAGCAGAAAGCGATGAAGCATAATCTCAATCTCCACTACTATAACGAAATCAAATTTTAAATTAAAGAAATATTTGCACTAAATTTCATACTGAATTAAATGGATTCTTCAAACAGTGTAAAGAGACAAAGGTATTCATTCAAATATTTACCTGTAGGAACTATTTGCAGAGCGCTTTGCAACTCATGCCGATCTTTGCTGACACTGGAATGTGAAGAGTAAATTACTCTTAGGTATGCAACCTCTACGCATTTATAGGCCAAAGCAGCAGAAGCCATGTCTTTGAATTTCTCATATTCATGGGCACAAAATCTTAAACATAGCAAAAGGTTAAGTAAGAAACACATACACTTGAAAATTACTTCAAAAATAATGTGTTCGATAGGGCGCATGTACTTTGTGAAGTGGCTAGCAAAAGATTAATAGAAGGTGCCCAACAAGCTTTAAATTGGAGGCAGCCACATCATAGCCATATAATATCGAGATACCCATAACAAGACTACTTCAGAGCAAAATAGTTCTGCTTTACAGGATGGCAACTTGCAAATAAAAACTTTATGCACTTGGAGTCCCTGAGCATATATATACGAGGTTGTGTGGATGAGCGAGTGCTTGTGTAAGTGTGCGTGAGTCCTTAAACAATATATCAAAACTATGACTGCCAAAATCCAAATTCTCTTTCAAACTGAATATTTTTCTTAATAATCAAAACAACATTTATCAATGTTTTTGTTGTAATATGAAGGGGTACAAAACTACAATGTCTCAGAAGACAACTTAGTGACAAATTCCCAGAAATAATTCTCAAACAGAATGTAATTAATTCCAATAATAATCACATCATCTTGATCCCTATTTATGTGTCTTTCCTCAACAAATTAAAGCATTAAGGACAAGTTTTCTATCCCAAATCTGAATGATGATTTTAAAAATAATAAACTAATCTAGAATAGTCTAGGTAATGGGCTTCCATAATCCATGGTCTACGATATTGTTCAATCCAAGATTCAATGAGCCTTTTCCAGGGATATCCTGCATTAAATGTTAATGTTTCGGAGTTGCGAGTAATATTACACTTTTTAACCGATCACAAAAAGGAAATTAAGAAACAGAAAGGAAAGACTACTTATAGGAAATAGAAATTCAGTGGAGCAAAAGATACCGAAGTCCTTCCCCACAACTAAGTAATAGACTCGCATTTCTTCTATAAAAAGAACTGTGTTTTCAGTTTGAAGATTGGAACCATTACAGGAGTAGATTGGATTTGTAAAGCAATCTTCAAAAACGCCCAGTAGAATTCAAACAGTTGAAGGGTATTCAAACAGTAGAATTTAGGTATATGTACATAAAATAAACAAACACCAGATTCAATATCTCTTATCCAACTCCTAATTTCAAATGAAACGGATACATAAGAATATACTTGTAAAATGATCACCAGCAGCATGAAAGTCCATATACTAATATGCATATACAGAGAGCGAGATAAGGTCCAGCAAGAAGGTTTATTCAGATACAAGGGCAGCTAACGTTTATTCAGAGACAAGGGCAGCTTAGAAATTTGAAATTACTTACTCGCAAAGTTTAGCCGTACTACTATACATTTGCATCGATTGAATCGCCTCCCCATGCCTGGAATTCTCATTGTTGCTAGATTCTAGAAGAGAGGCTCCATATAGAAACTTGAGAGCTGCTTGAAAATATAGCCCCATACTTTCAACAGTTGATCCAGAATTCTGTATAACATACCGAAGTTGCAGAAAAAGTCAGGAGTAACAGTCAAAAAAATGGTCAAACCACATTTTAAAAAGAAAAACAATTTAGAAACCTTGAGGCGATCAGCCAGGTGTTTAAGATCCTTTGCCTCTTTTACAGCATTGTTAGCAGCCTGACTAGTGGAATCTCTTCGAATAGTACTTGGGGCGTCAATATCCCGACCCTTGTGACCATTTGTGGGATTTCGGGAATTGCTAAACTGATTACCATTTCCACTGTGATTCTCTGATTTCTTGATCTGTTTATTGCCCTTCAATGCATCATCACCTTCACTAGTACTGACTGCTGATAAATTTACATTAATGTCTTTCGGAATTCCATTAATTGGTTGGGGCCAGCGTGTCATCTCATTTTGACCCCTTCCTGATGGAGGCAATGAATGTGACTTCCCTTTCCCCGATACATCAACCTGGTCTGTATTGTCAGTAGGATAGCTTTTCAAAGATTTTTCAGTATTGCAATCCATTGGCTGGTTATGTTCTGAGCCATGGTTGGATATATTTTGTCGTATATCTGAATAATCACTTGATGCCCATTTTGACTGAGCCTCTTTTTTACCACTTCCAGTCAATGGATTTGTGGCAAACTCATTCTTAAAAAATATTTTCTTTTCAACATTTTCAGAATTTAGAGTAATTTTCTCCTGCAACTTACTTCTTGCTTTTGAAATTTCAATGTTAGAGGAATGATCTGCATATCCATTGGAGTCTGCTTCCCTCGAATGACCTATTTCACACTCAGATCTATTACCATGACTTTTGTCTTTAGATCTTGAAGAAGACCCCTTCCCAACTTTACGACTATCCCCATTATTGTGATATTGGTTTCTCTTCCCACTTTCATCGTCAGGGCACTGTTCTGAAATTGGAGGCTTGCAAGGATTTTGAACAGATTTTAAGGTATCAGTAACTCGGTGAGTTGATACAGCTTCTGGCAGAGCTTTTCTCCTTGATATGTGAGACTGATTCTTATCCTGAAAATCATGCATAGAGGAGTCGAAGGAACCATGCTTGATGGCGGGGATACTTACAGTCTTCTGTACCATCCTCGATTCATCAATCTGTGCACCATCTTCACCATCGGAACCTTTTCTTGGACTACTTGTGGGCAAAATTACGGCTTCTTCAGTATCACCTTTACCTCCAAGGTCTTTTCTGGTTAACATAAATTTATCTTGATTAAAAATTCTTAGGGGAGATGAAGAAACTGATTCCACTGGGGAGCCTTTCACTTCCTGCAAATTGGTTTTGCTTTTACGAGAGCTAGAAACCTTTGAAGAGCTGGAAGTGGCAGAAACAGGTGGCTGTGTAGATCCATCCTTTTTACCTAAATCAACAACGTCCAAGCTCTTTCGAAACTGACTATTTTCAAGATCTGCCCCTGCTTGCTGGTCTTTTAGGCTCCTACCTTTATTGTCAAACCTATCACTCCCCTTACTCATGGAACTTTGTCTTCCCCCAGATTTTGACACCCTTGCTTTCTTTATCTTACGATGGTTGCTTTCACTGGTTTCTTCCACAGAATTCCTGTGGTCCTCAAGACGATATCCTTCGTTACTGCGGGATGTGGTATACAGCTGACTTTCCTGATATTCTATGATCTTCCGCTTCTTCACATTTTCGTCATTGTAATTATCAGTATGAGGCAAACTGGCATCTGGTGAAAACTGAGTCCGGTCTTCAGAATTTCTAACACTAACCTTCAAGTCTCTCTTTAAGTCCTGGGGATGATCATCATGCTTGTGTTGATGCTCCTGTGACTTATTCATTGACAAACCACTAGTTGAACTGCGACACACTTTCAAAGAAACACCACCTTCCTTGAGTTTCTTAGGGGCTTTGGAAACTTCTTGATTGATCTCGCTACCTTTTCTTATCTTTGAGCTCTTGGAATCACCTGTGGACACATAGTGTCAAGGAAAAAATGAACATTGCAAGACAAAAAGAGTCAAAAAAGTGTGCTGCAGTGCTATACTACCTTCAACGGGATTCACAAGTGGTATGCTACTCTCTTTCCTCCTTTGTCTGCGTTTCAGCCTAACTAAGCCACTAGAATGGCCAGAAAACTCAAAGTCAACTTCATTGAAACTAGGAGAATGGTTCTCACCATTTAACATTTGAGTTTTGTCTGGTGCCTGAGGAATCTTCTTTTTAGAGTCTAAATACGGGGAGGATCCATTGTGGCTAGAGGTATTAAAAACATCCCTGGAACCATGTCTTTTCCTTCCACCAACGTCATGGATGCTTTGGTCAACATGCTGGGTGTCAACATCCCCTGATAATTCCACACCAGAATATCTGTTCTGACAATTTTGACCCTCATGAACAGGAGCAGTAGCAAAGGTTTGGTGAAGGGCGAGTACAGCCTTTGACGTCTCCTCCTCACTAACACTACACCGGTTCATTCCATCCCTACAAAAAAAAATCCAGAATATTTACAAGGGAGAGAGAGAACTACTCTTCACTGTCTACATAATATGATCAACAAATACTGCCTTCTCATGATTATTCTTTGTCAGTAAAGTATTCATAAACATACATATGTTCACATCCAAACCTTCATTAAGAAATATACTAAAAGCTTATCCCAACCCTCGATTATGTATTATCCAATGGTTGTAGTGGTTTCTAGTACTGCATTTCGTAGTACTTTGACAGGGCAATATATAACACTTAAAGTGGTAACTGTACTTCGTTTTAAGTGGAACGCGACCCTATATACATACCTAATGGCAAACTACTGCTTATGGGTTCTGTACTGTAAAGTAAGCAAGTAACCAATTATGTATCTGCAATTTACAAGTATTAAAGATGAACAGTTTGTTGCAAGGAAAGAAAACTTACAACCAGTTGAGCATGTTGCACACCCATGTCTTAGGGAGACTCTGCGGATTTTTACCAGCTGGAAGAAGCCGCCACTTTTGGCATTTGTCACAACAGACCCAATCTTCATTAACAACTTTTGGTAGTGGGGCAGCAACATCAGGAATGAGCCTATTTCCAGTAGGAGGAACCAGACTTGAGTTCGCCCTTGTATATGCCTCCGATCTAGATAGCTGATCAATTTTCTTACTACTTGATCGATCCTCAAATACACTATTAAATTCACCATTGCCTTTTCCTACTGCTCCATTATTACTAGATTTAGCTATAGAAGGCATGTCATCAGCAGTATCATCATCTCCCAGCTCCTCTATGTCTCCAAAGAAATCTTTATATCTATCCTTGGCCTTTCCAATATCTTTTTTACTATCATTAACTTCACTCGTAGACATAAAAGTTTTAAGACTAGTGTTCTTCCTGCTATTAGGTGCAGAAACATCTGTCTTTGTATTAGCATTTTGCACCTCTGTGGTGATTTCTGCAGCACGACTATGCGTTCCCTTTGACTTGCTTTTTCTACCAGAAGATGAATATTCCTTTACAGAAGACACTTTCATGTCCTCGTCAACAGACGATAAAGATTTCAGACCACTTCCTTGTCTTACTTGATCCATGAGCTCAGGATTAAAACCTTTCCTTTCCCTAGACATATGTGGGTCAACTCTCAATGAAATATCAATTCTTTCACCTTTAAGGCTTCCTCCTTTATCTAGATATCCAGACTCATCATCGTATGAATTAGTTCTCTTCGTATGTGAGACAGTCTTTCCGTTAACCTTCCCAAGAGAGCCATTTTCTTGAACTGATGCTGGTCCCCGTGGTTCACCTTTTGCTAAATCATGAAAGTTTTCCTCCTTTATCCCACTTTTATTGACCACTCTGGAAATATCAGCATTCCTGGCAGTGTCTTTTACTGATTCAGCAACACTACAGTGTGAATTTGACAAAAGCGGAAGCCTCCAAGCATTGGAAACTATTTCATCACTAACTGAGGTGTCAACATCTGTTTCCATGTGACCATTATTATTCTTCAAGTCCACAGTGAAGGTCTTCTTCTCACATGATTTAGGTTTCTTCTCGCCAACATGTTTCCTATCAGACCTACTAGAATCAGAATCGTTGACAGATAAATGGGAACCCTCTTCGCTCCCCCTGTGCCTTATGGGAACAGCTCCACTCTTTCTGGAATGCATTTCCTTGTCAGTCAAACAAGTCAGATCATCATGGAGAGGTGACAGCAGAAGGATACCATGAAATGGTAATGATGTCATAATCTGCTCCACCACATTGACAAGAAAAAAAAAATAGATGCTAGAAGTCAGTGCTTCAGATATAAGGGTCAAGGGAAACTATAAGATGAAATCAGTATAGGAGATAATTCACCTCAAGAATACTTGTGGGAGATTCCTCTGGTGAATTCTGAGGCTCACGAGCCAATTCACCATCTGTTGGGCTGTCCTCAAATGATGAAGTAGGCGAGACATCCAGGCCAAGTCCACTGTATATTTCAGCATTCTTTTTGGTTGAAATATCATCAGAAACCATTTTAATTCGGACCTTATAATTCTTTTGCTCTGATTGACTACCAGACTTGTTCTCGGCACTGGTAAGAGGCATGGTGATTTCTCTTTTTACACAATCATCCACAAATGAGGCCCTGGGTACAGGCAATGTTGCCATACCTAGAGCCGTTGATCCATGCCTAGCAGGTAGAGATGCACTTGAGGAAACAGAGTGACCTCGAGCACCCTGTATGACAACATAAATCAAAATAATATTCAAAAGCTATTGCAATTCTCCGCTTAACAATACATGTGTGGTCAATAACAACATTAAGTCGAATAAGGATATCTACCTCAAGAGTAAAATTGTTTGGAGATAGTGATGCATTGTGGTTTTGAACATTTGGTGGAGTTTTTGGATGAGACCAAACAGGAGATCGTTGGTAGGTCGGTAGAAATGATCCATATCCACCGAACTTTGATCCTGTGAGATTTAATCAATATCCATATGAGCACTTCTCTGATACAAATTATTGCAACTCATTCGGTGTTATGAGATCAACATTTCTACTTTTCTCTTTCATTTTTGGTAAGTAGAACATCAACACTAATGCTAATTTCTCTTACCCAGGTTCTCAGCAGAGACCCCGCCTTCAAAATCCTTTTGAAAATGTCCTAAAACATTCTCAAGTTTCTCATCCTTCAAAGAAAACAATAGGACACATGAGAGCCGGTATAAAACAAAGCTATCTATGGCAACAATTATCATGACAAGAAATGAGTAAAAATTTAGCCAGTTTTATCCTTCAGTCCGTATAGGACATGATTTTATTTTCTCTTTGGTAATATGCTGCTTCTTACAGATCATCAGAACACATTTACAATATTATGAAATAATCATTATCAAGTAGATACAATTGCTCTAGTGAAAGTATTTTTAATTGTTGCAGTCTCCAACCCAAAACATTAAATTTTCCAACAGATTCCACAACTATAAAAATCTTCGAGTTGATACAACTTTATCAGAGCCGAAATAAAGAGCTATTCTATTTTAGTCCAGAAAACCTTTTCAAACAAAAATTAACTTTTTCAGCATATCATGATACGAATCACTGCTACCTTTATAGAAAGGGCTAGCAACACATTGTTCGCTTGCCTTCCATTCTGGCGCAGCAATTCAATATAGTACTTATTAAATCAAATTTAACTGTTACGATAAAACAAATTCGATTCAAAGTGCTAAATTAATAACCTAATACCATTAATTAGCTATCGACAATGCAACACGAAAACGCCAAACATAAACACCACTTCACACATTAATTCACATCACAACAATCAAGTCAACTCGAATCACGACAAACAAACAACAAACCTAGCACAACATTCATCAAAACATAAACACACAAAAAAAGATCAGTACTAAATTCAGCTCAATCAAGCAAATTAAATGACTTACGATATACGCAAGAGCAACATCAGGATCAAAATTCGAATCCACAGCCTTCTCATTCAAACAAGCCTCTCCTTCTTCCAACTCAGTCTCTTCCATTTTTCTTTCACCGCCAAACCCTAAACCTAACCCTAGCACCTTCGTTCCACCACTTCTGCAAACATAAATCACCAAAAAATAAAACCAAACACGCCATTCAAAGCCACAAACACATCATTTCATCAACAACTCAATCAAAAACAACATAAATTCAATAAAAACAAATAAAAACAAGCTCAAATAAAAATTCAAACAACTCAAAAACACAAAATTAATATCAAAACACAACGATGCATACCTTAACCACCTGTCAATCCCCTACCAACACATAAATATAGATACAAATTCTGTGTGTATAAATTAAGAGAATCGGAGCTGAGCTTTGCACGATCTCCGATACAAACGATGAAAATTCAATGAATCGTCGTTTTATTCGATCTGTGCAAGGTATGAAATTTGATTAACAAGAGGGGAGAGAGAGAGAGAGAGAGAGAGAGAGACTGGGTTTGGTGTATATAGCAGCCGCGTTTTTTTGGTTGTGTCTCTTTATAATATATTTAAACATTAATATTAGGATTTGTAAGTAATATTTGTGTCAAGCCCACAGAAATTGTGAGAGGCGTTTTTTTAACTTGTATGTATAGATTGGTATGTACTTGTAGATATGTTTTGTTGGAAAACACTTTACTTTAGTTTACCCGGTAATATTTCCGCTTATTTTTACAACGGTTTGTCTGAACACATCAAATGTATGAGGCTGTCAGAAAGTGTTGGTCACGCGCTTCAAATTTAGATAATAAAATAAAAACTTAAATAATTGAAAAGTTAAAAGGTTACACTATCAAAACTAACAAATTTCGATGAAATCATGGGTGATATGTCACTACATGTACATATTTACTATTTAGTGTTAATAAAAAAATACATTATTAATAAAAATAATAATATGTTTGTAATCTAAAATTCATCTTACTACTTTTACATAAAAGTTTTGCATTTTTTAACCTCATTTGAATGGTATATTTGCAATTCTAAAGCTCACATTATCCATTCTTACATAAATATTTCGCATTTAAATTAAATTCTTTATAATCACATAATATGATATTACCTTTGGACAATCTTAAACTGAGCAAACTTATAAAACAATTAAATAAATGATGAATCAAAATATCAAAATTTATAAATTTATTTGACCTTACATTCTATATATCTCAATGTAAGCATCAAATAACATTAATGAAAAGAAAATATTCATATAAAATTGAAATTTTAATGAATATAATAAATAAAATTGTACAATTTAGTGAATGCGTTTCAAGATGCATCAAATTTCATATTAATTATAGATTTAATCGGTAAAATATATAAATTTACATAAATTCTTTTTATTAATTACAAAAGTTTGTTTTAAATACATGATCTATAATTTTATGCATTTATAAATTTAAAATGCATTGCTCAAGGCAAAATTTTATCGACTGATAAATTAAAAAATACAATATTGAAATGTAGAAAATAGGTGATAGTGTGTCATTACATATAGACACATACCAATGGTAATAATAAAACGCTAGATTTTGATTAATTTAAAATTAATAAATTGTGATATCCGAATAGAATCAAGCAACGATTTAGGTGATTTGTTAAATTATTACTTCCTCCATTCAGTTTATATTGATCACAATTTTTTTAACATATATTAAAAAAAAAATTGATCACATTTATTTATTAAAATAAATTAAGTGTTAAATATGTTATTTTTTTCTAAATATTCTTTGCATGTACCAAAAGTATTGGCCACTTTTTTTTACTAAAACAAATTAAGTGTTAAATATGTTTATTTTCAAAATATATAAGTAATTGAGATTAAGTTTGTCAGTTTTTATTTAATTGTTAAAGGAGGTCGATCAGGAACGAACGTTTACTATGGTAAATGATGAAACAAAAAATTATTTTTATAAAAGACTTTTTGGTGTGAAAAGAGGAGAGTTCTTTTTATGTATAGCAAAAAATTTCTATAATAAATTTATTATAAATAAATATTTTTCGATGACTGTCAACCATTGCTAAATTTATGTTTTTTTTACTAAAGGTCAATATGAATGAAATTGAGGGAGGAATAACTAAATTATTTACAACAAAAAGGAAAGTTGGTCAAAAAAGTATTTGAGAATTACAATGATTAATAGGAAACGGATGGCAAAAAGAATATTCCATACCCGAGATTTTAAAAATTACTCTACCAAGTATACTATAATAATTACTGCGCTCCGCTCTAAAATCGTTTTTCACGAGGGGCGTGTGGCCGTGTGCTATTTACAGACGCGCGTAGATAGTATTGATATCGCAGGTGGACCCATGGTATTTTTAAACAAAAAAAATTAGTGGACCCCAAGACCTTTATCTATGAAAAAACGGTGGGCCCATAGTCTTAGCACGTTTCTTTTATCTCCTTGGAGTTGGATGGATAAGTATGTCAAAGTTGTTTCAGTTTCGGTTGGTAACAGCCTCGCGTAGTTTTTTATTTGTAGCAGTTTATTGTTGCGAGCTACTCCCTCCGTTTTTTTTATAATGGTCGTTTGACTTGTCTGCACATATTTTAGGTGTACATATTTTTGGTGCATTGTCCACATAATTAAAATTATTGTTTTTAAAAAAAAATTATTGAATAAAAATATGTAATCAAAATTTTAATTCACAAAAAAAGTTAATTAAAAAATTAATTTTAACTATACAATCAAAACAATTAAAAGTACGTGCAAAAAAGTCAAGCAACTTATATAGAAAAACAGAAGGAATATCATTTTGTTAACGAGCTTATAATTTTTGATATTTTATAAAAATAAATGCGTTATTCTTCTTTATCTGAATTTTATGTGTTCTTCTTTTTCGTTATTAATAAATTCAGAACCCTTATTTTTTATAATTCAAAAAATAAATACTATTTAACAAGATTTAATAACAATCACAACAGGTATCATATAAAGGGGCCTCGTCAGGGGCAACGTTGCTAAGTTGAAAGTACGTATCGTAAACAGTTTTTGCGATACGTGTACAATAGTATTTTTGTTATAAAAACAGGGAATTTACCTCTTTATGTATCGCAGAAACACTACTACAGAAACTGTCTTGCATAGTGTTTTTTTTTAAACTTCCATAGCGTTTTTAAACGCTATGCAAGTAGGCGCTATGGAAGTGCACTCAGCTTCGATAGCGTTTATTTATACGTTCTTGTAGTATGTTACTTAGGTCGCTGTTATTGAAACGCTAAGGAAGTAAGTGTGATGCAAGTAAATGCCTCAATAACACTTCTATAAACGTTATTGAAGTAGAAAAATATTATGCATACTTTCTTGCATAGCTATTCCATAAACGCTATTGTAGTGGGTACGTAGAATTTTAAAATAATTAATGCTTTTTCTTTCAGTTCTATATATATAGTGGATTTTGTGCACAATTTAAAAATGCTAATTCGAATAAATTTTTACCTGTAATTTTAAAAAATATCGTAGACAATAAATCCATAACAAAAAATAAAATAAAATAGATTATCTCACATATATATAATCATATTACTTGAGTACAATTGAAATAAGGGAAAGATCTATTCATAATCAAAAGTCTAAATATTTCAAGTTGAGATCATTTCCACGGATTTTTGCTTCTAACATACAAAACTACTTCATCAGCAACTTGTTTCTGAGAAACCGATTGTAGAAGTAGCCTGCCCAATTTTTCTGGAAGCTGGTCATCTTATCAGGAGGATAGGTCTTCAACTTTGGGGAATGGGTAAACTATTCATCAACAAAATTATAAAAATAATTAGATCATGTGCAAAACTATACTAGCAAAAACATTAAAAATACTAGCAAAAACATTAAAAATACGTACATTAACATTGATTGTTGTTTCATTCCTGCATATTATATCCTCGATAAAGCATCCGACATAATAGGCGCAATATATGCCATCATCTGAAGCCTGCTTCGGGCACTACAAAACAGAGCATTTCCAACCATCAAAGTTCAGAGTAGTTCAGAGTAATTGACGTAAGTACAGATCAAAACACCTACATTAACTCCTCCAAACTAACATGAGCAGAGATGAACAGCACAGGGGATACTAGCTCAGGATGTTAGCAATGAATTAATGCATGTTCAAGAAATTAGGTAAGGCCCTAGTGCTGATAAAATCCATGCTGATGCGCAATCATGTACGCAGCATCAGCAGCAGAGTAAGAAGTATGTTCAAGAAATTACCACCAATCTAAGACGCCCTGCACCTTCAGTACTACTAGCACTAACTCTTCTCACCACCCAAGTTAGTTTTTTTTTTTTTTTTGTGTGTACAATATTTGTTTATAACTGCAGCAGAGTTTGTAAAGATTGTTTAGACTTTACCAGAAATTAATTTATCAGTTCACATTGGTGATATCATTTTGACTCCTGAGTTGACACTAAAACAAGTGCTATATGTTCCAAAATTTCAAGTTATCGGGAACTTAGTTCACCATACACAGTCTCCAAAAGTTATCAGTAACTTCATTGCAGAACCATCAGCAATTGTAACTATAGTTAGCTTCCATAACTATGTGACAGCCCCATAGTTTTGACTGCTTTTGACAGCCCCATACAGGTGACAATATAAACTCAATATATTAGGATAACTCATCATCTATTAGGATAATTGAATCATACAAGATTCATACAAGCTTAAACTCATATACCAACAGATCAGGTCTGCTACCTGATTAACAACTATTTCACGAAGTATAAGAAGCCACTCAGAAAAAAATATTAAATACATGTACATTCATCCATGTGAAACTATTAAAAGCTGTCCAGGTATAGCTCTTTCGATTGTGAGTGCGAAAAGTCCTTAGAGCACTAGAAACATAAAACAGATTACATATAATTAAATAACACATTATCGGTCATATGCAGCTTAAGTTGTAAAATACAGAGACAATTAAATTTTTACTGACGTTTCTATAAGTGTTTTCACATCCTTGTAATATATGGCGTTAGTCATCCGAGCCGGATCCATAAAGTAGATGTCCTCTGTTTTTGTATTAATGGCAACAAGTAACCAATGTTTTCTAAAAAAAAATATTTTAGTCAGGGGTAATTGCATAAAATTAACAAAAATATAAATGTGCATGTAAAAATATCACTTACGAAACATTGTAAGGCAACAGAAGTAGGTGATCTTTGTTGATAAGTCCCAATAAACACTTTGCCAGGGCTGTATCACTATTCTCTACCAAGGGAGACACCATATGCGGGGATACAAAAGAGAATTTGGATGCCAATTCCAGATTTTTTTTGATAAATAGACATCATACAAATACCTAGAATTAATAAAAACATGACAGATCAGAACTTGGTAATTAATTTATCTTGTGTTACTAGCTACAAATATTGGTTCATTCTGTGACTAATTATCCCAAGGCATAAACAACTACCAGAGAACAAAAAAGTAAAACATCTAATATTTGGAAGATTGATATCAATTCTAGATATTACCTAATGTAAAAGCAAAGGCTGGATGAACTCAACCATTGTGCATCCAACACCTCCAAAACATTCTCCTTATTAATGTGTTCAATCCAAGGATTTGCATTCCAATAAATACATTCCATAGGAACCTCAACATCAGTAACACGTTCCAACACTATTGCAACACGAACAATCTCCATAACTCCATCATGACAAGCATCATCCAGGAGAGGATAACCTAGCGGTCTCGAGGACACAACAATGTTTGACTCTACAGTTTTTTCCTTCTGTATGTCATCAGGCTTTTTCTTATGGTTCATACCGTGCTTACGTACACCGTTGTTAACTTTTTCGTTGTTAATGGCTCTTTCCTTATTAATGGTTCTTGCAGGCGTCTGGCAAAAATAATAAAACATAACAAAAACAAATTACACAAGCTGATCAAATAATTAATAATAATTACATACCTACACATAAATGTACTTGCCTTATGAACCAAGTATATAACAGAAATAGGAATAAATGTTTGACCTCAAGATTCAAGGAAACCAATTTGCGTGGCCATGCAAGGATATACCCAGGAGCTTCACCAACAAGATTGGCCTCGTCACAAGGTACGGGTAGCTTAGTCTAGAACTCTGACTTTACGGCCACCTCAAATTGCACCCTGACAAATCCCTCTTCTAGTGGGACACCATGAAGAATTCTATCATTGAGGTCATTATGCAATATCCCTTGGCCAACATGTCTACGACCAGGGTCCAAATACAAAAAGCAAGGATTTTTCCCCTATAAAAATTAATTACTATTTAATTATCACCATATAACAAAACTCTGTGTACGATCTAAGTAGTTAAGATTTATCCAAAAAAAAATGGCAGACAAAATGTGATTTATCCATGTTCCTTTTCTAATTAAGTTGTTTACATAATTAGATCCATGGCAGACAAAATGGCAGACAAGTTGTTTGCAGACAAAAATGTGATTTCAGTTCATCAATCCACTATGGTGGCCAAGAAGTTTATTCTACAGATATCCAACCTAAAAAGACTCATAGTGCTGTAAGTAACTTTTTCATCCTAACAACTCTGTTTTACAATTATACTGCATCCATAATACAAGTTTATAGACGAAAATAAACACAACATTTGAGAAAAATCAATTCTGAGAGACAAGTTTACGTACATTTCTTAGATTTGCTTTTCCTTTTGCATTTTTTATTAGGCTTTGATCTTTCGTGCCCATGCACATTAAAAAATTCCGGATTCACATATTCACCCTCGTCATGATCATTTCTAAATAAAAATATTCAAAATCATCATTGTGCGTGAAGCTCGTGGGAATATTCAGTCCAACAAAAGGATCATCAACATTATCCACTTCTTCGTCTACACCATCACTAACTTGATAGCTATTGTTGAGGTTGTTTGACAGGACAACAATGGACCACTTCTTATCAACTGGATCAGTAACATAGAAAACTTGTTGGGCTTGTGTTGCCATTATGAACGAATCATCTTTGTAACCAACCTTGGAAAGATCAACTCGTATGAATCCGGAATCTTCAACATGTACACCACCAACATTATTATCCCAAAGGCAATCAAAAACAGGCACTTTGAACCCAACATAGTCAAGCTCCCAAATATTTGCAATCCTTCTAAAGTATGTCGTGTCTGCCAAAACTGGATTTGTGTCATTACTTGACCGGTGCAGTGCCGTCGCTGTTATTGAAACTCCACTATTCTGCATTGTGCTTGTCGAATCATGTTCTTGTGTGTAGAAAGTGTATCCATTTATGAGATAACATTTGTAAGAATACACAAAGGAATCGGGACCTCTTGACAACCACTTAACTCTATCTGAAATTGATTCATTGTTTTGCATCAACTCATTTGATACATAACTCTTGAACCAATCAACAAATGTGTGATTGTGCTCAACTTCAATCCAATTAGCACCTTTACCTGGATGTTCAGCAGTGATAGATTTCTTATGCAAATCTACAAAGGGAACAACATCAACAGTGTTGTGTAGAACACAAAGGTGCACTCGATGCCATTGTGCACTATCGATTTGAACTTGTTCACCTCCGGTTACACCTTCACCATGAAGCCTACCACTATGACGATCAATTGGCAAACCAATTGCTTCCACATTTGGGATAAATTCTGACCAAAACTCTATTGCTTCTTTTATTAAATAGCGTTCAGCGATGCATCCCTCTGGTCGATATCTGTTCATCACATATGCTTTTAAAAATTTTAAATATCGCTCAAATGGATACATCCATCTCATACGAGCAGGACCACACATCCTAGTCTCATAAATCAAGTGCACAGTTAGATGAATCATAATGTCGAAGAAGGCTGGTGAAAAATACATCTCAACCTCACAAAGTGTCTCAACAATTTGTCTTTTTAGATATGACAACCTTCTTGGGTCAATGACTTTGCTACTCATTGATTTAAAGAACCAACATAACTTTGTGATCGTTATCCGTACCTTTTCTGGCAAAATCGAACGAATAGCAATTGGAAGCAAATTCTCCATGATGACATGACAATCATGTGATTTTAAACCTTTTAACTTTAAATCACTCAAAGATACAAGATTCTTGATGTTGGATGAGTATCCTTCTGGCACCTTAACAGAATGGAGTGATTGTAGTAGCACTCTCTTCTCATCCTTGGAGAGAGTATGGGCAGCAGGAGGTAAATATGGTGTTGATTTGCCTGGTATATTCACAGGAACTAGTTCGTCTCTTATTCCCATCTCCGCCAAATCCATCCGTGCATTATGACCATCTTTAGTTTTACCCGGAACACTAAGCATGGTATTAATTAGGCTATCAAAAACACTTTTCTGCACATGCATGAGATCAATAAAATGTCTAACGTAAAGGTCCTTCCAATAGCTCAACTCAAAGAAGATTGAACGCTTCTTCCAACCCCTAGTGGGAACATCCTTGGCAAATTTCTTACCAAATTGTATGTTTAAATTTTCAACTTCTTTAAACACTTCATCACCTGATCTTATAGGAGCACCTCGTTCTTCCACTTCACCATTGAATGCTAGTGGCATATTTCCGTAACGATGGTTTGAGGGCAACCACCGCCTATGCCCCATATAAACACATTTCTTGCAATGTTTCAATCGGATATGATCGGTCTGCTCACCACATAAAGGACATGCATAATATCCTTTTACACTATATCCAGAAATATTGTTGTAAGCAGGAAAATCACTTATTGTTCCGAATAACATGGCCTTCAACCTAAACTGAACTTTCATATATCCATCAAGTACTTCAATGCCCTCTTCCCAAAGTAGCTTCAGGTCCTCGATTAAAGGTTCCAAGTATACATCAATGTCATTACCAGGCTGTATAGGACCAGATATAAGGATAGACATCATCATATACTTGCGCTTCATGCAAATCCACGGTGCCAAGTTATAGATCATCAGAATCACAGGCCACGTACTATGAGAACTACTTTGAAGACCGTGTGGATTCATCCCATCTGTTGAAAGTGCTAGACGGAGATTCCTTGGTTCCTTCCCAAAATCCTTATGCATATCATCAAAAGTCTTCCACTGAGGTGAATCAGCAGGGTGTCTCAACATCCCATCTTTAACTCTCCCATCATGATGCCATGTCAAATTTTTAGCATCTTCCACACTAGAATACAATCTCCGAAGTCTGGGTATAAGTGAAAAATACCACATGACCTTGGCCGGAGAATTGCCATTCTTGTAACGTTCTAAATCACACTTTGGACATTTATCCAACTCTGCATACTCCTTTCGATATAAAATACAATCATTAGGGCAAGCATGAATCTTATTATGTACTAACCCAATGGATTTGAGCATTTGTTTAGCCTTATAGGTTCTACGAGGGAGGACATTGCCTTCTGGCAAGAGTTCACTAACAGCTGTGAGCACTTCTGTGAAGAACACATCAGAAACTTGATGCCCAACTTTTAAGTTATATAAAGTCAACACAGCTGATAATTTAGAAAACTTGGTGCACCCAGGCCATAATGGTAAAGCACAATCATCCTTTAACCTCTCGCTCATATCAGGATGATCGTGTAACTCTTCATTGAGCACGTTTGGAATATCATTTTTATCACCAAAATTACTACCATCGTTGTCCATAAAATTACTATCCCTTTTATCTGTAAATGAATAGTTTGAATTTAAATTACTTGTACTACGTTCTCCTTTCTTTTCACCATGATATGTCCAACATGTATAAGTTTTATCAATACCGTGGATTCTCAAGTGTTCCATCAATTTGGCCAGCCCATCAACTTCAACAACATTCAGACATTTTTGACATGGACACAAGATGAACCTAGTATCTTTTACATGTTTTTCTACATATTTACAGAACTCCGTCACACCTTTCTTATATTCTTCTGACATACGATCGGCTTTCACCCAATTACGATCCATTGTAGCACCAAAAAATATTAGTGTTTTAATTCTACAATTCAACTAGAAAGAATCCCTTCAAGTTCTTTCTCGTATGGGAACTTCTCTTTCCTCTGAAACTGAATTAATGACAGCAAAATATTAGCATTTACAGTCATGCTTTAATGAGGTCATGGGCAGCTGCAGAAACAAAGGCAATTGAAAACGGAAAGGAGACAGTAATAGTAAGAGTAAAAGGTAGATATTAGTGTTAATGTAGTTGTTTCTTTTTTAAGTCTTTTTTCATTCTGTTAGAATTTATTTTATTTTTATTGTTGATTGAATTGTTTTAGTTACAACTTATTACATCTATAATTATTTTGTAGCAAGACAATACCCATAGATGAACAAACATATGTTCGGTGAAGGAGAACAATTCACCTGAACAGGTGAATAACTGATGAGCATGTAAATTATCGTAGCTTATTATATTTCTTTTGAGGTGACACTTAATTGCCTATCATATTTTTCTTATTCCTCCATCGTGTCTTTCTCAACTCCCACCACTTGGCTAGTCCTCTTTCTTATTAATTAACATACATATCCCTGACTCCTATTGCTCTCTTTTGTGACAATGAATTAATCTTACATGTTGCTTTCAACCATATACTAGGAGAGAACTGCATTTAGGTACCGATTGTCATTTAGCAAGACGTGTACTCCAAGATTTTATACACCAAGTATGTTCTCTGTCCTTAACTTAGGCCTAGCAGATTTGGTTTGTTAAATTGTAGTAGTCAGAACATTTGAAATGGCCTGATTACTTTGGTAATGACCTGATTCCTACCTAGCCATTGTCATTCCTACTTGTGGAAGATCTTTTTCTTGAAATGGAAATTTGAGCTTTTACATAACTATATCAACTTGGTACTGCTTTTGTCTTGCATTCCTACCTTGTAAAACACATCTCTAAAGATATTATTTGAAACAACCCAAAGAACAAACATATACCCACAAATGAACATTACAATAAGAACAAACATATACCCATAGATGAACATTACAATAAGAACATTACATACCTGTTGTACCAAGCTCAAAACTCGCAAACCCAAGCTCAAAACTCGCAGCTCACGGCTCCAAGTCTCCAAACTCCAAACTCCGTGCCTTCAAACTCCGAATCTGTGGACCAAACAACAAATCGAGTGAGAAGATAGTCGAAATAAAAGCAAGAAAAGAAACTAGGGAAAGGGGTGAAACTAATTCATAAGCTAATTCAGCAAACGAGGGGTGAAGATAGTCGATTGAATGAGATAGGGGGAGAGCTAGGGTTCTTGTGGGTATATGTTTGTTCTTTGGGTTGTAAAACTCAAATCCAAAAACAGCAAATTCGTAATACCTAATCGAAGAGCAAAACTTGTAATTGTAAGTTGTCGCTGATGAAGAAATCGCTGATGAAAATCGCTGATGAAGAAATCGCCGTTAAAACTTTTGGGTGTTCTTCAGAGAAAAGAGAAAAGCAATGGGCCGGGTTTTAATCGATTGGATACGTATATTATTGTTTTAATTATAAAAAATGATATTAAAACTACTTGGGATACACTTACTACAATAACGTTTCTTGAAGCGTTGCCCAAGTATCAACAATTACAAAATAAATTAATTCAAAATTACTTAAAATACATTACCTTCCATAGCGTTTCAATAAACGGCATAGAAGTGCACACTTGCATAGCGTTTGGACAAAAAACGCTATTGTAGCATTTTTTCGTTTTTATTTTGATTTTTCTAATTTTTCAATTGTTACTTCCATAACGTTTATTAAGAAAAACGCTATGCAAGTGATCTACTTCCATAACGTATAGTTAAAACGTTATTGTAGTACCATGTCCTAAACTCAAATTTGTAGTAGTGAAAATTTTTATGATATAATTTGCTGTCAATAAATGTTTGCTAATGATCGTCAATCTCATATAAATCAAAAGTTATTATAGTAGAATCTTTCTAAATTAATACTCTCTAAAATGATTAACTCTCTATAATGATAAAAGGTCTCGATACCATTTGATGATAATCGATGGTTATATTTTAATCCCTTTAATATTAAACATGTGATTTATACTATTCGCACTATAACAATTTCATGTTGTGATAGTAATTTTATTTAGTTTGTTTGTGCATAGAGTTGTAAAAGAATTGAAATATTCGTTAAGTTCGTTCGAGTTCGTCCAAATTTATGTTCAATAAACTTGTTCGATATCTTACCCAATACAAATTCGAACAATATTTTCTGTTCGATAATCTTAACAAATCGAATCGAACTTTTAAGGTGTTCGACTCATTTAATATCTTACCCAATACAAGTTCGAAAAATTAGTAGAGGTTTTTGACAATTTATTTTATTTAATTTTATTGTAAAGTGATTCTTTATAATGAATAAAAATTAACTAAGTCCTTATTAAATTTAAAAGATAAATAATATTAAAAGATTAAAGTACAATACAAAATTTTTAAATTTAACTCGATAAAAATAACCAAGCAAATCCATTTAACAATTTTATTGAGTTAAAGTACTTGAATTTTAAATTACTTACTATACTACACTATATTACCCAGACTCATGAATCTACATGAATTTCATTCACATGTTTACGAAACATATTTATATATAGGTCATTGTTTTAGAAAGAACCATCTTATATAGAAAATTGGAGAGAACCACTAATTTTCTGATTATATAGTAAAATCAAAGTTTTAATTTTTGATTCTATTAAAAAAAAGACAAATTTTTTTGGTTCTACAAAAAAAAAAAGAACAAATTTTCTAATTCTGTTGTAGAACCAAATGCTGACGTGGCACTACTGTTGACTTGGCAATGCTGACATCACTGCCACGTTATCAATGCTGACAGGTAGTGCCACGTGACAGTGGCAGTTGATGCGACACTGCCACGTCAGCAGTGATGACGTGGCATATGATGTGGCACTGCTACGTCATCAGTGCTGGCATGGTAGTGATAACGTGGCAACGTCAGTTTTTTTTTTTGGAAAAATTTTTTGAATTTTTTTAAAAAATGATTCTACTATAAAATCAGAAAAAATTAAATGATTTTCAACGATTCTCTATATAACAAGTTCGCTCTAGAAGAGGACTCTTTACATACATATTTAGTAGGCTAGTGTACATACTCCCTCCGTCCCACTGATATCTATACGTTTGGTTTGGACACGGAGACCAAGAAAATGTATAAAAAATGAGTAAAGTTAGATGAAAAGTGAATAAAGTGGTGGGACCTATTAATATTTATTAATAGATTTTAGATAGTAGAGGAAAGTAGTGGGTGTAATAGTGTTTTATATTATAGATTTGAGATAGTGGAGTAAAGTTAGTGGGTGTAATAGTGTTTTATATTATAGATTTGAGATAGTGGAGTAAAGTTAGTGGGTGTAATAATGTTTTTTATTATTAAAACTTTACTATTTTTGGAATGTATAGAAATGATGGGACACCCCAAAATAGTAAGTGTATAGAAATCAATGGGACAGAGGGAGTAGTTTATATCTTTTAACTGCTCATATGAATAAAAAAAAGGGTATTTACCAAAAATAATATTTTTTTAAAGTTTTTTTGCGATTTTATTATCTTCTCAAAATATTTGTAAAAATACTAATTTATTTGCAAAAATATCTAGGTTGCATATGCAACCTTATATGCAACATATGCAAGTGAATGCAACTGAAAACTAAAAGTAGAATTTCCATTTTTTTCCAACTTCTAGTTATATATAAGGGTTGCGCAGCAGCAAAAACTGAAAATTTAACTTTCAGTTTTTAGTTGCATTCAGTTACATATGCAACATATGCAACTGAATGAGACTAAAAATTGAAAGTTGAATTTCCAGTTTTTTCCAACTTCTAGTTATATATAAGGGCTGCGCAGCAGCAAAAAATGAAAATGTAACTTTCAGTTTTTAATTGCATTCAGTTGCATATGTAACCTATGCAACTGAATGCAACTAATAATTGAAAGTTGAATTTTCAGTTTTTACTGCTGCGCAGCCCTTATATACAACAGAAAGTTGGTAAAAAAAATGAAGATTCAACTTGAAATTTTCAGTTGCATTCAGTTGCATATGAGGTTGCATATGCCACCACATATGCAACTGAATGTAACCTGCTGCGCAGCTATTATAAATAAGATAGTATTTTTACAAATATGATATATTTTTGCAAAAAAGATACTCCCTCCGTCCCAAGGAGTTGTTTACATTTGCTTTTTGCACGGAAACCAAGATAGTGGGTGTAATATTGTTAAAATAAGTGAGTTAGTGGGTGTAATAGTGATTTTATTGTTAAAATAAATGAGTTAGTGGGTGTAATAGTGTAAAGTGTTGAAAAAGTGGAGTGAAGTAGTAGATGTAATAAAATATTTTATTGTTAAAAGTTACTATTTTAGGAAACGTAAAGAATTGGTTGGGACATCCCAAAAAGGAAAGTGTAAAGAAATGGATGGGACAGAGGGAGTAGTATTTTTACAAATTATTTTTTTTTTACAAAGTATTTTTGCAAAAAAATTTCTAGACAAGGATATTTATGAAAAAACCCAAAAAAAAATGCCCATTTCATCTAAAAATATTTAAATAAGAAAACATTTTAAAGCCCGATATACAATAGCTTGCACATGAATAATAAAGGGCCAGTTTTGGAAATCTTATTTTTCAGAAATAAGTTACTTATTCTGGAAAAAAGTTAGGAAATATGTACTTTTTTCCTGAAATAAGTAACTTATTTTTGCAAAATAACGAATATTAAACTCCCCATACATATTTTTTTTCTAAAAAAAATAGGTAAATACGAATTTTTTTTCAAAATAAGTAACTTATAAGTTCGATTTAAGATTTGACAAACGGAACCAAAAATACATAGTAAATCAAAAAAATTTGTAACTTAATTAGCATTTTATTTGAATGGCAGCAATCACGTCTATACTCACCTACATTTCTGACTCACGATCCTGTCTATTTACGAGATTCGTAAAAGGATTGAGAAATGAAAATATTATTTGCCACCCAAATATCATATATGTTCGCATTTTTTTGTCAAAATTTAAATGCAGCGTTTTAAAATATCACAATTTTAAAAAAAAATATTGAAATGTATTTAAAAAAATTATTCTAAAAATCTTATATAAAATATATAACATTTTTTACAATAAGAAGGATTTTTTAAATCATTCAACTTTTAAATTATGGAGTAACATAAAGATCTTCTTATCGCAACTCGCAAGTCATCAGGTAATGCTGTGAAACGGGATGCATTAATCTACATAGGAGTACATTGAATCTTACGTACACGTATACACAGGTGACTGGCAATCAATCCATTAGTACTCATCTACCCAACTTTAAAACCTATTTTGCTGACTCTTGCTAACTCGTAATTATCCAACATTAAAAAACATATACAACGCTGACTAACGCTAACTATTCAATGCAACTTCATACTATACTGACTTTTAAAGCTTAAAAGAGTCTTCAAAATGTTTTTGATTTCTACGCTAAAAAATTAGCCTCACCCTAAAACAAGAAAACATCCTTAGAGGGGTTGAAGAAGATGAAATTAATACTATTGGGCTAAGCCCATATCTATATTAGAAGTCGCCCAAATCTAGGGAAACACTCTACAACAGCCAAGATTGTGCCGTAAAGGGCTCGTCCCATGAGGGCACTCCCCGTTGGATTGGAAGGAAAGGAACCAACTGAGTGGTACCACGGAAAGATAAAAGAAGATAAGATCTCGCCTAGGCTGGCAAGAGACCAAAGGAGTCGTCCTTAGGGCATCTCCAATAGAGGTTGCCAACATAGTTGCCAACTTCTAACACATCATTACATATATTATTTTTTTATTTCTTCTCTCCTCCATCTCATTGTTGGCAACTTTTGTTACAAATCTACTCCAATAGTTGCCAACTTTAAAAGTTGCCAATGTGGCCCCATACATAATTTTTTATTATCTTATAGATACATTTAAAATATGGGAGATATAAAAAAGGGTAAAGTTAAATACATTTTTAAGGAGTTGTATGTGTTTTAACTAAATGAGGAAGTTGCCAACTTTTGGCAACTTTGGTTGGCAACTTATTGGCAACATTGATACTCCAATAAGTGGTCAACCAAGAATGTCATGCCACATAGGACTTAGCAACCTCTTGGCAACCCCTATTGGAGATGCTCTTAGTAATCCCAGGGCTAGCCTTATGATTAGCTGTTCTCCCTTTATGGGTCAAGGTAGGCGTTGACTCCGATAATTTCGGGTCAATGACTTAACACTATGCCATAGATGACTTTACACAACATTTTTGCATGGTGTTGCCGTCTGAAAAAGTGACGCCGTAGCTATTTTCATTCTTACCTTTTACAACACTAAGTATTTGTGTTAGCTTAGACATGAAAAGTGTTGGCGTAGATGTTTTATAATGAATTATACTATTATGTATTTATTTATTTATTTTATTTTATATTATAATGCTGACTGTGCGCACTGCGCAGACGTGGCAGTGGGCCCCACACTATTGACTGGACTTTACTGACGTGGCATGCTGAAGTGGCAGTGGGCCCCATCCTGCTATCGTGGCATGCTGACGTGGCAGGTGGACCCTACCCCCGTTGACGCGGCAGGTGGGACCCACCCCTGTTGACGTGGCATGCTGATTTTGCATGTGGGACCCACCCCTGCTGACGTGGCATGCTTACGTGCAGGTGGGACCCACCTTGCTGATGTGGCATGCTGATGTGGCAGCGGGTCCCACCCCTTGCTGACGTAGCAGTTGACTGGTCAGGTGGTTGACTGCTGACGTGGCAGTAGGCCCGCAGGGCTAATTTTTATGTTTTTAAAATTAAAAAATAATTCACACAATAAATGATACTTTACATGAAACTTAGTAAAAGTGTTACTCATTACGCGTAGTAAATGTTTTTAATTTTCGAAGAAAAGAGTTATTTTTACTTTTTTTATCCCTAAAATATGATAAAAAGATAATAAAAAATTAGAATATTTATATATATAAATATTTAATATATTTATTTATTCAATATTTTTAAGTTAATAAATTATAATTATAATAATTAAAAATTTTGAATAAAAAATTAATCAAAAACTGAAAAATTGAAAGCCACGGTTTTTATTTTCATTGAAAAAATTCCCCCCTAAATGAAAACTTAGACTAAACTTTTCCCCCAATCAAAAATTTGTGGACTTAAACTTTCCACCTCCATCACTCACCCCCCTCAATCACTCACCTACTCTCCTGACCTAAATTTTCTCTCTACCGCACTCAAAACTTTCGCCGTCTCTTTGAGCTAAACGAATTGAAGAACAAAATGAAGGGCGATTAGGCTTCACAATTGGGGGTTCGATTAGGATAGTCATTCTCTCTCTCTCTCTCTCTCTCTCTCTCTCTCTCTCCCTCCCTCCCTCCCTCTCTCTCTCTCTCTCACACACACACACTGTCGACCATCTCTCCGTGTCTCTATTCGATTGGGGGTTCGTTTTTGAAGATTTGATTAAGGTAAAATTGGAACTTTTTTTTTTTGGGTTTTCATTTGGATGCATATATGTAAATTGGGGCTAATCTGTTTGTGTCTAATTAGGGCTTTTTGTTGTATTTAATTGGTATTTAATTGTGTATAAGACTAATCGGAGTTTATTAATCAGAGTTTTATATTACATGTCCCTTGAGAAGATGTGTGCAGATTGAACGAGACAAGACTGGAGGTAATTGCCAGTTTGCTATTGGCACCGATGTCTATCATCATGTTTCAGGGGTTTTAAAGATTTTTAAAAGCTATTTGGTACTGATGTTTGGTGTTTAAAACGTTCTCACTTTATTGCAGGGGCTGACTTTCTCTCCCTCTTTCATAATCGTTGTTTACTTGTAATACATTAGTATTGATGAAAAATAAGAAAGATCTTTATTTTATTATTTTGTTGAAGTAGAAACAAATGCAGATTCAAGGCCTCTTGTTCTTTGGTTAAATGGAGGTATAAGTTATAATAAAACCCATTTTTTTCTGTTTCTTTTTTGGTATGTTTAAGGAAGATTATTCGATTTTATGGGATTTAAGATTGGTGTTTTTTTTGATTTTTCAGGGCCCAAATGTTCATCTATTGGAGCTGGAGTTGTACCTTGAGTCACCTGCACGAGTTGGCTTCTCTTTTTCGACAAATAAATCCTTTTATGACTATGTTAATGATGAAATGACAGGTTTAGCTTCTATACTTCATTTACATTACCTTGGTTTCAGTCTTGAATAGGTACTTTTCCTAGTAAAAGAGAAAAGAAAGTTGATTAAGGTTCCTTACTTTAGTTTTTCTTTCTGTTTTTGATTAAGTACTTTCATTCCAAACTGAAATTTCTTATGTGTAAATAACAATGGAAAAATGTATTGCAGCAACCAGCAAGCCCCAAGTTAAAGAAAAATATTACAATGAGGACCTCATTAGTGAATATTTTGATGGGAATATATATCGTGCAAGTAGAAGTTAGCTTATATGCACAAATGATTCTCGCTACTCTCACAACTCATAAGTGATGTGCCTTTTGCTTTCTGACAAAGGACAACCTTAAGGATCATTCCCACGGAGCGCGCGGAGAAAATAAGTAGTCACAAAGATGCTCTGTTACTCTGTACCAGATGTATGGACAACATATCATTTTGAGTTGCTGTGAAGATTGTCAGGGTTGTGTATTCTATTCCTTCTTTTTAGGATTCTATCCCATGCCTTATAAGGACACACTTGAGCACAGCTCTAGTTGTGAATTCGTCTAAAAATAATACATAAGAGCCTTAACATACAATTTCTCCAGAAGAATCAAAATTTGTCAACAACAATCCCATTATCACACAATACAAATTATGCAACAAAATGCCTGTAAAAACCTCAAAATCAGAGGCCATTAGCAAAGACATGGTGAAGAGAGGATTCCGATTAGTCGGACCCACCGTTGTACACTCCTTTTATGGGTAAATAGCGGAGACACAGATGTTGTAGTGCCAGTGACACCATGGTACCCCTGGTACACTCAAGCCGAGGTACATTTTATTATTTAATTTTAACTTAGCCACTAAAACACTACTAATTCTTTTGTAATCTAGTATTTTCATGCATGTATGCTTGTTTATTGTACCACCAGTATACTTTTTTACTTATACTCTTCTTTATTGAACTCCAGGACTCTTCATGGCAACAATGTGCTATCTTTAATTCTTCCCACCACCATATCACATTGATCGTACGGGACACTGATGGTAGGCCCATATCACAGTGATCTTGCGGAGCTTTGTGGCACCAACTGTTATTTTAATTCTAGGATATCTTATGTTTAGTCCATTTCCTTTTATTGTTAGTATATGTAATTTCTAGGATATCTTTACGCCAACAAGTTTTATTTTGGAGTTGATGATTGTGAAATGGAAAATATTATCAAAAGTGTTTTAACAAAAGTGCATTAGCTTGTACTGGAAATTGTATTTATCAGAAGTGTATTCTTAATTTTTCATTACAAAGGTGTTGCAATAGCTATAAAAAAGTGTTGCCATATGCGATAACATTTATCAAAAAATGTTGTAATAGTTTAATTTGGTGTTGCCATATGCTCCAACAAAGTGTTGCTAAAGATAGGTACTCATAAACAAAGTGGGCCCCACTTGTGGGTTCCAAAAAAGTGGGTCCCACTTGTGGGTCCCGCCACGTGTCAGTGGGTCCTGCTACATGTCAGTGGGGTCCAGCCACGTGTCAGTGGGGTCCAGCCACGTGTCAGTGGATCCTGCCACGTGTCAGTGGCCATTTACACCAAATGTGTATCCTAGGGCAACACATTTTATCATGTTGCTGTTGGTGTAAAAGTGTTGTTATTGACCCTACGCCAACATCGAAAAAGCTAACACCCGAAAAGTGTTGCCGTAGATATTTTTGAGGCTACGCCAACAGTTTTTGGGCCTTCGGCAACAGTTTTGAAATGTTGTCGAAGGCCTTCTATGGCGTAGTGTAACCACCACGCTCCGAGGAAATAGCTGGGATATAAGGCCCATGATGATTCTATTAAAGGCGGTGGCCCCGGTCCAATGGGCTTCCCTAAACAAGGAAACCTAGCCCATTTCGGTTACTTGCTGTCCAAGAACTACGTTTGGCTTGATCCTTATAAATATGGTACGTAGGCACATTGTATGGTACGATGCAAACCCTTGCGAAAAAGAAAGAATTCGATATACAATCTTAATTGCAATAACATCTCAGCATACAATCTCAACCATCCCCAAATCACAAACCCTAACCCTAAACGTCCTACGCTGCACACTGTCGTCAACCACCACTACAATTCCAGCAATCCTCCTCGAATTTGTATTCCCACATAGTCTGGGATCCACTAACCTAACGCTCGCTACATGGGTATTATTGTATAAGCCTTTAGTGGTCTCATCCATTGCACAGTTAAATAAGCATGCATTTTGTGTATAGTATTTTGTGTAGTTGTTGTTTAGTAATAAAGCATGAATTCCTGGCTAACTTGAATAAGGATGGAGGTGTTTCTAGGTTATGAAGTGTTTACAGTCTATTCAATTTATAAACCTGTGATTGTCTTGACAAAGAATGAGTATGGTTTTGATCTAGTTTTGGGAGTATATCTGATGAGCATCACATACACGCACGTTTCAGTTCATGTAATGTTAGTATACGGGGACTTAGTCGAGCTCTATTTGGAGTTATTTGCATTCTTTGAGATATTTGCTTGCGAGTTGGTTTTGGTTAGTTTGAGGGGATCTTTGCATTTTCATATTAGTTGCATTCATGCATTGCATTGTGTTTGCATCGTTTAGTTAGATGGATTTTGTGGGTAGATTCACTATAGGCCTTCACTAGACCTCACTCGTCCACTAGGGCTGCCTAGGGATTTAAAGGGCTTGTTGCATATGCCAAATGCAACCGTGATCACCTACGAAAGTGGTACTAGTTATTTAGTTAGTGTTTAGTTGTTTATGCTTGAGGACAAGCATCGGTTTAAGTTTGGGGATGTGATAAGTGGATTTTATATCCACTTGGATCGCTTCATTTCGGCTTAAATTGATTCACTTGGCCTCAAGTTTGTTGTAGTTTTGATGTGTTTTGTTAGTTGTGCAGGTTCGTGAGATATCGATTAGGATTGGCATTTTTCGTCAATTTTGGAGTTGAAAGTTAGCATTGGAATGAAGAATGGGAATGTGCTTAAGTTTCCATGAATATTAAAAGGCTAAAGGATGGAAGACGGAAGTAAATGCAAAAGAAACGGGAGTAAACGACGCGAAAACGAAAAAATAAGAGTGAAATTAGGAAACTGGCAGAATTGGACTAGGCAGACTGCACACTTGCTAGGCAGTCTGCGCAGCAAACAGACCTGAGGTGCGCAGTCTGTGCCCTTGCTAGGCAGTCTGCGCACTGGCCGGCCAGAAATCCTGAAAAATTATAGTTTTGCCCCTATTCGAGTTTTAATTGTATTTTTGGTATTTTCTTGTACCAAACCCAATTTCTAATTGTATTATAGGTTATTTTTCTTGCTTGGCAAGATATCTAGGGCGATAAAAACACATCTTAGCATTGTAATTTGTATCATCGTTACATATCATAGTATAGAATTACAAGGGAGAAAAAGGGAGAAAGATCAAACGCTCGTGACAAGCAACGGATCTAGATCTACTTCATCTTTTGTATTCTTTTCTTAGGCACTATTCTGGATTCTAGATTTGTTTTCTCAACTCTTTGTTTTATTAATATTATTATTTTCATTCATACCTTGTTTCATATCATGTTTTCATCAAATCCCATGGTGACGAGCGGTTCAATTATGAACTAATCGTTGTCATGGGATTCTAACGGATTCATTTATGGAGCTTTAGTTCAGGTGTTGCAGTTGAAGGTTGTGACTGTGATTTTGTTGCAGGTTCAAAACTTGCATCTGGTACTGGTACTGACTGAGAATCCATAACTTGTATTTGCGTACAACATATACAGCTAGTAAGTTACTAAGTATGAACCAGTAAACCCCAAAATCATTCTGCAAATCGACATTTGAACTAATTAAGAGTCTTAGATGTGCAACACCCTAGCCACTTCAATGTATGATGTGAAAATGCCAAAATCATTCCAGTTATATAGCTTAAGAGAGCAATTTGCTTTTGACATTATGTTACTCCACAAAAGATGTTCAAGTATCATACAAAAATAAGCCAGATGGATGGGTTTTTGCTAATGTCACACACTATAAACCTATCTCTACGCACTATAAACAATTAAAATCATACAAAAATTTACATGAAACCCCCCCCCCCAAATATAAACATCGCATTATGAACAACAGACCCAAACATCACAAACGAATCTAATTAAAAATCACAAACAAAGCTAGTAATTAATTTTGAGATACTAGGGGTTCCAATTTAGGAAGCAATCAAGCAAAATAAGAATCTCAAATCTCAAATCTCAAACTCAATCCAACAAATACAAATATAAAAAAAACTAGGGTATACATAATACAATCGCTTTAATCAGAAACAAAATCACAAACTAGTATTCCAATTTAATCTAATTAAGAATTAAGATTATACCTCTCAGGAGAATCTGGAATAAACTAGAAATCTGGAATATCTTTAATTGAACTCAAAGTTCTCTTTAATCGCTATAATCAGAAGTCTCGTTGAAGAATCGTTGAAGATCTCGGTTTGTGTTTAATTGCTTTAATTGAACTAGGGTTTGTGTTTCGTACGTTTGTGCTTCGTTTGTGTAATTGTGTACTTTGTTTGACTGTTTTTGTTTGACTTAATCCGTATAAACAGATTAATACTCCTATATTACACAGATTAATATATATATATATATATATATATATATATATATATATATATATATATATATATATATATATATATATATATATATATATATATATATAGGGTCTTGTTCTAATAGAAACTAACTTAGAATAGAAACTAGAAACTAAACCTAAATTAAATATTTCAAGCTAATCTAATGACCAAATTAGGGGTACTCCAATACAAAAAACGTTTAAAATTATTGTCTCTATTCAACAAAAATATAAAAAAATTTAAAAAAAGTTACTGTTCACGTGATGACGTGGCACGTGAACAGTAACTTTATATATATATATATATATATATATATATATATATATATATATATATATATATATATATATATATATATTATTCGTATTACATAATATCCATCGGATTCGGTAAAAATTATTTATAAACCCAAATATTCGGGTTCGGTAAGATCCAATCAAATCGGTATAGATCGGGTATCCATCGGATCGGTAAAAATTGTCATCCCTACTTTCATGATTCAACCATTTTAGGGTTTTGGAAAGATATAATATCATTCTAAAACTGGGTTGCACCCTTGGCCACAAAAATGAATGCTTGTATGTGATTGTCGGATAATAAATTTAACAAACAAAAGCAATGCATTACACTTTTTGACAATTTTGGCATTGCTTGGAGTATTGAGTATTGATTTATAGGACTTACAATATCCAACCGAAGGCTTAATTATAAAGAATGTGAAGGAGGAGAAAATGTTAGGAAACAACTTCTACATAATTAGCACAATACACTAGGGATGGCAATCGGGTCGGGCGGGTCGGGTTTTGCCAAACCCAAACCCGAACCCGATTCTTTTGACCGAACCCGAACCCGAAAATACCCGAAATTATAAACCCGAATCCGAATCCGTTGGATACTAAACGGGTTTCGGGTACCCGAAACCCGACCCGAAATCCAAAAAAATAAAAAAAAAATTTGTATTAAAAATAATATAAAACATAAATATATAAAATATTTTATTTTTATTACATATTAAATATTAAATATATATATATATATATAATAATAGATAATATATATTAAATGTTAAATATTATGTATAAAATAATAGAAATAATAATATATATTAATTCGGGTTTCGGGTCGGGTTCGGGTTCGGTCGGGTTTGATACGGGTTTCGGGTTTTCGGGTCGGGTTCGGGTCGGTATTGGCAAAACCCAAACCCGACCCGAAAATGATTCGGGTTTAAAAATCAAATCCAAACCCGAATCCAAACCCGAAAATTTCGGGTTCGGTTGGACCCATTCGGGTCGAAACGGATCGGGTATCCATCGGGTCGGTACAAATTGCCATCCGAATACACAAGACAAATATATAGATGTTTAGAGCATCTCCAATGGTGTTGGCTAAATTGGTTGGCTAAAATGATATAAAATACTAATTATGTAAAATTTACTGAACCTGTAAGGCATTGTGCTCCGATGGTACTGGCTATAATGTTTGGCTATATTTTAAAAATGGTATGTTATTATTATTTCAAGTTGTTATAAATAGAATGTATTATTTTATTATGATAATAGATGATGTGGAATCTTCTTACAGGTCTCTAGAGGTTCGACAAATATAGCCAACATCACGAGGTTGTGTGCTTGGAGTGGATTTTTTTTTTACATATTCTCTATAAATTTTATTTATGGTATCAATTATTCAATTTTACCTAAGGGTTTTGAAGGGTTGGAGATGCTCTTAGATCAAAACAAAATAATTGCTACACTATTCTTTATTATTCGTAAATAAACTTTCAATAATTGCTGCATCGACCATAAGCTTCTCCTTTATTTAACAGCTCAAAATAATCTACTCCTTTTCCTAGATCTAGCTACTACTACTACTAATTAATCAATTATTCAAATGACACACTCCCAGGATCTGAAGAGCTCGTGGTTGTCAAGAGAAAGGGACTTGGTAAAATATATTTGAAGCTTGCCCATTTGAATTGAACTTTTATTAATACTCCCTCTATCCCGTTTATTTGTTATCGTTTCAAAACACGATATCTGACACGCATTTTAAGGTGAATTTTAGGGATAATTCCATAACTTATTTTTGAATTTTTTATTTTGTATAAAAATACAACAATCTTATTTTTATATAAAAAAAATTTTAAAAATAAGTTATGAAACTATCTTTAAAATCTACCTTAAAATGCGTGCACGGAGGGAGTAATAAGTAGTGGTATAGAAGGATGCTACTAAAATACATTTTTTGCTCCTAGTTTCAGTGTTGTCATGGTTTAGAACCGTACACAAGGCATGGAAGACTTTTCACACTAAGATACCATCGCCACTTATGGTTTACCCCCAAACTCTGCAAATCCTACCCCCATGAAAACTAACAATCTTCTTCACTAGTGATATTCCTTCTTTTAGGTTCCTAAACTTAAAAACTCGATACACACTAAAATTGAGTCCTTTGCTACCCTTTTTCTCACTCACAAGGACTAGAATTGTAGTTCCCCTACTCTCTTTCATGTTCTTCACCCCAACAGTAATATTAGCCTTCCTTTTTAACAGCCGTATACATGCATAAGAATCTCTACTCTCATGTATAATTTCACGGCTGGATGAATTATTGCAACATACCCACTATCCAGTAAATCTAATTAGTCTCTCTCTTTTCTAATGTAAAAGTAAAGTTCACTTTCTTTGATACAAGCTCACACCTGGCATTCGTGTTATTTCACACCTGCTGCATGGTCTAAACTCTATAATCTAATTGCAACGTACTCTACTCCATCTTTATGTAGAGTGTGCAGAGATGATGATCAATGTAGTTATCATTTTGTTCTATAACAAATTGTTATATAACCATATAAGTACTTTGAACATAATACATGGTGATGATAACACTCGTAACATAAAACACCTGCTAAAGAAATCCCAGACATTCATAGTGCTAAATACAATATTGTTATATCTCCCTTATAACAATCACTAAAGCAAAACGACAAAATGTGTAGACCACAAGAAGACACAGTTAAGTATTCCCTTCTTTTATATACAAAGAAAGAAAAAGAAAGACACTTCTATTATTGTGCATAATGTTTAGCTTCAAGTACTTGTATTAATATCTTTTAAGCAAGCTCTCTTCAAGTTACCAAGTAAGAATGAAGGATGTCAACTTAAGCATGGTATGTCTCAGCACAAAAACCTGCATAAAAATTATGCTCTACAAGTTTAATGCGAAAACAAGTTTTTAGCAGCATATTTCAAGAACATGGAATTTACTGGTTTCCGACACAGGCAGAACAAAATGATATTAGATAATATATGGACGGACATGTATGAAATGCATGGCATTTACATGCAGAATGCACGTTTATAGGTCATAAGTAGGTTCGAAGAAAAATTTAAGAAGAATAAATTAATGGGGGAGAGTACCAAGAACTATCCCGGGTTTACCATCTCAATAATTAGAAAGGCAACTGAAAGTAAATCTAGATCATTTTTCCTACTCTTCTTTTCCAACCATGATCACTGTTCTATTTTACAATTTCAGTCTTTCCCATTGTATAGGATATTGTACAGCATCAGATCTGTAGTGAAATTGGATTAGAACAATCTTCATGCCTTCAAAACGTCTGTCTACAAAACCTAGCACCAGTTTACAATTTTACATATAATAGATCATGGACAACTCGGTACATCAGTTCTTAATTTTACCCTATTACATTTCCAGCATTCTATATAACAACCTCAAGTATAACCGAGCTCGCTCTGTTAAACTTACGTTCCGTGGTTAATTTCATTCGCAATACTAGAAAAAACTGAAAAAACATTAAACAACATATAATTAGTAATTAGGTGGCAAAATGTTCGAACAAAATATAGCACAGCCTTCGCAATCATATGGCATATCTTTGAATTAACTATTAAGTGTGTGCACATAATTAATCGAGACAACAAAATTAAGCATGAGAATACTCAAATCAAGAAAGTGAAATGGATAAAGGAAAATTTCAGAGAAGATATATACCTTGAGTCGTTTACGACTTACAGAGACATGACTTCAGAAAATCCAATGTTGACTGACAAATTGTTGAATTTCAAGCGGCAGGCAGAGAGCAGCAATTAACTAGACCTGTAAACCCTAGTTTTCAGGATCTAAAGAGAATATAGGACGACTATCAAAGGCCTCAGTATCTTTATTACCGGATACATCTAATATAGCATTCCATAAATATGGACAATCATACAGTAGCACAAGTACTAGTCCTTAGGGAGACCAGATGATGGCTGTAACGCGCGTAACTGACCAATACACAAATGAGAGGGGGATATACCCTTTTCAAACCCATTTTCAGAAGAAGCATACATTTCTCCGATTCTTGAGATCCCTAACATCGATATTATGGTCTATGGGGAGATACTAAACATAGAATCAAAATATTCCAAAGCTGGCAAACTAGTGAACTGTTATGGAAGAAAACTTAATAAACCTAGGGAAGTTAACATTCTCCAGTACTGGTTGAGGACCAAACTTATGCCTCAGTGGAAAGTGGAGGCCAATGCGTGTGTGAGTATTCAAAAATCTTGCAACGGACCTTCCTCAAAAAAAAAAAAAAAAACCTTATATTGGGTAAAACAAACTACACTAAAATCTTTATTGATGGAAACAAGGAGCAGGTGCTTACAAGTTCATTACAGATAAAAGCATGGGGAGAACAAAAGTCCAATTTCCACACGTAAAACCACTATAAAAATTAAGTTGTTCAAATATAGAAGGATTAGATAATGCTTTCCGTATATCAATTATGGTAGATGAAATACCTACTTCTATTAGGCAATAGTTACCTATTAGGATTAGTTTTCTTCGCCCTAGGATCATTCTCGTTTTCCGAGTTCCAGGATCTTAAACAGTTGTAAACATCATAATTAGTCGGAGTTAAATTATATGATAAGAAGTTATTTTATCATAGATCTGAGGAAATATTTCATGAGGCAACACAGTACTATGTTACAGGGAGAGCAAGGAAAAAAAAAATAAACAATGAAGCTAGTATTCAAGTTCATAGTTAATGATACATAGCTGTTTCAAATTAATTGAAAACAATAAACAATATCTGATATGCAAGAACATATTAATAGTGACCTCCATGCCATATTGAAGCTTGTATATCAAAGTCATGGAAGGGCTGAGGGTTTTTAGCAGAAAGAGGCAGTAGTTACACAGGCTAGAGATTCGTTGTAGTGAATGGCTTTTAAAATTCCGTACATCTTATCCCGAGCAGAATCGGCCGGACAGAAGCTGCATAGCACTTTCCAACTTCGATGAACAAGATTGTAAAGTATGGCCTTCCCGGGAACTTCCAATACCAAGAAAGAATCCTCGTCAAAATCTTCTCTTTTTCTGACCAGAGAGAGAACAGAGAATGCGTATTCATTAACAACGGTATGCCTGTTGTGAGTCATCTCGGAAAAAGCTTTGGAAAGTTGATCAAGATCAACCTTGAACTTGAGAAACCACCCCGAGCGATTAGGATTAAGTTCATGTTAGGAATCTGCCCGATTCTGCACGGCGAATGCGGAAGCGACTTAGATCCCACAAATATATGTGATAGTAATGAAAGCAACAATACAGTAAAAGAGACAAGTGGTTCGGCCCATCCTACATCCATAAGAGTAACAACTTCACACTAGATAAAAGAGATTACAATATCCGGGTATCCATTCCTGAATTTCATACAAAAATTCAGCCCTACAATACCTATTATGTATATCCCCACTGAAGTGTTTATCTTAAAACCTCCCCTATCACTGTTTTCCGACAACCTTTCCTTCTCTCCCTCTCCCAACCCGGACAGTGCCATTCAACCTGATAGAAAGACCCCTGCAGCGGGACCACCTCCGATTCGATGGCTGCAGTCAACCCAAGTACCCTAAGGAATAGTTTAGGCACGAGAACCTTCTATCCCGACACTTCCTGAAAGCGGGCTAAACCGACTCCCCTACTAGACGGACCATCTAGCAGCTATATAGAGAGAGAAGAGAGAATTATGGTGTGTTTGATAATGAAGGAGGAGAGGAGTTTATAGGAGTTAGATGTAGTAGGTGGGGGCTGGTGAAGGTTTGGTGGAGAGTTTGGTAAGATTATCAAGGCTGCTGCCTAACAATTTCCCCCTCTTTCCAAACTCACAACTCTTCACTTGCACTCCATACCTGCGCCCTGTTGGCCCAACTCCAACTTTTCCTCGATCCGTATCATTCCCTACGACAAAACTCCCCCCCGAGTCCAAGACTCCAAATTATACCCTAGTTTGCACATTCATTCTCGAATGCCCATTTGCTATACACACAAGTGTACCATTGACCTCTATTTGTCCAACTACATACATGTGAAGCAATCTGTTGTATACACACATACTCACTTGATTCACGTCGGCCAATCCCATATGTAGTCCATTACACACGTAAGTGTGACCATCACACACGCAAGTGTGACCATCGATCTTTCATTTACTCCCCAACTGCATATCAAACAAATCAATCTGTTGCATGGTTCACTGCTCACTTGATTCGTGTTGATCGATGCCCATATGCAGCTGCAACACACCAACTACTCGTTGATGTCGTGGAAGCCTCTCAACCAAGCATCCATCCCAGCAGTCTTTGCACCATCGTCTAGACTGGAAGGCAATACAACCGCAGCAGTATCCTTCAAGTCACTCTTCCCTCGTGCACGAGATAACCAGATTTTCGAAGTTCCAGTACGTTCTGGCCACGTACTAATCAGACGATATTTTCCCCCACGTAGCTCTCCCTTCATCCGAACCACACGGCCTCTTTTGATATTCATAGCTCCCCCTACTACAGAGCATCTGTAGCCTTCTGAAGCTAACCTACCGATAGATATTAGATTCTTCCTCAGCTTAGGCACATATCTTACCCCGTTCAAGCTGCGACTATTCCATCGAACATTTTGATTTTCACAATTCCAATCCCCTTGATCTCATAAGTAGATCCATCAGCCAAAGAAACTGTTTCATTCTTTGTATCTTGGAATTTGTCAAAATGCTCCCTCTCGGAACATACATGAAAAGATGACCCTGAGTCTAATATCCATTCTCTTGGAGAACTAGTGCCTCGATTGAAGACGGTGCAAACATCTTCACAATCGAGAGTAACCATAGCCAATGATGCATCTGGATCCTTCTTATTAAGCGGAAAATTTGACCTAATATGACCCCACTCCTTGCAACCAAAGCACTGCATGCCCTTTTCACTGTATCTGGATTTACCCCTACTATTGGTAGATCCTCTCACAGCACCCCTTCCTCTATTATTTTGACTACGCAAAGCCAAAACTGTCATTCCGTCCTTGTCACCATCCTGGTTCTTCCTTCCAGCATTTGACAAAAGTGCTGACTGAACCTCTTCCATTTTTAACGTGTCCTTTCCGTACAAAATGGTTGTTACCAAATGATCGAATGACTCTGGAAGCGAAGTAAGAAGAATAAGGGCCTTATCTTCTGCCTCCAATTTTACATCAACCTTTTCAAGTTGATCAACAATACCATTAAACACATTCATGTGCTCAATAACATTGCCTTGAGCTACCATCTTCAGCTTGTATAACTCGCGCATCAGATTTAACTTTGTAGTCAAGTTCTTCCCGAGATACAATGTCTCCAACTTTGACCATAATTCCTTCGGCGTGCTTTCGTCAACAACATTATTGATAATGTTATCAGTAATGCATAGTCTGATGGTACTCATGCATTGCTACTCAACATCCTCCCAATCTTCATCGCTCATCTTTGTTGGCTTTCCCTCCTTCCCCTTCAAAGCCCTTGCTAGCTTCTGTTGGGTTAGGATACCTATTACCCTTCTCTGCCAAAGAGTAAAACCTCTTTTACCATCATATGGAGTCACCTTGAATCCTCCAATACTTGCCATGATCTCCGTTTGCACATACAAACCAATCCAAACAACTAAATCAATTGGCCAGGTAAGTGTAAGAAACAATAGGAGCACTTCCGTCAAAACGGTGCCTTATTAGACAACCACTTTTCTTAATGACTTTCCTTCGGCACCAATAATTTAGACACAACTAGCTCTGATGCCAACTGTTAGGAATCTTCCCGATTCCCGGTGAATGCGGAAGCGATTTGGTAAATATGTGTGCTTAGATCCCACAAATATACGTGATAGTAATGAAGCAACAAACCAACAATACAGTAAAAGAGACAAGAGATTTAACGTGGTTCGGCCCAGCCTACATCCACAAGAGCAACAACTTCACACTAGATAAAAGAGATTACAATATCCGGGTATCCGGTCCCTGAATTTCATATAAAAATTCAGCCCTACAATACCTATTATGTATATCCCCAACTCACTGAAGTGTTTATCTCAAAACCTCCCCCTATCACTGTTTCCCGACAACCTTTCTTTCTCTCCCTCTCACAACCCGGACAGTGCCACACAACCTGATAGAAAGACCCCTGCAATGGGACCACCTCCGATCCGATGGCTGCAGTCAACCCAAGTACCCTAAGGAATAGTTTAGGCACGAGGACCTTCTATCCTGAAACTTCCTGAAAGTGGGCTAAACCGACTCCCCTGCTAGACGGACCATCTAGCAGTTATATAGAGAGAGAAGAGAGAATTATGGTGTGTTTGATAATGAAGGAGGAGAGGAGTATTTATAGGAGCTATATGTAGTAGGTGGGGGTTGGTGAAATGGTTGGTGAAGGTTTGGTGGACAGTTTGGTAAGATTATCAAGGCTGCTGCCTAACAGTTCATACACATCCAAAAAAGTGGCAGCACAAGCGAAAACCTCAGCGATGAGCAAATGGCCAGCAGACTCACCAAAATACAAACTCCTTCTTTTAAACCCCGAGTTCCTTTGCGGAGGCCTTGGTAACGTTGCTAGCCTATCCTCGTCCACATTGTAGACCAACATCAAATTATCGGCTTTCGAAGTCACATTGTAGCCTATCCTTGGAGCCTTTGAAGTAAGCAAGATTAGACATACTTAAAGAAAAAGTTGGAACAAAAGGACGTAGCGTAGAAATGTTCCAAGTCATGGTTTCTGAGAGATAAACCGCGAACCTCCTCCGTCGAGGCCTATCTGGTGGTGTATTAACTAAAAAAACAACTTTGTAGTGAGGGGACTTTGAAGGATCAAAATCTAAAATGGAAGCATGAACGGTTAGTTCCTGATTCCAATATATATCAATAGTATGTAGTTGATTGGTGGTAGGATTATTTACGTAATAATAAAACAGACCACGAGGGTGTTCTAGTACTCGGGTAACATCGATCCCCGTACGACACAACAGTAAGCCATGGCAAGAATATAAGATACAAACTTTATTAGGATCGAAAGTGTCATGTGAAAATGAGGTGTATCTAAAAGGATTGTTGTGGTATTTATCAAGATTTAAATGTACAAATGCCATCTGAATATCAGCTCAAAACCTCGGATTTTATAAAGAGAGCAGAGGTACGAGCATTAGGGCAACGACGGTTATGAAGCAGAGCAAATCTGTAACTTGTAATAAGAGAAAACCATTGTTTGGACACTAGTTTTAAGCAAATTAGTGTTCTTACCGGAACATGGGACAAGATTTCAGACAACAGATCTTCGTTTGATATTACAACTTGGGACGCTGCTGATCTGCGTTTAATTTCATAAATTATTATGCATAACATATGTTTTAAATTTATTACCTTATTATAATAAAAAAATCTTAAAAATGTGAATTGAGGAATCGGGATTCGGGCAGGAATACCTAACCCTAGACCCCTTAAAAAAATGTCTTTAAAATGTGAATAAAAAAATGTCTTAAAAATGTGAAGTTGTAACGATGTCTGCAAATTGTTTGACTAAATGTTACACATAAAGAAAGTTGTTGATTTTGGTTGGCTCTTGATTTTTTTTTTCTAGTTGCAGTTGCAAATAGGGTTGCAGCAGGGACACTTATAACTCTCTATCTTGCAACTGAATGCAATCACGTGCATTAAACTGGAAGTTGGTAAAAAAATGAAAATTCAAATTATAATTTTTAGTTACATTAAGTTGCATATGCAACTAAATGCAATTAAATGCAATCTCGACGCAACCATTACAAATAAGATAGTATTTTTACAAATAAGATGGTATTTTTGCAAATAAAATAGTATTTTTGCAAATTATTTTTTTTAAACAAAGTGTTTTTGCAAAATCATTTCTAGACAAGGTATTTATGGAAAAAAACTCTTTTAATTTTGATACAATTTAATATTTTAAAAATTTATATAATAATTTTTTAGTTCAAATATGATGTTGATGGGATTCGAACATCGTGTTTTAGGTAGAGTAATTCAAAATATAATATTTCTTATTATTAGATCCAATAATTTTTTAATTATTTACTAAACATCTAACGATCATTATTATTTGTATTGTTGAACCGCTGAACCAAAAAATAAACAATCATACTCATGTTGGTACAATATAAATACACGAATTTTTAATATATTTTATTAATGATTGCAAGATCAGGTGTGATATTTTTTGGTATATATTAATTATTGCAAAATTATGTTTTAAATTAAAAAGTATCATGTTTTAATTATAAAATAAATATTAATGATTGAAAAATATGGTATACTTGATGTTTTAAATGTTTATGAAATGTAAAATCATTTTAATTAAAAATTAATATTTTTTAATTAGAAAAAGCACTTGAGTAATTGACATTAATAATAACATTTTATTATTTATTAATTAAAATAAAAGATCGAAAACCATAAAAACAAAACTTTTAACATTTTCACTTTAATATAATAGTATAGATGACACAATCAAACTTTGATTATAAGTGTAAAATTAAATTGATAGGACTTCCTCTAAATATATTATTTGTATCTGTGCATAGCACGGGCTATCAACGCTATCAACTAGTACTCCTAATACCTTAAAACATTGATGTAAAATTTGTCCTTTCAAAATTAATAAATTGGAATTTGAAGCTTAGTTAAGATATATCTTCTTAAAAAGTAATTGTTTAATTTGAAAAAACATATTTTTCCACAAAAAATAAAGAAAATTGTATTCACTAAATCTTCAACGAAAAAAGCATTATATTTTAAGAAATTACTAATTTAGTGGATATCTACTATCTACTTGTAAATACGAATCCGAGCAAAATAAATGATCCAAGATATGTGAATTCGTTGTTGTTATCTTTTTATTCTTTTTTTAGAAAATGGAAAAACTTGAATTTTATTCAAGAAAATACATTTTATTTGTAGACGGAAAAACATCATTAGAAACGATATCATATTTATTGACAGAACCCCTCATTAGCATCTCCAATGGTAAAATGTAAAAAAGTTGGCTAAAATGATTTGCTATAATAATTATGTAAAATTTTAGCTAAGAGGAAGTGTATGCACTCTAATGGTATTATCTATAATTGTAATTATGTAAAATTATACATAAGGGGTTAGTTGGTTCAACAAATATAGCCAACCATATTTTGGTTGTCTATATTTTTTTTTTTTGCCAAGGGGAAAGAGGATTGGAGTGCCTCAATTTTTACATATTATCTAAAAGTGCTACATATATGCCACCTAGATGCCATATAGATAATTTAGCTAAGATTTTCTACCATTGGAGATGCTCACCTTTAGAGCATCTCCGACCCTCCAAAACCTTTAGGTAAAATTAGATAATTGATACAATAAATAAAATTTATAGAGAATATGTAAAAAAAAATGCACTCCAACCACACATTACTGTTGTCTAAAAATTTAGCCAACCTCGTGATGTTGGCTATATTTGTCGAACCTCTAGAGACCTGTAAGAAGATTCCACATCATCTATTACCATAATAAAATAATACATTCTATTTATAACAACTTGAAATAATAATAACATACCTTTTTTAAAATATAGCTAAACATTATAGCCAGTACCATCGGAGCACAATGCCTTACAGGTTCAGTAAATTTTACATAATCAGTATTTTATATAATTTTAGCCAACCAATTTAGCCAACACCATTGAAGATGCTCTTACAAAATATTGAGAATGTAAATCTTATCAAAAATAAGATGAAAATGTGAATATGTTTACTAAAAAAAAACTCATTTAGGATTATAGATGTAGAAAATAAATTTGATACAATAAACTTAAACTCAGGCATGATAGTTTTGACTAAAAAAGAAATCAGAAATAGGCAAAGAGTGAAGGGTGTCGGCTTGAAAAACATACACGTCTGTTTCAAGAAAATCAAAAACATCCATTTCCATTTCTTGTTTTTAGTCACAAAAATCTTTCAAATGGAGGACCCAGATGAAGATATTTCGACATTTAGGATAATAGCACGAGCTCTCAAGAACAATGACGTAACTCAGGTCTTTGCTTCAATATCGGATTCCTTACAGATGTCGTGCTCCAAGAAGGCATTATAGTTGTACATTCTTGTAATGCTGCACATGTAGCAGATGCATTTTCAAGAATTAAAGGGTTGGGAGTTTTTTTCGAGAATGATGGCGGTATAGAGAGTTTAGCCAATTGTTTGTATAAATAGAGTTTTAGTTGAATTACAATTCTCATATGATTATGATTTTATTACTCCACCGGAAACCGGTTATTGGGTATTTCCTTTTATTTGTCTAAATAAAATTTTATATATTTTTTGACAAAAAATTTCATAAAATTAATTTCATAAATTATTATGCATAACATATGTTTTAAATTAATTTCATATTACACTACATTATGCTTTATACCTTTTAACCCTTAAAGTTTAATACGTTGTACCTTTTAGCCCCTAAGGTACCGGAAAAAGTCCAATTCACCCTTATAGCATTATAGATTTTTTTTAAAAAAAATGCAACGGTATAAAATAGAATAATTTGGAACAAGACTGAATAAATATGAAAAATGCCCAAAACCTCTGAAAGCTTAACATGAAAAGAAACATAGAAATCACCTCATAGTACACAGATTCACCAAACAATGGGTTTTCTGTTTTTTCTTAATCATCCACCAAGAGGCATACAGGAACATCAACATCCTCAGAGATAGAACCATCACTTTCATCAAGTATTAAGCAGAATCTTGCATAAGCTTTTATCGCAAACTCAGCATTACAAGAAATTGAAAAATTAATCAACTTCATTCTTTCTTCAATAAATTTATTTTCGCCCTCAAGCTCCGGTTTATCAATTATAAAGATTTGTTTTATGCCATCTTTTTTCAGAGTATGAGCTAAGAGTTTATAAAATAGTGCATTTTCTAAACCCACCCGTCATTGTTGATAGAATTCAAGAAAAGGAGAGATGATTGAATCATTATTTAAAGGAGGAACCCAATAATCACCAACAAAGATAGGCAAGAAAGGAGGAACCCAAAACTTAACCTTAACCTTAGCTTCATCACAAGCACCATCTGCCTTAATAAACCCTATTTTTCCATCCCTCCATGTTTCATTCTTAGTGTCAATGATGCTATTTCATACCACCTACTCACGTATGTCTAGGCCTTTTACTTACACATACATGGCATAAAACTAAGACAAAAATCAATTAAGATTATCCGAAGATATAATAATTCGCAAAAAGGAATTTGTAGATGGCATATCTAAAAATAAAACATCAAGGAATTTGTTACAACATCAAATGAAAGATTCCTTAATTCATCAAACTTTAATTGATAGTGTCTCATATCTTAACAAACAACACTAAATTTAACAATCAGTTAACCTAAGCACAAAAACCCTAAAATCTTTACATAAAAAGAAACATCTTAAAATGGAATTTGTTAACAGGTTCACCGAACAGAGGGGTCTTTTCTTGATCACCCACCAAGAGACATACAAAATTATCAATATCCTCATAGACACCACCTTCACTTTCATCAGCATTCCAAGAGATCAGCTTCACTCCTTCTTCAAGAAAAATTTTCTCATCCTCAAGCTCCAATTTATGAGTTACAAAGATTTGAGTAACCCCTTCTTTTTTCAAAGTACGGGCTATGAATTTGTAAATTGCACCGACCGCCATTGTTGATAGACAAGAAAAAGATAGAGAAACGGAATAACTATTTAAAGGAATTAATTTCACATGGGCTCGCACATTTGAATTCAAACAATTACACACATGTTACTTAGCATGTTACTTAGATTTAAGTGTTTGTTGTATATTAAAAAAAAATTAGTGTTTTAATTTTATTTTTTATAAAATACGGAACCATAAACACAAATGTATTACGCTAAAAAAACATAATGAATTATATAATTTATTTTAATAATGAAAACAAAAAGTAAATTTGATCCACTTATTTACTCTTAAAAAAATGAATGTCCATTGCTCATTTATATTATTTAAGTTAAATAGTAAAAAGACCCAAATATATATCATTTTTAAAAAATTAAAATTGAATTGCTCCATATGCATTTTTCAGCTTTACATTTTGATCGTCGAAATAAAAAAGATTACATTTGTATGATTAATTTTATTTAAAATTTTAGGAGTTTTGAACTACCATTAAAAAATGAATACCAGCATTCAAATTTGTTTTTTTTAAAGGCAAAGATTTTATTAGAATAAGCCATAAAATCAGGCATAATACAAACCATTAATACAAATTCCCACTAAACTACAATGGATACAGATTCCCATTGAAGATACTTTCACTAAAATTTTGTCTTCAAATCAACTATCTCTGAACATACTTCCATTGAATTCGGTCTTCAATTATGTAATGTCAAAACATCGAAGGAGAAATTCCAGGATCACTGTTCAGAACTTGTGATTTAGTTATAGTTGGTTTCTTGACCGCATCTATCACGATTACGATCTAAAGACATTATAAGAAAATTATTCAGACTTAGTTGTAATTATAGTTGGTTTAACGATCGTATCAATCACGATAAATGATCTGAAAACACTACAAAAAAACTATAGAACCCAAGTTCTACATATAGTTGGTTTCTAAGTCACTTCAATCACGATTAATGATCTATAGACACTAAACTAATTTAGAACCCGAATTTTATTTATAGGCGGTTTGTAAATCAAATAAGTCCAGAATGACAATCTAAAGACACTATATAGGTTTAAAACCAGAGTTCTAATTATAGTTAATTTTTAGGTAGCATACTACCATAGAATATACCACTGAATGTTATGAATCACAAAAAATGACTACTCCCTCTGTCCCATTTTTAAGGTAAAGGTAAGTTGGATAATATTTTCCAACTAATACCCTTAATTAATACATTGGAAAATGAGAATAGTGTTTAGTTTGAAAAAAGTCAAATTTAGATATAATAAATGTAGGGATAGTTTTAGAAAATCACCTTAAATTTGTATTGAAAAAAAAAAAAGAAAAGAGACATGTAAAATGGGACAAATTCATTTTTCAAAAGGGACATGTATTTTGGGACGGAGGGAGTATAAAAATTTGAACCTGAATTCTATCTATAGTTGGTTTTTAGATCACATCAATCATTATTAGTGATCTATAGACACTATAAAGGCTTATAGTTGGTTTCTAGATCGCATTTGCCAAGAATGACGCTCTAAAGACACTATAGATTAAGAACCGGGGTTTTAATTATAGTTGATTTTTAGAATGCATCAATGAAGAATGATGATCTAAAGACAATATAAAAATTCTGAACCTGCAATCTTTTATTGCTTTTCGTATGTACAATCTCCCTATCCACCTCTGATGCTTCTACGGAAACTGACCAATCCTCAAATGAAGAACCAGTTTTATTCCTAGCAAAAAGGCCTCGTTAAAATCTCACAATAGTAAAATCCATTAGGAAAAAAGTGAAGGGGAAAAAGAGTGCTCTCTCGCCGAAATACTGATGAACCCACTTTTCTTATTACCAAATATGCAATAAATGGAGATATTTGGCTTCAATGTTCTGCACTGACTCGTTCTGACTTGATCCCCCGAATCCCTCTGAGTAATACCCGAACTCCACCAGAACTTTGTAGACCATGCTGGGATAGACACTGAATCGGCATCGAGTTGAATGCTATACTCTGATACGAAACTGGAGACCCCGGAAAATGTGTAGATTGGAACTATTTAAGCAAAACTAGTTAAGTCCAGGTTGAATGGCCTCCGAATTGTTACCACTGAGTTAACCTCTATCTTCCCTGACCTAAGGTGAGATCTGCCCGTATACTTCTCTCCACCCTCAATCTCGCTATCTTACGCGCCATCTCTCACACGCCGTCAAACCTCATGGATCGTCTTCACCGCACCGAAAATTCTATCACCACTCACAGTTTACAAAAACATAGTTGCATACTTACACATACGGCGACTTGTAGAGTAGCACCTCTGATCAAAAAAAACTATGACCACTTCTTATCGGCCAATGACGTCACCCACTCCCCTCCGATCACCTTTCCCTCCACCATAACCCTCAGATTCCGACGATAACGATCACGACTCTTGTCTTATTTGCCTCGAAACGGATCAAACCCACTGACCTCACTTGGTATTGCACTACCCATTGCTTCAATGTGTTTCATTTGGTTTTATTCAAGGTGGGCTCGTCAAAGTTTTGAACTTGCTGCCACATGCGCCTCCATGCACCTCCCCATTTCTCTTGCTGTAGCGGTGTCTGACTTCAATAATATAAGTGCAACATGTGTTGGTTGAATTACTGATTGAAGCCCCGATGCATTAAAAATTGTTGTAAATAAGTTGTTAGTAATCGGATGGAAAATTGATTTCTTGTGTTATTCATTTCAGGTAATTCAATCAATTTGCTATCTTTAAAATTAAGAACCAATTGAATAAAACAATGAAGGAAAATGTCATTACCTTTCTTGGTTGAGTTTTTACCAAGTCTTCCACAAAGTTCTTACATAATAAGCTTGCCAACATCAATCTTTGTTTCATAAGCTAGTGAGTATCCAATTTGTTGAACAGGAGCACTGAGTTGGTCGAAGCTAGACTTTCTACACATGAACACTTGAAGAAGTGTTCCAAACACATAACTCTATTCCTTCCTTAGATACTTCCTATTGAGATTACCAACCTTGATAATGTATTTGTGTCTGATGAACTCAAAGAACTCAGTAAGTTCATCACTGACAAGAGCATCATACTCTTGTTGGTAGAGACCTAGTGCCCTGCTCATATCTTCAACGCTAATTACGATGTTCTTATCCTTGATTTTGCAGTGTATGATGTATGAAATAGCACCATTTTCAAGAGCAACAGTCTCCACAGTTGCAAAGCCGCAGAACTGTTCTAGGATGTCTAGATACAGTGTGGGTGTGCTTCCTTGATGTATGACTCAACCATAAACCGGATAATGCATTTGTAATTGGTGTTTGTGGCTTTTACATCGTCAGCAATGGCGATGTAGTTGGTGTTTGATGGAACAACATATTGTACGGTTGAAGGAGAAGTCATTGTGTTTAGAGTGTTTAGAGAATTAAAGAAGAAATTTAGATTTGGCAGTTAGGGTTTGAGATAGCTTGAGAGAAGATAGCTTTGAGAAATTGATTGAAATGAATAGAACAATTTTCAAAGTTGTATAAGTATGAAACACTTCAATTCTCGAATAGATATATGTTTTGTATTAATAAGTCATGCATTCGTGCGAGACGTAAAAATAACTGTTCGATAAGTTTGAAATGACTTGATCGATAACTCAAGCAGGTAGAAACTTACAGGTGGCAATTTATTTAATTTAAAACAAGACTAAATTAAATAAATATTTGTATTTTTGAGTGGATTAAAATTTCAAATAAATATCCAAAACGATTCAAACTTAGCGAAATGTCAGCCTTTTCAAATGATTCAATATCTCAATTTATACTATTAGAGAACTCAAACATTAGAAAACTAAAACAGAATAGATCGAGATGTCAAACAATTTCTTATTCGATATCTTAAAAAAAACTTATTCGAGAAATCAGGATTACTCAAATATAAACCCAATTATTTAGGAAAAAAATGTGTGATATATTATATATTAAATAATGTGTGTGTAAATACATTAGTATATTTTTCGGATTTTGGAGTTTCGGTTTTCGAATCAGGTTTCGGATCGATAAACATAAAATCCAAATCCAAAAATTTTTGGATTTAAAATTTAAATCCACATGCAGACCCAAATCCGAAAATTCGGATTCAGTATATCCAAAAAATCAGGTTTCGTATCGAGTAACCGTCGAATTGGATTAATTTACCATCCCTATATAGGATTTTATATGCTTAGCAAGTACAATTCATACAGTACATACAGTACTAGTTAAAATGTTTGTTAATCATGGTTTCATTTGTAATGCTCTGTTGGACATCTATCACATCTACTGATTTACATGCCGGAATGCTTTGTTATTTACAGCTAACACAATAAATACAATTCCACAATGAACTTGCGGGACTGTGTAGCTGTGAGAGAATCATTTGGGCATAATTGTCACCAAAGAAACATCTTCACTGTGATAGGCTACCCAAATAATATACACCAAAGAAACATCTTCACCGTGTCAGCCCAACTGAAATTCCCCCAAGAAATTTTCACCAGCCCAACTGATGCTATGAAATGTACAGTAACAATAAGATATCATCTAGCAGGGGCACCTACAGATTCCGCAAGTTCTTCAAGTAGTTCCTTTTGTTCCATAGTCGCACAAGACTGCAGTAACAAATAATAATCATAAAGGAATCGCATTCCAAATAGTGCTGGAATCACAAACAATGTTATGTACCCATGGGAGAGAAATAAACACTCCTAATAACTTAGAAGTAGGCACTTGGAGATGGGAGAGAAATAAACACTCCTAATAACTTAGAAGTAGGCACTTGGTTCTAGTAATACTTGAATATTGTGTTTCAATGTTTATTATTTTAAGCTAAATACTAAACATGTTTGCTTGAAAATATGATTCATAATATATTGGAAATACTTTGATCGTATCCATAGTTTAAATTGGATAATTTCTCACTTTGTTTTGCCTATTTGTATTTCCAGAAACTATAAATTTCTGAAATACAAGTTTTAAGAGAGATTGATTTTAAATCAAAAGGGTTAAGCACAGCAGCAAGTAGTGACACAAAATTTAATAATAACAAGGAAGTGTACCTGAACAGCGGTCTCAATGTCCCCATCAAGAAATGAGGTAAGCTCAAAATTCATCTTTAGCCGGTGATCAGTAACCCTGTTGTCCTACAAAAATAGGTAACGAAGAGATTAATACAATCTCTGCCACGACAACAATTATCTCCTTAAAATAAGCAATGTAAAGATAAATAAATAATTCTTACTACATCCATAATCTACATCAATACTTCAGATTCGTTCACTGTCTCCACATGTACATTATATGCTGGGGACCTCTGTAATTGAAGCTTTCAGACCCCACACTGGACTAGAGCAAGTACTAACTTGCATCTCATTAATCATTTATAACCCATATAGGTAACTAGCTACCGTCCAGCTTTATCCCTGATACTCGTACAGCTAGCCTAGTTCTGCAATGCTACATTCTAAATCATTTAAAATTTTCAGAGTAATACCTTGTAATTGTATGTTCGAATCTTTTCTGCACGAGCACCACTACCAACCTGCAATTCAGAAGAACTGTATCAAAGCACGACAAGACAGATGGACACGGCCTTTGTATCCATGCAAAAATTTCTTAAAATGTATCCATATTAAACACTTCGAAACGAGTCCGAGTAATATAGGACATGACAGATAATTCCATAATTGAGAGTATTCCATGTTGAGAATATAAACAATGCAGTAGTAACAATATTAAGCTTGTATGGCACAGAAGGAACTGACAAATATGTGGATGAGAGCACGTATCTTATACAAAAAGTTAAGAATGTGCATTTTCAAATTTATCATGTAAAAAAAATATCAGAACTTCAAAGCAATAGATCATATCACGCGGTTACTAAAACAGCATCCTTGTGTAAGAATAACTCATATGTGAAGTCCGGGATCTTAAAGAAAGTAATGAATACTAAATTTAATTTACAGGTCTTTAAAAAAACAGAAACATTTAATACTCTATTCGCACAGAAGAACAGGTGAAATTTGAACTTAACTCAGGAGTTAGATCTACGAGAAAGGGACCTATGTAGTACATGGCACAATTGGTGATCTTAGGACAATAGAATTGGCACTGGTATGAAGTAGCTCGTCACTAGTATCTGTAATAACTCTTAAAAAGCTCGCAGTGGATTATTTGAGCAAGTTTTTTATTATGGGCGACACAAATTCTAGTAGAATCTGCAATCGCTAGATCTGCTAAAGGTAGGGACACGAAGCATTGGCAATATACTACACCGGTCACAGTAACTGTGGTCGGTTGATGCAATGAATCCAAATGGAAGTACACGTGGCGGGGAAGGACCCACCAAACTGATTACTTATAACAGGCGTATGGGCAAGGGCAGAAGGGACATTTCGCAGCCAAAGTAAAAGAATAGGGAATAATATAAGCAATGTGTTAGGTGAAGGAACAATTATTGAGAATTATCATCTGTTTTCCGATTTTTATTTTCTGGGAGCTTGGGCAGCTCGAAGTGCCTATTGTATCAAACCCTAATTTCAATTAAGCACACTGTTTCCCTTGGATTGTTTAATTGTTTCCCTTGGATTGTTTAATTGTGTTTACTTGGTCCATACCAAATTGGTATCAGAGCACTTCAACCATGGCCCCCCAAACGGAAACCAGACAGACCGCGAGGATTGAACAGATCGAAGAAGCGGTGGCTACGTTGCAACGTAACATGTCCGATGAGGTTTCGGCGGCTGTTAATAAGGCGGCGGCGGAGATGCAACAGGCCTTGGTGGCTCAAATAACAACAAGCTTGGATCAAGTAACCCACAAGTTGCAAGTGAGAATAGATCGGGTCAGAGAAAACAACGAAACCCTTGTGGAGGTTGTGAAGGAAAGACAGGATTTACAATCAGAGCTCAGATCTACGATGACCGCCCTAAAACTAGGGTTCGTCCAACCCCTTGGAGGCCACCAACCACTTGGAGGTAACAAAGAGGCGGGTGCATCGGCATCGAGCGGCGTTGGATCTGGGGGTGTGGTGTTTCAGACCCAGGGTAACAATTTTGGGGGCGATAAGACAGTAGAAGACCCAGGAGGTGGGAGGACAGAGATAACAGAGGAAACTGGCGTTATCGAAAGCTCGATCTACCGGTATTTGATGGGAATAACCCCGACGGGTGGATTCTCCGTGCAGAGAGGTATTTCTCGTTCTATAAATTGAACGACGGGGAGAAGCTAGAGGCGGCGGTTGTAGGGTTCGAGGGAGATGCCCTCTTATGGTATCAATGGGAACATCAGCGGCGACCCATAAGGGTGTGGAGTGAGTTACGAGGGTTGATGCTGTAACGATTCCGTCCTATGCACTCTGGGTCCTTATGTGAGCAATGGTTAGCAGTCTCCCAAACCGGAACGGTCGCAGAATTTATCAGGAGATTTATAGAGTTGGCTGCGCCCTTAGAACGTGTTCCAGAAAATATTCTCATGGGTCAGTTTATTAATGGACTGAGAGAAGACATTAGGGCGAAAGTGCGTATGCTAGGCCTTCATAGTCTTGAACAGGTAATGGATTTGGCACAGAAGGTTGAGGAGAAAAATAGAGCTCGGCCAAGCATCATGGGCGAAGATAAGGTCCACTACTCACACTCTTAAGCTTGGGTCTAATTCACAGCACTCTGGGTATACAAGAAATCCGACACGAGTAGTTTGAGTCCTATATCACCTAAGGGTCCAATTAAACCCACCTCGTCTACCTCTGGTTCGACTGTGTCTAGTGGCCCCTTGTCACCGTCGATTTCTAGTCCAAAATCTTCTGCTGGGTTGAGCCAATACAGTTCAGCCATGCCAGTGGCCAGACCCGTGGGCGAAGTAAGACGTTTAACAGATAAGGAGTTACAATATAAGAGGGAGAAAGGGCTTTGCTTTAGGTGTGACGAGAAATGGTCAGCTGGTCATAGATGTAGAAGGAAGGAGCTTAGTGTGTTGGTTACACAAGGTGGGGATGATGAAGAAGTGACAGAGGTGGAGGAAGAATTGAAGGGAGAGGCAGAACTCGAGGTGCCGCCACAGGTGTCTTTAAATTCGGTGGTGGGCATCTCGTCCCCAAAAACTATGAAAATGAGAGGGCAAATTCGAGGGCAGAAAATTGTGGTGATGATAGATCCTGGAACTGTTATCACGAAGACTAGTCAACGACTAGTCGACGACTAGTCGACATGAAGGTACTCGGGCGCCGAGAACCTCGAAGCCCGACTTTTTACGACTTTTACTCAAAACTACGAGTACTCTTGTACTCGGGCGCTGAGAACCTCAAACCTCGAAGCCCGACTTCTTAACATATTCAAAACTTATACTCTTGTATAGTTACATTGTTATTACTTTTGATTTAAATTGGAATTGATGTGTTTAGTTATATATTATATATTAATCTAGTAAATACATGTATAATTAGCACTTTATCGACTTTTTACGACTAGTCAGGCGACTTGTCGACTAGTCTTCTCGAAGGTACTCGAGCGTTGAGGCTCGACTTGGCACCGTGATAACCTTGGATCCTGGGGCAACACATAATTTCATCGCGTTACAAACAGTGGAGAGATTGGGACTTCCGGTGAAGGAAAATAAAGGGTTTGGAGTAACACTTGGGAATGGGGAGGCCGTTAAAGGGACTGGTGAGTGTAAGGGGGTGGTACTACAAATAAGGGAAATAGAAATAGTAGAGGATTTCCTACCCTTTTCATTGGGGAATTCGGACGTGATTTTGGGGGTTCAATGGCTAGAGAAGTTAGGGGCGGTGACTACTAATTGGAAGCTACATGAGATGAAGTTTAAGGTGGGACGAGAAACTGTGATTTTAAAAGGGGATCCTTTGTTGGAACATTCGAAGGTCTCACTAAAATCTATGATGAGAACAATCAAGAAGAAAGGCAGGGGAGTGTTAGTGGAAGTAAAGCAAATCAGGGGGAATGATGAGCCCACAGAACAGTCCAGTGCTCCAGAATTTGTGCAACCCCTGTTGCAAACATATAGGACAGTTTTCAGTCTACCTCAAGGGCTGCCCCCGAAACAGAACCATGAACACGCAATTTGCTTAAAGGCAGCAATCCGCTGAGTGTAAGACCGTATAGGTACCCACAATTTCAAAAAGAGGAAATCGAAGGACTGATTCGGGAAATGCTAGAGGCAGGGCTTATTAGACCATCTTGCAGCCCATTTTCAAGTCCGGTATTGTTGGTCAAAAAGAAAGACGGGTCTTGGAGATTTTGCGTGGACTATCGGGCATTAAACAAGGAAACTGTTCCCAATAAGTACCCAATTCCGGTTATAGATGAGCTATTGGACGAATTGGGAGGTTCGAAGGTGTTTTCAAAATTAGATCTCAAGGCCGGGTATCACCAAATAAGGGTTAAAGAGGAGGACGTCCACAAAACAGCCTTTAGAACTCACGAGGGTCACTATGAGTTCTTGGTGATGCCGTTCGGACTCACTAACGCCCCCTCAACATTTCAATCGCTCATGAATGATTTGTTTCAACCTTTCCTTCGGAAGTTTGTTTTAGTATTTTTCGACGATATCTTGGTGTATAGCAAGAATGAGTTGGAGCATTTGGAGCATCTAGAGTTGGTCTTGCAGGTCCTAAAACAACACGCCCTGTTTGCTAATTACAAAAAGTGTGAATTCGGAAAGAGTGAGGTTGCCTACTTGGGGTTTGTGGTATCGAAGGAAGGGGTGGCATCAAATTTGGGAAAGGTCAGGGCTATGATTGAGTGGCCAGAGCCCAAGAGTTTACGGGAGTTACGTGGATTTTTAGGCCTCACGGGCTATTATCGGAAGTTTAAAGCAGGGTATGCTCAGGTGGCACAACCTCTTATTGACCAGCTAAGGAGGGATAATTTTGGGTGGAACCAAGCGGCTGCAGAGGCTTTTAATTGCTTAAAGCAAAAGATGGTCAGTTCACCGGTTCCGAGCATGCCAGATTTCAAATTGCCCTTTGTGGTCGAATCAGATGCATCCGGGTACGGTATTGGGGCGGTTCTTACTCAGTCGGAGAAGCCTATTGCGTATTTCAGTAAACTATCAGGGGTCAGGGCACAAACGAAGTCCGTGTATGAAAAAGAACTAATCGCCATATGTCTTGCAGTACAAAAGTGGAAGCATTACCTCCTTGGGCGTCATTTCATTATCCGCACAGACCAACAAAGCTTACGCTTTATCATGCATCAACGTGAGTTAGGATCGGTGTACCAGAAATGGGTGAGTAAAATTGATTGGGTTCGACTTCGAGATCAAGTACAGAACAGGGACGTCCAATCGAGTGGCTGATGCACTCTCCCGTAAATCTGAAGGTGAGGTGGTGTTGAACACTATGAGTAGCTCGAGTGTAATAGACTGGACAGGGTTACAGAGGGAGGCAGCCCAGGATCTGTTTATCAGTCAAACAACGAAAGAGGTGTCGGAAGGACGAGTATGCCCAGGTTTCACAGTGGTTGATGGGAGATTAGTATACAAACAGAGGGTTGTAGTTCCCCAAGGCTCACCGTATATAACTGAACTGTTGAAAGAGTATCACGATTCACCGGTAGGACACTCGGGCGAGTTAAAAACCTATTTGAGGCTGGCAAAAGATTGGTTCTGGCAGGGGATGCGGAAAACAGTAGGAAAATATGTACAGCAGTGTACGGTTTGCCAACAAAACAAGACATCAACCCAGTCTCCCGCTGGACTGCTACAACCTCTTCCCGTTCCTCTCCTAGTGTGGGACGAGATTACTATGGACTTTATTGAGGGGTTACCGGGGTCTAAAGGATTTGACACGATTTTAGTAGTCGTTGACCGCCTCACGAAATATGCACACTTTCTTAAGCTCAAACATCCATTCACTGCTTCAACTGTTGCTTCCCTGTTCATAACTGAAATAGTCCGCCTACATGGTTTCCCTACCTCGATTGTTTCGGACAGGGACCGAGTTTTTATGAGTATATTCTGGAAGGAGTTGTTTCGTCTACAAGGAACCAATCTTAAGCGTAGCACCGCCTACCACCCTCAGACGGACGGGCAGTCCGAGATGGTGAATAAGTGCCTGGAGACGTACCTACGTTGTTTCATCACAGGCCAACCTCGAACATGGGCAAAATGGGTGGCGTTGGCCGAATATTGGTACAACACTGCCCCACACGTCTCCCTGAATATGGCACCCTTCAAGGCACTTTACGGAAGGGATCCACCCCACCTGCTGCAAGTGGGACGAGGCCAAACACCACTAGACAGCTTGGAAGAAAGCCTTATGGAGAGAGACTACATATTAGATGAGCTTCGAATGTTTTTGCTCCGAGCCCAGCAGAAGATGAAGTCAGCGGCGGATGCTCATAGGAGGGATGAGTCGTTTGAAGTGGGCACGCAAGTCTATTTGAAGTTGCAACCGTACCGCCAGTGGTCTGTGACTTAAAGGCCCTTTGAAAAATTAGCTGCCCGTTTTTATGGACCATTTACTGTGCTCCAAAAGATAGGTCAGGTTGCTATCATCTTGCTCTTCCATCAGACAGCAAAATACATCCGGTATTTCACATGTCCCAGCTTAAAAGAGCTGTAGGGAAGGCACTTGTGAACCCCACTTTGCCGAAGCAGTTGTCACAAGATATGGAACTGGAAGTGTCCCTGAGGAACTGCTTGACGTGAAGAATGTACAGTTGGGACAAGCTATGCAGGTTGAACTGCTAATCAAATGGGAAGGTCTGCCGGTGACTGAAGCTACCTGGGAGCAGATGGAAGACATCAACTGGCACTTTCCGGAGTTTCACCTTTAGGACAAGGTGCGTATTTGGGCGGCGGGTAGTGCAATGAATCCAAATGGAAGTACACGTGGCGGGGAAGGACCCACCAGACTGATTACTTATAACAGGCGTATGGGCAAGGGCAGAAGGGACATTTTGCAGCCAAAGTAAAAGAATAGGGAATAATATAAGCAATGTGTTAGGTGAGGGAACAATTATTGAGAATTATCATCTGTTTTCCTATTTTTATTTTCTGGGAGCTTGGGCCGATCGAAGTGCCTATTGTATCAAACCCTAATTTCAATTAAGAACACTGTTTCCCTTGGATTGTTTAATTGTGTTTACATAGTCCATACCAGTTGAATCATTGAAAAGTATTGTAATACTTCAATCCCGCATCAAATATGCTTTAAACTTTAAAGCAGTGCAATTATTATTCTTCGTTCTTTTGCTACTAATGGTGGCGATATTATGGTCATTGGTTGCCTAAATTTGGTAAAGGTTTTACTTGACCAATCAAACAAGTCCCGAATTCGTTTTAAACATGGGCTTAGGCTTGCCTGGCAACTAGTTAAAATATGTTATTAAAAATGTTTTACTGAGTTTGTAGCATGAACTACAGGATAATGACAGAATTTCCGTTACATATTGGCAAAACCTTATAGTAAAGGACCTAAAACCTTATAGAAAAGGACCTAAAACTTTAAAAAAAAGGACCTACAGCACACATCACTGAGTTACATGTCATTCTGTATCTATCGCCTTCATGTTAGAATGACCCTATGAGGCTACAACATATATCCATCAGCATCATGTTAAAAAGTCTCTTGAAAATATTAAGAAGGGCAGTCAAAAAGGACAGTAAAGAAGTTTGAAATACCAATTCCCGATAAGCCTATGCCTCAAATAATAGGTATAGTTATATAAAACAAATATATTGATCCACAAAGCAAGAGTATATGAAGTCTATGTAAAATTGTGTGTTTGTTCACAAATCGTAGCTTGACATACACACAAGCTATGACTAATAACATTTTACAATTTCGTCACGCTCAATCTACTTATTGGTAATTAGAGAGACATCAAACCTGTAATTTTCTTTCACTCCTTATGGATTCTTGCTGCTCCCTCAATTTGATCTCATACCTAGTATACAGGAAACAATATTTAAAACAGCGTTTAAAACTGAACTTGCTTAAAAATAAGTAAACTTCCTGTTACGCAAAGGTATTCAATTTCCAGAACGACGTATCATGTGATAGACAGTAATATGCTTAGTTTTGCTTACGTATGCCATCTAAAACATGTTTTGCTATTTTATGCTAATCAACATCATTTGCTTTTATCTCAACACAGAATAATAGGGCAGAATGTAGCTCCAGTTCACTAGTATGTATTATCAACGAAGTCTATTATGTTTTACATATAACAAAAGGGTAACAGATGTATTGTTTTTGGATGTATAAGAAGTTAAAAACCAATCCATATTTTTCCTAATATAAAACAAAGCCATGTGTCATTTACAAAGCATTCAGCAATGTGTTTACACAATTTAATGAGAAAAAAACATATGCAGAAAGCATAAAAAAGAGGCAGTTATAAGATATGTTGTAAATTGTAATACACAGGAAACTAAAATTATTCGGAAAGAATGAGAGTTTACTTTTTCTCTGCAAGCAAATAAGGATTACGTAAGTCGCCATATTAGAAAAAGGTTTAATAAGCAACAATGAAACTGCAGCAGCTTATTTGAAAACTAAACTTTGTGCATTATCTTGGTCATTAACTTAAACAACTTTCCATGGAACTCATTTGAGATCAACTTTATAGCATATGCTACCCAATCAAAACAACTGACAAGTCAACACAAACTGTAACAGCTTTCCAGTCTAAAATACATATCTAGATTTATGCTTCTTTTTTTTTTGCCAAGTTTTATCCTATTTTCCCCATCTAAGCAAACAATCAATATTATATACTAGTAGCTTCACGAATAATACCTAAGAAGCCAACTTTCTGAAGTAGAAGTTCCCAAATTATTGTTACAGTTTGATAATAAAAGAAAAGAGTATTTCTATAAAGAAAAGTCTTACAGTTTCGCTCGTAACAATTGTAGGGCACGATTCTTGTTTTTAAGCTGACTCCTTTCTTCTGTGCAAAAAATTCTTATTCCCGTTGGTTTGTGGACAAGATCTACAGCTGTCTCCACCTTGTTCACATTTTGCCCTGTGCAGAACTAACTTTTGTTAAATAAAAGAGAATAGATTACGAAATAATCATTCTAGCATATTAATCAAAATTTGGAGAATGGAAGTCATTCTTCTTGACATGCTCATCAATAAAATGTTCGTATATCTGTACCTCCAGCACCACCAGATCTTGCAGTTGTAAGTTCAATATCTTTTGGATCAATTACAATCTCAACTTCGTCAACCTGTAACATGAAATAGCAATGAACTTCCAACATAAGAAACAGTACCTCCACTAAGAATAACGTAAAGACAGCTGCCTACAGAATGGATCAAGATGAAAAATGATTTTTAATACATGACAGTTAATAGACTGAAAATACTTTGTAAACCACTATCTATGTTTAAGAAGTGATAGATGATAAGTTGGTCAAATATTGGGTACATTCATTATTTATCTTTATGAAAGGGGAGAACTGATTTAAATCACGTAGAAACCAATTTTTTTTAAAAAAAATGATTGTGATTCACATTTATGCATCAAAGAAATGCCCTAAAAACCCATCAGAGTTCTAATGTAGATAAGGTTTAACACAAGTAAACCGCATGCACAAACAATCAAGCACGCGCCCGCACGCACACAAATGCACTCAGATATTTATATATATATTTATATATATATATATAGATAGATAGATAGATAGATAGATAGATAGATAGATAGAGAGAGAGAGAGAGAGAGAGAGAGAGAGAGAGAGAGAGAGAGAGAGAGAGAGAGAGAGAGAGAGAGAGAGAGAGAGAGAGAGATACCTCTGGCATGATAGCCACTGTTGCAGTAGATGTGTGAACACGACCTTGAGCCTCTGTCTGAGGAACTCGTTGAACCCGATGAACACCAGACTCATACTTCAACTTGCTATAAACACGTTTTCCTTTAATTTCCATCACATAAGTTTTGAATCCCCCTTTCTCAGCCTTTATTACAGAAAGGTTTAGCCACTTGTAGTCTAAGGAACAGAAGGCAAAGTAAAGTTTAAAGACATACCTCGGAACATGATACGGGGGAGTACCTCAACGAGTTCCTTTCGCTGTACCTCTGGTACATGCGTACCTAAAGGAGAAGATGTTCTACCATTATGAAAATCATGATGGTTTATAAGAGTTCAACTTACAAGAGCATCAAGAATGACATGATGACCTCAAAGTTGACCGAGTAGAGAAACTTTGAAATTTAGGAATCTTACTAAACTTCCTTTAATAGTCTACTATGGGTTGTGTTCATATTTTATACAACAGCAGAGTCAAGTTATATATGAACAACTTTGACCTTTGAATTTTGTACCAAATAAGAAAGTACAGCAGATTCTACAATATGTATTAGAAAGTCATATATCAATCCACTATTAGTTTTATTTTGGTTTGGTATCCATATTTTGGTTTGATTAATATTTTTAGTTTTATTTTGACCCATGGACTATCCAATTTTAGGTTTAGTATCCATTTTTTGGTTTGTATAAGACCCATCTACATATTTTTGACCCACTTTAAAATACAGAAAGGCAACATGTAAATTTAAATGTCATTTGTAATATTTATGTTAAGCTCATAATAGAAAATTGAATTAATCTTTTAATTTTGGTAACTTCATTAATGTAAATTATCACATAATCTATACAATAAAATATCGAATTGAATTAATTCGTTAAATGCATTTGTTGTAACATATAAAAGTAACACTTTATTAATTTATATAATTTCTTTCACAATTTTATTGTTTGTTTGATTATAAATATATAATTATATGATTTATTTAATTTACCATTATTATTATATATTATTATTTTTGTAAAATATTTTTTTAAAATACCGTGTGCGTAGCATGGGCTATAATCTAGTATGTATTAGAAAGTCATATATCAATCAGATGTGTGGCTGTTTCTTCAAGTAGACAAAGAAACAAGCTGCAGGAATGTCACATTCTGTAATCAATTCATAACACATATTATATTAGATCATGCACATATGTGAGAATGTATAGATGCACATTTGTGTATAAATTATGTACGCAGACGCACATGCAAACCCAATGGACAGCAGTTTTTAAAGAGTAGGATAACAGCTTGTTTACATAGATATTATACATCATGTAACTGGAATGACAAGATAAGCATGTACCTACAAGATCACCAGCCCATATGCCAGCTTCATCACCACCCGTACCAGCCCTTACTATAAAAAAACAACAAATACATAAACCTCAATTTATTTCGTCTGAATTTTGATGACATGAGTTGTAGATATCGATCAATTTTGAAATTTACACTGACATTACAACGATATAATGAGCATTGACTAGACTTGCCCAATTTCCTTCACGTACTCTTAAGATTCATATGCATACAGACTATCCTCCCACATGCCCACTATTCCATTATATTCTCACTTTTAAATCAACTGGACTGAATTAAACTAACTGTTAACACAGAGTTCATATATATCTGTAATACTTGATTGTAACAATTTAGCACTATTGAAACTTGTTATGGAAAGATCTTGAAGAAAGGAAAGAACATACATACCTTCAAGCAATATATTTCTCGCATCAAGAGGATCAGTAGGAATCAGCAATTGCTATCAACAAAAGCCAAAGAGAAAAATTAATGTACTGATTAAATACAGAAGATACTTTTTTTCTCCAAAGTAAAGCATTGTAACGGAACCTTAATGCTCTCCTCAAGCTCTTTCAATTGACTCGACAAGTTTTCAATTTCAGAATGGATCATCTCAACCATATCTGTATCACTGACTTCCTCCTTCGCCAAAGCTAACAACAAAACATATATCATCGATCCTATCTACAAAATATCCTAGCTACATTAAAAATTAATAAAAACCTTTTGCTTCTTCAAGTTGCATCTGACAATCCTTGAATCTCTGGTACGTATTAACAACCTACTAGCCAAACAATCAGAAAACAGCAATCAATACTGTAAAACACACAACAAAGTTTTGAAAACAAAGAGTAATGTACCTCTTCTAGTTCTGCCATAGACTGTACAAGCTTCTGGTACTCACTAGGATTAGTAACAATATCCGGTTCAGCTAACTTAACCTAATGTCAATTCACACAAGTTAACAAACAACTCACACTAAACAGTACAAAATCCGAATATAGGTACTGCTAACATTAGTGCGTTTTGTGCCAATTCTAATGATTTTTTCTTCGATTTCAGTTTCCAATTCAATTTTTTGATATAAATTCTTAATTCATAACAAAATTCTCGCAAAACGCACAAATTCTTAATTCTCGCAATTTTTGCTTCGATTTCAGTTTTCGATAAAAATTCCTAATTCATAACAGAAGTGTAAAAAAGGATAAGGAATTGAAATGGACATACAGAGAGCTCTTTCCAGGTTTTTTCAGCAGAATCGAGCTTCGTAATGAGATAAGGCTCCTGTATAAAATCAAAAACACACACAATCACACACAGTACAAGTGAAGCTGAATGTAAAACAGATGAAAAGATTGAGAATATAAAAACGAACCGCCATGCAAACGATTCTTCTGGAGAGCTTGTTGTGATTGGGGCGTAGGAAGTAGCGAGGGTTGGGGTCATGAAAACGGCGTCGTAGAGGAAGATGAGTGGAGGTTGGGGTAATTGTAGACATTGTTAGAGTATTCATGGCGATAATGATAATATTTTGTGGAGTTGGGATGAGGAAAGGGAGCTTGAGCTTCCACGCACTTGAATGGGTTCGGGCCGGGTTTATCATGTTCCGCTATAAATATTTCAAACCAAAATGCTACTCGCTATAATTTTCAAATAAATTTTTGGGAAATTTTAAGATGTTTTTTGATAAATAAATTGATAAAAGTAGTGTTTTGTAATTTTATTTTGAAAAAATGCCCTAAATACCCACTTTTTGGGGACCCACTTACCAAAATACTCATTTTAGAATTAACCGACTTTTTTACCCACCTGCCACGCCTATGCAAACGGCGTATCTATCTCTTCACCTGTATCTATCTGTCTCCCTCGTATCTCTCTATGTCCGGTGAATTTTCGCCGTTTGGGGGTTAAAATACGGCACTAGAAGCTGTGTAAAAATGGTATAGGACTGTAGATCGTCGAACGACGAATCTAATGATGTGTATAATGTGAACGGAAAAGTTCCGGAGACGACCAAACGAAGTGTATTATTGTTGCCGGAAAACACCATTTTCGATTACAATTGGGGATTTACAATCCGGGAATAGAACTCGTTTAAATTTGGTATAGGGTTGTAGAGCTTTTAAAGACGAATCTCATGATATGTATGACTTGAACGGAAACTGACTGATGGTGTTGAACGAGTCTCGCCGGAGATTTCGCCAGAAATCGCCAAATCGCCAGAGCTCGGGATTTTTCTGAGAAAAGTGATGATGACGTCAGATGACGTCATCACGCAAGTCCCAGATGCGTTACTGCTGATACGCCTCACCAGAATGCGTATCACAACTATATACTACTCCTCCATGGGCGTAAGCTGTTGTTCACTCTTTTGTTATGGGCGTATCCTACAATTTACTCCTCTTTCAAAGTCGTATCCGGGAATACTCCTATGTCATAGGCGTATTCCATGGGTATTTTGGGCGCGCAGCGCGGGATCTGGGCATTTTGGACATCAAACAATAAAAATTGGGTATTTAGGGCACTCACCCTTTTATTTTAAGGTTCTTTGATAAATAAATTTCTAAAAGCAATTTTTTTCAATTTTAAAAAAAGCTTTAAAATGGGTTCAATTTTTTGTAATTTTTTATTTAGAGGTTCTTTTTGCTTACAAGAATAGGCCAAAAATACCAGCCTATTACGCATTTTTAAAATGGGTAATAATATTACGCATTTGAGAAATGGGTAATGTGTAAAAAATGAAAAAAAAGAAAAATAAAAATAAAATAAAAAAATATTTTTTTCAGAGGTTGATACGCATCTTTGAAATACGTAACACCAGGAAAGAGAAGGTGTTACGCATTTCAAGGATGCGTATCACCCTCTGAAAAAATATTTTTTTTAAATTTTTTTTCTTTTTTTTTGTTTACAAATTACTCATTTCTCAAATGCGTAATACTATTATCCATTTTTAAATACGTAACAGGTTGGTATTTTTGGCCAAAAATTAAAAAAATTGTATTTGTGTAATCAATTTTAAATAAAATGGTATTTTTGGCCATCACCCGTTACTTCTCTATCAACTAAAACACTTCTTTCTTTTTCAATTCCTGCAACGGCTCATCATCAAACACTATTAAACTCAACTCTGATACGATTTATTCAAAATTTGTTAGAAGGTAAGTTGTAATCAGTTATTTTTAGTTACAAAATTTGTAAATCTCGATTCAATTATTATATCTAGATTTGTTGTTCTTCAATTAGATTCGATCTGTTTAGAAGAGATCGTTGTGAGCTTTATTGAGTTTATTTGAGTACGAAATCAAGTATCGCATCATCCTATATTTTGTGTAGCTAATGTGCACTAGTTTTTAGAATTTTTGTGAATTGCTTGGCTTGGTTTGATTCGATCTGTTTATAAGAGATTGTTGTGAGCTTTATTGAGTTGATTTCGGTAGCAAATCGAATTGCCGACTGTTCTGTATTTTGTGTAGCTAACGTGCAGTAGCATTTAAAATTTTTGTAAATTGCTTGGCTTTGTATGATTCGAATTGTATAGAAGAGGTTGCGGTGAGCTGTATTAAGTTGATTTCGGTAGCAAATCGAATTGCCGACTGTCCTGTAGTTTGTGTAGCTAATGTGCAGTAGCTTTTAGAATTTTTATGAATTCTTTGGCTTTGTATGATTCGAATTCTATAGAAGAGGTTGCGGTGAGCTGTATTGAGTTGATTTCGGTGGCAAATCGAATTGTCGACTCTTCTGTATTGTGTGTAGCTAATGTACAATAGCTTTTAGAATTTTTGTGAATTGCTTGGCTTTGTATGATTCGAATTGTTTAGATGAGGTTGTGGTGAGCTGTATTTAGTTGATTTCGGTAGCAAATCAAATTGCCGACTGTCCTGTATTTTGTGTAGCTAATGTGCATTAGGTTTTAGAATTTTGTTGAATTGCTTGGCTATGATTCGAATTATTTAGAAGGGGTTGCGGTGAGCTATATTGAGTTGATTTCGGTAACAAATCGAATTGTCGACTGTCCTGTATTTTGTGTAGCTAATGTGCAGTAGCTTTTAGAATTTTTCTGAATTGCTTGGCTTTATATGATTCGAATTACTATGGACAGATTGCCATGAGTAGTTTTGACTTGATTTCCATAAGAAATTCAGTTGCGTAGGGTCCTGTATATTGAGTAATGTAATGTGCACTTGTTTTTTAATTTTTTTTGAAAGGTTTGACGTACTAAGATTATAGAGTTGTTTTAAATAGTCTAGGTTCTTGCATCAATATTACCATTGTGAATAGGGATTCTGTAATTGTGATTGGTAGAGAATTAGCACTCACGAATGCAATTAAGGTTGTTTTTCATAGAGCACTAAATTTTTTATGTGTTTGGCATATTGAGAAAAATATTCTATCAAAGTGTAAGGGTTATTTTGAGAAGCAGCAAGATTGGGAGATGTTTTTATTTGATTGAAATTCAGTGATATATTCTCGAACCGAAGGGGAATATGTGCAAAACTAGACACAATTTGAACTTTTATATAAAGAGAAAGAAGATGCCACAAGGTATATACAGAGTACATGGCTTCCACATAAGCAGAGATTTATTCATACATGGACTGAAAAATGTACGCACTTTAGAAGTCATGTTTCATCTAGAGCTGAAGGTCCACATGCTAAATTGAAGCAATATTTGCTTGTTTCAACCGGTGATTTTCAGAGAGTAAAAGAAAGATTATGTTTGTCAATTGAGAATGACTTCCAAGAGATTAAAGCACGACTTTCAAATGAGAAAATTCGAACTCTTCATGATTGCAATATAATGCTATTTAGAGAGCTGAATTCTCGGGTATCACGTTTTTCTTTGAAGGAGTTGTACAAGCAATGGGAGTTAGTTAAATCTGGAAAAATGTTATGTGTATGCACTGTTCAATCATGGGTCTCCCTTGTGCACACATGTTGATTGATTGGAAGGATAAAGTCATACATATTGAGACAATACATTCTCAATGGAGGATTGACGATCGACAATTTAAAGCACTTGATGGTGAATTCTAGTTATGTGAAACTTAAGGAATTGCTTGGTGACTTTGAAGACCAATATCAAGAATGGTCACTTATTAAAAAAGACAATGCTTTGAACATGATCTCTCGACTTGTTAATGGACCTTCATCCAAATTTCTCGAGCCAAATATTGTGCCACATAAACGAAGATCACAAGGATCAAAAAACAAAAAGGAGTCCACTTCAACTAAGAGAAATCCATCCGAATTTGAAATTGTTGATAAAATAAGAAAATGAGGCCGTTGTGCTTGTATTGGACATACTAGTCGTTCATGTCGAGGTCAAATGAGTGGTGTAGAGTTTATGGACTGCTATACTCCATGTTTAACCGATGAGGAAAATATTGGCTCACAAACTTCTCATCCTTCATCCAGTGATTTTTCTTGCAATGTGGATAACGACGTAAGTCTTTATTATTAATATATTTTATATCTAATATTTTATATTACGTATTTTACTAATAAGTTTTCACTCATTTTTTGTATCAATTTTTGTTAGAGTCATTCCTGGAATGAAGCAGGAGACTTCATTTTGTTAGTGACCATCTGGAGACTTCTTGCTTATCGACATCATCTACTTGATGCCTTTTGTGATGCAAGAATCTTTTTGTTTATAGTTACACCTTAGTTGTTTTTTGGTGGATTATGCATTTTTTACAAGATTTAAGGTGGTTGGTTTAATATTGTTGCTCCTGGTAATATTTTGTATGGATTCTTAACTAATACTAGCTTAAAACCCGTGCGATGCACGGATTTCTTTTAATATTGTATGATTTTTTTTATTAATTTGAATTACCTTTTTTAAAATATGAATTTTGGAGACTTAAATTTTTAAATGAGATGATTTGATAATAATTATGTAAATTTTATCAGTGATATTTCTAGGAAAAGAGGGATTTTAGTTAGAAAAAATTGAAAAGATGATAAATTTTAGTTGAAAAAGTTAATCAGTTAATTATAAGTAATTATAAAATTATTATTTTATTTTATTAAATAGAATGTCGTGATTTAATTGTAAAAAGAGAGGCTAGAAAAAATTTAAAAGTAAACATGTTTTAGGTGAAAAAGGTAGTTGATTAGTTTATAGTAATTATTGCTCGTAATATTTTAAGAAAAAAAAAATTAATGTTGCCCGTGATATTTTTAGAAAAAGAGGGTTTTTAGTTAAAAAAATATAGAAAAGATGGTACATTTAAGCTAAAAATCTTAATCGGTTAATTATTAATATTTTAATATTGATATTTTATTTTATTAAATAAAATCGTCTGTGATTAATTGAAAAAAAGAGAGATTTTATTTAGATAAAATAGAAAAGATAATATGAAAATTAAAAAGAAGACAGGTTTTTGGTGAAAAAGGTAATTGATTATTTTATAGTATTTATAATTTAATTTATGTTATTTTACTAAATTAAATTGCTCGTAGTGTCTTTAGATAACAAGAAATTAATGTTGCCCGTGATATTTTTAGAAAAAAGGAATTTTAATTATGAAATATGGAAAAGATGATACGTTTTAGCTGAAAAAGGTAATCGGTAATTATTAGTATTATAATATTATTATTTATTTTATTAAATAGAACCAACCGCAATATAACTTGAAAAAGAGGTATTTTAGTTACAGAATAGAGAAAAGTTAACATGTTTTGCTTAAAAAGGTAATTAATTAGTTAATAGTAATTATAATATAAGTATGTTATTTTATTAAACAAAATTGCTCGTAGTGTTTATAAGAAAGGAGAAATTTTAGTTAGATACAGTATAAAAGATATAGTGTTTTACTTGAAAAGAGAAATTAATTATAGTAATTATAATTTAATTTATGTTATTTTACTAAATTAAATTGCTCGTAGTGTCTTTAGATAGTGAGAAATTAATGTTGCCCATTATATTTCTAGAAAAAAGAAATTTTATTTATGAAATATGGAAAAGATGATACGTTTTAGCTGAAAAAGGTAATCGGTAATTATTAGTATTATAATATTATTATTTGTTTTATTAAATAGAACCACACGTGATATAATTGGGAAAAGAGATATTTTAGTTACAGAATAGATAAAAGGTAACATGATTTGGCTGAAAAAGGTAATTGATTAGCTAATAGTAATTATAATATAATTGTGCTATTTTAAAACAAAATTGCTCATAGTGTCTATAAGAAATGAGAAATTTTAGTTAGATACAATATAAAAGATATTGTGTTTTACCTGAAAAGTGAAATTAATTAGTTAGTGAAAAATAGAAAAGGTAATATGTTTAAGCTAAAAAAGGAAATTAATTAGTTAATAGAATGAATTTTATTTGTAATTAAGTAAGGGTAAATAAGTAAAATAAACAGGCGCCGACCAACCAAACTTTTAATGTTTCGGCTTTTATATAATAGTATAAATTAATATTAAGATGACTTCCCGGAAGGAACAAAGGATGAGTATATGCATATATGGTTTAGCCTATTAAATGTAGTTATTGTTTATAGCTCTGGAAATTAAGTTGCAGCTCTGGAAATAAAAGAAAGGGGCATTGTATGTCTTTCTGAACAAATTTGCTCTGGAAGTTAAATTTCTGCTCTGGAAATAACATTTTTCTAATTTTTTAAGTAGATTCAAAGTAGGGGTTAAAATGAGTTGCATACATGCGAACAGTAATATGATCAGATTCGTCTAGAATTTATAATTACTTGTTCGAATACGGTCCAGATTCGAATTAATATGTTTATATTTTGCTCAAATTTGACTCGAATATGAATGTTCGTATTTGAGTTGATTTGGCTGATTAAGTATCGAACTACTCGTTTTTTTATATTCGAATTCGAATTAGTTCAAAATAATCTTAAAAAATTAAGAATATTGGATCAATTACTTTTAAAAAAAATAAAATAAGTTAATTTGTAAAATATTACTTTTATATATTTTTATATATAAGATATAATAAATACATAATTTACGAATTCTAATGGAATACGTAAAATAAACACATTATCGAGTACTCTAAAATTATTCGAGTTATTTTGTATACAAATGAACGAATACAAAAGTAGTGAGATTCGACTTGATATTCGTTTGAATTATAAAATAAGATTTGAATTCGCTCGTTTATTGTACGAATACGTATAATATTCATTTTTAACGGGTCGAATCCGGATTTGAACCCGGATAACTCGAATTCGTTTTCAGTCCTAATTCAAAGTGGTTATTGCCACATATTCATTGATTTTAATTAAATTTAAATAAATGAAATTTTGTATTAACATAAAATTTTAAATAAATATATATATACAATACCTTTAAGTTTGTTTCAAAAAATATATTGATCAAAATGCATTCCAAATTTATGATTTCTCCTAAGAATTTTGGAATACTTACTCTTCTACTTTTCATTTTTTCCTATTTTTCATCTAAGATTATTACACTATCTATTAATCTCTTATTCTCATTTGTGTCCCTTTTCTTTTCGCAAATCATTTGCATCCCTTTTACGTGTTCTAATCCAACTTTCTCCTTTTTATGATCTTTTCTATATATTTTTATCATATATATACACAAATACATATATATGGATAATAGTATTCAAATATGTATATATATTTGGAATAAACATTTTGTCATTACGATAATGCTAACGTAGAATTTTTAATTCCACGATTTTATGGCTATAAACGAACCGAGTTGAGTTGATATTTTGTATAGAAGAGTTTTACACAAATTTGCAATTAGGTGTGTAATACTACCACACTCATCACAAGTTTTTCTGGAAGCATATTTATTAGTTGTGTAATTGTTATGTTTGTTAATCCCTATCTTTCCATTCATGTTGCTTTTCTTTTTAATCTCAACCTTGATTTCAGTTTTTTCTAACTTGTCTTTCAATTACTTGTGAGACAAGTAACATGTGTTTGCCTTTCTAACCTTTTTAGAGTTGCTACTTTCTCCACTAACAAAGTTCTTGTTGACAGACCCATATTGTTTATTCAGTTTGTCTAAGGTTTTCTTGCTAGCAGACTTAACCTTCAAAGAATATTTCTCATCCGTTGAGCTATCATATTCAACGAATGATTAGTATCCGTTGATTCACTATTTGAAGCAACCTCTCCATCAATTTTCAACTTTTTCTTTTCTTCATTTCAGGTTTCTTTATCAAAAGGTTTCTTGCCTTGACCTTTGATTATAGTGTTAGCAACATCCCTAGAACTTTTCCACTCAACAATTAAATCCCCGTTCTCTTTCTAACTGCTTTTTGAGAATTTCTTCTCTCTTTAAGATCTTCAATAAGTTCATCCTTAGCAATCTGATAATCTCTCTTCATTTTCTCAAATTCAATAAATTGAGTTTCTAACACAACATTTCTATCAATTAACAAATTGTTCAAACATTTAATTCTAGAGTTTTCTCTACTAGGTGATTTGAGATTGACATGCATGTTTGTTAACATATATGTTGATATATTATTATGGGAAAATATAGAGACTTATCTTTAATATTATTGTTAGATAAAAACGGAGAGTTCCGTTATTATGTTAATTTATATTATTGAGAATTAGATATTTGCTATATAAACAATTGTAATGTATTGTGAGATTATTTTATCAATATTGTACAATTAGAGAAACAATTCATTAATAGTACTAGTGCATTCATCTTAGATTTGTAATGAATACCTGATTACTTGTTGAACTAACTCCATCCTCAATTTTTGGCCTTCATCCTCAATTTTTTCTACATAAATGTTTCACCAAATGTCTTTTTCAACAAAAAAACTAGCAAAAAAATATTCTTTTCAATAAATTATTGTGATCCTACTAATATTAGGTATTGAGTGCAATTTTTTCTACCATAATTCCATAATCAGAAAACTGAAACTGTCAGAGCAGGTCTACTACATACAAAACCACTTTTATCAGATGGCAAGGGGCAAAAACGTAATAAAGATGAAAAAGAGTGTCGGTAACTTAAACAAGTTCCGAAAATACATTAATTAATACAGTAAGTATCTCGTATGTTTGGCGGGTACACAAACAAACTTGGACTAAAAGAACTAAAGTGTTTGAGTTCACATTAAAACATACCAAAACTAAAACAAACCCCCCCCCCCCCCAAATCTCTCTCCTCTCTCTCTCTCTCGGGAGAGAAATTGTGTATCTTTCTATTATTCTATTCTCACTCTCTCACTGTACATACATATCAATCACTTTCTTCATCTCCGATCGTTTAAATTTACTGTGTGAGTGTGTGTTTTTGTGTACATATATTTTTTTAGTGTTTATTTGTAAAGGTAGTGTGTGTGTGAGTGTGTGAGAGAGAAAGTGTAAGAAGGGCTAGATATTTGTATGGAGTTGTACGGACATAGTAGAAATGGGTCACAGACGGATCAATGGGCTACACCGGGTCAGGAAACTGGACTTGAAGGTTTGTTTTCGGGTTGTTTTCGAATTTATGTTGTGTTTTTTGTTTGTGATTGTAGTGTGTGTGTGTGTGTGTCTAGGGTTTTGAAATTTATGGTAATTTGTGTTTGTTTTGTGAATGTAGAATCTATGATGCGGTTAGGGTTGTTAGGAAGAGAGTTCTATCCGGAGAGAGGAGGTGTGCCTAATTGTGCTTATTATATGCGAACTGGCTCTTGTGGATATGGTAACAAATGTCGGTACAATCATCCCCGTGATCGGAATTCGGTATGTCTATGGTTGCATTTAGTGATTTAGGGGATGTGATGTTGTTATTTTTGTGCTGTTGGCTTTAATTTGCTATGTGTGTTCAGTTAATACTTTTTTACCTTTTTACTGTTGAGTTTCCGGTGTTGTGTTTAGCTTTAGTCTAAAGTTTAAAGTCAAAGAGTGTTCGGTGGGATTTTGTTTCATACGGAAAATTATGCATTGCTGATGAAGTATCGGTTATCTGTAGCATTTATTTCATGCGGAAATAGGGGTATAATGTGCAGTTTCCATGGACTTGTGCAACCGGTTTTTCGTGTTAATGTTTTGTCGTGTACTCGTGTATGCCTATTATTAGATTGTAGAAGTGGACTTCATTTTATTCAAGGCCTTAGTTTTGATTTTTCTATTTGAAATGTGTTTGTGTCTTCAAATTCAAAATTTATATAATCCATGTATGTAATCTATATGTGTGAGTTGGTGTTGATTTTCTATCTGTAGTTGAGTTAATACTTGATCCCTTTATTATTACCTAATTTGCAGTTTTATGTTTAAATTATGTGTTAAGTTAAAGGTCATAAAGTGTTTCGTGCAATTTTGTCTATGGCATTTATTTCGTGCATAAATAGGTGTACAATGTGTGGTTTCAATGGGCTTGTGTACCTAGTTTTTCATGTTTATTTTATCGTTCAAGCCTATTATTTGGTTGTAGATCTAATTATGAGACCACTTTTTATTCAAGCTCTTTCCACTGATCTTGCCATTGAATACATTATATATAATATACATAGGCGTAGGCACAAACTTTTTAAAATAAAAGCAATACAAACTTTTTTCAGATATTGAACCTTAGTTATGTTGTTGGCATTTTTGTAAATAATTGAAAAACCATGATCCCTCACAAAACGGTGGTATTTTTTGTCAAAAAAGTGAATTTCTCATATAACTAGGGTTCAACATATATAAACATATATAACTAGGCTTCAATACATGTGTTGCACGGTAGTTGTAATAGTGTTGAACCTTATTATATAAGTATTTTTAACAATTTTATAACTAAGCAAAGTATATTAGATTAATTTCAGATCTCTATGCCCTAATTTTGAAACAGTGAACTCCAAAAGAATAGTTAGTAATTAAATATTATTTATTAAACTCAAACACATATAAATGCATAAAGGTTTAGCACATATATTATTAAGATTCAACAGGTGTTGTATTGCTTATATTTTTAAAAAGTTTGTATTTCTTATATATATACGTGCGCGCATGTGCGTGTAATCCAATCCATCTATGTAATCTAAATATGTGAGTTGGTTATAATTGCTATTTTTAGTTGAGTTAATACTTGTTACCTTTGTTATTGTCTAATTTGCAGTTTTATGGTAAGTTTTTAGTGTTAAGTTGAAGGTCAAAAAGTGTTCAGTGGGATTTTGTCTTAAGGTAGTATATGTAGCTGATGCTATATCGGTTATCTTTTCATTTATTTCATGCATAAAATATTTGTACAATGTGCGGTTTCACTGGGCTCGTGTACACAGTTTCCCATGTTATTTTGTCGTTTAGTCCCCACATTTTATTTGAACCCTTTGTTTTGATATTTCCATTTAATTTATATGTTTATCCACATCTAAAATCTATATTAACTTTTATTTCTTTCGTTATTCCACAAACAAATCACAAAATTAACGCAGCTTATGACATATATGAAAAGATAGAAGTAACTAAATAATTAAAAAAGGAAAGTAACTAATTACTTGATCCTGTGCTAGGTTGGGTTTGGTCTTAATTGGAAAAATAAAACATGTCAACCAGATATTAGTATATAATATCTAATTAATGCAACATACATGCTTAATGTTCGGTTACAATGAGTTCTTTTTATCAGATTTGTCTTTATTATTTTTTGTGCTTGCTTTAAGGCTATTGAGGCACCTACCTCAGGCCCCACATTTTTATCTCTTATTAACTGTTGATACCAAACAGTATTTAAATTTCTAATCTCTTAGTTGGCTGTTCAATTTTCATGATTGTCTAGCATGAGTCATGCATATCTCAATATCTCTTTTTATTATGCTTCATACTTTCCTAAATCTCCGCAGTTGCCTAAAATTAGATTGTTCTTATAACTACAATCAATTTACTGCTAATAAGTATAACAAAGTACACCCTCTGTCCCTAATATTAGTCATTTTTAGAGATTGTTTGTCCCATATGCTTACCTTCAATGCAAGTGTGTAAACAATATTCCAGTATTATCCTATTATTTGTTAAATCCAGTGTAGGCTCTTCTTCACATACACATTTAATTAATGCAATAATTGAGGGTAAAGTGGGAAACAAATATAGAAGTTAAATTTTCTTAATTTGCATGAAGTTTCCAAAATAGACTATTAAAAGGGGAGGGAGGGAGTATCATTCTTAATTTGTATTTTTGTTTCCCATCATCGTCCAAGCCAAAAATAAAAAATAACGGAGGCAAACCTCCTCATTTCCCTTTACATATTTTACAAGAGAAAATATAGCTGTTCTATAAATTTTAGTATTTACAACTGCAGTTAGAAAGATATAGTTCTTTTGATGTGCATACTCCCCTGCTTCTATCTTTTATACTGACACGGGTGGTCTGCGAGCTCATATCTTTACATTTGGATTTTTTGAATAATACAGGCATATATGGTTCAAATTGGTGGAGTTACAAGGACTGAAGGAAGTGAATTTCCAGAGAGAATAGGGGAACCTGAGTGCCAGGTTAAATTGCTTTTAAGATCAAGTGGTTCTTGATAAATTTGTGTCCCCGTTAATTATTCCTCAAGTTTTGGTTTTCACTATCCACATAATGAGCTATAGTCTTATTCTGCAGTATTATTTAAGGACTGGGACTTGTAAATTTGGTGCTACTTGTAAATTTCATCACCCCCGAAATGGAGGTGGATCATTGAGCAATGTACCAGTAAATATATATGGATACCCATTACGACCGGTAAATATCTTTTCACTTTATGTTAGTTTCCGCACTTTGTGAAAAGCATGTTTATATATTGAAAATTGATTGCCTAAAAACGACCCTGATAAAGCTTGGTATTTGCTCCTAATCTTTCCAAACAGGGTGAGAAAGAATGCTCCTACTATTTGAAAACGGGGCAGTGCAAATTTGGTTTAACATGTAAATTTCATCATCCTCAGCTGCCTGGTATATCAGTGCCGGCATCTGTACGTCCATATTATCCAACTGTGCAGTCTTCACCCCCTCCTGAACAGTTTGGAGGAGCAACCAGCTACAGGGTTCCGAGACCCCCATTGTTGCCAGGGTCGTATGTATCAGGTGCTTATGGTCCCCTGCTGCTTCCGCAAGGTGTGATGCCTATTCCGAACTGGAGTCCTTATTCGGTAGGTTTGTTTGTTAATTTCTTTGAGAATATAACACATTTATGACTATCCTTATTGTGTGCTGAACAACATGATGCAGGGACCTGTAAGCCCCGTAATGTCTCCTGGTGCTCAAACTTCAGTCGGACCAGCATCTCTGTATGGTGTGACACCACTATCTTCTTCTGCTCCTGCATTTGCAGGACCTTATGCTCCTTTTCCTTCTTCTGCTGGTATGTCAAGCAATAGCCAGACCCAACACCTATTTCCTGAGCGACCTGGCCAACCTGAATGTCAGTACTATATGAAAAACGGGGACTGTAAATTTGGATCTTCTTGCAAGTATCACCATCCACCGGACTGGGCTGTATCAAAGACGAATTGCGTTCTCAGCCACGTAGGATTACCTCTTCGTCCGGTATGAATAATTTGCTTAGGACTGTTCTATTCTACAACTCTTAAGTTTCTACTAGGGTCTGTTTGGTAACAACTTGTAAGTCAGTTTATGGCTTATAAGTTAAAATCAGCTTAACAACTTTTAAGTCAGCATATGGCTTATAAGTTACTTATAAGTAACCTTATAAGTAACTTATAAGTTGAAGTCTGAAAATTAGAAAATGCGTACTTATTTCAGTTACTTTTTTTTTTTTAATTTTTGTAATTTAACTTCGAAATGCATACAATTGCTTCAAAAGGTAACTTTTAGTACTTTATTGTTATATTATGAGTATTTCTACATAATAAGTTACAAATCTTATTTTAGATAAGCCAAAATTTACTGTCAAGTGATTGAGATTTGCATGAACTTCTGAAGTTCTTTTATTCTGCAAAGCCCTTTCTGTGGAGGTAGTTTGTGTTTGATTCCTAACTACATTTCTTAGATAGGGACTCTAGGTTTTAAAGTGGTCACTGTATTTACTGTATTTTAATTTGTTTAAACAAGTACAAAGATCCCGAAAATCAATGTACCCTCTATATATGTAATTTATGAATGGAAAATTAATAGTCCCCCAGAACACCTGCTTTGTGGTCTTGTTAGATGTGTGTGTGGAGTTTATGAGAAGGCTTGGTATAATAGTTGTTTTTTTTATGGTAGTATCAAGTATGCTATTTAATCCAAGTACGAAGTAAGATTTGGTGCAGATGTAGTCTCTGCTGATGCAACAGTTGATTTCAAGTTTAATACATAAATCCTTACAGTTTCCAAATGAAAAGTTTAGTTTGCTAGAAATTCGAGTGTTCCTTGAGTAACTCTAAAGAAGATGGAGTTTAAGATATAGTTGAATTGAAGGCTATAGTTATGTGTTATTTCCAATTTGTTTCAACCTGCAACATCATACTTTTGTCTGATTTAAACATTAGGAACAGTTAAGACTTAAGATAGTTATTTGAATAACCTTGATAACATAATAATTAGTGTTAGGAGCAGTAAGATGCCTACCCAAGGGCGTTCCTGTAAAGAACCACATCAACATGATTGAAAAGTGAAAATCTCTACTGTCTGTCAATCGATGTTGCAGGGTTTGGGAACTAGTTTCATATATTTATTTATTCACACTTCTAAGCTAAGGAAACATTAGAGATACATTCGAGATGACTGTTAGATATTCATATGAAGTGCAATATAAGATTTAAAAAGCTATGTGATAGAGCAAGCAGGAGTGAGGTAAAAACAATTTTCAGTGTAGTATAAAATTTTCATATTTGAACAGTTGGCACAGGTAATCTCTTGAGACTTGAGAAGAGAACCTTCTGCCAAGAATCTATTTTTTAAGGAGTGCAATCTTATTCTTCAGGTTTTCTATCGCAGTAACAGTGCCATGGAGGGAATGTGCACCACTTTTCGTTCTGTAATTTATTATTCTATAATCTATTTTTATTATTCCATAATCTATTTAGTACAACTAAATGTAGCCCTGCGCTCTGTTCATTAAATTGAGACCGGTGTGCACAGTTTAATCTGCTATCAATTTTGGTGTGGGAAAGTGTTGTCTTTAGGCAGTTAATCTCATTCTCATTTGTCATTTTTTTGATCTAGTACATTTCTCATGTTAATATATTCCATTTGCCAGTAATTTCAAATGTTTAAATTTTACGTATGAGCGTTTTGCTGACTGGAATTAGTATTGTTATGTAAAAATTTCCGAATGCATCCACCCAAAATACTTTATCTGCTAACTCAAGTCCTTTATTAATCTTGATTTTCATCCTCATGTTAATACACTGGCGGTGTTTCCTATTCGATTGATGTCAACTAGAAGGAATGTTAAAAAGTGGTCTGTCCCCTTGCTGTTGCCACCACACACAGATTATGCTTTTTGGAGCACACATTCCATTTTATTTTTTTTATTCTAATTTTTTTTGTTGAACAGGGTGTGCAACCTTGCAGTTTCTATATGCAGAATAAATACTGCAAATTTGGACAGACTTGCAAATTTGATCATCCGGTGGGAGCTATAAAATACAACACATCCGCATCATCTCTCAATGACATGACAATTGCTCCATACATGCTTCAGTCTACTCCTACAACAACTCATCCATTTCCAGAGCTGCAGCCTGAATTTGTATCAGGGTCTAATCTGGATCCTCATTTGACTTAAACTGCTACATGGAACAATGCAAGAGACTATGCAAGTTTCACTTCCCTGATGATCTAGTTTTCTTGTCAGAATTTTCAACCAAGGAACAACTAGTGCAGACGAAAAACAAGGACAAGCTCACCGTCAATCTGAAACTGTAAAAAATGCTGCTCAATAATTGTCAATGTTCGGTTGTGCACCAATTTTTGGTTTTCTAGTTCTAGATCTGGAAAGCTAATGTAGTTTGTTGTGTGAAGTTTTATGTTTTCAAACTCTAATGACCTAGTTGGTACATTGTTCATGGTATATAGATAACTCAGGCAAATCTTTGTAGAGCATATAATCTCAAATAATAAGCTTGACATGAAAAGATCAAACCTGCTCTTTGTTAATTCTAGTTAATTAGTGGATTCAATTCGTTTCAGGTCACATTTAAACGACGAACAGGGCAAGCACGTACTACCAGAAGAATAGACCTCAGGTGTATTAATTTGGTTCCAGGTTGTATAAGTGCAAATTTTGGTTGCTTTCTACACCTAAACCATCAATACCTGCTCAACTTCTTGTTGCTAAATCATATGTTCCACCTTAGGTTCTCATGATTAAATCATATGCATTCTATTATTTAATGGTAAAAGAACTAGTTATTCATCTATGAACACTATTTTCATTTTGCCGATTATTAAGAAGATAACTGCTACACCATCAATACTTGATGATGATTTTTTTTTAGAAGACTTACTTTGATGATGAATTATAACACTTGAAAATAAGAAAACAAGAAAAGTTTCAGCAGCAACGTAAACAGAAACTAACTTACAAGTGAAAAATTAGTAAAACCAAAGACCCTAGTCAAATTTAGTAATTTTTAAATTTACTAATTAACTAAAAATGCAGTTTAAAGTTTAAACGCACATCCATGATCCTTCTCTTGTGTATTACATTATATTAAAAGCATCTTCAATGAAATAAATTCTTAGTTAAAAAAATTTTATGAACGAATATTATACATAATTTCTATAGATTGTAAAACCAAAACTCTTATGTAAAATTATAGCCAACTTATTCGATAAATATTAGCCAACCATTATTTTACATTATTTTAGGTAATTTTAGTTTAGCCAACCTCACTAAAGCTAATATAATATTAAATCAAAGATCAAGACAAATCTATTCTATTTCTTATTTTTCTACATGAAACGCGGATCTGTAGTAATATTAGTAGAAAAGGAATGTTATTATATGAAATTTGTCAAAGAGAATTTGAGTTTTTCGTTAAAAAATCTACAAGCCTTTATAAAAATAAAAATTGCAAAAGGTGACAAATGGGAGCATAGATTGTCATGTTGCATCAAGATAGGAGTACGAATGAAAGCTGTTGAATGGAGTTGTTTGTATCGGAAAGGATAAATGACATGGACTATTGCCATTTGCTATCAATAAAATTCTATTATTTGTCAAACAACAAGATATCTTTGGCTAGACTTATTTTAAGTTCTTATGACTTATTTTCGGGTAAAAATTTCATATTTTAATAATTTCTCTTTATACAAGCATTTAATGTATGTTTGAGATTTAATAAGTTACAAAAAAGTTAACCTTTTCAAGAAAAAAGATAAGAATTTCTAACTTTTTTTAAAATAAGTTAACTTATTCTGAAAATAAGTTCTCCAAACATCCCCATAGTAACTATGCTTGGCAACAAGAAAATTAAAAATTAAACAATGTAGACATCGTTAGTTTCTAAAAACAACGATGCTTGGCATCTAACTGTAGCTGCTGGAAATTAGCATTTTTCTCTGTGTTCAATGTAAATGTATTTTTGTTTTATATTTGGATAATGAGCAATGCTAAAAGTCTCAAAATATTTTCTAAATTTGTTATTGAATTACAATTGTTCATTTTAAATTCGTGGAATATATATATACACATGGAAGGTCATCCAATCAAATATTACCAATTAAATATTTGAAAATTATTTTAAGGAAAATGCTAGGTACCTAAATTGGTTATAATAATAATGGACCCCTGCATTCACACCAACCAATTTTGCCACATTATTTGGAAGTAATTTTTGGGTACCAATTTGGGATACTTAGCATTACTCTTATTTTAATAATACTTTTGAAAATTCTAGCATTTCTCTTTGACAATTATAATTAGGTAAGTTTCTATTTTCTAAAAATTATAATTAGGATCGAACAAATTGAGTCCAATTCTTAAATGTGCATATTATTTTATTGTTTAAATTTGTCGAATTCGAACTCAAAATTGCTATCTGAATCAAAAATTTTGTTTCAGTTTGGTTCATTTAAAAAAATATTGTTTATCAACATGTTTGTGAAGATTAGAGTCGGTTCTGACGAATTTGAGGTCCAATACAAAAGAAATTTAAGGACTCCATTGTGAAAAATCGTTTAAAATATAAACAAGGAAATTATTGTACGTTCTCTTAAAATTTGGAACTCAACGAATAACCACATAATTTGTAAACAATAATTTTCCTTACTCAAACATTAAAAAATCATAAATTCTTAAAAGGACTTATGTGCGTCAGGTTCTCCCTAGATTAAAAGATTTTCAGTATAAATTTAAGGGTATATATGTAAATTACTGTAAAAAAATTTATATTTACAAAATTGCTCCAGCGGGGCCACTTGTTTTATAGGAATAAAATTTTTTAACCTCAGGGTTCTAATGACAACCTCAGACCCGCAACTTAATGTTGGGTTTCTTAAAAACACATTGTCGTGTGGTGTTTTTGCCCCTTTTATTTTTCAAAACGTAAATTTTTCAAAATAAAAAATAAAAAAAATTGAGTAAGCATCCTGAACACGCGTTACTGAAAAAAAATTTAAAAGATATTGAGAAACGCATATACATCATGCGTGACTTGAACAAAAAAATTAAAAAAAATTGGAAAACGCAATATGAAGTTGCGTTACACCCCCAAAAACATAAACGCCACACGTCATTGCGTTTTTTTGTGATATTAATGGTCATTTTTTCATTTTGGGATATTTAGGACATTTTACTTTTAAATTATGATAAAGAGGGTCTTTCCCCCAAAGAACACAATTAACAAAATAAGTTATGAAAAAATAGAATAAGTTATGAAAAATAGAATAGAATTTCTGTTACAGGAATACTAAATCTAATAAACGTACTTACTATAATATTGAAGTTCATAATTAAAAATTTCCGTTATTAAATTAGTTCCAAAAATTAAAGAGCATGAGACTTCTATAAAAAATGTTAATCACTTAAATTCATATGCAATAAAAACTTTTTATTTAAGTAGCAAGATATAAAATTTCACTAAACTTTTCTGTCTCATAAGTGCAAATAAACATATATTAAATTTAGAAATTTAGAAGGATGCATATTAATGTTAGTGGATGCATTATCAATTTTAATATCTTACACGTACATAAACTGATATATAAATATAAAAAAATTTGTAAAAATTTTGATCCTTAACTCTAATTGATGAAGATATATTTTACGAGGGGTTTCATATGGCTGACGATGACCTCAGGTTAGAACCCGAGGTTAAAACAAATCAATACCAATTTAAGGATATTTGTGTAAAATTACTGATAAAATTTTATATTTAAAAAATGCCCCTGCGGGACCCCTTACTTTATAGGTAATATTTCTTATAACCTTAGGGAGATCCCGAAGATTATCCTCAGGCCCAGTTTTCTCTTTTACGAGTTATCGTTCATGAGCAATGAATGAATTTTGTACAGAATCACAAACAATTTAGTTTAAGTAATATTTCTGGATAATGGCTTCTTGTTTTTTAAAAGGAATTTTTTTATTATTCTCTTAACTTTTTTTAAATTATAAAATGGAAAATATTTTTTTAAATCCAACCATGTTTTAGAGAATAAACAAACTAAATTGTAAGAAAGTATCAAAAAGGGCGATTTTTTTTTATTTTATACAATTTTTTAGAAAAAATCGATGATTCTTGAAATTCTAGAAACAAAAAATACAATATTTTAAGCTGGAGTACATATATGCAAATTTAGATTCTTTAAATTGAAGCACAACCGTGAAATCACCCTCGAATAAAGCATAAAAATATTTGGTATAAATATATAAGTAGTAATAAAGTAAATTTTCGTATCATTATTAGTTATGCCATTATATTTATATTAAAACACTTGATTATGGGAAAATAAACTTGTCAACGGTCGGAATTGTATTAAATTTGTCTAAGTTTCTATCCATATCGGATCGAATTGTTGTCAAATTTTGGAAGTTACACAAAGTACTATATGGGGATGGACGTCGGGGTATTTCGGGGTCGGGGAGTGCTATTCCCGCTCTCATCCCCGAATTCAAATTCGATCTCCGTTCCTGGCCCGATCCTCGTCGGGAACTATTTTTCATTCCTCGTCCCCGACCCAAACGGGTAACCGGGATCCCCGCGGAGAATTTTATTTAAAACAAAAAATAATATTAAATAATTTTAAACATTAACTAGTGAGCTTAAATGCAATAAATTAAGATAAAAAATATTACTTAAAAATTAAAAATAATTATAAATAACATGGAAATTAATATATAAAATTAAAACATCATTTTGTTTCTAATATGAAGTATTGGAAATTCGTTTATATATATATATATATATATATATATATATATATGTATTAAAGTGTGGTGAAATTGAGTCGGGATTGAAAATCGGGTCAGTTAGAGAAAATCGGGGCGGGGAGATATAAAAATCCGGCTCCAACCCGCTCCCCGTTTTTTTTGAAAGTTGTCCCCGCTCCCTAACCGATATCCAAAAATTTCTCCTAATCCTCGCCCCATTCGATGCGGGATCGGATCGGGATCGGACTGACAACCATCCCTAGTACTACCAAATGTAGATTTTGTCTTAGCTGGCAAGGGGGCAATCTAGGAAACGTGCAATGTTTTCGAAAAATGAGCCCACAGCCCCACACAATGTACCTACATGTACAAAGTAAATATCGATACGTACAAACTGGCACAATGCATAAATAGTCGTGCATGCAAGGACCTCTTCCTGTTGCCGCCCTTGCTTCACCATTCTCGAGGAACCGGCTCTGTTTCATCCTCAACGAAATCCATATTACTAATGTGTTTTTCTACATTCATATATGTTCAGCTCGTAAATTTGCACTATACAAAAATTTGTGTAGCTTTTGTTTAGAGCTCTCCAACAATCTTAACCAGATTATATCAAGGTACTTTTGTTGTTTTTTTAAGTTTTTTTTTTTTACTAGATTTTGTTGTTGAACTTGGATCTGATGAAATGAAAGTGAACAGTCACACAGACACAGATTCTAAACTGTTTTAGTTGAACGGAGTTCATGGTTTTGTTATATTGTGGAGTATTTATAGTTTTGGTGATTTTATGATTTGTATTGGAATGTGACCATATGTTATAGTGTTTATTATTTATAACATATCGTAGAATATGTCATAGTATTTACTACTATTTAGGCAGTGGAAGGTAAAATGAATTTGATAAGAAAACGTCTGATCCAGTGCGTCTAATTTAGGCCCCGTTGAAATAAGTAACTTATTTTTGCATTCTATAAAAAATTATGTAAATACGAAATTTTTTCAGAAATAAGTAACATATAAGTTGGAATTAAGATTTGACAAACGGGACTTAGTTATTCTGCCTTGGAGTGTATTGGTAATGTCAAAAACCACTTTATTACGATTATTTGAGCTACTGTAATTAGAAAAAAAAAACATTTGATAATTACTTAATGAGAGGTTCTGAGTGCAACTTTTGCCTGATGGAGTAGTGTATTGGCACAAAAGGAAGCTAGATAATGATTTAGGTATGGCTGGTATCAATTTCATTGTCACTTTTGGATGAAAATCAATTATGATCTTGGGTAGAAGAAACCTTTTTGAAAATCACATGCTAATTACTTAATCTGGAACATTTTTGTGATATACTACAAGTTACGAGTCAGGATACAGCGACATCTGTGGCCTGTTTTGTACATCTTTGCTGAACCAACCTATCTATTTGTTATCTTTACTGATCAAAATTCACTTTGTTGTGCACTTTATTGTTCCCATGACACCATGCCATGGTAGTAAATTGTCAGGTAGACATTATGCAGAATTAATAACATGTCTAAGTTCAATTACAGAGTTTACCAGTACGGGCAAAATCATACTCAAAAGTGTATATTAACTGAAACGTGTCTTTCATCTTTCCATTGCACTAAAATTAGGTGATTTGTGATATTCAAGGAAAATTATGGCTAGCCTGCAAGATATTGGTGTTGCAGCTGGAATAAATAGTCTCACGGCGTTTATATTTCTTATGGTGTTTGCGATTCTAAGGCTTCAACCAGTCAACGACAGAATTTACTTTCCAAAATGGTACTTGAAGGGTATAAGAGCCAGCCCAATAAGTTCAGGGTCATTGAAGAAAGTCGTCAACTTGGATCCCAAAATGTACCTGAAGTTCTGGAACTGGATGCCTTCTGCCTTGAGAATGCCTGAACCAGAGCTTATAGATCATGCAGGACTTGATTCTGCTGTATATATTCGCATCTACCTTCTCGGGTGAGTTATAAGTATTGTTACACTTCTGTTCATATTAATCTTTAGACCACAATGGAGCATTCTGTTATTTCCATTAGCCATGATAAAGATTGTGTGTTGTGTGTGCATATAGACAGTATACATGACATTGATAGATGAAGAAGATAACTGAGAAATATGTTATTCAACTTGTTTATTTACATACTAAAAGAAATAATATATAGAGAAACCTAGTTTGACTTACAGTACTATAAACCGTGTATGTGCTTCTCAACTACTATGTGTTTAACAATTTTTATACCGAGATCACATAATTGATCAATAGAAATAAGATTAAGTGAAAGATTAGGCACAAAGTATGTGTCAGGAAGAGAAAGATCTTCCGTGGATATCGTGCCAGTTTGTGTCACATTCATGGTGGAGCCATCAACAGTTTGAATATTTGGAAGGAATGAATACTGTGTTGTCATGGTAAATATGGATGGATCATTTGTCATATGATTGCAACATGCAGAATCAAAATACCAATAGGTACCTGAAGTGACTGAGAAAGCAGTGGACGGAGAACTGGTTTTAGATAAAACCTGTCGGAGTAAGGATTCAAGCTCATTTGTAGATGAGTTTGATGTGGTTTTTGATGTAAATTCAGAGGTTGCAGCAGCAGAAGTGTGGGAGAATTTGTTGGAACGGAAATGTGGCTTTCTTTTGCAGAATTGTGGGGAGTAATGACCCTTTTGATGGCAATGTTGACAAATGTGATTACGAATTGTCCTACAATCCTTGGTCGTATGTCCATTTTGTTGACAAAACTTGCAAAATGGTTTATCAGTATTGAAAGAGGGAGGTACTGCAAGGACTGTGTCTGTCACATGATTGAGTTTGCCAATGCCAAGTCGAGTTTCTTCGGAGATAAGTTCGGCAACAGCACCCTCTAGAGAGGGTAAAGGAACACGATGAAGTAGAGCTGCTCTAACTGGTTCAAAATCTTGAGTAAGAGCCATCAGAAATTGGATGAGTCGTTGTTGGTCACGATATGCCTGATAGAGTGTTGCATCCTCTGTGTGTGACCACTTTGGTTCAGATATTGTCAACTGATCCCAAAGTGATTGTATCTGTGAGAGAAAATCTGCTACCGGTTGACCAGACTCTTGCTTCTGCTAACTTAATGAACTCATAATCTGATATTAATGAGAAAGGTCAGATGTAGTGTATCGTGATGCCAATAAATCCCAAATTCCTTTCGCAGTTTCATAGTTCCCAAATTGTAAACTTATTTTAGAAACTGAGGAGTTTCTAAAAAATGTGATAGTCTGATGATTTTTGACATCCCATTCTTCAATACGATCCTTCAATTTGGAATTAGTTTCATCTTTCTCTTTTGTAGGAATAGTAAAATCTCCGTTTACATACCGCCAGAGTCTTTTTCCTTTCGGATAACTGCGCATAGCTTGAGACCAAATTATATAGTTCGAGCCATTCAAAACTGTTTGAATCGGTGAACTATTTTCTTTTTCCATTATACAAAAATGTACAGGGAATTAAATGTAAGGATTGAAGGTATAGTCACTCAGCAGCAGGAATTAAATAATGAAGGGATTAATTCGAAAGTATCCAAAAGCTAAAGGCTCAAACTGTAAAGTAAAGGCAGTAAAATGTATTTTAGCTAATAAAGATAAGAAGATACCGCAGATGTGCATAAACCACTAAAAGAAATACAACGGTTGTGTAAGAACGAGCTTCTGTCTTCAGGGGCGGAACTGGGATTATGTTATAGGGGGGACCAAAATTTTTTTTGAACACATCAGAACAGTAGATAACATCAGAACAGTAGATAACAACAAATCGACGAGGATGATGTTCAGGGCCTGAGGGAGGATAAACTTGTATTGGTTGATACGGACCAAGATCAATATATGCTCTCCTAACTAAATCCTATTTATTTGGATCATAAGACTCAATTTGTTTACGTCGTCCAGGATCGCGTATCAAAGAATTGAAATCAATACATTCATCAATAGTTTGAGAAACAATACCTTCTTCAATGGTCTCAGAATTTTGAGTAGGCTACTGTTGCTCAATGTTGGTTTCTTTTAAAATAACAGATTCATCTTCATTAACTTCAATTGAAGCTGTAACTTGTGCTTGTATATCATCTTCATAGACATTTTGCTTCTTTTGGGGTTGAAAATATGAAGTAATTTGTTTTTTTTTTTTTTTTGTGTTATTCATGCTTCAAATAAGAAATGTGGGAAAAGTAGAGTTAGGATTAGGGATAGTAAATGGAAATGGGCAATTGGGTTTGGATATGTAATTGGGGTTTTGGGAGTCTAACGTCAGTGATGTAAGTGAGTCTGTGACTGTGAGTTTTTGACCGTGTATTCATACAAGAATTAATATATGCTTTTTGTTTTTTTATTTTCTTTTATATTTATGTTGTTATTATTAAACTTAATTATTTTTTTTTTGAAAACTTAAACTTAATCAATTTAATTAAGAACTCAATGTAATCAATTATTATTATTTTTGCTAAAAAATAAATTATTTTCTATAACAGCGAAACCAATTTTAATTCTAAATAAAATTTTGTAATATTTGGAGGATCGGAGAAATATATTGGGGGACCAAACATATATTTAAAAAAAATTAAAAAATTTTACATATGAATTTCGGTGTTACGGTGCAGTTGGCGGGACCGGGTCACCCCCTGTCTGTCTTCCTTCCTAAAAATGATGAACTGTATTGTTCGCCGGAGATTCACGAGTTGCGTAACTGGTTGAACTCGTTGAACTGAGTAACTAGTTGTGTAAACTGGTGACTGAGTTGGGCGTGTCAGTGAGTTGACTCGAAGTGTGTTTATACGAATAGAGGGTAGCCAGATGAATAAGAGTATGTATGTTATGGTCTGTGCAACTCGCTGAGTTACACACAAATTGTTCGTGTAAATGACACCGAGAGCTAATTCGCCGGAAAAGATGGATATGCCGGAAAAGTTCAGGGGTATGGCTGATTGGTGGCTGGCGTGTGTTTTTTTTTTTTTGTATAAAAATGTGGCTGGTGGCTGCTAGGGCCTAGGAGTTGGTTACAGAGTGTTTATGTTAGTCACCAAGTGCACTCACAAAGTGTTTGTCGATATGTCTAAAAGGACTGTACACCAGAAAAGATGATAGCAGCAGATGGGGTTTAGCGGAAGCAATATAGGTAAGGAGCTTAAAGCTCTGATACCATGATAAAGATTTTGTGTTGTGTGTGCATATAGACAGTATATATGACATTGATAGATGAAGAAGATAACTGAGAAATATGTTATTCAACTTGTTTATTTACATACTAAAAGAAATAATATATAGAGAAACCTAGTTTGACTTACAGTACTATAAACCGTGTATGTGCTTCTCAACTACTATGTGTTCAACAATGGCAGCAGCTAAGGTGTGTTCATATTTCAACAAGCCAAATATGTAAACTCAACAGTTAGGGGAAAATAAGCGATTACAGTAATCCATATGAAAGCTGACTGCAGGCGAAAGTGCTATGCTACAATTAATTTATTTTACTTGTATCTTATTGACCATGTCATATATATTATGCAGTTTAAAGATCTTTGTTCCCATAACTGTACTTGCTTTTGTGGTATTGGTGCCTGTAAATTGGACTAACAATACTTTGGAGGAACTCAAAGATGTAACGTTTAGTGATCTTGACAAGCTTTCAATATCTAATGTCCCTGCTGGATCTTCAAGGTGAGATTTATGGTAGATGAAATCCACTCCTCTTAGCAGGTTACTATAGACTCTGTTGGGAATCCATATGAGACAAGTTCCCTTATATGGTAATTTTCATTTTTTTACAGGTTTTGGGTTCATATAGGAATGATATATGTCTTCTCTTTCTGGACGATGTATAAGCTTTACCAGGAATACAAGATTATAGCTACTATGAGGTTGCATTTTCTAGCTTCTGAAAACCGCCGTCCGGATCAGTATACAGTGAGTTTATCAACTTCTTAATAGATTAGCTTGCAAGTTTTTCTTTTAATACACACTGCACTCTCGAAACAGTATCATGAGAGTGCGTTTATGTGGTTCAGGTCATTAAAACTCCAACAAGGTATGTTGTAAATCAGCTAATGGTAACAACTTCCTCGTAATGAGTTCTTTGTAGCTTGCTAAAACCCAAAGAATATTGTTGTGTTTCTTCCTCTCCCTTTATGGACTGAATTTCAACATGAAGTTGCAGTAATATGTTACTAGTATGGAATAAAAAGCACATCATTGTTTTGAAAACTGACATAAAATTATCAACATCAGAAAGTGTTAATGGTTCGTAGATTTATCCTACATGATGATCAAGTAGGTGTAAACCAACTGCTCAAACCATATGTTTTTGTACCCTATGGAGAAGAGGTCAAATTTACCTCATACTTTAAGGGACTGTGTAATCATATGGAATAAAAAGTCAATCAACTAATATGACCAATCGCTTATAGCACTAAATTGGAGTAGTTAGTTAGCACTTTGATATTTCGTCCATTCTTGCATATCATCTTCCCATATTTTCGTTGATGTTTAATCTGTTCTTAATCCTGTTGCAGGTCCTTGTGAAAAATGTCCCTTCGGACCCTGATGAATCAGTTAGTGAGCACGTCGATCACTTCTTTCTCGTTAATCATCCTGATCATTACCTGACTCACCAGGTCTGTCATAATATGTTGGTTAAGTACTTTAAAAAAATAGAGGGATTTCTTACATAGTGAGGGTGGTGGGGGTTTAGCAAGATTTAAATAATGGGATGCATATTCATTCTTCATACAGTCAAAGATATAATTCAAGACATAAAAGCATTTATAGTAGAGGACCAAGAATCAGTCCCTCCATTCTTTTTCGAATTAGGAGTCCTAATTTTATTCTATATTATACTGGCCAAGTGGCTAGGAGTTAAAGACCTACTTTTATCAATCTCAAAAATTATATCAACTCACTGTTCTCTATCTTCAGGTAGTGTACAATGCAAACCGTCTCGCTACTTTGGTGGAAAATAAGAAGAGTTTGCGTAATTGGCTTACTTATTACCAAAACAAATATGAGAGAGATCCTTCAGAAAAACCAACTATTAAGGTACCATGTCCTTCATCTTCTTTCAAATATTAAAACATTTTTCGCGTTTCATTTCTTTTCTATATCTCAGTTACCCCTGATTCATTTCAGTAACTGATAATAAGAACTTGGACTGTATTAATGTGTGTAGACAGGTTTCTGGGGTCTTTGGGGACAGAGAGTGGATGCAATTAACTACTACGCAGCTGAAATATCTAAGCTGAGTGAAGAAGTAAGTTTTCCATTGACTTACCATGTTGTCTACTTTTGTGTTCCAATAAGAAATTATCAGATCTAGAAAGTAGAAATCATCAGGGGGTAGGGCAGAGCACTAAAGCAATGAAATTTGGATAAGAAAGTAATGAGCATTGCAAGTGTCCGGAGAATGATTCTAAAGAAAAACTAGTTATCGTTTATAATCTTTCTTACCCTAGTTATGACAGTCTAAGGCTCGTATCAGCTTAATTTGACAGTACATGGACAAAACAATTGATGTATGTTATTATCTGATTTGAAGAACATTCTTTTAAATATTTCAATATTTTTTGAAGTTAGCCAAATTAACCTGTGTTTATGTTTTCTTTTGCTTGCCAAGTCTTTTGATGATATTCCAACTCCTGATTTTTTATCCAATAAATTTTTATTAGATTAACCCTTGGTTATGGTAAAATTAAGGTCATGAGCTATCTTGTCAGCTCCAGATACCAGGGAAACCTTGTCTTATTAAAATTGGTAGCCTTACATAGTTCCAATACATCTCCTAATGATGCTTTGTATTATATTATAATCCAGTAAGTACACAATTATAAAATTCTTTTTGCAAGAATAAAAAGTGAAAAACAAGGAAGAGCTGAGTTCAAACATTAAAAAGTAATAAAAGAACGGAACACAAGTAAACCGACAAGCAGAGCAGGGAGCAACTGAATTTTGGCATCAGTTCGCTTTGATTGTTCTTATGTTTGACATCTTCAATCAACACTTTGGCATATTCCTATTTCAGCTATGGATAATATTTTTAGTTCTCTCCCTATTTTGGCTCCGTGATCTACTAGCTATGTAAGGCTGTAAGATTTGCATTGTTGCCTGGCAACATCTCCTTCACATGGTGTTTATTATTAAAATCTTTAGTTTTTCCCCCCGCTTGGCAACCAAACCGATTCTTCTACAGTCTACAGTCCTTTCCCTCTTCCCCAAAACAAAAACACCTTGCATGGTTTATCAAGTGAACAGCTGATCAAGCCTTATATTAGTTATTCATGGAAGCCATAGATGTTCTTTGAAAGACAAAATATTATTACAAGATGGATATAGGAGTACTTTTTTTGATTCTGTTGTTTCAACGTAAGTTGTAGCATATTTTATTGTTTTTACTTTCTGTTGTTTCGACATGTTGTAACATATTTCATTCTTTTTACTATTTCTTGTTTATGTAAAAATCATTGAACTTTTTACAAGAAACTTGATGTCACAAACTATTTAATTAAAGGATATATCTGACATGTAATATTAAGAATCAATTGTGCATATACATTGATCTCTTGGGGTATGGAGTGAAATATTATATTAAAACTTTCATAACCTAAATTAACTATTCTTCTTTACGAAGTTCTGTGTTTGATTTCATCTAATCATTGTTAACCTAGTGTTGGTTGAAATTCCTGAATAAGAAGCCTTTAGTCTTTGGTCAGCTATCAATTTGGGTATGGGGTTTGTTTATTTACTATGGATGATTTACTTGTCCATTTCAGGAAGATGCTGAGAGAGAAAAGGTTATGAGTGACCCTAAAGCAATAATTCCTGCTGCATTTGTTTCATTTAAGTCGCGATGGGGAGCAGCTGTTTGTGCTCAAACCCAGCAAACAAGTAATCCGACCATTTGGTTGACTGAATGGGCTCCTGAACCACGTGATGTTTATTGGAGAAATTTAGCCATACCATATGTTGAACTCAATATTCGAAGGCTGCTCATGGCAGTAGCTCTTTTTTTCCTCGTGTTTTTCTTTATGATACCTATAACAATCGTTCAGTCGATAGCCAACCTTGAGGGAATCGAGAAGGTCCTTCCTTTCTTGAAGCCAGTAATAGAAGCGTAAGTTATCATTCTTTTCTAAATTAGAAAGGTTGTTTGGAGTAAATGCTAGTCTATTTTTGTGTGTTGTAGAAGAATGCTATATATCATGGCATATGCTGATAAAATTTAAATATCTACACTTGCGTATGGATGTATAATACTAATATAACGATGGAAAAATTACATAAATAGTCTTCTCTTGATTTTGAGATGTACTAACAAAAGATGGTGATAGTAGCCTTCACTAGTAAAGATCAGTCTGAAATATACATATATGCTACTGCAGTATCCTGCCCATTAGCTGAAGTTCCTTACAAATCATCTTAGAAAGTAAAATACATAAGACATAGTTTTATCCCGAGAAAAGTCTCTGGCTTCTGTTGTTAATAGGTGCATTGCCCTGGTATGTGAATAATTACAAATATCTGAGTAATTTATTTATGTGTCTCTTAGCAGGTAAACGTTGACATATTTCAATTGCAAGATCTTTGATATTTTCTAATAATCTTCTCCTATTTTAAGACATATGTGAAGTGTAATTGTCATTTATCTTGCATATTAGTGTGATAAGAAAATTACCTAGGATGTCACTGTATCAGCAAGTGAAAGCAATGTATGATCATAGCATTGTAAATTTGAGTTAAATTTTTCGATGAAAACTCCTTTGTTTTCATTATTACTATCTTAGGTTTCTCCCAAGCAAATAAAGGCATAAAGTAGTTACTTGTTCCTATGAATTTTTGTTTTTCTGTTATTACACTTTCCTGGCTATATTTTGAGATGGTTACTAACTATTTGGTAAAATTTAAAATGAAAAATTCTGTTGCAGAAAAATCATCAAGTCATTCATTCAAGGGTTTCTTCCAGGCATTGCATTAAAGATATTCCTCATTCTTCTTCCAACACTACTCATGTTCATGTCTAAAATAGAAGGGTTCACGTCTCTTTCCTCTTTGGAGAGAAGATCTGCTTCCAAGTATCACAAGTTTATATTAGTAAATGTATTTCTGGGAAGCATTGTTGCAGGAACTGCACTACAGCAAATCCATGAGTTTCTGAATCAATCTCCAGCAGAGTATGTCTCCTTGCCTGTACTTTCTTCTCTAATTTCATGCTTCAAAATAAATTCTCCAATACATCGTCTGGGATTTAAATTTTGATGTCTATGCAATCATGTCAAACTCAGTTGTCAACACAGATTTGAGTGCGATGGTGAGCTTCTTAGCTTGAACTCCATATCAGAATTTTTGAACGAGAATCCGTGTTCAGATTATCTTGAATAGATGGGGGAAGAACGTTTGGGGGAAGAATGTTTACTAGGCTTCGTATGATAAACTGATATAGCACAGTTGTTGAATACGTTCAGAATATCTCTTGATCATATGTGAAAAAGGAGAATAGTAGTGTGAGAAAGTGGGAGCTAAAGTTAAGCTTACACTGACTGTCAAATGAGTTGACACTTTCAGGGCTTTGTTGCCATGAAATTAAGCCATGAAAAGGAAATTTCTAGTTCTCACTTCTCTGACCCACTGACCCCTGTCCTTCTCCTTTTAGATTCGAAATTTTCATAACTGTGGAATGTCAAAAGCCAGAAGTTTCTTGTTGGTTATTTCCTCACTCTCAGATAGATGAATTTGGTTGGTTCCATTCTTAGGGCACTTCCCTTATAAAATACAGGAGGGAGGGACAAAACATTATTCGATCTTCCAGTAAATTAGACAATAATGATTTAATGGGAATAATATTTTCTGGGCTATCGACCTATTTGTCTGCATTTCTGATTAGGCATTCAATTAGAGTAGACTAAATTTCAGTCCCTTTTTAGTTCATCTCCATGGGATAATATCTATGAACTTTGAAGGGAGAGGGTGAAATTATATAATTTCTCCAAAATGAACTTCAAAGTGATCAATAATAGTCCATGAATTTTTTTTAGAAGATTAGATATGATAAACTGCAAAATGTAAATAGTCTGGTAATTATAGTCCTTGCATACAAACATAGCCCAAGTCAAGGATTTGTTGATAGCTTGGTGGCAAGGCTACTACTTCCTTCGAATCCTCTTTATGTACTTAAAAAATCTATTGCATTAAAACATATATTACAAATTCCCTGAAAAACATAGCCGAAGTCCCTCAATAAGAAGTAAAATAAATATAGGGTCAGGTTCAAAGGAGAGGAGAACCATGAGAACCAATTTTTCTGCACTTTTTTCTATGTTATGTTCTGCACAATTTCTCTGCAGAACATTTTAGCGCCAATTTCTCCATTTGAAGGTGCTGACTTGCTAAAAAACCAGAGTCCGACGTCATCTCCCCTAAGCCTAGTACGCTAAACTGTGTGCTGCTAATTGATCGATCATTATTGCCTTTCGTCACACACCGTTTATTTTTATTCGAAAGAGATGATTATTGCATGTGATCTTAAAATTTGTAAGACCTTGAAGGAACAACGAACAATGTATATTCTGACCTTCACGATACATTTGACTATGTTTCACAGCCATGTTGAACATAACTGGATAAATTATTGTACCCCAAGCTTCTCAAGTGTTTTAAGCCTCCCTTATAGTGGAATAAAATTACCTTCTGTAGTCGGGTATTGTTAATGGGTACTTGCATTCCTGGTACAGTATGTTGTTTCTTGTTATGAACCTTTTACTTTGTATAGATTGTACCTATGATTAGATCATTTGTAATTTGTAAATAAGAGTCTGAAACCTGTTTCCAACTTGGTGCTGTAACGAAAGTAGTTCATGGCAGTTAAGAGTCGACTACTATACAAAGTTATATTCGAATTTCAAAATTTGAGTATTGAATTTTCGAGATTCTACAAATTGAAACAAAGGAGGTAGGGTGCCCTTCTAATTTATAAACCGGTGTAGTATATGATAATGTCGAAACCAGGCAGTTAAAAGCAATTCTGAGAAAAGTTTTGACTTATGTTATGTTATTGCAGTTATAATATCTCTGGTTTAGATTGTTATAATTTTTTACCCTGATTCAATTTATAGTGGGCCTATTAATGCATGTGAGGCAAAAGCAGTCTGTACATAGGTGGGTGATCCATTAGTGTCTGCATTAGTGCATTTTGATTGTAAAGTCATGTTAAAAATAGATAGGCCTTTTCCTTAATTATTCTTGTATATTATGAGAATTTTAGTAGTCAAGTGAGAAGTTTAAATTACAAAAGTGTGCTCTTCTTGCAGGATACCAAAAATTGTTGGTGTGTCCATACCAATGAAAGCTACTTTCTTTATTTCTTATATAATGGTTGATGGTTGGGCTGGAATTGCTGGGGAAATCCTTAGATTGGTACCATTTGTAATGTTTCACATAAAGAACGCGTTTCTGGTTAAGACAGAAAAGGACAGGGAAGAAGCAATGGATCCTGGTTCATTGACGTTTGCTATATCAGAACCTCGCATTCAACTATATTTTCTGTTGGGACTTGTGTATGCACCGGTGTCTCCTATACTTCTTCCCTTCATTGTTGTCTTCTTTGCCTTCGCCTATGTGGTTTTCCGCCATCAGGTAGGTTTGATTTGTATTTTCCCAGATTGTTGTCTTTTTGCCTTCTCATATGTGGTTTTCCACCACCAGGTATATTTTTTTTTTGTAATTGACATTTAAATAGGCGAAAGTGATTCAGTAGAAAAGGGAGATGGATTTATTAAATATAAAGTACATGAAAGGATGACCTATTGCTATATGTGTAGGAAAAAACCATAGTACATGCAACATAAAATTTGAGTTAAATTGGAGATGATAGATAATGTAGAAACATCTAGGTTATCTTTTGGCTTCGGAATTGAAGGACTGGGTTGATCAAAACTTTTCCTTGCTAGTTTTATACTTTGTCTGATGAACACAGACTCTTATGTCTAAACAGAAAATTTCTGTGATAGGTCAAATCACATCACTATTTTCTAGTGCTTTTTTCGATCAAGTGAGTTCTTATGTAGACAATTGATGTCACTCCTATTTTCAGAATTTCCTGGCACCTTGTTTTTAACGCAATTTTATAAGGGGAACTTCGTCTTGCAATTGAGTATTGAAAATTCGACTACACGTCGGAAATATTAAAGCTGGAACTGATGGCTTAACATAGCGAGTTCATCAGTTCCCATCACCCCCCCTCCCCACCTCACGCCAATACGTAGTATGTTAATTTGGTAGCACAGATCATATTCTGAAATTTGGGCATGGTTAAGAATGACCTGATTAATTAGTTAAATTTAGTATGTTAGATGACTATGGACCTTAAAGATTTTTTGGGTTTAGATTATATTTCTATGCATAGATGCCTCCAGTTCTTTAACATTAATTTTATCAACACTTTTTGGTTGTACCTAACTTATCTAATGCTTCCCACTTTAAGGTTATCAATGTATATGATCAGAAGTACGAGAGTGGGGCCTCCTTCTGGCCAGATGTGCATGGTCGTATTATGATTGGTTTGGTTATATCACAACTTCTTCTCCTGGGATTACTAAGCACAAAAGAGGCAGGCGAAACAACGCCATTTTTGATTGCACTCCCTCTTTTAACAATCTGGTTCCATCTATTCTGCAAGGGGCGCTTCGAATCTGCATTCGTGAAATTTCCATTACAGGTAAGTTTAGTACGATGAAAATGTCAAGTTTATCGTTACCAAGTGTCACTACATACGAATTTTAGAATAGAGATGCAAGGGCATAGTTTCTACAAAAAAATTCAATTACATATATAGTGACTGCATGTCAGTACTACCCTTGGGTAAAACGTTATTGATATTATGGACATTGTTGGTTCAGGACTACAGGTCCATAACTAACATCAACATCATGCGAGTAGTCAGATAACTAGCTAGTGATAATAGTCATGCCAAATGGTATTAGTGGTCAAAAGCTAGTGATAATATTATTGATAAAAGTTTTTGTTGTTTGGATAGTTTAAAGAAAATTTATAATCATGAGGTAAGTAACATGGGATTGAGATTGAACTGGAAAATTCAGTTTGACATACATAATAAAATAGGAGAAGTTCTAGCTCGTCAATTTATATAGTAAACCCACAATTTTCTCCTATTACATTTGGAAAGAAACTCCAATGGACGTGCTGTTTTATCATTATTCAGTAATTTTTAGGACAACTTTCTTTAACATTTTATTGGCCTTGATATAAATTTAAGTTGCTACAAAGTAATTGTAAGAGCTGGGAGAAGGACTAGAAATTTTCGATTGGTGCTTTATTTAGCTACACTAAAGATGAACACTGGTTTCTTTCTGCATAACAGCCCAATGTCCAGAACTGCAATATCACATTGCATTCCATCATGTTAAGTTACACTGACACTGCAATTTTGTTTTCTGCATTGCAGGATGCAATGATCAAGGATACATTAGAGAAGGTCAGGGAACCAGACCTAAACTTGAAAGCATTCCTGGAAGATGCATATATTCACCCAATCTTCAAAGGCGGTGAGTTTGACAATCCAATCCTAGACGAAGAGAGCCAGCCAATCATTGTTGTAACCAAGAGGAATTCACGGATGGGTAGTAAACATGTTTCTAGTGAAAACAGTTCTAAATTATTGTCGATATGATGTGATTTACGGTTACAATGATTCTTTATTTACCTTGTATCATAACATTGCTTTTAATCCAGATTCTTTGTATAAAAATTCTAATGTGAATATTAGGAGTTAGAATACAGCTGAAATCAACAATCTTGTTCTGATTTCGACAAATTTGTAAGCAATATTAATGATATTTATATCCGGCAATGGGTATATCTCTGTAAAGTGGCGAGGTACACATTTTTTGATAGTTGATATTTTTATAAAGGTAGGGAATCTGAGAATTGAATCCTTAACCTAAATGCATCTTTGTTACCCCTTGTTTTTTAAGCTGCACAGGCACTTCTAAATACATCCACTTTGGTGTCTGCAAATTAGAATACTATTACCAAAGGATGCAATTGGTTACACCAGTGTAACCACAGAGGAATACAATAATTAGTTACAAGTGTTCTAGAAATCCAAGACACGAGCATGAGAGCTGCCTCAGTGGAAACGAGGCCTAGCGTTGATCCAAAGGGTCACGGGTTCGAACCTCACCCGCCCCCTGCGTGTAGCCGTGTTGGAGAGACAGTGGAAACTTTGACCAAGACAGGATGTGGTGTATCTTGCGTATCGCAGGGAAGCCCAACCACTGGGTCTTACTGCACGGTTAGCATGATTTACATGTCGGTGTTGACCATGGGGCTGGTCGGCCGGTCCTGGTAAAACTCCAGGCAGGCTTGACGCACTTGTGACAGATAAGATAACCACAACCATCACATTGGAAAAATTAACCAATCTCTCACCACAATGTTTACAGATGTACAGGAGACAATTCATTCTTTTTGTAATCCTCTTTAAAACCATTGCAAGTGTGTGCGGTTCATTGTTTTGATATCAAGTTTAATGGTCCCTCCAAACTTGACGCTTTTGTTCCAATGAAGGCAGTCATAATGAAAAGAATGACCTGATTCATGTAATGAACTACGATTCTACTAGATTAATACAGAATAAATTGTCTTGATTGAACATATGAAATGAAGAAAATACACTCGGTCCTTCGAGAGGCCGCCTTTCCTTAACAAAACAAACTCACAATATTTTCGATACCCTAATTCCATCATTTCCCCCTCTTTATGTCTGCACGTTCTAATTTCTCTTGGGCCTCTCCTTGGGCCTGCTTCTGACTTGGGCCAGTCTATTACAATACCCTGCTCCCAAAGAACGACCTTGTCCTCGAGGTCGAAGGTGACACCACGTTCATCCACCTTCAACCTACGGACAACAGCATTAGCCCACTCCACCTGCCCACTAGCCTTACATAAAGCATTTTCCATCTCACATAGTTTTTTCATGGTGTTCTTTTCCATAGTTTGATTCTCCTTCTTGAGGCGCTCCACTTCTTCTTTCTCTTGTTTAAGTGTCTTTAGCTCAGCTTTATCTTTGCTCAATCTACGAGCAGCCTGCATAACTTTCTAATTAGCCCATTCTGTCCATTCTTGCATCTGATTTTGTAGTTCCCGCACCCTTGGCGCCAGCTTCATAATGTTTTCATCTTTTTATCTTGCGGTACCCACTGTCCTGCTGACTTCTCATAGGGCGATCCAGAAAAGCCAAAATTTGGAGCCCCGAAACTGCATCTGGCAGGCATTGGTACAGTGTTGTTCTTCGATGGCAGTGAGAGAGCGAGATCAGTATCTGGTGCTGGTAACAAATCTTGCTCACTGATTGCAGGTATTGCAGATACAAAATTAGTTTTAGGTACTGAAGAAATTGTATTATTAACTGTATCCAAACTAAATGCTGGAGGCAAGCCATTGGTATTTAAAAGATCACAGTGCAAGGTTTTCTGAGGTAAACAGGTTCCCGTTTCCTTGCTAATCTTAAAGGTGGCATTTCTTACACTTATACCTGTAGAATCCGCCACAGACTTTATTTTTTTATCCAAAATTAAACCACCAAAACTATTGAGCTTTCCTGACCTAGAGCCGTCTTTGGATCCATAAGTACGGTAGCTTTTCTCCAGTTGAATAGACTTATGCCGAAGTACGTACTCTCTCTTAGTTATACCCAATATCTTTCTGCTGCCAATAAACTTTTCTTCAGAAACTGAAGAATGGGTTGGTCCAACAGCAGTAAAGGATTTTTCAACGGAGCCTGCGGTTTCCTTCTCGGCGACAAGTCCATTTTGAACGGAGGAACTTCTTGGCTTTAGGCTTGTTTGTTTGGTATCTAAATTTTAATTTGAATGGGATCATGATCCTTAATATATATAGAAAAACGGAACAAACATGAAACTTACTGATGTCCCAACACATACCTATGCTTTAGATGAATCAAAAAAGTCTTCCTTACTTTTCCAGACAACATATGATTTAGATGGATACCAACTCCAACTATTTCAATATGTGATAACGCAAATACATTACAGAAAAACAACTTATTAAACATGATTACGGTGTAAAAGATGCTATGATAAAATCATTTAAAACAAAAACACCTGAAACCAGCAGAGGAAACACATGGCAATCTGGACATACAGTTGTATGTTCAACCATTTCAAGTTCTGTTGTTCAGGTTAAGTTATCCGAGTAAAAAATGCCTTATTAATAATATCTATTTTTCGGAAATGTTACACTGTACACCTATGCTGATTCATTAGAGAAACACACTTTTCAGACATGCACGACGGTATTTTGAAGCTTCAAAACTAAAGAAACAAACAATTCAATGCAAGTTCTACAAAATAACCAAGAAAGGACAAAGATTTCCTGTACAATCAACGAACATTTTCTAGAATAGCAAGAGAATCACAACCAAGCTGAGTACTTAATTTGATTCAATATAATTGACGTACAGCAACATGCGCAAAAGCAGATGAGGTCATAAATATGTATATGTGTAATAATCACTTAACCACAAAAATCATTATTATTAGTTAAAACAGTAACAAGAACAATAAAATAACTAAAATTTTGAATAATAGCACCCGTTGCATACTTGTGCCTCTTATTCCCAGATTAACAGTTAAACTATTTCACTAAAACACTCGGAAACAGCCAAACTTAACAAACATATACGAAGGGGCAGTAAACAATGACAATTACGCTCATATATATATATATATAGATCTTTTCATATTAATCTACCTTCTGCGCATAACCATCTAGTACTTTACTCCTTCCACATCTCTACTCTGTTCCTCTTTTACTCGGAAGAAAATCAGAGATCCAACTACAAAAACCAACACTCAAGAGCAGTAACAAGGATATTAAATACTTCCTCCGTCCCCTTTTAGTTCACATTGGCAAAAAAAATTTGTCCCTAAATAGTTGTCACATCCCTTGTTCCAATACATTTTTAATCAATTTTTCCATATATATCCCTTTATTTCTAGTACCAATGTTTGACTTTATATTTAATATACACACTCATAACTCATCATTTAATGTTAAGATTATGGGCAAACATGGAAACAAATTATATAATTAATTCTTTCTTAATATGTGTGTTTTTTGCAAATGTGCCAACTAAAAGGGGACGGAGGGAGTACTAAACTACGAAAATCATTAAATTATTAAAATTTTAGAACAGAAATAAGGATAATAAGATTAATAGACTATTAACATATAGTTAATAGCATCTGTTGCACACTTGATACTTGCACTACAAATTCCCAAACAAACAGTTAAATTGTTCTAGTAAAGCACTCGGCAACAACCAAACTTAACAAGCATAAAGGAAGGGGGTAATAAACAATGACAATAACACTAATAAATAGATCTTCTCGTAATAATCTCCCTTCTGCGCATAACCATCTTGTTCTTTACTCCTTCAACATCTTCACTCTGTCCCTCTTCTACTCCAACTGAAGAACATCAGAGATCCAACTACAAAGCCCAGCACTAAAAAAATGGTCAAGAATCTTTCCCTTGGCCGTTGCTTCTTCTCTTTTGCAGTTTGCTTAATGTCATGGTTGCCTATCCTCAGTGAGTGGGAAAAGACTCTCGATGTACCAGTGTGAAATCAACCGATTCGGCAAACCAGGAATAGTACCATTCTTAAAGGCCTTGCTTCTGAAGTCGTACCCCATAAATCTTTCATAATCCACCTCCAAAAGAATTTTCTCAAGACTCTTTGAGTACATAAGAAGTCTAGGAGACGTAAAACTTCTAAATACTGGGTTTGCCGACATTTCCTCGGCCCGAGATTTTTCAATGCCAATATCCACTAACTCCACGTTCCCATTGCAACATGGGGCCTCTGTGAATTGTTCAAGGCCAAGATCAAAACCAACAATGACGTAGTGCGGAGGTCTTACATTAACTGCCTTCCATCGCAGAACTCCATATGAAAACGTCCCCCAAACATCAATAGAACCAATGTTCTTGGTACTATAAACACCCGAAATTGGTGTCCAGGAATTTTTTTTGAGGCTGTACACAATAGCCATAATTCCATTAGTCGGTAAATCACACCATGCCATCAACACCACCTTGTAATCATCACTAACATGATCATATCCAAACCCGCCTAGGAAATCTCTAGATAAGTTATTTTTATCCAAAAACTCGTTTCCCACAACAGGCAGCTTCTTGCACTTCCTCGTACAAGGATTCAATAAAAAGATAGAATCCATATCATCTCCCGACATAGACAAGCACACTAAGCCATTAACCGAACCAATGACCCTAGCACCATCAAGAATTTCCCCCACTTCTTCACTTATATCGACAAACGCACTACCATCCTCCAAAGACTCTAAATCAGCCAACAAATACTTCCCATCGGAATCATCTAAAGTGGAACCTTGAATAATAAGACCACCCCTATTCCTCTCAATAGACACTTTCAAATACTTTTTGACAAACACATTGCTATCAATAACAGAGCACCATCCTTTCGAAACACATCGACAACGAAGAACATATTTAACGGGGACCCGAGTGAGTATTTCATCAACTAATTCATCAGGAAGTTCCATTTCAAGATAATGTACTAGGGTTTAGTAGATATTGAAGTAATGTGGCTCCTAAGCTAAGCTACCGAAACGGAAGTATAATAATCTTATCCCATTTAAAACCCTAGGTTTGCTGTCGAAATTTTGGTTGAATATTCCGTTTTTATCAATTAATTCAAATAATTCGGATCGGATATTCGGTTCAAATTTTTTTGATCGAATATCCATATTTTCGAATTTAAAATTAAACGTCGGATCGGAAATCAGGATAATCTGATTTTGAATTTTTATGCTTAAAATAGAATTATTTATTTTTTGAATATTTTTTGAAGTGTATTTAATTTTTAAATTTTCTTAAATAAGATCTTTATGTTCGATCTTTCAGTAGTGTATTTTATTTTTATTTCAGCAAAAGTCAATTTATTAATTTAATCTAATTTTAATTATGCCTAAATCCTAAAATATATACATATACATTATATATATGTTATATTTATATAGAGTTCCGTTTGAATAAAAACCTATATTAACCGAGAAAATATAAACCGATCAGGATCATTAAATCACATACTAACAATCACCAAATATAAAAATAAATTTTATGTTAACAATTTGTGACGATCACTAAATTATATATTAGTGATCGCTGAATCATAAATGATCACTAAATTATATATTGTCGATCACTATATGAGATAGTAATAAGATGGTAATAAGATAGTAACAGATACAAACATCTATCTATATATATTATAATGCCAGGAGATTAGAAAGTTTCGAGGTTTCTTTAAAATAGTTTTCTTGCAATCTTAAAAATAGTCATTTTTTAATTTTAACCATTTTTTATTTGATTTTACCTTAATTTATTAAATGATTTATTAAATAAAGGTAAATGCCATTTAAGTATGGTAAATGTCATTAAAGTATATTTTTTTATGTGATTTTACCTTAATTTATTAAATGATTTATTAAATGAAGGTAAATGCCATTTAAGTATGGTAAATGTCATTAAAGTATTTTTCACCTATTATTCTTAGACATGGACTTGCATTGACATTATCCTAATTTATCTTTCTCTTTCATTTTCTTTTGCAGATATGGGGTCACGCATCTCCCATATGTGTGATGACGTCATATGATGTCATTTTTGCAATTGCAGTTCCGGTCGTCTCTCTCGCTCAAAATCGCCTCTCCGATTGCTTCACTTCGTTCACCACAGTCCGGCTACCTTCACTCCTCCCGAGGGCATCAAAACGAAGCGCAGACGTGTCTCTACATCTTGCCATATTCATTTGTTGAGTTTTAGCCCCGTAGGGGCGTGTACGAACAAATCTGAAAACGGGATCGGGAAAAAAGTTTCGATTTGGGTCTTTTTAATCCGGTGAAACAAATGAAAAACGAATGGTATAGACATGTAGAGGGTGAAAAGGCGATCAATTTGATATATAGTATGGTAGTGAAAGATTGCTGAAAAGGTAGAGATCGAAAATCCACCAGAACAGTTCAAGGTATTTTTTTTGAATTTTCGTTTGTTTGATTTTTTATTAAAATTCTCTTTTTTTTTTGGCATTAAATAGCTATAAATGACAAATTAATTAGTCATTAATTACCCCTATTAAACATATATTAAATTTACTTTATTTTATTTGTCTAAAATTAGCAAACTTTATTTGAACATTATAGTTATTATTTCGACATAAAATATTAATTATATATAGTTAAGTTTATTTTTATTTAAATGACGACTAACAATTGTTTATATTGTGTTATATTTTATTCCCTATTCAAGATCACTATAATTTCTTTTTGATGATTATAGGGTAGACGATCTTAACTTCTCAAGCAATTTTTATTATGAATGATTGTGAAAGTCGTGCAAGATATTTACTTAATATCTGGAATTGTATACAAACAATACAGACATATTTTTAATTTTGCACATGAATAAATTATACATGAGTTATGATCAAATCGATTAAATTTAACAAACCTAGCCATTTATTGGAAGATAAAATCGATAAAATACATCCATTGTTTCATTATTGTGTCAAAATAAATTTTTATTTTAATTAAACAAATTCTTACAAAATTATTGAATATGTATGTTATGAGAGGGGTGTCGACTTTAAAAAACATTATTAACTTAAACTTCTCAAACAATCTTTATTATCAATGATTGTGGAGTCGTAATAAATTATGGAAGTACACAGATCTTTACTTAATATCTGAAATTTGTAAATAAATAATGCAAATGAATAAATTACATATGAGTTATGACCAAACTAATTAAATTAAACAAATCCAACCATTTTATCGAAAAATTAAATTGATAAAAAATTTATACACCCGTTGTTTCATTATATTGTGTCAAAATAAATTAAATAGAGAGAAATTGTTAAAAGGACATGGATAATCACTCAATGTCAAAGTATACTTGATCAAGTTATATATCATAATCAAAATACCTTGGTAGGAAATCCATTAGTCCACTGCATAGCATGCTTTGGTAGTGGAGCAAGAACCCTGACAGTTTGCAGACCTTCAGAACGCCTACAGTAGTTTATATAATGTATGTGAATCATGCGTTGGTGCCATACACGCATCTTCAAGATGCGTTTTTAATTCTTTTGAAAAAATTATTTTTTGCATTAAATCTGAAAATTAGTAAAAATGTACTTTAAAAATACGTTTTCAAAAAACGCATTTTAATGATACATTTTTATGTGATACAAAGGGTCATTTTTCAAAATTGTGATATTTTGGACAATTTTACTCTAAATTGTGATAAAAACGACCATTACCCATAATGGAAAAATGACGATCATAATAGGAAATGGCCTTTTATATCACGCATTATCAATCACTAAATTATAAGTAATCACTAAATTATATATTATCGGTCACTAAACGAGGAGGTAAGAGAAAAAAAAATATAAATGAATTAGTCAACGATCAATAATTATAATTATAACAATCATTGGTTTATAAAATCTGTTCTAATATTGGTTTTTAATTGATCATTTATCTAGTTATATGCTCCTTTCGTCCCAGTGAATTGTATCGTTAGGGGTGGACACGAAAACCAAGAAAAGATATAAAAAAATGATTAAAATTATATGAAAAGTGGGTAAAGTGGTGGGACCTATTAATAGATTTGAGATAGTGAAGGAAAGTAATAGATGTAATAATATTTTTTAGCATTATTTAATAATAGATTTAAGATAGTAAAGTGAAAAGTAGTGGGTGTAATATTGTATTTTATTATTTGTACAGAAATGGATAGGATAGAAGTAGGTATTATATTTTTCAGTGATTGTTAGCTGAAAGTTCTGGTAACGTCGATAAGAATCACCGTCTTTTTTTATTTTTTGATCATAATCAATCCTTAATATCATTCACATGTTTATACACATACATATTTAAAGAGAAAATAGAACTTGAATCGGATAATTTTTCTGAGATGTTAAGAAAAATCATTGTATTTTCATATTGTGTTAAGTAAACATTTGTTATTCCGATCTTAACCAAAAATTTAATTTTAAAAAATAGAGTTAAACTAGCGTTCTACCCGTGCTACGCACCGAGCGTTAAATTAAATAATTAATTAATATAAACATGTAATTTTAAACATTTTTTTAGAAAAAAAAAGATAATTTAAGTATAATGTAGTAAACTTAAGTACAAAATTACCTATTTATCAATTTATACCAATTGCATTTATATTAATATTATCGAAAAAAACTTAATATTAATATTGCATTAATATTAATATTAATATTAATATTATAATTACAACACAATATTAATATTGTCAACACAATATTAATATTGTGCTGTAAATATGAAGTAAAGCACTTCATATTTTTTAACAATATTATATATAATTTAAAATATTATATATAATATTGTTAAAAAAACTATAAATAATAAAATATTATTATAAGCTATTATTATAATTTTATATTATAATAATACCAAATATTATATATATTCATTGGATTTTATAATAATTTTATAATATTCATTGGATTAAAAAATAATTTTAAATTATTTACAATATTGTAAAAAATATTTCATATATATATATATATAATTTTTTGTTTTATTAATATATATAAGCTAGAAAATATTTTATTATCTTCTATAATTTATTTCCTACTAACTAAAAATATATATATGAAAAAATGGGTAACAAAAACAACAATAAAAACAACAAGAACCACAAACCAGAAAACAACAACAACAACCAAAAACCAGAAATTAGTAAACAAACTCGAACACCAACAAGAAACAACGAACAAACAGAAACTGGACAAAAACAGCAGCAAAAATCTCACAACCCAGCCACAAGAAATTCAACAACAACTTAACAAAACGAAAACAAAACTTAAATTCGCGGCTTAGACAACAATTTGGCAAACAGAATGCAAATAAGAAGAACGAACGCAGCAAACAACTCAACAGCAACTGATATGGTGACTCGGAAATCAAACAATTAGCAGCTAGAACAACTCAACTCAGGACTACTAACTCAGTAAACATCAAGAACAAGAACTCAGCAACTCGACTAGCTCGGTAGAGAACTCGGTAGCAGAGAAATCGACATAACAACTACCATAGAAACAAGACTCGCGACTTGATAACTCGGACTCAAAAACTCAGCAGGAAACGACTCAGCACTATGAAACTTAACATTACCAAGTAGACTTAACAACAATCAGAAAGCAATATTTCTACAGCTAATTACAAAAATGAACCGAACCAACAGCAAACGGACACTCGACAAAAGCTCAGACACGGAAAACAGCAAATACAAACGCAGCAAACAACGACAACTCGGTAACAACTCAGCAGTTCTAAAAAAAAACTAAACAAGACAACCAACTCGGTGATTCAGAAACATCGAACTCAGTAACTCGAAATCGAAGAATAAAACAGAAAAAATATGTTTAAAGCAAAAGAAAAACAGGTTGTTCTGGGGTATGGCGTTTGTGTGGAAAAGAAGGAGGAATGGAGTTAGAGACTGGGTTTGTTGGTTGTGTTCAAAGAGAAGAAAATGGAAGAAGATGAGGAGAGGTGTTAGTTAGATTTGAATTTTCCATACCATAACAGGTTGTGGTGTTGTATGTATTTATAGTAGTTTTACAAACATATCTGTTCAGCATTACACTCGAACAGATTGACATATATTGAATATACATCTCAAACAGAATTGTTAATAAACATAGATAAGATAAGTTACACATAACGAAACATAACAGACTAATCTTTTTTGAGCACCGTAGAATTAGGACTTGTGCCAATACCCCCCCCCCCCGCGCAAGTAGGGCATCCCATCGCGGATGGTCAACTTGTGTCGAAGGTCTTCAAAACGTTATCTGGACAATCCTTTAATAAAGAAGTCTTCGAGCTGGCCACGCGATGAGATGAAGCGAACTAAAAGCTGCTTGCGAGCTACCCGTTCACGAACAAAATGAAAATCTATCTCAATGTGTTTTGTGCGCGCGTGGAAGATGGGATTAACAGTGAGATAAGTTGCCCCAAGATTATCACACCACAAAATTGGAGAAGTAGAAGGATGATACCCTATCTCAGTCAACAAAGATTGGACCCATATAAGTTCTTCGGTAGCAGTAGCTAAGGATTTGTATTCAGCTTCTGTGCTAGACTTAGAAACTGTTTTCTGCTTCCGAGCACTCCATGAAATTAAATTCTGACCAAAAAACAAAGAGTAACCGCTGGTGGATCGATGATCATCGGGACAACCAGCCCAGTCGGCACAGATATGCTTGTAAACCAAGAGTGGCAGAAGGACGTAGAAGTAAACCATATAATGCTGTTGTTTTCAGGTAGCGAAGTATCCACTTAACTAATGACCAGTGAAATTCAGTAGGATCATTCATGTATTGGCAGACTTTATTGACAACATAAGAAATGTCCAGACGAGTGAATTGAAGGTACTGCAGTGCGTCGACAACTCTTCGATACAACATAGCGTCCTTCATTTTTGAGCCTGTTGTTTTGTTAATCTGCAGCTGCGAACACAATGGTGTAGAAATGGGGGTTGCACCATCCATCTTTGTTCGTCTCAATAAATCAACAATGTATTTATGTTGAGATAAAAATAGACCAGATTGAAATCTTGTCGCTTCCACCCCTAGAAAATACGAAAAGTCACCCAAGTCTTTAATTGCAAAAACAGTATTGATCTTCTCAATCGTTTGTTGAACCATAGCTGAGTTGGAACCTGTAATAATGATATCATCCACGTACATAAGAACATAAATCTTATATGTAGGTGTTAATTTCATAAGTAATGAGGAGTCTGCCTTGGAGATACAAAAACCAAGCTATACGAGAAAGGTGCACAACTTTTGATTCCATTCCCGGGGTGCTTGCTTTAGGCCATAAATAGTTTTATGGAGACGACACACATAATGCGGAAATCGAGAATCCACAAACCCCAGAGGCTGTTTCATATACACCAGCTCAGTAAGATCACCATGGAGAAAGGCATTTTACACATCAAGCTATCTCAATTGCCAATTATTAGATAAAGCAATGGCAAGAATAATACGAATTGTAATCGACTTGACAATGGGACTAAACGTTTCATTGTAATCAATTCCAGCTTGTTGATTGAAGCCTTTCGCAATAAGATGAGCCTTGCGTCATTCTATAGAAGCATCAGGTCTTTGTTTCACTTTAAATACCCATGTACATCCAATGATGTTGGTGTTAGGTTGAACTGGAACTAAGGACCAGGTACCACTTGTTAACAATGCATTGATTTCAAGGTCTATTGCTGCACGCCACTGTGGATCTTTGTTAGGTCCAAATGTGTTGTAGAGGGGGGGTGAATACAACTTTTCGAATATGAGAAGCAATAAAAACGATGCAATAAATGAACACACAGATTCAAGGAATATATTTCTTTATATATAACTTGAAAGGGTTGCTACAACATTCATTACAAAGTATAACAGAAGTTCAGAGAGAAGTGAAGGATTCTAAGCTCTGTGAATGCACTCTCTCTTTCTCTTGTGTTTTTCTCAAATATTGCTCTCTCTATTCTTAATAAAACATTACACAAGTACTTCTATTTATACTACATGTAGTCTATGTCCTGTAGTCTTCAACAGCTAAGATGTACGTGGCCCAGTGGTGTCCACATAAATCTTGCCTTAACTTGAAAGCTTGGAAATCTGCCAATCAGAAGATGCCATGTGTCATGTTGAAGCTGCACCTAAGTAGAACTTCTACTTGAGAATTTCTACTTGGCTATCTCGAAATTCCTAAGTGGAACTTCTACTTGGCTATCTCGAAATTCCTAAGTAGAACTTCTACTTGAGAATTTCTACTTAGCCATCCAGAACATTTAGTACTTAGAAAATATTCTGGTCTTCAACTTGAAACTTCAATGCACATCTTGAACTTGTGATATCTTCATGTCTTCTTTATTCTTCAACAAGCTCTTGAACATGGTTCTTTATTACTGACATAAACTTGCTATCAATGTCCTGACACTTGATGCACTGGTCTGGTTCATAAGTGACTAGTCTTGATAGTGTTTCTGCTTCTTGAATAAATTACCATATTCACTGAATAACTTGGCTTTCCAATATTTGCTTTCCTTCTTCTTCACTTGAAATCAATTGGTCTTGTTGATACTGATAGTTATGATCTTGATTCTTGATTTATCAAATCACTGAGGCATGAACAACTTTGACTTGAACTTCTCTCAATGATTTCTTCTTGGCTTGATCATAGTTAGCATGTTTAATTGTATAAATTACCTTGTCTTCATTTAGTGTTGATTTCTTGTGACTTCCTGTTCTTGATTGTCTTCTGGTTAAGTGTCTTTTCCTTTAGTTGAGTTACATTTAGATATAGTGTTACAAGTTTATACACTCTGCCTTTCAATCTCCCCCTATTTGATTGTCTAACAATGACATTCAAATAAATGAAGGATAACTCAACTAAACAATGAGACGAGAAAAGATAATTAACATTACAGTCTTGAATAATTTACAATTGAAATTTACATGAAAACAATACAAAGAACTTAAACTAGAAACAGAATTCGAACTTCGAATTAAAGATCATTTGAGTGATTCCTATCACCTGGATTATTTCATACCTTTTAGTCAAACTTGTATCACCTTATTGGATTCACTCTAAGGTGAATTTTCCTCAAGTGAGTTAAAGCAACCAAAAGACATGAAGTTTTTCCAACTTCAAGTTCACACCACTCTGACCTTTAACCCTAATTCCGTTTCCTCTTTCTAGCTTCAGCAGCTTGGTCTCTCTCTTCTTTCTGCCTTTTGAGCTTCTCCTTCTGCTGCTTTTCTTTCTTGTATACTGGATCTTTAAGCTGCTTCCACCTAGCATTCAACAGACTTACAACTTCCATTTCTAGAGGGTTCTTGGGCTCTGGATAAGGATGTTTGAAAAGCCTTCTGAGTTTGTCCACCTCCTGAGTAGTCCTGATCTTTGGAATATCCTCAAAGTTCTTCATGATGAGCTGAGATTTCCAATGAGTTTTATCAGCTTTAAACTGACAATAGATCATCTTGGGGTAGCCCTTGACACGGTTAGTATTGTGGACACTAGCCGCATCTCGCTCCATTTGCTTCTTTTCCACCACTACTTCAGACAGGTAACTCATGAGTCTCTGCTTTTCTTCAACAAACTTGTCTTCCACTTCGCCCCATTTGAACACATATAACACTTTCTCTAGAAATGCAGCATCTTGAGTCCGTAGCAGCCATTGTCTACTCATATGCAAGATTGTTTGATTTTGGTCTGCATCTATGAATACTAAGGCATCAGCTGTATCTTCAACATACGCATGTATCCAGTATACACTTTCACTTCCTGGAACACCAATAGCCTCCCTTATTTCTCCTTGTTCTAGTGCTCCAGAAGGAAGAGTCAGAGCTTCATCAACATTCTTCATGGCTTGAAGAATATTCCATTTCTTCTCTATCAGCTCCGGCTCAATCTTCACGTCATCAAGAGGGTTTGGAGCAATGACATCACACTTCCACACCTCATTGCTCTTCTTGAATATTACTCTTTCAATGATCTTCACAGATTTATCTTTAAGCTCAGAAGTGAATCCCTTACTCATCATTTGTCTACAGACAGCTTTGAGAGATTCCACTGAAAGCTCCATTAGATCATTTTCCTCCATGCTAACCCTCTTCATCTTTCCATCAACGACCATCCGGACAAAATTTGGATAAGCTGAGAATTCTGGACCCTTGTCCTCTGCTAGCTGCATTAACTGATCCCTGTACAGAATGCTTAGCTCCTCAGATTGAGAGTACTGAATTTTAGTCGCTAGCAAGAACAACTCTGACGCAGATCTTCTCATTATGAATTGGTCATCCACATATAGGAAAGATGTTGGGACTCCTTCTACCAAAGACAAGATAACCTGCCACTCCTTAAGATTTGCATTGTATCCAACCCTGACTTTAGAAATTAATCTCTTCAAAGCATTTATATAGTCCCCAGTCATTGGATTCTGCAAATTCAAGTTGTAGAACAGATCATCTGCATCCTTGTTATGAACTCCTTTTGCACAGGGTCCCATCATTATCTTCCTTGCTTCATCCCATTTCTGCCCTATCCTTCTTTTGTCCAGATCAACTTGAGGATTAGCTAGCCTTGCAAGCTCATACTCATACTGCTTCCCTTGTAGCTCCACCTTCTGTTCTAGGAACGCAGCATGTTCTTGCATCATCTTCATTTATGGAACTGAGCTTGTTCCAAGGCTAACTGTTGAGCTTTAAGGGTTTCCTCATCAACAGGAAATTCTTCAGGCATTCCGGAAGACATCCCAGCACCTCCACCTTGTTCCTTCAAAGATCTTTTTATTGCATGTGCTAGCGGTACGTCTTCCATGTCAGAATCTGAGTCAAGTACCTTCTGTACTGTTTCCTGATGACTCAGATCAACAAATGGTTCATCAACCATTACTGCCTTACCCTTTCTCATCCTCAGAGCCTCTTCATCAACAGACGGCTCAACTTCTGGTTCCTTGACAAGATCAGCGGGTTCTTCAATTTCTTCGATGTGAACTGCCTGCTGTCTCGTCTCCTTTCCACTCTCCCCCTTAGGTGAGTTATCCTGAGCTCCACCATGGTCTTCAGATCCACCAGCTGCATAGGAACCTCCAAAACCAGAACCAGAGGCTCCCGCTCCACTAGCACCACCTGCACCAGCATCGGGGGGAGGTTGTTGCGACTCGAAGCACTCCGGGGGCACAAAACTCCTGACTGCGAACATCATTCTACTGATCTCCACAGTCATTGTATGCATTGTAGACTCCAATGCCCCCATCCTCTCATTGAGAGTGCTTCCCAAGACACCACCAGCATGGCCCAAGTCATTGACCTTATTTGTCAAATTATCAAAAGCTGTAGCTTGACTTGCCATTCTTGCTGCGTAGTCGTCTAGAGCCCTTTGGTTGTTTCCAATATTGATCCCGAACTGCCCCATTGTCTGCCCGAACTGCCTCATCTGATTTTCCATTGAAGTCATACGAGTATCAAAATTTTCAATATTAAGGGACGGTGTTTGGTTTGGGTGACCTCGCTCTAATACTCGTTCTGTTGGTATTTGGCGCTCGGTTTCGGGCCTTAAAAATGAAGGTCCCTCTCTCCCTAACCTCTCACACACACTCCCTGTCTCACGCTCGTGTATGTCTTCAATGATTGATCCAAAAAGTGAAGCAGTACCTGCAGAAACTTGATAAGAAATGTTGTTGACAGTTATGGGATCAAATTCTGTTTGTTCCTGAGTTGGAATCTCAGGCTGAGAGGCTGCAAAGTGTCCTTGTACGACATTAGAACCGATCCTCTTTGCAGCATCAGTACGTACCGGTGAAAGTACGGCTGAAGTTCTTAAGACTCCATGTCCTCTTGAAGCAACAGTATCTTCAAGAGGCACATCATCCTCACCAAAATCAAAATCCCTATGTGCAGAATGTTCAAGGGGTGAACCACTCGCGTGAGGTGGAGTGGTTGCGTGTGACACGCTAGGGTTTGACTGTGGTTGTGAAGTAGCAGCGTGGAAAAGTTTGGCTTTCTTTCGAATAAGTTGCTGCTCTTCGGGTTCATTCTCCTCATCATCTTGTATATATATACGTGCTGGTTTTCTGACTTCCGTTAACAGGGGTGATAAAGAATAGGAATGTGTATCAGACTCAGAGTCAGAAATATGGCTCTTACCCTGGGATAGATCCTGCGGGTTAGCAGTCTCTTGGGTCGCGGAATCAGAAACATAGGAGGAGGAATGAATAGTATACAGGGAGAGATTACCTGATTGATTACCTTGTGCATTATCGCTTTCCTCATCAGGAATCTCATCAAATGCCTCAGCATGAACAGATGGATTTTGAGCATGTGATGAGACTTGTGATGATGCCTCCAAATTGGTAACTCCTGCATCATATCTAAGCCACATTTGAATATTTTCAGGAGTAGACATCGGCTTACCTTGATGTTTATCCTGATTTGCAATGGTTGCAAGTGACTTAGTGCCCATCCCCAGCGATTCAGATGTGGGGCTTCTGGCAAATCCCTGTCTAATAGCAAGGGCATCCTTCGGTATTAAGTCATTGATTAGCATTTGAAGAAACCGAGGAAACCAGCAGACGACATCAGTGGAAGAGAGGTCTCTGCTTGCAAGGGATCCCATTGAGGCCACTATCTCAGAGAGAACTATGCGTCCATAGTTTATATCCAGTTCTCTTGCTAGGGCAACTGCAAAGGTTTGCATTGGAATTGGAATTTGATGAAAGTCTTTTTCGCGTGCCCGAAAACATCTTGTGATGGCCTCGAAAAAGTAATTCCATTCCGCATGGAAGAATTGCTTTTGGATATTTCCCGTGATTGGGCCTTTTGGAGGATAACATCCAATTTCTTCAAAGAATCTGAGGCGTTCTGCAGCAGTAGGTTCTGGATCATAGGCATCTTTAATTGGGAATCCCAGAACTCTGTTGACAATTTGTTCGGTCACCTCATATTCCTGTCCCGCTAAGGTAAACCTGAAACCGTAGGGGGTTGATTTACTCCCAAAAGTAACCGCACTAGTCCATAATTGCTGTAAAGCATCATGTACTAGTGTAGGTTTAGCAGTAAAAGCATGGCTAGCTTTGGAATACAAATTGAGAAATCGTATCCAAAACTTAAACCGCGGGAGTTGATCACCAATTTCCGTAGAAATATTATAAAAATTGTTTTTAGCAAGGGAAAATTGGTGAGCCATTTTAATTAAAATGTTTTTCCTTAACAAATGTGAATTTTGATTTTAATTTTCGAAAAACAATTAATTAAGGAATTATCAGTTATATCCCTTTTAATTTGACAAAAAGACCAAAAGTCACTCTTGAAAAATTAAACTACGGGTTATAGATAATTATCACTGTGAGAGGCGAAAATCAACAACCAATTAACAGAATCTGATACCAGTGAAATCAGTGAAGTTATGTGTGTACACACCAGTGAAATCGTGTGTATATGACTGTGAAGCGGTGTGTGTATATACGTATGTATATATGTCGAGAAAGAAGAACAAATTCACAAACACACAAACTCAGATATTACTGGTCACTCAGATAATGGCAGTCAAAAATCGGGCAGTAATTCGTTGTCCGTATGAGATTAGTCACAAAGATCACGAATCAGTGGTTGTAAGTCAAAATCGCCTGTATGTATATGGGGCGGCTGTAAAACTCAATTAGGTAAAAGTGAAAGAATAGATCGAGTTAGAGAAGTATATATAGACATTAATGTGGAATGACAAAAATGTCCCTGTTAAAAAAGTGTGAAAAGTACTAAGTCCATACAGGGGACATCTAAGTCGAACTCTATCTCGAACTTTTGTATCTCGAACTTTTCTATCTCGAACATCAAGTCGAACTTCGAGATAAAGTTCGAGATAGAGGTTAACTCGAACAATTATGCACAATGAAGCACTTTAACCAATATTACAGCAGAAACTATAGGGAAATACTATCTTGAACATTATTGATTTGTAGTAAACTTGGAAAAAAAAAATTCAAGATACTTTTCGAGTTAGAGTCTATCTCGAACATCAAGTCGAACTTCGAGTTGAGTTTCGAGATAGACTAAGAGCTCTATCTCGAACATCAAGTCGAAATTCGAGTTGAGTTTCGAGATAGACTAACTCAAAGTTAATCTTAATTTCTTTCCAAAATACCCCCAAAAAGTACAGGGTAATTCAAGATATGTTTCGAGTTAGGAGTGTAACTCGAAAAATTCCCTTTAGCTTAACTGAGAATTCTATCTCGAACATCAAGTCGAAATTCGAGTTGAGTTTCGAGATAGACTAAGAACTCTATCTCGAACATCAAGTCGAACTTCGAGATAAAGTTCGAGATAGACTAACTCGAAGTTAATTCTCAGTTCTTTTCAAAATATTCCCTTAATGGAAACCTCATCTCAACCTTTGAGATAAAATTCGAGATAGACTTTATCTTGAATATTTTGAAAATAGAACTAGGCACACTGGTAACTCGAACTCGAACTCTAAGTCGAATTTCGAGATGAATTTCGAGATAGCCAACTCGAAATTCTTCCCAGACTTAGAATTTTTCAAAAACTTCATTCTGACAGCTTAAGTCGAAATTCAAGTCGAATTTCTAGATGAGTTTCGAGATAGAACCTAACTCGAAATTTTGAAGTTTTTCAATTCTAAGGCCTCTAATTACATGAAACTCATAGGTAAATTCATCTAAAAATCATGCAATATTTAGAATATTATGAATTTAACTCCCCCTATGATCATGCAATCTAACAAGCATAAATTCACAGATTTGTGCTATAAAAGACACTTAAAACACAAGGAATTTATGCAAAAACACACTATATGCAACCTATAACAATCATTAATTAGGCATTTTAAAGTCTAAGCACATAATGATTGAGTAGCTTGCACATACAAACATAAACATGGATTTTACAGATAGAAGGCTTTACTAACTTGTGTTAAGCATTCACAATTCACCAACCAACCTATTGAATGTTACTTCATCAAGAGGTTTGGTGAATATATCTGCAATTTGTTGCATTGTGGGCACAAAATGTAGCTCCACAGTCCCCTCCTCGACATGTTCTCTTATGAAATGATACCTGATGTCAATATGCTTGGTTCTTGAGTGATCTACAGGATTGTTGGTTATGGCAATGGCACTTGTGTTGTCACACATGATTGGAATTTTCTTGTGCTCCATGCCATAATCCTTCAATTGGTTCCTCATCCACAGTATTTGAGATACACAGCTTCCAGCAGCAATGTACTCAGCTTCAGCAGTAGAAGTAGATACTGTATGTTGCTTTTTACTTTGCCAGGACACCAATCTTCTGCCAAGAAATTGGCAAGCACCAGATGTGCTTTTCCTATCAATCCTGCAACCTGCATAGTCTGAATCCGAATAGCCAATAAGATTAAAACCTGTATCTCTTGGGTACCAAATCCCTAGATTTGGTGTGCCCTTGAGATACCTAAAAATTCTTTTGACGGCTACGAGATGTGATTCTCTAGGATCCGCTTGGAACCTTGCACATAAACAAGTTGCGAACATTATATCTGGTCTACTTGCAGTTAAATAGAGGAGTGAGCCAATCATACCTCGATAGCTTGTGATGTCAACTGATTTACCTGATTTGTCTTCATCAAGCTTCGTGGCTGTTGCCATGGGAGTCTTAGCTGCTGATGCATCTTCTAGATTATACTTCTTGAGTAAATCTCTGACGTACTTGGATTGACAGATAAAGATACCATCTTTTCTCTGACTGATCTGTAATCCAAGGAAGAAGGACAGCTCTCCCATCATGCTCATCTCATATTTTTCCTGCATTAGCTTGGCAAATTTCTCGCACAAGCGCTCATTTGATGACCCAAAAATAATATCGTCCACATATACTTGAACAAGTATTAAGTCATTTCTTACAACTTTATAGAACAATGTTTTATCAATTACTCCCCTAACAAAACCATTTTCAATTAAGAATAGAGATAGGGTTTCATACCATCGCCTTGGGGATTGCCTGAGGCCATAGACAGATTTGAAGAGTAGATACACAAAATCTGCATGTTCTGGATCAACGAAGCCAGGCGGCTGTTCCAGATACACTTCCTCTTCTAACTCTCCGTTCAGGAAGGCACTTTTCACGTCCATCTGGAAAACTTTGAAGTTCTTATGTGCTGCAAATGCCAAGAACATCCTGACTGCCTCAAGTCTTGCAACTGGTGCATAGGTTTCATCATAATCAATTCATTCTCGCTGAGAATAACCTTTTGCAACCAAACGAGCCTTGTTTCGTGTTACAAGTCCGTTTTCATCCAGTTTATTTCTGAATACCCACCTAGCTCCAATTACGGATTTGTTCTTTGGTCGGGGTACCAGTTTCCAAACTTTCTGCCTTTCAAACTGATTGAGTTCCTCTTGCATTGCAATCACCCAATCAGCATCTCCAAGAGCTTCTTCTATTTCTTTAGGTTCAAGCTTGGATAAGAACCCAGAATATAAGGAGATATTAGCCATGTCAGCTCTTGCAGTTCTTCTAGTAGTCACACCAGCATCTGGATCACCAATAATTAACTCAAACGGATGGTCTCTATTCCATACCCGTTCTCCTGGAAATTGTCTTGATGATTCAGCTTGACTTTCTGAGTTAGGGTGCTGACTACTTGAATTATTTTCACTAACTCCCCCTGAGCTAGTGCCAGCTCCTACAGAACTAGAGTCAACTCGACTCGAGCCTTGAACAGTAGTCCTTGAGCTGCTATTTACTCCCCCTGAGTTGTTGCCGATTCGTACTGAAGAAGTCTCTCCTGATCTTGTAGAATTAGCTTGTTCACTAGACTCAGGTTCTTCATGAAATCAAACAATTTGGCAAACAGAATGCAAATAAGAAGAACGAACGCAGCAAACAACTCAACAGCAACTGATATGGTGACTCGGAAATCAAACAATTAGCAGCTAGAACAACTCAACTCAGGACTACTAACTCAGTAAACATCAAGAACAAGAACTCAGCAACTCGACTAGCTCGGTAGAGAACTCGGTAGCAGAGAAATCGACATAACAACTACCATAGAAACAAGACTCGCGACTTGATAACTCGGACTCAAAAACTCAGCAGGAAACGACTCAGCACTATGAAACTTAACATTACCAAGTAGACTTAACAACAATCAGAAAGCAATATTTCTACAGCTAATTACAAAAATGAACCGAACCAACAGCAAACGGACACTCGACAAAAGCTCAGACACGGAAAACAGCAAATACAAACGCAGCAAACAACGACAACTCGGTAACAACTCAGCAGTTCTAAAAAAAACTAAACAAGACAACCAACTCGGTGATTCAGAAACATCGAACTCAGTAACTCGAAATCGAAGAATAAAACAGAAAAAATATGTTTAAAGCAAAAGAAAAACAGGTTGTTCTGGGGTATGGCGTTTGTGTGGAAAAGAAGGAGGAATGGAGTTAGAGACTGGGTTTGTTGGTTGTGTTCAAAGAGAAGAAAATGGAAGAAGATGAGGTGAGGTGTTAGTTAGATTTGAATTTTCCATACCATAACAGGTTGTGGTGTTGTATGTATTTATAGTAGTTTTACAAACATATCTGTTCAGCATTACACTCGAACAGATTGACATATATTGAATATACATCTCAAACAGAATTGTTAATAAACATAGATAAGATAAGTTACACATAACGAAACATAACAGACTAATCTTTTTTTAGCACCGTAGAATTAGGACTTGTGCCAATACCCCCCCCCCCCGCGCAAGTAGGGCATCCCATCGCGGGTGGTCAACTTGTGTCGAAGGTCTTCAAAACGTTATCTGGACAATCCTTTAATAAAGAAGTCTTCGAGCTGGCCACGCGATGAGATGAAGCGAACTAAAAGCTGCTTGCGAGCTACCCGTTCACGAACAAAATGAAAATCTATCTCAATGTGTTTTGTGCGCGCGTGGAAGATGGGATTAACAGTGAGATAAGTTGCCCCAAGATTATCACACCACAAAATTGGAGAAGTAGAAGGATGATACCCTATCTCAGTCAACAAAGATTGGACCCATATAAGTTCTTCGGTAGCAGTAGCTAAGGATTTGTATTCAGCTTCTGTGCTAGACTTAGAAACTGTTTTCTGCTTCCGAGCACTCCATGAAATTAAATTCTGACCAAAAAACAAAGAGTAACCGCTGGTGGATCGATGATCATCGGGACAACCAGCCCAGTCGGCACAGATATGCTTGTAAACCAAGAGTGGCAGAAGGACGTAGAAGTAAACCATATAATGCTGTTGTTTTCAGGTAGCGAAGTATCCACTTAACTAATGACCAGTGAAATTCAGTAGGATCATTCATGTATTGGCAGACTTTATTGACAACATAAGAAATGTCCGGACGAGTGAATTGAAGGTACTGCAGTGCGTCGACAACTCTTCGATACAACATAGCGTCCTTCATTTTTGAGCCTGTTGTTTTGTTAATCTGCAGCTGCGAACACAATGGTGTAGAAATGGGGGTTGCACCATCCATCTTTGTTCGTCTCAATAAATCAACAATGTATTTATGTTGAGATAAAAATAGACCAGATTGAAATCTTGTCGCTTCCACCCCTAGAAAATACGACAAGTCACCCAAGTCTTTAATTGCAAAAACAGTATTGATCTTCTCAATCGTTTGTTGAACCATAGCTGAGTTGGAACCTGTAATAATGATATCATCCACGTACATAAGAACATAAATCTTATATGTAGGTGTTAATTTCATAAGTAATGAGGAGTCTGCCTTGGAGATACAAAAACCAAGCTATACGAGAAAGGTGCACAACTTTTGATTCCATTCCCGGGGTGCTTGCTTTAGGCCATAAATAGTTTTATGGAGACGACACACATAATGCGGAAATCGAGAATCCACAAACCCCAGAGGCTGTTTCATATACACCAGCTCAGTAAGATCACCATGGAGAAAGGCATTTTACACATCAAGCTATCTCAATTGCCAATTATTAGATAAAGCAATGGCAAGAATAATACGAATTGTAATCGACTTGACAATGGGACTAAACGTTTCATTGTAATCAATTCCAGCTTGTTGATTGAAGCCTTTCGCAATAAGATGAGCCTTGCGTCATTCTATAGAAGCATCAGGTCTTTGTTTCACTTTAAATACCCATGTACATCCAATGATGTTGGTGTTAGGTTGAACTGGAACTAAGGATCAGGTACCACTTGTTAACAATGCATTGATTTCAAGGTCTATTGCTGCACGCCACTGTGGATCTTTGTTAGGTCCAAATGTGTTGTAGAGGGGGGGGTGAATACAACTTTTCGAATATGAGAAGCAATAAAAACGATGCAATAAATGAACACACAGATTCAAGGAATATATTTCTTTATATATAACTTGAAAGGGTTGCTACAACATTCATTACAAAGTATAACAGAAGTTCAGAGAGAAGTGAAGGATTCTAAGCTCTGTGAATGCACTCTCTCTTTCTCTTGTGTTTTTCTCAAATATTGCTCTCTATTCTTAATAAAACATTACACAAGTACTTCTATTTATACTACATGTAGTCTATGTCCTGTAGTCTTCAACAGCTAAGATGTACGTGGCCCAGTGGTGTCCACATAAATCTTGCCTTAACTTGAAAGCTTGGAAATCTGCCAATCAGAAGATGCCATGTGTCATGTTGAAGCTGCACCTAAGTAGAACTTCTACTTGAGAATTTCTACTTGGCTATCTCGAAATTCCTAAGTGGAACTTCTACTTGGCTATCTCGAAATTCCTAAGTAGAACTTCTACTTGAGAATTTCTACTTAGCCATCCAGAACATTTAGTACTTAGAAAATATTCTGGTCTTCAACTTGAAACTTCAATGCACATCTTGAACTTGTGATATCTTCATGTCTTCTTTATTCTTCAACAAGCTCTTGAACATGGTTCTTTATTACTGACATAAACTTGCTATCAATGTCCTGACACTTGATGCACTGGTCTGGTTCATAAGTGACTAGTCTTGATAGTGTTTCTGCTTCTTGAATAAATTACCATATTCACTGAATAACTTGGCTTTCCAATATTTGCTTTCCTTCTTCTTCACTTGAAATCAATTGGTCTTGTTGATACTGATAGTTATGATCTTGATTCTTGATTTATCAAATCACTGAGGCATGAACAACTTTGACTTGAACTTCTCTCAATGATTTCTTCTTGGCTTGATCATAGTTAGCATGTTTAATTGTATCAATTACCTTGTCTTCATTTAGTGTTGATTTCTTGTGACTTCCTGTTCTTGATTGTCTTCTGGTTAAGTGTCTTTTCCTTTAGTTGAGTTACATTTAGATATAGTGTTACAAGTTTATACACTCTGCCTTTCAATCTTTTATAGCTTGGGAGTGACAAGTGGGTTCCCAAAGATCTGCTATAATTAATGGGTATTTAGAGGCAAGCAGAATTTTCTTTTTATAGATATTGTTCTTTGAACGAGTCACCATAGTGTGAGATGGTTGTGATGGTTGTATAGCACGTAAATGTGTGGATCTAGCTAAAGGTGCATTTAGTGATGGTGAATCTTCTACAGAGGGAACATTACCAGTAGAGGTAGCAGTATTTTGAAATGGATCAGGTACTTCAGTGTGCAAGTTGGGTGATATGGGTGCAGCTGATGGTGGTAAAGAAACATACTTTGTGGGAACAAAAGTTACCTCATTAATTGGTGAAACAATCTGATGTGGACTTCCAAGAGAAGAAGTGGTACTCAAGCTGGGTTCTTTGAATGAGAATACTTCCTCCTCAAAACGTACATGCTTGGAGATATAAGTCCTGTTGGTGGAAACATGATGACACAAATATCCATTGTGTATGGAACTATAGCCGATAAAAACACAAGGAAGAGATCGATGATCAAGCTTATGTGCACTATAAGAACGTAAATATGGATAACACAATGAACAAAAAATCCGTAAACGACCATAATTTGGAATTTGCTTAAACAAGATCTCTAGAGGAGTTTTATTATTCAAAAGTGGAGTTGGCAAACGATTTATGAGGTAACATGATGTCAAAAAGGCTTCTAACTAGTAAAATAGAGGCATATGGGCATTTGTAAGCATAGTACGACCCGTTTCAACAATGTGACGGTGCCGTCTTTCTGCAAGTCCGTTTTTTTTAGATGTGTGTGGACATGAAAACCGGTGATACATACCATGAGATTCTAAAAATGGTGTGAACTTCTTGAACTCTCCACCATTGTCAGATTGAAAGACTTTAATTTTTTTGTTAAGGAAATTTTCAATCTTTGCTTTAAATTTAACAAAAGTAAGTAAAGCATCAGACTTTCTTGTCAGTGGATGGACCCAAAGAAACTTACTGAACACATCAACTAAAAGTAAATAATAGCGAAATCCATTTCGAGAAAGCACATGAGAAGGACCCCATAAATCTGAGACAACTAGCTTAAGTGGTTTATGAACAATGGTAGAACTCAATGGAAATGACAATTACCAACTTTTGCTAACATAACAAGAATTACAAAAATGAACTCCTTCTGTTGAAACTGGTAAGGAGTTACAACTAATTATTGATCGCACAGTTCGCATCATTGGGTGTCCAAGACGGCTGTGCCACACATGCAAAGAAGAATTTGAACAAAGAAATGCTCTTGAACGAATAACTGAATTTGGACCTACATCATTAAAGTGATATAACCCATCCTTAAGGTAGCCTTGAAGTACCACTCTCCCCGTTGGACGATCCTTTACATATAAAACAGAAGGATGAAATTCAAACAAGACATTATTATCTTTAGAAAATTGGGCAACAGAAAATAAATTGGCAGAGATATGAGGAACATGCAAAATGTGATTAAGCGTGAATGAACGAGATGGTGTTTCAAGTTTAGACATACTGTTAGGCCGAATACACAAATAATAATCAACTTTGTATGAGAGATTAACAAGTAAAAGCGTTTATGCACTTAAAAAACTTCTTGTATTTCAAACCCTCTTCGTGATGTAAAAATATCACAAAGAGCTGCTAGGTTACAATAATGATAATTCGTTATCGATACCCTTCTAGGGTTAACCTATCTGTATTTATATAACATACAGCTACGATACAATCTCTAATTGATATTCCTAATAATCAGCTATACAATGATATCAATTACAGATTGTCACACGTCTCCTATGTCAACTCGATCTCTTTGATAGCTATCCAATCTTCAAAGATATCGCTTCCATAATTAATCTTTAATCACTGTTGAACAGTAGATGCGCTTCCTCCAGACAGAGTTTAACAAACTCTGTCGAGCTTCCAACTGTCAGAGTTTACACAAACTCTGACTGCTTCCAGCTAAACTCTGATAACTCCCTGTAACACTTAAACACTGATCAAAACACATCAATTATATTTAACAATCTCCCCCAACTTGTTCATTATAAAAAATGTACAAGTTAATGACAATAATTGATGATGTCAAAACAAACGATAAATACAGTGTTTATACAGATTCAGAGTTTAAGCTTAAAAACTATAGAGAATAAGAAAATTCTTACAGAACTTTAATCTCTAATCATTTCAAGATCTGGCATGGTTCTGAGATAATCAATCAGCAATCTTCTTTCTGCATTTTCAAGTTCAATCTTCATTGCTTCTTTGATTTCTCTGAGTTGAGGATCACTTTCATCTGTTTGATAAATAGCAGCCCTAAGATCATAAATCTTGTTTCTTCTCATTTCATTACCCAGTCTGATAAATCTGTCTTTTTCTGCCTGAGTATTGAAGTCAAGTACTGTGATTCCCAAATCAGTTTTTAACTTTGCAGTACCTTTCTTCATTTCAATGAGATTGCCTTGGTAATCCCTGTACTTAGGAATGTATCTGCTGTTGTATTTCTGTCCTCTAATAGCCAGATTCTGAGTCATCTTCTGTCTTAGTACATTAGCAACAGATTGAGTCCTTCGACTATTCACCTTGAGAAGATATAGAACATACTCTAGTTCTTCCCAATATTTCAAGCCGATATCATCCTCACCAACTTTGAATACTGTCCCATCAGCCATGAAGTAAAGAAGAAAATCTTTGTCTAAACTCTTCTGATGAACCAACTGCACTGATTCCAGTCTATCCAGACTCTCTTGAGGTACACCACGACCTGGAACAGCCAGTGAAGAAGGATCCCTAGGACCAGTATATTGCCTTCTGTCTCTATGTGAGCCTAATCCAGCCTTATTATTTCCAATCTTACCAGATAAAGCTTTTCCATCAGAAATATTCATTGAGACTCCAGATAACACATCTGGATCATGAAGTGTTCCTTTACCAAAAACTGATTTCAACTGAGAAGATAGAGGTTTAAACACAACTTGTGTAGCAACAGAGGTTGTATCTTTCTTCTTTGAATCTTCTCCTTCCATAGCAATGCCTTTCAGCTTGTGTTTAGCTTCAGCTTCTGTTGATTTCTTAGATAAATGTGATCTTTGATCAGCATCAACATTTTCCTTGATCACAACGCCTTTAAGAACAGGCCTAGGAACCTTTTCTTTTTGTACCTTATCAGACTTTAAAGCTTTAAGATGTTCTTCATGTAAACTCTTTTCCTCAGCTTCAATGTCTTCAATCGTTACTCCTTCCTCATTCTCTTCAATGAACAACTTAGCAGCCAACTCTTCATCAGTTTGTGGATTTGAAGATAACAGTAAACTCTTGGTCCTTGAAGTTCCTTGAGTATTAGTATTTCTCCCAACAGACTGTGATTTGAATGACTTACTAGTTCTCAGAGTTTGAACCTCCTCAGCCTTTTTCTTTCCTTTGTCTTTGTTACTTGCCCCTCCATCTCCAGAACTATCCCTTCTGACAACTCTCTCCCCCTTTTTGACATCATCAGGCATAAGGATAGAAGTAATTAACTCCAGAGAGGTAGCAATAGAATCAATTTTAGCAGATAAATCAGACTGATTCTCTTCAACTTTACTCAGTCTGGCAAGAATATTGTCTTGAGCTTTAGAGAATTTTGTAGTCACTAGTTTTGAATGTGTTTCCATCTTCATCTCTCTAGCTACAACCTCATTTCGCAAAGAAGTGATTGCCAAATTAGTATCATCAAATCGTCTATCCAGAGTTTTAACTTGAACTATAGTTGCTTGCAAGCAAGAAAGAATCTCTGGATTACAGATAGTATCAGCACTTTGCTTAACAAACTTAGCTGCTCTTCTTGATGGAAAAATACAATCTTCTTTGTACCATTCAGCAGCATTCTTGGCAAATTGTGCTCTTTCAACTTCATGAGAAGAACAAGGTTGAGAAAAAGGTGTATGTTTATCATCAGTTTGGACTGGTGCACTCAGAGAAGTATCAGAGTTTGCACTACTGTCACCTTCAGCTTCAACACTTGTAGCTTTAACTGGTTCATCTTCAGCCATAGATTTAGCAATATCTTCTGTAGGCTTTTGAGGATTTTCTTCATGTTGCTCAGGCTCAGCAACAGGCATTGACTGAGAAGTTACTTTGGTTGCCTGATCAATTTCTTCACCTTCTTCAACGGTGTGGTGAGCATCAGATATTATCTCAGTATGAGATGCCACAGCTTCAGAAGGTACAGATGTAAGTTGATCAACTACACCAATATTAGAGATAGGATCAGATAATGGCATAAATAAATCAGGAACAGCATTTATTGGAGAAACACCATCTCTTGCATCCTCTTCTGCAGGCATTTTATCCTCTGCAGGCATTACATCCTCTGCAGATATTACATCATCTGCAGGTATTGCATCTTTCTCAGCCTCAACAGGAGGTGTTTACTGTGAAACAACCTCTGGAGCTTCAATATCTTCATCCACAGAATCAGAGAATATCACTTTTCTTCGTTTTGCTAGAGGTACATTATCTGAATCCTCTTCACAAGGTGGTGACTTGGGCATGTTTGCTCGAGCTTTCAGTCTCTTCCCTTTTCTAGTGTAAACAGCTTCAGGAGATTTTCGTTTTGATTGCCTCTTTGTCTCTTCCGCCTGTCTTAGACTGGCATGTCGTTCAGCAAGTGCTTTCTTAACACCTTGAGATCTAGACTTTGATTTTAATGGAGAATCAGAGTTTGAGTTTGAAGTGAATGAAGATTGCTTTGCAGGTGATTCAATGTTTGGTTCTGGTTGAGGTTCAGGATGTGGTTCAGGTTGTTGTTGTTCTTGTTCAGGTTCATCTTGTTGTGGTGCATCGTGTTGTGGTTCCTGTTGGTCTTGTTGTGGTTCTTGTGGTTGATTTAGAAAATTTCGTAGAGCAAGTGGCATGACAAAAGCTGAGAGATTTTCTTTGCCAACATCCTTGTTAGTCATATCAGAGAATATACGCTTATTGACTCTAAAAGGATCAACTTTATCAGTTTCATCAATTACAAGACCAGGTACACATGCATTGAACAACATTTGACAGAAACGAGCATAGTAGACAGTGGTAGACTCTGACAATTTATCACCTAAGTTCATCAAAACATATCGACCAAAATCAAAATTAATACCATAGAGCAAAGAATACCCGATATGGAGACTATCCATTGGAATGGCATCCCAGTTTGTGACTTTCTTCTGGAATGTTCTTGTTATGCAATCAAAGAAGAAATTCCATTCCTTTCTTAGATTTGGTCGCTTTATACTGCCAAGCTTGTCAAGAGATTCCATGTAACCTATCTCTTGTAGCATGTCTCTCAGATAACTTTCATTAACCAGAGTATAAGAAGTATGTGTGTCAAAACCCATTGTATCTCGTACAGTCTGTGGAGTAATCACATGGTCTTGGTCTTCATAGGTGAAGATAATGGTAGGAGTTCCATTCTCTCCTCCATCCACATAAACTGAGTTCTGCCAGAATGAAGCAATTTGAGACGCAGAAAGAGTAGCAGGTCCAGTCAGAGCTTGTCCAATCTCTGAATCCCTCAAAAAGTTCTGCATGAGATGAAACGATTCTGGAACGCGTTCATGATAGAGTGGAGCTTCATAGTTATTAGGAACAAACCGTAAGCCAAGAGCAGTGAATGCTTTAGATGCCATTGAGTTAAGAATTTCCAAGAACTTCCAACAGATATGAATGTAGAAAAGGTGTTTGCGTGAGTGCCCAAGAGAAAAATAAGAAAACTGTGAGAGTAAGAATAAAGCAAACACGTTTGGACACAAAAGTGATTAAATTAATAAAAACTCAATCTCTTATGTAACAAACACTCAATCAGTTCCTTGATTAATGTGTAGTGGGACACGATAATAGGTAAGTGGGACACGTTAAGGGCGAGTGGGTCATTTGCGCCTATTTTTAAAAAGAGTATATTAAAATTAAAACATTAAAATATTTGATTTTAACAAAAATCAAATAATACTCTTGTAAAAATATCTGGACCCAAGTAAAATCAGAATTTGAAACGTTTACCTGTTGCCTTTAATAACCAGAATACGAAGCGATTAAGGACTTCGTTCTTACCCATCTCTATTTAAGGCCTAGAGACTTGATCAGATTATTTCATTAAACCTTTAACCTTTCAGTCTCCCCTGTAAAATCACAAACCTTTCAAACCAAATACTCTTGAAAAACAATGGCTAACCTTACCATCAAAGAGAAAAACCTTCATCTTGTCGAAAATAGAGACATCTTCAGCTATACTCGTGAAGAGTTTGAAGCGTTTGAGTGGGAAAGACAGCTTGAGACGCTGTGGCTGCAAATGGATGCTGGTCTGGAAGAGCTCGAGAGAGAGAAACCTGCAAGGGTGATCGACATCGATGCTGCCCTCCAAGCAACATTGGCATGGCTCTCCTCGAAGGCATCCTCATCCACCACCACCAACCATTGTTAATGAATATGTCAGCAAAAATAACCTTATCCCTTCAACTTCCACCCAAATAAAGTGGCAAAGATGGGATCTGGGAATTTTTTTGCTAACAATGGAGTGGTGTGGACGGACCTTTTACTTTCCTGTTGAATAGATTAGCAGATAGAGAGAACAAAAAGATGTAATATTTGCTTGTAATCTCTTTCTTATTATCAATGAAAATTTTGTTTTTCTAATCATATTCATTGTGTTCTGCAACTGTTATTTGAGTTATATGAACTGTTCTTCAAGAAAATGCATCAAGAAAATAATATGAAAACTAATTAAAGTAATCATATAAAGAACACATTCATCAACTATCCACTGATTAACAGTTGTCAAAAACCCTACTTACTCCAAGACTTTCAAATTGTCCAAGTGAAAATTTACCTTAGAGTACAAATCACGAATCAACAGCGTTTGTCAATTCTCCAACTTTATCATCGAAACCCTTTCATAAATTGCACAGTTGTGAATATGTGTGTGTGTGAAGCAGAGTTTACTAAGTCAATTTTTAGAGCATCTAATTTTTCATAAAATCCATAAAGTAAATCAATAAACACTGGATGCACAAACTGTCATAGTAAACACTGACTGTATGATGAAAGCTAAACTCTGAAGTATTCGAACTTTATACAGTAAGTTTTATTTTATACCCTCTTTATATACACATTTTTTTTTCATTCCTTTTTTTTCATTTTTTTTTTTTTTATTTTTCATTCCAGTAATCAGAGGTTGGAACCAGTCACCAAAAATTCAAAAATTTTAGCCCTTATCATTTTGATAAGTTCCTGGGTCATCCTAGTATTTAACTAGTCACCAAAAATCAGAGAATTTTAGCACATATTATATACCAATAGGTTCCTGGGTCATCCTAGTATCCAACATAATCTCAAAGGAGTATAACAACCTATATACACTTTCTTTGGGGTATTGCAGTAAACATTTTATTTTATCAGAGTATAACTAACAGAGTTTAGAGTTCATCAACATCAGTAGTTCTTCATGAAAGGTAATGCACACAGTATTTATAGACTCAGAGTTTAGGACAAAATAAACTAAGAGATGCTATAAATATGAGCCAGTATCATGCTGTGTTAACTTTCTGCACAATCTAAGATTAGATCTCAATAACTCAGAAAGATTCATGATTAATTGCTGAGAATCATGCTTCATACATATTTCTTCATTGGTGTTTTCATTCAGACAAAAATCAACTCAAAGTTCACAGAGTTTATCAAACTTATTAACAGTGTATGACATACAGACATGCTGACAGAGTTTAACAGAGTATGCATAACAGAGTTTAATCAACAGAGTTCACTTAGTATTTAACCAATCAGGAAATATGATTAATACATCACATAAGTAAAGTTTGAATCTAACCAACATTTCTAGTCAGAACCAGAGATCATTCCTAGTTCATTAACCAGCCTTGTAAATGTAACTTCACTCAATGGTTTAGTGAAGATATCTGCAAGCTGTTGTTCTGTAGAGACAAAATGTAGTTCAATATTTCCTTCTTCCACATGTTCTCTGATGAAGTGGTACCTTATGCTGATGTGCTTGGTCATTGAATGCTGTACTGGATTACCTGTCATAGCAATAGCACTTTGGTTATCACAGTAAATAGGTATATTACTGTACCTCAATCCATAATCCAGCAATTGATTCTTCATCCATAAGATCTGTGCACAACAGCTACCAGCTGCAATATACTCTGCTTCAGCTGTAGATGTGGAGATTGATTTCTGTTTCTTGCTGTACCAGGAAACAAGTCTGTCACCAAGAAATTGACAACTTCCACTAGTGCTCTTTCTGTCTACCTTACAGCCTGCAAAGTCTGCATCAGAATATCCAAGTAGCTTAAAATCTGATTCTCTGGGGTACCACAGACCTAATGATATGGTGCCCTTGAGATACTTGAAGATTCTTTTCACAGCTGTCAGATGTGGCTCTCTAGGATCTGCCTGAAACCTTGCACAAAGACAGGTTGCATACATGATGTCAGGCCTACTAGCTGTCAAGTATAGAAGAGATCCTATCATGCCCCTGAAGTTTGTCATATCCACTGAAACTCCTGTGTCTTTGTCCAGTTTAGTCGCTGTTGCCATGGGAGTTGATGCAGATGAACAGTCAAGCATACCAAATTTCTTGAGAAGATTTCTGGTGTATTTTTCTTGATTAATGAAAATTCCATCTTCTGTTTGTTTCACCTGTAGGCCTAGAAAGTAACTAAGCTCTCCCATCATGCTCATTTGATATCTGGACTGCATGAGCTTGGCAAACTTCTTACAGAGTTTATCATTAGTGGACCCAAAGATGATGTCATCAACATAAATTTGAACTAAAAGGAGGTCACTTCCTTGGTTGAAATAAAACAGAGTTTTGTCAATTGTACCTCTGTTGAATCCACTTTCTAGAAGAAACTGAGCAAGTGTCTCATACCATGCTCTTGGTGCCTGCTTAAGTCCATATAGTGCCTTATCTAGCCTGTAGACATAATCTGGATATTTGGGGTCCACAAATCCTGGTGGTTGTTCAACAAACACTTCTTCTTCAAGCTTTCCATTCAGAAAAGCACTTTTCACATCCATCTGGAATACTTTGAATTTCTTGTGAGAGGCATATGCTAGAAAAATTCTGATTGCCTCCAATCTTGCTACTGGAGCAAATGTTTCATCATAATCTATTCCTTCCTGCTGTGAATAACCTTTTGCTACCAGTCTAGCCTTGTTCCTCGTGATAACACCTTCACTGTCAGTCTTGTTTCTGAAAACCCATTTAGTACCAACAATAGATCTGTTCTTAGGCCTTGGTACAAGGGTCCAAACTTCATTTCTTTCAAATTCATTTAACTCTTCCTGCATTGCTGTTATCCAGTCTGCATCTTGAAGAGCTTCTTCCACTTTCTTTGGTTCATTTTTAGACAAGAATGCATGAAATAGACATTCACTTGCTGTAGCACTTCTTGTCTTTACTTTTGCATCTGGATCACCAATTATCAAATCAGGTGTATGTGATTTAGTCCATTTCCTAGCAGAAGGCAAATGACTTCTATCAACATGTGATCCTCCCCCTTGATCCATGCTCTCCTGATTCTGTTGTGATCTATTTTCGTTTTCTGAGACTCCCCCTGAACTTGACTGTCCAGAGTCAGAATTTGAATTTTCAGAGTTTGAAGCATCAGAGTTTGATCCAGATTTTTCAGTTGACTCAGTATCAGTGTTTGAGTCTTCATCTTGATCATGCTCCCCCTCAACTGATTCTCTTCTTTGTTGTGACTGAGAAGTTTCTCCAGAATTTACCAGTAGAGGTTCAGAGTTTGTTTCAACAGAGTCTGTCAGAATTGTTTCATCAGAGTTTCCTTCATCAGAGTTTAAAACTTCATTTTCAAAGTTCAGTTGATCATATTCGTCTTTGTCTTCAAGTCCAGTTATCTTCTTATCATCAAAAGAAACATGTATTGATTCCATGATCACTTTAGTTCTCAGATTGTAAACTCTGAATGCCTTTGTTGACAGTGGATAGCCAACAAAAATTCCTTCATCTGCCTTTAACTCAAACTTGGTCAACTGTTCTGGATGAGTCTTCAAAACGAAACATTTGCACCCGAAAATATGAAAGTATTTCAGGTTAGGCTTCTTTTTCTTCACCATCTCATATGGTGTCTTTCCATGCTTATTGATCAGTGTTGCATTTTGAGTAAAACAAGCAGTTTGAACAGCTTCTGCCCAGAAATAAGTTGGCAATTTTGCTTCATCAAGCATAGTTCTGGCAGCTTCAATTAATGTTCTATTTTTCCTTTCAACTACACCATTTTGTTGTGGTGTACCAGGTGCTGAAAATTCTTGTTTCACTCCATTGTCCTTGCAGAATTCTTCCATTGTTGCATTTCTGAACTCAGTTCCATTATCACTTCTAATGATTCTCACTTTGTTGCTTGATCCTTTGTCCAGAAGCTTCACATGCTCCATCAGAGTCAATGCAGTTTCATCCTTCTTTGCTAGAAAATACACCCAGGTGAATCTAGTGTATTCATCAACAATGACTAAAGCATATTTCTTCCTTGCAATAGACATAACATTTACTGGACCAAATAGATCAACATGCAGAAGATGATGGGGATCAGTGATAGAAGATTCTGTTTTGCTCTTGAAAGATGACTTCCTTTGTTTAGCCTTCTGACATGAGTCACATAGGCCATCAACATTTAACAGGGTCTTTGGGAGTCCTCTTACAAGATCCTTTCTGATCAATTCATTGATGTTGTTCAAGTTCAAATGTGAGAGTTTCTTGTGCCACTTCCAACTCTCTTCACTAGACATTCTTGTAGACAGGCAAACAGCTTTTCCAACAGAGTCTATCAAAAGCTTGATTTCATAAATGTTGTTTTGCCTGTGACCAACTAGAACAACCTTTCCTGTAGATTTGCTGATAACTTCACAATATTCAGGTTGGAAATCTACATGATATCCCTTGTCACAGATTTGACTCACAGATAGCAAGTCATGCTTGAGTCCTGGGACATGAGCTACATTGTTGATGATGACATTTCCAAGATTGATATTGCCATATCCCAATGTTCTTCCTATATTGCCATCACCATAGGAAACTTTTGGGCCAGCCTTCTCCTCATATTCTGATAGCAGGGCTTTATTTCCAGTCATGTGTCCTGAACATCCACTGTCCACGACTAGGGTTGCCTCCCTGTTACCCTGCAATCACAAACAATTACTGAGGATTAGTTTTAAGGATCCAGACTTGCTTGGATCCTTTGCATTCTTAACTTTGTTAGCTTTTGCAGCGGAATTAACATTATCAGAGTTTGAGCTAACAGTATCAGTGTTTGTACTTGCAGTATCAACTTTAACCCATTTCAGATTGGGTTTCAGTTCATAGTAATTATGATAGATAGAGTGATATTTTCTGCAAGTATAGATGGAATGCCAAGTGCTTCCACAGCGTGTGCATAGAGTCTGTGGCTTAGTTCTAGCAAAATCCTTCTTTACCTCAGACTTTGTAGGTAAAGAATTTATATTTTTATTTTTCTTGCAGAAATTTGCAAGATGCTTAGTACTACCACAGTTATGACATGTCTTTCTTAGAGCATAACTAGCAAGCATTGGTTTATTTCCTGAAGTGATGCCTACTTTTCCATTTCTGTTCTTGTTTGACACTTTCTTTTTCTCAACAGATTTTAACTCCTTCAGTTTATGTTTGAGTTGTTTATCTGTCATTGAACCAATATTAACCTGATTAACACTAGTTTTTACTGGTTTTCTTTTAACAGCTTCTTTTTCATTCTCAGACAAAAATTTACTGGTTCCATGAACAAATTTAGTTCTGACTTTAACTTGATTTTGAAATCTAAGTTCATCTTCCTCATTATAACCTAGACCAACAGTGTCTGTTTGAAAAATCTGTTGAGTGTCCTTTCCAGAATTAGTCCAAGTCCTAATTTTCTTATTTGCTTCCTCCAACTCAGATTCTAGTTGTTTATATTTCTGAAGCAAAATCTGTTCTTTGCAAACAGCATCATCTCTCTCTTTCTGAACTTGTTGCATGTTTTCAAGTTTCTCTTCAACAAGTTTATTTCTCTCTTTAAGTTCAGAATTTTCAGCTTTTATCCTCTCATTTTCTAAAGTCTGATCCCTATAACTTATATGCAATGACTTAAGAAAAATTCTTAATTGAGCAATGTCATCAATATTATAAGCATAGGTAGTTGGAGGTACCTGATTTTCAGAGGATTCTGATTCAGTAGTAGCCATGAGAGCATAGTTCACTTCTTCATCAGAATCTGAAGTATCTGCCCAATCTCTGCCTTTAGTGTAGAGTACCTTTCCAGTTTTACCCTTCTTGCACTCAGGAGCATAGTGACCCATCTCCTTACACTTGTAGCATTGAATTTCAGACTTATCCTTCTTCCCTTTAGAATCTCTCTTATTAGACTTCCTGTAGCTTTTCCTGTCTTCATTTGAATCCCTAGAAAACCTTTTTCCTTTCTTGAAATTCTTGAAGCCCATTTTCTTGAAAGTCTTCACCATCAGCACAGCCATTTTTCTCATTTCTTCTTCATCATCCTCAGAGTCAGATGATTCAGAAGAATTTGAATCATAATCAGAGTTTGGTGAATCACTTTCTGAATGTATGACCAAAGCTTTTCCCTTCATTTTCCTTCTTGTTGCCTCTTTCTTCTGAGGCTTCTCTTCAACATTAAGAGCAACAGACTTTCCTTTTCTACTTGATCTCCTGTTTCTCTGCTCCATTTCCAATTCATAAGTTTTGAGCAGTCCATAAATTTCATCAATCTCTGTTTCAGCAAGATCATAGTTGTCTCTAATAGTGGTTGTTTTCACATCCCACTTTTCAGGTAGAGAAAGAAGAAACTTGAGATTCGAGTCTTCTAGATCATACTCTTTGTTGACCAATGACAGATCATTAATCAGTTTACAGAATCTATCAAATGTTTCTGTCATGGTCTCTTCAGGTTTAGCCTCAAAATGCTCATACTCTTGTGTGAGTATGTTTCTCCTATTCTTCTTAATAGCTGCAGTTCCTTGACACCTGACTTCAAGTGCATCCCATATCTCTTTTGCAGTGGTGCAGTTAATGACTTTGTTAGACATGACATTGTCTAAGGCACTATGTAGTAAATGCCTAACTTTTGCATCCTTAGCAATTGATGATAGATCTTCAGGAGTCATGTCCTTCTTTTCCTTTGGAACCATTTTTGCTGCTTCACCAGCAACTGCAACAGATAGCTTTGTAGGATTGTGAGGGCCTTCATAAATCCTGTCAAGATATTCTGGATCTGTAGCCTCCAGAAACATAGTCATCTTGACCTTCCACATAGCATACTCTAATGGCCTCAGAATAGGAACCCTGATTGGTTCATAACGACTCACAGTAGTAGGAGCCTTTTCAGAAACAGTAGGTGTTGGTGGAGGAATTTCTGACATGATTATTGTTGTGTTTGGATCTTAACCTGTAATAAAGTAACAGATTGGCTCTGATACCACTTGTTAGGCCGAATACACAAATAATAATCAACTTTGTATGAGAGATTAACAAGTAAAAGCGTTTATGCACTTAAAAAACTTCTTGTATTTCAAACCCTCTTCGTGATGTAAAAATATCACAAAGAGCTGCTAGGTTACAATAATGATAATTCGTTATCGATACCCTTCTAGGGTTAACCTATCTGTATTTATATAACATACAGCTACGATACAATCTCTAATTGATATTCCTAATAATCAGCTATACAATGATATCAATTACAGATTGTCACACGTCTCCTATGTCAACTCGATCTCTTTGATAGCTATCCAATCTTCAAAGATATCGCTTCCATAATTAATCTTTAATCACTGTTGAACAGTAGATGCGCTTCCTCCAGACAGAGTTTAACAAACTCTGTCGAGCTTCCAACTGTCAGAGTTTACACAAACTCTGACTGCTTCCAGCTAAACTCTGATAACTCCCTGTAACACTTAAACACTGATCAAAACACATCAATTATATTTAACACATACCAACATGAGTAACTGGAATAGAATTACCATTATCAACTGTCATTTGATCTGGCCCATCATAGTCAGAATATAGTTGCAGATTGCTCAAGTCCGATGTCAGGTGAGGTGTAGCCCCACTATCAGGAAGCCAAGTAGATGCATTTAGAGGCTGAGATGTAGCAACATAGGTAGTGGTTGCAGATGTACCACGCGGAGAAAAATTCTTGTCGAAGCGATGCCAACAATTAACAACATGGTGATTCTTACGACCACATAGTTGACAAGGTCCTTATAAGGGAGGAACAGGTGATGATGCCCGACCCCTTTGTGGATTCTTGTAGCGGTTGGTGTTGTTCCTCATGTTATGATAGGGACGTGTAGGCTGGTTAGAATTGGGGTTGGCTCTTTTAAAGGTGTGAGAGCTAGTTCTTGCCATATTGGCAGTAGGCGCTGCACCAAGTAAACTATTTTGAGACTCCAAACGCATATCAAAAGAGAGGAGATGAGCCTGAAAATCTTCCATTGGAATGTCAACATTTGTTGCTGTGAGAGTGGTGACGATGGCATCATAAGCAGAATCCAAGCCACTAAGAATATACTGTTGTAAATCAGCAAAGGATATGGGGTGCCCACAAGCTACAAGATTGTCACAGAGTTGTTTAGCAAACAAAAAATACTCGGGCATGGTTTTGTTACCTTTCTTCAACAATTGTAGTTCACAATGAAGTTGCATAATTCGAGATCGAGAGCTTGATGCAAAGTGACGTTGTAAAGCATTCCATACATCAGCGGATGTCTCAAGCCCAACAACTTGAGCAAGGACAAGCTAACCACCCAAGAAGAATTTGATCTTGCTTAACCCATGATGTGTATTCTGGATTAATAGTGGGTGGTGTACCAGTTGCACTGGTTGTAGGGATCGTACGAGGAGGACATGGGATAGTCCCATCAACGTAGCCCATAAGATCATAACCTTTCAATAAAGGCATAAATTGAAACTTCCACATAGATAGTTTTTAGAGTCGAGTTTGACAGTTAAAAAACGTTGAATTTTGGTGAGGGATGGAGCAGAAATAGTGTTGGATGTTTCAGTAGAACCAGAGGTTGGAGAGGAAGGATTAGACATTGTGAGAGTGAAGATGGAATAAGGATCGAAGTTAGGCTGATACCAAGTTAGATTTGGATTTTCCACACCATAACAGGTTGTGGTGTTGTATGTATTTATAGTAGTTTTACAAACATATCTATTCAACATTTCACTCGAACAGATTGACATATATTGAATATACATCTCAAACAGAATTGTTAATAAACATAGATAAGATAAGTTACACATAACAAAACATAACAGACTAATCCTTTTTTAGCACCGTAGAATTAAGACTTGCGTGTGTTTTAAAAAAAAGAAAAAGGATAAAGAAATAGGAAATGGGTTGTGTAACTGAGAAAACAGGGGAGTGGATTTGTGCGGAAAAAAAAAACGAAAACAGGAGAGGCTGCCTAATTGATTAAAACAAAATGTAAGTAAAACAGAGCAATTGAAACTTAGGCTTCGAATTAAACAATTAAAACAGGAAAATATGTAATAAAAATCTACACTAATATTTTTGTGGTTTATTTTTTTTATTTTTTACACTAACACATAAAACATAAAATTAGATCTACAATTTAAAATTATGGAACCCACAATAAAATGGACATTTAAAGGAGCACAACTACAATTATTAACTAATAACAAGAAAATAAAAATCGATACTTTCAACCCCAAGTGGTTAGCATTTCGCTACATTATCCACTAATCGGATTTACGAAAATAACGAAGCAAAGTAAAATAAACGAGAGAGCAAGACAAGAAACTAAAGGAAATGAGAATTTGCATTAATAAAAAGAGGAGTGTTTACAAAATTTGGAACTACAAAACAAGAAATGAAATCTACCCTAAAACTACAATAAAATCTCGATTCTAAAATACAGGGGGGTGAGGGGATATTTATAGGACAAGAATTAGGGTTAAGGGGTGTGTTGGGTGAATCTCCACCCTACACCTTCTAAATGTGGTGGAGAAATCCTAGCCATCCGGCATCCATTTGTTTTCTTCTTCCATAAGCTTTGTTGAGTGGATCTTGACCGTACACTTAATTAATGTGTTGGGATGATCTCCACCTTACACATGTCTTCAAAGATTCCTTTTCCTCCAAGCTCCTAATTCTTTCTCCTTTTTTCATTTAAGTCCTTTTTCTTCCTCTTTTTCCCTTCCTTTTTCCTCTTTTTCCCTTCCTTGCACATTATTACTTTATTTTTCCATTTCTTTATTTATTCGCAATACGAGTTCAAGCAATAAATAGGTAATAAAAATATGCAAAAATATGCACTTATCATGCATGGTGACAATAATACAATTAGAAGTTGGTGTTAACTGGTTGCGTTGCAATTTAGGGATGCAGTGGATGAGCTTGACCCCCATAATATATGAAAATGTGACCATGACTATGCTGTTAACAATGAACTCTTAAAAATGAACCACACACTCAGCTGGTCATGGACATTGGTAATGAGGGCTTAGGTACATGCTTCCTGAGTCTGACTAAGGAGGCAAGTATCTTGCAAGAGTTCAAGCAGAGTATCTTATAGATCGCTAGGTTTGTCTAATGTGACATACGGTCATAAAGCCAAATCATGTCTTAAGCTCAATAATATTATCTTCGTTGATGAAAACTTGGAAACACTTTCCTCTTATGCCCCTATGGCAGAATGGAGTAATGAACTTACCGTTCTATCTGATTTTTAGATGCTACTAATAACGCCATCGCCATGGCAAAAACAAGACGAGGACGTTGCAGATAATGCTACAATGCAGACTGGGTTAATGAAATGGTGTTACATGGGGGTAGCTATGCCTAGCTACGTGACAAGGCCAAAACTTCCGGTAAGACCAATGGTAATCTAAGGTGTCACTTCCCCGAACACTAACTAAGAGTAAAAATTTACAATATGAAAAACTTAAATTTGCAAACAGTTCAAAAGTCACATATCACAATTATACATTACACTACATTTTTAAGTAACTAATCTTGCATCAGTAAAACAGATTGACAGGACGCTTAAAATAACCCATTGAATTCTTGAAGATCAACAACTTCAAAGTGGATGGTCAGATCTGTTCTTTTTGTATTTCAATTTTAACTGGAATAAGTTTGGACTTTGCTGTGGACAAAATGTAAAGGTACACTAGATTTCAATACTAAATAAACAAAAGTGTGTTTGTGAAAATACATATATGTTCATTGATGATAACATAAACTCATGTAAGAGATAATTAATATCAACTGATGTCGATAATGAAGAATCATCATTCATTACACCTCAAACTGGATTTGAAGTCCCTACAGGGCATACTCCCTACCACTTGAATATGGTACACATATAAGTTTTTAAATAAGAGGACTGAAATGAATCTGACCCAAGTTCCCTTAAAGATTCCAAACGACAACTTAACTGGAAATCAGAGGCTTTCTTTTGTCTTCATGCAGAAAAATTCTATTTACTTGCATCACATAAATTTACAAATTTTTCTTGAAATACACTACTACATTTATCTACCACCCAATATCTTCCCTGGGATTTATCGTTAAAAAATCTGATGTTGAGGCTGATGGGTAATATACCAAGACATGCTGTTGTTATTAAACTGCAGTTTTAGTCACAAATTTGCCTCACAAGATCCCTTTACTCAGCTAGGCTTTTGTTTGTTTTTCTAATTTTCTTCTTATCTCTTCCATAAGAAGAAATGGTGAAGTTGTGTTTAATGGCTTCTCAATGTTCTCTTCCTGGTTTTGTATTTTACCCTGACCAAGGCCTGCGCAGACTCTCTTCCGTAAGTTCGTTAACTTCTTGCTCCAGTTCAGTTCCTCTGCTAACTAACTGAGTTTTACTAGGATATCTCATATTTTAGTAGAATTAATTTCTCTGTTCATTAACATTGTTTGTGTTTGTGTTTGTTTTACTAGGAGTACTTTTTTAGGAGCAGGAGTTCTACTTTTGAGTGAGGTTTACTAGTGTCTTTGATTAGTTACGTAAGATTTTGTGATATACAATAGTTTTTGTTCTTTAAGGCTACTGATGTTCTCAGAACTTCATTGAAGCCACGTATTCGACTTTAATATTAGTTGGTTGTATTTTTATTTTTTTTTGAGAAAAATGGGCATGAGGTTGTCCTCAGATATCTCTCCTTATTTTTTTGAATTATCCTTGTTTGAAATAAAGGACTTCAGTTGATGTTATGAATGTGTTCAAATACTTTTATTGCAATTCACTGAATATCAATCTCCCTTTCATACAAATTAAGAAACTTCTCAGAGTGTTCTTTTACCATTGATCGGATTACCTTTGCACCTTACCTCACATGTGTGTACTCTTTCTATTATTCCTGTCAGAATAGATGACCACTTCCTTTTGTAAAATATAAAAACAAGGGTCACTTTATTATCCAGATTACATTAAAGTTTGTGCTCTGCAGATTTTAGCTAGCCCACGGCTTGGAATCTTTGTGTTAAGTCTAAATAATAAAGAAAATTTATAAGTCAACATAAGTTATGTAAATAAATCTGCATGTATTCAATACGAGTTTACAAAAATCTTGTTCTTTGCAGGATTATCAGCCTCTTTTCCGTGGTCCTGAATCAACCGAGGAATTGATACGACCAGGCTTCCTTGCTATAAATCCGCAAGGTCCCCATCAGATTGAGCGGCCATTGAACTATATGAGAGGTTTATTCGACAGTACCAAGCTTGTCACGATTGACCCAGCTATTAGAAGGCGTGTACTAACTGATGTGCAAGGTTCATTCTAGACTGCCATGTTTTGTAACGTGCACTTTATGTTATGTTCATTCTTTTTGGGACGTACCAGAAAGGAAAGAGGTTCAGATAAAATGGGACGGAGGGAGTAATTTTTTTTTTTTTTTTTTTTTTTTTTTTTTGATAAAATCGTACTTGCATTAAAATTTCTCATAATCAAGCATACAGATGATAAAATCTGGAACAGAAATATTCCATTCCGTAAGACCTGACATAGAATATGTCACCCTAGCTAAGCTATGAGCTACAATATTCGCAGACCTATGTGTGTAACACACTAACACTTCATCACAGTGTTTATCCAAATTCATAATCGTACCATCCTTCAAGATCATATGAGCAAGCACCCAAAAACACACAAGCAAACTCACACAAACGGTGAGACAATAACAAAACTCACACAAACGGTGAGACAACAAAAAACAAAATGATCTTACAATTTTAAAATTGAAGATACAAAATAAATCTACAAATTACAACCAAACTGGATCCTTCAAATCCGAAATAGACCCGAGAATAAAGCTCGATTGGAATCTTCGAGGTTTAGCAACACCCGACTTTATTGAATCAGAAAAACAGGCAGGCGGAGGGGCGGAGGGGCGGCGGAGGGCGGTTGATTAGAGAAGAGGGAGGCGGGGAGGCGGAAGAGAGGCGGGGGAAGAGAGGCTAAGGGGGACGGGGAGGAAGAAGGAGGGGAAAGGAGGGGAGGGGGATCTAGCGGCGGCCGACTCTCATGAAAAGTTGAGAGAGAGAATAAGGAGGGTCACATACTGGACTACTTTACAAATAATATTGGTTGTAACTCAGATAGCTTTGCATATTATTACACACTTAGGCTATGACATGTCATTAAGATCGATTTTTTTGTAGTTTCAATGGTCCTGCTTTATTTCCTTATTTCTTTGCTATCATGTTAAATCATTCTGAAATGTCTCTGTAACCGTCGCAGGCAACAGGTCAGACTCTATACTATTCAGCTACAGAATTGCCACAGAATGCAGAATTCAGAAGGAAATCTCAGCATTTCTCTCATCAAGTGAAGTGGAAGAAGGTGGATTAAATTTGTCTGTACTAAATAATGACTTAAAGGGGCTTAAAACAATTCCTACTGAAATTTCTGATCAGTGTTTATATGCACCTGACTATGGGTTTTGTTTCCAAAGTTCCGAGTCCCAGCCTACTGGCTTTAGTCCTAGTAGTAACTTTTATTTTGAGAAGCCTCTTTCAAACTTAGATGATGATTTGGACCATGAGTCAGAAGGTATGGTTTATGTGGATGAGCAAGCTGCATTGTATAGTGCTCGGACCGAGATGAAGGATAGACTTCATATTATTGCCGAGTATTACTTGTCAAAACACTCAACAAAGTGGAGAAAACAATCAGTGCTGGTACCTCAGTTTGACAGGTATAATATATTCTTCTTTAAGTTATTGTGTAATGTTGATTCAAAACTAAGAACTTGGGATTTCTTCCACTGAGAATCATATACATTATCCTCTTACACGAAATTCACCACGAGTCAGATGAGATACTCTATCATCTGAGTATCTTAATATTTTACATTTGATTTTTGCACGTTCAGTTTATCAGTATGTGTAACAATAATCTTTCCTGTAATTGCATTTACATACAAAGAAAATAAATGTTTTCTTCCATATTACAAGAAACTATGTTCATCAATTCATTGATTACTAATATTAAACTAAAAATCTTTACAGGCTGGAATTCAGTGAAGCGAGGGATACTATCAATGGATCCTTGAAGCTTGAACCCTTAAATGTTGTCCCTTTAAAGAGGTAATCCCATGATGCATGATACCAATTTCACAGTTTCATATTTATTCTAGTAATTGCATGGATGTCAGTGCTATAAGCTTTCTCAAATAGTCTAAATCTTGCCATGTCAATTTTTTTTGCATATTTTGTAAGTGCAAACTTTCGAGTTGGGAATATAACACAGCTATTACGCATACGTATTCCATCTTATAGAGTGACTAGCATTAGTGTAATATTGTAATGACCTATAGAGTTGTCTGATGGGCCATTTTTGAGTGATTGCAGATGCTTTACATTTCAGAATAATGTGATTAGCAATTATTTTCTTCTTTCAATGTGTCCATAGCTGGTCTAATTTGCGTGAAAGCACTAAAAGAAGCAAGCAGAAGTACATGTACATGCGCCTGCTTGACACAATTTGCTTACCGATTATAGTTTAATACCTTATCTGAATGTGGACACTATTGCCTTTGTCTTACATTTGTTTTGATGCACAGTCCTCAGAAAACCAGACACAGATCATCACAGAAAAAGAAGTACAGTCGTAAAGTAGGAAAAGAGAGGGAACAATACAGAAAAAACTATTCCCATTCGTGTGAGACTCTTTTGTCCATAATAGTTGACAAGAAGCGGCATGGAAAAACTGCAATTCTGGAGTTAAAAAAATCTGGCCCTGAGTTGAGCCATCTTCTGACTCAACTCTCTGCCAGCATTGCCGGGGCAGGCCTTGCTCTTCTCTTCTCGGTTGTCTGTAAAGTGGCTACTGGTAGGGTACCCTTTTGTGCATCAAAGCTCTTGAACACAGGATTGGGATTTGGGCTGGTGTGGCTTTCTTGGGCAGTTAATAGTCTGAGGAATATGATTATCCATATAAGCAAGAGTTCAGACAAGAGAGCTTCTAAGGAAGTAGAAATGTTGAAGAATTTGGACAGTAGTGTGAAAGAAATCTTCTTCAGAGCTGCAACGTTGACTGCAATGATGGTGCTAAGGCTTGCATGAACTTGAGGTAAGAGTAGGTTATTGTCTAAAGGTGGATATAATGAGAAGGAAATGTGCATTCTGAGTTGGGAGATGGCTAGAAGGGTACGAAGCAAATAGTTTGAAGGGTTGGGCTGGGAATGGCTTGAGGTGGAAATTTTGTATTTCTTGATTGTAACCCCAAGGTTAGTTTTGATCATCTGTCACTAGATGTTTTTGGAGTACATTTTGTATATTGCCCTGTATATTTAGTGCAGATAATGGATTTGTGCATATATAAATAAAGCTAATTTTTAATGGACTAAATATCGATTGAACTTAATTAAAATGTGGTTTTTGCTTGCTCGATTTTCTCATCATTGCCCAGTATATATAGTGCAGATAATGGATTTGTGCATATATAAATAAAGCCAATTTTTAATAGACTAAATATCGATTAAACTTAATTAAAATGTGGTTTTTGCTTGCTCGCTTTTCTTATCATTTTGTGCTTGCTTGATAAATTGGTTAAGAATTTGTAACAATGTTCTTTCAAATTCATCAACATTCCAGCAACTTTTGTTGTTTAGTTATTTGCCTTTGCCATTCGGCCCATTTCTGATCATGGTTTATGCACATAACAGGAGTCCTTGTATATTTAATGGTTGTTTGTTTCTTTCAAAGGAAATGTAAGCTTAACTTGAGACCAAATAAATTCAAGGTTTTTCGAGACACGAATGAAGAGAAGAAACAACCCAACTTCATCTAAGATCTGACAGAAACCCAAATTAATCAGGTTTATTTAACTGATTGGCCAGACATATATGACTTGGACAGATTTTATTAAGCAGATGTAAGAAAATGCAACTTATAATCAAAAAACAAATTGCAAACAAACATGCCCTTAATTGGTTTGCCAGAGACTACAATTACACAATCCCTAAGGCCTAAATTGGTTTTCCAGAGACTGCAATTAGACCAAAAATTCCCCTGAACTCTTCATGAACCCTTAATATATATACTTTAAAAAAAAATGGTATATACTTTGTAAATAAAATTGGAAAAAATGACAGTATAATTAAGCTGTAATAAAACATTAAGCATGTATTTACTTTATTCTTAAAAGATTTCAATTTTTATTATCAATTTATAAATCTTGAAAAATGAACTTCTTAATTTTCAAAATAAACAAATTCAAAACTAATCAGACTGTAACAAAATATCAAAGAGTGTACACTGGCTTGCATGTTTAGTGCAAACTTTTGGCAATTTTTTGGTGATTTGTCAGTATAAAACTAATGTCTTGTGCATATTTATTAAATTAAGATAATTTTTGTATTGGATTAAAAATCAATTAAACTGAATTAAAATGCGTGTTTGCTTGCTTGTTATTCTTGTCATGCTTTGCTTGCATGATGAATTGGTTAAAATTTATAACGATGTTCTGTCAGATTCCTTAAAAAAATTCAGCAACGATCGTTAAGTTGTTTGCCCTTGCCATTCTAACCTTCTGAATGCTTCAGTAAAATTAGATTTGCCCTGTTGTTTGCATCTGAATCAAAATCAGAATCACAACCGTCATGCTCAGTGAAGATTGATTGGTCTCTTGCAAGGTACTTCCCAAGCTAGTCTTCATCATCGGAAACCAGAAATTGTTGGTAAACTGCTACTTCTCCGAGGACCTTTCCTCGGAGTCACTTCAACATTCTTGGGCAATCAAGTTCATCCTGTATTCTAAAGAAGGTGCTTGAAACTGTAAACAGCTGCAACCAAGTTCATCGATTGCAAACCCAGTAGTGGTTATTTAATCTCGTTGTGGCATTATCCCTGGTCGATCAGCATACACCACTGAAAATAGCGGACAAAAAAAAAATGCAGGCAAAAGAATTGACAGTACAGTGTGAACCTACACTACTCTCTTGATCCGTGAACCATTGTCAAAAGTCCCAGCAGCAATAATATTATTTATTTAATGTAATCTAAAACCGTCTTAAGCAACCATGTATTTATCTGCATAGGTTACAAATGGAACTGATAGATGTACTTCCTCTTCCAGTATATTAAATTTCACTGGCCTTTTTACTTCCAAAGCAGTTTGTCACATCAAATGAAAACCTCATTCAAGTACTCATGGAACTAATTTTGAAAAGATGTTTCGCTTTACGACCGCGTATTTCTTAGCCTGTTTGGTACAAGAAGAACAAAAACCTAAAACACAATGCCCTTTATCTTATGATTTCAGCTTATCACTTTGGATACTACTCCTGCACCAACAGTTCTACCACCCTCCCTCAAAGCAAACCTTTGTCCTGCGAGAAAACAAGCAATATACATATCAAGACCTCAATTTCTTCATTTTCCATGATTCTCTAAAACAAATTAACAAAAACATATTACGAACAGGCGCAAAAAGACTAGCAAGTGGAAAGGACTCGATATCATTTTCTTATAACACAAAAGCAAATGTTAAAGCATAGAGAGGCTAAACTTAAAATATATATTGGCGCAACAAGTTTGCTTGCTTTGCAGAGACAATACAATGCAAGCCTGTTTCCTGAGAAACAAAGGAATATCACAAACACGAATGGTAATAGAAAGAGTTCCCCCAAACTCTGGGAAGACAATTGCCTAGTTCATATTAAAGTGAAATGCAAACACAAAGCAGAACGAAAACTTAGCTTGTCTAGCACTCAAAGAAACATAAAGAACACACAGCTACCAAATTTGTGTCCCTTCTTTTATCCGAACAAAGTTTTAAAAGTGATACCAATAGGACAAATATATAATGTCCTTATGATGCGAAAGAGAACGCATCAGTTTATAGAGGTAGAGAAAGAACACTGCGTTAGAAAGAAGATATTCTTTGGTGACCCAACGAATCCCCATGTTTCCATGCACCTCTGTATCGGATACTCGGATTCTTGAGGATACTTGGATGCTCGAAATTCTCAATTAGAATTCATTTTTTCTACAATTTGCACTATATACAGAAGTGATTTTGGTTTAACTTCATGTGTCTTAGATGCTTATATCATGCATTTGATTCAATTTGCATAAAACTATTAGTTTTTGTTCAAGGATTCCATCATTCATAACATCAAATATATATTTATAAGATTAATATATGTGGCACATTCCATCATTCATAACATCAAATATATATTTATAAGATTAATATATGTGGCACATCCCCACGCACCCGAATCCCCGAATTATTTTATTTGCAAATCCAAGTATCCCCGCACTACGCACCCGCATCCCCGCGCACCCGTATCCTTCTTATCAGCTAACTAAATGATGGAATTATTCAAGGAGCTAAAGGAACCGGAACCTACTTAGACATGATTTCTGCTTATAATTTCCTAACTAATAAAGACAACATCAGAAGTATCATATCATTTAAATTCTGAAGATGTCTAACCATACCTGCATCAAGTGGAACTGGAGTAATTAGCTCAAATACAGCAGTCACATTGTCCCCAGGCATAACCATCTTGACATCTTCAGGCAATTCCACTTTACCAGTAATGTCAGCAGTTCTCAGGTAAAACTGGGGCCTGTAGTTTGAGAAAAACGCAGTATGACGACCACCCTCATCCTTTGTGAGGACGTATATTTCCGCCTCAAACCGTTTGTATGTTTTCACAGAACCGGGCTTTGCAATGACCTATATTAGCAAAGTAAGTCAGAAGATAGTTTCGACAGATTAAAAGTTTTCAAGCTCCACTTTCTTTTTCAACAAATAATCAATAACAGTTTCATACACTTACAGTTTCAACTGAGAAGAGACTAATTTTTCTAACAAAGTCAGTGACAAAAATATTTCTGATTTCATCATATAATGCAAAGTAATAACAAATTTCTAGTCAGTTTCCAGATTGTAGAAATTATGGGCATTCCACGAATCATTATTTTATAAAGCACAATAGTGTGCAACAGAACATACTCAATATACTTGATATGTTACATAAGAAAAAGAAAATATCGAAAACTGATATTTTGTCTCTACTCAGTTACTAATATGTATGAATATAACTGGGTTCTATAAGCTAGAGCAAGACAAGTCAACTAGTAATTAAATTCATGATTTTAATAACATATCTGAATACTGATAAACAACTTACCTGCCCTCGCTGAATATCATCTCTTTTCAACCCACGCAGAAGAAGTCCCACATTGTCACCGGCCTAGTAAAATGGAAGAACTTGAGAAACTAATCATAAATATAACGGAAGTTTAAAGAGTACAAGTCAAATGCTTACTTCCCCATGATCCAATATTTTCTTGAACATCTCGACACCAGTCACAGTAGACTTCAAATTACCCTACAGATGGGGATCAATACAAAAAGGGGGAAAACTAAGCAATCTAAGATCACGTATATATAAAGTTAAACAGGGAAAATGACGCAACAACTTACCTGCATCAGTCCTGAGATCTCAACATCCTCACCAACTTTAATCGTCCCTTGTTCAACACGACCTGTGGCAACAGTTCCACGTCCCTAATACAGACAGATGTAAGTATGTAACTGAGAAAACATTGGTTTCACGGTATCAAGGATGGAGAAGCATATCCTTGTGCAGATAAAAAAGATACAATAATAAACCCTCTCAGTCACGGAGAAAAGAGAAGGAAAAACTTATAAATGTTCATTTGGTTGGTAGGAGATGGATTAACAACATATAAAACTACTACACTAATAATACAGGGGATTAGACAATAGTTTACAGAAAAGATTGCTACATTATTAATACTTGGAACTAGTGCAATTCATAATTACAATAGGTGTAAAAAATCTATTAATGACACCTAAAAATATATCTAATGATCTTCATATTTATGACATGTCAAGTATACTTATGAGACAGTGTAAACAATAATTAAATATATTCATTAAAAAAAATAAATGTTGCTAATTGCTTTACACTTTGTGAACACTAAATTACTGTTTCAAATATACTTATGCCACATTTTACCTGAATTGAGAAAACATCTTCTATAGGCATCAAGAAAGGCTTGTCAAGTTGGCGGACAGGGTCAGGAATGTATTCATCTACAGCATCCATCAATTTCAGTATAGCCTTCTTTCCAATTTCTTCATTTGTACCCTGTAAAGCTGATAAGGCTGAACCTCGGATGATTGGGATGTCATCTCCAGGAAACTTATAAAAATTGAGCAAGTCTGTAAAAAATATTAAAATATACCATGTTAGCACTTATCAGTTATCATAGCTGGTGATATCATCCAATTAATGTCTTTTCTATCTAATGCACAGAATAAATTCATTTACACATGAAAAGTGAAATTTAGAAGGGGTAAAGTAAAGTAAATACCTCGGAGCTCCATCTCTACAAGTTCCAGCAATTCGGGATCATCAACGGCATCAACTTTGTTCAGAAAGCAGACAAGTGATGGAACACCAACCTGCACAAGAGATGCATATGCCGTCCTCAAAACTGAACTGACAACAGGCAATTCAGACAGAATTACAAGCTTTAATTAATAGACAGCCACCTGGCGTGCAAGTAGAATATGTTCCTTTGTTTGTGGCATAGGGCCATCGGGGGCAGATACAACCAGAATACCTCCATCCATTTGAGCAGCTCCAGTAATCATGTTCTGCAAACAAAAGAAGTCCCTTACAAAGCTATAGGGAACACAACACAAACAGTAGATATAATCACGCACTTCAAAATAAGTTTTCCTCCAGAAGGGAAAAACAAATACAGAAATGTCCCAAAATAGTGAAGTTTGAGTACTACACTAAATTATATTCTTCATGCATGATTTAGATGTAGAGCTTACTTTAACATAATCGGCATGGCCTGGACAATCTACATGGGCATAATGCCGCTTGGCTGTCTCATACTCAACATGGGCCTGGGACACAAATTTGTACAAATCAATGTTCCGATACAGGATTGTAGAAACAAGACAAATGAACTTAGTCAAGGGATTAAGCTAAATTAATGTTCGAACCGTGGCAATTGTGATTCCTCTTTTTTTCTCTTCTGGGGCCTTGTCAATTTCATCAAAGGCAACAGCCTTGGCATTTCCTTCCTCAGACAGCACCTGAAAGAGTAAAACATCATGCCTTAGCAACAGAAAATTAATATTTCACAACTCAAAGGTAACATTCATATATTTTAAAAAATACTCTGCAGTCTTGGACCTCAATTAGAAAGCAATTACAATCTTATATCACACAAAGAACAGCAGCAGACAGAATAAAGTATCAGAGATCCACACCTTTGTGATTGCTGCCGTTAGAGTTGTCTTTCCATGATCAACATGCCCGATTGTACCTACATTGACGTGAGGTTTCCTGCAAGTAGTCATACAATCAATGAGATGAATTATTCAAGTTCCAACTAGGACACATAACATTGAATCCTATTTACTACACACAAAAAAAAAAAAAAAAAAAAAAGAAGAAGAACAAACATAGATTCCATATATGACTTAAACTGCATCTGCAAAACCACATTTAAAAAATGATTGCAACTTGTAAGCATTTACAACGATTCACTGTCTTGTAGATATCCTGCAACAATATACAACAATAACTTCCTTTATCATCAACATATGCCTTCAATTAAGTGTCTAATCACATACATTTAACTGCTTTCAGAACTCTACCATATCACATAACAAATTGAAAATCTGTAATTGTCAAACATACTTGCATTTTTATTAAGAGTGTCGTAAAATAAACTGTAATTACACAAATGAAAAACCTCCGTAACTTAAAGAACAGAGTACAGAATTATTACGCTCCAAAATACTATCTTACAAGCATAAGAAACCCAAAAATGATGTCATGTATTACAAAAAACAGGTAAGTTCCCAAATTTCGATAAAATGAAGTTCATCTTCCTACACAAAAACTCGCAATTTCAGCAAAAACAAACCATTTCTCTCACTACAATCAATACCAATTGATGTACAACTAGTCTATATCAACAATAACAAACAGATTTCCATATAAACACTAACAGAACTACACACACACTGCATATCATTAAAAAAGAAATAAAGGGTATTCATAAAATGGAAAAAGAAATAATGGGTCATTGAGTTTAAGAGCAATACGTGCGAGTAAAAGTGGCCATAGATCTCCACCAAGGAGAAGAAGAAACGGCGTCGTTTGGGATAACAGAATGGGAGACATTAGGAGTGATAGATCCACGACAAGTACAAGAAGAGGAGTATAATAGTTGAGATGAGAGTTGAAGAGCGAGTCGTTTTGAGTTTGGGTTTCTCAAAGCTACAGACGCCATTTTGGTGAAGTGAAGAAAGATGAACAAGTCTTTGGGGGTTTTCACAGGGTTTTAGTGTCTTTTTAGGGCAGTGCTGAGCAAGACTAGGGTAAATCACAAACGACGTCGTTTTAAGAATGTGTTTTCCTTTTCACCTTTTGTCTAAAAACATTTACAACTTAATTTAGCAAAACAAAAAAGCATTTACAACTAGTGAAAACTTAAAAAAGAGAAAATAATTACAGATTGAATTTTAAAAATATCTCTTAACTAGTGAAAATAATTTAATATAAATAAATTAAATAAATAAATAGTATGTTTAAGAATACTTAATGCATTTTTTGGAAAGAAGAAAAAAAGAATACTTAATGCAAAGAATGATACAACAAATCACTTTGCTACATTTATGAGGAGTGTAAATTCTGGTGTTACAGTTACAGATGTACAAAAAGTTCTATGGGCCGGATTTCATCCTGGTTTTAAAAATTCTGGTTTTTTAAGAATTGGATCGGGCTAATTTTTTTAAAAATCGGATTGGGTCGGACTTTCTTTAAAATACGAGGTTAATTTTAGGTGTTCGAGTCGGGATTTTTTTTAGTTTATATATACGTAATTTTTGTCTTTTTTACAATGTTAATATATAAATATACAAAAAAAAAAAAAAAAAATCTTTACAAAAGAAACAATCTCTAAAGAGCTACGTCCTTGAACTTCTATAATCCATAATACATAGGAAGCACATCGTATAAATCTCTTCAAATAAAACTATTTGGAGAAACACATCTTTTACACTCAATAAGTCTTCTTGAAAGAATGATTTGTCTTTGCATTCTTCCTAATCTCATGATGTTTCACATCGTATTGCTAAGTTTAATATTCTTGAATTTTATTAAAAATATTATGTATTTTTAGATTTTATTTATAAAAAATCGGGTTTTTATTCGAATTTTTTAAAAACCCAAACTTTTATCCTGATCGAACCGAATTTTTGTCTGGGCTTTTTCAAAATCCGGGCTTTATCCAAACTTTTCAAAAGCCCAGGCTTGGCTTCAAGAAAAATAGGATGTTCATTTTAAGCTCACGGGCCGGGTTGCGGATCGAGATTCTTCTTAACACTTTTTGGATTTTTTTACGAATTAGATTAGACTAAATTTCAAGTTTCAGGATTTTTGAACATCTTTGACTGGTGTGTGCGCTCATTGAACACATTAGGCCGGCTATTCCTTGAACACAAGCCACATATATTGCGTCTTCATTTAAACTAAAGTTCCGCTTGTTTATGGGGTTAATTGGCAAATTCATAACTGAACTCGTACTCAACTTGCAGTTGTGTAATCAAACTCAAAAAACTTGCATTAACGTTATTAGACTAATTAAAACTTGCAATCTCATAACTAAACTATTAAAAACTTGCATGACCGTTAACTTTTGTTGACTTTTAACGGAGGTCCGTTAATTTTGGACAAATCAGCTGCCACATAGACTTTTCTCTCTCCTCGTATTTAGCAAATCAGCTGCCACATAGACTTATATGAATATCCTAAATAATTTCTAATAGCCTAAATAATATATATCCTAATAGCCTAAATAATATACTGTATATCCTAATCTACCCACCCAACACCCCCGGTATCTACCCACCCAAATCCCCCCTGTATGTATAGTGTTATAAAATATTTGTAGATTTTTCTAGGTAAATTCTTTTGCCGCCGGATTGTTCGTGTTTTGACCGGATAATATAATTTCGATGAAAAAAGTTGTGAGATTGTATGGATTTTTCTGGGTCAAATTGGTTGTTTTTGGGTTGTGTTTATGTTATCAGTTTTTGGGTTGTGTTTGTGTTATCAATTTTTTGTCTTGATTTTTGTCGTAATTCTTGATGGGTCTCGATACAATTGGAGGTGACTGGGTTGTTGGGGGTGAATTGGAGGTGTGTTTTGCAGGCGTGGGGGTTGTAGGAAATGGGTGAATTGATTATGTGTGTTTTGATTGGGCAATGTGGGGGCTGTGTTATGTGGTGATGATTTTGATTTTCATGATTATGTGTCTCTGACCATCAGTGAAGCCAAGAGAGTCGCTTATCATTTGACGAAATTGAGTTCTACAGGAGGAAGAAATAAAGGTGCCCTTCTGGACTGCATCGAGTGTTTTCAAGATTCAATCGACAATCTTCATAAATCACTTTATGTACTAAGAAAACTTAATGGTCAAACATTTAATTCCCAAATGAGTGATGTTACAACATGGATGAGTGCTGCTCTTACGAAGACACTTGCTTGGATGGATTTAGTGGCCGTAACGGAAGAAAAATCAAATCATTGAAAAATCAGATTACAAATGTCATCGGAGTTTTTGAAAGTCGCCGGAAACTGAAAATGGTCGCCGGATTTTTCCAGAATCCGGCCATCTTCAAAAATATTCCGGTTGTGTTATTATTGAGCTGTTGTTTGATCTTGTGAAAACTGTAAAAAAAATTACAAAGTTGTTTTGATATTTTGTAAATTTTAAAAATCTATTTCAATAATTATCTATTTGATTTCACCACCTCAGCAAACAGCGTGTAAATTTTTAACACATAAGCATGTCACGTCAGATTTCCGTCAGGACCGTTAGATGGAGTTAACGGTAGTTACTCGATTGCAAGTTTTAATTACTTTGATGAGTTGACTGCAAGCTTTTTGAGTTCAGTTACCCAACTGCAAGTTAGGTACGAGTTTAGTCATGTATTAGCCAATTAACCCCTTGTTTATGAGTTAACTGCATTTTGCGTATTTGAATATAAATAATTTGTAATTTGTATATTTATAGTATCAATTGAATATTTTATATACCTAAATTTTATAAAAAATAATCATTTTATGTATCTAAATTTTATTTATGTAGTACCTAAGTTTTATATCCATGCACATAAATTTATATTTTTATATAATGTCTTAAAAATTTTAAGTAAAAAATGAAAATAAAATATTATATGAGATAAAAAAAATAAAGACAAATACTATAGTTGTTTCTAATAATATTATTTTTATAAATTTTAAAACATTTTTTATTGTAAATATATAAGGCTAAAATTAAAATAATATAAAAAATATTTTGAAAATCTATGTCTATCATGTCAAGTTATTTGATTTTTCAGTTGTATGTGTTATTCTTAAATATTTTTTTTTGTTATTTCATTGATTACATATATACCTACATATATAATAAATATATATAAAAAAAAGTTATATTTCAATTATTTAGCAAATTCAAAGTACATAAATTGCTCAATGTTAACAGTTCAGGTACACAAAATACACAATTTGTGTAAACAAAGAATGAAAGTACAAAAGTTGTTTATTTTTCTTCAATTACACAAAGTGCACAATTAATAGTTTAGGTATATAAAATGTAAAAATTTATAATTTAGCAACACAAAATGTATTTAAGTCTTTTTTAATTTAAAAAAAATAAATTTAATAAATAGTTTTCAGAAGTAAATTTTAGGAAAGTATTTTTTCAGAAATTTTGAAATCTGACTAGTATGAAAATTTTAAAATATAATTACTTTGAAAATATATTCCTCATTTTGAGAAAAGATGTTATTTTTCAGAAATTTTGAAAAAGGAATTTTACTACTTAAAAAAATATTTAAACTTCCTAACCAAAATACAATGTGCAAAAATACTTTTTAAAATTTTTAAATTTCCTGTTTTAATTTAATTTTAGAAAATATTTTCTTTACAACTTAACAAGTATTAAAAAGTCGGAAAAATTTTCTTCCATACAATTAGGGCTGGAAAACGGATAATACGGATACGGATACAGCTATATCCGAATCCGGATCCGTTTTTTACAACCGTATCCGTATCCGTATCCGAATCCGGGAATATCCGAAAAAACTTTATCCGGATCCGAATTCGGTAAATATTATCCGGATACGGATAATATCCGGATCCGAATCCGTTTTGCAAAAAAAAAATTTTTTTTTGTGAAATTTGCATTATTATAAAAATAGGCATATTTTGCAAAACAAAAACAAAAACAAAAAAACAAACATATTAAAGAGATACTCGGTATTAATTTACAAATTACAAAAATCATATACATTATCCAAATTTGCATATGCAAATTTATATCAAAATAACTTCATTACACATCATTGTCTCTAAATAACTTGCAAATTCATCAAAAATAAGTGGGCCTATAACTAAGTGTGTGTATAAAAATATATAAATGGGCTTATAACTATAAATGGGTTTAAAATATATAATTATATATTATATATATTAAAAATATATTAAAAATATATTATATATAATTACTTTCGGATACGGATATTTTCGGATACGGATGCGCCTATATCCATATCCGTATCCTAACCTCTCGGATTCAGATACGGATAATATCCGGTTGACTCCGGATACAGATAATATCCGTTTTTCCAGCCCTACATACAATTTTCATCAAACAAACCGACACTAGTTTTGGTTGAAACTTTAAAGAGCTGGGAAAATGAATGCGGTTAACCCTCAGGCCCCTTGGGAGAGTCTCCCATGAAGGGTGCTTGTAGGGGTATCATAGCATGTCATTATTGAAATTATTTAATGTTATTGGGATGTCAAATGAAATAATATTAATATTATTTTTCTAATATATTTATTTTATGCATATATTTTTTTTATTATGTGACAAAATTAACATCTCTTCAAAAGTGCCAACTGTTGGAAATGGTATAACATGCTATAATAGTTTACAAGTTCACATATACATAGGCCCGGAACTGATCATATTTTGATCGTCTACTACAAGTTCTACAATTCCCACATTTGGAGAAATTTGGTACATGGCCGATTTTAATTTTGAAAAAAATTGGGGCCGAAAACCTTAATTTTTCTCTAAAGATTAGTTTTTTTTTTGAAACTTACTAATTCAATTCATTCAAATCAAAATGTCATAGGAAAGAGCATCCAACAAACACATAGGAGGAGACGTGAATACATTATAGGAATTTACTAAACAAGGGATTCTAGCTACCTCATGTGCTACCTTGTTAGCATTTTTCCTGATAAAAACAACTGAAACTCTACTCAAGCTATTAAGAATCTGCTTGCAACTCTCAATTATCTCTCCAACCTCCAAGTAATTTATACTTTGCTTCTGAATGGCATTAACAGTGAGCTGAGAATCAGATTCCACTACTATCTCATCATCTTGCATTTTCATTTCTTTGATCCACGACAAGGCTTCATGAACACCAACAGATTCAGCCTCGACTACTGATACTTCACCACAGAACTTGTAAGTTTTGGCTACCATGAAATTACCCTCATCATTCCTCATTACCATTCCTACTGAGAAAGCATTTGTTCCTGGATAAACAGAGGCATCGACATTTATTTTAAACACTCCAGCTGCTGGAAGTTGCCACTTTGCACTTGACATTTGACTTACTCTCCTACCATATGTTCTCCCTGGATCATTGTTTTCTTATTTCTTCCTCGCTTGAATCCAGTCTGATTGTACCTGAAAGCTGCTGTCCATAGCAAAGCCTGGCGTGACTACCTTACCCTCCCATACCCTCTTATTCCTCCAATACCAGATGCCCCATAAAACCACACAAATTTTAACCTTCTCTTCATTTGTTGCAGAGCTAAGCTTTTAAAGTAACCACTCTGGTGCAAATTCTGCTTGACTCCAATCGTACACCAAGCTAACATGATTCCAGCATCCAGTAGCAAAACTACAATCATAAAACAAATGTGACATATGCTCAATATCAACTGCACACATGGGACACGTGATGGGAACTCTGACTCCTTTAGAGCTCAATCTCTTACGAACTGGAACTGCATTTCGACAAAAATGCCACACAAACACTTTGATTTTATGAGGTAACTTCAGATGCCATATACTTTTCCAACCTGTACATTGTAGAACTACATTAGTACCAAAGTGATCATCATACCAGAAATGATAAGCATGCTTAGCCGTATAAACATCATCTCTCGAATTAGCCCACACTATTCTATCAGCCACTGTACGCTGTGGAATAGGCAGTGCTATGATTGCCTCTGCATCTTCTTTAAGAAAATTCCTTTGAATCAAATCTGTGTTCCATTTCTTCTCACCTGGCAAGAATAAACTATAAACCTTTTCATCTCTTCCTGCATAAAATTGATTCTGCTCCACCTGAAAATTCATCTTGTTTCTCAGCCATGGGTCTCGAGTTGTTACAATATCTTCACCACTTCCCAACACCCATCTGAACCCTTTAGCTAGTTCCTCCTTCTCAGTTCATATTCCTGACCATATAAAGCTTGATCCCTGTCCTTTAGCTACTTTCAACACATGAGTATCAGGGAAATATCTTCCTTTGAACACTCTTGCCACAAGTGAATTCAGATTTTGCATAAAATTCCAAATGTGCTTACCCAGTAATGCAATGTTGAAACCATGCTGAAAGGCATATGACATAGCCTATTTGTAGTTCGAGGACTCAACTCAACTTAAGCTTAGTTTGTAATAAGTAAATAACTTTAACTGTCACAGGAATCTCAGGAGGTACTATCTGTCAGAAGAAAAACCCTAAAGTCAATCTATAGTTTTGATGTTTTACACTGGAAGAAGTTCAGATTGCTGATCAAGCCTCAGTATAGCATCAAAGAAGTGGATTTATTTCTAAGACAGAGATTTCTAGGGTGACAGGTTCAGACAGTATACAGTGAAGTACAAGAAGGAGAAAGAGATGAGAAGAAAAATGAATCACATTATTAATGTGAAAATTAAAGGACAGTCATTGAGGTTAGTCGTTCATGAACCAGACAGTACATGGAACGTCAACAAAATATTCAGTGGTATTCCTTTGTTACTTTCAGTGATTCAGAAAAGAATTAAGACAATCCAAGGATATATAATTATTCTTGTTTATTTAATTTAAATCAAGTAGTCGATTTAATTAATTAATTAATTCATCTTGAATTAATTCTTTAATTAAATTAATTATTAGATTAATTAAATCAGATTAATTATTTAAGTAAGAATAAATTAAAATGATTATTTATTAATCAATTTTAATTTAATTCTGAAAAATGAACTAACAAGACAATCCCTGATTGTCTTGCCGATTGTCTTGAAGGTTAAATTCAGAACAGCAAGACAATAGGAGATTGTCTTGCCGATTGTATTGGAGAAGAAATCAATAAAGCAAGACAATTCCTGATTGTCTTGCCGATTGTCTTGATAATGATAATGTCTGAATAGCTTTTAAAAAGTAGAATAAAAATCTAATTTGATTGTCTTGACGATTGTCTTGGCAGTTCAATTTGATTGTCTTGATAATGATCAAAAAGAAAAAGCTTCAGACAGAATGATAAATTTGATAAAGCAAGACAAAGATATCTGAATTTGATTGTCTTGACGATTGTCTTGGAAGAACCTGATTGTCTTGACGATTGTATTGCCTATTGTCTTGGCAGTACAAAATTGGTTGTCTTGGAAGAATAAATTGTATTGACGATTGTCTTGGCAGTTATATTTGAAGACAAAGAGTCAGTGATTGATATATAACAAGATATATCGACAGAAGCAATCAGCAAGAAAAGAACACAGAAAATATTACATTCAAGAACTGAATTCTCTCTTCTCTCTCATCAAGAACACAACACAAGAAGCAGAAAATTATTTAGAAAATCAAGTTCATCTTATTTTTAATATCTGATCCGATAGAACTGATTTCCTTGATACTCTTGTACTATTAGCGAGTTTTTACTCCTAATCTATATCTTGATTTTTATTAACAAATCTAGAAAAATTCATGTTGAATTTTCTAATTTGTTTTTATTAACTAGATATAAATTCTGTACTGTATTTGTAACAAACCCCTCAAGTTAATATAATTTTATATTCAACTTGAATTTTGTTTCATTTAATTCCGCTCAAATTTGTCAAAATATAAATTAAATTATCCGGACAAATTTCGATAATACAGTACTGTTTGTATTCAACCCCCCCTTCTACAAACATATTGGACCTAATAATTGGTATCAGAGCCGGTTGGTTGATACACAAACCAAAGATTCCATTTTAATCAATTAAAAATCATCCCCGAATTTTTTAACTCTCTTAAAAAATTCATCATGTCTTCTAAAGTCGGAACTGTGAAAATTCCCATATATGACAAAAACAGTTATGATATGTGGAAGAACAAAATGTTAATGTTCCTCGAGGTTGCAAATCCTAAATACATGAAAGTCTTATTAGAAGGACCAATAATACCTTTTGGATTAACTCCTGAAGTTGTTACTGATGGAAAAGTTGTTACCCCTGCAAAGCTTGTACAAAAAGATTCTTCTGAATTCACTCTTGCTGAAAGAGAGGAAGCTGGACTTGACATTAATTTAAGACTGATTTTAATAGATTCTCTAGACTCTGTGATGTACAGTCATGTGATTAACTGCAAGACAGCAAAGCACATGTGGGAAACCATTGAAACTGTGAATGAAGGAACAGAGGAAGTTAGGGAGAATCGTCTAGAAATTCTGACATCTGAGTATGAACACTTTCGATCAGCATACAATGAAAGTATTCAAGATGTGTTTGAAAGATATAACAAACTTGTCAACAATTTACAGATGCATGGCAAGTACTACACTCAGAAAGAGATCAACAGAAAATTTCTACTGTCAATGCCTGTTCATCTAGAACATAGAATTACAGCTATCAGAGAGTCGAGGAATCTAAGTGAAATTACTGTAGAAAGACTCTTTGGTGTTTTAAAAACCTATGAACTGGAACAATCTCAACAAAAGGAGATTTATGGAAAAGGAAGAATTGCTAGTACTTCTACAGCTCTTATTGTTGAGAACAAACAGAAAGTGGAAGATAAGGTTATTCAACCTTGTAGTGTTGACAGTGGCAAGCTGGAAGTTGAAGTTGGTCAAACGAATGCTAGTCCAGATGAAGGTGACTTCTATTCATTAGAAGAACTAGATCAGTTGGAAGATGAGTCCATGGCTTTGTTGGTAAGGAAATTCAGTAACTTCAGATTCAGGAAGAATCCCAAGTTCAGATACAAATCTAACTATAACAGGTTCCAGAGAGGAGGTTCTTCATCCTCAAGTAACAGAGGAGGTTACAAAACTGGAACAGTTGAAATAAGTAAAATTAGATGCTACAACTGTAATGAACTTGGACATTTCGCTACTGAATGTCAGAAGCCAAAACAAAACCAAAGAAAAGACTTTGGATCTGAAAAGAAGAAGACAGGTAAAGCCTATGTGGCAGCTGGAAAGATTTGGGATGATACAGACTCTGAAGATGAAGAGTATGGCAATCTTGCCCTGATGGCAAAATCTGATAACTCCAGTGGTACATCATCTGAGGTATCATGTACTGAAAGTCAATATATTTATCAACTTACTGATACACTAGGTAATGCTAATAGAGAGATTGAAAGGCTAAATTTGTTAAATACAGATCTTAGTAATCAATTATCAGAATTACATGATGTACAAAATTGCCATGTTATACAAAAATCAGAAATAAGAATGATAAAAGAACTTGAGAGGTCTCTAGCAGAGATAGTGGTTCAACAACGTGAAACAATAGCTGAACTAGAAATAAGGGTTAGTGCTACTTCTAATTCTTGTAAAGTGGCTAAAGAGTTGTTTAACCAACAAGCAATTAATCAAACCGTAGGAATTGGGTTTGATTATAATGAAGCTATTGGACGAAAAAGCATTAATACCCCTAATCGTGTCAGTGCTGTAGATAGGGGTATACCATTAGTGCTTAAGGGTATTAGTAACCCACTCTTTAAGAAATCCATAGCAGAACCTTTGGATACAACATCTTTAATCATTAAGGAAGAGATGCGCATTGAGGATGTAGCTAATGGCGTAGTCTTAGAAAGTAATCAAGTTGTTAAAAATGATAAAGATAGAAAGACTGTGTTTGTAAAAGCAGAAAGAGTTGGTGAGTCTACTAGTTCATTGAAAACTAGTAGCAGAAGTTACAACATGAATAAATGCAACAACAAATCTACCATGCATGCTATTCATGTTATTGATACTGCTCATAAGAAATGCGATGCTGTTAATTGTATGTCTTGTGCTTTTAATATAATGTCTGCTTACTTTAACGGTAATCATGCATGTGTTGATAAGAATGCTCCTAGACAGCAAATGAGCAGAAATAAACATGTAAGATCCAGGACTGAAAAATCACCTAATTCTAAGATTAGGACCCCAAGTCCTTCTCAGGATATGGTGAAGACATGGTTACCCAATCTGAAACCAAAACAAGTTAAAGCTGTTTACAGGGTTAAATGTCCAGTACCTAAAGAAAATGTTGTTAAAATAAAAAGTGTTGCTTTTCCTGATAAAGGTCAATTCTTTAAGTACTCCGGACCCAATCAAATTTGGGTTCCGAAGAGAGTCTAACCAATTTGTCATTGCAGGGTTTGAAACAGGTTGAACGAGTCATGTGGATTCTGGACAGTGGATGTTCAAGGCATATGACCGGAGATAAAGCCCTGCTGACAAATGTGGTGGAGAAGGCTGGCCCAGTCGTTACCTTTGGAGATAACAGCAAAGGTAAAACTGATGGATATGGCAGATTAGAAGCTGGAAATGTTATCGTTGAAGATGTCTCTTTTGTGAACGGCCTTGAGCACAATTTGCTCAGTATTAGTCAATTCTGTGACAGAGGTTATGAAGTTCATTTCAACAAGAAGAATTGTCTAATATCACACAAGAGAAATGAAAGGCCGCAGTTGACTGGAGTAAGAAAAGGAAACTTGTACATAGCCAATATGAACTCTGGAAGCACAGAAGAAATTAGATGTTTTTATTCAAAGGCATCTACTGATGAAAGTTGGTTATGGCACAAGAAACTTTCTCACCTAAACTTCAAAACAATGAATTCTCTAGTGAAAAGAGAGTTGGTGAGAGGTTTACCTTCGATTGAATTTACTCAGGAAGGTCTATGTGATGCTTGTCAAAAAGGGAAGTTAAAAAGGGCAACTCATAGGAGCACTAACATATCATCAATAACTGAACCATTACAACTTCTCCATATGGATTTGTTTGGTCCAGTTAGTGTGATGTCTATGTCAAGGAAAAGATATGCTCTTGTGATTGTTGATGATTTTTCAAAATTCACATGGGTATTATTTCTGAACTCAAAAGATGAAACTCCACAACTGGTAATTGATCACATTAAGTTAATTGAGCTGGACTTTAATCGTCCAGTACGAGCTATAAGGTCAGACAACGGAACTGAATTCAAGAATGCAGTTCTGAATGACTTTTGCACTGAAAAGGGTATAACTAGACAGTACTCGGCTCCCAGAACTCCTCAGCAAAATGGGGTAGTTGAAAGAAAGAATAGAACCTTGATTGAAGCTGCACATACTATGCTAAGTGACTCAAGGCTTCCATTGAGCTTTTGGGATGAAGCTGTCAACACTGCATGCTATACCCAGAATCGGACACTTATCAATAAAGACTTAATGAAGACACCATATGAAGCTCTATATGACAAGAAACCAACTCTCAAGTACTTCCATGTATTTGGGACAAAATGCTTTGTGTTGAAAGAAGGAGAAGATCAAGGTGGTAAATTTGAAGAAAAAGCACATGAAGCAATATTTGTTGGTTATACTAGAAGAGCCTACAAGGTGTATCTTATTGGTCAACAGAAAACCATGGAAAGTGTCAATGTTACATTTGATGACACACAACTCCCAATTATCCAAAATGAAGATCCATCTGAAAAGCTTAAGTTTGATGACATGTCAGACTCAGATTCAGATGATGACAATCAACCTGAAGTTGTTGCTGATAATAATAATCCAACTGTTGGTGGTAATGATCAAGGTGATGCTGGTGTAAACAATGATAACTTTCAAGACACCACTAATACTCTTGAACCATCAACAAGTCAAACTGGCAACACCTCAGGGGGAGATAATGAAGGGTCAACAAGTCATACTCAACATCATACTGAAGAACAAGGCGAATCGTCAAGATCAATTCTTCCCAGACAAACTGTTTGGAATAGAGCTCATCCTTTTGAGCTGATTCTTGGTGATCCAGATGTTGGTGTGAAAACAAGAAGAGCTTATCAGAATCAATGTAACTATTCTGGGTTTCTGTCTGTTATGGAACCTAAGAAAGTAGAAGAAGCTCTATCTGATCCTGATTGGGTGATTGCTATGCAAGATGAACTCAATCAATTTAAGCAACTAGAAGTATGGAAGCTGGTACCCAGACCTAAAGATAGAAAAGTGGTGGACACAAGATGGGTATTCAGAAACAAACTAGATGAAGATGGCACTGTGATAAGAAACAAAGCAAGACTGGTAGCTAAAGGTTATTCTCAAGCTGAAGGCATTGATTATGACGAAACCTATGCTCCAGTGGCAAGACTTGAGGCCATCAGAATATTCTTGGCATTTGCATCCTATTCAAGATTCAAAGTTTATCAAATGGATGTCAATAGTGCCTTTCTGAATGGTAAGCTAGATGAAGAAGTGTATGTAGAACAGCCTCCTGGTTTTGAAGATCATGATCATCTGGACTATGTTTACTTTCTTTACAAAGCTATCTATGGTCTTAAGCAAGCCCCAAGAAAATGGTATGACACTCTTTCTGAATTTCTAATAGAAAATGGTTTTATAAGAGGTGTCATAGACAAAACTCTCTTCACTAAAAGACATAAGAATGATATAATACTAGTCCAAGTCTATGTGGACGATATTATATTTGGGTCTACTAATGAGCTTCTATGCAAGAAGTTTTCTAAGTTAATGCAGGGTAGGTTTGAAATGAGCATGATGGGAGAACTGAAATTCTTTCTTGGATTACAAATAAGTCAGAGACAAGATGGAATATTTATTTGTCAATCCAAGTACATCAAGGAGCTCCTCAAGAAATATCACATGGAGGAGTGCTCATCAGCAAAGACACCATCAACTATAGCTGTCAAAATTGGTTTATGTGAAAGTTCTGCCAAGGTAGATATCACAGGCTATAGAGGTATGATTGGCTCATTACTTTACCTAACTGCTAGTAGACCAGATATAATGTTTGCCACATGCTTGTGTGCAAGGTTCCAAGCGAACCCTAAAGAAATACATCTCACTGCTGTCAAAAGAATCTTAAGATATCTAAAGGGTACGCCTAATTTAGGCATCTGGTACCCTAATGAATCTGGTTTTACTTTAATTGGATATACAGATTCTGACTATGCAGGAAGTGTTGTAGACAGGAAAAGTACATCTGGGAGTTGCCAATACCTAGGTGGAAGACTGGTATCTTGGTTCAGTAAGAAACAGCAAACAGTTTCCAACTCTACAGCCGAAGCTGAATATATAGCTGCTGGAAGCTGTTGTGCTCAGATCTTATGGATTAGGAATCAATTAATGGACTATGGCATTGTATTGGAAAATATCCCTATTTTATGTGATAATACAAGTGCCATAGCAATCGCCAGCAATCCTGTGCAGCACTCAAGGACAAAGCACATTGACATAAGGTATCATTTTATAAGAGAGCATGTAATGAATGGTACAGTGGAACTACTATTTGTAGGCTCTGGAGATCAAACTGCAGATATTTTTACTAAGTCGCTTAATGAATCCTCATTCACTAGAATTGTTAGTGAATTGGGTATGTTAAACAGTCCTAGTAATTAATACTGTTAATATCTGAAATTTGATCTTTAATAATTTTGCAAGTGATTATACTGTGAATATTTGTTGTTTGAAATCACTTGTATAATTATTTTACCAACTAATTTTCTTGCTTGTTTAGTTATTTTTCACTCTGTTTATTCATATTATTTAATACTTCATATTTCTATATTTTTAGAATATTTGTAGATATTTATTACTATTTTAATAATTATTTTATTAAATGTTTTGTAATGTTTGTCCTTTTGTTATTTTTATTTGTTTTCGTAAAAAGATTAATCCATGTTTCTGTAAAATATTTATTTTTAGTATTTTTAATAATATATTAGAGTGTATTTTAATTGGATTAATTTTGCACATTAATTTGTATTTTATTAGCATTTTATTAGCAGTTTAATTAATTTTTTTATGATTGTGATTATCATATCAAGACAATCGCCAAGACAATCCACAGATTGTCTTGGAAGGTTATTTTGTTGATAATAAAATATTTTTCAGATTTTTATTCTGTTTTCATTTTATTTTACTCAAAACAAACGATTGTCTTGATAGTTTTGAACTACCAAGACAATCGGCAAGACAATCAACTGATTGTCTTGGAGTGTTTTTCTTTATTTTCAAAATTAAAAAAATGTTAATTTGTTGATTATTCAGTTAAATAATTGATTGTCTTGATAGTATTTATACTACCAAGACAATCGGCAAGACAATCAAACCGATTGTCTTGTAATGTTAGTATGTATTTTAATAAAAATAAAAATAAAAAAAATTGTTTTCATTTTCTTTTATTTTTCAGGATTGTAAACGATTGTCTTGATAGTATTTATACTACCAAGACAATCGGCAAGACAATCAAACCGATTGTCTTGTAGTATAGTTTTGTACTTAAAAAAAACAAACAAAAACAGAAATCTCAAACAAATCAATACAATCAGTTCTTTCTCTCGTGTATTTACACAGAGTCTTGAAATATATACATACAATACACACGATTTTTAAAGAAACGCTGCTCGATTTTTTCTCAACCAAACTGAAATCCAAGAACAGATTCGAATAGATCGTTTGATTTCCCTTCTTTTGAACCGATCAGTTTCGAATATTGTTAAGTTTTGGAAAATCAATTTTTTCAAAAAGTTGAATCGGGTTTTAGAAGTTTTAAGAGTTCTAAATTTTTTCTAAGAAATCTAAAAATAGATTGAGACTCCCAGTGATTAAGAGAACATCATATAAATTTTTGGGATTTTTCTGACAACTTTGAATTAATTCGAATTTTTAATTAATTTTAATTAATTATTAATTCTGAAAATTTTCGAATTGTTTTAATTTTCTTAAAATTAAAGTGTGTTTTTGTATTTAAAAATGGCTGATAATTTTGAGATAATGAAACATAATTTGGTTGGCTATTTTAATCCGAACGATTGTCCCTACGATTGATTTAGGCCTTGGATACGATTTTTGAATGACGATTCAATTATCCGAACTGCCATTTCGATTGAAGCCCCAATTAAGATAGGACCACTGAGATTGATTTGCACAGAATCTGTGGTGTCTGAAGACTTGACCTCATTCTCTTTTGATTTTGATGGTACACACCACGTCGTGACAGAATCAACCCTAACTACTATTTTGGGTCTCCCGACGGATAATTATGATCCATTTCCAACCAGTGAGCAACTCTATCAATTCTTCATTGATATTAATTATCATGGAGTAATTGATATGAACAACCTGAGCAAAAGGAATCTGGTTCAACCATGGGATGCATTCTTCGACACAATCTCCAAGGTATTTGCTAATTCAGCCAGAGGTAATTTTCACTTACTCACCTCTATGTTACAAACTATTGGTTATGCTGTTGCTAACAACCGTAGAATCAATATTGGTAATCTACTTTGGAATACTATTATTAACAGGATTGTTAAGGCCAGAAAGGATTTTGATGAGGGTAAGAAAGTTCTATGTTATTATCCTAGATTTTTAACTCTGTTATTTAATCATCTTGTTCCTGTTGGTCAACAAACAGTTTTTAGGAATGACAACCCTATGGTATCAGGCAGGCAAACCAAGAAAATATTCACTAGCCTTGATACACATAGAAAGTTGATAAATGTGCCAGTGTATATTACACCATATTTGTCTAACTTCATAAATCTACCTGTCATTCCTCGACTTTTGAATGCACCTGAACCTGAACCTCAAGATGTACCTGTCCCTGAACATCAACATCAAATGGAACAATCTATTCCTTCAGTTACAGCTACTGCATCAATGGAGCAGGTATTACCTTCTATCTCTCAAACTGGTTCTGGAGCCCAAGTGGCTGATAGGTCAGACCAAGAGGTTGTAGAACCACAGCCTCTATCCCAGGTCTTAGAGCCAAACACTGTGTCTAACCAAATCTCTAAACCTAAAGCCAGAAGCAAGTTGTTGACAAAAAGAGCTGATAGAAGAAGTGATAATTTGAGTGATCCCACAGCTCTGCCTCCACCAAAGAAGAGAAGAAACCTATTACTTGAGGCATCTGTTAGCCCATCCATTTCCTCCCAACAGGACTTGGATATTGAAATGGCCGATGAACTGTTACTAATTTCATCCTCTCAACAGGATGCAATTATTGAAATTCGCCAGAGGGCCGTGGCACCTTGTACAGAGTCAAGCACACCTCTATTACTCATAATGGGGGAAAACATTAACTTAGAATCTGATGTTGCTAAGGACACTGAGCAAGGAGTGCACGATAGGATTATTACTGTGCCTACCATTGTTACGGTAGAAGAGCCTTCACAGGTTTCAGAGGGAAATCTTGACTCTCTGCCAAGTATAATAGAGTCATCATCTCCCCTCCCAGGAGGAACATTCCTGGCTCCCGTAAGGGATTCTTCACTCGCAGATTTATCTAGTGAAAGTGAAAGGCAACTTGGTCATCCTATCACTGAAGAAATTCAGTTATCAAATCCAGATGAATTGATAGAGATGACTGAGGATTGGGAATTGCGAACTCCCATTGCACCACCACTGACCTCTCCAGAAGAGGCTAGGGTGATTTCTTATGCAGGTACAGCTCAAGGAAGGAGCTAGTGTTGAGCGATGTGAGGACCACCTTAAATATGAGTGAAACACATGCACGAAAGGAGAGTGACATATCCTTGAGTGAACATCAGGTGAGCGCACACACTGACACAAACACTTTGTCTCTAATGGCTCAAATCAAAGAACTGCAAAAGAAATTAATGGAAACTGAGGCTGAAAAACAAGTTTTGAAAGCACAAGTGGATGAACGGTCTTCTTCTTCCACCTCTGTCAACAATCAGCTCATGATCATTCGTGACGATGTCCACAATATAAAGACTACACTCACTCCAGCAATCAATACATTGATACAATCCAACTCCCAGGCATCTACAGAAAGAACAGACATTCTAAATGCTATTGACAGACTCTCTAATAGGGTGGATGAACTTCAAGTGGAAATGCATGAATCTGCTCAATCATATGCTACAACCTTTGCAAATCTTGAAGAGAAGTATGATTACATGTTTGAAGGACTTGATCATCTATACAACATTGTTAAACCTACTCATAATATCACACCAGAACAAAGAGCATACTTTGAAGACTATGATGATGATAATGAGGGGGATAATGATGCAAATAGGGAGCTTGACAGTCAACGGAAGTCTGTAGAGGATTCCTCAACTAAGGGGGGGAAGTCTGGAGATGGAGGAGCAGGCAAGTCTGGAGAAGCAGGAGGAGGTAGTAAGTCACAAGGGAGGCATAAGGAGAAGTCTACCAAGGGAAAAGAAAAAGCTGCTCAAGCTGCTCATGATCAGGATGCATTTGAGTTTGATTTTGATCTCAGGAATAGTAAGTTTGAAGTACAACAATTAAATGATATCGAAGAAGATCTTTCAAACTGGCAAGATGATCCTGTGTTTGAGAAGGAACTACAAGAGGAGAAAGCTGATCGTCTGATGAGACAAGCTAAGCTTGAGAAGACCAGACAGGTAGTGAATGAAAGATTGAAGCTGAAGCAAGCTGAAGATGCAGAGAAACAAAAGCTACATGCAATCAGTGTACAGGAAAGGAAAAGAGATATTCAGTTGAAGATTGGTCCAAAGTGGGATAGAGCAAGAGAGATTTTTGATTCTATTCAGAACACTGCTAATGATGATGAACGTTTACTCCAACTACTTCAACAGTTTCAAGAGACCAATCCAGATTACTTGCAATATATGGATGCACTGATGCTGGAAATTTCAAGGATAGTAGCTGGATTTGATAGATGTGCAGATCAATTGATAATTCAGATTGACTCTCGTACAATGGGTTCTCTCTATGTGTCACTTCAAATCTTTCAACAGAGAAGCTTGATGGAACTGTGGATTATGTCTATAAAGGTAAAAAGGTTTTCTGAACTGAATATTTTACTTCATGAAAGACTTTTGGAGTTTGCACAAAGGAATAGTCCACAAGTTATTCAAACTCCACATCATGTTAAGTTTCTCAAGGGTAATACACTACACTCTTGTTTCCTTGATTCTAAGTCGATGAAGTTATACACTGCATCTCATCTGGTATGGTTAGAACATATGCTGAGGACTACAGGATTCGAAGATAAAGAAAGTATCTTTGTTGCTGACATTATTCGATCATATGCTTTAACTGGATTTGAAAAGAAATATTACATTCTTCGGAATCGGCTTTGGGGTAACCTTGGAATCTTGCCTAAGAAACCTAAAGGTCTTGTGTCAGATTATGAACGTATACTTGACAAGGATTTGATCAAAACCTTGGATGATCAAGAACGATTTGACACAGAGAATATCAGAAGATTCCTAGAGCAAGAAGATGAAGTTGAACCTGGAGAGATAAGGGATGAAGAAACTTCAAAGTGAAGATCAGCTCTACATGTAATATCTTTAGAGTTTAGATAGGTCAAGATAGAAAAATGTATTATATGATCAGTCTAGAGGATCATCTATCTTGTATTTATCTTTTATGTTTGAATCTGGAAAATGTTAAATATAAACCAGAACTTTTCGTTTATTTACTTTGTGTTTAAAGTTTTATCTTTTACTAAGTTAAGTTGAGTTAGTTGAGTAATCCTCTAGGAATTTGCTTGTTATCGTCTAACAAACAAATAGGGGGAGATTGAAAGGCATATGACATAGCCTATTTGTAGTTCGAGGACTCAACTCAACTTAAGCTTAGTTTGTAATAAGTAAATAACTTTAACTGTCACAGGAATCTCAGGAGGTACTATCTGTCAGAAGAAAAACCCTGAAGTCAATCTATAGTTTTGATGTTTTACACTGGAAGAAGTTCAGATTGCTGATCAAGCCTCAATATAGCATCAAAGAAGTGGATTTATTTCTAAGACAGAGATTTCTAGAGTGACAGGTTCAGACAGTATACAGTGAAGTACAAGAAGGAGAAAGAGATGAGAAGAAAAATGAATCACATTATTAATGTGAAAATTAAAGGACAGTCATTGAGGTTAGTCGTTCATGAACCAGACAGTACATGGAACGTCAAAAAAATATTCAGTGGTATTCCTTTGTTACTTTCAGTGATTCAGAAAAGAATTAAGACAATCCAAGGATATATAATTATTCTTGTTTATTTAATTTAAATCAAGTAGTCAATTTAATTAATTAATTAATTCATCTTGAATTAATTCTTTAATTAAATTAATTATTAGATTAATTAAATCAGATTAATTATTTAAGTAAGAATAAATTAAAATGATTATTTATTAATCAATTTTAATTTAATTCTGAAAAATGAACTAGCAAGACAATCCCTGATTGTCTTGCCGATTGTCTTGAAGGTTAAATTCAGAACAGCAAGACAATAGGAGATTGTCTTGCCGATTGTATTGGAGAAGAAATCAATAAAGCAAGACAATTCCTGATTGTCTTGCCGATTGTCTTGATAATGATAATGTCTGAATAGCTTTTAAAAAGTAGAATGAAAATCTAATTTGATTGTCTTGACGATTGTCTTGGCAGTTCAATTTGATTGTCTTGATAATGATCAAAAAGAAAAAGCTTCAGACAGAATGATAAATTTGATAAAGCAAGACAAAGATATCTGAATTTGATTGTCTTGACGATTGTCTTGGAAGAACCTGATTGTCTTGACGATTGTATTGCCTATTGTCTTGGTAGTACAAAATTGGTTGTCTTGGAAGAATAAATTGTATTGACGATTGTCTTGGCAGTTATATTTGAAGACAAAGAGTCAGTGATTGATATATAACAAGATATATCGACAGAAGCAATCAGCAAGAAAAGAACACAGAAAATATTACATTCAAGAACTGAATTCTCTCTTATCTCTCATCAAGAACACAGCACAAGAAGCAGAAAATTATTTAGAAAATCAAGTTCATCTTATTTTTAATATCTGATCCGATAGAACTGATTTCCTTGATACTCTTGTACTATTAGCGAGTTTTTACTCCTAATCTATATCTTGATTTTTATTAACAAATCTAGAAAAATTCATGTTGAATTTTCTAATTTGTTTTTATTAACTAGATATAAATTCTGTACTGTATTTGTAACAAACCCCTCAAGTTAATATAATTTTATATTCAACTTGAATTTTGTTTCATTTAATTCCGCTCAAATTTGTCAAAATATAAATTAAATTATCCGGACAAATTTCGATAATACAGTACTGTTTGTATTCAACCCCCCCTTCTACAAACATATTGGACCTAACACATGCAAATTTCGAAAACCCAAACCCCCTTACTCTTTGCATAGCTCATATTATTCCAAGAAAGCCAGTTCATGCCTTTTTGATTATCACCTCTACCCGATCTCCACCAGTAATTATTATACATCTGTTCAAGTTCATGACATAGAGATGCAGGGAGAAAAAAACAAGACATACTGTATGATGGAATTGCTTGGGCCACATTCCTTATTAGCACAGTTTTACCTCCTTGAGACATTGGTTTAGCTTGCCAGCCTTGAATCTTTTTACTCACCTTCTCTTTCAGGTAGCTAAAAACTCTTCTCTTCGATCGACCCACCAAAGATGGCAATCCAAGATACATTGTATTTGTGATCTCATTATGCACCTCCAAAATCTGTGACATTTCCCGTTGCTTGTCTTCAGTAACATTCGCACTAAAATACACACCCGACTTCTGAAAATTTATAGACTGTCCTGAGTATTTCTCATAACTGACAAGGAGGTTTTTGCTGTTTCTTGCTTCCTCAGTAGTAGCTCGAAAGAACAGAAAACTGTCATCAGCAAACAAGAGGTGGAAAATCGTTGGTGCTGCTGGGCTAATTTGACAACCATGAATCATATCGTTACTAGAAGCATCATCAATTGCATTAGACAGACCTTCAACACACAGTAGGAATAGATAGGGGGAAAGGGGGTCGCCCTGTCTCAATCCTTTCCTAGGAACAACTGGTCCAACAAGTGAGCCATTTAAAGTGAAGTTATAAGTAACTGTTTTGACACATAACATTATCCACTCAATCCATTGATCATAAAACCCCATGGCCTTCATTCGCCTTTTCAAAAATGACCAATTCACTCTGTCATATGCCTTGCTGATGTCCAACTTCAGAGCAACTTCTCCTATTCTTCCTTGCTTTTTACGATACATATGATGAATCACCTCAAAAGCTATGAGCACGTTATCCGTTATACCTCTGTTTTTTATAAATGCAGACTGGTTCTCTGAAATTAGAGATGGAAGTACCTCTTACAATCTATTGGCCAGCACCTTTGCCATAATTCGATAGAGTACATTGCACAAGGCAATGGGTCTTAAGTCTCTCATACTAGAAGCATTTTCTTTTTTCGGAATTAAGACCACATTAGTACTATTAAGATATCCTGGAAATTTTTTTGCTTTAATCCATTGTGTGCATTGCTTAAACACCTCCTGTCCCATTACTTTCCAAAAACTCTGAAAAAATGTTGGATTAAGTCCGTCAGGACCCCCAGCTTTGTCAGGGTGCATTTGCTTTAACGCTGTAGTAAACTCCTCAAATATAAACTCCTCAGTTAGTTTACGATTTTGGTCTGCAGATAACATGCTATGACTATCAGGAATTGTCATATTAGTTATCCCTTCCTCTTCAGTAAACAGCTTGGCAAAATACTCTCGAACAACTTCACACATTCCATTGTGATCCTCAATTTTTTCTCCAGCATCATTGGTTAAAAAAGCAATTTTATTCACCTTTTTCTTTGCAGAGGCAGAAGCATGAAAGAACCGAGTATTGTCATCACCCTCACGGAGCCAAAACAGCTTAGCACGCTGCTTCCAATATGTCTCTTCCTGAAGTAAAAGTGTATTTAATTGTTCTTTCTCACTTAGATACTTCTTTACACTCTCAGCATCCTCACAGTCCACGAGCTCTTCTAAGTTTGCCTTGTGCTTCCTTATCTTTTCTCTGAACTTGTGAAAGAACGACCTTCCCCACCTGGCCATAAACGAGGTGACCTCAACAATTTTTGGAAGGAGATGTATTATTGGAGTCGAAACCCAAATATCAGAAACTTCTAGAACAAAATCTGGTTCTTTTAACCAAATGTTTTCAAAACATAATCGCCACTCTTTCTTTGATATCTCCGTATTCAGAAGCTCCAAAACAATCGGCTCATGATCAGAAACTGGTGTATGAACAACTTTCAGACTGTTTTCTGGGAATTTAGCCATCCAACTCGCATTAGCAAAACCACGATCCAGTTTTTCTCTTACCCAAGCATTAGTATCTCGACCTCGTTCCAATGTGAACTTACCACCTCTTAAACTTATTTCAGACAATTGACACTCTTTAATCACATTACAAAAACCATCAAGAAGATATTGAGGGTGTGCAATCGTACCTTTTTTATCAGAAGCAAAAAGGAGGTCATTAAAATCTCCCCATATACACCAAGGGACATTTGATATGTTCGCCAATCTACGAATTAAACTCCATGATTCTCTACGTCTTGTACGCTCTGGATACCCATAGTAACATGAGAGACGCCATGACACAGTACTATTCTCCATAAACAGCATATCAATATGGTGATTAGAGTAACCAGCCACTTGACAATGTGCAACCTGCTTCCATAGAACAACCAACCCTCCACTACGCCCAACTCTATCTACTGAAAAACAATGATCGAATCCAAGCTTAACTCTAAGCTCCTCGATTTTATTGTAAAATGAAATTGTCTCAATTAAAAACATAAAGATGGGTCTGTGATCTCTTATAAGATCACCAAATGCTCGAACTGTACTAGGATTCCCAATCCCTCGACAGTTCCAACTAATGTGACTCATTGTTGCTGGCTAGCTTGCATAGCAAGCTTACCCATTAAAATTGAAGAGGTCCCTGCACAATCACCATTAGAAAGAGTAGGGTCCTTGGTTGTTGTATCTGTTTGTTGTGTCTACAATGCAGTATATTGGGCTTCTATTCTCTGCCGTTTTCTTTCCTCCAAATTTAGCCCATATAACTCATCTGGGTCCAGCTCATTAGTATTACTTGAATTTGAATTCCCCGCCTTGGCTATTACATTATTTCCGTATTCACCTCCATATCCCTGATTATTTTCTGAATTATTCATCTTGTCCCTTTGATCACGCAAGTCAGTTGGTGGACGCGCCCATTCAGTTTTTTGAAATCCCTGATTTTCAACATTGTAATTATCCATTCCTTTTCGCCGCCCCCAGTCACCGTCACCTTTCTCCCGGAGCCACTTGCTCTTGCTACCTCCAGCTATTTTCCGTGGTGGAGCACGTAGCCAATGTCCCCAGTTTGATCTCCAGTTTCTTTCTACAGAAACGTTCTGTATGGGACAATAGACCACAGATGAAACAAAAGTTCCCCAATTTCTCATACTTACAGTTAACCACAATCTCTGTTTTATCTTTTTTCACTATCTTCTTCTTTCTTTTGAGAGGCTTACGAACATCTACTTGGATTCGTATTCGCATGAATACAAGCCATATGCTTGAGTTGTTCTTTGCATCGTACTGTAAAAACGTTCCAAAAAAATTACCCAACTGCTTACCCACCATCTCTGTCATATATCCTATCGGAAGCTCATGGATTTGTATCCAAAAATCCACCTCATTCAACGAGACCTTTACAGGATCTTCTCCCATTCTTACTATGTTCATCACAAGAAGCGCTCCGTCAAATGTCCATGGCCCATTACTCAGTACCTAATTTATATCATCCCTATGGTAGAACTGAAACAAGAAGATCCCAGGCTTGAGATCTTTGACGTTGATACCCATTGCAGGTTTCCATAAATCAGCAAGCTTTGTCCTCATTGCACGGCCATTGATGTTTTTCTCAGTCAAAAAACGACCCACAATACACAACTCAAACCTGTTACATTCCTCTTCCACCCCTTCATCAAAGACTAATTCTTCATTCTCTTCATTTTCAATATTCAAATCCTCCATCTACATCTCTATGTCTCCCATTGTTGCCATGAAATCACAGCCATTCACAATTCTAGATTATAGAAAGGAGAGAAAACATTCAAACGACTCTCACAAAAGAAAGGAGAGTATTGTAATTGTAGATTGAAAAGTTGATCCATAAGATTATAATGATTGTGAAAACTTATGAGAAATATTAGACTAAGGAGGATATAGGGCCTGTTTGGCTACTACTTAATTTAAGGTCTTATGAACTTATTTTCAGGTAAAAATTTCATATTTTGATAATTTTTTTATATAAGTATTTAATATATGTTTGAAATTTTATAAGTTAAAAAAAGTTAATTTTTTCAGAAAAAAGTTGGGAATCTCTAACTTTGTCTTAAATAAAATAGACTTATTAATAAGTTCCCCAAACACCTCCATAATCATGTTTTAACTTGAACTCATTTGTGGAATCAGAACTTTAGAGAACGAAACTTCTGGCAGCAAGTAATGATGGCCTTTTAACAGTTTCTCATACGTCAGAACCACTATACATATCACTATCTCTGATTTATAGTTTGATAAATCTTTGTGATTGTTTCATACTCAATACATTAAATCATGAAGATTTCGACACTTATCGGTGGTTTTTACTTCCAATCAGCGGCTCCTCTGTGTCTTTTTTTTGAACAATACATTAGCTCTAATTTCGCTGATTAGGTATATTGATTATGTCCTAAGAATAATGCTGGATACCCCAAATTGGACCTCAAATTTTTTCCAAATTACACATGTCACTATCTGATTGGTTATAACTATAATGGACCCGCCAGGGTCTTATGGATCGCACCAATTAAAATCTTTCATATAGCCAACTCATCCATGCCACATCATCATTTGAGAGCATTTTTTGGGTACCAATTTGGGGTACCTAGCATTACTCATGTCCTAATTTCAAAGATTAGAAGGTTCGCTTCCTTTAAGACAATTTAGTAATCAATCAATGTCGTGAAACTTGCAATTTGGGAGAGTTGTGGTTACATTATTCCAATTTTGATTTGATTGCAATGATGGACTTTTGAGGCACTTCTGGGAATCTGATTCTGCCTAATGTTGTGACTTACTCATTTGGCAGCACTTTACAATTCATTTTTTTTCTCTTTGTGAAGAGATTTGCGGGTGCTGCATGCAACAGCTAGGATGTGTTGAATCATTGCATTGGCCTTTTGCCATACCATCAGATACTTTCAAGAAAGTGAAAGTTAGAAAAGTGGAATATGATCCTGAACCAGTAATCTACTTGGAAATCAAGAAAAAATTTCCCACGAGATTCCTCGAATTAATTAGTTAATAGTTATTATGGAGTTTCCCCCGACTTCAAAGTCTGTGTTCCTACTAAGAAAACTCTTGGTTAGTCTTCCACTCTTTTACTTTCCAGCTTAATAAATAGCATAGAGCGATCCTTTGGTAATCATATCAGCACCCATTGTATTTCTTTGCTTCTAGTACCTGATCCGATCAGCAAAAATCAATGGCAAAGAACCAACGGAGCCAAAAATCTTCGGTCGTGTGTGAAAAACTTTACAATGCCATACGCTGGCGTAAACACAGCCCAGTGCCCTCAAGTCCTGCCCCTGCTGCACACCCAACATTCCCTGTATCCGCGACTAACAACCATTCTTCGCGCCTCAAAGCTGCTGCTCGTCAAATGCCAAGTTCAGGTGAAGTAATCCCGGTTGAGATTCATCCTCATCTTTTGCCAGAACCGCAAAATCCTCAGGAGAAGACAACCAATTATCAAGATTCTTTTAACAGAAGTGGGCAAATGCAGCCGCATAAGAAGCTTAAAATGCAGGAAAGTATGAATGACCGGTTTACTGCATACATTAACCGAGTGAAACACGGGATGCTGAGAACTTCATCAAATGTTGGAAGTGCAAAGATATCCTCACGGAATGACAGCTTCGATGATAAGGTTAGGGTCAACGATTATTCTTCTGAATATATTCGTCGTGCACATATGAAGATGAAAAATGCATCAAATGTTACTGGTGCTGGTGGTAAGAATGTCACTTTCAAATGAAGATCAAGGGAGAACTATGTTCTATAAATGAAGTATGACAATATATTTTATTGCTGGACTGCTGATGGTTTGGTTATTGCTTACTGCAACTATAACATATTTTATTATACTTCAGTGTGCTTGCATGTGTAAAATTTTATTATGTTTTTTTGTTGGGATTTGTTTGATGCCATATATTTAAAAGCTTTCAATAAATAAACATTTTCATCTTTTATTGTATTAATTTTTCTTGCCAATTTCTTATGGAATATTAAGTATATATAAAGCCCAGTTGTAAAGGATATAACAGCATAATCTGACGATTCTTTGAATTTGGGATGCACAAAATATGATAGCAAATTAAGAATCCACAAATTAGATAACTTGGGTCATAGATGGTTAGAGAACTGGGCCTCTTACTTTAAAAAGTGTGAATAGGATGGACTTGAGCAAGAACATATGCAAACATGATTTTGTGACTGAATGCCACTTTTTATCCAATATATAAGGCCCTTCCATGTATATAAATATAAGACACGTTTGGATCGTTAATGGGAGCTGAAATCGGGAATGATAGTAAGCGGTATGGGAATAGGGGTTAATGGGGCAAAATGCCATATAACCTACTGTAGTTTGGACTTTTTTTCAAATGCCCTACTGTACTTCCAAAGACACTACTATACTTTGTTTTTCTTTCATTTACACCACTCCCGTCAGTTGACCAACCCAGGCGTTAGTCAAACCGTTAATTGTGACAGGTGGCACGGTGAGTCAGCAATCCAGGTGGTGTTCTAATTAATTAAAAGCCCTAATTAACTCATCCATCTCCATTATTACTTCTATCTTCTCCATTTCTACTTCCAATTGTTCCTCCCCACCCCACCATACCATTTATCTCATCCCTCCCATCAAAATGGGTAGCAGCTCTGATGCACAGTCAAGAATGTCTGTGGAAACATTCTTGTGTGATTGTGACAAGAAAGCAATGTAGTAGTATAAGGTCCACGCTATGTTTGGAGGTGCATTACTTTTTTTTTTCCTTTCAATATGTTATGAAATATATAGGAATTGCAAAATGAACCATGTAGATTATTCTAGGTGAATAACATACATTAACTACACGAGTGCACATCCGAAAAACTGATTCTCAATGTTTTTCCCCCTTTTCTGAACTCAGGATGCACTTCGGCATGTTTTCGCAAGTAGAATTGCTGAGATAAAAGATTCTCCCCAGTGGAATCGACTAAATTCTGTTTCATGTGCTTGTAATGGATTGCTTCTTATGGATGAGTCTTTGCAACTTCTTCCTGTTGTTGAAACCTTAGATCTAAGTAGAAACAAGTTTACAAGGGTAGATAACCTCCGTAAGTGTATCAAATTGAAGCACCTAGATCTGGGGTTCAATCACCTGAGAACAATTGCATCATTAAATGAGGTAATACATATTTACCACCTATTATGTTGCTTTGTACCTACAGGCTCATTGCGCTTGTACTTGAAACATGCATACAATTTCTTTAAGAGCATACGCATTTTTTTGCTCTACGACTAATTCAGTTTGTATATACAAAGATGGAAATGATCATATGTATGAATTTCTTATGAAAATCTATTCCCTTGCTAATGGTAGAAGACGTACAATTCAATAATGATTTTGTCAGTTGATAGTATATATCTTCAAAAGGATTTTAGGAAGTGGAATATCTTAAAAATAATTATAGGATAATACTTTTTTTTTTACTTTCTTGTCACAATCACACAAGAATGTTTCCACATACATTCTTGACTGTGCATCAGAGCTGCTACCCATTTTGATGGGAGGGATGAGATAAAGGGTGGGGTGGGGTGGGGTGGGGTGGGGAGGAACAACTGGAAGTAGAAATGGAGAAGATAGAAGTAATAATGGAGATGGATGAGTTAATTAGGGCTTTTAATTAATTAGAACACCACCTGGATTGCTGACTCACCGTGCCATCTGTCACAATTAACGGTTTGACTAACGCCTGGGTTGGTCAACTGACGGGAGTGGTGTAAATGAAAGAAAAACAAAGTATAGTAGTGTCTTTGGAAGTACAATAGGGCATTTGAAAAAAAGTCCAAACTAGAGTAGGTTATATGGCATTTTGCCCGGGGTTAATGGGAATGATATGGTATCCCAAAGGAAGAGGGAGGGTATGATTTACCATATAATGGAAATGAAGTTCTCATTCCCAATCATCAAATTGTCAATCCAAACATCAATACATGGGTTTTGAGAGTCCGATTCTCGTTAACCGGACTCATTAACCATAAATAAAACGCTCCCATTATGGTCCCTCCACACAAATATTGTGCTAAACTATTGCAGATAGATATATATATATTAAGTGTTTTGTTTGAACTGAGAAGATAGTGTTTACACGGTATAAGCTCCCTAGCCTTGTTTTACAACAGAACGTGTACAAACATATAAATAGAAGTTCCATACACAGAGGTAGCTAAGGACATAACCTGTGTTAACCCATAACTTGAAGTTATGGGCAAGCTACAACTGCTACAACACCTACAACTACTACAACTACACCTGCTACAACCAACTGCTAGATGACTACTTCGAACCAATACATCACATAATTAACACGATCAGACAACTAAGTAAGTTTAGATTAAAATAGGTTCCAACATATTCCCCCTTAATCTAAACTTACTTAGTCAAGTTCTTTATTCCCAGCAACTCTCTCATTTCTTCAAATTTCGCTGCTGCCATAGCCTTGGTGAGGATATATGCACATTGCTTCTTGGAACTGACATGGCTGATCACAATCTCCCCTCGATCGACACATTCACGAATAAAGTGGTAACGCACATCAATGTGCTTACTACGCCCGTGGAAAACAGGATTTTTCGCCAAATCTATAGCGGATTTGTTATCAATGTAAAGTGTCACAGGTCCTGGGACTGTATCGGTGATTTGACTTAATAACTTCTTCAACCAAATTCCTTGACACGCCGCTGCAGTTGCAGCCATGAATTCTGCTTCACAGGTTGACAATGCCACGCACCTCTGCTTTTGTGATATCCAGGTTATCAAACTCTCATCAAGATAAAATGCCATCCCACTCGTACTTCGTCTATCAGTACTGTTGCTTGCATAGTCGCTGTCTGAAAACCCCGTTAACATATGATTCCCAGAGCCTCTCATGTACTTCAAGCCATACTGCAATGTTCCTTTAATGTATCGTAGTATCCTTCTCGCTGCATTCAAGTGTAGAACTGTTGGCTTTTCCATGTAGCGACTTATCAGTCCAACGGCAAACGAGATGTCTGGCCTGGTGTGCACCAGGTATCTCAGTCCGCCAATCAAACTCTTAAACATGGTTGGATCGACCACTTTTCCAGTTTCATCCTTGTGTATAATCACCTTTGGGTCCATGGGATACTTTGTCTCATTACAATCCTGCATACCTGCCTTCTCCAACAGTTTTCTTGCATAAGCAGTTTGTTTCAACTCTGTGCATTCCTTCCTCTGTTCAACCTCTATGCCAAGGTAGTACACTAGCTTCCCCAAATCGCTCATATCAAATTCACTACTCATTTGATTTTTAAATCTAATTATATTAGTAACACTTGTTCCCGTTACTAACAAATCATCAACATAAACACCCACAATTAGAGCTTCATTACCTTCTCTTTTCGTGTAGACGGCGTGTTCGTAGGGGCACTTTTCAAATCCCAATCCTTCCAGGAATTTCTTCAAGCGAGCGTACCAGGCTCGTGGAGCCTGCCTTAAACCGTACAATGCTTTCAATAGTTTATAAACCTTGCATTCTTCGTTCTTCTTTTCATATCCTTGTGGCTGCTTCACGTACACCTCCTCCTTGATGTCACCATTTAAAAACGCCGATTTGACATCCAAATGATGAACTTCCCATCCATTTCTTGCAGATAATGCTAGTATCAAACGTACGGTCTCCAATCTCGTGACTGGAGCAAATGCCTCCTCGAAATCGATACCTTGTTTCTGCACATACCCTTTGGCGACAAGTCTCGCTTTATATTTCGTGATCACACCGTTTGCATCCTTTTTGATTTTGTATACCCACTTAAGGCCAATAGCCTTATGACCTGGTGGCAAGTCAGTCAGCACCCACGTTTTGTTCCTTTCGATTGAATCCAACTCACTCTCCATGGCCTTCTTCCATTCGATTTCTCGAATTGCCTCATCAAAATTGTTAGGTTCCTCGATACTAAATAGCAACAGGTCTTCTGTAATTTCTACTTGTACCGTATCATTGTATATTTCGCTGAGAAGTCTGAATCTTTGAGGCGTGCTGCTAGCTGAGGTTGACCCAGAACTTTGCGTGCTGCTAGCTGAGGTTGGCTCAGAACTTTCACTACTCGCAGTCTCCTCAGTGTTTTGAGACGTGTTTGACTGTAGTGGTGTTACATGTTCCTGTTCGCTGTGTGTATCTTGTTCATCTCCATTGCAATTGTTCTCGACTGTGACACTTCCCACCAGATTATCAGTACCTGGAAAAATTACCTTCTCGTTTTTATGCGTTTGTTTCCAATCCCAGCATTGTTCTTCTTGGAATACAGTGTCCCTACTTATGTGTATCATTCCGCAGCTAGGGTCATATAAGCGATTAGATTTTGTTCCAGCTTCCTTTCCCAAGTACACCACTGGCTTGCTTCGATCGTCTAATTTCCTGGTATGTACCGCTGGTATTTTCATGTACGCCACACAGCCAAACTTCTTGATGTGACTGAGATCGGGCTTATGGCCACACCACGATTCATAGGGTGTTTTTCCATTCAGAACTTTAGTTGGTAGACGGTTCAGAATGTAGATGGAATGGCGAACTGCCTCACCCCACATATAACAAGGCATCTCTGAGTCTTTAAGTAGGCTTCTTGTCATTGCTGTTACTGTACGGTTCCTTCGCTCCACAACTCCATTTTGTTGTGGAGTGTAGGGTGCCGTATAGTGCCTTTGAATACCCACATTGTCACAGAAAGAACGAAACTCGAGACTGCAGAACTCGCCTCCCCGGTCAGTTCTCAGAATTTTGATGTTGTTCTCTGTTCCTCGTTCAACCATCGCCTTGAATCTTTTGAAGGTCTCAAAGGCCTCACCCTTAACCTTCAACATGTAGACCCACATTTTTCGAGTGCAATCATCGACAAACAATAGGTAGTACCTGTTGCCTGCTAATGTTGGGGGAGAGATCGGTCCACAAATGTCGACATGGATTATCTCTAATGGTTTCTCTGCTATGAACAACGCTTGTGAAGGAAACGGTTTTCGAGCCTGTTTTGACATTAAGCATCCCTCACATTTCTTCTTTGGCTGGGTAAAGTTAGGAATCCCCACTGCCATTTTTTCCCTAGACATTGACTCCATAGCTTGAAAATTAACGTGACCGAGACGAGCATGCCACAGCCATGTTTCCTTCTCCATTTTGGACAATCCACAGCCTAGTTTGCTTTCTTCGAGGCTGATCTTATACAAGCGATTTGCAGATCTTTGTACCTTCATGAGTAGTGTACTATCTTGGTTGTAAATTCGCAGTTGGTCTTTGTTATGGAATAAAAACTAGGCTACTAGTATTGCGGCTAGGATTTATGTATTTAATGTAAGGGTGTGTGAGCTTCGTGCTTTAATGGCTGCTCTTGTGCTCGTGGCTGATTCTGCCTTCACAAGATGCCTACGTACTTTGATGAATATCAAAGATCAAGCCAAAAAACGTAGTTCTGAGGTGAGGGGTCAGGCCCTTTATATAGGCTGAGGAGCCTTTAGAATTATGGTAGGAGTTAGAGACTTGGTAGAAAAGTCTTTGAGGAAAGTTCTAGATCTATTCCTTATAGGAATCAGTTTCCATATGAAATTGGATGCCTTATAGGATAAGTCTGAAGGGGATATTATCCTTATCCAACTCTTATTTGCTGAGCTATTTATTTCCCCCAATATTAATTACGAAATTAATATTATAATAGGGGTTTTGGGCCCATCTGGTGGGCCCCACGTTTGGACCATTCAGGGTCTAATTAATGCCATATTAAGTGCCCGTTTGGCTTACCTTAAAATAAGTAACTTATAGCTTAAAGTGATAAGTGTCATATAAGTGATAAGTAAATCAGAACTTATAAGTCAATAAAGTGTTTGGTAAATCAGAAATTATAAGTCAGTAGAGTGTTTGGTAAATCAGAACTTATAAGTTAATTTTTTAAAATATTTTCAAAATATTTGTTTTTTAATATATATAAGTGGATATCAATGAATAGATCTCGATGAGTAGAGAAATTTGATATATACATATCAATTTTTTAATGAACAGCTCAAAATATATATGATTTTGAAGATTTAAAGGATAAGAATATTGCGTGTATCGAGAAATAAGAATAAGTTGAAAGTTGAATGTTAGGATTTTTTAACATTCAACTTATCCCATATAAGTTGTTAATAAGTTCATTCACTTATTTTGCCAAACACTACAAAATAAGTTGAAACGGACTTTGGCCATATAAGCTAACTTATATGGTTAGCCAAACACCCCCTAAATGTGTCTTTAGGGCTTATTTTCAGCCCATATCATTTGCCCCCCAACTTCTAGGAAAACTGATCAGGTTTTCCTTGAAGTTTTATCTGTCTTTCGTGAGACTTGGGTCCGGGCTTTGTACACTAGTGTTTCACGAATGTCGTCTTGATGTAAAGTGTGGAGCGACCAACACGTTTACGACGATATGCCTTATTCGAGGCTAAGCAATTTCCATAACTTTAGTTACAGAGTCTTTTTTTTCTTCAAGGAATTATCTATGAAATTCCTCGTATTTCCATTTTTATCCTATTATGGTACCTACAGGTATCAAAATTCCATGTCTGTGAAGATTAGCTGTCAGAAAATCAATTTTTATAGCAAATTTCGACCAGGACTGAGTATTTTCGATCAGAAATTCGACCAGGAATTCGACCAGGAATTCGACCAGGATTCTGGTCGAATTAAGGCCTTCTTTTTCTTCCTGATCGAAGAGATTTTCGACCAGGATTCCTGGTCGTTTCGACCAGGATTCTGGTCGAAATAAGGGTCCAATTTTGCTCTGGTCGAAGGGTTTTTCGACCAGGATTCTTGGTCGTTTCGACCAGGATTCTGGTCGAATTAAGGGTCCAATTTCGCTCTGGTCGAAGAGTTTTTCGACCAGGATTCTTGGTCGTTTCGACCAGGACTCTGGTCGAATTAAGGGCGTTTCCAACGCTTTGGTCGAAGGGTTTTTCGACCAGGATTCTTGGTCGTTTCTGATGTGTAAAATTATGTCTAACCGCAAGCGCACGGTATCAATTGTAGTAGATACTAGCAAATACGGGTCGAATCCTCAAGGAGACAGTTTCAATTTCAATTCAATGGTTATCAATTGTTTCTAGTTACAAATGATTAGTTGAGAATTTTGTTAACTACTAAAGCAAATTTAACAAGGTTTTAATTCAATTAATTAAGGGATCTAGGGCAATTCAGGTTCACCATGTTTACACCAAACAAATAACAAAGGTATAGCTTATCAATGGGATAAAATAATTAGAGCAATGGTTAAACTTTTCCAAGTTTTAACACTCTCAGAAATCCGATGATGTTTTCACACTCACCTTCAATTCCGCTAATTGTATGTAAGCCTCTAGTAGTAAAATCTTTCGATCTATTACTCCTATTGCAATCAATTAATCTATGATATTGCGCAATTACACAAATTAAGAATTAACACATATCAATTAGAATTACTCTTTACCCATCAATTCACTAATCAAATTAAACCCAAATCATGGTGCAAACATGGCTTCCCCTAATACCCTAGAATTAAACTACTCACTCATGGTAGAAGTAAAAGCAATAAGAATAATGAAAGAAGCCATGTAAAACATATAATAATAAAACAAGAGAATAAAGAATACCTCAAACTTTGTATTAGCGAAGAACAATGAAGATCCAAATTAAACCAAGTGCTTACAAAGGAAGAGATGGAGAGAAAAAAAAACAAAACCCTAGCTTATGTAAAAACGTCTGTATATGTCTATCTCTCTTTCTATCACGTTTTTCTCTTCCTTTTATAATAAAATCCCTTAATAAAATCTGATATCTATCTCCTAATAAAAGTATTTTTAATATCCTAATCAATTTACAAAAAGATATCCATAATTGAATAGGATTTTCTTGTAAAATTCGTCACAAATTTTGCTCCTCTGTTTCTGGGCTCTTCCAGTTGGATTTTGCTTACTGGACCACCTCTGAATTAAAGATAATTCCCTAAGCTTCGCGTGGACAGTAATTTCGTCAAATTCTGACTTCTGGAACTCAAGATATGGCCCAAACAGTGCAGGCAGCCCGTGCAGCCCAATAATACGAATTTTCTCCTATTTTATCTCCAAAATAGCTCTTTTTGCTCCAAATCCTTCCAAGTCATGAATTCTTTATTTCCTACAATAAAACAATCAAATATATTAAATAAAAATCCAAATCAATGCAAAACACAATAAATATGAGAATAAAATCATCTAAAATATATATAAAAATATATTCTATCAAACATCCCCACACTAAGCATTTGCACGTCCTCGGGCAAATAAGTGAAATAAAAACTAAGTCCTAACAAACATCACTTTCGTAGATGACACGATTGCATTGAGCATATGCAACAAGCCGTTAAACCCCTAGGCAGCCCTAGTAGGACGAGTGTTGTCTCGTGAGGGTTTATAGTGAATGTACCCACAAAATTCATCCAACCATGCAAAAGATCAATGCTAACACAACACCACACACACAAGTCCTCTCATGCCACATCAACTTAAGAATCAAAGTAAACATACGATGTCTTGGTGTCAAAAGTGCAAGTATTCACGTAGTCTACTCAACCAACATGCAGAAGGTCATAAAAATTCATGTCAAGTGTAAAAATCGTTGGTAATCATGCTAAGCCCACAAGAAATACATCTTTAAGTCTAAACCTGGGATCTCCTATGCCAAAACAAGTAATAACTCACCTTTCACTCAAAAACGAATATTCACTCAAGAACAAGGTTAAGTGTATCACTCAATTCCAACAAAATCATAAACACAACTTGACACTCGCAATCAATCTCACTTTCAACACAACATACATCACTGATGACAATCAAAAGGTCTTTATTCGGGTTGTAACGTGGGCTAGGGACCAGGTATGTCAAGTAAAGCTAAAACAGGTTAAAATGCCAAAAACTAGTACCCAACAATAATCATTATTCAATTCCCTTTCTATTAAAACCACAAATACTTCCCCACACTTGGATTTTTCAATAACCCTTATAACTTGACTAGTCGAATGAAGAAGGATCATACAAACATAAGAATGCTCTCAAATTTATTTATTTTTTTTCTTATTTTTTTTTTATTTTTTTTTCTTTTTTTTCTTTTTTCTGTTTTTTTCTTTTGAGAGCTAAGGAATAAGCACAATGATCCATAGATATTTTTATGAATTTCGACTAACAAGCATCAACCAAAATCAATATTCCCCAATGGTATGATCATCAATAACCCCCCTTTTATGAACACCTTATTACTCCCTTAAGCACAATACTAGGCTTTGACAATTTAGGTTCAAATTCAATGTAAGGCCAATAGAATAAAAAGGATAATGGCAAGTAATGTGGTGTGTCACTGAAAGAATAGGATTAAGCTCAACAGGTTAACTAATTGATCATGTTTAAAAGGTGTGGAAATATGGGAAATACGAGGTTAAACCTGATTGCCTTTATCATCTCATCATCAAGTAATGTCATGCATTTCAAGAAAGATCTCAAGTAAGTGCTAGCAATGCAAACAACATGTGGACACTCAAGCAAACGAAAAATCATGCAAAAGATATGCATATAGGCTCAAAACTCACTTGGTGTGACAAAACATAATCAATCCCAGGTAAGAAGACTCTCTAACGCACCTACTTGTACTCAAAGCATGGAAACCAAGTCATCTTGCACATATTCATGTCATTCTAATCACTTACTACATTCAATTAAGTCTACCAGTTTCAACTTGCTAGTGAAAGTGTGTGTGCACAAGAACAAAGCACGTCACTTCTCATACAAAAGCATCCATAAACACAAGATTCCTACGCATGCATGGGTGTATCAAGCAAAATACAACAACTAATCAAATTGCATGGCTAGAGTTATTTTTGGTTTTATTTTTTTTGAATTTTTTTAAAATTTCTCTTAACATTGAGAACCCTTCCCCACACTTAAGCGGTTCATTGTCCCCAATGAACTAATGAACAAGATACAAAACTACAACTAAAAACAAAATAAAACTACACTAAAAAGAAAAGAAAGAAAACTCCCCTGGAATCAAGTTGTCGGATGTGAAAATCACCCCTCATTCGCTTATGAGCCACCCACTAATCATATGAACCAACCCAACAAATTTTTTCTCGCAAAAATCCCCTTTCCTTAGCAATTAGTCTCACATCAACCGATTAAATTTAACCTCCACCGTCGAAAATGAAAATTTCCCAATATTAGCACTATCTCTCCCATGCTTACGAGCCAAAATAATCAATACCCAACTCATAAGAAGCTCCACCAAAAATTACCAAGCAATATCACACCAAAAATACCCCAATATATCAAGAATAATATAAATCCCAATTTACAAGAACACAAATTCGCAATTAAAATAAATTTGGAGAGAAGAAATAAACCCACTACGAATTGGAGAGGTGAACTTGCAATTAATTCCTCTTTAGAATTGAATTTTTGGAGATTTAAAGAAAACAGAAGAGGAATTGGATTTGTATGGAAAGGTGTGTATATATATATAAGATGATGGAGAGATTTGATACAAAATTTAGAGTGCATGAGAGATTTATGAGTGTTGGATTTGATTTAGAATAGATATAAGAATTAGGGTTTGAAAGAATTTGAGTTAGAATAGGTTTGGGTGGGTTTTTATGATGCAAAACAACAATTTTCGGGGAAAAATAAAAAAAAAAATCTGGGCAGAAGGGTGTAACGCAGCCGCAGGCTGCGTTACAGGGTCGCAGACTGCGCGGGGTACAGTAACGCAGGCGCAGCCTGCGTTACAGGGGGGCAGCCAGCGCTTCAGGCAGTAACGCAGGCGCAGCCTGCGTTACAGGGGTGCTGCCTGCGAAAAAATCACTGTTTTGTTTTTTTTTTTTTTTTTTTTTTTTTTTTTTTTTGAATACAACACTCTTTTTCCTTTCTTTTTTTTTTCAAATGCATGGGTTGCCTCCCATGAAGCGCTTTTGTTTAACGTCGTTGGCTCGACTCAGCTGGTTCAGATCTCCGTGGAGGGGTTGTCAAGATAAATCACTTCCATCTTCCCTACGAATGCACCATCCACATATAATTTAAGGCGTTGACCGTTGACCTTAAATTTTGTTCCATCTCGTCCCATAATTTCAATAGCACCATAAAATTTGACTTCGGTGACGGTAAAAGGTCCCGACCATCTTGATTTGAGTTTCCCGGGAAAAAGTCGAAGTCTAGAATTGAACAACAACACCTTGTCACCAACCTGAAAATCTCTCCTCTGAATCATCTTATCATGCATCTGCTTCGTTCTCTCCTTGTAAAGCCGAGAATTGTCATAAGCATCAAATCGAAGCTCATCTAACTCATTAAGTTGAAGAAGTCTCGCTTGCCCCGCAGCCTTCAAATCCATGTTGAGTTCTTTTATAGCCCAAAAGGCGCGATGTTCCAATTCCACTGGCAAGTGACATGCTTTACCATAAACCAACCGATAAGGAGTGGTGCCTATAGGTGTCTTATATGCCGTCCGATAAGCCCACAAAGCATCATCTAGCTTCAAATACCAATCTTTCCTTGACTTTGCAACCATTTTCTCCAAAATGCTTTTGATTTGTCGGTTAGAAACCTCCACTTGGCCACTTGTTTGGGGGTGATATGCAAGAGCAACCTTGTGAGTAACGCCATATTTCTTCAACAAAGTTTCAAACTGACGATGGCGAAAATGAGAACCACCATCGCTTATCACTGTTCTAGGAACTCCAAATCGTGGGAAGATAATATTCTTGAAAAGCTTCATAACTACCTTGGAATCATTTGTTACCGATCCAATTGCTTCAACCCACTTGGACACATAATCGACAGCGACTAAGATGTATCTCATCCCACAAGAACTTGGGAAGGGTCCCATAAAATCAACACCCCATACGTCAAATATCTCGACCTCAAGAATACCGGTTTGAGGCATCTCATGGCGTTTAGAAATATTACCCGTCCTTTGACATGCATCACACGCCAAACAGAAAGCACGAGCATCCTTAAATAGAGACGGCCAAAAGAAACCGGATTGAAGTACTTTAGCAGCGGTTTTGGAAGGACCATGGTGACCTCCACATGCGAGAGAATGACAATGCTTGAGAATGTCATGTACTTCGAACTCAGGAACACATCTACGAAAGATTCCATCAGCACACTTTCGATACAAGAAAGGGTCATCCCAAAAATATTGTTTAGCATCGTGATAAAACTTCTTTCTTTGCTGATAAGTCAATTCTGGAGGGTGAGATCCACTAACACAGAAATTTGCAAAATCTGCATACCAGGGAGTTTGAGTAGCAACCGAAAACAGGTGATCATCTGGAAAAGAATCGTCAATAGGAGTACTTGACGCAATATCAGATTTGAAACGCAACCGTGAGAGATGATCCGCAACTACATTCTCAGCACCCTTCTTGTCTTTGATTTCCAAGTCAAACTCTTGAAGTAAAAGAATCCAACGAATAAGCCTTGGCTTTGCTTCTTTCTTCGCCAACAGATACTTAAGTGCCGAATGATCAGTGTGAACAATGACTTTGGAGCCAATGAGATTGGCCCGGAATTTGTCAAGAGCGTAGACCACAGCTAGAAGTTCCTTCTCGGTTGTAGCATAATTGACTTGAGCTTCATCCAAGGTTTTACTTGCATAGTAGATAGCGTGCAATACCTTGTCTTTCCTTTGACCGAGAACTGCTCCAACTGCATAATCACTTGCATCACACATGATTTCAAATGGAAGGTTCCAATCTGGAGGTTGAATGATTGGTGCACTTATCAAAGCTTCCTTAATCCTGTTAAAAGACTCCAAACAAGCATCAGTAAACACAAAGGTGGCATCCTTAAGCAACAATTGAGTGAGGGGTTTTGAAATTTTTGAAAAATCTTTTATAAAACGACGATAAAAACCCGCATGACCAAGGAAACTCCTCACTCCCTTGACATTAACAGGAGGAGGAAGTTTCTCAATCACCTCAATTTTTGCTTTATCAACCTGGATGCCACGTTCAGAAATCAAATGACCAAGTACCACTCCTTCATTGACCATGAAGTGGCACTTTTCCCAATTCAAAACCAAATTCACCTCTTCACAACGTTTAAGCACTTTAGAAAGATTATGCAGACATACATCAAAATCAGACCCATAAACACTGAAATCATCCATAAATACTTCCATGATAGACTCTATGAAATCAGAAAATATGGCAGTCATGCAACGCTGAAAAGTAGCAGGGGCATTACACAAACCAAAAGGCACTCTACGATATGCAAAGGTACCATATGGGCAAGTAAATGTAGTCTTTTCTTGGTCATCAGGATGTATAGGGATCTGAAAGAACCCTGAATATCCGTCTAAATAGCAAAAGTACTTATGCTTAGCAAGTCTTTCTAACATCTGATCAATGAAAGGGAGAGGGTAGTGGTCTTTCCTAGTAGCAGTATTTAACTTACGGTAATCTATGCACATTCGCCAACCGGTGACAATTCGAGTGGGAATTAATTCATCTTTATCATTCTTAATTACCGTTGTTCCTCCTTTCTTAGGGACTACCTGAACTGGGCTTACCCATTTAGAATCAGAAATCGGGTAAATGATGCCCGCATCTAACAATTTCAAAACTTCTTTTTTAACAACCTCTTGCATGTTAGGGTTCAAGCGACGTTGTCCCTGTATGCAAGGCTTATGGTCATCATCTAAGTGAATTCTATGCATGCAAAAGTCTGGGCTAATCCCCGTAAGATCATCAATACTATACCCAATAGCTTTTCTATGCGCACGCAAAATAGTAAGAAGCTTAAAAATCTGGTTATCATCAAGACTAGAGCTAACAATCACAGGACAAGTCTTTTCATCATCAAGAAACACATATTTCAGATTAGATGGCAAAGGCTTTAACTCTATTTTCTTTACCTGAGGTTGACCACAAGAAGTGTCAGTGTTGGTTACCTCACAATTCGGATCAGCTGCACCATCCAACTGAAGAATCAATGAATCGACTTCAGCATGTCCTTCTCCTTCTGAAGCTTCAAGCATGAGCACTGCTTCCAATGCATCATTCAATATAATCTGAGGCGTTTCATCTCGGACAATTCCATCTATAACATCGATCCTGCAGCAAGTATTCTCAAGCAAAGGGGATTTAAGAGCAGAGGTTAGAGTAAAAGTAATTTTATCATCACCAACGCTCAATGTGAGAGTCCCACTTTTAACATCAATAACAGCACCTGCAGTACAAAGAAATGGTCTACCTAAAATAATAGGTATTTGGCTGTCCTCTTCCATATCTAGAACTACAAAGTCTACAGGAATATAGAATTTTCCAACCCTAACAGGCACATCCTCTAAAATTCCAAGGGGATATTTTATTGAACGGTCTGCCATTTGCAAAGTCATCTGTGTACATTTTAATTCTCCCATATTTAGTTTTTGAAAAACCGAGAGAGGCATGACTGAGACGCTAGCGCCTAAATCACATAAAGCTTTATCAATGAACAATGCACCTAAATGACACGGGATCGAAAAACTACCAGGATCTTTAAGCTTAGGTGGAGACTTATTTTGTAAAACAGCACTGCACTCTTCAGTAAAAGCTACTGTCTCCACCTCACCAAAAGACCTTTTCTTAGTGAGAATATCCTTAAGAAACTTTGCATATGATGGAACTTGAGAAATTAAATCAGTGAAAGGAACTGTTACCTCAAGATTCTTGACAAGTGTCATGAACTTACCAAACTGCTGGTCCACCTTAGTTCTGTTCATCCTGCTAGGGAATGGGAGCTTTGGCACAAATGGTGGAGGAGCAACTGCAGTCTTTTCCTTGTCCTTTTTCTTGCTTTCCTCAGTTTCACCTTCGCTTGCATCTTCAACAACTTTCTCTACCTTGTCTTCCTCAGAATTCTCTTTTTCTTTCTCAGTAGGAACATCGTCAGTAGGCATTGGAGGAGCATCATATGTACGACCACTCCTAAGAGCAATGGCATTCACATTTTCCTTTGGCTGAGTTGGTTGGGCTGGTAGAGAGCCTTGTTGCCTTGTAGACGAAGAACTAGCCATTTGAGCAATCTGAGTTTCCAGCATCTTATTATGTATCTCCATCTGGTTCATCTTTGTTTGCATTTGTAACATTATCTTCATCATATCACCTTGATTATCAGCCTGTGCAGCTTGATTTGCTTGAGGAGCATAATTCTGAGGAGGCCTTTGGAATCCAGGGGGATTCATAGGTCCTTGCGGAGGCCTATACTGTTGCTGTGGAGGAGGCTGGTACGACTGCTGATATTGCTGCTGATTAGGAACATTTGTATTCTGAGCATTATTGTTCCTATATGAGAAATTCGGATGATCTTTCCAACCAGGATTATAAGTGTTGGAGTACGGATTGTACTGCTGCCTCTGTTGGAAAACATTTGCTTGCTCCATATGAAAATGTTGTGAATTTTGAGCATTGTATTGGCAATCGTTACCATAGTGGCCTTGGATGCCACAGACTTCACATACTGGATTATTCATTGGAGCCATTGATGACAGTGCATTGATACTCATAGGTTGTGTAGAGGGCTGAGATGTCTTCAATGAGTGGATCTCCTGAGTCAATGCAGCGAGTTGAGATGATAATAAAGAATAGGCATCCACTTCGAGTTTACCCCCTTTCTTGGCTGCTCTCGGATTACTGAAGTGATTGGCAGCCAAATTTGAGAGAAAAGCATGTGCATCATCAACTCCTTTGTCTAAAAACACACCACCCGCAGCATTATCAACCATCCCTTTTGTTTCCGGATCAAGACCATTGTAGAAGCGTTTAAGCAGAAACCACTTCTCGAGACCATGGTGAGGGCATGCACGTTGATAATCCTTAAATCTATCCCAAGCATCCCGTAGAGATTCACCATAATCTTGCTTAAAACCCATCATCTTGTCGATCAAATCGTCGGTTCTGTTAGGAGGGAAGAACTCAGTTAAGAAAGCCTGGGCAATCTTATCCCACTCGGTCAGGTCAATATCATTCAACCATTTTTGAGCTTTGTCACGAAGAGAGAAACCGAACAACATGACTTTCAACTGGTCTGGAGTGACTCCCTGATGTTTAATTGTAGAACAGAGCTGTTGAAACCGTTGCAGATGATTTGTAGGGTCTTCGGAGGCAAGCCCAGCAAATTGATTCTGTTGGATCATCGTAAGCAAAGCAGGCTTGATCTCGAAATTTGCTGCTTGAATTGCTGGCATAACAAGGCCAGTAGGTACCCCACTCGGAGAGGGCTGTGAGTAGTTCTTCAAAGATTTGGGAAGGTCCGCCATCTCAATCTTTGGTTCAGATATCCTTTGCTGCTTCTCTTTCCTTTGTTGATCTATATATTGTTGACAAGTAATCCCAGAATCTGGACTAAGAGGAGTTGTATCCTCTTTCGCTTGATCTTCTTTCGTTTGAGACCTGGTCCTGGGCATCAACAACTAAACAAGGAAAAGCAGTAAGATCGGTCTCAGTTGGAACAGGAGTTCCAAAGAGACAAGAGAAACAATTTAAAACAATCAAACTAAAATTAGAGAAACTAGGCGTCTCCCCGGCAGCGGCGCCAAAAACTTGATGTGTAAAATTATGTCTAACCGCAAGCGCACGGTATCAATTGTAGTAGATACTAGCAAATACGGGTCGAATCCTCAAGGAGACAGTTTCAATTTCAATTCAATGGTTATCAATTGTTTCTAGTTACAAATGATTAGTTGAGAATTTTGTTAACTACTAAAGCAAATTTAACAAGGTTTTAATTCAATTAATTAAGGGATCTAGGGCAATTCAGGTTCACCATGTTTACACCAAACAAATAACAAAGGTATAGCTTATCAATGGGATAAAATAATTAGAGCAATGGTTAAACTTTTCCAAGTTTTAACACTCTCAGAAATCCGATGATGTTTTCACACTCACCTTCAATTCCGCTAATTGTATGTAAGCCTCTAGTAGTAAAATCTTTCGATCTATTACTCCTATTGCAATCAATTAATCTATGATATTGCGCAATTACACAAATTAAGAATTAACACATATCAATTAGAATTACTCTTTACCCATCAATTCACTAATCAAATTAAACCCAAATCATGGTGCAAACATGGCTTCCCCTAATACCCTAGAATTAAACTACTCACTCATGGTAGAAGTAAAAGCAATAAGAATAATGAAAGAAGCCATGTAAAACATATAATAATAAAACAAGAGAATAAAGAATACCTCAAACTTTGTATTAGCGAAGAACAATGAAGATCCAAATTAAACCAAGTGCTTACAAAAAAAAAAACGTTTTTTTTAGTGTAACGCAGGCTGCGCCTGCGTTTCTGCCCCTGTAACGCAGGCTGCGCCTGCGTTACTGTCCTTCCCGCAGTCTGCAGACCTGTCACGCAGGCTGCGCCTGCGTGTCTGCATGTGGGGCAGTCTGCTGTGTGTATAAAAAAAAAAAAAATAATTTGTCAACCTCCCTTTCTATTTATACTCCCCCTTTACACCTAATTCTTTTCCTATTTCAATTCCAAAACCTCCCATCTCTCCACCAAAAATTCTAAACCTATTTCTATTCTAATTCTTATTTCTTATTATTATTATTATTATTATTATTATTATTATTATTATTATTATTATTATTATTATTATTATTTTTGTATATATTTTTTTTTCTTTTCTTTTATATATTTGCTCATTGAGGACAATGAACCACTTAAGTGTGGGGATGAGTTCTCGATGATAAAAAATCCAAAAAAATTATATAGTATAAAAATTTAAAAAAAAATAAAAAATTGAAAAATACCAAAAATAACTCTAGCCATGCAATTTGATTAGTTGTTGTATTTTGCTTGATACACCCATGCATGCGTAGAATTCTTGTGTTCTTGACGCTTTTGTATGAGAAGTGACGTGCTTTGTTCTTGTGCACACACTTTCACTAGCAAGTTGAAACTGGTAGACTTAATTGGATGTAGTAAGTGATTAGAATGACATGAATATGTGCAAGATGACTTGGTTTTCATGCTTTGAGTACAAGTAGGTGCGTTAGAGAGTCTTGTTACCTGGGATTGATTATGTTTTGTCACACCAAGTGAGTTTTGAGCCTATATGCATATCTTTTGCATGATTTTTCGTTTGCTTGAGTGTCCACATGTTGTTTGCATTGCTAGCACTTACTTGAGATCTTTCTTGAAATGCATGACATTACTTGATGATGAGATGATAAAGGCACTTAGGTTTAACCTCGTATTTCCCATATATATTTCCAAACCTTTTAAACATGATCAATTAGTTAACCTGTTGAGCTTAATCCTATTCTTTCGGTGACACACCACATTACTTGCCATTATCCTTTTTATTCTATTGGCCTTACATTAAATTTGAACCTAAATTGTCAAAGGCTAGTATCGTGCTTGAGGGAGTAATAAGGTGTTCATAAAAGGGGGGTTATTGATGATCATACCATTGGGGAATATTGATTTTGGTTGATGCTTGTTAGTCGAAATTCATAAAAATATCTATGGATCATTGTGCTTATTCCTTAGCTCTCAAAAGAAAAAAAACAGAAAAAAGAAAAAAGGAAAAAAATAGAAAAAAAAGAAAAAAATAAATAAATTTGAGAGCATTCTTATGTTTGTATGATCCTTCTTCATTCGACTAGTCAAGTTATAAGGGTTATTGAAAAATCCAAGTGTGGGGAAGTATTTGTGGTTTTAATAGAAAGGGAATTGAATAATGATTATTGTTGGGTACTAGTTTTTGGCATTTTAACCTGTTTTAGCTTTACTTGACATACCTGGTCCCTAGCCCACGTTACAACCCGAATAAAGACCTTTTGATTGTCATCAATGATGTATGTTGTGTTGAAAGTGAGATTGATTGCGAGTGTCAAGTTGTGTTTATGATTTTGTTGGAATTGAGTGATACACTTAACCTTGTTCTTGAGTGAATATTCGTTTTTGAGTGAAAGGTGAGTTATTACTTGTTTTGGCATAGGAGATTCCAGGTTTAGACTTAAAGATGTATTTCTTGTGGGCTTAGCATGATTACCAACGATTTTTACACTTGACATGAATTTTTATGACCTTCTGCATGTTGGTTGAGTAAACTACGTGAATACTTGCACTTTTGACACCAAGACATCGTATGTTTACTTTGATTCTTAAGTAGATGTGGCATGAGAGGACTTGTGTGTGTGGTGTCGTGTTAGCATTGATCTTTTGCATGGTTAGATGAATTTTGTGGGTACATTCACTATAAACCCTCACGAGACAACACTCGTCCTACTAGGGCTGCCTAGGGGTTTAACGGCTTGTTGCATATGCTCAATGCAATCGTGTCATCTACGAAAGTGATGTTTGTTAGGACTTAGTTTTTATTTCACTTATTTGCCCGAGGACGTGCAAATGCTTAGTGTGGGGATGTTTGATAGAATATATTTTTATATATATTTTAGATGATTTTATTCTCATATTTATTGTGTTTTGCATTGATTTGGATTTTTATTTAATAGATTTGATTGTTTTATCGTAGGAAATAAAGAATTCATGACTTGGAAGGATTTGGAGCAAAAAGAGCTATTTTGGAGATAAAATAGGAGAAAATTCGTATTATTGGGCTGCACGGGCTGCCTGCACTGTTTGGGCCATATCTTGAGTTCCAGAAGTCAGAATTTGACGAAATTACTGTCCACGCGAAGCTTAGGGAATTATCTTTAATTCAGAGGTGGTCCAGTAAGCAAAATCCAACTGGAAGAGCCCAGAAACAGAGGAGCAAAATTTGTGACGAATTTTACAAGAAAATCCTATTCAATTATGGATATCTTTTTGTAAATTGATTAGGATATTAAAAATACTTTTATTAGGAGATAGATATCAGATTTTATTAAGGGGTTTTATTATAAAAGGAAGAGAAAACGTGATAGAAAGAGGGATAGACATATACATACGTATTTTTACAAAAGCTAGGGTTTTGGTTTTTCTCTCTCTATCTCTTCCTTTGTAAGCACTTAGCTTAATTTGGATCTTCATTGTTCTTCGTTAATACAAAGTTTGAGGTATTCTTTATTCTCTTGTTTTATTATTATATGTTTTACATGGCTTCTTTCATTATTCTTATTGCTTTTACTTCTACCATGAGTGAGTAGTTTAATTCTAGGGTATTAGGGGAAGCCATGTTTGCACCATGATTTGGGTTTAATTTGATTAGTGAATTGATGGGTAAAGAGTAATTCTAATTGATATGTGTTAATTCTTAATTTGTGTAATTGCGCAATATCATAGATTAATTGATTGCAATAGGAGTAATAGATCGAAAGATTTTACTACTAGAGGCTTACATACAATTAGCGGAATTGAAGGTGAGTGTGAAAACATCATCGGATTTCTGAGAGTGTTAATACTTGGAAAAGTTTAACCATTGCTCTAATTATTTTATCCCATTGATAAGCTATACCTTTGTTATTTGGTTGGTGTAAACATGGTGAACCTGAATTGCCCTAGATCCCTTAATTAATTGAATTAAAACCTTGTTAAATTTGCTTTAGTAGTTAACAAAATTCTCAACTAATCGTTTGTGACTAGAAACAATTGATAACCATTGAATTGAAATTGAAACTGTCTCCTTGAGGATTCGACCCGTATTTGCTAGTATCTACTACAATTGATACCGTGCGCTTGCGGTTAGACATAATTTTACACAATTACACAAATTAAGAATTAACACATATCAATTAGAATTACTCTTTACCCATCAATTCACTAATCAAATTAAACCCAAATCATGGTGCAAACATGGCTTCCCCTAATACCCTAGAATTAAACTACTCACTCATGGTAGAAGTAAAAGCAATAAGAATAATGAAAGAAGCCATGTAAAACATATAATAATAAAACAAGAGAATAAAGAATACCTCAAACTTTGTATTAGCGAAGAACAATGAAGATCCAAATTAAACCAAGTGCTTACAAAGGAAGAGATGGAGAGAAAAAAAACAAAACCCTAGCTTATGTAAAAACGTCTGTATATGTCTATCTCTCTTTCTATCACGTTTTTCTCTTCCTTTTATAATAAAATCCCTTAATAAAATCTGATATCTATCTCCTAATAAAAGTATTTTTAATATCCTAATCAATTTACAAAAAGATATCCATAATTGAATAGGATTTTCTTGTAAAATTCGTCACAAATTTTGCTCCTCTGTTTCTGGGCTCTTCCAGTTGGATTTTGCTTACTGGACCACCTCTGAATTAAAGATAATTCCCTAAGCTTCGCGTGGACAGTAATTTCGTCAAATTCTGACTTCTGGAACTCAAGATATGGCCCAAACAGTGCAGGCAGCCCGTGCAGCCCAATAATACGAATTTTCTCCTATTTTATCTCCAAAATAGCTCTTTTTGCTCCAAATCCTTCCAAGTCATGAATTCTTTATTTCCTACAATAAAACAATCAAATATATTAAATAAAAATCCAAATCAATGCAAAACACAATAAATATGAGAATAAAATCATCTAAAATATATATAAAAATATATTCTATCAGTTTCGACCAGGATTCTGGTCGAATTAAGGGCGTTTCCAACGCTTTGGTCGAAGGGATTTCGACCAGGATTCTTGGTCGTTTCGACCAGGATTCTGGTCGAATTAAGGGCGTTTCCAACGCTTTGGTCGAAGGGTTTTTCGACCAGGATTCTTGGTCGTTTCGACCAGGATTCTGGTCGAATTAAGGGCGTTTCCAACGCTTTGGTCGAAGGGATTTCGACCAGGATTCTTGGTCGTTTCGACCAGGATTCTGGTCGAATTAAGGGCGTTTCCAACGCTTTGGTCGAAGGGATTTCGACCAGGATTCTTGGTCGTTTCGACCAGGATTCTGGTCGAATTAAGGGCGACTTTAGCTTTGGGCCTATTCTTATGGGGCCTGGTACTTTTCTTTTCAAAAATGGGCTTATCCTCATAGTTGTTATTGGGCCCATCCGGGCTATTTGGATTCAAATTCAGGATTTATTGTCTATTATATATATATTTTTTTTTAAAAAATACCCATAATTTTCTTCAAAATATCTAAGATATTTTCAAAGATATTTTCCTAAGAATGTCCTAGAATCGGGCCTTAATTTGGGCCGGTTTTATGGGCTTTTCTGACCTGTTACTGTAGGTTTTCTGACCGTTTGGAGGAATTTCAACCGGCTGAAAAGTTATATATAAGAGTGAGAGTGGAGAGTTCACTTTCTCATTCTCACTTTTACTCAAACACTTCACTAGAAATTCTCTCTATAGTTCTCTTCATTTCAAGGCGATTTCCGGCGAGAGTTTATCGAAGCTCCTCCTCTTCACGGTGGTTTCTGGGTTTCTCCTTGAAGATTTCTTCATATCTTCATAGCTTCTGGGTTTTCTTTGAAGATTTCTTCAAATCTTCATATTTTCTGGGTTTTTCAAGAGCTTCGAACCTTTCTTCAAGAGCATCAATGGAAGACAAAGCTAAGTCTCGCCTTGCAAAGATGAATTCTGCCTCCTCCAAAGGTACAATCACCATTCGCTCTTCTTACACATCTCTAGTAGATATGTTAAATCAACGTGGAGATGATTACCCCTCTTTGTCAGAATTAGATGCATATGACTGTTGTAGCTCTTATCATGATGTTGGTGAAATCACTAGATATAACAAGCTTTTCAAAATTAAATCACCTTATAAACTTGTCCCAGCCGAGCCAGGTGACAGACCTTGTCACTGGAAACCCAATTCTTTGTGTGTTTATAGGGAGAGTCTAGTGGCTGGCCTTCGTTTTCCATTTCATGAATTCATTCCTAGACTCTTAGCTGATGTGCAAATTAGTCCATGTAAACTCCCGCCAAACGCGTGGAGAATTATATTATGTTTTATGGTTTTGTGTCTTCGACAACAACTCCCTTTATCAGTTGCTCTTTTTCGCAAACTTTTTCAATTTTACAATAGTCCTGCCACGAACCCTGGCTGGGTATATGTTAAACTCCGTCCTAGAGTCCCCCCAATCTTTAATGGCAAGTCGATTCCTGATAATAATGCGGGCTGGAAAAATGAGTTCGCATACTTAGAATGGGATGGAGGTGATTGGGGCACTCTCTTTAGGCAGACATTCTCGAGAGTCTCAGATGGAAGTGCTAAGGGAATCGTCCTTAGTACCGAGGAACAGGCCGCTTATAATACTTTGACCGAGGCAGACGGTAGTTCTATTACCTGCCTAAGTCTTTTAAATGAGGAGTCTCTAAGGGGAGTAGGCCTTTCCAGAGTTTCTGAGCGGGGTAATTTTCTTACTGGTCTTTGCCATTTACTTTTTAATACTAAATTTATTCCAACTCTCTTTTTGGTCGTTCTTGCAGTTGCTAAATTGATTGTGGAGGCTGCACCCTCTCCTGATGAAGAGACGGCCAGGATGGTTCGGGCTAAGAGGGTTGCTGACCCTCGCGGGAAAAACACGGAGCCTCCTTTCTTGCGCCCCCACAAGGTTCATAAAGGGGAGCTGAGATATGGTGATATAGCTGGACTGGAGGGGAGCTCCCAGGTCAATGTCCAGTCGACGGTTTTCAGGCCTCCTTGGGGCTTTAGGAAGCAGGATTCTGTGGTGGGCTCTACGAAGCACTCCATGGATTGGTCTTTAAACTCGATCACCACCCCTGATTATAAGGACATGGTCCTTGGTGGAGGTATTGGGGAGTCAGAGGCACTTGGTGCTCAGGCTCTCGCTGTGGTAAGTCTCAAACTTTTATCTTTCAATACCTTTACGGCTTTTAAGTTCAATACTTGATTTCAATGCTAACCTTTTATGCAGGCTAATGTCCATTTCCAAAGCTTGGTTCATAAAGCCAAAGCTTGGAAAGAGAAGTCTAAAGCTTTTGAGTCTGAGTCTCAGAAGAAGACTCTCCATATTAACCGTTTGGAAGAGCAAATAAAGAAAAAAGATGAAGAGATGGTAGGGATGCATGCGGAGTTGGTCGCCCTAAGAGATGACAAGGAGAAGCATATTGATGAATATCTGGATTCGGAGGAGTACAAGACCCTCATGGATCAGCATGATGAGATGCTCTTTCCTAGTCAGTTTTCTGATGGGTGGACCAAGGCCCTTGAAGCAGTTCTGAGGCAGCATCCAGGGTTATTCTTGCCTTCTGCTTTTCCTAGCCCTCACCTTCCCCATGCCTTGACACAGGAGCCTGGTTCCAGTGAAGAGCTGTTTGGGGAGGATGACACTTTGGTTAAGGAGCATGCTGCTGCCACTTCTTCAGCTTTGGATCCCGAGCCTACTCTAGCTCAGCCTGGTGCTGCTGTCTCTGCCGACGAGGGGTCTACTACTGAGACTAGCTCTGAGGATGCTTCTCCTGCTAAGGAGGCCCCTAAGGCCCCTTAGACTTTATTTATTTATTTATCATTTACCTTTCTGAACTTTGGGTTTCAAACATTTGACTTAATAGCCTTCGGGCCTTTGTAATTTCTAACTTAACTATTTATGCAGTTTATTTCCGCTCATTTTTCTTGCCTTTGCTCATAGTTTGTTAATACTTTAGAATTTTTGAGCACTTGGCCTCCTGGCTGGTACTTAAACTTATAAGTCGGTCCAACATTCGTCTTTCGTTTATTTTAGCAAGGAAAGATAACCAATAGAGAAAACAGATTAAATCCCATTATGCTGTCAAAGGACATTAATAAAATGGGTTCAACCCTTACATAGATACTTTATCAACTACTGGGAGCAACATGCTCTATAATGGTTTCATTCGAACCTTATTCCTAATAAATAGATAAAAGTTAGGTCTTTATCAAAAGACCTCAAACATAATAAACTTTGAGGTTCACAGCATGCCAAGTCCGGGGCACCTCAACCCCATCCAAGGTTTCTAACTTGTAAGATCCTCGTCCTAACACCTTCCTGACCAGATACGGTCCTTCCCAGTTTGGTGCTAACTTTCCTTTTTGGCCAACTCCTGAGGCTTCAATCTTCCTTAGGACCATGTCGCCTTGTCGAAAAAATCTTTCTTTAACTCTTTGGTTGTAATGAAAAGAGGCTCTCTTCTGATACTCAGCATTCCTAGCATTAGCTTCATCTCTAACCTCGTCAATTAAATCCAGGGCAAGTCTCATCCCTTCTTCGTTAGTTTCTGGCTCATATGCCTCGGTTCGAGGTGATGCCTGCATGATCTCCAAGGGCACAACAGCCTCGGCTCCATAAGCCAGCAAAAACGGGGTTGCTCCAGTTGTTACCTTACAAGTGGTACGATACGCCCAGAGTATGGGCAGCAGTTCATCTACCCAAGTGTTCCTAGAGCGCTCGACCCTCTTCTTCAGTCCATCGAGGATAATTCGATTAGCTACCTCAGCTTGCCCATTGGCTTGTGGATGTGCCACTGAGGTAAAGCGGAGCTCAATCGCATTCTCTTCACAATACTTCTTAAACTCCTCATTATTGAACTGTGTCCCATTGTCTGTCACAAGGATTCGTGGGATTCCGTATCTGCAAATGATGTTCTCCCAGAAGAACTGGGAAACTTGCTTGGTGGTTATCTTGGCCAGGGGTTTAGCCTCAATCCACTTAGTGAAGTAATCAATGGCCACTATCAGGAATTTCCTCTGTGCTGAAGCCATGGGAAAGGGTCCAAGTATGTCCATCCCCCACATTGCAAACGGAATGGGAGAGTTGATAGAGGTCAACATCTCAGGCGGTTGCCTCACAATTGGGGCATGCTTCTGGCATCTCTCACATCTCTTGACATAGTTTTGTGCATCAGCCAACACCTCCGGCCAATAAAACCCTAAACGAATTATCTTGTGAGCTAGGGCTCTGCCCCCCAAATGTTGCCCACAAATCCCTTCATGAACTTCCTCTAATGCTTCCCTTGCCTCTAAAGGCCTTAGACATTTCAAGTACGGGATGACAAACGATCTTTTGTACAGAATACCCTCAATCAAAGTATATCTCAACGCTCTTACTGAGAGTTTTCGTGCCTCCATGGCATTGTCTGGGAGCCAACCGGTCTCCAGGTGTGCCTTGATAGGATCTATCCAAGAGCCTCCTATATCAATTGGTGCCATTAGCTTTGCATTAATGGTTGGAGCCTTCAGGACCTGAAAGTAGACACTCCCAGCATAATTTTCTATTTCAGAAGAAGCAAACTTAGACAGGGCATCGGCCTTAACGTTTTCTTCTCTCGGGATGTGCTCAACATGACATTCCTCAAACTGAGACATAACTGCCTTCACCACTCTCAGGTATTTCGCCATAGTCTCATCCTTAGCTTCGAACTCACCGTTTACTTGGGATATCACAAGTCGTGAATCTCCACAAACTTTAAGGTTTTTGACCCGCATGATTCTAGCTAAACCCAAACCAGCTATTAATGCCTCATACTCTGCCTCATTGTTAGTAGTAGGAAAATCCAGCTTTAATGCATACTCAACTATGAACCCATCAGGGCTTTGCAAAACCAAACCTGCACCACTAGAATTTGTTTTTGATGCTCCATCAAAATAGAGCACCCAATATTCCTTTAGATCGGGTGTAAGTTCCTCTTCTTTTTTCTCTTGCCCCGGGGTAGTCATTATCTCTTGCCCCCCGACTTCTTGGTTGTTAATAGTACATTCAACCACGAAGTCAGCCAATGCCTGAGCCTTGATGGCTGTCCGAGGCTTGTATGTGATATCGAATTCTCCTAACTCAATTGCCCATTTAATTAGCCTTCCACTGGCCTTTGGGTTATGCAATATGTTCCTCAACTGTTGGTTCGTCAGAACTTGAATCTTGTGTGCCTGAAAGTAAGGTCGCAATTTCCTTGAGGCAGTTACTAAAGCCAAAGCAAACTTTTCTATGGGTGAGTAATTCAACTCAGCCCCATGCAACACTTTGCTTACATAGTAGATAGGTTTCTGGACTTTCCCCTCTTCCCGAATAAGGACAGCACTCAGGGCTTGCTCAGATACCGCCAGGTATAGGTAAAGAGTCTCTCCAGGACTTGGTTTGGTCAATAATGGGGCTTCAACCATGTATTTCTTCAATTGCTCGAAGGCCTCTTGGCTCTCAGGAGTCCACTCAAAATTTTTCACTTTCTTCAGTGCTTGAAAGAAAGGCAAGCACTTGTCACCAGACTTGGAGATGAATCTTCCTAAAGCCGCTACCCGGCCCGTCAACTTCTGCACGTCTCTTATAGAGCGCGGGGGTTCCATGTCTAAGATTGCCTTGATCTTGTCGGGGTTGGCCTCTATGCCTCTTTTAGAAACCATCAGACCCAAAAATTTGCCTGATCCAACGCCAAAGGCACACTTGGCTGGATTCAACATCATCTTGTGGTGCCTCAGCACTTCAAATGCCTCTCTGAGGTGCTTGATATGATCTGTCTTGACCAAGCTTTTAACCAGCATATCATCGACATAAACCTCCATGGTTTTTCCAATCAGATGGGCAAATATCTTATTCACCAATCGTTGGTAAGTAGCTCCTGCATTCTTTAAGCCAAACGCCATAACAAGATAGCAGAAAACACCAAAGTCGGTTATGAAAGATACCTTAGGGATGTCATCCTTGTGCATCTTAATCTGATTATAGCCGCTGAACCCATCCATGAAGCTTAGCATCTCATGTCCAGCTGTGGCATCTATCAACATATCTATCCTTGGCAGAGGGAAACAATCCTTTGGGCATGCATCATTCAGGTCAGTGAAGTCTATACACATCCTCCACTTCCCATTCGCTTTCTTGACCATCACTGGGTTTGCTAACCATTCGGGAAACTGAATTTCCTCAATAAAACCAGCCTCCAAGAGCTTATCCACTTCTTGCTTAATGGCTTCTTGCCTTTCCGGAGCAAAATTTCTCTTCTTCTGCTGTACTATCTTCCGATTAGGGTCAACATTCAATCTATGAGTTATAAGTTGAGGATCAATCCCTGGCATGTCAGCTGCTGTCCAAGCAAAAACGTCACTATTCCTTTGTAAGAACTCTATTAATTTCCCCTTCAGGGGTTCTTTCAAAGAGGCTCCAATATAAGTAACCTTCTCAGGGTCGCCTAGCTCCAGAGGGATAGGTATTAAGTTCTCCGCTGGCTTTCCCCGGTGTTCATCATCACGGACATCCATGTCTTCAATCGGGAGTACCTGCCCCCCGGTTCCGTCAGCTCTCAAAGCAGCCACATAGCAACTCCTGGCCATTTTTTGATCTCCTTTTTGTTCCCCAACACCGTTCCTAGTTGGAAATTTGACCTTCATGTGATAAGTAGAGGCAACAGCCTTGAATGCATGAAGTCCGGTCCTCCCTAAAATTGCATTGTACGTCGAGGCAGCCTTAATTACTAAGAAGTTTAGCATCTGAGTGGCCTCCTTAGGTTCTTGCCCTATTGTCATAGGCAGATGAATGGTCCCTTCAACCTTGGACTCAACTCCATTAAATCCGTAGATTGGCATGTTAGTCGGGGTTAGTTGAGAGTCAGTATACCCCATCCTCATAAAAGCATCATGAAACAAGATATCGACGGAAGCTCCATTGTCTATCAGGACTCGCTTCACTTCCGAGTTTCCAATTACTGGAGTTATGACCAACGGGTCATCATGGGGGAATTTCACCCCTTCAAGATCTGAATCATCAAAACCAATCACTGCCTCAGTCTTAGCACGCTTCGGGGCTTCTCCTGTGATGTGCATCACTTCCCTGGCATAAGCCTTTCGAGAGTTTCGGGTAGTGCCGGCCGCTGTTGGTCCTCCCCAAATCATATTAATTACTGGCCCTCGAGGCTGCGGGTTACGATTGCGATCGTTATCCCTCCTATCATTATCTCTTCTTTCATAATCCCTCTTCTGGGTTCCACGGTCTTCACCTTTAGTGAACTTGTTTAACTTTCCCTTCCGGATTAAAAACTCAATTTCATCCTTCAACTGTCTGCAGTCATCTGTGTCATGCCCCACATCCTTATGGAACCTACAGTACAGATCTTTGTTTCTCTTTTCGGGATCACCCCTGAGCGGTTTAGGCCAGCGGAAGTCCTTATCCTTCTCAATGTCCAACAAAATTTGGCTCCTAGGAGCGTTCAACCTTGCGTAATCAGAAAACCTTGACCCAAAACCCTTCTTAGGTGATGAATCAGAGTCCTTGCCAGTCCGGGGATACTTGTCCCTAGCGTCGTACTCTTGTTCTGATTTTCTTTTCTTCGAATCATTAGAGCCCTTGCCATTACCTACTGTGGTTTCCTTCTTAATGCTGTCCTCGGCCTTGATATATTTATCGGCTCTTCTTTGGAGTTCGGCCATGTTCTCAGGAGGATGTTTTGCCAAAGACCTTTTGAAGAAGAGGTCAGTGGTTCCGTGTTCCAGGGCTACCATGGCCACCTTATTTTCCAGATCGGTGATATTTAGCGTCTCCTTGGTGAATCGCTTGAGATAATCCCTTAAGTTCTCATTCTTCCCTTGCACCACATACATAAGAGACGCAGAACTTTTCTCATGAATTCTCCCACTGATGAACTGGCTGACGAAAGCAGCGCTCAACTCCTTAAAAGAGCCAATCGAATTTGCAGGTAGACGGCTATACCATCTTTGAGCCATTCCTGACAGAGTTTGAGGGAACGCCCTACACTTTAAGGCATCACTAGCAGGCTGTAGCAGCAGTGCGTTCGAGAAAGTCCTGACATGATTTGCGGGATCGCCCGTTCCATCATAGGCCTTAATGGTTGGCATCTTAAACTTCCTTGAGATGTGGGCATTCATCACCTCCTCAGTAAACGGAGGTGTGGGATCGTCAGGGTCCCCAAGTGGCATCAGATCTTTGGGGTTACCCCTGGGGGTTTCCACCCTCATAGCTTCTCTTGTTGGGACATCAGCCCTCTTTTGTCTTCTTGAAGACCTCTCCAAATCTATAACAGGAATCCTTTCTGAGATTGGAGGGGGTCGAATCAGACTCTGTCTTGCCTGTTCCCTTGCAATATCATCCTTCAACCTTTGGATCTCAGCCTCATGAGCCTTAATCCTCTCCTCAATCGTTTGTGGAGGCCCATCATGGATTCTCCGTGTTCTTCTTAGGGGTTCCTTGCTAGCTCGTCGCCTTCTCGGGGCTTCATCTCGATCATCATCCTCAGATGATGATGAATCATCAGTATAGGGACCCGAGTAGTCATCATATTCTCGATCCCGGATCTGTAAGGCGTGTCCGCTCGGTCCAGGTTCCCTTCGTCGAGGGGGATAGTTAGGTAGTCCATACATAGGGTTGGTGTTCAAAGGGAGATCCGTAGTGTGGATCTGTACCCCCGCGCGATCAACATTACCAAGAGGGGAAACCACCATCTGGAGAGGGTTGGTTTCTTGGCCCTGATGGACGATCACTGAGTGAGTCCCCTCTACATGGGGAGTCGTCCCTGGGGGTTGAGTGGGCAGAGGTTGAACGACCGTCCCTGTCGATGGGAGTATTTGTCCTTCCTCAGTGACGATCAGCGAATCTGAAGTGGCTGGTTGAGCAGAGTTAAGGGGCACGGCCTCGGTTGACGTTGTCCTTCGTGTTTGAACCATGGTTGATGTTGTCTTCCCACAGGCGGCGCCAAATGTTATGGAATAAAAACTAGGCTACTAGTATTGCGGCTAGGATTTATGTATTTAATGTAAGGGTGTGTGAGCTTCGTGCTTTAATGGCTGCTCTTGTGCTCGTGGCTGATTCTGCCTTCACAAGATGCCTACGTACTTTGATGAATATCAAAGATCAAGCCAAAAAACGTAGTTCTGAGGTGAGGGGTCAGGCCCTTTATATAGGCTGAGGAGCCTTTAGAATTATGGTAGGAGTTAGAGACTTGGTAGAAAAGTCTTTGAGGAAAGTTCTAGATCTATTCCTTATAGGAATCAGTTTCCATATGAAATTGGATGCCTTATAGGATAAGTCTGAAGGGGATATTATCCTTATCCAACTCTTATTTGCTGAGCTATTTATTTCCCCCAATATTAATTACGAAATTAATATTATAATAGGGGTTTTGGGCCCATCTGGTGGGCCCCACGTTTGGACCATTCAGGGTCTAATTAATGCCATATTAAATGTGTCTTTAGGGCTTATTTTCAGCCCATATCAGTCTTGTTCCAGTATAACTTTGCTGCCTTCTTCGGACAATTGACCCAAGCTAATTATGTTGTTACACAAACTTGGTATATAGTATACATCACATAAGTTCCATTCATCACCATTCTTACACACAAACGAGATTACTCCTTTGCCTCGAATGGTAACAGTCGATCCGTCGCCAAATCTGACTTGGCCTGTGATCTTCTCGTCCAATTCCTTAAATTTCCCTCGATCCCCAGTCATATGTTGGCTGGCCCCGTTGTCGAGATACCATACTTGAGACATTTTTCTTTCTTCATTCCTATCCCTAAGCACAGGATTTATCCTTTCTTCATTGAGCAAAACCACACCATTTTCTATAGTGTCACACTCCGTAAGTAGCAGGGCAGGTTCATCCTCCTCAGCACGAGTCATATTGACCTCTGGTTTATCATTTTTCTCCTTTCATGGTTTACGACACTCAGAGGCGAGGTGTCCATACGCTCCACAATTGTAACACCTCATAGTACTTTTATCACGACCTCCACGACCGCCATATCGTCCTCGAGAATCATATCCACGAGTTCTTGGTGCCCACGATCCTTCACTTCTATTTCTGTGCGCCTTGCTCAGCCATTCTTCTCTTGTTAACAGTAGTTTTTCCCCCGAGTTTTCACGCTTCAACCATTCCTCTTCAGTGAGCATCAACTGTCCTCCTCCACTATCATTCTGACCTCTAGTTCGTTCTTCATGTGCTTTGAGCGAACCAATAACCTCCTCAATGGTCATTTTGTCCAAGTCCCCAAATTGTTCAATTGTGGAAACAATTTGCAAATACTTACTTGGCACTGCACGAAGCAATCTCTTCACCACACAGCTTTCTGTGATCCCCTCACCCAGAGCGCGGATATTTGTCACTAAGGCAATTAATTTCATACAAAACTCCTCCAGTTGGTCTGTTTCCTTCATACACAAAGTCTCGAATTCGTACCTCAAGGTCTGAACCTTGGCTTTCTTCGCACGATCTGAACCTTGACACATAGTCTTTATCGCTTCCCATGCCTCCTTTGCATTCTGTTTTTCCGCCACGGATAATAGAACATCCTCAGGTATACTTTGGTAAATTGCAGCAAGAGCGATCTGATCGTGTTTCTCATCAACTGGGGTTTTGTCTCCCTCGCTAACCTCCACAACATCCCAGACACCATGGGCTTTCATGAAGGCCTTCATTCTCAGGGCCCAAGCAGTATAGTTGCTTCTGGCCAACATGGGGTAACTCAATCCGATTGCACCATCCTGTTTCGCTTTCTCTGTAGACATCTTTGGCATATATTTGGGCATACAGTGTATGTACTTTTGTAGCTCTGATACCAGATGTGCTAAACTATTGCAGATAGATATATATATATATATTAAGTGTTTTGTTTGAACTGAGAAGATAGTGTTTACACGGTATAAGCTCCCTAGCCTTGTTTTACAACAGAACGTGTACAAACATATAAATAGAAGTTCCATACACAGAGGTAGCTAAGGACATAACCTATGTTAACCCATAACTTGAAGTTATGGGCAAGCTACAACTGCTACAACACCTACAACTACTACAACTACACCTGCTACAACCAACTGCTAGATGACTACTTCGAACCAATACATCACATAATTAACACGATCAGACAACTAAGTAAGTTTAGATTAAAATAGGTTCCAACAAATATTACTTACAAACATTTTTAAATATCATGTTTAATGTTCCCCATCTTATAAATAATCAAACTTGAGTATAAATAATTGACTTGCAATGCAACTGTGAGCCAATGATCAATGTGGAAGTACAGCAACTATAGGTCTATTATCAATGATGTCTCATGTCATTGAGGAATCTTGAGAATCTTAATTACTTAAATAATTTATCTGCATAATACACACACGTATAGATAGATCAGCTGTCTGTTAGGTATCTGTTGCAGGCTTACAGCCAGGGAAAGCAATGTGTGGACTGCCATAATGTGGTTGTTAGTTGTTACATATACATTTCCAACGGTTGCAAACACTTGCAGCCTATCAGTTGACAAGTTTTTAATATATAAATTGTTGTGGATATATATATATATTTTTTCTATTTTGGGTCTGTGAGGCCTCCAATCAGTCCATTGTAGTGATGTGCGTGTTATTTGAACTGTACATTGAAATCGATCTCTCTTTAGGTGCATGCATGTATGTGTATTGACTATTACTGAAACTCTGGTGGCCCGACTCCATAATCTTGTAGGTGATGGTCATCGACGGAACCAAATTATTTTTTTTTGGATAGGCGAAACCTAAAACAAATTTTTTGTAGACGAAAATGTCACATTCTAGATTTCTGAGAACAATATTATGAATTTATATGTATGAAATTCAAGAATATATTTGGGAGGATCATAAAGATTTATTAGATAATGGGGTACTAAATACACCATCTTATCATGTTTAATTTGTACATAAAAATGAAGGAAGGTAAGTTTTTGGGAGACCATGTCCAACCCATGCCCTCTTAAATTCGTCACTGGTGATGATATAAGTGTTGTCGTGTGCATCTTTGCTGGAGTTTGACCGTTGGAATATATATAATTTGTGTGTGATTTTTGATTGAATAATGCTATATATTTCAAAAACGATTTTAAAATTATTTTCAAATGTCACATTACATCATTTTATTGGTAGAATTTATATTAATGCACGGAATCATCATATATTGAATGATGATAATTTAACATTTAGAACCAGAATTTTAGCATTTCTCTTTTTAATAACGGACAAGACTAACACATTTATTTTTTGATGCAAGTGTGTCGCCTAATCCGTACTAAAGGCAATCCACTTTTTTTTTTTTTAAAAAAAAATCGTGGATAGATGGATGGCAACCACCTTGACATCTGTATATACTATAACTTAACTGCTTCGGTGGATTATGATTTATGAAAAATCATAATGAAATGTAGCTTAGGCAGACATGCAGGTTGTGGAGGTGTCGGTCATCTATGATCTAACTCCATCAATCGTACACAAACTAACGTACGTACTGTATGTAATAGTATATTACTCATACTGCCATGCACAGTGACGAACATGATTGATTTGTTGGGGCTGAAAAATGTGTTGGCTGCGCGAAAAAAAAAATTTTGTACTTCGGATCCCGCGCGAAGCGCATTTTTTTTTTATAATTCGAAATCATTGCTTCATCTTGACTTGTATAAAAAAGAATAAGAAAAAATAATTAAAGAACTACCTTTATAAAGTGGTGAATCTCTTATTCTATGAATTTGGATGACATCGTATGAAATTATTGGCTTGGCCAAGGCTTGGAATTCTAAATTTCAAAATTTAACCTAGACAATTAAAAAATATATATAGTCATTTTCAAAATTAACCCCGGACTAAAAAAAAAATTTTACTTAATTTTTTCGGTTCGATCCGGACTAGCGCCCAGGCTAGCCCTAGTTCCGCCCCTCGCCATGCACACGTATTCTATTTATAGACAGTACTCGTACTATAGATTTTAGCAACTGTACACGGAAACTCATCAATAAAAACAAACGTTCAATCCACTTTCAGATTCTTAACTACTCCGTAATTTATTTATAAATATTCAATTCTCTACAAGTATTCTTGATAATTTATATTAATATTTTAATCTTGTTTCATATTCGATTCATACTCGTGCTTCGCACCGATTATTAGCTAGTATACATACAATTTGGCGTTTCAAAAAACAACTAACCAAATTTTACACCTTTAACATCAGTCATGGTCTCATGCAGCGATTTGGATTTTAAAGATCGGAAGTTGACGGAAGAAGAAAACACCGGTAGCCGTACGCTGCCAAAAGTTTTGTGTGGTGAATTATTATGTGAAACTAAAAAGTTGTTCAAAAGTGAAATAATATAATCCAAGTGGTCATCACTTTTGCTTTGAGCCAGACGTACATGACTCAATCTCAAGGCTCGTTTACTTTTCTGGTACAGCAGCCAACACAAATTTCAAAACTGGTACATTTTATTCAACATTTTCATTTCTGGTATAGCTGAGAAATCTTAATAGAAACCGCCACTTGAAGTGGCGTTTTCTGTTGAAATTCATTTCAACAGAAAACGCCACTTCAAGTGGCGGTTTCTATTGCCCCCTTTTTCTTTTTTTTCTTCCGGCAGTTAGGCATTTTTTTTTGTAGGAAATCTAGTTTTCTTGTATTCATTTTACATGACTTTGAAGATGTACCTGTAAATAAATTTTTTTTGTGTTCTCTAATATATATTAAAGATTTTACTTCCTACTTTGATACAATACGAAAATCTCCAAAAATTATTATGTCTAGCTATGTTATTTTTTGATCCGAATATGTTAACTCCACATACGTTTCTTAACAATTCCTTCGTCAAGTCATGTTTAGGGCCATAAAAAACATATTTGTACATGTTTTTCTTGCGTTTTTTTGTTCCGTATTGAAGTTTTGATGTTCTACTTTGGTGTAAGAACAAAAAAATTAATATATCATATGTGTAACTATGGTTTTTTAAGGCCCGAAAATGACAAAAATTTCCAAATTTTGACAGAAAATTTTTATTTAAATGAAGCAAACAAAGTACAAGAGATGAAGCACACTAAAATTAAAATGCAAACATAGGAATTTAAAAGCATAGATAAAATAACCAACAAGTTCTTAAATTCGAATTAGGCCAAGTGCCTAATTCTCGTCGCTACATTCCTCAATTTCCTGGAGGAAATTGACGCTTCCTTGCTTCATATTCGTGAACATAGTCTTCCATTTCCGCCTCCTCAGCGTCGAACAATTCATCATATTTTTTGTGCATCCGATTAGCCAGCAGTTCCACCTGAGTGTACCATTCCTCATCAGAAATCTTTTTATCTTTCAATTCTGCATCTAGCTTTTTACGACCATCACAGAACTCAGTTGCGAAATCATCATTGTAGAAGTCGAAGTTAAACATCTCGTCCTTAGTTTTGACCCAGTCTTTGCCCTTTCTCTCCTCCCTGCTCTTAAAAATCTTCATTTTTTTGATGAACAAGGACTGCTCACCAGCCCGTACAATCCCAGCCCTCCTCTTCTGATGGTCGTCTTCTTTCTTTTTATCCATGTCGTCGTAGAAACTTGTTTCTGGCACTTTCCCCTTCCCCTTCCTCTTATCCATTTTGATGCAAGCGCCTTGAAAAAAAATAATTGGATCAAAATTAATGTGAGAAGAAAGCAGTGAGTTGTGCATATGAATAACAAAGAAGAACCTATTTATAGAGAAATTTGTAGATGTCTTCGTCAATAATACACATCAACAGCTGTAAATAATTAAATATATGTTACTGTTGACGGAACTACACCACTTTATACTGACTCTGGGCAATTTTTGAATTTCACATAAATTTGCAGCTTTGTTTCAGAGTATTGTACAGCTTATTATAGTGCTCTGGCAATACTGCAAAGATTCGTGTGTCGTTTTTCATGTGCTTTCACGAGATTGTTGTAATTATTTTACTGTTGACGGGACCTCACATCTTTTGACAGACTAGCATCCTTGGTTTCAATTCGACAAGAAATTTTATTCATCTTTTTACAGCGCTTTTTAAGGACTGGCAAGATTCTTTACTATGTGAGTAGAAGATGTGGGTGCAATGCCTACCAATTTAAATTATTTGTTCCTGTGATTTGTCGGTGGTAGCTAAAATAATGCAAGTGGTGGATAATAATCGAAGTGGGAAAAAACAGTCCGTTTGACTATAAATATGTAACCAAAATAATTATCAGCGACACAAAATGACTTATACTCCTGGTGATATTTTTCGAGCTATGGGTAGGAGTTGGGTGTGTGAAGATGAATTTGCTTACTCCTTGAACCCTAATCATCGTTACTCAACTCTTTCAGTAGCAACAATGCAGAGGGAGTGGGAATGGCGTGCACGAACTCTTGACATTTGTGTCGAACAATGTCGAACAAATGGGCTACGAGTAGTAAAACAGCGCGCTAAATCCATGCCACGTAACACTCCTCGACAACTGGAAGCCGCGTTATTTCGTGCACGTGAGGAGGAAAATCGAATGCGTTTGTGCGCACGACGATACAGCCTAGCAGAAGATGCGAGGATGTGTGCAGAGGACGGAGACATCCTACAAGCTAGACAATATCATCAATGGAGCATAAGTCCTGAAAATCAATCGGACTGCGACATGTCCGACGAGGAGTAGACTATTGTAATTTTATTTTTGGAAGTGTGTTAATTTATGCAATTGCTATGATTTCATAATTTCTGGCATTTGTTATGTTTCAAACACAAAATCATATATGCCTCTACATAAAAGAAAACTGCCATGTTTTCATAATTGAAATGAAATTGATATAAAGCACACAAATACAACTATTACGAGGCAAAGTACATGGAAAAAATAAAATCACACCAAATCAAATTACGAAAAACAAACTAGCAGCATGAAGTAGAATGACATTAGACATCTAAAGACTTGATATCATCAAGTAGAAGGCTCCGGGGGACGCTGTGGACAAAGCCTGCTCCGTTTTGTATGTCCTTCTTGCTTACACCGACTACACTTTATCCCCGATCTTGACTGGTCCATTTCAGTTCGAATTCTTACAGACTGTCCCCTTGTGCCACTCTTTTTCTTCACCTTCTTGTAGGGCGGATTTGGTATTAATTTTCCAAACACTTGCCACTCTTCGGGTAAAACGTAGTTCCACAAGTCCGTGCTTGGCAGTGGAAATATCAGGGGTTCCCATAACTTATGCAATTTGGACGAGTAGTGGTAAGGTCCAACCCACTGCTTCCAATCAATATTGTCCACTAAACAACCAGCCATTACATGAGAACAAGGCATATGGTGACATTTCCATTTTCCGCAAGTGCAAGTTTTCTTACTTATGTCAACATTTTGCTGGTTTCCCCCCTTCGTGCAACCTTTCACCCGATAGCGTTGAGTGACGATTGTGAAAATGCCAAGTTGACGACTATGTGTTGTCACGAAATGTGCTTTAGCCTTCTCCGTATATCTTGTTATCATGTCATTCGTCCTTTGACAGAATTGTTGGCCGTCATGTAGGGCAGCAACGGCTTGGTTCCTCTGTGTGTTGACAATTCTAACATTTCTGTAGAATATGTACTCCATCATTGCTGTAACAGGAAGGAAACGAGCCATTCGTATGTTGCCATTGTAGCCTTCCATGATGTTGGTAGTGGTTTGTCCGTAACGAGCACCGCCCCGATCATGACTGATGGTCCACAATTCGGGAGAAACGTTAGAAAGCCACTGTAAAGCAGCTGGTGATATCTCCCCTATTCTTTTCATGTAGGCATTGTGCTTTTTGACCTGCGGGGTACTTCCAGCTAACCACATCAAGCGTCTCAAGTCCCCCCCGGGATGTTTACTAGAGAAGTTACTTCTGAAATGATGTAGACACCATCTATGAATCCCATAAGGTGGTGCAAAGCCGTTGCCCGGATTCGATATTGCTGCGAGAATTCCAGCAGCACGGTCTGATATTATGCAAACACGCTTCCTGTCCTTGCAAACATGTTCACGCAGCAGGCCTAAAAACCAACCCCAGTTATCCTCAGACTCTTCCTCAACCAACGCATAACAGACGGGGTATTGATGATTGTTGGAATCAACACCCATGGCAATGAGTAACTTCCCATTGTATTTGCCCTTTAGAAATGTACCATCAATTGAAAGTACAGGCCGGGCATGTTGCCAACCGTCCATCACTGCTTTAAGGCAGAAGAAAACACGCTTGCAAATGGACTGATGTGCTACTTTTTCATCTGGTACTGCGTTAATCACAACAGCACTCCCAGGGTTGGAATGGGCAATGGCCATGAAGAACTGTGGTAGTATGTCGTATGTTGTGCTCCACTTGCCATATATATCCTCAACTGCCAACTGTTTCCCTCTCCATGCTTTCATGTATTTCACATTGTGATTTAACTCCTTAGTGACCAAGCTCAAGACATTCTTGATTGGGAGATTTGGTGACCCTACAACCTGTCAAACATGTGAAGAAAACATGTCATTACTCCAAAGTTATTAAAAATGACCTACATTACATCTGAAAATGAAAAATGTACGTGTGGCTTGACAATATCTCCAACTAATCTTGCAGTAATCTTTTTGTGGTCCTGCGTAGGATGATCACATAAGCATATGTGTTCTGTGTACTTTGTGATTTCGAAGAAACCGTGCCTTTTTTTCTTTGCAGCCCTCAGTCTCCATGGACAATTCTGCACGGTGCACTTTGCAATGAATTGATCGGGATTGCTCCTCACCACGATGTACATCCGATTACTATTAATGTGCACTGTTCTCACTGCATTGACAAGCATAGTTTTGTCACTGAACATCTGTCCGACATAAAGATTTTCATTTTCAGGATCTACAATATTGTAGTTTGCATCCCGGTTGTGTAACACAATCGGTGTATACGCCTCCGTTTCAAACCAAGGTGCTCTGGGAACGTGCCTCCCATTCTCAATGATAGCCGTCTCAATCACAGCCGTCCTAGGCACCTCCTCTTCGGCCTCGTCTTCCGATACATATTCGTCATCATCACTGCTACGGTAGTCCAAATCCTCACTACTTGAACTAGCGTTGTCATATTCTGAATTTTCATGTACAAGGGCCAACTCCCTACCTGCAAGAGGATGCACTTGTGGAGACGGCTCAGTGTAATCTGTAGGAGTATAGTAATCTTGCAATTGGTAATCAGCATTCTACTGGCTTTGTTGGATTGCATAGCTACTTGAACCGCCGACATGACCCTGATAATCGTCTCCTCCACCAAAATAATAGTCTGACCACCCGGCCGTTCCAAATTCTGGAAACTGGTTGCTAGTCCCAGTATCTTCTTGGTAACTTGAATGCATATTATGCCCGTAACTGTATGGGTCATCCTCTTGTACCTTTTCGACCTCCAAAAACACAGAAACATCACCTAAACCCATCATCATCGTACGACGGATGCTCAACAGCCTATCCACGTCCATATCTGATGTAATTTGACCTATTAAAAAATGTGATGCAACATTCCCTATGCCTACTTGGGGGTATTTATAACTCATTTTTACATCCCAATGATTTGGATTTATGCCCATAACCTCATAAACAATACCCCTAAATTCTTCATATTTCGTTCCCAGCATAACATAACGTTGACCACCCAGATCTTTCGAATATCGAATATCATCCCCCCGTCTAATAATTCTTCCACCCCAAAAGAAGTTAACATTAACGTAATTTTCCATTCTCCTGAATATATTAAATGAAGTTAAGAACATTATCTTACTATTTAACTAATTTGTAACTAACAATGCACAAGCATATATCAAAATACACAAACAGTTAACCTAAAATACATATTACTTTAAACAAACTGAAGGTTAGGTTATAAAGAAGCATGTACCTTAAATGGGACGAACAAGGCAAGGTACCAAGCAAAGCTTCCAAGGACCAGAATTAGGTAGAATGGCTGGACTAATAATGTGATGGACACACAGAGAGAAAACAAAGTGAAAGAGGAAAGAGATGCTGTGTTCAAAACAAACATGTAGAGTTGTTAATATAGAGACTTCTGGATAAGATACGAATGAAGCTGAATGGTGGAATCCTGATTTTCTAACAGATAAGATAAGATACGTATGTCTGTGCAAATCTCAAAAATTTTCATTAAAGTTTTAAATTCTAATATTATTCATTATTCATTACTCATTAAATTATAAAATTATTAATTTCTTTGTTCATATATTTAATTTTAGAATTCTACTAGAAAATAAATATGAAAATCTAACACTACTTTTTAAACTCAGACAACGTAATATTATTCATTATTCATTATTCATTATTCATTCTTTTTATAATATTATTCATTATTTACATTCTAAAATATTTCATTTTTTTAATATTAAATTACATAATCTAGTACCTCATTTTATTTGCTAAGAATATATAAGTGACTACACATAATTTAATTGGACTATTAATTTATTACTAGGAATACGTAATATATAAATTTATTGATTTTGTACAGGACTAGTACAGTGTCAATAGAAAACGCCAGTTGGACTGGCGAATTCTATTACTATTTCAATAGAAAACGCCAGTTCCACTGGCGAATTCTGTTACCTGTTTTGCAGCTAATACGCCAATTGAAGTGGCGTATTGGGTGTTTTCTTTAAATCCTCAACAAACAGCAGTCTCGGCAGTTTACAACAAAACAACTTCATTCCAGCAGCCGCGGCTCCCTTCCACAAAAAAAAAAGTTTTGCAATTTCTCCTTCTTCACTTCATCAAGAGGTAACCTATATATTTCGTTATACTTAGTCATTGTTTATTTCTTAAGTTTATTGCAAGTAATATGTAATTATATGTTATATTTGGAATTGGGTTTTTTTTTGAATTGTAGCTTACATGTTTGTTGATATGCTTGCACGAAATTGCTACAATTGTAAATCTTAAGTACATTGGATGTTGATATAAGTGTATGGTTAATATTTATATGTAATTTTTAGGTTTGTGTAGCTTAATTTGAATGCACACAAGGTGTTTGATGAAATGCTTGACATATACTAGATTTAAGTAACGATGTATTACATTAAAGAAAATAGGAATTTAGAAAACAATTGGAAAGATTTAATTGGAGTGTTAATTTAATTCTAAACTTGATTCTTAACTATGGTTTGCATTTAGAATTGATTACATCACATTTTGTACACTTGAATTTCAGCTTAGAAATAATAATAAATTCGTTCAAATATTGTAGATGTCAGACTTACATGATGACATGTACGAACCGGGTCCTATTGAGGGTTCCATTTTATCTGGTCAGCATGAGCATATATCCCAGGAGATTTGGGAGGGACAGGTACGGCGTAGTAACTATTTTGTAGTTAATGCACATATATGTTTAGGGTTTTACGAATGTTGTGGTAATTACAAATCTGTTTATAAAAATTTTTCAGGAACCCGCACATCTACGACTGCGCACTAACTTCAAGTCATATTGGGATATAGTAAAGGCCCCAAGGGAACTTCCAGAAGCCGTGTTGACAGCGATTAGGGATGCTGGTTTAGAGGGAGTGTACCGCATCGGCTCGTTTAGACATGATGCAGGACTGATCATTGCTTTTGTTGAGCGATGGAGACCCGAGACACATACCTTCCATCTACCATTTGGTGAGGCCACTATCACTCTGGAGGATGTTCACTACATCTTAGGACTACCTACCGGGGGACGTCCCGTGATTCATAGCTTTGGCAGTCCTAAGAAGGCTCAGCTGCAGGGTATGGTCAACGATCTTCTGGGTGTGCTTCCTGAAGATAATGAGTGGCAGAATTCCGGTTTGAGGATTTCATGGTTGGTACAGCAGTTTGGCACATGTCACCGGCTAGACATGAGTTCTCCTCACTATCAGACGCAGTTGCTATTCCACATTAGGGCACATTTGTTGCTTATCATTGGATCTTTGTTCCCGAACACATCAGGGAACACGATCCAGTACCACCTTTTACACTACGTGCATGACCCTGCGCAGGTGGGTGCATACAGTTGGGGTAGTGCTGCATTGGGATACTTATACCACCACTTGTGTTCTGCATCCATTGTCAAGAAAAAGGGCACAAAGAAAGAGCTCTGTGGATCGATGATACTACTACAGGTATACCTTCTTCTCTATTTATTGGCATACCTTGCATGATTGCCTTGCATGAGCACACGAGTATGAACTTTGGCTTAACTTGACATTTCTCCCTCAGGTGTGGATTTATGAGCATTTCCCATGCCTGGCTCCTACGCTGAAGACAACATGTCCTATCCTCTATCCTTTAGCTTTGAGGTAATTGTTTTGCTTTTTAATTTTATGCCTAGTATGTGCTTCTCTGACCATTTGCTGATGATGTTCATGGATGTTTCAGGTGGAAGGTGCCTAAGAGCAACGTGCGCTCCACATCAAATAGGGCACGTCACGGGCGCTATGAGTTGAAAGATATGCATATTGATCAGATATGTTGGAGGCCTTATAGGCACTTTCCCACTGGTGATGTTCCATCTATCATGGAGAGGAGGTTATGGTCCGCCCAGTGTCCCTTGATATTTCACACGATCATCGAGTGGTACTACCCTGACAGAGTCACTAGACAGTTTGGATTCGTACAGGACATACCGACTCGGTCTCCTCACCCAGGGCATGACTCATCACATGAGTTTTCTTTTTATGCTAATCTTGGCGATGACGTGATGGAGACACGAGACGTGCATATTCGACAGTGGCTGAACCGTGGGGCGGATGCACTATCACCTCCCTTTTATGTGCCCACGAGGCATAATGAGACTGTAGCTGGTTATGATGCTTGGTTCCAGAGTATTACCCGTCGACGTGTAGTTGATGTGAGGCAGTGGAGGCAGCAGGAAGGGTTCCAGGGGTCGCAATCCTTTCATGGTGGCGGTAGTACTTATCATCCTGCTAGGCCAGTTATGCCTGAGGTTAGCACATATCCCCAGTTATGGGAGCCTTGGGATCGAGCTCCTTCTGAGGATTTTGGATCAGATATGGGAGATAGAGGCGCTTGGGATCACATGTTGGATGACAGTGTACGTCATGCATCACACGCTTCTGGTAGTGCACATCATGATTCACCCCCTTTCCAGTCTCAGATGACGCATGCAGGCGGTTCACAGTCTACATCCCATACGGGTGGGTCTTCCGGTGCCTTTCAGGACCATTCCTACACGACATTTCCAGGTGGTTCACAGTCATATTCCCAGATGACAGGTGCATGGGGTATGGGTGGGTCTTCTGGTGCCTTGCAGGACCATTCTTACATGACATTTCCAGGTGGTTCGCAGTCAGGTTCCCAGATGACAGGTGCCTGGGGTATGGGTGGGTCTTTTGGTGGATTTCAGGACTACTCCCAGCTTGACCAGTCACATATGACTTTTGGAGGTAGTTCGCAGATGACTTTTGGAGGCCATTCGCAGTCACACCTACAGACGCCCCAGGCTCATGGGTTTAGAGAGTTTGCACCTGTACAGCCTTCATCCAGTAGCGAGGAAGAGGCTAACGAGGAGCCCCATGTTAGGCAACAACCACCAAGAAATGTGAAAGGCAAGGGGAGAAGGTGTCATACAGGTAGCCATGTGTTGTGGGAGCCGAGGAAGTGACTCGTCAGCTACTTGTAATCGACTTTATGTTTGCTTTGATTTAATCGAATGTTTTGTAGTTTATTTGCTTAAACAATTGTCTGTAATGCTTAACTTTAGTTGCTTAAACATTTGTCTTTATTTGGTTGGATGTGTTGTTCAAACAATTGTCTTTAATGCTTTAAGTTTTTGGGTTTAATTCAAAGGGTGTAACATTGGTCTTAAAACGACTTAGTTCCATTACTAAAAGAAAATTACATCAACGTAGTTCAACCTGCTTAACAATTACTAAAATATTACTTATTAAATTACACTACTTCCATAGCGAAATAATCATGATTACTACAACAGCACAGACCAAAAGCTTCTTCAATGTCCTGTTCTCCTTCTCCAACTTCTTCAACAAATTATTTGTTACTTCAACCTGATTTTGAAGCAAACAAATTTCTTCGTCCACCTTCCAAGCATTGTGCAAGTCATCATCCTTTCTATTCAGTCTTAGCTTCAAATCTTTTATCACTTCTCTTGCTCTTTCAGTGTACGATGGATCAGCCCACTTGAAGAAGTTACATCTTCTTGTAGGATCCTAACAACACATTAAACAAAACTCAATATATTTTCGCAACAACAAAATTTACATAAAGGAATGCTGTACATACCTTGTACTGGCTGCACCCGAAGAACCTCCTTCCTGGGTCAAGAGTACCTTCTTTCCATGCTTCTTGACAAGGAGCTGGTAGATTGCAGTTACACCTTACACTTCCATGTTCACCTAGGTAATTGAAAGTGCTTGAACTATGTCTGTAAGGGTTTCTAACCGAAGATGAAGAGTTTCTTGAATTAGACATGACTAACTTTTTACATACGGAGACATCACATAAAAACCTTCCAATTTATAGCCAAATTGGTATGATTGTTTGAAGTGTAAAAATTGTTTAAAAATAATACACAGCTAGCATTTCCGAAAAAGTTGTTTTGTCACTTCAACACTGAAATAAAGTTCAGCACCCAAACACAGCTAAAAAAATGAAAAAGTTGAATGGTCATTTCAATACTTTATCCTGCAAAGCTGAGTTCTCTTTTCAGTTCAAGCAGGATCAATAAAACATGAGAACCCCACCCTGACAACCCCACTTACAGGGGTATATGAATATATATAAATACATATATATATATATATATATATATATATATATATATACACACATATATATATATATATATATATATATATGACCTTCCATATAGGTTAAGTGCAAATTAATTTACCAACTACAACATAAATATGTCATCCTCTACAAATCACAATTGGTTGCTCGGAGAAAGAAATGATGACTACCGGCGTCTACGACGAAGCGATCCAGTGGAATATTTTGCAGGCGTTCGTCGAGAATGGGCATATCGCCGTGAAGAATCGGAACGCTTACGAAATGACCTAATTGCTTTGGGTGCGAGGGTCCCTATTCGTCATTCGCTCGACATGTTTCCGCGTACTGGTGAATCATCGGGTTGGAATGATTATAAGCGTAAAGTCATTCGAGCTGTGAAACAGATACGGATTGAGAACAATCGAATGTTGTTACGTAGAACTCGTCACTACATCTATCAACTTGCCAAAGACTCCGTTCGTGCAAGTGGGAGAGAGCTAACAACCGTTGAGGAACAACGTCTTCAACAAAATCCATGTTACATATCCGACGAAGAAATTTAATTAAGTACTGTTCAATTATTTAAGATTTTAATTTCTCTATTATGTATTTGTAGTGTGCATTTTGCTTTTCATGTTCTTGTATTGTATTTTTTTCTATTATGATGGTGTTATAGTGTGCAAGAAAAGTACGTAAATAATTAAAACATCACATTCCATAACATCACACAACATGAAAACAAAAAATAAAAATGAATATCCGTAGAGGACATTCTTTAGGGAAAACTTAAAAAAACCACATTTTATCATAGACGAAGAAATTAATCTTCATCACCATCATCATCATCATCATCTTCCTCATCCTCCTGCACCGAGTCCTCGTACTCATTCTTATTCTCATCAGTTGATTCATCGAGAGCAGCAAAGGGATTATAAGGCACAATCCCATCCTTTTGCTCAATCCCATCCTCCTCCACGGAGTCCTCGCCGTCATTCTCATTTTCATCAGTTGATTCGAACTGATGGCGAGTTAGTTCTCTGACTCGTTGCATTTCCAATATCTCGAAATCACGTGCAGCACGCTCCTCTAATGGTTCATGAAGCCAACGAATGTACCCACATCCGTTGCCTCCATTTGGACAATTGAGATACCTCCTTCCCGCATTTCTTCCATAGGACCATGTGCGTTCAACGCACAACTTATCACAAAAGCAGAGATTTAAATCGGGGATGTTTGACATGTTGGATTGTGTGTGAAATGCTAGATTAGATTTCAGTGGTTGGGTGAACAAGCCTCAGCACAAGCTTGTTTTATAGCTGAGAATCAAGGGATAAATTATTGATTGGTCTTAAACTGGCCCGTGACTCAACAGTACTGTCAGAATACATTTAAATGAACTGCACAAAAAATAAATTGGAGGAGTCATATTTGTCATCAAAGAAACTCATGTGAATGTACAGCAACAAACAATTAAATTTACCCTGCATTATTGAAAAAAAACACTCTGAGAAAGGACTGCAGGCTTAGACTTTAGTCAAATAAAGCTGAATACTGAAAAAGCAAAGTTGATTTCAGAAATTTCATATTATTTTCCTGCAGGCTAATAAATTTGTGTAGTCACATCTTCTACTTCTTCTACGCAAAGTGCTCTAGTCACTTCAAAATAATGCTTGTTTAAATTATTGAGGTATTTTTTCATCAGCAAAGAGGTAAAATAATAATCCAAAGTTGGCTATAAAACCCAATGTTGGTGCTTATTCAGAATCACAAGTTACTAGTTTTTTCTCAAATTTTCTTTCTTCAAGCCAATAGGATAACATGGATAAGGGAAAAAAACCACAAACTAGTAAAACCAAAACCAAACAAACCAAAAAAACCAAGAGGTCATTCGATTTGCAGGCTGAGGATGCTAAACTTGCAAAACATTTTGAATTTGCTGCACAACAAGTTAAATTTAAAATGGAAATGGAAGCTCGAGCTGCAAAGGAACGTGAAATTGCACTAGAAGCTGAAGCTGCAAAGGAACGTCAAATTGCAAGGGAAATTGAGGAAGCTGAGGATGAGAATTATGTTGTTGATCTCAGTGAATTTTAAGAAGTTGTATTGTGGTTCTCGTGTCACTGTATGCTTATTTTCTAATTTTCTGTTTTCAATTTAATGTAATTGTGTGATGCTTCAATTTTCTGTTTTCAAATTGAAGTACTTGTGTGTTGTTGTATGTTTATTTTAAAGTAATGGAATGTTTTCTAATATGTTTTTTATGGCCCTCAACGTAACTGCATGAAGGTATGGTTAACAATTTCATGTGAAGTTGCCATATTCGGGCAAACATTTAACATATCTACAGAAATTAATTTTGCCTAAATTTTGGCTTACGCAGAAGAACAACGTCAATACTTGAATACGGAACAAAAAAAATGAAATAAAAACATGTTGCAATATAATTTTTATTCCCCTAAACATTCCTACTCGAAGGAATTTTTAACAATTTTATGTTGAGTTGCCATGTTCGGCCCAAAAAATAAAATAATTAGACACAATCATTTTTGGAGATTTTCATATTATACCAAAGTACAACGTGAATACTTGAATATGGAAGAAAAACAACGTAAAAAAAATTTGTACAAGTATTTTCTTTATTCCCCTAAACATGCCTACTCGAAAGAATTTTCAACAAATTGTTGTTGAGTTACCATGTTCGCCCAAAAAAAAAAACTAGTTAGACATAATAATTTTTGGAGATTTTCATATTATACCAAAGTAAAATGTCAATTCTTCAATACAAAGCAAAAAAAATCAAAAAAATTCATTTACAAATACATTATGTAAGCCATGTAAAATGACTACTACAAACTACATTTTGTAGTCACAAATTATGCCAAGTGCTGGGAAAAGTGAAAAGAAACAAATTTAATAGAAACCGCCAGTACAAGTGGCGTTTTCTGTTGAAATGAAATTCAACAGAAAACGCGTGGCGTTTTCTATTAAAGATTCTCAGCTATACCAGAAATGAAAAATCTGAACAAAATGTACCATAAATGAAACATGAGTTCAGTAATGTACCAGAAATGTAATCGAGCCCAATCTCAATGTCTTTTTTTATAAATGACAATCACGTACATTTTTTTACGCACTCAACGTCCTCCCAAGTACTCTAAAAAATTTAAGTTATCTACATCTCTACGTAGAGATAATACTCATTAGGCTAAAATAATGTATACCCGTAATTAATGTTTGATATTAGTTGATACTCCTATAACGGTAACTATGAAACTTGCTCATCCGCAATGTCTAGTCCGCAAATAGTTTCTACACTGTTGGATCGCAACGGTCCTGATTTAAAAAATATATATATATCATATCGCAAAATTTTTCGCGGTACGGAGAAATTACCAAAATGTCTCCACTGTTCACGTACCACAGAAACTTTTTGCAGTACGATGAAAAGTAGATTTTTGATCTGAAAATAGAGGGCATTTTAGTAATTTGCCCGTATCGCGGAAAATTTCTACGGTACGGTACGAATTTTTTTTAAATCAGGACTGTTGAATCAATCATCCAACGGTGTACAAACCATATGTTGTCAAACAGTCAAATGGCAAACAAACAGTTGCCATTGACCGCCAACCTATTAATATATATGTATGGATGCCGGTCGAGAACAACGTTTGTATTGTACACAACAATGAACTATGGTACGTGATAATCGGGATTTGAGATCCCATTACAGGAATCGCGATAAATAATCACAATACTGTATGTTATATCAAGTGTTTACGAAGGATCAAGATCTGTATACATTTACATACGTACAGGTGAACTAAAATAAAACAGAACCCGAGCTTCTCTTTCAATCTCCTTAAAATGATTAAATTAGCACGATCTTATATGCTAGTACTTGAATAATAGCTAATCTGTTGTTATCTCAAACGATCGGACAAAAAGTGTATACACTTTTAATTATGATAATCTGTATGTTAGTTCTAATTTGGATGGTCCATAAGATATGTGGCGTGGATGATTATGCACCATTCAATTCGCATACGTAAAAACAAGTTGTGCATGATCATCAAGATGCCGTGAACACTATATATGTTCGATAGTGCCAGTAGTTGTGTTTAATTGTGATTTTGCTCCTGGAATTAATGTCTTGTTTGGCTAACTTTTAGTGCTTCCAAAGTTTGTTTGTTTAATTAGATTGTTAGTAGTAGATTACCATTGCTGACGCTAATTGTAAACTAGGAATATTTATCAACTGTAGAATTAAGCCGTTTGGCCTTTCATAGATGGTTTTTTTTTGTCAAAGGAAAATTCATTAAAACAAATTGTAGTACAGTACATTACATTTTGAAATTTCGATTAGGCATCCATCTACATGAAATATACAAAAAATAAAGGTTTACGAACATGAAACAATACGAATTCTCAATGGATTGTGTTTGAATTTAGAATTCATGTACATGAAACACGAAAATATCCAACACAAAAATATACGATACGAACGAATTATCAAATCTACCTACAAAGCAATGAGCACTTATATGTAACTTCGATAAATAGATGATGATAGCAGAAACATACTGACGATATAAAGCCCTCAATAGCTCCCCAATTGGGTAGTAGAGATGGCTACCCAACATATAATTACTTTAGTACTGGTTCATATTATTAAACGAGAAACAGAAATCATAACTTGTTCTTGATCTTCACACAATATGTAGCTAATTCAAACAATTGACGACACCAATTAGCAACAAAACTAAAATAATATTGACGAAACCGTAGTAAAAAATGATCCGAAACTCAGTTAGAATCAGAAATTTAATAGGACTGGATTTTGAAATTCTATTGAGACAATAAGCAAAAGGCAAAAAAGGCTATTAATAACAAAAAATAGCTTTTAACTATTTCCGATAAATATCCAAAATTGAAAATAAGTATATGTGGACTTGGTTCCGTCAGTAAATTAAAATATTTGAAATCGATAATTGTTCTGAATACACATATTTATACGCTATCATTGTTCTATAGAGAACCATGCAACTGCAATATGTATGTTACTTCTATTTCGAATTTGAAATCTTGTAATTTCAAAATTTTCTTATAAACTTTATTATCATGATTCTGTCACCTTAATTATACTTAAATTTATAATTTTGTCAGAAAGCTCTCTGCCAAACACTAGAAACCATGTTGAAGATACTTATAATAAACATAAAAGAACAAATTTTGGTGGATCCAAAGGCCACAAATTATGGCAACATTGTTATGAAATAAAAATTGCACCACATTCGTTTTCTATCCTACCTCCAAACATTCCCTTGTGCTTCACTTTTCCTTACCCAAACACGTCCTTAAATTAATTCAATTCCATTTCGACTTTTCCACGTAATTCCCTTCACTCAATAAATGACATGTCACCGCCACGTGGACCCACAAATACGGACATCAACAATAGTCACATGAACTGTTTCTTCCACCTAAACCCTACGCGGCCAAACCCTCGCTTTGTTAGTATTCAATAGTGTTCTAAAAAACGGTAATTAATTGTTTGGTGTTTTTCTAAATGATTTTTTAGTAAAACTAGGATAAAATTGTTTTCTATAAAAAAGGGTCAATTAACGGATAATTCGATCAATAAACAGTAAATTGATCAAAAAACGGTCAAGTTCATTCAAAATTTAAAAAAAAATACCTTAAATTTAAATTTTAAGAAATTTTTATAAATATTTATGAAAAATTTATTTAAAGTTTGTATTATATGTATTAAAAATAATTTTATATAAAAAATAATATTAAATTGATTAAGATTATTTATCATACTAAAATCCCGAATATCCGATTAATCCTTATTTCGTGCCTTCACCGATTTGTTCCGAATTCCGCTTTTTATAAAAATGGTATTCAGTAATCAAATTATCTATACTATACTATTACATCCTTATATATAATAAGTGTAAGAGGGATCTTATCCATAAGTTTGGTTTGGTCACTCAATTTTGGTCACTGTACCGCCAAAATATTCTCAACCATCGAATCTAATAATTATAAAAATAGAAGATCAAGATTATATCATATTAAAAAGAAAACTATAATCTAAAAAGAATATAATCAAAAAAGGTTGTATTAGAATTGAATTTTAGAAAGAAAATTATAATCTGAAAATGATAATTAAAAAATGTTGTATTTTAGTGAATTTTATTTATTTTTTATTAATATTAAAAAAAGTTCATATTTATTATTTGGGCTCTATCTCGAGATCTGGAAATTAGATTTGGATGATTTTACAGCCCACACAAAGCTCATAAAATTATCTTTAATTTAGTGATGATTTAATAATTATTATCCAAATGGAAACACTCAGAATATCAAGATAAAATATATTTACGAATTTTTACATCAATTCTATTCAGTGTAGAAGACCTACATTGATAATTCTATTTAATGTATAAAACCTAATTATATATTATTTAAATTGTTGACATTCAGTTTTTCTATTTCAATATAAATACACTATTTAGTTTACATGTTAAAATTTAAAATATTTTTATGCTAGATCCAACGTTTTCATCAATTTATTTTAAGATCAAACGGTTCTTATTTACTTTGTCGTACTGAGGATTAGACTACTGACTACCAAAGTTTTGGACCAAATCCCTCTAACACTTATTATTAAAACTGTATTTGGTTATTAGTACAACTATTTTTAAATAATAAAAAGGTTATTTTGATAATCAAAAAGAAATATAAGTATATTTCCTAAATCGAATAAAACAAATCGTTCTATTTTTCTAACTAAAATTACATTTTCTATTTTTCTAACTAAAATTACATTATTTAGTTAAAACACATTACATTTCCTATTTTTCTAACTAAAATTACATTATTTAGTTAAAACACATTACATTTTCTATTTTTCTAACTATAATTTCTCTTTTAAAAAAAATATCAAGAATCGTTCTATTTAATTACTGATAAGTGGATTTATATCCACTTGGATCGCTTTAATTCAGCTTAAATTGATTGTCTTGGACTCAAGTTTATTGTAGTTTTGATGTGTTTTGCTTAGTTGTGCAGATTTGCAAGAACATCGATTACGGTTTATGCTTCTATCGTGTTTGGAGGATTAATTGATTAAAATTCGGATTTTCCGGGAAGGTTGCGCAGTATACACTTTTTTGGCCATATCTGGAGTTCTATAAGTCCGTTTGAGGCCCGTAAGCTGTCCACGTGAAGCCTGGAAGATTTTCTACAACTTAGGATAGGATTCGTGCGCGCAAGTTGCGTGTGGTGGGAGCAGATTGCGTGACAAGCAGACTGATGGGAGCAGAGAATTTACTGTTTTGCCCTTTTCAAGTTCTAATTGTATTTTGGGCAGTTTTTGGTATCTAAATCGAATTCTAATTGTAACAGAAGGCAATTTCTTACTGGGCAAGACTTGGAGTTCCTATATAAACACATCCAACCCCTTGTAAAATAGACAATTAGAATTAGACAATTAGACAATTAGATATCTTGTACATAATATAGCTTAGATCTGCAAGGGAGAAAAGGAGAGAAGGATTCAACGCTCGTGACAAGCAACGGATCTAGATCTACTTCATCTTTTGTATCATAGATTTGTTTTCTCAACTCTTGTTTTATTAATATTATTACTTTCTTTCATATCTTGTCTTCTATCATGGTTTCATCAGATCCCATGATGACGAGCAGTTCGATATGAGCTAATCGTTGTCATGGGATTCTAACAGATTTATCTATGTAGCTTAGTAGTTTGATTGCTTTAAAGATTTATGTGTGGTGAATTCTTGATATCCTCGTATGGTTGTGTTTCATGTGTTTAGATGAGTCATGAACATCTAATTTGTTAATCTCTTGCGAAACGAGAGTGGATCTTGAGATTTAGAACTTGCCATGCTAGCATAGGATAGGTTGATATTATTATCATGATTTATGGCGTAAATAGAGATATTATGCTGCCCTATGTGATCTAAGTGGATAACTTGTGCTTAAACCTTTATGTTTTCAAATTCTATAGAGATATAGGGTCTAAACATAATTGGTGTCTACCCATCTTCTATCTCTTTTGTGGATGCATGCGTAGTTTGGTATTAGTATACCGAGAGGTAGCTTTTACTTGTTTCGTGTTATCCGATCAGATATCAAAACCATCGTATGTATTGATTAAAGGCATCAACTCTAAATGAAGTAGATGATGAAGTTAGGATTCCATGTTTTCTCGCATATAAGTAATTCAATTTTAATTCTCATTAGTTAGTAATTTTTAGTTTGTTAATTTGTATCTTAGATAATTATAGTTAGTAAAAACTTAATCTTGTTAATTGTCTTAGCAGTGAATAATAATCATACATTATTGCATAGGTGCATGAACTGAATTGAAACCTAACCAGATCTCTGTGGGAACGAACTTGACTTCTATCTATATTACTTGTGACCACGTACGCTTGCGTGATATTGTGTAAACAAGTTTTTGGCGCCGCTGCCGGGGATCATCGGTGTTTTATTTTTGGTTTATGTGCTTTTCAATAGTGGTCGTTAGAGTTCACTGACTCGGATTAGTTACTTATCTATTCTTGTGTAGTTCGTTGGTGTTTCAGGTACTTGTCAGAGAGCGTTGACTTTGAAGATGGATTTTCTAAATTACTATGGAGTTCAGCAGGTGGTTAGTGTTTGTGAGCTATGTGCGGGCGCACATGAGACGAATTAGTGTTGGAGCAACCAAGGTGGTATTCAACAACCTCAGCAGCCTTATTAGCAGTATCAAGGTCAACAATATGGAGCACAGCCTTACTATCCTCAGAATTTTCTGCAGCAGCAGAACCAGGATTTTCAGCAGCAGCTAGGGCAGAATTTTCTGCAGCAGTATGACCCGTGGCAATCTGAACCTCTGAGTTATGAGGAACAACCATATTTTCCATACCATCCTCAACAGTACCAGCAAGATGTTCCAGATAGGTCATATTTCTTTGGAAGTGAAGAGTTTCAACATCAGCAACCTACTCCTACTTTTCAGTCAGATGAGGTTGATGATTTGAAGGAGATTAGGAAGGAGATTAGGATGCTTGCAGAGAGTCATGAGAAGTCTCTCAAATCTATGGAGACACTAGTTGCTCAAGTTTTGAGTGTCTTGGAACAAGAGAAACAGCAATCCATACGAGAGGCAATTCCAGAAAATAACGATGACTTGGAGCAAGGTACTGCATGCATAATTGAAGAAGACAAATTCCAAGAGGAGGTGAGTGTTCACAAGCCATGTGAGGAATTTGATCAAGCTAGTGAGGTGGATGATTTGGAAAGGGCACAATTTGAGACAAACACTGATGAGCTGCACAAATTTCAAGAATTGGTATGTGCGTACCAAGAGGACACTAATGAGCTACGAAAATTTCAAGAATTGGTATGTTCGTTCCAAGAGGCTGATGATCATGGGAAGGATTCAGGTCTTATACTTGTCTCAGATTATAAAGATGGAGGTAGCGCATTAGAGCCAATGAAGGAAGTTCTTTTTGAGGAACCAAAGGCTTCAGCAATTTACATTTATCCTCCTCCATTATATTCAACCGAAGCCCGCGAAGGTGTGTTATTCTACAAATTGACATATTTTGGGTCAACAGAAGAAGGCATTGGAACAGGACATATTTGTTATACGAATAGGCCAAGCGAGGAGAAGGGGTAGAAAGTGTGCCGCCGTGATTACGATGAAGTCTTGCGAAGAGAGGACCAGGCAAACTATTATCATCCTTAATGGAGGCCTGGAAGTAACGTCAAGCTATTGACGTTAAAGAAGCGCTTCGTGGGAGGCAACCCACGCATTAGTGTAGGAAAAAAAAATTTGAGTGTTGTATTAAAAAAAAAAAATTGTGTGTAGTGAAAAAAAAAATTGAGTGTAGTGGAAAAAAAAAAAAATCAAACAGCGCGCGCCACAGCACCGATTGAGCGCCTTATCCTGCAAATTTCCCTGCCCAGGTACTAAGTTTTTAACAAGTCCAACTTTTGCTGTCCAGGTACTATTCTAGTTCCCATGTTTGTGTATTAATGTATATAAAAAAAACGAAAAAAAAAACAGCGCCGCATCGCCAAATGCGCGACTTGTCCTACAAAATATTCTGTCCAGGACTTGTATTACCCCGTGTGTGTTAACATATATATTTATATAATTTTTTTTTCCTAATTCAATTCAAACCCCATTTTCTAATTATTTTCTCCACCTAAAATCCTAATTCTAGTCCTATATTAATTCCAAATCATTCCCAATTCATCTCCTATTTCATATTTTTTTTTCCCAAATCTACTTACCCATCTATATATACACCTATATATACACACCAATCCTACCCCATTCCAATTATATTTTCCTACAATCAATTTCAAGGCTTCAAGATTCAAGTTTGGGGGGATTTTTAATTGCAAGCTTCACCTCTCCGATTCGTATTTGGGGTATATTTCTTCCTTTTATTTTGATATTACGAATTGTGTTCTTGCATTATTAGGGTTGTGTGTTCTTGATTATTTGGGGGTATTTGTGAATTCGATTTTTTTGTGGATTTTGGTGAATTTTGTGAGTTGGGTATTGATTCTTATGGCTCCTAAGCGTGGGAGAGGTGGTGCTAGTGTTGCAATATTTTTGTCTTCGACAGCGGAGGTTGAATTTAATCGGTTTTTGTTGAGGCCAATTGCTAAAGAAAGGGGATTTTTTCCGAACAAGTATGTTGAGTTGCGATGGGGAAGGATATGTAAAGCGCCTTGTAGGTATGTTTTCTGCTATTCCTCGTATTTACTTCCATTCAATGCGGACATTGAATATTTTAAGTTTGGGGGTGGTTTGAGGGTTTAGTAGTTGTTGTTGTATTATTTGTTCATGTAGGATTTCATGCTGTGCATATTAGTAGTAGTAAATTATGCATATATGTTCGTAATAATTATGTTTGTTTCATATAGGACATTCTGTTTTTATTTTTCGTATACCATGTGAGTTCATATTAGTTGCATTTCACGGCATGCATATTTCATGATCCCTTAGGACGAGCTAATTCTGATTGGTAGGTAGGTGTCTAATTGAGTGTGGTAATGATGAATAGAGGGTTGACTTATAGTTTCTATGAAATTGACTTATGTGTTTCAGAAAAAAAAACTAATTACACAGTCTCATTGGGTGCTTTTGGGTTAGGTTGAGGTCATGCTTGTTTGGATGTTTTGAGATTTAATCACTTGATTATATTTAGAATTTTCTTTATTCCCTTGATGGCCTAAAACACTTAAGTCTAAGTTTGGGGGAAAACAGGGATTTCATGCTTAATTGTAAATAATTGTCAATAATTGCTAGATGTCAAATGGCTAGTAGCCGGCTCATATTTATATGAGTAGTCTAGGGTTGGAATTGAGAATTCTCATTCCAGATTGCATAGAAAAAGAAAAAAAAAACAAAAACAAAAAAACAAAAACAAAAAAAAAGAAAAAAAGAAAAGAAAAGAAAAGAAAGTCAAAAGTGTCAATTGTTTATATGCAAAATTAACCAGGGTGAGCTCTTTAATACTCGAGCTATTAAGTTCGCGGGGACTTTGTGCCTAGTGACCTAAGGCTTTTATAGTCTGGGATCCACTAACCCAATGCTCGCTACATGGGTATTATTGTATAAGCCTTTCGGGGTCTCATCCATTGCACGGTTAAATAAGCATGCTTGTATATATTTGTCGTAGTAGTTAGTAATAAAGCATGAATTTCTGTCTACCTTGGATAAGGATGGAGGTGTTCCTAGGTTATGAAGTGTTTACAGTCTATTCTATTTATAAACCCGTGATTGTCTTGACGAAGAGCATGTATGATTTTTGACCTAATTTTGGGAGTATTTCTGATGAGCATTGCACACACGCACGTTTCTGTTCTTGTATTGTTAGTATACGGGAACTTTGTCGAGCTCTATTTGGATTTAGTTGCATTCTCTAAGATATTTGCTTGCTAGTTGGTTTTGGTTAGTTTGAAGGGGATCGTTGCATTTTTCATATTAGTTGCATTCATGCATTGCATTGCATTAGGTTAAATGGATTTTGTGGGTACATTCGCTATAGGCCCTCACGAGACCTTACTCGTCCACTGGGGCTGCCTAGGGGTTTAAAGGGCTTGTTGCATATGCCAAATGCAACCGTGATCACCTACGGAAGTGGTACTAGTTAGTTAGTTAGTTGTAATTGTTTATGCTTGAGGACAAGCATCGGTTTAAGTTTGGGGGTGTGATAAGTGGATTTATATCCACTTGGATCGCTTTAATTCGGCTTAAATTGATTGTCTTGGACTCAAGTTTATTGTAGTTTTGATGTGTTTTGCTTAGTTGTGCAGATTTGCAAGAATATCGATTATGATTGATGCTTCTATCATGTTTGGAGGATTAATTGATTAAAATTCGGATTTTCCGGGAAGGTTGCGCAGTCTACACTGTTTTGGCCATATCTGGAGTTCTATAAGTCCGTTTGAGGCCCGTAAGCTGTCCACGCGAAGCCTGAAAGATTTTCTACAACTTAGGATAGGATTCGTGCGCGCAAGTTGCGTGTGGTGGGAGCAGATTGCGCGACAAGCAGACTGATGGGAGCAGAGAATTTACTGTTTTGCCCTTTTCAAGTTCTAATTGTATTTTGGGCAGTTTTTGGTACCTAAATCGAATTCTAATTGTAATAGAAGGCAATTTCTTGCTGGGCAAGACTTGGAGTGCCTATATAAACACATCCAACCCCTTGTAAAATAGACAATTAGAATTAGACAATTAGACAATTAGATATCTTGTACATAATATAGCTTAGATCTGCAAGGGAGAAAACGAGAGAAGGATTCAACGCTCGTGACAAGCAACGGATCTAGATCTACTTCATCTTTTGTATCATAGATTTGTTTTCTCAACTCTTGTTTTATTAATTTTATTACTTTCTTTCATATCTTGTCTTCTATCGTGGTTTCATCAGATCCCATGATGACGAGCAGTTCGATATGAGCTAATCGTTGTCATGGGATTCTAACAGATTTATCTATGTAGCTTAGTAGTTTGATTGCTTTAAAGATTTATGTGTGGTGAATTCTTGATATCCTCGTATGGTTGTGTTTCATGTGTTTAGATGAGTCATGAACATCTAATTTGTTAATCTTTTGCGAAACGAGAGTGGATCTTGAGATTTAGAACTTGTCATGCTAGCATAGGATAGGTTGATATTATTATCATGATTTGTGGCGTAAATAGAGATATTATGCTGCCCTATGTGATCTAAGTGGATAACTTGTGCTTAAACCTTTATGTTTTCAAATTCTATAGAGATATAGGGTCTAAACATAATTGGTGTCTACCCATCTTCTATCTCTTTTGTGGATGCATGCGTAGTTTGGTATTAGTATACCGAGAGGTAGCTTTTACTTGTTTCGTGTTATCCGATCAGATATCAAAACCATCGTATGTATTGATTAAAGGCATCAACTCTAAATGAAGTAGGTGATGAAGTTAGGATTCCATGTTTTCTCGCATATAAGTAATTCAATTTTAATTCTCATTAGTTAGTAATTTTTAGTTTGTTAATTTGTATCTTAGATAATTATAGTTAGTAAAAACTTAATCTTGTTAATTGTCTTAGCAGTGAATAATAATCATACATTGTTGCATAGGTGCATGAACTGAATTGAAACCTAACCAGATCTCTGTGGGAACGAACTTGACTTCTATCTATATTACTTGTGACCACGTACGCTTGCGTGATTTTGTGTAAACAATTACATAAAATAATAATACTGTAATTACTAACAATTTGATTACCTTTTCAGCTAATACGTATGCAATATTTTTTTCCTATATTTTCTAACTAAAATCTCTCAGTTTCTAAAAATATGATGAGCTACATATATCTATCTACACTATTATATTAAAGCCGAAATATTGAAAATTTGTCGGTTTGATTTTTGGTACGGTTATCCTAATTATAAAATAAATAATAACATAATATAATTAATTGTAATTAGATAATTGCATTTTTCACATTTATTTTTAGTTGAACATATTACCTTTTATAAACAGCTAAAAATATCAACCGTACCATACATTATTATTTTATTTGTAATTGAAATATATTACCTTTTTGATTTAAACTAATTTTATAATCATTAATATATATATATATATATATAATTATCTACTATTATAATTAAATCGGGGGAAAAAATTGTAGATGTAAATATAGTGGTAGAATTAACAAGAACCCCGTCATAACTTAAATTTTGATGGATCATAATAATGAGAACCATTACTTCTTATATTATTCAAAATGTTGAAATGTAAAAAATAAGCACAAAGTTTGTTTTGGTATATATAATATTCTCAATTTAGCAAAAAAAATAAAAATTCTCGGTATCGATCATAATTAATCCATTATATAGATACACATTGATGTTTCGTTTATATGTAAATAATTAACACAAAGTTTAGATCTAAATATTATAGTTTTAGGTATTTGAAATCATTATTGTATCATTAAAATTTAAGTTCTTAATCATTTGTATTCTTACATTTTTATATATTTTCGCTTATTTTTCGAAGTCGTGAATGATTACTTCATCTTTAATATATATATATATATATATATATATATATATATATATATATATATATATATATATAGGCTTTTCCTCAAATACAAACCAATCCTTAAATACAAACTACAAACTAACACTAGATTAATTATATTTCATTTATTCTAAGGTTCCCGCCAAGGGTACCTTCACAAAAAATTCTTAAAATAATTGGCTCTATCCACCAAAAAAAAAAAACTTGTCGTGGAAATGCGAAACATTTAAGACAGTAAACGGATGAGTTAGGTAGTTATGAGGGTCGCGGGCCCTCGACACACCCGTCAATCGTCTATTGCCTTTACCATTGATTGCCATTCCTTACAACTTTAGAATGATAAAGGCGCGAAGCGCCGTATAAGAAGGTGCGAAGCACCGTTAACCAGTGAAATCCACTGCCACGTCATCACGTGAACAGTGATTTTTTTTTTTTTGCTGAATGGGGCCAATTATTTTAAACACTTTTTGTATTGGGGTACCCCTAGTTTTATCATTAGATTAGCATGAAATATTGAATTAATGTTTAGTTTGTAGTTTGTAGTTTGTAGTTAATTTTAGTTTGTAGTAGAGTAGGACCCTATCTATACTATTATATAAAAGCCGAAACATTAAAAGTTTGGTTGGTTGTTTGGTCGATCGGTCGGTCGGTCGGTCGGTACGGAATAACTAAATAATTTCCTTTTCCAGGTAAAATATAATATTTTTATATTTTATCTAACTAAAATTTCTCCTTTACTAATAAATTTCATTTTTCAGGTTAAACATATTACCTTTTCTATTTTCCAATAACTAAATAATTTCCTTTTTCAGGTAAAATACAATATCTTTTACAATTTATCTAACTAAAATTCCTTCTTTTTTAAAAACACTACTAACAATTTTGTTTAATAAAATAACATAATTATATTATAATTACTATTAACTGATCAATTACCTTTTTCAGCCAAAACACGTTACCTTTTCTCTAACTAAAATCTCTCTTTTTCCAATTATATCATGGATGGTTACCTTTTTCAGCCAAAACACGTTACCTTTTTTCTTTTCTCTTACTAAAACCTCTCTTTTTTCAATATTATCACGGGCGTTTCTATTTAATAAAAATAAAATAATAATATTATAATACTAATAATTAACCGATTACCTTTTTAGCTAAAATGTATCGTCTTTTTTATTTTTTCTAATTAAATTCCCTTTTTTCATAGAAATATTACTGGTAACATTAATTTCTCATTTTTTAAAAACTATGACCTATTTTATTTAGTAAAATAACATAATCAACTTATTTACCCTTACTCAATTATAGATAAAATCCATCCTACTAACTAATCAATTTCCTTTTTCAGGTTAAACATATTATCTTTTCTATTTTTCAATAACTAAATAATTCCCTTTTTCAGGTAAAATACATATCTTTTATATTTTATCAAACTAAAATTTCTCCTTTATTAATCAATTTCCTTTTTCAGGTTAAACATATTACCTTTTCAATTTTTCAATAACTAAATAATTTCATTTGTCAGTTAAAATACAATATCTTTTATATTTTATCTAACTAAAATTTCTCTTTTTTTAAAAACACTAGAAGCAATTTTGTTTAATAAAATAACATAATTATATTATAATTACTATTAACTAATCAATTATCCTTTTCACCTAAAACACATTACCTTTTCTATTTTCTCAAACTAAAATATCCTTTTTTTTCAATTATATCATTGATGGTTACCTTTTTCAGCCGAAACACGTTACCTTTTTTCTTTTCTCTTACTAAAACCTTTCTTTTTCCAATAATATCACAGGCGTTTCTATTTAATAAAAATATTATAATACTAATAATTAACCGATTACCTTTTTAGCTAAAATGTATCATCTTTTCTATTTTTTCTAAGTAAATTCTTTTTTTTTCCTATAAATATAACGGGCAACATAATTTCTCATTTTTTAAAAACTATGACTAATTTTATTTAGTAAAATAACATAATTAAATTATAAATACTATAAACTAATCAATTACCTTTTTCACATAATTTATTTCATCTTTTTAATTTTCACGCTACCTTTCTATTCTTTCTAATTAAAATCTCTCTTTTTTAAATTATATTACGGGCGGTTCTATTTAATACAATAAATTAATAATTAATCGATTACCTTTTTCAGCTAAAACGTATCATCTTTTCTATATATTCTAACTAAATTTCTCTTTTAATAGAAATATCACAGACAATATTAATTTATGCTATTCTAAAACATTACTAGCAATTGTATTTAGTAAAATAACGTAATTCATTAAGTTATGATTACTATAATCTAATCAATTACCTTTTGTACCTAGAACATGTTACAATTTTAATTTTCTCTAACTAAATTCTCTCTTTTTCTAATCATATAAAGGGAAATCTATTTAATAAAATAAAATAATAATTTTGTAATTACTAATAATTAAATGATTACCTTTTTCAACTAAAACCTATAAGATTTTCTAATTAAAATCCTTCCTTTTCTAGAAATATCACGGATAACATTTATATAATTATTATCAAATCATCTCATATAAAAATTTAAGCCTTCAAAATTCATGTTTTAAAAAAAATAATTTAAATTAATGAAAAAAACATATAATATTAAAAATAATCCGTGCATCGCACGGATTTTAATCTAGTATATATATTTGAATTCACCAAAATTTTATGTATATATATATATTTTTCCTATGAACTTTCGAGTTGTGGGTGATACTGATTGATTGTTAGTTTTTAAAAATCACTATATAAATGTTTCGTTGACATCTAAATATTTAACGAAATTTTCTTACATATTTTAATTTCATGTATTTTTTAGTCATGAACGATTATTCGATATTAAAAATTAATATAAATGTCTCTTTCGTGAAATTAATTTTTTATATATTTTACATGTACATGGCTATTTCAAATTGTGACTTATGATTCAATTTTAAAAATAATAAAATTTTAAGGTTAAAATTTAATAACAAATGCAAATTGTATTTCAACACTTTTTTTCCTTATATAAATGTAATGTCCAAATTTAAAATAAATATCGATTTATTTCTATATATTTAATTCTCGCATATATTTCCCTTCCGGACGTTCCTGGAGGGTGACACTTCACTTGGCGTTCACTATTTTAAGATCTTGTTTGGGAACACCTCATTTTGTCATTTTATCGTTGCTAATTTCTTTTTTTTTTTTTGAACAAATCGTACTTGCATTACTTAAAAATTATCACTTTCGAGTACATGATTAATAAAATAGGAGGAGTGACAGACCACTCTCCATAGTCTGACATAGAATTTATGCAGCATTTGCAAGCAAAAGAACCACACGATTCGTAGACCAATAATCGAACAATTAGCACGTGATAATTGTGCTTTAAAAATTTTTGTCCAAGAAATGGCTTCTTGACAACAGCTCGCTCCAATCTGATATTCCCTCCAACCCTCAAGCAAATTCCGAACCCAGTGTTCAGACATCTTAGTTGCATTAACTATGGTTAGAGGAACGACACTCCAGCTATCTACCTGCCGGATACCAGCTATAGACATGCCAAAAAAAGAAACCTCCAAAGGACGAGCAATACCCCAGCTATCTACATGCCGAATACTAGCTATAGACATGCCGAAAGTGAAGACCCCCCACAGGTAAAGAACAATCGATTGTGAGTTGTGAGCTCTTGCAATAATCGTCTGCATCCCAGCTTCGATGCGGACTTTCCAGATCTCGTGGACCTTCATCAAACCAAAACACAACCAAAACATAAACCCCAAAAAAATGGGGACAAACATAAAACCCCAAACAATTGGGGACAACAATCCAAAAAATGGGTAGAGAAAATCACTTCGAAAAGTCAAAGATCTCGGATTGCAACCAAATCTTGATATGCTGTTAAGCCTGAGATTTTGAGTCTAAGAAATGTGTTTATTTGATATTTCGAGTTCTAAATCAAAACAGATCTGAAAAGAACTCGAATGGGTTTTTCAAAATTTTTTGGAAAAAATTTCGATTTATGGATGGAATGAAGGGGGATTGTGAAGGTGGGTGAATGCTTGGTTGGAGAAGGAGGGAGGAGAAGGAGGAAGGAGGAGGATCAGATGGTAGTCCGGCCGACTCTCATGAGGAAGAAAAGAGAGAGCAGAGATATGTGAAGCAACCAAAGTGTTTGCCGTTTTTTTTTCGCACCCGCTCATACGTTCTAAAAATGACTTATTCAGAACGTTAGGTGAGCTTTTCAAATCGAAGGTAGAGAGATTAAGCGACTTACAACTAACTTTCGTAATCCTCTAATATCAAGTAGAGTATATACTAGGGCTTTGAGAGAACCATGTCGAAGGAACTCGGAAAAATGATCACCGAAAAATGGGTGCTTTTTCGAAGATCGACTATTTGATAGATAGATCACTACTGTTGATTGTATGTCAAGCCTAAGACTGGCATCGAAAAATTAAGTATAAAAGGTTGTCTATTTGAGACTATTTATTTTGAGAAGTTTATGAAAGTCGTTGTGGCCACCTTTCGAAAAAAGGCGAAACATACATTGTTTTCTTCTTCAATCTCTCATCTGGATATAGGATATAGGCGTATTCCTCATTACTTGCACTTGCTCGATCAAAACCTTTTGTTAATAAAACTAAATCATCAGTGTAAGGAAAGTGAACTTAGTCCCTATCAATTTATAAGCCTATATTATTTTAATCTTTTTTGGATCAAGTATATATTTAACCATAAAATCATTGAATGGTATTTCATCTGAGAAAATGTCCTAAATGTTCATATTTGAAAGAACCTAGTCTTAGGTATTTCTTTTCATGTTTATGACCCATTTTAACCCCATTAATACGTCAAATCGTGTGACGTATCTTGAACATGTAATTTATTAAAATAAAGTCATCTTTGCTACATTTACTTTTTTTTTTCTACATCATTTGAACATAACAATTGGATCTTATTTATTTTACATATATCGACCAAATCTATAAAAGCAACCCAGTATGTTACCATCACAATTCTTCCCACATCCATACTTGATTTCTACCTTTTTTTATGATTATACCCTCCTTTACAACTCGATTTCCAGCCATCACCTCCACTTTTTGGCCACCTCACTAGCGGCTCTTCTACTTCCAACGCTGATGGTCTAGTAAAAAACAGTTTATCTACCTCTACATTAGGGCATTTATATTGAGAAAGCTACAATAAGTTAGTTAATATGCAGGGCAATTTAGTCTTTTCACTATTGTATAATTTGTTAGATAGTTAGTTACAATTTCAGTTTTCCCGCTGCTTGTATCTAAACACTGTACTTCATTTTCTCAGATTAAGTTAATACAATACAATTTACATCTTCTTCTTCATATTACTGATAAACAGAGTTATGTAATTCTACATGGTATCAGAGCTTGTATCATCCATCAATGGCTTCATTCATTGCTTGATCGTAATATCAGGTGTCATCTACACTTGTTCTTGACAATTTATATCTGATCTTCTTGATCTTGTTGTTCTTTCTTGTGTTTTTTTTACGAGATTTTTCATCAATCTGTTCTTTTCGATTTCATATAGCTTAATTCGAGTGTTGTTTGTGCTATATCTTGTTGAATTCAAGTGTGATTCGGAGATATTGCAAAGAAATCATTGTGATCATCATCAATAAGTGTTTTTCATCTTGTTTTTGGCATTGATTTAGTGTTGAAATCGTATTTCTGGTGTTGTTTGTTCGCAATCTTCATATAATCTGAACTTCTTTGTTATTATCTTCAATCTGTTTGATAAATTGCTTCCGAGAACATATATTCACCATGATAATCAATTCTAATGCTACTACTTCTACACACAACAATCGTGTCCCTACAAACACTACTCATACTACTACACAACCATATACTTCATAAGGTCATGATTTTGTATATGATCGTGACGATACTTATCAAACTATCACTCTTGATTCTAGTCATCCACTCTATCTTCATCCATTTGATCATCCTGGTCAACTTTTAGTCAATACTCTCCTGAATGGTGACAATTTTAATGAATGGAAGCGTTCGATGTTTCTAGATTTATATGCCAAGAATAAACTTGGTTTTGTATATGGAAAATATTAGAAACCAGGTGCTAGTTCTCCATATGTTAATCATTGGCAAAGATGCAATGATATGATAATTACTTGGATACTCAATTCTATTGTTCCTGAAATAAGATCAAGTCTTGTGTATATCACACTTGCCTCTGAAGTCTAGAGTGATCTCCAAACTAGATTTACTCAAATTAATGGTCCTAGAATTTTTGAGTTAAAAAAGGCTCATTTTTCTCTCACTAGGACACAATGTCTATGTCTGCATACTACACCAAATTTAAGGTTCTCTGGGATGACATGGTCAATGTTACCAATATTCCCAAATGTTCTTGTGTTTGTACCTGTACTGCAAAACAACAGGCTGAACAACATGTTGAAATAATGAAAGTTACTGAGTTTCTCATGGGTTTGAATGAGCTTTATACCAATATCAGAGGTCAACTATTAATGATGAATCCTATGCCTAAAATGACTCAAGTATTGGCTCTTCTGCATCAAGAAGAAAGACAAGGAAACTATGTGACTCCTACTCAACCTTCTATTGATTCAGCTGCTCTCTTGAGTAAAGTGAATCATTCAGGTTTCACTACTAAGCCTTCTAACAAATTCTCTCAGTTCAAACTTGATTTCAGAAAGCAAGAATTCAGAAGAAATGACAATAGGATAATGCCTTTAGAATGCTCTCATTGTCATGGAAAGAATCATACAAAAGAAACTTGTTATCATATCATTGGTTTTCCTAATAATAGGTTCAAACCATCTCAGTTCAATAGATCAACCTCATCAGATACCAGAATGGTGGCTCAAGCTCATATTCAGCCTTCTCAGGAAGACTCTGCTAATAATTCTCAACCAACTTTAGTGCCATCAAACAATTCAGATCAGGATATTTCTCTTACTAATTGTCTATTTGCATCTCAGTATCAGCAGTTGCTTACTCTACTGAATCAAAATCATATTTCATCCTATATCACTGATATTCCACAGTCAGGTAGACACATATGTTCTTATATGACATCTGTTTGCCTAGTTAATATACATACTACTTCAGATTGGATCATAGACTCAGGTGCTACAGATCATATGACCTGTCATTTTCATCTTTTAAAAAATTTGTAACAATGCAACATTGTCATTTGTCTTCCCAATGGACAATAAACTTCTGTTCATCTAAAGGGATCTATTCAGTTGACTAATGACATTATTCTTTATGATGTTCTTTATATACCCAGTTTTCAGTTTAAGTTGATTTCAGTATGCAAGCTGGCACAAACATTAAATTGTTGTGTTAAGTTTACTACTCAATTATGTCTCATACAGGACCTTACCCAGAAGACGGTGAAGGGATTGGTAGAGTTTTTGGGAATCTTTACAAGCTTACTGTGCCTACTCTGTCAAAGCTAAAGCCTCAATCATCTAATTCTTTTTCAACTGCAATTCTGAATAATTTTTTCCTGGATAATAAATAATAATCATCTTTGGCATAGAAGATTTGGTCATCCACCAGTTAATCTTTTGCATAAGCTACATGATGTCTCTTCTTCTCTTGAGAAAGATAGTGATTCCAGATTTTTCTGTGATATTTGTCATTTGGCTAAACAAAGTAGGCTGCCTTTTTCTGTTAATGAACATAGAGCTAACAAACCATTTGATACTATTCATTATGATGTATGGGGGCCTTATAGGCATAAAACATATTCTACTTGTAATGGTTTTCTTACCATTGTGGATGATTTTTCTAGAAGGACTTATCTTTTGTCCACTAAATCTTAAGTTTCAATTTTAATTAAACATTTCTGTGCTATGTTCATAATCATTTCAACACCACTATCAATACTATTAGAACAGATAATGGTAGTGAATTCTTTAACTCTGAAGTTCATAAGGTTTTTTTAGAGAATGACATAGTTCATCATCATTCTTATATAGAAACTCCTCAGCAAAATGGTAGGACTGAAAGTAAGCATAGAGATCTATTGTCTGTTGCTAGAGCACTGAAATATCAATCTCAAGTTCCTATACATCTATGGGGAGATTGTTTACTCACTGCCACATATCTTATAAATAGAACACCTACTCCTTTATTGAATAATCTTTCTCCTTATGAAGTTTTGTGTAATAAACTACTTTCTTCCAAACATCTCAAAATTTTTAGTTGTTTGAGTTTTGCATCTACTTTATCTCAGAGACAAGACAAGTTTATCCCTAGAGCAGTCAAATATGTTTTCTTGAGATACTCTTCAAGTCAAAAAGGGTACAAATTGATGAATTTGGAATCAGGGCAAAGACTTGTTTTGTAGAGATGTTCATTTTTATGAGGATATTTTTCCTTATAAACAATCACACTCTAGTCCGTCTGTTCCTACTTTATTTCCTGAAAATCATACCTTTGTAGATGATCTTGTTTGTGTCAAATCTTCTTCTACTTCTTCACTTCCAGTGATTGATTCTTTTATAGACAATTTTCTTCTCAACCTTCTAATTCTTCGTCACCTACACCATCATCCTCTTACACTTCATCTGTTCCAATACAAGTCAGACCTGTTAGACTGGGAGTTTTACCAGCTAAATTTTCTGACTATGTAGGTCTGCCCAAAAGTCATGTTAACTCTTCTATTCAATATCCTATCTCATATGTTGATACTTTACAACATCTTCAACCAGGATATCAAAAGTTTGTTGCTAATTCTACTGCTATTTCTGAGCCTACTACTTATAAACAAGCTGTCACAGATCCTAACTGGTGTAAGGAAATTCAGGCTGAACTCTCAGCTTTAGAAGCTAACAAAACATGGATTATTACTAATCTTCCACCAAACAAGAAAAAGGTAGATTGTAAATGGATATTAAAGATTAAGTATAAAGCAGATGGTAGCTTGGATAAGTATAAAGCTAGACTAGTGGCAAAAGGGTTTACTCAAACACTAGGAATTGATTATACTCAAACCTTTGCTCCTGTAGCAACAATGACCATAATTAGACTTTTTCTTTCAGTTGCAGCCTCCAAGAATTGGGAAATTACATAATTAGATGTTAATAATGCATTTCTCAATGGAACACTTCATGAGGAAGTCTACATGAGTATACCTCCAGGTGTTACTATACCTGCTAATTTTACTGGAAAAAGGCCTGTTTGCAAGCTGCTCAAATCTATATACGGTCTCAAACAAGCTCCAAGGGAATGGTTCACTACATTTTCTGAAGCTGTACTTGAGTATGGCTTTACTCAATCCAAAGCAGATAGTTCATTGTTTGTGTTACATCTTTCATCTTCATTCACTACTATTCTTATTTATGTAGATGATATCATCTTGACTGGTTCTTCTACATCTCAGCTGGTTCCTGTTAAGAATTTTCTCAACTCAAAGTTCAACATTAAAGATTTAGGTCATTTGACTATTTTCTAGAACTTGAAATTGCTAGACCTCCCTCTAGAATATACATTCATCAAAGAAAGTATGCTCCAAATTTGCTAGCCAATACTGGTCTTCTTGTTGCTAAACCAGGAAAAATTGTTATAGAAGCTCAGCATAATTTGTCTCACACAGCATGTATTCCTTTAGTTGATGGTACTTTTTATAGGAGATTGGTTGGTCAATTAATTTAATTAACGATTATCAGACCAGATCTTACATATCCAGTTCATATTTTGAGCTAGTTTATGGCTAATCATACTGATCTACATTGGGAAGCTGCTCCCAAGTTAGTAAAATATATTAAGGCATCCCTTGTTCAAGGTTTGCTTTTGTCAGCTAAAGGTCCTTTATCTTTAACTCTTTACTCAGATGCTGACTGGGCCTCATGTCCTATGACTAGGAGATCAGTTTCTAGTTTTTGTGTTATGTTAGGAAATTTCTTGATCTCTTGGAAATGCAATAAATAGAATACCGTAACTAGATCTTCTGCAGAAGCAGAATACAGGTCTATGGCCTCAGCTGTGTGTGAACTTACCTGGTTATATCACTTACTGCAAGAACTTCATATTTCTGTTCCAACTCCAATTTCGTTATATTGTGACAATACCTCAGCTATTCACATAACTGAAAATCCTGTTTTTCATGAGCGTACTAAGCATATTGAACTTGACATTCATTTGGTTAGATATAAAGTTAAAGCAGGGTTCATTGTTCCTACATATCTGTCCTCTAATGCACAACCAACAGATCTTTTCACCAAGCCTACGACTGTAGCTCGAACTTCTTTTCTGATGTCCAAATTAGGAGTGCTGAATTTGTTCACCACTTCTAATTCGAGGGGGGATATTTAGAAAGTTACAATAAGTTAGTTAATATGCAGGACAATTTAGTCTTTTCACTATTGTATAGTTTGTTAGATAGTTAGTTACAATTTAAGTTTTCCCGCTGCTTGTATATAAACACTGTACTTCATTTTCTCAGATTAAGTAAATACAATACAGTTTATATATTCTTCTTCATATTACTGATAAACAGAGTTATGTAATTCTACAATTAAGAAAATGGATGTAGCGTATCATACGAATTCGGAAGATGGTGTACCATATCTCTTTTATACTTAGAACAAAATACCGTAACCCTCTTGATTCTGAAAATAGTGTGACGCATCGGTGAGACATATAAGATCGTAATTCCATTTTGAGCAACTTTCCATTTAATAAGGTCAAATAGGGCCATCACCCATTTGATCCTAATACTTACTTTTATGGTGCCTTCGTGAAATTTTATGTATGTAACTTATATTTCGGTATATTTTTGAGTTGCAGGTCGTGATTAATGTTTCATTTCTAAAATTAGCATAAATGTACAGTTAAAAATATTTAAATAGTTGATGATTTATTTTCATATATTTCATTTAGGCTTATTTTTTTGAAAACTTTATATCCTAAAAAATAGGTATCGACGTTACATTCACGAAATTTCTTTATTTTTTTCTAATTTATTTCCTCGTATGTTTTAATGACATTAATTTTGTTTATAAAAATTTATCATTGGAATTAAATAACACTTTCCGCGTATTTTTCGATTGTGACTTATATTTCATCCTTAAATATCAATAAAAATGAACCGTTGAATTTAAATGAATAACGAAAATTTGATCGTTGATACATTTTATTCCCGCGTATTTTTGAATCCTGATTTAGACCCGTCCCATATAAATGTATCATACATTTTATTCCCGCGTATTTTTGAGTCGTGATTTAGGCCCGCCCCATATAAATGTACCATACATTTGGGCCTGTACACACACATTTTCGTATATTCTCTGTGCTTGTATATATAACAATACCCCCCCCCCCCGGATATTAGCTGAAGACAGCTTCTCTATATTTACTACCTAAATTATATCACCTGAGATTTTGGTATCTAAACCCTCTCTATATCTCTAGAAATGTCGCCGGCGGCCAGCGGAATGTCCCAGTCCGATAGAATCCCCATGCTAATCCCGGGAACAAAACCACCCGTTCCTGTTCCCGGAATGTTGTCTGAAGCTTTTGTTAAAGACGCGATTATCGCGTGGTTCCGTGGCGAATTCGCCGCAGCCAACGCGATAATCGATGAGTTATGCAACCACATAACTGAGCTACAAGGGGGTAATAAAAAAAATTACGAGGCGGTATATGCTGCGATTCACCAGCGCAGACTGAACTGGGTACCAGTCTTGCAGATGCAGAAGTTTTATCCGATAGCTGACGTGAAAAAGGAGCTCCAAGAGGTGGCGAAGAAGGTGAAAGAGGAAGAGATGTTGAAAGAGAAAGAGAAGGAGGTGAACGAGGAAGAGATGGTGAAAGAGATGAAGGTGGCGGATGAAATGGACGGTGGAGATGAAGGTTCCGGTGGATCGAATGAGTCACCTAAAAGTGAGATCAGTGATACAGGTAATAAGTCATATGTAGTAAATAATTTTTCGTATAAATTATGTGATTAATGATTCATCCGATTTGAAGATTTCTTCTTTTGATTTTATGGTTTTTCTTGTTTGGTTATGTAAATCCGTGACAATCAAAATTCTGCAAGTTTTTTAAATCAAAGTCCGTCATTTGGTTGTGGCAATTTTTCGATTTTTCGAATTTTCGATAATAACGAGAATTTTACTCTCTCTTCTCCGTAAAAATTGTTTCGAATTTTCGTAAATTTTGTTTCGCTTTTTGACCTTTATTTCGGAATTTTGTTATTAAAATATATACACGCTTCTATATTTGTTTTCCTTTTGTGTATCTACAAGTTTTTTTCTTCATTGAAATGTGTTTTTGTTTTATTTTTGCTGTAAATTTGCACAGTTATGGCTTCCTTTTCAACAAAATCATTCGGTGTTGAGAAATGATATACTTGCATGTAAATTGAGTCTGTAAATTCCCTTTTTTGTTAATGTTGATTTTGGTTGATGGTAAAAAATATATTTAATAAAAAATAGAATCCACGTGGATGGTACTATTAATTTATTTCATAGAGATATATGCTTTATTTGGCTTTATTCCTTTTTTATCATTTGTTGAGAATAAAAAATTCACTAATGATAAGGCAGCTATTTGAATGTAAATTTTCCAATGATAGGACAGCTGAATTCAGCTAGTAATATTTCATAAAAAGAAATCTTATTGTCACATTATTTTTATGGAAACTTTGAGTATCAATTAACATTTCTTTTCAATATAATAATAATATTATTCTTGAAAAGTTTAATTCAACATTTTTATTTTTCTTCCCGTACATTCATCGTAAAAGCTTTTAATATTATTTGTTTCCAAAGTTTAATATATTATTGTTTTTCTCGAAATGTTTAATATAATATTTTTTTTCCTACTATATTTATCTGGAAGTTCAGGTTTACAATGTTGGTTGGGTGTGAATTTCGAGAAAGTTGACCCGTAACGTACTTTGACGTTAAACTGCTAGTTTGGGGATCCACAAAACTCCTAAACAAAACTTCCTCGAAAAACGTAACATGAGGTTTCATTAAACGGTTTTATAGTGTATTTATAGTATTATCTGTGAATGTGTGTGATCACAAGTGCCAGTTCTTTCTTATTTTTAACGAAATTTAATTACAATGGTCGGTTTTTTGTTGTCGTAGCTGTTGACATTTCTATCTTGTATCAACCCTGAAGTTGGTGATTCTTAAACTCCCCAACTCGTTTGACTAGGACTCACTCAACTCTGATTTGTCCGATCCAAGAATTGAAGAATAAAGTACAAATCAATGGATGGTGGAGTGTCATTGTTCGGACAAGTCACAAAGTTAAAAAAGTATGCGTAGGAATAATTAGTTAATGGTTACAAATGGAATCGTAAATGAACCTACTTGTTTGATAAGAAGTTCGTGTTCGAATTTGATATGATTTAATCTTTTGATTTCATAAGATAAAAACTTCGAACAACAAATATTTTTCCAACAAATTCAAGGAACTCGAGTTTGAACTCGAGTTTGATAAGAAAAAACTCAAACTCCGTTCATGATATATTTATACTATATTTATAGCAAACTCAACGAACGCGAGTTTGATAAGAAAAAACTCAAACTCCGTTCATTTTCCGCCCTTATTTAAGAGTTGAAGATTAATAACTTCTGTTATTTTTACAAATCTTACTCACATTAATTATTTTTAATGTTATAAGAAATTAAATTGTATTTGTGGACCTAAACCTACTTATAAATTTATGTCATAGTTTAGCTGTTGTCCTTTGCGTTAGTGCTAACTTTCTCTTTGCTGTTGGTTACTCTTCTGTGGTGTCCTAATGTGCCCTACTACGTTAGTGCTGTGGGTTCGTGGGTCTTTCTTTTTCTTGGTCAGAATTAAGATACTGTACCAAACGGTAATGAAAAGGAAGGGTAGTTAGCAAATGCAGATAATTAAAGGTAGTAACACTTTGGACTAGTGAGTTTTCCAGAAGAATCTTGTAAGAAGAGATACTCAAGTTGGGAATAAAAACACAACTTCATATTGGGGCTGCCACTGCAACAATATAAAGACCAATTAGTGATCACAGGTGGTCCTTTCATTTTTATTTATAAATGAAAAACAGGGTGGGGGGGTGTCAAAAGTAAAAAAGGTAGTGCAAAACTAATTCAATGAGAATATTAAATGTTACCTTATTCATTGTGCCATATATGAACCAAAATATTGAATCACAGTGACCTGTTTTGCAAGTGTTCCATATGCTTGAGGCCAACTTTCTATCTAGACCAGAGTATTAAGCTAGGGTGTGAAGGTATAACATGAAGATTAACTAATCTATTCGATTTCAGTGCTAATATCAGTTAAATTTTGATACTTGGACCAAAATCCCAGAAAGAGGCATCCGCATTCCCGGTGTAGCTTCGCCACTGACTTAGAGGAAGCATTGACATGACTGCTACTTGCTGTCAGTTCTGTTAGTAACTTCAGTCACCATATCTTCCTCCTGAAGTTGTAACAAAATTAGTAGCAGCTTTAAAAAAAATATCAGTTCATTTTTTTCTTTGCTTTTGAATATGTTCTTATCTGATTATAGTTTCAAAATGAATTGACAGTATGTTACTGTTACATTGTGCAAGTGTGAATTGAATTTTCACATTGTGATTCTGTTTGTTCCATAAGAATTTTTTTAGGTAAATCTTTAATTGTTATGATATTATTAATGTTTTTACACTCTTGTCCTGCTTTATTTATAACGCTGATGATAATAAAATCTATCCCACCTGCAGGTTCTCAAGAAGTGCACCACAGGTTGCGTTGCATTGAGATATGCTCGAAACATGATGATTGTGAAGCACGATGGGCTCAAATCAACCTGACAAAAGGGTTCATAGCTAAGGAGCCAGTCAAAGGGCATATGGCAAGTTCTTATTTCAGTGAAGATATTAGACTTCTCTATTTTTTATATATTTGTAAACAAATCAACAAATTGATTCAGAAATCAGTTTTTGTTGTAAATTGGCAATTTGATGATTCTTACTTAATTCGTGATTGCAGGTGAATGTGGTGAGAGGCCTGAAGTTGTATGACAACATTTTCACTGATACTGAGCTCTCTAAACTGACGGACTATGTGAATGAACTCCGTGTTGCTGGTCAGAATGGCCAGTTATCAGGTGGATCCCGTGATTCGTGATGCTTTTATAGTTAAACTTGTTGTTTGGTTTTGGGAAATGAAGTATTGAGATATTAGAGGACACCTTCTGTAGGTTTGCTTGAAAAGGTTTGGCCATTCATTGTTATTTATCTCTGCAAGTAATTGTACTTACAGTCACTAACCCTTGATGTTCATGTAAAGCAAACACTAGTCATCGAAGTCTTCATATATTTTCTTAGACCCTCATGTTACTGGTGACATACTGCCACATATGGCCTATGAATCATTTCTTATTTATATACTAAAGAACATGTTAGAAAATGTGGGTTTTAGACCCACATTGTCGAGTCATTTTGAGCTCCGATTTGAGTGTGCCTTGTGTGCGTGTTTACAACAAGTCATGCTTGGAGAGTGTTCTCCTCCGCGAGAGCTTTCCAATGCATAATTAAACACTCAAAACGACTAAGGGATGGATGAGTTATGATTACTCAAAGTTGGTCCCTTAAGAGTGGAAATTTTGTTGTTAAGTTTGAAGTCCCACATAGCAAAGGAAAAGGTGTTTCCTTTGCTTTATATAGTACAACACAAGAGGAGTGTTCACTTGTGTTGGTTAATTGTTGCACCATCTCCTACGCGGGCGCGCATGGGGGGTGCAAATTGTGGGATTTCGAGGCTTCGCAAGCCTTCGGGCTTTCCGCGTGTGCGACCTTTGGAATTAATTGTGGTAAAATCAATTCCGTTTTTATAACGAATTTTTTGCCACCGCCTTACCTTCATTAATTAACGCGGTTAATTAATAAAGGAAAATTACCACCGACTTTTTAATTGGGGTAATTGAGTAACGCACAAGTTTTATCATTATCTTTTCGTTACAGTCTTATCTTAATTAACGCGTTTAATTAAGTTAGACAGTTGTGTAGCGAACAAGTCTTGTCTATCCTATAAATACCCCCTTAGGGTCTAGGATTATTCATTCGAAAAACACATCCTCTACATAGCCTCTTCTTCCTTCGGTGATGCTCTTGCTCGTTTCAAGCTCGCTGAGAGTGACGCTATTATAGCCTCACTGCAATCCGTTTTATCCTGGGAGGCGTTTCGCTCGCACATACGGTAAGGGCAAATACGCTTTAAGGAGACAGTCACGCACTGGACTCGGGTTTTTACGTTCTTGTCTCCTCTTTTATTCGTTTTATTATTCTGTTATTCACACACGCACGATATATTATTTTGTACTATTTTCACAGATTGTCTAACAGAACATACTTAAGTTGGCTCGAGTACGAGTAGATGCTAATTGATAGTATGTTCACTTCAGCTCTATAAAAGTTTCAGCCTTTCAGGATCGTGATATCAGTTAGAAACTTTTGATGATTATTATTTACCTTCCTTTTATGGGGTTAAGCCTTAATGTAAACTTCATAGGCACTTGTTCACGTCGACCTTCATGTTTTATGTCTCTTGCATTGAAGTAGGTCCTCTGGCAAGACACTGTAATCATTTCAACTATATATAAGATGTGTTCTTAACGACTGACTTTGTGTAAATGGATATAGGTGAGACCTTTATTATGTACAACCAGGCTGGACAGCAAGTGAAGGGTGGAATAAAGAGAGAGTTAATTCAGCTTGGAGTTCCTTTATTTGGAACCATACAGGAAGACGCTACAAATCAATGCTTAAAGAGTAAGTAAAAACATTATTGTTGAAACATATCTGGTTTGCTTTCTTAGAAGCTTTACTACATTTAATGCTATTCTGCATTGATATACTTTCATACTGAGATATCTATCGGCAGGTCATATTGAGCCGATTCCGGAAACTCTACATTGTCTCATTGACCATCTGGTTCAGTGGCATCTGATTCCAGAGAATAGGAAACCTAACAGCTGCGTGATTACTTTTTTTGATGAGGTGCTTTCTACTCCAATGTATTTTCACTTCTCTTCTTTGTTGACCTAGTAGTTGATAAGTATATAAAAAAGACAATTAACACATCTAAATTCAGGTTTTTGGAGTGCTATTAGTTTTTATAAGTTTTACTAGTAGGTGGTTGATAAACCAGGTACTAATGTTCAGTTCCGTTATTATGTAGGGAGAATTTTCGCAGCCTTTTATGAAACCACCTCACGTGGACCAGCCTATATCTACACTTCTCCTGTCCGAGTCAGAAATGGCTTTCGGACGTACTCTCCCAAGCAATAATGATGGGAAATATGATGGCTCACTGATGCTATCGTTGAAGGAAGGGTATGTATAGAATACCTTGTATTTTATTACTTCAATGTTGGGCCTGCACTAGAATAGATCTTGATTGCCACCTTTTCCTGTTTATGATGAATCTCTCTCACCAGCATTGGTTACAAATATAATTCTGCTCACTCTGCAGGTCATTTTTAGTGATGAGGGGTAACAGTGCCGACGTGGCAAGGCACGCTATGTCTCCATCTTCCAACAAAAGAACCAGCATTACATTTTTTAGAGTGCGAATGGATGCCCGTGAAAACATTCCATCACCCACGCCTCCTATGACTGGAGCCATGACTCTATGGCAACCTGGCGTCCCTAATGCTTATGCACCAGCAAATGTAGCATTCACTGGCTATGAGGCAATGGATTTGGTTCTCCGAACCCCAAATGTTATGCTACCTCCAATTCCTCCAGTGGTCCTAAGCCCTAAAAGGATGTCACAGGGTGGCACTGGGTTCTTTTTGCCATGGAATGTTAATAACTCCAGAAAATACACGAGGCATCTGCCTCCGCGTGCTCAAAAGGGACGGCTTCTTGCACTTTCTACAGCTGTTGATACACAAAAACCTGAAGTCACCTCTGAGGATGACATGATAAGCATATAGGGAAAGTAGTACAAGTTACTATGAGCAAGGAACGGAAGCAAGGACGATACTTCCCCTTCATGTTGTGTACTTGTTTAAGAGCTTCACAAAGTGTTTGAGGAAGCGCCAGGGTCCTAAAATTTAGCTCTGCCTTTGCTTCTCCTAGCTCTTTCCCATCGGAACAAAACTAGGCTAGAGTAATGGTCTAGTTTTCAGTTAAAGTTGTGCATTAGCCCCTAAGAGAGGGAAAAATTAATATCAAATTTTTCTTTAGAATTTTAAACAATATTTAGCGCTTTTACAGTAAGATAAATTTCCTTTAGATGATGACCTGATGTGTTCTAATGATTCTCGTAACTGAGCTAGGCCAAAAGGTGCTTCTTGAAAAATTTAAATAATCATTTAACTAGGGAGTCGTTGCTCTTCTCCATGTAGGTTGTGGATACTGACAAAGTTAGATCAAGTAAATCAGGTTCTTCTACTGTTCTAGTTTTAGCAGTAATTGTTACAGCGTATTGAAATACTGAATCCACATCCTTGGCCAGAAAAGTTGTTGGTAATGACTTATCTGCACTATTGTTACATATTTAATAGGAGAAGAATTTAACTTGTAGCCAGTGTTGTTTGTTCAGGCATCTTTGTGATTTTCAAAGCAATTTTATTGACAAAATATTAAAATTTCACCCAAGAAGTTGCAGGTATCTTAAGAATAGAGTTAGGACATACTATACAGTTTGGTGTCTCGGGTATTCCAGATTTATAACCCTAAGATCAAAGGGAAGGGGCTTGCCTTGTAATATAGCAAATTCAGAGGCATATATCTGCGACTACATAACTTCATAGATGTTGCTTTCAAACATTCTTAAGAGCATGTCCAATGGTCATAGATGTTGCTTTCAAACATTCTTAAGAGCATGTCCAATGGTGTCCTATTTAGTGTGCTATATCTATAATATGGTACAAAATTGAAAATTTGTTAACCCAATGGTGAGCTAAAAATTGTACTAAAATAGCACAATGCTATAGTTTATGCTATATATAGAACAAATTATAGCAATGTGCTATATTTTGTCACCTCATTTTCTTTGAAAAATGGGAGGGAACTAGTTAAATATGAAATAAGTATAATTAAGTTTAGAACTATCCATTAAAGGTATGATGCTATTTGAACACCGAAAATCACTTTTTGGTGCTAAATATAGCAATAGCTACACCTATTTTAGCAAAACCATTGGTTTTGCTCTTACCAATGTTATTCCAAGTCTACTTCTTCTTCACAATCACTGATCCTGTACATACTATTTGTATTATTAAATTGACTAAAAACACAAAACGTACCGAGGTATGAATAAAGATGCCCTTTATTATGAACAAATTTGCTTTTTTCAGTATTACAACGATATATGACTTGACATTTTACATATTCAGAGGAATGCCTATCAAGAACTGGCTTAAAAAAACAAAACAATAAGAAACATTTGTTCACAGAACGAATAGAACAAATATCATAACAAATCAGAGGAGTAACAGCCTTGCTATTTACTTAGCATTGGATATCTCAGGCTCATCATCGTCTTCAATATCCCAACTCAGATCCTCATCATCATCTTCTGCAACACTCAATCTCTTTCGTGTATCAGCCTTACTTGCACTCTCGCCATGAAAAACTTTCTTCTCATCATTACCTTCAACATCATCAATCTCATCCCATTCAAGATCTTCCTCCTCTCTCGACAAAGTCCGAGCAGGCAAAACCGGGACATCACTCCCTTTACTAGTTTCACCAGCATCATTTACCCCCTTCACCGACACATTCTCATCCACTTTCAATTCCGACTTCTCATGACTCACTTCACTACTTGCCCCTTCAGCTTTCACCACCTCATCCTCCGACTTCTCATGACTCACTTCACTACTTGCCCCTTCAGCTTTTACCCCCTTCACCGACACATTCTCATCCACTTTCAATTCCGACTTCTCATGACTCACTTCACTACTTGCCCCTTCAGCTTTCACCACCTCATCCTCCTTTTCCACTACATTCCCCTCATCAACCTTCCTCTCATTCCCACTCACATCACCACCCTTCGAATCCTCTCCCTTCACACCTTCCAACACCTCTTTCCCGCTCCCCCCATCACTCTTATTTCCCACAACCCCTACATTCGTCTCCTCCTTCCCCACCCTACCCTCCACCTCCCCCACCCTACCCTCCACCTCATCCTCCTCATCATCATCGTCAACATCCCAACTCAACTCCTCCTCATCATCAACCTCGATCGCTCTCTTCACAAGCATCTCCCTCACATTCTCCCGTCTCTTCAACTCGCACACCCTAAACAAATACCTACACCAAAACACCCCTTCCTCGACCTCCCCCGACTCAACCAACTTCCCAAACATCCCCTCCACCTCCCCACTCTCCCCCCTCACCCTCTCCACCTCCTCCCTCTTCTCCTCCAACACAAACCCCTCCTTCCACTTCTCGTACTCCCCCGTATCCTCCGGATCCTCCACATAACTCCCCACATCACATTGTATCGCTCTCAATTGCGCATCAAACCGACTATAAATCCCCGAACCCACACTACTCCTCCTCAAACCCACATTACCCACACTACTCCCATCACTATCATTATCCGAATTTACGAGAATCGAGTCCTTACCCTGAGAAATAATCTCAGCCGTTGATTTAATCATCCCCTGCGCAACAGAAGCACCCACTTCAATCGACCCGGGCAGTTCCTTAACAGCCCTGGTCGCAGCTTCTTTAAACAACTCGGTTTCTTTCTGTAACCCGGTTCGAAACTCCTCAAGATCACGCCTGTACGTCTCAATCACCGATTCGGATCGGGTCGAAAGCGTTTTCATGAACCCACCAAAGCTCCAAGATGTGTCCAAATTGGATGAAGAAGATGATGATGAATCTAAATTAGAGTTTGGATTTGGGGGATCTTGAACTGGGGAATCGGGTTGGGGGGTTTCCGGGTCTGGATCTTCTTCTGATAAGATGGATTTGAAGAAATCCATGTGGTGATTAAATTGGGAAATTAGGGTTAGGGTTCTGATTGATTTGGGGGAATGAAATGATGAGTTGAAGAAACTGTGTTTACAACTTTAGATGTGTTTCTGTAGTGTACCCAGCTTCTGCCCGGATTTGTTATAAGTTATTTTTGAATTTAAATTTATTTTCAGGTTCTTAATATTCAATATTTTTCTCAAAATTTTAATTTTAAATTTAATTTATAGAATTTACTTTGAGAAAAAGGATCCTAAAAAATTCTGATTTTAAAAAAATGCCCGTATCTTATTTGCCTGAGATCAGGGTTCTAAAAATCATCGAGTCAGCCGAGTACTCGGAATGAGTACTCGTTTTTAACCCCTCATCCGATCCGAGTTTTGTAGTCAAATCGAATTACACTTACTCGTATTTTTAATGTTTATCTATTGGTTTTAATATTATTAAATAATTATTATTAGTATATATATATATATATATATAATATATTACCATTAAATTCTAAATTTTAACACATGTACACTAAAATATGAATGAATGGATTTAATATATGAGAAAAAATTTTTAAAAAAATATCCGATTTGTTCTCCGAATACTCATTCCGAGTACTCTCCGAGTTTCCGAGTACTCATTTTCCCGGAACAAAACCGAATCGAACCGAGTTCCGATTTTTACAACCTTATCTGAGATACATGTTAGACTCCCTAATATCATTTACTTTTTCTAATAATTAACATACTTACACACACTGCATCAGATTTTGACAAGATTTAAATCCTTCACATTCCATAAAGAAAGCAGAATAGAGTCATAGACCACAAGATTATTCATGATGTCTACTTTTTAAATTTGTGTGCCATGATCATCACAACACTGATAATTTTAAATAGGATATAATGTATACATATTTGATAAGATTTTACCTTTACTTATGATTTTAAATCTAAAAAAATCACAATTTACTAAGATCAGTATTTAGTTAAACTACCTGTAATTAATCCCTATTATTATAAGGGTATGTAGGAAACTTGAGAGAAGATCTAAAAATTACAATTGATTACAATACTTTTAAGAGCAGTCCAATATATTTCAAAAATTTCAATTGTATTTATCTTTTTTTTTTGAATAACAAGTGTTTTAAATTCAATAAAACAAAGTCATACGGCATCTACAAATCATATCGAGTAGAACAAACATATAACAGATTGTATCGATGGACATCCATAAGAGACCAAAAGCGAAATTTTAAAGAAGATATATACATCTGTATCCCCAACATCCGTTTGAGCTTATCGACCATGAGTGCAGAACCAAAACAGCTTGAATCACTAAATCCAAATCCACGCTCCCACAAACCGGAGAGAAAAACAAACTCCCACAAAACGGAGAGAAAACCAAACACTTAAGCATTACAAGCTAAAGATTAAGATCTTAAAGATTTAAAACTGAAAAAAAAACATAAACTTAAGAAACAAGAAGAAAAAACTACAAGAACTCCAAACTTAGATCTGAAAAATCGAAACCCCAATAATACAAGGTGAACAACCATTCACAAGTCCGGGGGCAAGTCGGAAAAGGAGAAATAGCCGGAGCTCTGAGGTTTAAGAAACTAAGAAAAGAGACAAATCGGAAAAGGTTTAGAAACCTTAGATCCGATGGGATGAAAGCAAGAAAACGAGAAGAAAAATTGAAGAGAAAGAAGGGAGAAAAAACTAAATATTTAATTGGAGGGCCTCATTAAAAACCTATTGAGGAAAAAGAGTACCCTTTTATTCAAGAAAGGAAGAAGCTTAATCGACTTTCATCGGAACAATCTCCGGCAGAAGCAAGGAAGAGGAAGCAGGAAGAAGTCTTGTTATTTCTATCCGAATACTAATATATAAATTTAATCTTAAAATTTTGTTATTGGCAAAAACCGGCTTCAACATATATGACTGATGGTTACACCATTTTCTCCTTTAATAGCGTCCTTCGCATTATAGCAAGAACATAAACAATGTTAATATAAAAAAATAGTTAATAACATAAATTGCAGACATATTTTTTTTCCCCATAGTAATAGGTAGTCATAATAAGCAAATCATACTAGTTTTAAGTGTAACTTTTTTACATGTCAATTGAGTAACTACAAAACTCCTAGTATTTAATACACCACAAATAAGAGATGAATCAATGGGCCTCTTTATTTTAGCTTTTTACGACTTATAGTTTATATGACCATAAGTCTTTATGGGGGGTGTTTGTCAAAATAAGTTTTAGCTAAACTTATGACTTATAAGTTCATAAATTGAATGTTACGAATTATTAACTTTCAACTTATAACTTATAACTTATTCTCGATATACGTAATATATAATATCCTTCAAATCTTCAAAACCATGGGCCTATTTGGGAATTCATTCCCTACCCAACTTATGGCTTATAAGGCCATAAGTGCTTATGGGTGGTGTTTGCCAAAATAAGTTTTAGCTAAACTTATGACTTATAAGTTCATAAGTTGAATGTTAAGAATTCTTAACTTTCAACTTATAACTTATTCTCGATATACATAATATATAATATCCTTCAAATCTTCAAAACCATATATCTCTCGATCCATTCATTAGAAAATTGATATGTATATATCAAATTTCTCTATTCATCGAGATCTATCCATTGATATCCATTGTTATATATAAAAAAACAAGTATTTTGAAAATTATAAAAAAAAAGTTAACTTATAAGTTCTGATTTACCCAAACAATCTACTGATTATAAGTTCTGATTTACCAAACACTCTAATCTCTACTTATCACTTAGAGCATTCACATCCCATCCCCCATCCCCAACCCCATCCTTATAATTTGAGGATTTGTCCAACTTTTCTTCTAAAACACTCCTCCATCCCATTCCCCATTTTGGGGTTTGATTTAGGGACCAAAGTTTGAGTCCCCATATTTAGGGACCAAAGTTGATGCCCCATCCCCATCCTCATACACTCTCTCTCCTCATATAATAATATTAAATTGTATTTATAATAGTGGGTGAGTTTTGGTAGTTAAAATTGTAAGTGAAAGACAGAGAAAGAAGTAATATAAAAAAGAATATAGGAATAGGGGAATGGAAAATGGGGAATGGGATGTAGAAACTTTTTGATAATTTTAGGGATTTACTATTTTTATTTGGGGATTTACTATTTTTAGTAAGTTTTTGGGGTTGGGGATGGGGAATGGGATGTGAATGCTCTTATATGACATAAGTGCTTATAAGTCATAAGATACTCATTTTAAGAAACTCCAAACATACACCATATATCTCTCGATCCATTCATTAGAAAATTGATATGTATATATCAAATTTCCCTATTCATCGAGATCTATCTATTGATATCCATTATTATATATAAAAAAACAAGTATTTTAAAAATTATAAAAAAAAGTTAACTTATAAGTTCTGATTTACCCAAACAGTATACTGATTATAAGTTCTGATTTATCAAACACTCTAATATCTACTCTACTTATCATTTATATGACATAAGTGCTTATAAATTATAAACTACTCATTTTAAGATACCCCAAACATTAACAATCTAACTTGTAAAATGGTAGGATTATGTAGGTGTCAATAACTACAACATACAATTCATTGCTTGTAGTCGTAGATATAACCTATAAAATGACAGGATTACGTAGGTGTCAATAACGACGATATACAATTCATTGCTTATAGAGGTTGTAATAGAACTATTAACATTGACAAAAAACTTGTAACAGTGCTTCATACCTACACATATAAAAATATAAAGAACACTAAAAGATTTGCAATAGTGCTTTTATATCAATACGAACTTATAGAAGAGGGAGTATTAAAGGCGTAACAATAAATAGCTACCTATTGGTATTGAAGCGACATATTAACTTCATGAATAGACACACCATTTCTCTTTGTTAGAGGAGTCAATTGTCTTGGCCTTCTTTACATTGGAAACTACATATAACATATAAAAGTTAAAAAAAAATGGTCCTAACAACATGAAAAGTTTAAGGATCTTAAAAGTTGAAGAAGGTACCAAATCAGATCGAAAAGTGATCAAATTATAATCAAGTTTAAGGTGGTGGCAATTAGCGTGCAAATTAACATATTTAGCTTCATGAATTCAGATTTCAGTAAGAAACATAAAGATATTTGAAGAGTTACTGTAAATTAGGTTTATTCAATTCAGTTCATCGATTGAATTCATCACCTATTTCAAAGTTTCAAATTTTTTGAGAGCAATAGCTTGTACAGAAGCAAAAAAAAAAAAGAGAACATTATCCACTACAACACAAAAGGCCTTTTACGATGGAATACTTACACTAGATTTACGATGGAAAATTTCTGTCATTTTTGTTCCAGTTGAAAGTTCAAAAATATAGTCACAGGTTTCTAATTTGATCACAAATTTCGAGTTTTGTCACAAGTTCCAAATTATGTCACAAAATCTGAATCTTGTCACAAATTGTAATTTTTGTCACAAGTGCCATATTCTTGTCACAAATTTCGAATTTGGTCACAAGTTTAGATTCCATCGTAAGTCTAACTTATGACTAAATTTTTGTCAAAAAAATAGTTGTGGATCCCAACTCTTGATGAGTGGATTTTGTAACAACTTTTGAGGGGTTTATGGTGAGTTGTAAAGGCTAACGATCAACTATTCTATGGAAAATTTGGACTGTGTTTGTGGGGGTGAGCTGAGCTTGAGAGTGCCTCCAATAATCTCAGGTTCCTTTAGAGATAATTAGAGAGCGAATATTCATCCCCTCTCAAGATGCCTACATACCCTTTATATAGGGATCAAGCTCACATAGTTCTAAATATAAGCTGATTCTACTTGACCAGCTGTATGGGGAAATCTAGTTCGTGCAGGGCTCAAATTTCTTTTGATCTTACTACGAACTGGTTGGCTAAGTAGAGTAGAACTCGAGTTCGTAATCTATTATGAATCAATCATCTATTAGAGGTAATCTAGGATCAACTGCGTCCTAGGAGCACTCTCTACTAATAAATCTATATCTTTCTAGATAGCTTATAGATCTTTCTGCTGTCTAAACTTAGGAACTTGGTGCTCAGAAACCTATATCTCAGGAACCTGGTGCTCAGGAACCTTTTGACAGGAATCTTTACCTGCATAAATAACAAACATATTAGTATGAGGAGCGTCTTTGTGGTCCCTATATATTTCTTACTGTCTCTATGAATGATGCTAGGCTGATTCAAACTCTTCTTCAAGGAGGAATCTAATCTATTGACGATTTGCTCAACTTCTGGTTCTTTAAAAACCTCTTGATGCTTGTCAACTCTTGATAATCTTTCTGTCTTATGCTCATTTCTTCATGTCTTGTCTTCATGGTTTGAATTTGATTTATCTTCTGGATTATGTAGATTGGACCCTATAGCAATGAGCCTAAATTCAGTCCGTGATGATTTTGGACACAACAACTACCCCCCGGTTCCTTGAAGTCACGTTGTACGAGAGGAACCTATTCTTCTCGTTGACCTAGGGTCCAATGCTAATCATCCTTCTTTAAATACTTTAATTTAACATTATGTATCCAAGCCTACATGAGCTAACTCGTTGTAAGAAACAGGACACATAATATTTCAGCAGGTATGGTCTTCTTTAGCTTCCTTCTTAATGAGAACATGTTCTTCAATTTTATCAACCATTTCTTTGGCTAATCTTCCATTTCTAACTACTAGTCAATCTTCATATATCCTTCTGCTAAGTCGATAGAATTTTCTTTAAACTTCTTTCCTTCAGAATTTAGCTCTTGAATTAATTCAATATCTTCATTCAGCTTCCTGTGGAATCTCTTTTGTGGCACAATGTCTTGTCACGTCTATTGAATTTTGGTAATTTTGAAACGCGGAAGTTGGTAATCTTTTGCTGTAAATATCTTAATGGGATAATTCAAAATTTGAATTAACCTTATCAATTACCAAAGCTGCAGTTAATGTGGGAGTTTTCAAGAATTACATACTCTCCATGCGTGTACCTGTTCACGTGTTGCTTCAATCACTGCCCTCCACGTGTACACAGCTGCTTCTCATTTACCTTGACTATATAAATACGCGAATTGGTTCAGCTTCATTTTTTACCTTTAACAAAACTTACCAAACCCTTGGAAAGAGAAAAGAAGAAAAATCGCGATGGTTATTCCTTCAATCTGGCCTCCCCATTTCCATTTTCTTCTAATCAAGGTATTATTCTGTTCATCTTTCTTTATTCTTTCATAATCTCAAGTTTATTTTCAATTACCTGTTTACTTGTATCTTGCATGTCATCCTTTTTGTCTTTGTTCGAGTGTATGTATCTGTGCCTGTTCTTCACATTCTATATTGCACACATAGACTTCCACCGTAGATTGTATCTTTGTCATCTGTATTTGTTTCTCATGTCTATTTGTCTTCTGTATCGATCTATAGTTGTATCATCTTGGCTTTATTGTAACTGTAGGTTGTCTAAATGTCTTTTTATGCTTTCTCTGTCCTAACTTTCGGTTGGATATTTGCGTCTGTAAACTTTTAAATGTTGCATCTTTTGAGGTTCTTAGATAACTTTTGTGGTAGGGATACTTTTAAATACATAGGAATCTTCATGAGCTTTAGTCCTCTTTAGTGATCTTGACTTTTAGACTCCCGAAACCTTATCTTTCTTCGTCTGTTTTGCAGATGTCATCTGTTGAGACATACATGTCTATAGATGATGATAACAAATACAACAAGATAGAAAATGAATCAAGGAATCGAAGCTGATAAATAAATCAGGAAGCTAACTGAAATGCAGATCAACTAAAGTAACATCTTAAGAATGGAATTCTGCAAACAGTTAGGGGAAGTATTTCTATAACAAGCCTTAAGATGCTAAAATCAAATATCAGTAATCAGAAGAGAGTTTTCTGTAACCATGCAAGTAATTTCGAGAAATCAAGAAAAGAAGAGTTCGAGAAGTCATTCGAGAACTCTAACAAAAAGGGTTATTCGAGAAGTCCCCGTTCGAGAAGTCAGACTGCTTTCTCATTCGAGAAGTCTACAACATACACCAATCGAGAAGTCTACATAATATGCTGTTCGAGAAGTCATTCGAGAACTCATTAAGAGGGACTATTCGAGAAGTCAACATTCGAGAATTCAAGACTCATCAGTTCGAGAACTCAGCCTGGTTTCTTAATAATGCTATAGTTCACTAATGGAACATATCGAATGAAGATCAAAACCTAGAATTACTTTGCAACCCGTGACTTATAGATAGTGGCAAATTACACAGAGGATGTTACGAGTAGGGAGTCAAATTGTAAATATTTAAAGGCTCAAACTCTTCCAAGTGAAAGGTGAAATCAGTCACTGTTTATCCGACTTCAAGGGAAATAATAAGAGTGGAAGCAACCTCTAACATGATTACATTACTGCTGAAGTATTCAAAGGATATCTTGATGAATGCATAAGGATCAGCTATTTTATCTAGAAGTTCAAGCACAACTAATTTAGCAGAAAACCTTATTGACTTTCGAAAAGATTATCTTTTTGATTAAAGCTACTTTCAGAGATAAAGATCCAAAGCAAAAAGATCTTTTACATAAAGCATCACGTGGGATTGGAAGCTAAGTCAACTCAAGAACTTAGTAACTTATGAAGAAAGACACATACACTGACTTGAAGCATGCTGGGATTGTCCAAATCAAGGAAAGAAGATCTTCAAGACATTTCCAGAAATGGCTATCACTTCAATCATGTGTGTGTGACAAGTTATACCAAAAATCTATCGTTACATCTCACGTAGCTTACTTATCTTCATATAGTTTAAATAAGCTGTATGAGCAGCATAATTGTTGTGTAGACAAAGAGAGAAAACACTGAGCATAACGCACATTGCAGTAGGTTTTCTTGTAAACACTAAGACTTTGTAACCCGCAGCTGTGTATTTCTACACATAGTATTTTCTTCAAATACAACCATCAGGTGGACCGAACAAACCCACGTGAGATTTTTTATATCTTGTGTTGCATTTGTCTTAGATATCTTGTTTACCTTGTTTACTCTTTGTTATTATAAACACTTGATCTTAAGAACTCACCAAGTCGAAAGAATTTAGTCAAGATTGTATTCAACCCCCCCTTCTACAATCTCGTGGTGCTTAACTGGGAAATAACAATTGGTATCAGAGCAAGCTTCTAACATACAAGAAGTCTAAAGATCACCACCATGGGAAAGAAGGATACAAGCGTGAAGATACCAGTCCTTGATAAAGATAATTACTTTCATTGGAAAGTAAAGATGCATTTACATCTCTTATCCATTGATGAAGGTTATGTAAACTGCATAGAGAAAGGTCCTCATACTCCTATGAAGGCTAACACTACAGTTGGAGAAACAGCTGGAACTGGAGCTGCTGGAAGGCCTATTCCCAAACTGCCAGCAGAATTCACAGATGTAGACAAAGAAGAAGTCCAGAAGGACAAGAAAACCATGAACATATTGTTCAATGGTATTGATTAAGACATGTTTGATAATGTCATAAAATGCACCACTACCAAGCAAGTGTGGGACACCATACGAACACTCTGTGAAGGGACTGAGCAAGTTAGAGAGAATAAGAAACAACTCCTCATACAATAGTATGAACATTTTCACTTCAATTCAAGTGAAAGATTAACTGATATATTTAGCAGATTTCAGAAACTATTAAATGGGTTAAAGCTGTATGGGAGAGTATATGAAACCAAAGTTTCCAACCTAAAATTTCTGAGGTCTTTACCTAAAAAATGGAAGCCAGTGACAGTCTCATTGAGGAACTCTCAAGACTACAAAGATTTTACACTTGAGAGACTGCATGGAATTTTAAAGACCTATGAGCTCGAGTTACAACAAGATGAAGAAGTTGAAAAGAGCCATACGAAAGGTGGAAATGTAGTTTTGGTGGCCAATATTCCAACCAACCAAGATGGAGAGAAGATGAAGAATGTGGAAGCCACACCAAGCCAAAGAACTTGCGAAGGTGGAGCTGGAGCTAGCAGAGGTAAAGGCAAGATGATTGAAGAACTTGATGCATTGAGTGAGAATGAATTTGAAGATTTATATGAATATTTGGCATTTTTGTCAAAAAGATTTTCAAAGTCAAGATTCAAGAAGAATCCAGCAGGAGCCGGGAAATTCAAGAAAAGCTATCAACCAAACAAGGATATGGTTGAAAGGTCAAAGATCAAATGCTATAGCTGTGGAATTGTTGGTCACTTTTTCAATGAATGTAGAAAATCCAAAGCTGAGAAAAAGAAGAAACAGTTCGAGACTGTTGTCTACAAAAAGAAATATTTTGATCTTCTCAAGCAAAAGAAAAGAGCATTCGTATCTAGAGATGATGATTGGGCAGCTGGAGGAGACTCACTTCCCTTTCGTGATAGATTTTATAGGACTAACCTAACAGAACGTTTATATTCTGCGTGAATATATATATATATATATATATATATATATATATATATATATATATATATATATATATATATATATATATATATATTATTGCTACATGATATGGAGTTGGACGATGATGCACCTTTACTTCCCGATTCCGATAGTTCATCCGAGGAGTCCGATCGTTTTGAGATTATGTCTGATGCCGATGCTGAGGTTGAGTCTGACACTGAGATGATGTCTGAGACCGAGGTTGAGAGTCCCCCGGCCCGTGCCGACACCCCTGTACCCCCTATTACTGAGTCTGTGCCTGTTACCGAGTCCGTGCCTGTTCCTGTCCCAGTATCAGTCGTGACCCCATCTATCACTGAGAATGATGAGTCTTCCGTAGGATCTTACATGGTTCCCGAGTCCGTACCTGAGCATACCTTTGAGGATATGGTTCGCGAGTGCGAGAGTCTAGCAGGTCAGAATGTAGAGTTGAAGGAACTTATCGAGAAGATGAAAGTAGAGGCGCAGCTTCAAGTGGATCTGACTACTATTGACTAGAGGTGCCGTATCAGGATGCTCGAGGATGCTGTTAGACACCGTTTGCACTAGGATCCCATCACTCATGATATACTAGCCGAGGCCCGTAGGCTTTCGAGTGTGGTTTACTGGGCACTATCTAAGCTTCGTGAGACTCGAGGTTCCCGTGACTAGAGATCAGCTGCCGTGAGACCAGGTTGAGTGGGACATCTGTTAGAGTCCACTAGTGTTTAGTTGTTTTTTCCACTAGCTTAGGATATTTTCCTGTTTTCCTTTTGCTAGTAGACGGATAGTTGTGTTAGATTTTACATTTCTGCCTCCCAGTCTGTAGAAGGGTTTGAATACCCTTAACTTATGTTTTTAGATCATTTTCGTCCTTGGTGACGTATGCATATATTTTTGTATATCCCTGTGTCAACTGTTTTACTTATCGCTTTTACATACTGTCCTTACATACCGTATTTCCATGTCGTCTTTCCATACTTATTAACCTGTTTACGTATTAACCTGTTGCATTACTTTAAACTGTACCCAGAATATATTGCTTCAATGGAACCAATCATCTATTGGTACCAGACGGTTGAAACCTGTTTTCTTTCATATAAACCTGCATGTTTTTACCAACTGTTCATTTTCTTATCAGAAAGATGCCTCCCAGAAGAAACCGTCAAAACACTAATATAGAAAACCAAGATCAACAAAATCAAGATTGTTGATGAGTGGATTTCGTAACAACTTTTGAGAGGGTTATGATGAGTTGTAAAGGCTAACGATCAACTAATCTATGGAGAATGGAGGTTTTTTTTGGGGGTTGAAATGAGCTCGAGAGCTTTTACAAGAATCTCGTGAGTTCCCTTGAGGCTTGTGTCATGTGTTCTCAAGAATCTCGTAGGTGTGTCGCAAGGCTTATAAAACATGTTCTCAGGGTGCCTACGTACCCATGTATATATAGGGATCAAGTTCACGTAGTTCTTTTTAGACTAGAAGTCTGGTTAGGCATCAATATTCTAGGTTCCTAATTCGTGGGGACCTCCTTTTCTCTAGATTCAGCCACGAATAGGCGACCTAAGTCGAGTAGAACTCAAGTTCTAGCCCGACTAGAAGTGTTTTTACTAGTTCTAGTTCTATTGGAAGTATTCAAGGATCATCTTCACCCAAGAAATACATTCCAACAAGAAGTTGATGTTCATGACTTGCTCTTAAAGAATAGGAGGCTTAATCATACTAGAATTCTGCTGGCATAAATCTGTTCTCGTACAGGAAGCTGTCTGTCAGGAACCTGTCTGCAGGAACCTGTCTCCCGGGAAGCAGTCTGCAGGACCTGTCTCTCGGGAACCTGAACCTGTCCAGATCCATTTCACATTCTATTTAGCCCCATTTAACTTAAGGGACCTCAATCATAACCCCTATTAATTGTATGGATTGGATCCTTAAGCCCAATGGGCCTAAATCTAGCCCATGGAGATTTTGGGCACAACAACTACCCCCCGGTTTCTCGAAGTGATAGGATGCGAGAGGAACCTAAATAGCCTGGTATTTTAAGGTCCAATCCCTTCAATGCTCCCATGTTTCTCCTGAACAAACCATGCAGGTCTTTATCTTCTTGTTTGAATAATGACAAGGGAACAAAGTGAATCCAATTAGGCGCTGAGTGAATCCTTTGACAAGGGCACAAAGCGAATCTAATTGGGCACTGAGTGAACCTTAAGAATATCAAAGGAACCACGTGAATCCAAATAAGGGCATAAAGTGAACCTAATTGGGCGTTATATGAACCTATGCTGAGGGCACAAAATGAATCCAATAGGGCACTAGATGAATCTTTAAAAGGCACAAGGTAAATCTTAAGATTGTCAAGGGAACCACGTGAATCCCAACAAGGGCATAAAGTGAACCTAGTTGGGCGTTATGTGAACCTATGCTAAGGGCACAAAACGAATCCAATAGGGCACTGGATGAATCATTAAAAAGGGCACGAGGTTAACCTTGAAAATCATAACTTAATTGCTCGAGAGGTTGCTTCATCTTCTAAGCTGTTTTTTGTTTTACTATCTAATGTCTATCTATTAGAGGTAATCTAGGATCAGCTGCATCCTAGGAGTACTCTTCTATAATGAGTCTGCTTCTCTCTAGCTGGCTTCTAGATCTCTCTGTTGTCCATGCTCAAGAACCTGGTGCTGAGGAACCTACGTCTCGGAACCTGTTTCTCAGGAACCTCTATCTCGGAACCTGGTTCCCAGGAACCTCTCTATAGGAAACTGTACCTGCATAAATAACAAATTTGTTAGTCTGGGGAGCCTTTATGTGGTTCCTACGTACTTCTTGTTGTCCTCATTGCTGCTGCTAGGCTGACTCGGGCTCTTCTGCAGGGAGGAACCTGGTCCATTCGTAATCTGCTCAACTACTGGTTCATCAGGAACGTCTTGATACTCATAATCCGCTGACTGTCTTTTCAACTAGTGCTCATTTCTCCACGTTGGTCTTCATATCTGGTACTGGATCTGTCTCTTGACTCATACAATACTTGTGGATTGAAACCTACAACTTAATAGGTCTAAATCTAGCCCATGGTAATTTTGGGCACAATACTAGGAAAACTAGAAAAAATAGATTAGTGATACGAGCTGAAAATCTAACATATAAGTGATGCATGTATGCAAGTATAAATGATTATCTACATTATATATGTTGCTACCTGCTCAAGTGGCATATCAACTATCTAATAGTTTGTTTCAACTAACACATTCGAGATCATAAACTAAGCATATATGTTGCGTAAGCTGTAAACCTATAGGGCATGATAACATCCTAAGTATAAGTTCACATAAATTTCATTTCTAAGGATCATGCAATATGCGTATTAAAAGCTATATGTATCTAAGCATGATAGAATATAAGCTCTCGTTGACAAAAAATGTGCATGAAAGTTAAGGATATAATGGCATGAAAGTAGAACTTATCTGTGCATCATTGTGTTGGTTTGGATTGAGGTTCCGTTACTGAACTGGGAAGATGGAAGATCTTCTCTTTGCATGCTCACAATAATAAGACATAGGGGAATTGAGCTACCCCCCGAGCCATCATGACGCGTGAACCTCCTATAGCATGTTGAAGCGGTCGATTGAAAACTTCTTGTTTCGTTTGAATATCACTGAACTTGGAAGCTGTAGCTATAAACTGTAAGTTGGAAACTGGAAGTCGGAAGCTATAAACTGAAAGCTTTTGATGATCATCAAGGATGCTGAAAGCTGCTTTATCATTTTGATGAGGGCACAAGGCAAATCCAATTGAGCTCTAGGTGAATCCTGGGAAGGGCACTTAGAGAATTCAATTGGGCATCAAATGAATCCTTTTGTAGGGCATAAGACGAATCCAGTTGAGCTTTAAGTGAATCTTGATAAGGGCACTTAAAGAATTCGACTAGGTGTCAAATGAATCCTTTTGGCTTTAGGGAGCACGAAGTGAATCCATCCGGGCTCTAGGTGAATCATGGAAAGAGCACAAAGAGAATCCGGTTGGGCAGTAAGTGAATTCCTTTGTAGCATCAAGTGAATCCTTATAGGCTCTAAGTGAATCCTGAAGAGGGCACAAAGAGAATCTGTAGGGCACATGATGAATCATTTCAAACTCTAGGGGCACCAAGTGAATCCGTACAGGCACAAGGTGAATCCCTTTGAAGGCTTTTCAAGTACAAACAAACTCTAGGTTAGGTTACCCATACCTAGGCTCCCAAAACCTTTAACTAGGTGCCCACATGCTTATGGGACTTTTGAGTGTGTGCCTATAATTCATAAGGCTTTTCGATGTGAATCTTTCGTGCTTGGAAGTCTTTTCTAGCTATCGAGTGCCTGCAGCTGACAGGGCTTTCAAAGTGAATCTTTTTGGGCGCTATGTAAATCCTTGTAAGGGCATAAGGTGAATCTAACTAGTCATTATTTGAACCTCTGCTAAGGGCAAAAACCGAAACCAATTGGGCACCAAATGAATCCCTAAAAGGGTATAAAGTGAATCCATCAAGATACAAACAAATGTGTGCGGATGCATGAAGCACCAAGTGAATCCTTTTGGGCTCTAAGTGAACCTATACGGGCACATAGATAATCTATAAGGGCACTGGGTTAACACATGAAAATTCTTAGAGAACCTAGTGAATCCTTTTGGGCTCTAAGTGAATCCTTGAATGGAGCACAAAGAGAATCCAAAAGGGCACTAGATTAATCCTCTACAGGCTGGAGCTCTTGCTATAAGTACACTTTCTTCTATTTAGGAATCGATTGGCTGGGAACTTCATGCTGGAAGCTGCTCACCAGAAACTATTAACAACTGGCTTCTAATAAATATCAATGAACCTGGAAGCTGTTACATACAAGCTTCTGGTAAATATCAATGAACCTGCATGATGTCAGTTACAAGAAAATAACGAGTAATCTACTAGACACATATAAATACAACTAGACCTGGAAGCTGTGTTAGTGTAGGTGCCCTAGAGGCAATACATTGTTTTGTTAAATAAACCTTATGTCATTTGATTATTAAATAAATGTATTTATTATGACTCGAATTACTGCGATATTTGTTAGCATAATAAATGTCCTTAGAATAATGATACACATTATATAGTTTAAGTTTACAACTTGAATTTGAGATTATATAATATCATATTCTTAAAGGTCCCTAGTCGAGTATTATTATACAGGACAATAATAATACATAAATAGACTAGTATGTTTTTGACTGATAACCACATCTCATTGGTTATAAGTATGGAGATACTAAAGTCAATACATAGGTACATGTAGGGTACATGGTACTGGACAGACCCACCGTGAGATTCTTCATGTTAATTAAGTCATAAGAAAGACTCACAGTGATAATGGTGTAATGATCCTTTGACTTGAGATCATTATATTTCTATACGAGGATAATGTACTTTGACTACATTAAAAGTTACCTTTGACCGGGTAATGATAAAAGTGGACATCGGGTATATTGTGAATCGTATGAGAAATATGAATGATAGATAAAGGATTTAACCCTCCTATTATTTGGAGAGATATTATTGGCCTCTTGATTGAGTGAGACTATAAAATGCATGGCCGTGCTCAAATAATGATTTGTTATTAATAGTCTACTCATGGATCAAGTAAACCCGGATTAAATTATGAAGAGGATGACATGAAACATGCCTCGAGTTTAATCTATAATATTTGGTTAAAGGGATTATATTACACGGGAACATTAATCACAAAAGGTTTTATCGAATCATGATTTAATTATTATTTAATTGGGTAGCAATGATGTATTACTAGATGCCGCTCATTGTTTATAATTTTATTATGGAATAAAATTATTGCCAATTAAATGATAGCCTACAGGGTCACACACATAGAACATTTTAATGAAGAATTAATTTAAATTATGAATTTAAATTAATTAAATGATTAGTTGTATTTTATTATATTAATTAAGTGGGACTTAATTAAGATATAATAAAATACAAATGAGATATGATTTTAATAATTAAGTATGACTTAATTATTATTTATTTAAATAATATGATTTGATTCTATTATTTAATTAATCAAACTTGGGCTAGGTTTTTAGTTGGGCTTTTACCTTACACTATCATATAAATATATGATGATAGGTAAAGAAGGTAATGAATTTTGTACGACAAAAATAATCCCCAGCCGCTTGAACCAAAACCTAAAAAGAAGATCTCATATTTGCATTGGAGGCTAGTACCTCCCTTCCAATCAAGAATCGTTCTTGGAGTGTTCGTGTGGATACCGTAGAGGAGGCTTCGAAGAGGAGCACTCAACGATCGTGAAAGCTTGGATATCCATTAGACATACAATCGTAAAGCTTCTTTAAGGTAAATCATCAATCTCCGAATTAAATATCATGTTTTTGCATGGCTCCTGCGGTAGGGTTTCGATAATTATTGGTTCTTGTTTTAATTTTCCGCTGCGTTTGATGCTCGAAACCCTTCAGTGGTATCAAAGCTACTTGCAAAAACGTTTTAATTCGGTTATATGTTACAGTTTTGATATATATACGAGCATTTTTTATGATTGTCATGTATGATGCGTTGATTTTGATATATATATGTATAAACTGTATGTTAATGATGATTGGGATGATCATATGATGATCATATAATCTGTATGTATATTGATATATACATGATTTTTGTTTGTTCATGATATGGGGATTGTATACGATACGATTTCTGTATACGATGCGCAGATCTGGTGAAATCTGTGTCCAGTGTCAGATTTTCGCAAACGATATGTGTTTTCTGACTGGAAACGAGTGTCTGAACAAAACTGATACCATAGGTATCACCGACTCGTCTGTAAGGCGTTTGACGCCGTTTAGTGCATGAAAAACGCGATTTGTTGTTTTCAGAATTTGATTTTGATTTTCTGATTTTTGCGTTATATGATTTCTTTGATTGGATCATCTGAAATATGATATGGTATAACATGATTAGATAATATGACATGTTATTTAATTGTTACTTGAGCATGGTGGATGGTTATGGCCTTGAGACCCATAGGATAGAGGTTTTTGTTTATGGTTTGGTTTCTAAATACGACTTGCATGTCGTCATTCCTTGTAATGATTAAATCTCGAATGTAACTCGAGTTCTCCTTGTAAGTACATTAGTATAGTTGTTTTGTTTATGTAATGTACATGAATACATGAAGACAAGCAAGCAAGGAGGCGATCCAAGGAGGCATTGTAGCAGCAAAGAAGAAGACATGTAATAGCATAGTATTTTAAACCACCCATAGATTGTCCTTGATCCTTTCATTAGCTTGAAAGGATCATATAGGATAAAGGCCATAACCAATCACGTTTACATAATGCACTTACTTTACATATGATGCATGTGTAGAGTAGCAAATGTATGCATGTTTTAATTAGATTAATGATGTATGCATGTATTAGATACGTCACCCATACCATGCTTGCCATGCTAAACAAGATAAAATCTGTAACGATCGAGATTTTAAAATAAACAAACGATCATGAGATTTCTGTGTTTATGAAACACGGAATTAAATACGAATTTTCAATTATTTAGATATGGGGAGATTTTTGTCAAAAACGGGTTTTACCTGTAAGGAAGTTGGGTATTAAGTGAGGCCACTTGTGACTCCTCCAACAACCTGGAAATCAAACTATTGATGAATATTGATTTTAAGTATTTAATTCAAGGAAAAATTGGGAATCTCTTTATGATGGGATCATGGTCGTTTTAATACAAAACCCCTTAACAAAATATTAAGTTCTTTTATCGGATGCTTTCCAATGAATGAACACTCATTGAATCCTAGATCGATAAGGGGAATGACTGCCAGTGGCAGGGGACTCCTGTCTATCGTGGTGAGATGTGACGAATATAAGCGGTTATATTCGACCGTTGTATCATTGGGTTTAACTTAACTGAGTCGTCATAATAAGGTGAAAATAAACGGTTATATTCAATTATTATGAACTTAGAAGCATAGAGTTTGGTTCAAAATCTATTAGATAGACAAGAACAATTGTTGTTCACCAAACTATCCAAGAATTATATATGATATAATTGACAACTGTTGTCTACCTAAATAATCATGTTTTAAGGACTACCAGTGGTTGACTTAGGATATGACGAAATATGGATCTTGGCTCACTAGAAAGATTTATGAGATATTCTTTCCGATTTAATAGTAAGGGCTATTAATTTGATAAAAATAGTGGGAGATATATTATGAATATGTCATAATCACTTGAACATAATTAATGTAACAATCTAACTTATCTTATGCATTTTATCATTGTAGAAAACAAATGGCACAAAATACAAACAACACTTTCTCTGTGCGATCAGTCCTTGAGAAGGACAAGCTGACAGGATCGAACTTCCTTGACTGGTCTAGGAATTTTGAGAATTGTTCTCATGCAGGAAAAGAAATCTTATGTGATTGATATTCCTCCACCGGCAGCCCCTGCTAACAATGCCACTGCTGCTCAACGAAATGCTTATCAGAAGCATATTGATGATGCAACTGATGTGGCTTGTCTTATGCTTGCTACTATGGATGCTGAGCTCCAGAAGCAGCATTTTGATATGAATGCTTATACTATGTTTGAACATCTTTCAACGATGTTTCAATCACAGGCTCGTATTGAAAAGTTCAACACAAGCAAAGCACTCTTCTCGTGTAAGCAGGGCAATGGACCAGTCGGACCACATGTTCTAAAGATGATTGGGTATTGTGATTACCTTGCTCGTTTGGGTTTCCCGCTTCAGCGAGAGGCTCAAGTCGATATAATCTTGCAATCTTTGAACAGCGACTATGCTCAGTTCATAATGACTTTCAATATGGTTGAGCAAGATAAGACTCCTATGGAATTGTTGGCCATGCTGAGGACCACTGAAGCAAATATGGTCAAGGCACCTGTGAAGGCTCCCATAATGATGGTGGGCAAGAAAGGTGCTAAGGGAAAGGGGAAATGGAAGGGCAAGAAAAAGGTTACACCTAAAGATCTTGGTCCTTCTAAGCCCTCTTTCAAAAAGGCTAAAAAGCCGAAGGGAGATGTCGCAAAGGCTGACAAAGGTGATTGTCACTATTGTCACAAGCCTGGCCACTGGAAGAGAAACTGTCATGCTTACTTGGAGGATCTGAAGAAATTGAAGGGTGTTCAGATTTCTGGATCAGGTATTTATGTTATAGAAGTCAATCTGTCTATTTCTACATCTTGGGTATTGGATACTGGATGTGCTTCTCACATTTGTATAAATGTGCAGGAACTGCAGAGAAGTAGGACTTTGGCTAAGGGAGAAGTGGACCTACGAGTAGGCAATGGAGCAAGAGTTGCTGCTTTAGCCGTAGGAACTTATTATTTATCTTTGCCCTCTGGGCTTGTTTTAGAACTAAATGACTGTTATTACGTGCCTGCGATTCGCAGAAACATTATTTCTGTTTCTTGTTTGGACAAGAAAGGTTTTTCGTTTACAATAAAGAACAACAGTTGCTCTTTTGCTTTGAATGATTTAACCTATGGTGTTGCGCGTTTATTTAATGGTTTATATGTTCTTGATTTAGATAATCCTATCTGTAACATAGAAAACAAACGACTTAAAGTTAATGATTCAAATCAAACATACCTCTGGCATTGTCGTTTAGGCCATATAAATGAGAAACGCATTTCCAAATTACATAAAGATGGATACTTGGATAAGTTTGATTTTGAATCATACGAAAAATGTGAATCTTGTTTGCTTGGTAAGATGACTAAAGCTCCTTTTACTGGTAAGGGTCAAAGGGCCACTGAACGTTTGGAGCTAATACATAGTGATGTATGTGGCCCAATGCGTGTGATGGCTAGAGGAGGCTACTACTACTTCATAACATTTACTGATGACTTCAGTAGATATGGATATGTATATCTTATGAAGAACAAATCCGATTCTTTTGAAAAATTCAAAGAATACAAGGCTGAAGTAGAGAAGCAAATAGGCGGAGGTGCAAGTATTAAAATCTTACGATCCGATCGTGGGGGTGAATACTTAAGCACCGAATTTAAAGAGTATTTAAAGGAGTGTGGTATTGTATCATAACTCACTCCGCCAAGTACTCCTCAATGGAATGGAGTTTCAGAGAGGAGAAATCGTACCCTGTTAGACATGGTACGATCGATGATGAGTCATGCAGATCTTCCAATAAGTTTCTGGGGTTATGCTCTAGAAACAGCAGCTTTCACACTTAACCGTGTTCCAACTAAGAAGGTTCAAAAGACTCCATATGAGATATGGGAGGAGAAACGGTCAAGCATGAACTTTATGAAAGTTTGGGGATGCAAGGCGTTTGTAAAACGTCAAGTATCTGACAAGCTTGGACCTAAATCCGAAGAGTGCAATTTTGTGGGATACCCTAAAGAAACAAAGGCGTATTATTTTTATAATCCTTCTGAGCAGAAAGTGTTCATTGCTCGAGATGCTGTTTTCATGGAAAGAGATTTTGTTTCCAAAAGAAACAGTGGGAGGACTATAGATCTCGATGAAGATCGAGAACCACAAAATAGCATTGAACCTGAGGTGGAACAAGAGCAGAATAACGATAATGCTCAAGAAACACAGGTTGTTCGTAGATCAAGTAGGATTCGCCATGAGCCAGAGAGATATTATGGATTTCTCCTGACTCAAGGTGGTGATGTGATGCTTGTAGACAATGATGAGCCTCTCACCTACAAGGATGCTATGAATAGTCCAGATTCTGAGAGATGGCTGGAAGCCATGAAATCTGAGATGGATTCCATGTATGAAAACAAAGTATGGACTTTGGTTGCACCACCTGATGGGATTAAACCCATAGAGTGCAAGTGGGTTTTCAAGAAGAAAACTGACATGGATGGAAATTTACAGACCTACAAAGCAAGACTGGTGGCGAAAGGTTTCAAGCAAATTCATGGTATTGACTATGATGAAACTTTCTCACCGGTAGCTATGGTCAAGTCCATCAGGATTTTGCTTGCGATAGCGGCTTATTATGACTATGAAATCTGGCAAATGGATGTCAAGACTGCTTTCTTAAATGGAAGCTTAGAAGAGGATGTGTACATGATACAACCTGAGGGTTTTGTCGATCCAAAGTTTGCTAGAATGGTTTGTAAGTTGCTACGATCTATTTATGGATTGAAGCAGGCCTCAAGGAGGTGGAACATCCGTTTTGATGAAACAGTCAAAGAGTTTGGCTTCAAACAAAATGAGGATGAGCCGTGTGTTTACAAGAAGGTTAGTGGGAGCCATGTGGCATTCCTAGTATTATATGTGGATGACATATTACTAATAGGGAATGACATTCCTTCTCTACAAGCTGTGAAGACTTGGTTGGGAAAAAGTTTCTCGATGAAAGACTTAGGCGATGCTATCTATATCTTAGGGATCAGGATCTATAGGGATAGATCTAAAAGATTAATCGGCCTAAGTCAGAGTACATACATTGACAAAGTATTGCATCGTTTTGGAATGCAAGAGGCAAAGAGGGGCTTTGTCCCGGTGTCTCATGGGATAGTGATCTCAAAGGAAAACTGTCCTAAATCATCAGATGATAAGGACCGTATGAGTAAAGTACCATATGCTTCGGCAATTGGTTCTATAATGTATGCAATGATATGTACTCGTCCTGATGTCTCGTATGCTTTAAGCATGACGAGCAGGTACCAGTCTAATCCAGGTGAGGGTCACTGGACAGCTGTCAAGAATATTCTTAAGTACCTTAAACGGATTAAAGATTCGTTCTTGATATACGGAGGAGATGAGAAGCTGGTCGTAAAAGGTTACACTGATGCTAGTTTCCAGACAGATAGGGACAATTCTGTGTCCCAGTCTGGATTCGTGTTTTGTCTAAATGGAGGTGCTGTAAGCTGGAAAAGTTCGAAGCAAGAGACAGTAGCTGATTCTACAATGGAAGCTGAGTATATTGCCGCTAGTGAAGCAGCCAAAGAGGCTGTTTGGATTCGGAAATTTATTACCGGACTTGGTGTGGTTCCGTCGATCGCAGATCCAGTTGATCTGTATTGCGATAACAATGGAGACATTGCGCAGGCTAAGGAACCAAGGTCCCATTCCAAGGCAAATCATATACTTAGAAGATATCATCTTCTTCGAGAGATAAACGAGAGATGAGATATACATATATGTAAAGTGAATACCAATGAAAATGTTGCGGACCCACTGACCAAGGCTTTATCGCAGCAGAAGCACGACGGTCACACTAGTTCCATGGGTATTAGATACATGGGTGATTGGCTCTAGTGCAAGTGGGAGATTGTTAGTGTAGGTGCCCTAGAGGCAATACATTGTTTCTTAAATAAACCTTATGTCATTTGATTATTAAATAAATGTATTTATTATGACTCGAATTACTGCGATATTTGTTAGCATAATAAATGTCCTTAGAATAATGATACACATTATATAGTTTAAGTTTACAACTTGAATTTGAGATTATATAATATCATATTCTTAAAGGTCCCTAGTCGAGTATTATTATACAGGACAATAATAATACATAAATAGACTAGTATGTTTTTGACTGATAACCACATCTCATTGGTTATAAGTATGGAGGTACTAAAGTCAATACATAGGTACATGTAGGGTACATGGTACTGGACAGACCCACCGTGAGATTCTTCATGTTAATTAAGTCATAAGAAAGACTCACAGTGATAATGGTGTAATGATCCTTTGACTTGAGATCATTATATTTCTATACGAGGATAATATACTTTGACTACATTAAAAGTTACCTTTGACCGGGTAATGATAAAAGTGGACATCGGGTATATTGTGAATCGTATGAGAAATATGAATGATAGATAAAGGATTTAACCCTCCTATTATTTGGAGAGATATTATTGGCCTCTTGATTGAGTGAGACTATAAAATGCATGGCCGTGCTCAAATAATGATTTGTTATTAATAGTCTACTCATGGATCAAGTAAACCCGGATTAAATTATGAAGAGGATGACATGAAACATGCCTCGAGTTTAATCTATAATATTTGGTTAAAGGGATTATATTACACGGGAACATTAATCACAAAAGGTTTTATCGAATCACGATTTAATTATTATTTAATTGGGTAGCAATGGTGTATTACTAGATGCCGCTCATTGTTTATAATTTTATTAGAGAATAAAATTATTGCCAATTAAATGATAGCCTACAGGGTCACACACATAGAACATTTTAAGGAAGAATTAATTTAAATTATGAATTTAAATTAATTAAATGATTAGTTGTATTTTATTATATTAATTAAGTGGGACTTAATTAAGATATAATAAAATACAAATGAGATATGATTTTAATAATTAAGTATGACTTAATTATTATTTATTTAAATAATAGGATTTGATTCTATTATTTAATTAATCAAACTTGGGCTAGGTTTTTAGTTGGGCTTTTACCTTACACTATCATATAAATATATGATGATAGGTAAAGAAGGTAATGAATTTTGTACGACAAAAATAATCCCCAACCGCTTGAACCAAAACCTAAAAAGAAGATCTCATATTTTCATTGGAGGCTAGTACCTCCCTTCCAATCAAGAATCGTTCTTGGAGTGTTCGTGTGGATACCGTAGAGGAGGCTTCGAAGAGGAGCACTCAACGATCGTGAAAGCTTGGATATCTATTAGACATACAATCGTAAAGCTTCTTTAAGGTAAATCATCAATCTCCGAATTAAATATCATGTTTTTGCATGGATCCTGCGGTAGGGTTTCGATAATTATTGGTTCTTGTTTTAATTTTCCGCTGCGTTTGATGCTCGAAACCCTTCAGGCTGTTACCTATGAACTTCAGGTGAATAACACAAAACCTATTATCTGTAGGTAAATATACTAAACTTTACTGCAGGTAAATATCAAGGAATCTGCGAGATGCAGGCAAATATCAAGAAATCTACGAGATGCAGGCAAATATCAAGGAACCTGTGAGCTACAAGTACATGTGCATTCTAACATCTAGAAACATAATCAAGACATAATCATAGCTTCATCGCATATAAGACCTCAACAACATAATTAAGCATGCTTTTAAATAGTAAGAGTTTGTTGCGCGTACCTGGGAGGTTTTTTACGAATATGTAAGCATAAAAGGAGAGGTATCACCTGGATCTTTTTGTAGACTGATCAGAAGTGAAGTGGAAGCCTCCGTTAAAATTTGAAAACTCATTGACGTGTTCATGATGCAAGCATGCTGCTCTTCAAGATACTAGACCAAATCAATCCGTAAGGTTCCTGAACCAAATCCTGAGCTTCCTGGACCAGATGGTGAGGTTCCTGGACCTGAATTCTCGATATTTTGAAATCATCCTCAATTTTCAAACTACCATGTCCTGTAGTAATTATACTACCCCCCAGTTCTTCAGGGAAGCTTGTCTTTGATGAAGAACTAACTCCTGGAAGCTTCACAATTCTTTGACAATCTATAATAAGTCGTTGAATATTCATCCATGAAGTTGAGTACTCTGTTTTCTTCAAGATGCTCATATCAAATTCTTGTAGCTACTTGTTGTGCCCAAAATCACTGTGGGTTGAATTTAGGCCCATTAAACTATTGGGTTCGATCCAAACAAGTGAGAAGAGAGGTCTTGCACGAGCCATGAAGGTTAGATATGAAGAAATGGGCATCAGATAGAGGAATGACTAAGCAACCAGGAACATCAGGAGGTTCCCGAATGCCAGGAAGCTGATCATATCATCGACGGACCAAGTTCCTCCTAGCAGAAGAGTTCGAGTTAGCATATCTACAGCCACAGAGGGAGTCACAAGTGTATGAAGACATCTGAGGAGTTATCCAGTCTAATATGTTTGTTATTTGTGCAGGTACAGATACGTAGAGAGAGATTCCTGGGCGACAGGTACCGAAATAAGGAGGTTCCTGAGAAATAGGCTCCTGAAATATAGGTTCCTGAGCACAGGTTCCTACGAATGACCGACAGGCAAGTTCTAGAAGCTATCTAGAACCGATAAACGAATTATGGTTGTAGTATAATTCTAGGGCGTAGATGATCCTAGAATATCTCTAACCTACGAGAGAATTATAGTAGGGTACGAACTCAAGTTCTACTCTACTTATCCAATTAGTTCGTGGAAGACTCTAAAGGAACTTGAGTCCAACATGAACTAGGTAACCGAATATAGCTATTCCAGCAGAATCGTTATCGCATTAGAACTACGTGAGCTTGATCCCTATATATACAAGGGTACGTAAGCACCTTGAGGGCACGACGCATTAAGCTCTCTAATTCTCTCTAAAGGGACATGAGATTATTGGAGACACCCTTAAGAACAGCTCATCCCCTCAAACACTAACTGAATCCTTCATTGAAAAGTTGATCGATAGCCTTTACAACACACTGAAAACCTCTCAAAAGTTACGAAATCCACTCATCAACATTGGCGCTAGAAGGAGGGTCTCTGTTAACATCTTTAGAGTGGAAAGATGGCAGGTGACTCAGATAGTGAAGCAACTCGTTCTGTGGAAAAAACACCCAACGATGGTAAAGAAACTCATCAGGCTAAGAAGGTTAGCACGACAGAAATCATGGAATACCTCAAGGCTGTAGGAGAAAGATTGTCGACCCTGGAGCAGGCGTCTAGTAAGAAGAAGAAAAAGAAGGGTAAGAAACCCATGGTGACCCCGAAGCTGTTGGATTTCGAGGAGAAGGAATCTGAACTTGAGGAAGAAGCCGAGGAAGAAGGCGAGATACCTAAGCAGGGAGGTGATAAGAAAGAGCGGGAGAATCCCGAGAACAATAAAACTCCTGCAAAGAAGGTTCAATCCCAGGTTCATACCGAGTCCAAGGGAAAGAAGAAGATCAAGACAGGAGGTTCCTCTCAGAAAAAGAAGAAGGATAAGGAGCCATCTGTTGAGATAATCGAGGATGATGAAACAGAGTCTGAGGAAACTACTGAGGATTCTAGTACTGCAGAGTCGCAAGAGGATGAAGGAACGAGTAAGAAGACAAAGGCAGAAGCTACTGGTGAGGTAATGGCTGAAGATGTTAAAAAGATATTGGCTGAACTCAGAGATGAAAAGAATCTTGCTATAAAACCATAACTGCTTCTCCTTTTACCAAGAAGGTTCGAAAGTCAGCATTCCCTAAATCTTATAGGCTTCCAATGAGTTGAAGTTTGATGGGACTACTGACCCAATTGAATACTTAAGTCATTTCGACATTGAGTTGGACGTCTACCAGGTGAAGGAAGCTATTAGATGTCGGTTGCTGGCTGCAACTCTTCAGGGTGGAGCTCATCAGTGGTTTAAGAGGTTACCTGCTAATTCTATTGGTTCCTGGGAAAATATGGGAAAACTCTTTGTTACCCAATTCAGAGCATCTGTCGCGTTTGCACCACCTACTAACACCCTAGCCAACATCAAGCAGAGACCTAACGAGACCTTGACAGAGTATTTCAAGAGGTTTAATGCAGAGGTTCCGAAGGTTAGGAAGGCATCTGAGGAAACTATAAAGAATTTCTTGATTTCTGGAGTTAAAGGAGGTTCAGATTTCTGGAAGGCATTGCGGGGGAAGGAACCTGAGACGTTGGCAGACTTTTATGCACAGGCAGAACCTTTTCGTCTCGTGGAAGAATCTCTAGCGGACTTGAAGAAGGATCCAGATTTTGAGAGACAAAGTGGGTGGACAGGAAACAAGAGGTCGAGGCCTAGAAGCCCTAACAATCGTGACAATAAGAAGGTGGTCAGTCGTACATCTCAAGGGAAACCTGAAGTTGAAGCTATGAGTCCTGCTAAACCTGCTAGGAATCAGGTTCCGCCACCAGCTTCCTATAACAACAACAAATGCGATAGACCTGTCTATGAAACTTTCACCCCTTTGGTAGCCCCGATTGACCATATTTATGCGGTGAATGAGAAGTCTCTATGGTTTAGGAAGCCTATCAGAATTGGCCCTCCAGGGAATAAGAACGAGCGTCCATATTGTGATTTTCACGATAACAATGGGCATAACACTATAGACTGCCATCACCTTAGGGATTTAATCAAAACTCTAATCCGGCAAGGGTAGTTAACTGAGTGGGTAGCTCAGGAAGGAAAGAAGTATAGGGAGGAGAAAACGCAGAAAGCACCAGAACCAGTTGTGATGGAAGGACCACCTAAAGCTGGATGCATACGTATTATTATTGGAGGTCCCCACATTGCAAGGAACAGCAGAAAAGCCATAGAACGGTACACTCGTGAAGCTAAGGAACGTCCTTTAACTAATGTTTGCAATCTTTCACAGAGGTTTCCTAAGCTGTTCGAAGGAGAAGATGCAGATATCACTTTTACGGAGGAGGATGCTTCCTGGGTACATCATCCCCACACTGATGCTTTGGTGATTGAGGCAGGAATTGGGTTATATGAGGTTCATAGAGTGTTAGTGGATAATGGAAGCTCTGTGAATTTGCTATCCTATTCAGCTTTCAAGAAGATGCATTTTCTGGATAAAGATTTAACCTCGACAAAAGAGACTTTGTATGGTTTCACCAATAACCAGGTTCCCATCAAAGGTAAGATTCGTTTGCCAGTTACTTTAGGTGATAGGCCTTGTTGCATTACACAGTTGGCAGAATTTATCGTTATAGAAGAAAACATGAATTATAATGCTATTCTTGGGAGGCCAATTTTGAAGGAGATGAAGGTGGTAACCTCAATTTATCACCTGACTATGAAGTTTCCAACGCCAAGCGGTATTGGTATAGTTCGAGGATGCCAGTACGAGTCCAGAGAATGTTATACCAAAGCCTTGTAACATAATGCCAAGGCTGCTAAGTTACCTGAACCAGTGGATGGGATTCCTGATGACTTTCCAGGGAAGAATCCAGATGGTCCGCTATTGGAGGGTTTTGTGTCAGCAGCCTGCAGAGCGGTAAGAATTGAATAGATTACAGAAGAAGAACCTCATGCTGAGATTCCAGTTTTCCGGGGACCAGATACCCGTTTTTTATTGATAGAAAGTGCACCCCCTATGGACAAAGATGGTGATGTGTTAATGGTAGAGGAATTGGGCATTGAAGATTCTCGAAAAATGAAGCATGATGGAAGTAGTGAAGACATTCAGCCAGTATCTAAGAGAAGGAATGTCATACATGAAGCATATAAACCACCTACTGGGGAGGAACATCAAAGAGATCCGGCAGTAGACATGGATATAGATCTGGATCCTCGAATGCCAGAAACAGTGGTTAAAGCTGGGCCGGCTGGAGAGACTTTGGATGTGAAGATGAATGATACAAGGGTGTTGAAAATTGGAGCTCACCTAGAACCAACTCTGAAGGAATCTCTTGTTTCTTTCTTGAGAAGAAACTTGGATGTCTTTGCCTGGTGCCACGCAGATATGGAGGGAATAGATCCAAAGGTTATGTGTCAAAAATTGAATGTTGATCCAGAGAAGAAAGGTGTGAGACAGAAGTGAAGGCCAGTTAGTGGAGAGAGAGCTCAGGCATTAAAAAAAGAAGTGGATAGGTTGCTGGATGCAGGTTTGATCATGGAATCTTTCTATCATGTATGGTTAGCAAACCCTGTTTTAGTCAAGAAACCCAATGGGAAATGGAGGACTTGTGTGGACTTCACAGATCTCAACAAAGCATGCCCGAAGGATAGCTTTCCATTACCACGAATTGATCAGCTAGTGGACGCAACAGCTGGACATGCCCTACTCAGCTTCATGGATGCATATTCAGGTTACAACCAAATTCATATGTATGAACCTGATCAGGAACATACTTCTTTTATTAAGGATAGAGGTCTTTATTGTTATGTGTGCATGCCATTTGGATTGATTAATGCCAGAGCTACATATCAACGGCTGGTAAACATGATGTTTAAAGAGCAAATTGGTAAGACCATGGAATTGTATGTGGATGATATGCTAGTCAAGTCCAAGGAAGCTGTTGATCATGTGAAGCATTTGGAAGAGATGTTTGGAATTTTGCGAAAGTACAGAATGAAGCTGAATCCCCAGAATTGTGTGTTTGGGGTTGAATCTGGAAAGTTCCTAGGGTTCATGGTGAATCATAGAGGAATAGAGGCGAATCCAACCAAGATTAAAGCATTGATTGATATGAGGTCACCAAGGACTGTGAGAGAGGCTCAGTCCCTTAGTGGAAGGGTAGCAGCTCTGAGTAGATTCATCTCGAGGTCTACGGATAAATGTCAAGAATTCTTCAAAGCGATAAAGAAAGGAAGTAAGTTTGAATGGACTGAGGAATGTGAGATAGCATTTGGAAAGCTGAAAGAGTATCTGGGAAGCCCTCCACTATTAGCTAAACCAGTGGACGGAGAAACATTGATACTATACCTAGCTGTTTCAGAATATTCTATTAGTGCTATTTTAGTTCGAGAAGAGGATGGACAACAGAGCCCAATCTATTATGTCAGTAAGAAGTTGCTTGATGCAGAAACAAGGTACACAGGAATGGAGAAGCTGGTTTATGCTCTGATTCTGGCTTCCCGGAAGCTGCGACCTTACTTCCAAGCTCACAAGATTGAAGTAAGAATCTCATATCCACTTAGACAAGTGATTCACAGGCCAGAGACTTCAGGGAGAATGTTGAAGTGGGCTGTAGAATTGGGATAGTTTGATATAGAGTACAAGCCAAAAACAGCAATCAAGGCTAAGGTTCTAGCCGATTTTTTGATCGAGTTTCCACCTCACACGGAGGTTACTGGCCAAGAGGTACAATGAGAGTTGGAGAAAGAGCAGGTAGAAGATGATAATTGTGCACCTTGGTGGACGCTGTATGTGGATGGAGCTGCAAACAGTAGTGGTGCAGGTGCAGGGATAGAGCTAGTAAGTCCAGAGGGGCATAGGCTTCACAGCTCAATCCATTTTACTTTTAGAGCCACCAACAATGATGCAAAGTATAAGGCATTGATTGTAGGTCTCAAGCTAGCCTTAGAGATGAAAGTCGAGAATATTAGAGTGTTCAGTGATTCGACGTTAGTAGTTCGGCAGATTCGTGGTGGTTTTCAGGCAAGCGGTCCACGAACAGATTTGTATTTGAGGTACTCCCAGGATTTGATTGCAAGGTTCAGAGAAGTGAAGTTAGATCAGATACCGCGAGGGAAAAACACGAATATAAACGCATTGCCCAAATTGGGCTAACAGAGAGAATCGGCTCTATTGGGAGTAATTCCACTCCAGATTCAGGAGCAACCTAGTGTTTTTGAAGGAGAGGTCATGAACATCGAGTTTCCAGCTAAGGATTCCTGGATGACTCCAGTCTATAATTACTTGGCTAAGGGAGAGGTGCCTCCTAATCAAGATGAAGCTAGGAAGGTGAAGCATCACGCAACTAAGTATGTGATTTATGATGGAATTCTATACAAACGAGGATTCAATCAGCCTTTGCTTAAGTGTGTAGCTTGGGAGCCGTGTAAATACATCCTTAAAAAGATTCATGAAGGAGTATGTGGGAATCACTCGGGAGGTGTTTCTTTGGCTATGAAGGTCCTTCGGCAAGGATACTATTGCCCAACCCTCAAAGCGGACGCTCATAAGTTTGCTCAAGCGTGCCGCAAGTGTCAGAAGTTTGCAAATTTCGATAGTAGGCCTGTGGCACCTATTTGGCAAATTGTCAGCCCTTGGCCCTTTACAGTTTGGGGGATAGACCTCATTGGAGAGCTCCCAAAAGGAAAAGGGGGAGTGAAATATGCAGTGGTTGCAGTTGATTACTTTACGAAGTGGGCAGAAGCAGAACTACTTGCTAAGATAACAGCTTCCAAATTGATTGAGTTTGTGTTTCGAGCCATCGTTTGCAGGTTTGGAATTCCACAAAAGCTGATTTCTGACAATGGGAAGCAGTTCGATAGCAGAGAGCTTAGAGGATTGTGTGAGCAATTTGGAATTCAGAAAGCATTTTCAGCAGTGTACTATCCGCAGAGCAATGGACAAATTGAAGCTGTGAACAAGAATATCAAGCATACTTTGAAGACAAGGCTTGAGGATAAGAAAGGAAGCTGGCCAGAGGAGCTTCCTGGAGTCTTGTGGTTATATAACACCACTCCTAGAACTACAATTGGTGAGTCTCCTTTTACTCTCACTTATGGTTGTGAAGCAATGGTACTTGAGGAAGTTGGAACAGGTTCCCTAAGAAGAAAGCATTATGATCCCGAGAACTACGAGGTCAATCATAGACTTTACCTGGATATGATCGAAGAGTTGAGAGCAGACTCGCAAGTGAAGCTAGCAGCTTATCAGCAGAGAGTTCGAAGGTATTACAACAAAAAGGTGAAAGCAAGGCCTTTTAAAGTTGGAGACCTAGTTTTGAGGAAAGTCATGCCCAATACCAAGGTTCTGGCATATGGAGCCTTTGGAGCGAATTGGGAAGGCCCTTACCAGATAAAGTCAGCCATTTGGGAAGGAAGCTACCATCTGATGGATATGGATGGGAACCTCATTCCGAGAGCATGGAATGCAGAGCACCTCAAGAAGTATTATCAGTAATCTTCTTTTATTATGTTTTTTTTAGGAAAAGTAAGGCTCTTTCAACCTAAGAATAAAGGCAGCTTATTAGTTATAGCTGACCAGAATTATTGATTTCAGCATTTGATTATGCATGTACTCAGGGGGTACCTGATATGAACCTCCCAATTTGCGAGACAATATTTAATATTGAGCAGTGATAGCTCTATGATTAAATTTCTGATTGCAGTATTGATTGATTGTAGCTTCCTAATAGTTCTTTTATGTAACAATTGTTACTCAAAAGTACTGGGGGGTAGTATTCCTACTTAAACAGTATTGTGCATAATTGATTAGCTATTTCATATGTCAATTTGAAATTTTTTGAGTGCTTGTTTTAGTACTTGTAAAATAGGTTACTTTGACTAACAGGTTCCTGTAGCATTGACAGTATTTTCAGGATACCTCGGCCAGTAGGTTCCTGTAGCATTGAAGATATGTACGAAGTATGAATACGATTGATAGAATACGCAGACTATGACTGATTGCACTAAGAAAAAGCCCCAGGTAGCTTCTTGGGCACGAGAAAAAGCCTTGGGTAGCTTCCCGAGCACGCATCGAGAAAAGCCTCAGTTGGCTGAGCACGAACAAAAGCCTCAAGTTCCTTGAGCACCTGATTGAAAGTCCTGCTGACAGGTACCTAAAGTCCTGACAAAAGGCACCTTTAAAGGAACCTGTATGGAGCCGAGACTGGCATACAGGGACCTGGAACTATATGTTTCACCCCTCCGTGGAGCCGTCTCTCGCACGAGAGGAAGTGAGAACTTGTGTGGAGCCTAGACTGGCACACAAGTTCTTAAAGAGAAGCCTAATATTCTGTTTCTTACAAAGGGTTAGCCCACGTAAGCTTGAATGCATGAATATGCACACTAAGTAATTTTTGGGAGGAATAAAGGAAAGATATTACTGTGAAAACATGTGTGCACAGATATGTGAATTATGAACGAAAAATGTAGCAAAAGTAAACAGTAATCATTGGAAACATAGAGAGTTATAGGTACAATGACCAAAAAAAACCAGCATAGAATTATAGGCACGAAGGCCATAGAAACCAAATTCAAAGTACAACTTGCGAGGCACTACGAGGGGCCCGCGACCTCATCAAAAGTTATCATATTATCAAAGTTTAAAAAAGGATCTTATCAAGTTTAGGAAGGAGGAACTTCGCCAGAATCCTTGGTAACCGCTGGTGCTGGAAGAACAGGTGAAGTAGCTTCAGGAATAAGAACCTCTGCAGTCTCAAGGATGGAACCTAGAGACCTCTCAACCGTGGTCACGGGAGGTACAGGGTCTATGGAACCACAGCTTCCTTCTTAAAGTCTTCAATCATGCCCACCACGTCTTCTCCCAGTAAAGACCAGTTTAACTCAGGCATCTTCTCCCTCATGGAGCGCATGTAATCTTTTATGCCTTCATCATAGCCCTCATCATACCTGGCCTTCTCCTGAACGAGCATGGAAGATTCGACAGCATTAGCAGCAGCATTCAAGGCGTCCACCTGAGCTTCCAGTTCATTGGTTTTCTCCAGCATTGACAATTTCTCGTCCTTCAAAGCCGTGACTTGACCCTGAAGCTCAACCTTATCATTCCTTAAAAAGGTCTCCACAGTTTTTGCTCTTCTGACGGCAGCAGTGGCAATGTTTGCCTTATCCTCCCAAGTAGCCAGTTCTTTCTTGAGTTTGTTAACTTCTCCCTGTAATCGGAGATCGTACTGGGTCTTTTTTTCAAACTCATCACAATACCTCAGAACAAAGAAAGTGGTTGGGGTAGCTGCAAACCTCATAGCGTGCATGGCTTCTGTGGAGCTCATCTTACTCCAAGCAGCAATCGTCTCAGTAGGAACATGTGTGTCAATCATATCCTTGAATAGATTTGGGGTTGAGTTAGGATCAGATTTTACCGCCTTACCTTTCTTCGAAGAACGAGTCTGAGAAGCCACAGTAAGATCAAGGGTTGACTGAGCCAGTTTTCTTTTTGAGGAACCTGAGTGAGTGCCTTGGGAAGCAGGGGTACCAGGAACTTGGTTAACAGGAGATGCAATCAGCGGAACCTCCTTTGTTTCAATATCAGCTTTGAAAATCTCTTCGACATTCTTGGATTTCTTGATGAACGATGGAATCTTGGGAGCCATACCTGTAAGTATACTATAAAAAGTAGGTTAGAATAGATAATGATGAGAGGTAAACAAAGGATATCAGTTGCCAAAATACAAGTAAGTACAAAAGGAATTAAGGTTTACCAGCTGCAGTATGGAGGAAACCTAGGGCATTGAGGTTATTAGTTGTTAACAGAATCATACAATCTCTTATGGATGAAGAATGCTTTAAAGCCTCTTCAGCTCTCATTAAACAAGCTCCAGTAAGAACAGTTTGTTTAGGAATAAAAGGGCGGTAGTTAAACTCAAAGCGTACCGGGGGACAGTCGAAATAGTAGAGGAATTGCTCTTGCCATTGATCAAAATTTTGCTTAATGCCTTTTATGCACCGACCTTGATGACCAGGCCAGGCAGTCAGATAAAAACAACCAGAACCCTTCCGCGTGTCTTTTAATCTAAAGAAATAACCAAGCTCGGGTGTAGATAGAGGGGTGGTAAACAAGCTAGAATACAGGATATAGGTGCCAATGGCTAACCAATATGAGTTAGGGGTCAGTTGAAGAGGGGCTAGGCCATAAAAGTCAAGAACTTCCCTTAAGAAGGGGTGAAGAGGGAAGTAAACGCCAAACTTAAAGAAGGCGGCTGAGGCTACAGCATTGGGAATCCCACGCTCAGGGGTTCTGATATTGAACCTGTGAGCTCTCTCACCAGGATCAGGGATCACAATGGAGCAGGTTGGACGAGGGCATTCTTCGTATATCTTCTCTAGTCTAGCCGTGGTCATTATGGAATCGAGTTTCTCACAAAAAGGGATAATTTCTTGCCTATACAGCTCCCTTTCAATGGCTATTTCATTGTCAAAGTCAGGTTAAGGAAACAGGTCATAGTCAGGTTTAGACACCTCTGCACTATCAGACCAGTCATCCCCTAAGTCGATTAGGCTTAAAGGTTTAATTGGATCAGTGACGCTTGGAGGTTTCACAAGAATGTCTTGAGGTTCACTGGTATCTGGAATCAGAACTCTAGACCTAGTCCTACGGCCGATGGACCTAGTAAGAATAGGGTTTATTGATGAATGGTGGTCAGAGTATGTTCAGTCGGAAGTCATCTGCAAAAGATAGACGAAGAAAAGGTCAGGTTATAGGGTCTCTAATAGAAAACCTGTGGTTTTGAGACGATTAATCTACCGTGGCTATGCAATACGGGTTCTTTTAAGAATTATACGGAGGTTATGCATCAATAATGACATATATGGACCCTGATAGAACTCAAAATGAGAGAAGAAAGAAGATGAATCGACCATCAAAAGGGATGGTAAAACTATGATGATGCGACCGTGAGTATGTAGATAGACAACAGAGAATGGTAAAAGTTTGTGTGTGTGCGAAACATAAGATGTCGTATACAAACATAGACATATACACAGAGAGACGAGAAAATATCGACATGCATAGTATAAGGAGACAGATAACTGAAAAACGAGTCAGGAATACGGAAGAATGGAAAAAGGCGAGTCAGAATCATATGAAGCAAACGGCGGCGAGGAGGCTGGATTGAGTGAATGACCGTCGGGTTTCTTCTCTTTCTCTCTCCAAAGGTTTTGGTAAGTTTTTGGTAAAGGTAAAAGTGAACGAACGGGAACAGATGTGATTAAATAGTTGGGGTAATTCAAAGACAACTGTGTACACGTGGCAGCAAACGATTGGAGAAGTAAAAAAAAAAGATGCGCACGTGAGAGGCGTGTGAACCTTGGGAACTCATGCATTAACTACAGCTTCGGTAATTGATAAGTGTAATTCAAATTTTGAATTATCTTTAGAAAATATCTACTGTCAATCTCTATCTTCCCTCTATGATTTTTTTTTAAATTGGAAGAGACGTGATGATGAGAAAATAAATCAGATTCCCGGGGAAGCTGAACACCAGCATTGAGTTGATTTTGGGAAGCTACAATTTGAAGAAGAAAGTAATAGGAGGACATGTTCAATTCCTTGATAGAAAGGAAGCTGCCTAAAGATATACTCGCTTAAATATCTTATGTCCTGTTTCCTACGTCGAGTTAGCTCATGTAGGCTTGCATACATGGTATTGAAGCAAGGAATTGTGAATAGACAGGTTAAGTATTGAACCCCTGAGTAGAGAAAAAGATAGGTTCCTTTCACATTTCATGATTTCAAGGAACCGGGGGGTACTTGTTGTGCCCAAAATCACCGTGGGTTGGATTTAGGCCCATTAAACTATTGGGTTCGATCCAAACAAGTGAGAAGAGAGGTCTAGAACGAGCCATGAAGGTTAGATACGAAGAAATGGGCATCAGATAGAGGAATGACTAAGCAACCAGGAACATCAGGAGGTTCTCGAAGGCCAGGAAGCTGATCATATCATCGATGGACCAGGTTCCTCCTAGCAGCAGAGTTCGAGTTAGCATATCTATAGCCACAGAGGGAGTCACAAGTGTATGAAGACATCTGAGGAGTTATCCAGTCTAATATGTTTGTTATTTGTGCAGGTACAGATACATAGAGAGAGGTTCCTGGGCGACAGGTACCGAAATAAGGAGGTTCCTGAGAAATAGGCTCCTGAAATATAGGTTCTTGAGCACAGGTTCCTACGAATGATCGACAGGCAAGTTCTAGAAGCTATCTAGAACTGATAAACGAATTATGGTTGGAGTATAATTCCAAGGCGCAGATGATCCTAGAATATCTCTAACCTACAAAAAGAATTATAGTAGGGTACGAACTCGAGTTCTACTCTACTTAGCCAACTAGTTCGTGGAAGACTCTAAAGGAACATGAGTCCAACATGAACTAGGTAACCGAATATAGCTATTCCAGCAGAATCGTTATCGTATTAGAACTACGTGAGCTTGATCCCTATATATACAAGGGTACGTAGGCACCTTGAGGGCACGACGCATTAAGCTCTCTAATTCTCTCTAAAGGAACCTGAGATTATTGGAGACACCCTTAAGCACAACTCATCCCCTCAAACACTAACCGAATCCTCCATTGAATAGTTGATCGATAGCATTTACAACACACCGAAAACCTCTCAAAAGTTGTTACGAAATCCACTCATCAACACTACTCTTCATCAAAATCTTACACTATGTCGAATTTTCCTTAATGCTCGAATAGATATTATGACTTCTTCACATCATTCATGCTTGTAGCTTTAACATGTCTTCTCTTTTCTTCTTTAACCTCTTACTAAACACGTTGAGAATGAACCTCTATACCTAATACAAATATCCCAATACAACACCTCTAAGCTTACGCGAGCTAACTCATTGAAAGAAATAAGAGATACTTAAAGAGATTACTTGTGATGTATTTCTAGCAGCTCACTGGATTGAATGAGGTACGCTCCTTGTTTACAAGCTAAATATAAGGTCATGTATGATGCAATACAAGGAAAAGAACTACTCATAATTTTGTTGAAAACTATTCGAAAGAAATAGGTTTGTTTGCTAGGGAGGTATACATGCACTACCCCCCGGTTCTAAGAAGGAAATACATATATAAATAAATGTCTCTCAAATCTACTTTAAGGAAGCTCTTAAACTTTCAACTACTGGTCACCTTGAGCTATCCATTCTGCGAGCTTCCCGGCTTTAATCAATTCCTCAATTTGGCCTTTCAATGCTCTACATTCGGAAGTATCATGGCAATTATCCTCATGGAAGTCACAATATTTCTTCAGATCTTTCCTTGCTCCTACAGGTAAAGGTGCAGGCTTCACAAATATTCCTTCTTTCCCATAAACCGTGAAGATGTGGTCCACTGGAGCGACCAAAGAGGTATACTTGTCGCAGTTTGTCTTCAAATTAGCTTTACTTCTTTTGGAGGAAGCTCGATCCCCAATAACATATGCTTGCAGGCTTGGAGACCTCTCTCGCTTGTTTCCTTTGTGAGTAGCTTCATCTTCAAGACTTTCTGTTTCTCTCAGCTTCAACATGGATTCCTCCACACATTTATAAAGTTCAGCTTGTTTATAGAACTCAGCTAGTGTACCAGGTTCACGTACTTGTAACTCCTTCCAGAAGTCTGAGCCAGCTTTAACTCCAGCAATCAGGAAGCTCTTCGTCAGGAGCTTTCTTAACTCTGGGAACCTCTGCATTGAAACGCTTGAGGTACTCTGTCAAGGTCTTATCTGCTCTCTGCTTGATGTTGGCCAAGGTATTGGTTGGGGGTGCAAAAGCCACAGAAGCTCTAAACTGAGTAACAAAGAGCTTCCCCATATTCTCCCAGTAATCTATGGAATCTGATGGTGACCTCTTGAACCATTGATGAGCTCCACCATGAAGGGTTGCAGCCAATAATCTACACCTTACTGGGTCCTTAACTTGATAAACTTCCATCTCGGTATTGAACCCAGATACTCCACAGGATCCATAGTACCATCAAATTTAAACTCGTTTGACATACGATAGAATTTAGCTAACGGGGATTTTCTAACCTTCTTAGTGAATGGAGATGAGGTTATTGCACCTGTTGTTGACTACTTTTCTTCCTTGAGTTTTACTAGAATCTTCTTGAGGTCTTCGGTATTTAAATCACTTGCTCCACCTTCATTTGCTTCCTTATCTTTGTCATCAATTTCCTGTGAATCTGATATGCTGGAATCGTTCGCGGTCTCGTCTGAACTTGTATCATCTTTAATTATCTCGATGGAAGGTTCTTTGGCTTTCTTCTTATTCTTAAGTCCTGCCAAGATCTATGATCGAGTCTTCTTAACAGGAGGTTGCTTATCTTGTGGTTCACCATCTCTTTCTTTTTCATCATCTTTCTTCGGCTCTTTAATCTTTTCCTCAACCTTTTCTTCACGTTCTTCTTCGTCAACGTCCAACTTCCTTGAAGAACTCTTAGCTTTCTTACCTTTCTTTCTTGATGTCAACCTCGACTTCTTCTTCTTCTTTTGTGTTGTATGTTTAAGGGTCGTGAGTCTCTCTTCAATCGACTTTAGATGTTCTAGGACGTCAGCAGGAGTAATCTTCTTTACTTTCGGGGTTTGATTTTCTCCTTGGGGTACCTTCTTTACAGATTGTGTTGCTTCGCTATCAGAACTGCCTACCATCTTTCCACTCTTAAGATGAAAACTCGGCCCTCCTTCTAGCGCCAATGTTGATGAGTGGATTTCGTAACAACTTTTGAGAGGTTTATGGTGAGTTGTAAAGGTTAACGATCAACTAATCTATGAAGAATGGAGGTTTTTTGTGGGGGTTGAACTGAGCTCGAGAGCGTTTACAAGAATCTCGCGAGTTCCCTTGAGGCTTGTGTCGTGTGTTCTTAAGAATCTCGTAGGTGTGTCGCAAGGCTTGTAAAACATGTTCTCAAGGTGCCTACGTACCCATGTATATATAGGGATCAAGTTCACGTAGTTCTTTTTAGACTAGAAGGCTGGTTAGGCAGCAATATTCTAGGTTCCTAATTCGTGGGGACCTCCTTTTCTCCAGATTCAGCCATGAATAGGCGACCTAAATCGAGTAGAACTCAAGTTCTAGCCCGACTAGGAGTGTTTTTACTAGTTCTATTGAAAGTATTCAAGGATCATCTACGCCCAAGAAATACATTCCAACAAGAAGTTGATGTTCATGACTTGCTCCTAAAGAATAGGAGGCTTAATCATACTAGAATTCTGCTGGCATAAATCTGTTCTCGTACAGGAAGCTGTCTGTCACGAACTATCTGCAGGAACCTGTCTCCCGGGAAGCTGTCTGCTGGAACCTGTCTCTCGGGAACCTGAACCTGTCTAGATCCATTTCACATGCTATTTATCCCCATTTAACTTAAGGGACCTCAATCATAACCCATATTAATCATATGGATTGGATCCTTAAGCCTAATGGGCCTAAATCTAGCCCATGGAGATTTTGGGCACAACAAAGGTAACCCTACAATGGCCCAAATGTTTCAACTATTACAACAACAAACTGCTGCCTTTGTTCAACACCAACAGCACCAAGCTGCCCAACCTGCTACAATTTTTAAATCTTTTCAAGCTATTCACCTACCTGAGTTCAAAGGTACCTTGAATCCTATAGAGGCTAAGTCGTGGTTGATGAATATCGAGAAAGCCTTTACGTTAGTTAGGGTTGAAGAGGACAAGAAGGCGGAGTTTGCTAGTTTTTATTTGAGATCAGAGGCCAAATTTTGGTGGGAGTCAGTGAGGGTTGCAGAAGGAGAATTGATCACTTGGCCTAGATTTGTGGAGTTATTTAATGAGAAGTACTTACCAAGATATCTGCAGGATCAGTTAGAAGTTAAATTTCTCGAGTTAAAGCAAGAAGGAATGATAGTGGCTGAGTATGAGGCCAAGTTTACAGAATTGTCTAGGTTTGTACCTCACTATGTAGGTAATGAAGATAGTAAGGCTAAGAAATTTCAACATGGACTAAAGCCTTGGTTGAGAAGTAGAGTGGCTGTATTTGAGTTAAGGACTTATACGGTTGTTGTACAGAAAGCGATGATTATCGAAGTCGAAAGTGGTTTGAACCAGAAAGAGAATGCTGGTAAGAAGAGGAAGTTTGAGAAAGTTGAGAAGAGTCAAGAGATGGAAGGACAAAAATGTTTTCAGAATAAAGAAATGTTTGGAAATCAGCAAGGAGGAAATAGGAATTTCCAGAGATTTAGGAGTGGTAACGGAGGACAAGACCGTAGACTTCAAGGAGTGAACCCTCAAGCTGTAGCGAGACCCGTACTACAAGACTGAAAAATTTATGGAAAGAAGCACCCGGGTATCTGCAACAAGCCTAATATTGTCTATTACAAGTGTCAAAAGAAGGGACATTATGCTCATGAATGTACAGGAGTGAAATCAATGGGAAGGACTTGTTATAAGTGTGGAAAGGTTGGACACATAGCTCGTAACTGCAAGGAACCTGTTCAGACGTCTAATGTTTTTAGGATTACTGCACCACCAGCACCATATCAAGCACCTCAACCCAAAGGTCGTACTTTCAACATGTCTGTTAAGGAAGCTGTTAATGATGCTGATGTAGTTGTAGGTCCGCTCCCTGTAAACTCTTATGAAGCTAAAGTTTTGATTGATTCTGGAGCTACTAAGTCATTTATATCTGAAAGATTTCTTGATAAGTCGCACTATAAGATTCACCCGTTAAAAAAGGCATTAGTGGTAGAAGTGGTTAACCCGGATAAGATTTCCGTAGATCGGGAGTGTCCTAATTGTAATATAGAAATTGGAGGATATCTTTTCTACGCAGATCTATTACCTTTTAAGTTGGGAGAATTTGATGTTATTCTAGGAATGGATTGGTTAACCGAGTGTGATGCGCAGATTGAGTGTAGAAAGAAACAAGTTAAGTTGCATACCGAAGATGGTAGTGAAGTAGTATTTCAAGGACAGAAGCAGGATAAGAAATTTCTAACGTTTATGCGAGCAAAGCGATTGTTAAAACAAGGATGTGAAGCTTATTTGGCACAAGTGGTTGATGTGGAGAAACAAGTTCCGAGGATAGAAGATATACCAGTTTCAAATGAGTTTCCTGATGTATTTCCCGATGAATTGCCCGGATTACCTCCAGATAGAGAAGTAGAATTTTCGATTGATTTAGCACCCAGAACCGAGCTTGTATCTAAAGCACCTTACCGAATGGCACCTGCCGAGATGTAGGAGTTAGCTACTCAATTACGGGATTTATTGGACAAAGGACTTATAAGGCCGAGTGTGTCCCCGTGGGGAGCACCTGTGTTATTTGTTAAGAAAAAAGATGGAAGCATGAGGTTGTGTATTGATTATAGAGAGATCAACAAGTTGATTATTAAGAATAAGTATCCATTGCCAAGGATTGATGATTTATTTGACAAACTAAAAGATGTTGCTTACTTTTCCAAGACTGATTTGAGATCAGGTTACCATTAGTTGAAAATCAAACCTAAGGATATTCCGAATACTTCTTTTCGCACGAGATATGGACACTATGATTTTTTAGTGATGGCTTTTGGATTAACAAATGCGCCAGCTGTGTTTATGGATTTGATGAATCGTGCATTCAAGAGGTACTTGGATAAGTTCATAATTGTATTTATTGATGACATCCTTATATATTCGAGATGACATCCTTATATATTCGAGAACCCTCGAAGAACATGCCGAGCATCTAAGGATCGCATTGGAAACCTTAAAGAAAGAAAGATTATATGCAAAGTTTTCTAAGTTTAAATTTTGGTTGCAAGAAGTTCAATTCCTAGGACATGTGATTAGTAAAGAAGGAATTAGAGTAGACCCTGCAAAGATTGTAGCTATAGTGGATTGGAGTAGACCAAGAACTCCTACCGAAGTGAGAAGTTTCTTAGGATTGGCTGGTTACTACCGGAGATTTGTTCAAGAATTTTTAAACATAGCCATACCGTTGAGTAAATTGACGCGGAAGAATGAGAAGTTTATTTGGAATGATAAGTGTGGAGAGTTTCAAGAGTTAAAGAAGAGATTGGTTTCTACACTAGTGTTATTGCCAGATGATAAAGGAGATTTTGTTATCTACAGTGATGCTTCACATAAAGGATTAGGATGTGTTTTGATGCAACATGGAAATGTTATCGCATACGCTTCAAGACAACTTAAACCTCACGAGCAGAAGTACCCGACACATGATTTGGAGTTAGCTGCGATTGTGTTCGCGTTGAAGATTTGGAGACACTATTTGTACGAAGTGAAGTGTGAGATTTTCACGGATCATAAGAGCTTAAAGTATATATTTACCCAGAAAGAGTTGAATATGAGACAAAGAAGATGGTTGGAATTGATCGAGGATTACGATTGCAAAATAAGTTATCACCCCGGAAAGGTGAATGTAGTGGCTGATGCGTTGAGCAGAAAAGAGAGGTTGAATATGTTATCTATGCCTGAGGAGCTGATTCGAGAATTTGAGAAGCTGGATTTAGAGGTATATGATTCCAAGGATTCTAATGAGTTTCTTACTACAATGACTTTTCAACCTGAGTTGTTAGAGAAAATTTGAAGATGTCCAGAAGAGATTATGAACCAAGAGATGAATACGTTAACTGGAGAAGAAATTTGTACTCAGAAAGATGAACAAGGTATCTTGAGATTTTCTACGAGAATATGGATTCCTAATGTGCCAGAGTTGAAGAATGAGATTTTAAGCGAAGCCCATAATTCGAGATATTCGATTCACCCTGGAAGCACGAAGATGTATCGAGACTTAAAGGAAAACTTTTGGTGGCCAGATATGAATCGAGAAATTGATGAATGGATAAGCAAGTGATATACTTGCAGAGAAATAAACCGAAACATCAGAAACCAAGTGGACTGCTACAACCATTGGATATCCCTGAGTGGAAGTCGGAGCACCTTGCTATGGATTTCGTAGTAGGATTGCATAAAACTAAAGCGAATCATGATGCGATTTGGGTTATCATTAACCGATTGACGAATTCTGCACATTTTCTACCGATTAACGAAAGATTCTCGTTGGATAAGTTAGTGCATTTATATTTGAAGGAGATAGTGTCACATCATAGAGTTCCTGTCTCGATAGTATCTGATTGAGACCCACGATTCAGTTCGAGATTTTGGAAGCAATTTCAAGAATGTCTAGGAACACAACTTAAGATGAGTACAACTTACCATCCAAAGACAGACGGACATAGTGAAAGGACTATTCAGACCATAGAAGATATGTTAAGAGCTTGTACGTTGGATTTTAAAGGAAGTTGGGATGAACATCTGCCATTGGTTGAGTTTTCGTACAACAATAGTTATCACACAAGTATAGGAATGCCACCGTATGAAGCTTTGTATGGAAGAAAATGTAGATCACCAGTGTATTGGGAAGAAGTTGGTGAGAGGAAGATTTTAGGACCAGAACTGCTCCAGCAGACGAAGGAAAAGATTGAAGTTATTTAGTAGAGACTTATTACTGCTCAAGATAGACAGAGGAAGTATGCTGATCAAGCCAGGAAGGATATGAATTTTGAGGTAGGAGATCAAGTGTTGCTTAAGGTATCACCATGGAAAGGAGTGACAAGATTCGGTAAGAATGGAAAGTTGAGTCCAAGGTATGTACGACCATTTAAGGTATTGAAGCGAGTTGGGAAGGTTGCTTACGAATTAGCGTTGCCACCGCACATGTATCATATCCACAATGTTTTCCACGTATCTATTTTTAAGAAGTACAATCCCGATGCGAGTCACGTAATCGAGTATGAGCCCATTGAGATTCAGCCAGATTTATCTTACGAAGAGCAACTAGTAGAAATTCAAGATAGAAGTGATAGGAAGCTCAGAAATAAGACTGTTAAGTTGGTTAAGGTTTTTTGGAGGAATCCTAAAGTTGAGGAGTCAACTTGGGAACTTGAGAGCGAAATGCTTGCCAAGTATCCTCATCTGTTTACTTAGGTGAAATTCTGGGGACAGAATCCTTTTAAGGGGGGAAGACTATAACGACTTAGAATTTTTCGCGATTATGTAAGAGTTTATTTAATTGATAAATGTGAAATATGTGATATGGATATTTTTTGAAGTCAAATTATGTGTGAAATCATGTTTATGTGATTATATGATGATTGTTATGTGTCGTATATGTTCGTGGAATTTTATTTATATTTTTAAAGCATTAAAAGTATTTTTAATGTGCATTTTTAATCTTCCAAAAATCTTATAAAATCATTGGAGTCGTTTAAATTCATGAAATCTTTTGCATTATCATCTTTGTGATATTAGTTAGTTTTAAAAATTGATGTGAGTATTTAATTTTGAGTTTTGGTAGTTTAAAATGATTTAAATTTTTTTATTTCTTTTAAAGGTTCTTTATTTCAAAAATTAGTATAAAATTCATTTTTGACTCAAAAATTATTTTAAAATATGGGGAGGTTTGTAATTTCATAAACTTTATGTTAGAATTTTAAAATTTAGTTTTTTCCCTCTTTCTTTTATTTTATTTCGATTTAAAATGAGTTAAAAGCAAATTTTTGTAAAAGAATTTTCAGCAATTGTTAATTTACTATTTTGCCCCTGCAATTTCTACAACACTACCACCAGTCTCATTTTTTTTTTCTTGTTGGTTTCTCTCGGTACTATCTCTCTCCTTTCTCTTTCGCCTATTGCTCTCTCTCTCTCTCTCATTTCGCATGCAACCCTTTTTCTTGCTCCTTTATATGATTAAACCCCAGATTATTGCTCCCTTTACCCTCCTCTTTCTATTGATACCTCTTGTGTGTGTATCTGTGTATGTATACAGTTCGGCCAACGGGGTTTAGCGAGTTCCGGTCGGAGTCTTTGTTGCCCAGTTCGATTTTACTGATCTACTATGATTATATGCTGTTTTAATTGTCTTAAATTGGTGGAACGTTGTGGTTGGAAGTCTCGTAAGGGAAACCCCCGAGTTTCACTACCACCGGTGATGAACTCCAGTGAACCGGTTGTGGTCGATGATGATATGAGCCCTATAAATCTTTACAATTTCTATGTATCATGATTTAATACTTGCATGCATAATTTACGAATTATTATGTTGATTTCTTGATAATTTGAATTCGAATTTTTGTGCTAAACTCGAATAAATCGATTCGTTAACTTGCTATTTGATTATTCGAATTTTCGAATATATGAATAATTGATTATTCTGATTTTTTTTTTTGCATGTGTGTTTCGATTTAGGTTATGTAATAACCTTGATTATGTGAGTTAGTAGATGATAATTAAATTATAGATAATTGTTATGTGATAATTAGTGATAATTAAATTGCATGTATTAATTCTCAAATTTTTAGATGTAATTTCGAATTATGCATGTCAAGACTGAATTATTTGATTTTGTTTGATGATTGATTTAGTATGATTTAGTAATTTAATTTGCTAATTAGTGAATGGTTAATTATAAGTGTTTGATTGTTAATCTCGGATTTAGTATTAACGAGAATACAGTATGTGTAAGTGATTAGAGTTGTATGTGTTAGTATGGTATGGTTGTTACTTGTTTATTGACTTAGAATCCATCGGATTGCTTTGAGTTGTGAAATTGAGGCGGTTATGTTCCGACGTGATAGTTGATTTTATAAAGGAGACGCTGCCCGATTTTCGTTAAAATTATAGATTGTAAAATGTGTAGTAGTATAAAATAAACTATTTATAAGTCATATTGATTATGTATGTTAAGTGATTTAAGTGACATATCTGATTTGCATGCTTTATGTGCTACGTGTTAAGTGATTATTCATTATAGACGATCTGAGAAATATATCAGGTATGTAGGGTATATGTTAAGTATTAACGCGTTATAAGAATCATTTGGGTAGAATAGGATTAGATGATTAAGAGGTATAGTATTCTAAAGTAGTGATATGGTTTATGTAGATACGAAGGACGTAGGCCCTAGCAATAAAGGAAAAGAGAAGGTTGAGTATCAGTGACTGAGCTGTTAGCTGTTGCATTCCACCGGAGGCAAGTAACTCTGTCTCTTCTTGAAGTTCATATTCTTGAAACTTTTTATAACCTGTTAATCCAAGTGTATCTATCTTGTTATTCTTATGCTTGTACCCTTACCCTTGCATGTACCCCGACTTCTATTGTTGATCAACTATATAACTGCAAAACTACCCTAAAACAACATAATTCTTTCTAATTGCTTCTTGACCATATATGTCAAACAACTTGCCATAATTGAATCATATTGACTGACAGATAAACCAGTATTCTACTTAAGCTATGTCCGTACCCAGATAGACCTATGTTAATCCTAAAATCTATCAAATACAATCATCCCTTGAGTAATTGTCTTTAAATGAGTCATAATTTACATCTTTGACCTTTGACTTGAGTTTCTTTCCTTGTACCATGATCAAAGCCTTGATTTCATTTGAGTCTAAATCTTCTTGATTCAGACTTATATTCCTATTTTCTTGATGTCAGAGAACTTAGTCAAACCCTTTGACTTTTATCATTGCAAATCAAAATGAGTTAGTTCTTAAAATACTTTGAAGTTACTTAGACTAGGCTGATTTGTTATTAGTGAGTCGAAGGTGCTTCGGAGTAAAGGTTTTTGAAAGGATTTAAGTACTCAAGTGTTTTCCAAATTTAAAAATGGTTTTCTAAATCTTAAATGTTTTCAGAATATGATTTATAAAATGTTAGGAACTCCGTCAAAATGGTTTCTATGGATTCCTGACGATTGGAGAGGCGTGAGCGAACGGGTAATACCGGTTCCGCCTGTTTGTGTATATTATGGTGTAGTTCTGGTATGTCCAGTCCAACACCCTTATAGGCCAATGTGTTGCCTCTTGGGAACCCAAGCTATCCTAATGAAAGGATTAATGTCCAGAGGGACTTTGTGTCCGTTATGGGGACTTTATGGGCTGATCACCCATATTGTCTGTGTGAAGTAAAACCTCCAATCAGTTTTCTTAAAGTGAATGATTAATTTTAAATACTGTGAAATGAAATTGGTTTACCAATTGAAATGTCAATTGCTTTACACATGCCCTGCTATCCATTGAGATTCTATTATCAGTTGATCTCATGTTATATTCAAATACCAGTATTACTTTTCAGTTTCCAGTATTCATATGTTATCCCATGATTCTACTGTCACCCCTTGTGATATCCTGCTATACTGCTTTTAGCTTGAGATCTTTAGTTACTTGCTAAGCATTGGATCATTATTATTTTGTCTAACCCTTTTGACAGTAGCTTAAGAATCATGGTTCGTACCATTCAAACTACGAGGAAGCGCACCTACCGTGAACCCGAAGTGGTTTCTTTTGAGATAGCTCCCGAGGTAGATGCAATAACAGCTCAGTGAGGAGATTTTCATAGTTGGTTTCTAAGTTAGTTGTGAGAACTAGTTGGTGTAAGAATTTGAATTCATGGGTTGTAATAATAATAATTTGGATTTGGATTTGTAATATTAATATTTAGACGTTGGCTTGCTTGTTTCAAACCATTACCTGTGAAAGATCAAGGTGAGTAGATTTGAGGTCAGTCAGCATGCTATATTTATATTTACTTATTTTTATGGTGTTTGTATCTAGTGTGTTAGTGACTCCCCGATCTAGACCCCGGATTGGGAGGGCATCACACTTTCTTAAATACAAACTTACAAACTTTATTTGTTCAACACATATATAACTTCGGTTCAACATCATTTATAAAATAATAATTAAAATTTTATTGAATACACGTAATTGAAATCGGAAGCATATTTATAACATTTTATAATTTATTAAAAATATATTTACAACATTTTTTACGAAAATTTGAAATTTTTTTATACTGGATGTTCAACAGATACGTAACTTGAGTTAAACATCATCCGTTGAACAATATTTTTACTTGTGTTGAATCCAAATATATAAAATAATTTTACATTGGTATGATTAAAAAAGTGTATTAAATTAATAATATTTCATTTTTCTATACCCTAATTGGGTATTGGTGGTGAACCCCGTAAGGATAGTTGAGAATTTTGTAATATCTGTTCAACAAATTTTGAACTACGGTTCCAAACACCTCATATTAAACAAATAAAATTTCATATTTTTATACCCTATTTTGGTATTATTGAACCCCAACAAAAGGATTTTGAATAAATAAATTATGTTTATTCGGGTTGTAATGGGGCTAGGGACAATTGTCAAGAAATGTCAAATAGGGTGAAGTGTCAAAAGCTAGTGATTCTCCATATTTACTCGCACAATCCACCCATATGCCTTCCCCACACTTAGACCATTAAGCACAATCAAGTTATCTAGCCCGAGACGAAGGATCATAAAGCACAAGAACTATAAACAACAAATGAAAATGCTCTTTTTTTTTCTGTTGACATATATGTTAATATATTATTATGGGAAAATTAGAGACTTACCTTTAATATTATTATTAGTTAAAAACGGAGAGTTCCGTTATTATGTTAATTTCCATTATTGAGAATTAGGGATTCGATATATAAATCAATATGATGTTGTAATAAACTTTGAAGCGAGTGCCTCCAATTGTGAACGAGATGGAGAATTTGAAAGCATGTTTATCATGGTATCAGAGCCACAGGTTTGAAAAAGAGTGTGACAAAAACATCCTACAAGAGATTGTGGGTGTGTGAGAAAAAAACAATCCTACGAGAGTTCGTGGGTGAGAGGAAAAAAATCTACAGAAGGTCATGGAGGCTAGAGAAAAAAAACTGTGAGAGATCGATATGAAAGAAAGAAAAATCATGAAAACAGAGATGAAGATAAGGCGAAAGCACAACGACGATGAAGATGGATTTGTGAAAAGACTGTCCCAAACAACAAGAAAAACTTTGAGAAAAATTGTGACAGTGTAAACAAAGATGACGATGAGGATAAAGATGATGAAGACGAGGATGGAAAATTGATCGCAACGTGAAAGCTGATTCAAGTGGGTGATTATGTTGATTAGAGTGGGATGATTCAATTTTTTTTTTAATTTTGGAAAAATCTCGATTTTGAGTATCGTGAGTTTGAGGGGGGATGTTGACATATATGTTAATATATTATTATGGGAAAATTAGAGACTTACCTTTAATATTATTATTAGTTAAAAACGGAGAGTTCCGTTATTATGTTAATTTCCATTATTGAGAATTAGGGATTTGCTATATAAATCAATATGATGTTGTAATAAACTTTGAGGCGAGTCCCTCCAATTGTGAATGAGAAAGAGAATTTAAGAGCATATTTATCATTTTCTTTTTTTTTCAAGGCATTTATTTATTTTATGGCCTTGTGTTTTTCTTTTCATTTTTTTTTCTCAAGAGCTACAAGCAAAGTGAAATAAACAGGTATATACAATCACAATGATCCTCTAAAAGTCCCAAAACACAAACTAAGCATTTACAAAATAACCTCAACATTTCCCAAAATGAAATTATGATCACAAGTAACTCATTTATCACACCTTATTACTCCATCCTAATCTCATTAGCCTTTGACAAACAGGGTTCAAGATTATATAAGGCCATTATAAGAAAAATAGGTATAGGTATGTAATGTGGTGTGTCACCGAATAAAACGGTTAAGCTCAATGGGTTACTAATGGATCACATATGCAAGGTATGTCAAAATGGGAAAATGTAAGGTTAATCCTAGGTGCCTTTATCATGTTATCATTCATTCAATGCCATGTATCTTAAGAAGGGTCTAAAACAAGTGCTAGCAATGCTAATGCAATGAGGACACACAAGAAAACAAAAATAAGATGCAAAAGACATGCATATAAGCTCAAAAGCTCACTTGGTGTCGAAAGATAATAAACCCCAAGTCACAAAGAATTCTTTCCAATGCACATAATTATACTCAATGCATGAAAACCAAATCGTCTTACACTACACCATAGAATGGATACATCAACGTCTGAAATACGTTGCAATATGCCCTAAATTCGTTGCAATAGAGTCTATGGCAACGATTATTGAAAATCAGGCGTAAGGTTTGCTCTGGTTGCTATAGGTACCTTATGGCAATGAATTTAGTACAATATTGCAACGTTGAATTATCGTTGCAATTAGGGTATATGGCAACGATTTAATGGCTATAGCAACATGTTTAACACCATTGCAATATCTTGGAGGAGCTATGGCTTAGTTTTTGTAACGATTTTTTTTGTGTTAATTGTTACAATACATGGACTCATGTAGTTCTAAGGCAACGTATATATGCCCAATTACAACGTATATTGAATCAAATGCAATGAAATATTTTAAAGAATATGACATATATGGCAAAACTTATGTAACTATTGCAATGCTGAATAAAAAATCCGGCATGACCTTTAGATTTTATAAACATCCACCAATTTTAATTGGTATTTTAATTCATAACCAACCAAGCAGTTTATCAGTTCCAACATCATTTCCAACATCCATACACAAAATGATCAAGTTCAAGCAAAATAACTAAGTTCAAAAGACAATCTAACTTAGTAATACATAATTAATAGACCAACTTAGTGGCCGGTTGAACATTGCATAAATTGAGTCATCATGGTGCTAGCGCTTCCTCTTCTTCTTCTTCCTCTTCAACTGCATCAGTCTCATCTCCATCGTCAACAGTAGTAGCACACAGTTCTTTTGCATTGATATTGAGAGTTGGATTCTTCTCGGCCAATTTTGCAAGAATATTTTCTAATTTCTTGTTCATTTTGTCCTCCATTTCTGCACCTAACTCATCTCTTAGTTGTTTAAGTTGTGCAGAATTTTTGATGTCAATTGTTGACATATCTTTCCTTGTTTTCCCGGTTCTCCCTCTCCTGCCAACCAGCCAATTTGGTCCATAAGCTGCAAAATTCAGTTCAGGTCCTTCCCCTTCTTGCTGACCCTCATCACCATCCGAACCTTCACCCTGCCAATATTCCAAGTAATCCAGAATGTAGAATTAAAAAATGAGAAATCACGATATTTGATTTTTTAACTATAATTTTTTAGTACAACAATTTGAAAAAAAATCAACTAGTGTGTTACCTCATTATGACCCTTGCGGGTTTTAGGGTAAATTCGGCCTTTTCTGGGTGTTCTAATGCTCCTACTTTTCTTTTTCTAGCATTAAAAAATAGAGCGAGCCGGAAAGTAATTATGTTAGTCATCAATTTTCACAGAAAATATATAAATTGATTATGAAACAGAATTATTAATATCCCTAATTACCATACCATTTCTTTACCGAGCTGCGCAAAACTTGTACGACTAACATTGTGTGTATCAGAAACTTTTGACCGATTTACAGTATTCTTTCCAGCCCTGGTCTGGACACTCTTATCACCCCAGTATTGTAGCAAAACCCTGAACTATTCCAATGGAATTGTTCGAGGCCTGTGTTTTATCCTTTCCTCATCAGTCTCGTATTTGCTATAATATTGAGCCTTGACACGACTCTTGTGAAGCCTCCACAACTCAACCATAGTCCTAAGTGACCGATCCTTACTTTCCTCGGGAATGATATACTTTGTCTACAATATAAGTAAAACAGAAAACTGAATTACTAATTGAAAATTTACAAAAATCATTAGAAAATAAAGCAATAAATAACAAATTCAGAAAAAAAAAGAATACGGCATACAAGTGACCACATCTGCACATAAATTTATATTTATGGTACCCCTGGACTTGCACCATAATTTAATTGAAAAAAGGAATGCGGCATATAAGTGATCGTCATAAAAAAACCCAAAATTGAACAAGTACAACTTAAATTAAGAATGCGGGTTTTCACCTTGATAAATTCCCACCATCTATTTTTTCGATCATCAGGAACTACATGCCAACTGATATAGTCAAGTGGCACACATTGTCTTGCCAGTGCCCCTAAGAAACTACCATACTCAAATCTTATTTTGCTACTTTCAGACACTGGTTGAAGCTCATGATTCAAGGTAAGCATCGGTCTATCTTCTAGTTTTCTTGTGAAGACAACACTCATTTTCGTAGGTCCTCTACGCTTCGTACTTTTAGTTTTCTCTATGAGGAAGATAAACAAATACATAATTATAAATTTAACTTTAGTACGTAATTCCAGTATATATGTTTAGAAAAAGATATACCTTTAGCAAGTACAACTGTATCATCAACATTACCATTACCATCTGCTGCTTCATCGTTACCATCTGCTGCTTCAACATTTTGGTCATTATTCATATATGTTTCCTCTTGCTCCTGTTGGGATTTTTGCAATGGTAAATATGCAGCCATTGTACCAATTCCATCATTGTCTATCCTTGTTAATTGTTCGAATTGTTCCAAATCAGTAGGTAATGGAGGGGGAGGTGGTAAATTGTCTTCAACCATGACCTTGCAATAAAATTGATTAGTATTTAAACTTATATAAGGAAAATTAACACTTAGAACGAAAAAAAGCCAACGATCATAAAATGTAGAAAAATTCAAATACATTTATCATACCTTTGTACTCGCAGCATTCTTTACTGTTTGTGAACGGGTTGAACGAGTTGATGGTCCGATTGCGGCCTTGACTTTAGTTGTTATCTACGTAAACATCAAAAATAGCATAAGATGACTCAATATTCGTGGAAAATAGAATAAATAATTATTCCCTATGTACCTTGGGGTATACATGGCCACGGTTCGTGAACCACCGGTTCCGGTTAATGAACCGCCGGTTCCAGTTTGTAAAAATCTTGAACTGGAACCTGAACCTTAACAGGATATAAACCTCCGGTTCCGGTTCAGACGGTTCAGGTTCAAGGTTTGACCCGGTTTTGACCCGGTTCCGGTTCCGGTTTGAACCTTATATATATATATATATATATATATATATATATATATATATATATATAATATTTGATACATTTTTTTCGAAATACGAAAAGTTTTTCTGAATTTGGATGGAATGAATTGTAATCGAGAAGTACTGTAATGCTAAGTAATTTTTTAAAATTTGTAAGATGCAAACTGTTTTAAAAGTTCAAGGATATCATTACTTTCACTTTTATTAAGTGGTACTTTCACGTAAATTAATTTAATGTTAAATTCATTGGTACTTTTTTTATTAAAAAATTAGTAAATATATTACAATAAATTTTAAATGTTTTACAAGAATACAACAAACAATAAAATTTATTATAATAATTTTTATAATCTATACTGACTCGAGTCATCCGATTCAGAGGTAGTGGGAATTGTAGTAGGATCTCCACAATATTCGTCAGATGATGATGATGAAGTGAGAATGGAAAATCAAAATAATTCATACACACAATAACCTGTTCTATTCGTGTATACTACATTAATACATAGCTGGTCATTACTAACGGTTAACCGGTGGTTTAAACCGGCGGTTCAACGGTTTTCTATACACAAAAACCTAAACCTGAACCTTTAAAATAAATAAATCGGCGGTTTAGGGCCGGTTCCGGTTCGGACCGGTTTTGACCCGGTCCGGTCCGGTTTTCCGGTTTCGGTCCGGTTTGGCCATGTATACCTTGGGGGCTTCGTCATCTTCACTATTTGAAAGGCTATCATGGCCGGAACATATTCCCTATCACAACTTGCCCATTACTCTTCAAGTGTTTTTTTCTTAGTTTTGGGCTTTTGAAATAAATCATCTGCAATTTTCTTTAGTCCACTTTTCTGCAAGTACATTCTATTTTCTTCAGCTCTCCTCCTTCTTCCTTCTTCAAAATCCGCAACCTGAACATAAAATATAACAGTAAATAAGAAATTCAGAATAAAAGAATATGGCATATAAGTGACCACATATGCACATAAATTTATATTTAAGGTACCCCAGGACATGCTTTTTTAGAGTTAGCATTTTCAGTCTCTGCATTTGCATTCTTTTTCTTAACATGTCTTTTAACTCCTGTAGGTGGTCCTTCAGCTCTTGTAGGTGGAACTGTAGGCCCTACCTTAGGTGCACCCTGTCCATCATTAGCCAATTTGTTCTTTTCTCTCTGCTCTTGTTGAAGTCCTTGTACTTTAACTTTCTTGCGCTTCAACTGCAAATCTTTATCTAAAACGAAAAAATGATGAGAACATATAATGATGATCATGAGCTAGGCTGCAAAAAAAATAATTAGGTAAGATTAATTACCTTCAGGAACTGGAGGCCCTACCCTAGGTGCAACTTCTGCACTCTGTCCAAAAATCTTAGTAACCACCACACTTCCATCATTAGCCAATTTGTTCTTTTCTCTCTACTCTTGTTGAAGTCCTTGTACTTTAACTTTCTTGCGCTTCAACTGCAAATATTTATCTAAAAAGAAAAAATGATGAGAACATATAATGATGATCCTAATATACATGAGCTAGGCTGCAAAAAAATAATTAGGTAAGTTTAATTACCTTCAGGAACTGGAGGCCCTACCCTAGGTGCAACTTCTGCACTCTGTCCAGAAATCTTAGTAACCACCACACTTCCATCATCAGCCAATTTTTTCTTTTCTTTTTGCTCTTGTTGAAGTCCTTGTACTATCACAAACTTACGTTTCAACTACAAATCTTCTCGTGTCAAACCTGTGTTTGTGGTCGGGGCTGAGGAATTTTCTGTGATTCATGTATCAAACTTTCCGACTATGCTTCAAATAGGTTGACGAGGTACAATAGTGACATCCTGGACAAGCTAGTTTACCCTTTATGCTATAACCCGATAAAACTGCATACCCGGAAAAATCACTTATGGTCCATAGGAGGCCCGCACGTAAGGTAAATATATTGTCACAGAATTTATCGTAAGTTTCTAAACCTACATACCAGAGTTCTTTCAACTCAACAATTAGTGGCTATAAATATACATCTATTTCATTACCGGGGTACACAGGTCAGGGGATTAGTGTTGAAAGAATCAGGTTTTCGGGTTTCATAATCAACCAAGGGGGCAGATTATAATTGACCAGAACAACTGGCCAAGTGCTGTGATTTGAGGTCATTGATCGGTAAGGATTGAAGCCATCTGCCGCTAAACCTAATCTAACATTTCGAGGTTCCCGTGAAAAATTTGGATGTCTAGAATCCATTGATTTCCAAGCCTCGGCATCGGCTGGATGTCTTAACTTCCCATCTTTGTTTCGTCCTACTACATGCCATGTCATGAGTTCAACATATTCTTTACACAAGAATAGGTGTTGGAGCCTTGGTTTTAATGGAAAGCATCTCATCACTTTTGCAGGGACTTTATTCTTCATTTCTTCGAAGCTAGCATCCCTATTTTCATTATCTACAGATTTCCACCTTGACACTCTACATACTTTGCATTTATGTTCATTTATATTTTCAGCCCAATATAATATGCAATCGTTCAGACAAGCATGTATCTTTCAGTAATCAAGTCCCAATGCCCTAATCATACTTTTGGCAGCGTTAAAACTTGGAGGCAGATTTACATCAGGAAAGGCCTCCTTTATCAACTCTAAAATACCGCTAAAGGCAGACTCGGTAAAACCATGAGTGCACTTTAATAAGTAAAGTTTGACTATAAAACCTAACCGAGTAATTTTTTAGACCAGGGATACAAAGGCTGTTTCCCTTCCTCGATAACCTTATAAAAATCTTTTGCCATATCATTCATTCCATTTCTAACTCTACCTTCATCACGAATCATTTCATCAAAATCATCACCTAGACCAATACCCGTATCACATTTCATCTCATCATCAGGTTTTCTAAACTTAGGGGTTGACACTTCGTATATCCAGTTAACAAATGATGGACAGGGACCATCCAATATGAGATGATCATATATATCTTCCCTAGAGTGCCAGAAATGATTACTACAATTTTTACAAGGGCATTTGAGTTCATTCCCAACTGCAAAATTATCGAATCCATTTCTAACAAAATCTGTTACCCCATTACAATATGCCTTAATATACTTTGGAAGTGATATCCAGCATCTTTGTAAATTCACAAACCTGTTATCTACACAAAGAAACATAAACAGAAAATACAGAGAAGATGTAAATTTTGTATAAACACAACATGAACTTTAACTTACGGAAAATACATACACATGCATAAACAGACACATTAAAACATATAAATAACATCATCAAACAGAGTAGAAAAACAAAGCTAAAATGACAGAGCATAAAATCAACACAAAAAAAAAAAGAACAGAAAACATAGAGAGGTAACACACCTTGTTCGAAAAAACAGAGCAACCCAAACAAGTATAATCCAAAATTTGTAAAAACAGGAAATTAAAATCAAATAAACAAAAACAAAACCTAATTAATCCCCAATTTTAACAAAAAACATCAACCTAATTAAGCCCCAATTAATCGATGCAGAGAGATAGAGAGATAACACAAAACAAAACCCAATTAATCCCCAATTTTAACAAAAAACATCAACCTAATTAAGCCCCAATTAATTGATGCATGCATAATCAATTAGAGAGATAACACACCTTGTTCGAGCTTGAGTGTTCGAGCTTGATTGTTCGTCGAGCTTGAATCTTCGAGTTCTCAGTGTTTTTCTTAGTGTTGAACCCTAACCGCCTCTTTCCCCTCTTCGAGCTCACAGTGTCTGTCTTAGTGTTTTGTCTGTGTTTTGTGTGAGTGTGTTTCTTTTTCTTTTTCTTATTTTTGGCAATCCCGCTTATTTTAGGAACGCGGGCAAAACATCTCACATTATCCCGCCTAGCCCGCTAATACATTTTGGCCCAAAATAATGACTCTACAGCAACGGTTTCTAATATCGTTGCGACTGATATCAAGTTTTGTCTAACGTAACAATTTCTTAATTCAATTGCAACGCTGTTAAAAATCGTTACAATTGTAAATTTTTTTGAGGAAATAGCAACGCTTTTTGAGTTTTTTTCAGAGTTAGTTGCAAAATCCATTTTATGGTGTAGTGTTACACATAAACATATCATTTTAATTAGTTAAGACGATCAATGAGTCTACTAGTTTCAACTTACTAGTGAAAGTGTGTGCACAAGATCCTAGCATTACACCTCTCAACAAAAGTATCAACAACACAAGATCACTTAGCATGCATGGATACATTTAGTTCAACTTGAAACAAGTAATGCATCGACTACGTGATAGACAACTAACAACGTTTCACCATACTCATCTCTATTATTTTATAAGGCTAGAATTATATTTTGGTTTTTTCAAAATTTTTTGATTTTTTTTACATCGAGAACACCACCCACAATTAAGTAAGTCATTGTCCTCAATGACTTAATAAGAAAAACAAAACAAACACTACGACTCCTAAAAACAAAAAGAAAAAAAAATTACATATAGTACAAAGAAAAGAAAACTCCCCTAGGTATCATGATGAATGATGTTGAAAATGCTGTTGCACAAATGCAAACATCTCTCCCATCTGTTTCCCCATACTCTCCTGATTTTGTAATATCTTGGCATGACTGTTTTGTAGCTCAGCTTGCCCCTTAAGTATCTTAGCTTGGCTTTGGCGCACTTCACCAATTTGTTCTTTTAGTGTACGTTGAGGCTCCACAACTTGCTCTTCCTGCTCGTCAGGTAGTGCCCGACATGGATGATATAATGGCCGTCTTCCACAAATACTTCGATACAAAATTCGCATACCAAGTAAGTACTCAAGATCAATAACAGCTGGCCATCCATCTGCCACTTTCAAATTGGTTCTGTCGCGATCAAACATCCCCAACTTATCAGCAATTCTTGTAATAAAACCTCCTAGTACAATGGCACCCTAGGTGCGCTTCGCTTGATACAGGAATCTTTTAATGAGAAAGTTTGTCCAATCCACCTAAATGCCTTCATTGAAATGATACAATAAAGAAAGCTCCCTTGTTTGAACCTTGTTGTTGCTCTCTGCTCGACCATAGATAGTGAATGACAAGAGTCTAGCAAAATAGCGAAGAGCAAAACATAAGATTTTTGAAGACAAAGCCCGTTGAATGTCAAAACTTTCAGTATTCGGAAAACGTGTGATATTGAGCCAAAAGGGAGTAGCATAATTCTCTGGCAATGGTTGCTGCTCAACCAACTTCCACCCAAACATGTCCGCCAATGCAGCTTTCGTGATTTCAAGACACATATTAGCTATCCGGAATGAAAGTATGTTATGCTCGGTAACAGTGAAAGAACTCAGAAATTCATAGGTTAGTGGCACATATGAAGGCTCATCCATGTTCATCAAATCATTCCAACCCATAGAATTGGTTGTTGTTCAGAAGATGCAAGAGGCTGCTTTTGCTACCATACCCGAGTCATGACAGGAATATAGGAACTAGGGCTGTAATCCGAGTCGAGCTGCTCGCGAGCAGCTCGAACTCGTTTAACAGCAGCTCGACTCGACTCGACTCGTTAACGAGCCGAGCTCGAGCACAAGCTCGGACTCGTTTAACTAAACGAGCCGGCTCGACTCGACTCGTTAAACGAGCCGAATTCGGTCACAAGATCAGGCTCGTTTAAGTGTAAATTTACACGAGCTGGCTCGACCGACTCGTTTAAATATGCTCGTTTAGCTAAACGAGTCGGCTCGGCTCGACTCGACTCGTTAAACGAGCCGAGTTCGGTCACAAGATCAGGCTCGTTTAGTTAAACGAGCTGGCTCGACTCGTGAAAAAAAACTCGACTCGAATTGATACTCGGCTCGGCTCGGCTCGACTCGGCTCGAATGACAGCCCTAATAGGAACTCTACTTGATGAATTCTGGGAAGAGAATGAGAAGATCCTTGTTGAATTTTGGTGGTAACTGCTTTCTCTTGTAACCGTACGGGATGTGTAAACCCTAAATTCGAAATCCCTCGAGGTGTATATTTACGTGGTATTTACATAACAAACAAAACATATACACAAAAATATAATACAAAAGACTAAAATAAAATAATATACAGAAATAATTCATATACAATGTACATGTAATATGGATAGACTATATATTATTAAATTAATATAAATACAATTTATACATATAATATGTACAAAATCGTGATAAAAAAACAAAAAGAAAAAAATATGAATAAATAAAATCAAAATTAAAATTAAAAAAATGAAGGAAAAAAATTAAAATATAAACAAGTATACATATAATATGTGCAAAATAATGAAAAAAAACAAAAACAAACAAAACAAATAAATAAAATAAAAATAAAAATAATAAGAAAATGAAGGAAAAAAAAAAGAAAAAAAAAATTAAAATATAATCAAGCATATAAGCTACGTAAGTTGATTATGGTTTTTAGCTAAAGTTAGTTAGCATAAAATAATTAATACGTAATTATTAATTAGTAAAGAAAAGGGGGGGGGGGAATTAACTTGCCAAATTGCACGTACAGAAGAGTAAACAAACAAGACAAGAGTCATGGCCAGGAAAATAGTACCGCCGGTTTGAAATTAACAAACAAGACAAGAGTTATGGCCAGGAAAATAGTACCGCGGGTTTGAAATTAAGCCGCCCGTATGTAACAACTTGAGATTACAGGACTGTACAGAGTTTTCATATCGTGGGATATTTTACACTATACCGTGGCCTTTTTCCTCTGATGTTCACATCACTTTTTTTTCTTCCAACCCCAGGTTGCTCTGTTCTTCCAAAATAGCAACAATTACATTCTAACAATTAACATGAGCCCTATTTCAACATATGTCTTACCTGAATCACTTCAAAAATAATCTTCAAGGTACTTTATGTGAGTAAAAATAAATTAAAAGTAAAAATAAAATAAAGTAAAAATTACCACCAATCTACTAGCTAAATAACAAAGAAAATAATAACAAAGAACAAGAACCTGAACAAACTAACCGAGAAAACATGCTTGGGTTGCCTCCCAAGAATCGCCTTTTTATAATTATGGTCTTGAATATTCACTCCCTTCATAGTTCCGAAAGAGTGATGGATGAAACATTACAATCAATGTCACCACCCAAATATGGTTTAAATCTTTGCCCATTAACTTTGAATGTTCTCCCGGTATACATATCTTCAACTTCAATAGCACCATATGGATAGACTTGTACAACCTTAAAAGGTCCGGACAAACGTGATTTAAGCTTACCTGGAAATAACTTTAGCCTTGAGTTAAATAGCAAAACCATTTGTCCAGACTCAAGCTCCTTGGGTATAATTTTCTGATCATGCCACTTCTTGATCTTCTCCTTGTAAATTCTAGAGCTCTCATATGATTACAACCGAAATTCCTCATGCTCATCTAATTGAAGAAGTCACCTTTCTTAAGTTGCAGCAAAATCAAAGTTAAGCTTCTTGATTGCCCAGAATGCTTTGTGCTCTAACTCCACCGGCAAATGACAAGCTTTTCCATACACCAACTAATACGATGATAATCCCAATAGTGTTTTGAACGCTGTCCTGTAAGCCCAAAGACTATCATCTAATTTCTCAGACCAATCATTTCTTGTAGAATTCATCGTCTTCTCTAGGATTTGCTTGATTTCCCTGTTATACACTTTAGCTTGCCCATTGGTTTGAGGATGATAAGCACATGCTACCTTGTGACGAACGCCATACTTCAATAACAATGATGTGAATTGTTTGTTACAAAAATGTGTTCCATCATCACTAGTTTTAGCTCGTGGAGTCCCAAATCGAGTAAAAATATTCTTCTTTAAAAATTCAAGTACCACAGATGCATCATTGGTTAGGGTAGCTATGGCCTCAACCCACTTGAAAACATAATCAACAGCCAACAATATATATTGATTTCGGAATGACATCACAAAGGGCCCAATAAAGTCAATACCCCATACATCAAATAATTCAACCTCTAAATTCAAAGGCATTTCATTCCTTCTAGAAATATTACCCGTACGTTGGTAACGATTACATCTTTTCACAAATTCATGAGCATCTTTGAAAAGAGAAGGCCAGTAAAAACCTGATTGTAAGACCTTTGCTGCTGTTCTATCACCTTAAAAATGATCACCATAAGGAGAATTGTGACAATGACTCAAGATGCTTTCTATTTCACCATCAGGAATACACCTTCTAAGAATGTTGTCTGACCCAAGCAAATAGTTAACAAAATCAGCAAACCAAGGAAGACCCTTGCTGTTGATAGCCATAAGTTTTTCATCTGGGAAAAAATCATCAATGATTTGAGAATTATCAAAATTCTAATTGTTCTCCAACCTGGATAGATGATCGGCAACTTGATTTTCAGAATCCTTCCTATCTTTGATCTCCAAATCAAATTCTTGCAAAAGTAGAACCCATTGAATCAACCGGGCCTTTGCATCCTTCTTCTCAATCAAATACTTGATAGCAGAATGGTCAGCGTACACAATCACTTTAGTTCCCACAAGATAAGATCTGAATTTCTCAAAAGCATACACCACAACAAGTAATTCTTTCTCAATAGTAGTGTAATTAAGTTGAGCACCATAAAGAGTCTTACTTGCATAGTATATAGAGCGAAAAATCTTGTTACATCGTATCCCAAACCTGCTCCAACAGTAAAATCATTAGCATCACACATCAACTCAAAAGGAAGACTCCAATCAGGGGCAATGATAATTGGTGCTAATTTCTTTTTTAACTCCTCATATGCTGCAAGGCAAGAGTAATCAAATACAAACTTTTGTATCTTTTTTAAGCAAGTTACACAACGGCTTTGAAATTTTTGAGAAGTCCTTGAGAAATCGCCTATAAAAACCAGCATGGCCAAGAAAACTTCTGGCTCCTTTGACTAAACTTGGTGAAGGAAAGTTCTCAATTGTTTCTAACTTAGCTCTGTTAACCTCTAAGCCTTTACTTGACACTTTATGCCCTAGCACAATTCCTTCTTGAATCATAAAATGACATTTCTCCCAATTGAGTACCAAATTAGTTTCCTCACACCTTTGCAGTACACTTGTCAAATTCAATAAACAAGCATCAAAACAATCACCATGTACAGAAAAATCATCCATGAAAACCTCTATCCCTTGCTCTACCATGTCAGAGAATATAGCCATCATACACCTCTAAAAAGTCGATGGTGCATTACACAACCCAAATGAAACCCTTCTGAAAGCAAAAGTACCAAAAGGGCATGTAAAAGTAGTCTTCTCCTAATCTTCTGGTGCTATAGCAATTTGATGGTAACCAGAATAACCATCCAAGAAATAATAGAACTCCTTGCTTGCTAATCTATCAAGCATTTGATCAATGAAAGGTAATGGAAAGTGATCTTTCTTTATGGCTTTGTTCAACTTTCGATAGTCCATGCATACCCTCCATCCCTTGACTGTTTTGGTAGGAATGAGCTCGTTCTTTTCATTAGACACAACTATGATTCCATCTTTTTTCGGCACACATTGAACAAGACTAACCCAAGACCTATCTGAAATAAGGTATATGATTCGAGCATCTAGCCACTTGATAATCCCCTTATTCACCACTTCTTTCATGATAGGATTAAGCCTCCTTTGATGTTCAATAGTAGGCTTATGACCCTCCTCAATTGAGATTTTATGCATACAAAATGAAGGACTTATACTTCGAATGTCAGCAATTTTCCACCCAATAGATTTTTTATATTCTTTCAAGACTCGAAGCAATTTCTCTTCTTAATTGATCAATTTAAAGAGTGAAAGATATAATCACCGGTAAAGTGGAATTTTCTCCAAGAAATGCATACTTGAGATGTGCTGGTAGCTGTTTAAACTCTAATTCAGAAGGTTCTTCAATGAAAGGCTTAGAAGCCTTAGATTTCTCGAGCATCTCAAAAGATTGAAATTTCTGAAATGGTCTTCTATAAGTAAGCAATGCATTGAGCTCCTTGATACATTCAGTAATCTCATCATAACTTTCAACACCCACTTCTTGTAATCACCACTATAATTGCACTCAAAGAGAAACAACTCTCCTCATCATTAGAAAACTTCATGGCAGAAAAAATGTTAAATGTCACCTGTTCAGCCGGCACTTGCATGGTCAATTCTCCTTTTTGAACATCAATGAGAGTTCTTCCCGTAGCTAAGAATGGTCTACCAAGAAGTAAAGGAATGTTTGCATCTTCCTCCACATCAAGCACAATAAAGTCAACAGGATAGATGAATTTATCCACTTTCACAAGAACATCTTCAACAATACCTTTTGGATATGCCAAAGATCGGTCAGCCAATTGTAACCTCACTGATGTAGGCTTCACTTCTCCAACTCCTAACTTCATGAAAATTGATAGTGGCATCAAATTCACACTAGCCCCCAAATCACATAGAGCTTTGCCAAAGTATTGTTTACCAATAGTGCAAGGAATAGTGAAACTTCCCGGATCTTTGAATTTTGGTGGAAGCTTTTTCTGTAGAATAGCACTACACTCCTCAGTTAAAGCCACGGTCTAAAATTCTTCTAACCTTCTCTTCATTGACAAAATATCCTTCATAAATTTGATGTAACTTGGCATCTGCACTAATGCTTCAGCAAATAGAATATTAATTGATAATTACTTGAAAACATCCATAAACTTCTGAAATTGCTTTTCTTGCTTCTGCTTTTGTAATCTTTGAGGGAATAGAGGTGGAGGATATAATGGCTTTTTTGGTGTTGATGCAACAACTTGAGAATTATATAGTACAATAGGTTCTTCATTCAATACTTTTTCAGAATCTTCATTAGAATGACTTTTTATAGCTACCTCATCATCAACTTTCTTTGTATTCCCTTCAATTTTATTGCCACTTCTCAAAGTAATTGCCTTACAATGCTCCCTTTTATCATTCTTTAGATTTGGCTCCGTGTCACAAGGCAATGAACCTTGAGGACGATTATCGATAACACTAGCCAATTGCCCCACTTGCATCTCCAAAGCTCTCATGGAGGCACTTTGACTTTGAATCAAAGCATCAGTTTTTTGCATGTACTGAAGTAGAAGATCTTCACTGGTCAGCTTCTTTTCCATCTCATGTGACCTTTGATTCTGTTGAAAATCCGGTGGTACATTAGGCTTATATGGCATATTTGGTCTAGCATTGTTGTTCCATGAAAAATTGGGATGATTCCTCCAACCAGGATTGTAAGTATTGGAATAAAGATTGTTTTGCTGATTACTAGAATTCCCCACATAATTCACTGTACAAGACTCTGATGCATCATGATAGATCAATGGACATTGTTGATTTGGATGTCCTTTCCCACACATATCACAAAAAATAGGAACGTTATGAACTTGATGAGCTGGATGAATGGGTTGATGCCTATCCACTGACAAAGATTCTAGCTTTTTGTTCAAAGCTTCAAACTGGGAAACCATTTGAACCGAGAAAGATGTCAAGGGATCAACTTCATGCACGCCTGCAACTTTCCTCGAACTTGTTCTATCATAAGCCCTACAATTGTTTGAAGTAATATATCCTCTAGAATCTCAAAAGCGTCATCGGGATATTGATTAATCAACGAACCCCTAGCTGCTCCATCAACTTGGGTTGCACATTGAATTGTCAAAACATTATAGAACATACGAATCTTCTGTTAGTCAGATAGTCCATGATGTGGACACTTTCGTAAAAGATCTTTGAACCTCTCATAAGCATCATAAAGTGACTCCTTGTCAAACTGTTGAAAATTCTGAATTTCCTTTATCAATCTTTCAGTCTTTACAAGAGAAAAGTACTTGTTAAGAAATTTCTCTACAAGCTGATTCCATGTAGTGATGGAACTATTAAGAAAAGAATCTAGCCATTATCTTGCTCTTCCATTCAAAGAACTACTAAACAACCTCAATCTGATTGCTTTTTCAAAAACATCACTCATCTTGAAATTATCAACAATCTCAAGAAAATTCCTCAAGTGAGCGTTACGATCTTCATCTGAAAGACCATCGAATCTGTTGTCCCTAATAGCCTGCATTGTTGCTGAATCAACATGAAAGTTATTTGCTGCAATAGCTGGTCTTGCAATGCTGGAATGAATGCCATCGAAAGAAGGGATGATGAACTCCTTCACCCGCAATCGCCTTTGAGCATTAGGATCCGGAGGATTATTATTATCACCCATCGTGGATGATTGATTCCTAGCTTCTTTAGATTTCTTTTTATTCCTTCTTGCAGTTTTCTCAATCTCCAAATCAAGTGGAAGAAGTGAAGATGAGCCAAGTCTATGCATACAACGATAAACTCCTACAAAATAGAACATAAGAACAATAAAAGACTTGATCTTAAAATACTAAACAATGTAATGATATTAACAAAGTAATACTTAAAAGTAGTCCCCGACAACGACGCCAAAAACTTATTAGTGATTTAATAACCTACACGTAAGTGAACATATTGTCACAACAAGTAGTATAATAATTCGTTCCCACAGAGATAATTCTAAGATGCTAATTACCAAACATCATTCCTCTTCTAATTCAAGTCAATAAATATATGAAATAAATTTTACTAGATAATCAATTAACACAACTAAAATTTCAAGAGTAATAAAAACTAGGCCTCTAATTTCATCTTGTGTACTTTAATAATCTACTCTTGCATCTCTATTTTAGTGTTCCAATTTCTAGTCTAAGGATTTTAACTAATCACGATGACCTTCCGAATCTCAAGTGATCTTAATTCATTAACCAATTCCCGTATTCCTACGAAGAATTTAAGTATTTGAACATCATTAAGTACTACCTCAACTTGACTATCAAGGGTGATCAAGTATATTCCTATCCAAACCACAAATTAGTAAAATATACTAATCCCAAGTTATAGTGATCAAGCCTTAACTTAGATTTTCTTTTCCAAGACAATCTAAATTACCCATTTAATTCCAAGGTTGATCATTCCCTTGAAAAGCAATAAACACAAATCACTATAAGCAATTGTAATGAACACCATAAATAGAGAACCGAAGAATAATCTATATAAACACACAAGAATCCATTACATGCCTAGAAAGAGAACTAGTTCAACATCACAAAAGAGAATACTACATACAATAAGGAAGACATGATATCAAGTTTAAAATAAAGAAAAGTGAAGAAGAGAAGATAAAACTCTAGAATTCTTCTTCTCCTCCCAAATCACTGGCTTTTCTTCCTTGAGTGCTTGTGTTCTTCTCCCTTTTCTATGTCTATCTCTTGTAACTGTTGTCTCTAATTCCCCCCGTACATGCCTTTTTTTCTATCTCTCTATTTTATTATATACAACTGACTTCTATCTAATAAAAATATAATTTACTTCTTTAATAATAAAAAAAAAGAGTTTCCTTAATAGAGTAGGATTCCAACATTAAAAATTTGAGCTGTCTGCTTCTGGCAATATTCTGGGCAGTTTGGTACATCAATAAAATCTGAGACTATACTTGAATTGAAGGTCTTCTCGCAAGCTTTCCAACGGCGCCTGAATCACCTCATCCGACATCCGGAGCTTCCGTAATAACCAAAATAGTAAACACCGCGCAAGATGATCCGAAATTCCGAATTTTGCTAGAATTACTTCAAATTTTGCAATTTCAGCCACAATCCTTCTATAATAAGAAATCATTATTTTCTACAACTAAACATGAAAATTAGATAAATAAAAATCCAAATTCAAAATTGACTACAAATGTAGAAAATATGATCATAAAGATCATATATCAGTATTCAATTAAATTTTAATTATTATTTGATAATAGAAGTTGAACCGAAGTTATAAATATGTTGAACAAAAAATGTTTGTAAGTTTGTATTTAAGAAAAGTTTATATTTGATCCTGCAGATAAGAAAGCAAAATAATTTATAAGAAAAGGCTCAGCACATGAGCAAGTCAGAAGAGAAGAAAAATGAAATGTTATTGCAGCGTACTGAATATCAATACAAAGCTCTCTTTATATAGAGAGTTAGAGACACACTATTACACACTATAAAACTGAATTATTACAACAGACAAATAACTTTAAGAAAAGTAGACATTATTGATGCCGGGTGCTCATTGGGCCCCATCGACGCAATCAATGATGAATACATACAAACAACTTTTACAAAACAAACAACAAACTTTAATAAAGCAAAGATTATGCTTTGCCCACTAAAATTCCATTATCAGAAGCAGATATTATTGCCTTCAATAGTAAATTCCCAAATAATTGATCTTGAATTATTGCTGCTGTGTTGGCAAAGGCACTTATCCTGTCAGATTAGAATACTTGAGAAGCAATTTTCTCCGAATAGAATAGAGAATTTTAATATTTTCTCTTCGGTTGCGGAGACGCTTAACCTCATGAAAATCCCTCATAATTTTTGAAGTGGACCGATTCTTCCTTTCTAGAAGAGATGCATTCTTGTATTTAGAATCAAGATCATCAATCTGATGAGTAAGATTGAGGCATTCCTTTTCATCATCTTTTAACCTTTTAAATGCTCTAAATAAGGTCGGCATTGATCAGCTATGGGGAGCTTTTCCTTTATCCTTGGACTTTTGAATTAAAGTCTGAGTCATAGCATCCCAGAAATCTCCTAGGGACGGCTCTCGGGCTTGAGCCGGATGAGATTCTTCTGTAGATAAATGTTCTTCTTCCTCGGCTTGAGATTCGCCTGCTAGACAATTATAGGGGTTAGAATCCATTGATCCTTGAGATGAAGAAGTTTTCATTGATTGATCCTCTTCCTGAGATGGATGAGATGGAAAAGAACTAAAAAATTGCTCTTTCATAAAGTCTAAAACTCGGACCATTATTTGTTCCTCTGAATCTGTAGGATATTTCTTTAGAAAATATTCTTTCATATTGGCAATCGAAGGTTGATTAGACGATTTTTCTTTAGAACCTTGGCCTTTTTCAGCAACAATAGTTGCTTTGATGGTGGCTATTTTAGCCTGTACATCTTTAACATCTATATTAGTCCACCATTTACAAAAGAAATTTCTTTGTAAAATTGGAATATCAAGATTATCTTGGGAGACTGATATAACCCATCTCCAAATCCATGGTATTTGAAATTTAGTAAAAAATATGAAAGGACATTGTCCCTTAATCATTCTTTCAGCAGTTACTCTGGCAATAATGGGACTATTGTCGCACCAAGGGATATATAAATCCTTAATTTCCTTAGGAAGGATTTCTAAAGAGGGACCAAATTTTGCCCACCATTGGTAGAACCAATTAGGAACTGGCTTATTAAGCACCCTTGGATCAATACTGAAAAACCAAGAATGCTTGTTTTTCGGATTTTGATAGTAAAAAGCCTTTGTGAAAGCTTCTACATAATCCCAGTAGTTGAAGTAAATGTACTTCCCCTCTGCTATTTTTATAGCTTTTTCCGCATTGGGATTAAATCCCCATTCTCTTGGAAGAAGTATTTTCTGGATATGACATTTGCTGAAATTTATAAAATTCTCAGGATTATTGTTCTGATGATAATGAGTAATCATTATTGATTCAGTGATTTTTAGCAAAATTTCTAAATTCTGCCTTCCCTGATTATTTAGGCCAGCATAACCTCTTGATTCAAGGTATTTCGTTCTTAAGGACCATCCATCATTTGGAGTGAGCTTAAGATCTTCTTCTTCCAGAAACAAAATGGTTTCGGTGGTAGGATTTTCGAAATATTCTTTATCCTGCTGGGAGTCAGTAATAGCAACATCTTTATAAGTTGCTGCTTTACTAGAAGAAGGGATATCTTCTTTTTTAGGAGGTGCAGGTAATTGCTGCATCCTTTGTCTGTGATGATATATAGTCCAATCACCTATTAGTGGGACAGTTTCTTGAGATAACATATTGTTATTCCCGTAACCTCGACCTCGGCCATAACCGCGGCCTCTTCCCCTATTAGGGGTCGTCATTCACCCTGTAAAAATTCACGGGTTAAATAATCAGCAAGAGAATTATTTTCTCCTTTTATGAATTGAATATCAAATTCAAAGGCTGCCAATTGAGCTTGCCATCCTGCAAAAATTTGTTTTGCTACAAGATTTTTTACATCTTTTTCAATAATTGATTTTGCTGAACTACAATCAATTCGCAATAAAAATTTCTGATTTAATAAATCACCTTGAAATTTAGAAATACATTTAATAATAGAAAGCATTTCTTTCTTGACAGTTGAATATTTTAACTGCGTGGGATTCCACTTTCCTGAAGTGAATCTAACAAGGACTTCTTTTGAAGTTTCAGGAATTACTTGTTTTAGTATGCCTCCATACCCTATATTAGAGGCATCTGTTTCTACGATCTTAAAATATTTAGGATTGGCTAAAGATAAGCAAGGTAAACATTTTACCTTTGCTTTGATTTTTTGAACAGCCTGAGAATGCTTCTCAGTCCATGGTTCAGGTTTCTTTTTGAGCCTAGAATACAGAATTGCTGTATCTTGTGCTAAATTAGCATAATAGTCTGAAATATAATTAAGACTGCCCAAAAATCTTTGTAATTGTTTTTTATCAAGAATTTCATTAGGAAATTTTGATGCAAACTCTATACTCCTATCTATGGGAACTATTTTTCCCTGATTAATAATATGTCCTAAAAACCTAACCTGAGTTTGGAACAATTTCATTTTTGGAGCAGATATAACTAATCCATTAGTCTTAATTAAATTCTTAAATATTTTTAAGTGTTTAATATGCTGATCTATTGTTTTAGAAAATACTAAAACATCATCTATATAAACAATAATAAATTCTGTATAAGGATTAAAAATATCATTCATAATATTCTGAAATTCAGAAGGGGCATTTTTCTGGCCAAAAGGTAAGACATTCCATTCATAATGACCAAAGGGAACTGTGAAGGCCGTTTTATACCTATCTGATTCTTTAATCTGGATTTGCCAGTATCCTGATTTCATATCAAATTTAGAAAAGATTAAAGCATCGCTTAATCTATCTAACAAATCTTTTTTATTAGGGATCGGATATCTAATCCATTTTAAAACTTTATTAAGAGGTTTATAATTAATGACTAATCTAGGCACTCCTCTTTCTTTCTCAGCAGCATTATTAACATAGAATGCTGTACAACTCCAGGGAGATTTAGACTTTCTAATCAAGCCTTTTGCTAAAAGAGAATCAATCTCCTTTTTGCATAATTCCAAATATTCTTTATTCATCTGGGCTGGTCTAGCCTTAGTAGGAATTTGGTTTTCATTAAAACCATCTATGTAAGGAAGGGAAACAACATGTTTTTTCCTATCCCAAAAAGCATTAGGGAGGTCATTACAAATCTCATCATTAAACTGTTTTTCAATGATTTTTATTTGGGTTTTGGTGGTTGGTTGGTTAAGCTGCTCATTAATGCTTAAGACTTTGATTTCTTCTTGGAAAAAACATAATTGTTTTTCTTTACTAAGAAGACGGTCTCTAACCTCGTTTATTATACGAGTTTGAGGATCTGTAATAAAATCAAATTTTATATTCTTACCTTCTATTATGGTAGAAATCCCAGTTTTGTCAACATTGTTGAGGGGCATAATATTATGAAGAAAAGGATTTCCTAATATTATTCTATGATTCATATTCTTTATTAGAATAAAAGAGGTAGGAAGACAAATATCTTTATTACAGATATAAGTGTTGGAAAGCTTATACCTAACTTGAAGTTTTTCTCCAGCTGCATGGGAGATAGATTGGGTAGTTTTTTCAAAATATTTGGTAGGAATTATTCCTTCTTTTATACAATTTAAATCAGCACCACTATCAACAAGGGCTATCTCATCTTTGAGAATAAATTCTCGACTTACTACAAGAGTAATTTTGATATACCATTGTTGAGAGGTTACTTGTTCTAACAGATTTAAATATTCTGTTTCATTATTATTACTAGGAGAGGGAATATCCTTACAATCACTAGTTATTAAAGACTTACTTTCTAGTAAAGTAATTCTTTGGGATAATAAAGTATTATCCTGCTTAATCTGAGTAATTTCAGATTTTAATAAATTAACTTCTTTTCTCAAATCATTAAGAGAAACAGGAGTTTCTTTAAGGGTAGATTTTTGAAATCTATCTAATACCTCACTTAACTGGTAAGGTGCTTCGATGACTAAAGGAGCTTCTTGTTTTTTATTATTTTTAATAAGAGTTTCAAGCATTTGCTTTTTAAGCTCAAAATCAGAAATGGAATCTATAATCTTCAAGACTCTATCTTGATCAGCAGTTAAGACATTTAATCCATTCATGTCTACTATAGATTTATAATAGTTTAGCTCATTACATTGACAATCATTGTTGTCAGGACTTTGTGAATCTGAGTCACTAGAGCTATTATAAATGAGGGCTAATTCTTCGTTATCAGAAGATTCTCGTTCTTCATCAGAACTATGCAGCAAGACCTTTTCTAATTGAGAGCGTAATTGCTCATCTTCTATTTTATTGAGGGCTTTTTTAGTCCAACATTGGTTAGCATAATGACCAACTTTGCCGCATTTATGACAGGTTATATCAATCCTTTTGGCTTTTCTTTTTCCCTTATTGGGGACAAAAGGTTTTTTATCCGATTTATTATAAGATTTCCTCTTATAATTCTTTTTATAAGAAGTTTTAAAAGGATATTTTGATTTGTAAGAATTATTCTTATAAAGCTTGTTTCTTTTATAAGCAATCTTTTGCTTTTTCTTATCTTGATTTCTAGGAATTTTTCCTACATCAAAGGCAAACTGATCACAGAATTCACCTAATTGGTGTTTTTCTGACAGTTTTTGTTGCTTTAACTGATTTTTTAGCTTTATGTCATTACATAGAGCTAATCCTTCATTAACACAATGGCTAATTATTTCTCCATATGTTAGAGAAATATAATTAATATTAACTCCATCATTTCTATTTCTTAAGGATTGCCTAACCCTTTCAGCAAAAAGATGGGGTAATCCGTCTATAAATTTTGACTTCCAGTGAACCGAATTTGGTTCTCCTAATTGATAAACTCTAGATAAAAATGTATCTTTATACCACCTAAAATGGGTTAAGGAAGGGCATCTAAGATTTTGGAGGAGCGTACATAGCTTCTCAGCAACAGGAATATTGGTTCCTACAAAATGTTGTAGAATTGTAAGACACAAAGTATAAACTGCATCTTCTTCGCCAGTAGTAACAATACCATTTTCTAATTTAATAATTTTTTTGTGATTAAGAATTTCTAATCTTTGTTCTAGGGTAAAATAGTGATCCCACCATCCCCTGATTTGTCCTACAAATCCTGTAGAAATGAAGGAGGCTATAGCACTATCAGTACTACCATTCTGTTTACAAACGGTAGAGTACATCATCATTCGGTGTATAACATCGAATATTTGTTTCTCATTTAAGCCATCAATATTCCATTCATAGATAGCTTTTCCTTCATATGAGGTTTGGATATAATCTGGTTCTTCAAATAGAAGATCCTGAGGAGAAGGTCTTTGGTAATAGAATTTTTCTAAAGATTTGGGAGTATAAATAGGATTTATCTCTGGATTACTAATTTGTTGTTTAGCAAACATAGTAGCTAAATTATTAATATCCTCTAAATCTTCAGCAGGTTCTGAAGTCTCAGATTGCTGAGATTCATCGTCCTTAGATAAGACTGATATATTCATATTGTTGAATTTTTGTTGAAGAATTTTTATAAATTCTTCTCCACTAGAATCTAATTTAAATCCTTTTATGGGAATTGGAGGTTGGATCATAGGAACATGGTTCTTAGAGGATTCTTGACCAAGGGTTGAAGAAGGTTGCTTCTCCATAGCTTTCTTTAAAGCAATTAATTCGTTCTCTATCACTTGCCTAAGAGAAACTATCTCGTTTTCTAGGGCTAAGAAATGGTCACCTAGACAAGTAAGAAAGGTGTTAGTATAATTTTGCGATCTAATTATCGCATTTAAATCCTTCACGGTAGCTTGAGTAGACTCGAGTTTTTGCAGGCTTGTATAAGCCGTAGCTTCTGTGGTATTACTCAAACAAATTGTTTGTTCTGGGGGATATGGAGAAGTAATGGTGTCTCCCTTAGGAGTTTTCCACGGTCTTTGTAAGACTAGAATTTCTTTATTTGTCTCACTCAGATAGGTTTTTATAAACCAATGAACAAAAGATATATAATCTTCTGTTTTACTTAAATAACTATAATATTCATCTTTGAACCTTTTTAGGTCTTCAGAAGAATATTTCTTAAAATACCATTGCCTAAATTGGGCATGTTTTTCCTGTTGAAATTCTTTATTAAGAATTTCTCTCATCTTACTTCCGGGGGATAAATCTATCATTATATATGGAAACTCATTTCTGATTGAGTAGGAGATTCTCTACTCTGTTCATAAATTCCTTCTGGAATTTTATTTTGGCTAATTCTAATTTCTTCTACATGTTCAGGAACTATAGATTCCTCTCTGAATTGAGAAGTTGAAGCCCTAGCTGAAACGCTCGGGGCAGTGATATACTCACTAGTAGAGGAATATCTAGCGGACCTAGTCCTAGGCATCCTAATAGTTCTTTGAGATGTAAATTTAATTTCTACATCTCCTTCTGTTGTTTGAATTATTTGATCAACTTCTTTGTTGACCTGAGGCTCAGGCTCTAGTTCTTGAGGAAGAGACCAAGTCTCTGGGAAGTCTATTTCTTTCCACTTAATCATTCTATTAGTGGCTATGTTGGAAGTTAATAAATTGGTTTGAACTACAGTTGTAGTTCCAGGACAAGATATTTGCTTGGCCTTCGGATTCAAAGTATTTAATACTTTGTAATAAATTCTATAGCAAATTGCTATAATTTCACTACCTGGTTTAAAATTATATCCATGGGTGTGTAATGTTAGTTGCATAGCATCTAACAAATGACTATCAGTTAAAGATAGTGTCAAATTTGGGGCTACGTCGAAATAGACGGGTCCATGGCATAAACTGGTTTCTATTAACGCAGCTAGAGATTGTTTAAAATCTCTACATCGGCCATCTCTAACAGAGGCCATAATACTCGTGTTTAAACCTAATAACGTTAAAGGTTTAAAGGCTATCTGGATTAATCCAATATGAATAAAATTATAGCTTTTAAAAGGAAATAAATCCTTCTTATTTAATAATCTAATTGTTTGATTAGAGTCAGTGACTCTAATGGTTTGTTCCATAGTTTTTATGACCTGTCTGGATTTAAAATCAAAGAATCCAATATTATAAATATGGTCTAAGGGAACAGAGGGTATTACCCATTTATTCAATTTATCCAAATTTTTTGGATACTCAGCTAATTCAGCATTTTTAACTAAATCATTAGGATGCTCATCATCCTCCAGATTATTCATACTAATGAAAGATAAAGCTAAAGCTGTTATGGTGGATTGGACCTCTGAGTTACGTAAGTATGTTTATTTTGATACAAAAGTAAAAGTGCGAGAAATAAAAATATTTTTGGTCATCTTTGCAAACGACTCACTCGTTTAACTGTCAACCAAAGGGACAGACGGATTAAATCCACGAAATCAAAGATGTGAAATATTTTTAGCAAAAATTTTCTTTTACGAAATCATCCAGAAAACTCCCATTTTTTCTTCCGGGATAAAAGATGACATTTTAAGAAAACACTAAAAATATTCCGATTTTTTGAATTTTTTTTTTTTTTTTTTACATACTTGCGTTACTTAGAACATCCAACCTACCACAACAGAAATTTAGCTAATAACAGACATAAATTAAAAGAATAAGATAAAAGGGTGTACCTTAACCATTGTCTGTGATGATATATAGTCCAATCACCTATTAGTGGGACAGTTTCTTGAGATAACATATTGTTATTCCCGTAACCTCGACCTCGGCCATAACCGCGGCCTCTTCCCCTATTAGGGGTCGTCATTCACCCTGTAAAAATTCACGGGTTAAATAATCAGCAAGAGAATTATTTTCTCCTTTTATGAATTGAATATCAAATTCAAAGGCTGCCAATTGAGCTTGCCATCCTGCAAAAATTTGTTTTGCTACAAGATTTTTTACATCTTTTTCAATAATTGATTTTGCTGAACTACAATCAATTCGCAATAAAAATTTCTGATTTAATAAATCACCTTGAAATTTAGAAATACATTTAATAATAGAAAGCATTTCTTTCTTGACAGTTGAATATTTTAACTGCGTGGGATTCCACTTTCCTGAAGTGAATCTAACAAGGACTTCTTTTGAAGTTTCAGGAATTACTTGCACCTCCTAAAAAAGAAGATATCCCTTCTTCTAGTAAAGCAGCAACTTATAAAGATGTTGCTATTACTGACTCCCAGCAGGATAAAGAATATTTCGAAAATCCTACCACCGAAACCATTTTGTTTCTGGAAGAAGAAGATCTTAAGCTCACTCCAAATGATGGATGGTCCTTAAGAACGAAATACCTTGAATCAAGAGGTTATGCTGGCCTAAATAATCAGGGAAGGCAGAATTTAGAAATTTTGCTAAAAATCACTGAATCAATAATGATTACTCATTATCATCAGAACAATAATCCTGAGAATTTTATAAATTTCAGCAAATGTCATATCCAGAAAATACTTCTTCCAAGAGAATGGGGATTTAATCCCAATGCGGAAAAAGCTATAAAAATAGCAGAGGGGAAGTACATTTACTTCAACTACTGGGATTATGTAGAAGCTTTCACAAAGGCTTTTTACTATCAAAATCCGAAAAACAAGCATTCTTGGTTTTTCAGTATTGATCCAGGGGTGCTTAATAAGCCAGTTCCTAATTGGTTCTACCAATGGTGGGCAAAATTTGGTCCCTCTTTAGAAATCCTTCCTAAGGAAATTAAGGATTTATATATCCCTTGGTGCGACAATAGTCCCATTATTGCCAGAGTAACTGCTGAAAGAATGATTAAGGGACAATGTCCTTTCATATTTTTTACTAAATTTCAAATACCATGGATTTGGAGATGGGTTATATCAGTCTCCCAAGATAATCTTGATATTCCAATTTTACAAAGAAATTTCTTTTGTAAATGGTGGACTAATATAGATGTTAAAGATGTACAGGCTAAAATAGCCACCATCAAAGCAACTATTGTTGCTGAAAAAGGCCAAGGTTCTAAAGAAAAATCGTCTAATCAACCTTCGATTGCCAATATGAAAGAATATTTTCTAAAGAAATATCCTACAGATTCAGAGGAACAAATAATGGTCCGAGTTTTAGACTTTATGAAAGAGCAATTTTTTAGTTCTTTTGCATCTCATCCATCTCAGGAAGAGGATCAATCAATGAAAACTTCTTCATCTCAAGGATCAATGGATTCTAACCCCTATAATTGTCTAGCAGGCGAATCTCAAGCCGAGGAAGAAGAACATTTATCTACAGAAGAATCTCATCCGGCTCAAGCCCGAGAGCCGTCCCTAGGAGATTTCTGGGATGCTATGACTCAGACTTTAATTCAAAAGTCCAAGGATAAAGGAAAAGCTCCCCATAGCTGATCAATGCCGACCTTATTTAGAGCATTTAAAAGGTTAAAAGATGATGAAAAGGAATGCCTCAATCTTACTCATCAGATTGATGATCTTGATTCTAAATACAAGAATGCATCTCTTCTAGAAAGGAAGAATCGGTCCACTTCAGAAATTATGAGGGATTTTCATGAGGTTAAGCGTCTCCGCAACCGAAGAGAAAATATTAAAATTCTCTATTCTATTCGGAGAAAATTGCTTCTCAAGTATTCTAATCTGACAGGATAAGTGCCTTTGCCAACACAGCAGCAATAATTCAAGATCAATTATTTGGGAATTTACTATTGAAGGCAATAATATCTGCTTCTGATAATGGAATTTTAGTGGGCAAAGCATAATCTTTGCTTTATTAAAGTTTGTTGTTTGTTTTGTAAAAGTTGTTTGTATGTATTCATCATTGATTGCGTCGATGGGGCCCAATGAGCACCCGGCATCAATAATGTCTACTTTTCTTAAAGTTATTTGTCTGTTGTAATAATTCAGTTTTATAGTGTGTAATAGTGTGTCTCTAACTCTCTATATAAAGAGAGCTTTGTATTGATATTGAGTACGCTGCAATAACATTTCATTTTTCTTCTCTTCTGACTTGCTCATGTGCTGAGCCTTTTCTTATAAATTATTTTGCTTTCTTATCTGCTTCATATATATATATATATATATATATATATATATATATATATATATATATATATATATATCTGTGTGTGTGTGTGTGTATGTGTGTGTATGTGTGTGTGTGTGTATAGAAAAGTGTGTAGCAAGAAGGCTCCCATATAGTTGTGTAGCATTTTCTAGAAAGTGTTATGGAAGTGCATTGCTTGCATAGCGGTTTGCCAAAAGTGCTATGCATGGAGTGTCTTCTAAAATCATTTTTGTAGTAGTGATGTCTAGGAATAGGATTTTCATTGTGCTTTCAATAGGTTCAACATTGCATGATCTAACTGATGTTTCAAAACACTTCAGCAAGATACATCATCTTTTTAATCTACTTCTTTCTTATTGATGTAGCAAGGTATACAAAGGGGTATCTAACTAGAATGCTAAGGTTTGGCCTGGTGTAAATCTATCCTAATGTTAGGTTAGGGGACTTACACAATCCGAGATTCACATACAATTGTGAATATTTAAAGCGTCTTTTGGTAGCTTAAAATTACTCAAAATTAATTTGTAATTATGTCTATGTATAATTAATTTTTTTAACTTAAATTTAATTTTAGTTTAAAAAATTTAAGTACCTTAAAATACTTTTTTTCAACTTATTCTCATATCATTTTTTATATAGTTTAGTCATTTTTTAACTCTCATTATATTCTGTGCATATATTTATATTTTATACTTTTTTATAATGCTTAAAAAATATAAATTTCTCCTTTTTTAGTCAAATTTTTTTAAATAAATTTTTTTAATCAAAATTAGTGAAACAAATATATATATCTAATTTAAAATTAAAATTATCAATTTTCTAAGTTGCACTTAGATAACATTTTAAGAAAATACCTTCACAAAAGAAATAACGGCAACAGTTGAAATTAGGGTCTAACTCAACAAGTAGATAAACAAGAGAGTAGACAACATGCTTGTACGTCTTTAACTCTTAACCATCACGACAACAAGAACTCTAAAATTTTGAAAATGTAAACAAACCTTTGTCACTCATACATGATAGATAATATTGTTCAACTGTTCGCACAAAACTTTAGATCCTGTGAAGAAAACTGATAAAACTGGTACGTGTTTTACTGATGAAGCTAAAATAATGTAAGAGAAAACAATAACTCTTGTATTGCTTGTATGAAGCTTGTATATTATTACATGAGTAGAACCTTGATATATAGAAGAATAAAACTACTTATATTGACTATATACAATGGCAGCTAAGGTGTTCAACAATGGCGGCTAAGGTGTGCTAAGGTGTTCAACAATGGCAGCTAAGGTGTGTTTGTGTTTACATTTCAACACCCCCCTCAAACTGAAGATGGTTGAGAAACCAACTTGAATTTGTGAACATATTAATGAAAACTTCCAGGTGTATGAGATTTTGTGAATATATCTGCAGCATTATCCGCACTAGCAACACCTTGTAAACGAACTGTTATTTTTCCACTTGTTGACGGGTGAAGTGACAATCGATCTCAATGTTTTTAGTACGTTCATGAAAAACATCATTATGAGCAATGTCAATGGCACTTTTACTGTCACAATAGATAGAAGTGGATGGAGAATGCGTGACACTCATATCTTCAAGTAACCATCGTAGTCAAATTAGTTCCTGTGTAGTGTCGGCAAGAGCCCGATATTCTGACTCGGCACTTGATCGAGAAGAAAGAGATTGTTTCTTACTGCGCAAGGAGATAAGAGAGTCACCAAGAAAGAAACAAAATCCAGTAGTAGAACATCTGGTAGTAGGATCACCGCCCCAATCAGCATCTGAGTAGGCATGTAACTCTAGTGGAGAGTCAAATGAATAATGTAATCCATGAAATATAGTGCCTTTGACATAACGAAGTATGTGAAGAACAGCTGTGAAATGAGGAGTGCGAGGAGCTGCCATGAACTGACTTACAATGTGCACGGCATGAGCAATATCTGGATGAGTGACAGTGATATAAATTAAACTTCCAACCAATTGGCGATACAATGTAGGTCTGGAAAGCAGTTCACCGTCTTCTACGTTAAGTTTAACTTCATATTCCAAAGGTGTGGAGGAAATCTTGGTGTCAATGATTCCAGATTTTAATAAAAGGTCAGATGCATACTTCACTTGTGAAAGTGTGTAGCTAGTAGGGACAGAAGAAACCTCATGACCCAAGAAGTAGCTCAGTGAACCAAGATCCTTCATCTCAAATTGCTGATTGAGAAATTGTTTGAGTTCAGAAATACCTTTCGTGTCATCTCCAGTAATGATCATATCATCCACATATAGAAGAAACAAAACAATTCCTCGTTCAGACCTTCGTATAAAAAGGGCATGATCATATGGACTTGAAGAAAATCCCAACTGCTGAACAATTTTGCTAAATTTTTCAAACCAAGCTCGAGGTGCTTGTTTAAGAACATAAAGTTCCTTGTTAAGCTTGAACACTTGATTTGGAGAGTGGGAAAAACCTGGAGGAGGTTTGAGATAAACTTCCTCATGTAGGTCTCCATTGAGAAAGGCGTTCTTGACATCCATTTGCCACATATCCCAGTGTTTTGATGCTCCAACAGCTAGTAAACTTTGAACAGATGTGAGACGGGAAACTGGTGCAAAAGTTTCCTCGTAATTAATGCCATACTCTTGAGTAAGGCCTCTAGCAACTAGGCAAACTTTATATCTTTCAATAGAGCCATCAGATTTTGTTTTGATTTTATAGATCCATCGATAAGTCACTGCTGTTTTACCAAGAGGCAAAGTTACTAAATCCCAAGTGTGAGTTTTGTCTAATGCATGAAGTTCATCTTCCATTGCTTTCTGCCAAAGAGGGTTAAAACTCGCCTCTCTATATGATTGAGGCTCATGTAATGATTGTATAGCAGAATAAACATGATAATCAGTTAGTCGAATAGAAGGCTTTCTTACCCGATTAGAGCGATGAGCATGTTCATCTGAAAGAGATGGTGGAGTGGGAGAGACATCACTAGAATCATCAGACTGAACTTCTATTGGAGGAACATTCGTAGCTGGGGATGGTTGTATGAGCTCAATTGGAGAATCTGTAGGAACTGTGTCAGAAGATATCAATGAGTCGACATTATCATCACTGGGATATAGTTCAACAAAAGGATCTGTAAAGTGGGAGTTGCTAGAAGAAGTGTCGATTTTAAAATCTGACATAAATGAGAACATTTTGTGTTCCCAAAATGTCACATTACGAGAGACTCGAAGTCGTTGAGAGATAGGATCCCAACAACGGTATCCTTTTTGACCACTACCATACCCAATAAAACAACAAAGACGAGCACAAGGTTCTAGTTTTGTTCTTTCATGTAGAGGAAGAAGAACAAAACATGCTGAACCGAAAACCTTAATGGTGTCATATGAAGGTAGTTCTGCATACAGTTTTTCATATGGAGACACATTATCTATGACTGGAGAAGGAATCATGTTTATTATATGAACAGCAGTTAATGCAGCTTCCCCCTAAAAGAATTCCGGACAAGAAGAAGAAATGAGAAGAGCTCCAATTGTATCAGTAATGTGTCTATGTTTACGTTCAGCACAACCATTTTGTTGTGATATGTATGGACAAGAACTTTGTGCAAGAGTACCATAAGATGCCAAAAAATTTGTAAGTTTTGATTCTTTGTATTCTTTGGAATTATCGGCACGAAAAAGTTTAATTTACTTGTTAAATTGAGTATCAATCATTTTGGCAAAATTTTTATAAGTTTCTCCTAATTCAGATCAATTTTTCAAAATGTATATCCAAGTGTATCGAGAAAAATCATCAACAAATATCACATAATATCTAGACCCCCCCATAGTCGGAGTTGGAGATGGACCCCAAATATCAGAGTGTATAAGATCGAAAGTAGCTAATGATTTTTCATAATGGATAGGAAATGGAAGTACATGTTGTTTTGCCAGTTTACATGATACACAATCAATAGTGTCTGAGTTAACACTACCTAGATGACCACTAGAAACTAGACTACGTAAACGAGAAGGTGAAGGATGACCTAACCGGGAATGTTAGATGCTAGTTGTGGATGAAACAAAACCAACTAGATTAGTGGATGATATTGGTGTAGGTAGATGAAGGGAAGTGAGCTTAAACAACCTTCCGCATCTACGTCCTGTCCCAAGAGTTTGTCATGTCTTAGGATCCTGTACATGACAACTAGAAGAGGTAAACATAATGTTAAGACCAAGATCACATAGTTGGCCAATGGAAACAAGATTAAGTGAAAGATTAGGAACAAAGTATGTGTTAGGAAGAGAAAGATCTTCTGTGGATACAGTTCCAATGTGTGCCACTTTCATTGTAGAGTCATCAACAGTTTGAATATTTGGAAGGCATAAATTCTATGTTTTTGTGGTAAATATGGATGGATCATTTGTCATGTGATTGCAACATGCAAAATCAAAATACCAAGAAGTACCTGAAGTGGCAGAGAATGTAGTGGAGGGAGAGTTCCCTTTAAGTAAAAACTGTTTAAGTAAAGATTCAAGCTCGAGGGCTGACATAGCTGGTGCAGAGTCTGATGTAGATTCAGAGGTTGCAACGGAAGACTGGGAGAATTTATTTGGACCAAAAGATGGCCTTTTCTTGCAGAATTGCATTGAGTAGTGACCCTTTTGGTGGCAATGTTGGCATGTGTGATTGCTAAGAGCTGCACAATCCTTAGTTACATGTCCATTTTGACGATAAAACCTAAAAAAGGTTTGTCATAAGTGGGTACTGGAGGTACTGCTAGGACGGAATCAGTTGTGGGACTGATTTTTCCGATGCCAAGTCGAGTTTCTTCAGAAATAAGTTCGGTTAAAGCACTCTCCAAAGAGGGTAGCGGAACGCGATTGAGAAGAGCAGCTTTAACTGGTTCAAAGTCCTGAGTAAGAGCCATCAAAAACTGGATGATTCGCTGTTGGTCACGATATGTGTGATAAAGTGCGGCATCCTCTATGTGTTTCCACTTTGGTTCAGATAATGTTAGCTGGTCCCAAAGTGCTTGTATTTGAGAGAGAAAATCAGCTACCAGTTGGCCGGATGCTTATTTCTGTTTGTTTAGAGAATTCATGATCTGATATTGATGAGCAAGATCAGATGTCGTGTACTGAGATGCCAATAAATCCCATATTACTTTTGTAGTCTCAAAATTCCTGAATTGAAGATTAATCTTAGAAACTGAAGAGTTTCTAAAGAATGTGATAGCCTGATGATTTTTGACATCCCACTCTTCAATATGATCTTTAAACTTTGACTCAGCTTCCTCTACCTCTTTTGTTGGAATTGTAATATCACCACTTACATAACGCCAGATTCTTTTACCCTTAAGAAAACTATGCATAGCTTGAGACCAAGTCAAGTAGTTGGAGCCATTCAAAATTGTTTGAATTGGTGAACTACTTTCTTTTTCCATGGTAGAAATTGGGTTCACGGATAAAAGATGTAAATTGTGGGTTTAATTTGTTAGAATCTGAACTGTAAGGACTGGACTGTGTGTATTTAAAAGATCAAGGCTCTGTTTAGAAGACAAGTAAAAAACTGGGGTACTAAAGTGTAATATAGCCAAAATATTTAAAAACAAAACCAGTGGGTAATGGATTTGTTATTTTGTAAGTATGGTGGGCTGCATCATTTTAAGAAGTGGGTTGGCTTTTGAATTGAAGTTGGTGGGTTGAGTGGACTGTTGGGCCGAAAGGATAAAAAGGTTGTTAGCATACAGGGGTCTGCATCCAACCTCTCTATCTTCCAAATAATTAGACAAGCGTCAAATAAAGTATTTGTCGGAGGCCTCTCTTATTCCACTGATGATGTGTCTCTAAAAGAGACTTTCCAGAAGTATGGAGATGTTGTAGAGGCAAGAGTTGTTACTGATCGGGATACTGGAAATTCTAAAGGGTTTGGCTTTGTTACGTACAACACAGTGGAGCTTGAAGTTGTCGCGAGAACCACCGTTGATGAGGACGAGGTTGATGAGGACGAGGATGACGGCGGAGACGTCGGCGATGACGCCGGAGATGATGAGATGGTTGTGTAATATATCTGTGGTTGTAACCTTGTTTCAGATGCGAAGCCACCAACTGTTTGGTTAAATGTCTCAAAGACAAAGTTGGCCGGAAAATTATTTTGACGACCGGAAAAGACGAAGGCAGCGGAACAATGGAGGAAAGAAGCCTATAGCTCTGATACCATGATAAAACTGGTACGTGTTTTACTGATGAAGCTAAAACAATGTAAGAGAAAACAATAACTCTTGTATTGCTTGTATGAAGCTTGTATATTATTACATGAGTGGAACCTTGATATATAGAAGAATAAGACTACTTATATTGACTATATACAATGGCAGCTAAGGTGTTCAACAATGGCAGTTAAGGTGTATTTGTGTTTACATTTCAACAAAAAATTTTCTGCATCAAATTGTACAAGGTGTAGAAGTTTTAAATTGATTATCGAAAAACAAAAATGAATATCTAGAATCAAGAGAGCCCGTACAAAAAAGTAGCTCTAAGTTTCCCTCTATTGCATTTATTCATTTTGAGGAAGAAAAATAAAAAGCAGTAAACAATAATATGCTGGCAGGATAAGATATAAGTTACCTGAATTCCTTGCTCTTACTTTTTGTGTTTTGTAGACTCTGAGATTTACAAAAATGCACAGACTTCAAAAATATAGCAGGGAAAATATTGCAGAGTGGTTTTGCAGTTACAACTTACAAAAAGGTTAGAGTGTTGGAGTAAAATGCACATTTGCGCTCCTTGCTCTCACTAACTCACTACTTCATCAAATTTGAGGATTTTTTTGGAATTTATTATCAAGCTATATAGTCATATATATACATGACTGGATGCATAAAGCCTTGTGTAGTATCTTTCAACTTATATTATATGGAGTGATGCTAAGATTAATTTTTGTTCTTCCTCCATGAAAACTCAGAGTTTTATGGTTTTGTAGTTTTATAATTCGAGTCAATTTGTGTTACCACATTGAATTTTTTGACTCTATCACATAGTTTATATATGTTGATAGCTTTTCTCCAAGATAGTTCGAAAAGGCTTAATGATAATCTTTACTTCAAGTAATTGTGAGGATGATCAAACTAAGCCTCCTTATAATTATTGATAATCTTGGTAAAATATTTTATTTCTTGAAACTGCAATTTATTTGTTTATAGGTAAGTACGTACGCAACTCAACAAGAAATTCGATTAACTGTCTTTGTCATCTATCGTAGGAGTAGCATGCTTCACAATAAAGCGTATGTATGGTAGTACTGACTGCATTGTTTCAGAGGTAAGAGTCCTACTATATAATTAAGATGACAATGTAGACAAATAGAAATACCATATGGTGCGACTGTGACTTGTGAGATTGGCGTTACAAGAACCTCCATTGGTCTTGAAATTATTAATCAGTGGGGACAGTGAAGTATGTGGCCATTATTAAGAGAAAACCAAACCAAACCAAACATACCCAGTATATCCCGCTCAGAGCAGGGTCTGGGGAGGGTAGGATGTACGCAGACCATACCCCCACTTTTAGAGCGGGGGGGGCTGTTTCCGTGAAGACCCTCTGCTGAGAGCACAACATACATAGAGTGTGTAGAATACAACGGAAATGATACGGAAATGGACAATGACATACCTGGGCCCATGGCGTTCTCCACATGGGGCTTACCTATCTGCGTGGGTCTATGAAACTCCTTGCTTGATGCGCTCCAGAGATAACATCGGGCCAAGCTCCCTGTAACTGCAGAACCAGAAAACAGAAGACACTAAAAACGAAAAGTGAGGACGCTAAAACCGAACTTCTAAAAAATCGCTAACCGAGACAAGGCACCTCTGAGGCTCTCGATAACAGAGCCACAACCTAAAAGGGAATCCACCACTCTGATACGCCGCCTCCAAGAACACCTATCCGCGATCATGGTCTCATTTAAGTCTAAGGCCTTCAAATCCATCTTGAGCTGCTCTTTCCACGACCTCCTCGGCCTGCCTCTCCTCCTCGCCCCAACAACCGCCAGCCTCTCGACCCTCCTAACTGGGGCTTCAGCCAGCCTCCTACGAACGTGGCCAAACCATCTCAACCTTCCTTCCCTAACTTTCGCAGAGAAAGGCGCCACTTCAAGCTCGCTCCTAAACACCGAGTTCGGGATTCTGTCCCACAACGAGCGCCCACAAGACCACCGCAACATCCTCATTTCAGCCCCTTCCAACTTGCTAACGAGAGCCTTCTTCTCCGCCCAACACTCGGAACCATATAACATCGCAGGACGGATAGCCGCTCTATAAAATTTCCCTTTCAACTTTAACGGGACTTTCTTATCGCACATTACCGCTGACGCTGCCCTCCACCTTAGCCACCCAGCCTTGATACGATGCGAGACATCGGCTTCAATCTCACCTTCCTTCTGGATGATCGAACCCAAATACTTGAAATTATCCGTCTGCGGGACGATCTGGTCTTCAATCCTAACCTCCACCCCTTCTTCGTTGGCCTCACCACTGAAGTTACACCAGAGATACTCGGTTTTAGAACGGCTCATACGTAACCCTTGGGTCTCCAAAGTAGATCTCCAAAGCTCCAATTTGTCGTTCACCTCCCTCCTCGATTCCGCCACTAGCACGATATCATCCGCGAAGAGCATGCACCAAGGGATAGCATCTTGAATCCCCCGCGACATGACATCAAGGATAAGGGCGAAAAGAAACGGACTCAGGGCCGACCCCTGATGCAGCCCTATCTCAACAGGGAAGAAACGGGAGTCCCCCACTGGGGTCCGAACGCAAGAACTAGCTTGGGAGTACATATCTCGAATCACCCTAACGAGCGCAGGTGACACTCCCCTCTCCTCAAGGCTCTTCCAAATAGCTTGACGGGGGATGCTATCATATGCCTTCTCAAGATCAATGAACACCATATGGAGGTCTTTGCGACGTTCCCTGAACTTCTCCATAAGGCGTCTAACGAGATGAGAGGTCCTCGAATTTTTTCTATGGATATGTCATATTTATATTTAATGCTCTCCAGCTTATAGTATGGCTACATATACCTGGTAACAGAAGCAGTGGGGTAAGTGAGAATGAACCAAAAGAGAAACCAGAAGAATTTAGAATATTTTCATCTCATTTTGTTTGGATGCAACAATACATTGTATATACATAAGATGATCTAAGTAACATATATCAAAAAGAAAAGAGTTATTCAAATGTCACTTTGCATACTAAAATAAATTAAATGCCACACATTGCATTTAAGACATTATATTTGCATTTTTTTGAAAATTTATACTATGTGTGAAACAAAATTAATTTATTGCAGTCTGGTAATGTGCGACCTTTGAATCTATGTTTTTCAAAGCCAACATATGTTAGCATCACGTTTAAGGTTTAACTCCTCGTGAACTTCTTTTGGATCCAATCAACTTGACTCTCATATCATATCATGTTAAGTATATATTCGTCTAAAAACTCAAGATATATATAAGAATAAGTTACTAATTGGATCTTATATTATAATTTAATAATTTTAAGTTATAAATGAATTGCAATGTTTAAATTACTTTTCTTTGCATGATATTTGTTGTCATCGTCATTTGTTGTCGTTTCCATCGAGAATCAGTTAAGGAATGGTTTGTCATTGATCATTATTTGTTGTCAATTTCATCGAGAAATGATGAACGGGTCGTCGTCCTTGTTTATATGGTAATTCATCAGCGTTTCAATTGAAAAATGGATCTTGTTGTAAATCATCGCATCGTCATTGAATTGAGACAATTTCTTCCACAAACTCATCATCATCGTTGTTGTGGGTTCGTCCCATCATCATCTTTGTTAATAATTTAGGCTATGATACCATGATAAAATATTCGCAAAGTGTCTTCACATTAATCGTAAAGCCATAAACCTTGATTCGTTTAAAATATAACAATTTCTTATATAACCAATACCCAATAATAATAAATGAAACTATCCATTTTCCCTAATGATAATAATTACGATAATTTTCAATATTAAATTATAATACTATGTTAATATTTTTTTTGTATGATATTTGTCATCTTTTATTGTACTTTATAAATATACACTTTTCGAGTCGGTGCTTCTGTTTTGAAAAGCAATAAATCAATCGGACAAATACAAACAGATTTAGATTGTAATGTCATTTCCGAGTGAAGAATAAGAATCTCAATTATTGGTCTGCAATAATAAAATGGTTTGAAATCTTTTCAAAATGACTAGAAAGTAAACATCGTTATCGGGAGCTGAAAACAAAGATTTTAAAAGTATCTTAGTCACGCTGTTAAATTTTTAAGACAATATAAAACTTGTTAAAAAACTCTACTAATGTTGAAAGAGGAAAATCCTCTATGATATTAGCCACAAAAATACAAGCTTAGGAAAGAAAACAGGCTGTCAGTGTACTATATATATCTACAAGGGTTAGATATTTCTCCCCCGTTCCAAAAAAACCTTTCTCGTTTTGATTTTGAATACTGTTTATTATAAGCGATTGATTACTAATTTACGCATAATTTATAAGACAAAATATAATCCTGAGTGATTTTGTTTGATTCGTATTTATGAGTACTTTAATACAGTGAAGTTTTTATATTTAATACTAATACAAAATTGAAGATATTAACGATCAAAAGTATGTATTGGCAAACATGTTAAAAATAAACAGGAAAAATATTATGGAACGGAGGAAGTAGTGTACAAACATGCAAACGTACCGGCACACATACATACATTAATGGGAGCCAACCTAGTGCTGGGTAGACTAAGATCCCATTGTTATATTATTTCAGACAGCAAATCCAGCTTAAGACCCCTCTTGTTTTATTTGACAGTATTAAGGCCTGTTGTCTAGCTAGCTGATGATATATGCTCAGGTCAAAATCAGGCTCTAAATGCAAGTTTATTTTAATTTAATTTTTATCAAATTTAACCAGTATCATAAAAAACGAAAATCAAATTTAATTGGTAAAGATCCGTACTTAAATTAATCGAATAATGGAGAATTAATTAGTATGGATATATTTAAAAAATATAATAATATTTAATTAATTAAGCTTGATATATTAATTTAAGAAAAAGTGTAAGGATTAATCAAATTTTTAAAAATCAAATCAACGAGTACCTTTTAACAATTAATCGATAAAATCTTAAATTAGTGAAATTAATTTATAACTAAAGTAATTAATGCCTATAAGTTTAATTGTAACTCGTAAAAAAATATTTAAACTATAAGAGCTAACAAAAAGTGAGAACTAATCATGGTAGTTCTAAGTTACTTGAAAGTTCTTTCTCAAGATCATAACGTAACATCTTCTAGCAGTTTTAAGGTCGCACAAGTTGATAATTTTATATACTACATTATGTACGTAGTACTAATTTTCTAGAAAAAAAAAATTATATATAGTGATTGATCAACCCTTTTACTTATTAAAAATTTTATGAATGACAGTAAGTTAAGAACTAGTTAAAGCTAGTTTACAAGATTTTTTTTTTTTTTTTTTATAATTACAATACACATTCCAGGATTCTAACCCTTACTTCTCTTATATATAAACCAAGAACTAAAATCATTATATCAACATACGTACCCCTAATTTAAAAGATTTTGACTTTACTGTCCTTGGCTAAAAATATTTACGTTGGCTAGTCAACTTGGTGCAAAAGCGAAAGGAAACGAATTGCGGTCCAGATATGATAACGAAGAACACATAAATATAAAAAGGTTTATAGTTTTGACGTTTTGTTTAGACTAGAGAATCTTTCGTATATCGCAGAAAAACCACATATGATGTATCATTTATGCATACCGGGTGTATATATGTGTTTTTTAATCCAATAGTCTAAGATTATTATTCATGACTTTACTAATTCACTACTAGAAATCTGTTAATAGACATCACACCTTTAACATCGGTCAGTAATGCCACCGATGTCTTTGTGTTTTAAGACATCGCTTGAAATAAAACCGATGTCTTTGAGTTTTAAGACATCGCTTTCAAGAAGAACCGATGTCTTAAATAAGCTAAAAAAAATGAAAAATTCCCGCGCGTACCCCTAATAGTTTCCCCCTTAGAATATTTTCACCAATTTGTTGAAATGTTTCCCCCCCCTTACACGATTTTTTGTTCCCCCCAAATTATCAAACATAGATCTCACTCTCTATACTCTCTCTCAGACAAAAAACATAAAAAACATAAAAACATAAAACCCAAAAATACTCTCTCTCACTCTCTCCCGTCACTCGTCACTCATCCCTCTCCTCTCAAGAACCCTAAATCCAACATACTCACCGCCTCTCTCTCTCTCTCTCTCTCTCTCTCTCTCTCTCTCTAAAAGCTGTTTCGACTGGAGATTTGTTCGACTAGTAAGCGCGCTCTTGCATTCAACTTGATTTCTACAAATCTCGATTTGGGTAAGCTTGCACTGAACTCGAATTAGCTTGCATTGAACTCGAACTATCATCAATTGAACCATTTGTTCGATTTATTACTAATTTGGGGTTCTTTAAACTGGAAACCGTGATTTTGTTTTATTTGGGGATTTTAATTGGTGATTGGATAAGTGTTTTTCTTTCTTTTAATTTGGGGATTAAAAGTTCAATGGTCGGGGATGGACCGGGGACGATGATGCTGTTGTTCCAAGATGGTTAGTTTAAACTTTTCTTGAGAATTGTAGACTGACTAATTTCAAATTTTTAGAGCAAGATCACCCGAATTTTTGACAATATATTGTTTATTTCTGTTTGCAAACAGCATGGAGATGGTGTATTATGGGCCACTCGATCAGTGTCCCATTTGTGGTGGTAACCTTGAACGTGGGCGTACCAAGTACTACTGTACTGGTGCATTTGGTTCTCCAGACAAACCATTTGCAGGGATGACAATATCTTTATCTGGCCGTCTTTCTCAAACACAGGTATATGTTGTTATAACCATAGTAATAGAACATGTGTTACATGTATATTTTAATTAATTGGTGAGTTATTCAGCAACGTTGGAAGAGGGATATTGAAGAGCATGGAGGGAAGGTGGCTAATTCTGTTCTTGGTAATAGCTCTCACTGAATTTGACAAATTCAAGTTTGTTTAGTGGTTTTGTTTGGTACTTAGACAACTACTATTTATGTTATAGGTGTCACTTGTCTTATTGTTGCCCCTACTGATCGCGAACGAGGAGGATCATCCAAAATGGCTGAAGCAGTGTAAAAATTGAAGTTTTTTGCATTTTTGTGTTAGCGGAACAGTAGCTCTTCTCTACCATTAACTCATTACATGAACCATGATTATATGTTTATTCCTCTGTGTAGGGAAAATGGTATACATGTGGTTACGGAAGCTTGGTTACTAGATAGTATTAAAAAACAAGAAGCACTTCCTTTGGATGCATATGATGTTGCTAGTGATCTTGCAGTGGAGGGAAGAGGGATCCCATGGAGTAAACAAGATCCTGATAACGAAGCTCTGGAATCCATAGCTGCAGAGGTTTACTTCCCTTCCATGTTGCTCAATTCATATTTACCGACAAGGTTGTCTTAGTTAATGTACTGGCAATTTGACTGAATATGCAGGTGAAGATATATGGGAAGAGAGGAGTGTACAAAGATAGCAAGTTGGAAGAGCTTGGCGGGAAGATTTTTCAGAAGGATGGAATATTGTACAACTGCCTTTTTTCGCTTTCCGACAAAGGCAGAGAGTTAAACGAGTATAGCACTTATCTCACTTTTTGATATGCTACGAGTTGTGTTGTGGTGTTAATGTAAATTTGGATTTGCAGGTTCTGTGTTATGCAATTAATTACAGTTCCTGAAAAGCAACTGCACTTATATTACAAGAAAGGAAATGTTGGTAATGATGCCAGGGCAGAGGAGCAACTTGTAGAATGGGAAAGTGTTGATGATGCTATTAAAGATTTTAATAGGCTATTTGAGGAACTGACTGGTAATGACTTTGAGCCATGGGAGAGAGAAAAGAAGTTCGAAAAGAAGCTTCAGAAGTTCTTCTCGGTTGACATGGTATATACCATCTTTTTTGTATTTTTGCTACATTCTGTAACTAGTTGTTCGCTGCTGGATTGTTAGGAAATATGGAAACTGTGAGTCCTTGTCAGGTTGTATGTATCTTTGATGATTTGGTGGTGCTTGTTTGATGTAGGCTGACGGGTATGATGTTAGATATGGTGGCCTTGGGCTTCGTCAGCTTGGAGTTGCAGCTGCTCACTGTAAATTGCTCATAAATAATTTGTAAAAGTTAATACTTCATGTCAAATGATTAGGTGACATTTAGTGATCCTGAAGCTGCAAAGAGGGCTTGTGTTGATCCAAATCCAGTCATAGATGGTAGGAAGGCAAATTGTAATTTGGCTTCACTTGGACGACCTCAGCCATCGCTACCCTATGGTATCATTTTCCTTCAAATTATTAGCCATTGTGCATTTGATCATTTTCATTGTTCTTTGTTAGGCATAAACTATATTTATTTACATCTTCAGCATTTATATCCGTTTTTTTGGTTATGGTCATATATAGAAAGTTACACACCCCTGCAACCTCTTCTGCTGAGTTTGGACCCAAGGGTTAACCAGTCTAAAATGATAGGGCTAACATGAATATCCTGAGTGGCACATAATATATTGCTCACTCTATGGTAAGCTAAATTGGTAAGCGCTATGAACAAGTACTTTTATATGTTCTGAAGTTAATATAAATCAATCCCGAGGTGACACCAGTGCTATAAACTTAACATACTTTTGGTTAGTAGCATATCAATCATTATCTTTTGTCATTTATAAGACTATATTGTATTGTAATATAATAATCTGGAGTAGAAGTAGTTGGGATGTGTGCTGTTATATAATAAATCTGAATAGATCTGGCAGAACTTTGATTATAAACTTATTTTGGGTTAGTAGCACTAGCAGATCGATCACTAATATGTCTCATATACAAGAAAAAATTCTGTTATTATTTCAAATCTTGGCTGTCACTAACTAACAATAACTATGAAGCACAATATGACAAAAATTTTGAGTATTTTCTAGAAGATGATAGAAGAATGAACACAAATTGTTGTTGTCGAAATATTTGAGTTTCTTTTATTGTTACGAAAACAAGCTGGTAACTGTTGACAGCATACTTTTACTTGTTTGTCTATTACAATGTTGGTGTGGTTTTTTCTCTTCCAAATTTAGTGCATTTCTATACGATGAAACGGGCTTCAATTTGTACTTAAGAATAAAGGCCCCATGCGTTTTTTTTAACGTTTTTTGCATTTGACAACTATATGCTATATTAAAAAATGAAAATGAATTATGAAACATTTGATTAGTTTTTATTGATTATGCCATCTTTTAGTTTATCATTTTTTTTTTATGATAATAGTGCGTCTGAGACCAGCAATGCCCTATTTTGGGAGTCCTCGGCTTAACGCTGGAAGTCCTAGTTACCAACAACCAGTTCCTTACAGTTACCAGCCTGGATTCCCATATCCCCCCTTTGGGTAAGTTAGTTACGAGTTTTTTTGAATCACAGGATTTCTCTTCTTAGTTGTGATTTGAACTTCATGACTTAGGTCGAAGGGTTGATATTTTTTTTTTGTATTTGTTCCAATCAAGAGTTAGGGATATTAATATTTCCATTTGAAAGTACCTTGACTTGATATGGGTTAATCTATTTTTTAATAGGTTCATTTCTCTCACATTTAAAGAATACGTGTCTTGCTCCTGTACATGGCAAATGGGGCAATTTTGTCCAAGAGTTTTTGCCCACTAGCCACATGTTGTAACTAAACCTTGTTGTATAAGATGTTTAAACAATGAATTTATCACCATGTAAATGCTCTTTTGTTCTTTAAAAAATCTGGAATAAGTTACTCTGTATTATGATTACATAAAGTAGACTGTTTTCTTAATAATAGTATATCATCAATCTTTCGTTAGAATTAAATATGATATTGGTGTAGAGGTAAAAACTTGTGATAACATCATGACACACTATATTGTATTTTCTTTATCATAATATGAGATTTGGTCTTTTTCTCTGTCAACCATTCTGTAGTATGTAAGGTAATCCTCTTAAAGTTATTAGACAACCAATATCAAGTAATTTGCAACTACCCATGGATGCAAGTGTTTTGTAAGGAAATAGAGCAATAATACCTTTTATGATGTGGTACAAAATGTGATGCCCAGATGAATTATGGGGTCACTGTGAAATGAACTACTTTCTTGATATGTCAATATCTGATTGTGCAGTGTAATTGGTTTTTGACTTGATGATGCATCATTTAAATGTTTGGCAGGTACTCGGCATATGGTCCTGAATACATGTACCCCCAGGTCAATATCAAATTTGAATTTTTTGTTTTAACCAAAATGCATGTTGTTTGCAATTGAAATCTGTGAAGTGGTGTTGATTAGTATGATGTGACTACATTTCTTATGTATTATTGATCCTTATTTTCAGGGTTTTTATAGCTCTTATATGGGCCATCATCAGCCACATATGTATAATGTACCAGGTGCAGCTAGTACAAATGCCTTTCCATATGGCCAATTGGGTCAGCCCGGAACCCTTGGGTACAGGCCCATACAGGGTTTCGTGATGCCAGGTGGCCCAGGTCCACATCTAATGCAATATGGCAGATCGAATGTCAGTGGTGCAATGTCAGAAACTATTCCCACAGTTCAAGCACCATATTTTACTGGTAATTCTTGCTCGCTTTTGAATAATTTTGTTACCTTACTTCTGACTCGAGTTCAAAGAAATAAGTAGACATCTCTGTGCTTTTAACCCTAAGAATCTTGACTGAATGGCTGCCATAATGCCCCATTATTGTGCTGAATTTTCCGCCCAGACATTAATCTATATTAGTTTTCATAATTTCATTAGAGTTATGAAGTACCTTCACCTTTCAGGCACAAGGAAATTATAACATGAAAAGGTGACATTCCGACAAAGAAACAAAAAGAAATATTATTTGCTAATAAGTACAAACATCTGAATAGAAACTTCTTGAAAATTTCTGGCAGCAGATGGCCAAAGTGATGGTGGAATATTGTGACATGAAGATGTCAAGTTTTATCAAAAACTTCGCTACGGTGATAATATGTATGTACATGAGTTCAGATAATTAGTTTGAGGCATTTAACTAGGTGGGATTGGCCTTCAGATGCCTCATTTTGGCACTCATCCCTTTTTGCTTTTCTGAGAAAAAAATACAAAACTCAAATTCATTTAAAATAGTAATAAGAGAAGTACAAACTTTTGATGACAATTATCTTACATCTCGAAATCATTTGTTTGTGTATTCTTGGTTCTTAGTTGCATCTTTTTTTTACCGGAAGCTTTTATTCCTATCAATTGTTGGACAGACATTAACTTGTTTGGTGTAAACAATGTATTCAGATGTGGACACCCGCTCACACACACACGCGGCACACACGTGCTTGAATTCGTACAATTATTGAATGATGGTGTTTGATCCATTAATATATGGGTAAAAAGTTTCTTTCATAAAAGAAGGTATTGCAGTCAGTTTTAGGGTTTAGTCCGATTTTATACAGCTAGATCTGGCTTTAGACGGACATCATTTTTTCGGCTGTTACATCTTTTTGACGACCCTAACTAAAAATTGAGCACATTTGTATCTCCTAGATCATTTTGATAAATGGTGAAGTATTCTTGGGTTTTGACATGGAGTACCTTTTTTTTTGTGCAGTCTCTTTTTGCCATTGAAATGTCAGAATATTGTGTTTGCGTTAAATGATTAGTTTTGCTATTTGTTGCATTTTTTAGTGGCTGAACAAGACTCGAAGGTCTTACACTGAGGCCGAGCTGGATGAGGTGCGTATTGAGGCTCTCGGGTTCATCCAAGACCGTGTTTGACGTTGCTTTTGACTAGAATTTTATTGTCGGATGATGCTGGTTTAAAATTTTCTAGGAATATGTTGGTTGTTTTTGTGGATAATATTGATGTAGTAATCAGATTAAGGTATTGTAGTTTGCTTTTGGTATGAATGTTTTGCAACAGTTTGGAGTAATGGTTGTTTGAGCCATTGTATGAATGTTTGGCATATATATGAATGGCTATTTATGTTTTTCTGGGCATCTATTGATCAGTTTCTAAATTTTTTCTGTTTGTAACAATAGCAAAAAAACATCAGTTTTAAATGTAGAACATATATAAAAGCAATGTCTAACAGAAACACACATGTCACAAATGTTGCCAGAAACCGATGTCTAATGGTAACTTAAATAGCGAATAAGTATAAAAACCGATGTCTAATATATTATTACATATCGGTTACCACAAATAAAACCGATGTCAAAAGATATATTTAACATCATCCAAAACCGATGTCTAAAACAACGTTATACATCAGTTTCGATATAAGACACCGATGTCTAAAACAGACTTAGACATCATTTTACTTCCAAATAATGATGTATATGTCGATTTTTGAGTTGTGTTCAACATGTTTATTTGCATCTAGAACCTGTAGTAGCACGGTAGAAATGTCAAGTTCATGCAATTTATGCAAAACTATTGGATATAAACATCATTTTTTGGTTCAAAATCGATGTGTAATAGCTTCCTGGACATCAGTTAAAAACCGATGTCTATGAGATTATACAATAGACATCACCGACAAAGACATCGGTATGGTTTTTTCATAGACATCGGCAAGAAACCGATGTCGATGAGCTTTTTTCTAGTAGTGATTGTATCACAATTAGGTTATAATCGGTAAGGTAGTTTAAAACTTTATTTTATAATTATTATATTATATAATTATAATAAAATAATCAAAACAAAATTATATTAGTGATTAAATAACGTAATTTTTGAAATAAACAATAATAATATCATATTCATTTATATATTATAATAAATAAATCTTAAAAATATAATTAATTAGTTATTCTATTATGTACATTATATGTGATAATATGCATTAATGACCTTAACAAATTTAAAAAAGTTATTTATATGAACTAACCATAAATATTGAATGATATTGATCATACTTAAATTTATAAACAAAATTTTTATAATTAACTACAGGTGATGAATGTGGATGTACAAAAAACATAAACATGGATAAAAATGGATTATCGATGCAAAATTTTATCGACTATTCATTTATTTATAATATACAAAATATATATTTTAATGAAAAGGATTTCAAAACTTAAAATGAAATCATTACAAAATTTTGAAAAGCTATCTAGAGCAAAATATGTTGGTTTATATTATACAAAACAAAAGGATATTTTTATATTTTATAATATACATAATACAGATTTTAATGAAAAGGGTTTCGAAACTTAAAATTAAATCATTACAAAATTTTGAAAAGCTATCAAGAGCAAAATATCTTGGTTCATATTATACAAAACAAAAGGATATTTCTATCTGATATGCGCTGAAAGTAAGCCCTAAGAACATATTTAATGTTGCATTAAATATACCTAGATTGGTTCAAGGTTAAAGCCCATTTATGAGGTCCAAAACTCTAATTAATTATTAAATTCGTAATTAATTAATTATTCAGCTAGTTATAGGATTCCAATGTTCCAATAAGGAGCCAAATTCTTCAAGGAGTAGCCTCCAAGACATCAGATTCCAATGGAAATTGGCCTTCCTATCTAGAATACCATTAAGAATGGGTAACTTGTCCACCAAATTACCGAACCCTACCATAACTCCAAGGCATCCATTGCCTATATAACGGACCTGATCCTTCAACTCAGAACGACGTTTTTATTGGCTTGATTCTTGATATTTGCAAGATACGTAGGCATCTTATGAGGACCAGAGTTAAGTCACAAAACACTTGATCAGCCATTAAAGCTTGAAGCTCCCAACCCTAGCAATCAATACGCAATAAATACACCCTACTTTTTATTCCACAATATTTGGCGCCGTCTGTGGGAACCGAATATCAACCATGGTTACTACCCGGAGAACACCAGTACCATCTGAAACCACTAACAGCACCACCGCATCCCCGATCGGAGAACAGGTACCCCCGGAGCGGGCTCCCAGCTGTTAGTCACTCAGCCCTAAGGGACTGAAGCTCAAACTCAGGGGTCATTACCCTTAATGACGAATCCCTCTAGTCAAGGGACGAATCCCCTATAGATGGTAGTCCCCCCTCTTGGAGGCCACTCCGTTCCCCCTAGAGCCCAGATTTCAACTACCATGATTCCTGCAAGTATGAACCCAGGTATGGGCTACCCAATTATCCCCCGTATCAGGCTGGATCAAGCGGTCACACCCTTCAGATACACAAGCCATACTATCCTCCATACATCAGGGGTTTAGGACCCGACCAAGGCCAGCAATACCGTGACTACTCCGGCCCGTATTCTGATGATTCATCCTCGGAGGAAAAGGATAGAGATGAACCCCCGAGGAGGCGACGTCCAAGTAAGGAACCTGTGGGGAAAACTTATCGAAGGATCCATGATGGTCCCCCTCTGATAGTTGCTGAGAGAATCAAGGCTCGTGAGGCAGAGATCCAAAAGCTGAAGGACGATATAGAAAGAGAACGACAGAGACATAACCAGAACCGACCCCCTCCGAGGACGAGAGGAGAAATTCCTTTTGTTGATCTAGAGAGACCCCTGAGGAGAGAGAGAAGGGCCGAGGTCCCAAGAGGTGAAACAACAAGGGTAGAAATCCCCAAGGAAGATCCCAAAGACCTGATACAATTAGGAGATCCTGATGATCCGACCCCTCCATTCACTGAAGAGGTAATGAACGCGCATATATCTCAGAAGTTCAAGATGCCCACCATAAAAACCTATGATGGAACGGGAGGTTTCGTTAAAATGTAAGGATGTTAAATAACGCACTACTATTGCAACTCGTCAGTGATGCTCTGAAGTGTAGGGCGTTTCCCCAAACCCTAGCGGGCATGGCGCAGCGCTGGTATTGTAAAATCCGTAATTTTTATTTTTTTTTTAAATTAGATATTAGATTTGAAAGTAAATTTTAAGTAGATATTTATTTTATTTATAAATTTCTAGAATTCTAAAGGATAAGATTCGTTATATTTGGAAAGTAGAGTAAGAATATTTTAGTGAATCGATATCTTTTTATTTAAGTTAATTATGTGTGAATAGAATATTATATTTTAGAAATTACTTGGAGGTGTTGCAAATATTTTATAGGAAGATTTTAGAATTACCTAATTTAATTTAGGGTTATAAGTAACTATATAAAAACTGATTAAAACATAGAAGAGAATCGTACAGCTCTACCAATATCTACCATTATTCGCCCAACAGGTACTTGAGCCTTTCGAGTTTCTTTTAGTTGCTTTTATATAATTTAATAGGCCCTGCCATGATAGTTTCTTGCTTATACCTGTTTGATACGTCCGGGTATGTATGTCTTTGTATTCTTTTCTTTAACTTTGTTGGTAAATTTCATGTGTAGAGCACTTCCTGCCTTATGCATATTAATTTGTATTTATAGAGTTTATCTACCATGTTTACTTAATCGGTTGATTTTTGTAAGCATGCTCTTGTATGAGGTCAGGGATGTAAAGAAACTGTTTTGACTTCGCTAGTATAATTTGAATCATTATATTTGGATTAAATAATTTTGATTTTATTTTGAATATTATTAATTTTATTGAGATTTGAACAAAAATATTTTTACTAGTTGAAATTATTTTATTAGTTAAGAAGATTTTGCTCACGTGTTAGTATTTTCCTGATTCTAAAATTTATAAGTAACAATTTTTAATCAGTGGTTAATCAGTCTTTAATCTTATGTATGGCTGTCTTCTGGTATGTGTTAATACATGCACGCATGGATATAAGGTGGAGTTCATATTAATTGTCCATGCACTGGACAAGATGTATAAGATCACTTGCTACTATTTGTTCAAATGTGAATAAGTAAAAGATTAATACCATGATTTAGTTGTGTAGTCAGTAGATGAACGAGACCATGATTTATTATTTAATAATTTGCTAATTGATTGTCTTGGTGTTAATTGTATCTGTGGCCAGTGTCTTAAAGCTATAAGGTATCTTGTTTAACATGTATAGTATAGAGATGAAAATGAATTATTTGGTATCTTACATGATTCTGACAAATTGTAAATAATTTGTATTTGCATGTTGATTGAGTGGAATTTTGTGAATAATTATGCTGGTTTGATTTAATTAATTATAGGATCAGCTTGTGCATTAATTTTCAGTGTTTGGTATCGCATTCGAGGTAAGTGACTTTTCGTTGCTCACTACCGTTATAAAATTTGTTTTTATTATGTTTTCAAAATATATGTTTGATTTGGTTATCGAAATTTGTGACATCGAAAATAGATTTTAGAAAAGACTTTTAAAAATCCCCAGTTTTAGTTGCGTATCGAATTATAGAATCCGGTCACTGGATAGTGTGACGCATAGAACTAGTTTACGCACGTTCCGGAATGCATAGATACCTTGTTGAGTAAGACTTAACGAGGGACGTAAACTAGCCCCCATCGAACTATAGAAGCTGTGTCACTGGCATAGTGTGACCGTGACTTAGAACTGTGGGAATAAAATGTTATTTTACTGTTAAGATTCTTTTATCGATTTACAGATTTTGAATTTTTTTTTTTAAAAGTATTATTTTGAGCCGTCGGGCGATAGTTATTTGCTGGGCTTTGCAGCTTATTGTCTTAATATATTTCAGGTAACTAAGCTTTGGATCGAATAAGGAAGAGAACTTGTGGATTTTGTGTTATTGGAAAAGACTCATCGTGTTATTAGAATAAATTTCAGTGATTTACTAGAAATTGATTATTGAATTTATGTAGATGCATTTCTAATTTGATTGTTTCTGATTATTGTGTTGACTTTCGGTTTGAATTTCATAAATTTCGGATTTATTGAATAAAGATTGTATTTTATTTTAGCTAAGAATTTAGAAATAATATTCCAAAAAGTCGGGGTTTTACAGTTGGTATCAGAGCCTAGGCTGTCTTTCGGAGTGTATTAGGTATGGGACTAGTACATTCTCTAGGATGCATCCTTAGGACTACACTTTAGGAATAGATGTATCACTAACTTTTTGGAGTTTAGGACTGTTGTGAATTTGGGGACCAAATTCTTTTAAGGAGGGGAGAATGTAAAATTCGTAATTTTTATTTTATTTTTTAAATTAGATATTAGATTTGAAAGTAAATTTTAAGTGGATATTTATTTTATTTATAAAATTCTAGAATTCTAAAGGATAAGATTCGTTATATTTGGAAAGTAGAGTAAGAATATTTTAGTGAATCAATATCTTTTTATTTAAGTTAATTATGTGTGAATAGAATATTATATTTTAGAAATTACTTGGAGATGTTGCAAATATTTTATCGGAAGATTTTAGAATTACCTAATTTAATTTAGGGTTATAAGTAACTATATAAAAACCGATTAAAACATAGAAGAGAATCGTACAGCTCTACCAATATCTACCATTATTCGCCCAACAGGCACTTGAGCCTTTCGAGTTTCTTTTAGTTCCTTTTATATTTTAATAGGCCCTGCCATGATAGTTTCTTGCTTATGCCTGTTTGATACGTCCGGGTATGTATGTCTTTGTATTCTTTTCTTTAACTTTGTTGGTAAATTTCATGTGTAGAGCACTTCCTGCCATATGCATATTAATTTGTATTTATAAGTAACAATTTTTAATCAGTGGTTAATCAGTCTTTAATCTTATGTATGGATGTCTTCTGGTATGTGTTAATACATGCACAAATGGATATAAGGTGGAGTTCATATTAATTGTCCATGCACTGGACAAGATGTATAAGATCACTTGCTAGTATTTGTTTAAACGTGAATAAGTAAAAGATTAATACCATGATTTAGTTGTGTAATCAGTAGATGAACGAGACCATGATTTATTATTTAATAATTTGCTAAGTGATTGTCTTGGTGTTAATCGTAACCGTGACCAGTGTCTTAAAGCTATAGGGTATCTTGTTTAACATGTATAGTATAGAGATGAAAATGAATTATTTGGTATCTTACATGATTCTGACAAATTGTAAATAATTTGTATTTGCATGTTGATTGAGTGGAATTTTGTGTATAATTATGCTGGTTTGATTTAATTAATTATAGGATCAGCTTGTGCATTAATTTTCAGTGTTTGGTATCGCATTCGAGGTAAGTGACTTTTCGTTGCTCACTACCGTTATAAAATCTGTTTTTATTATGTTTTCAAAATATATGTTTGATTTGGTTATTGAAATTTGTGACATCGAAAATAGATTTTAGAAAAGACTTTTAGAAATCCCCAGTTTTAGTTGCGTATCGAATTATAGAATCCGGTCACTGGATAGTGTGACGCATAGAACTAGTTTACGCACGTTCCGGAACACATAGATACCTTGTTGAGTAAGACTTAACGAGGGACGTAAACTAGCCCCCATCGAACTATAGAAGCCGTGTCACTGGCATAGTGTGACCGTGACTTAGAACTGTGGGAATAAAATGTTATTTTACTGTTAAGATTCTTTTATCGATTTACAGATTTTGAACTTTTTTTTTAAAAGTATTATTTTGAGCCGTCGGGCGATAGTTATTTGCTGGGCTTTGCAACTCATTGTCTTAATATATTTCAGGTAACTAAGCTTTGGATCGAATAAGGAAGAGAACTTGTGGATTTTGTGTTATTGGAAAAGACTCATCGTGTTATTAGAATAAATTTCAGTGATTTACTAGAAATTGATTATTGAATTTATGTAGATGCATTTCTAATTTGATTGTTTCTGATTATTGTGTTGACTTTCGGTTTGACTTTCATAAATTTCGGATTTATTGAATAAAGATTGTATTTTATTTTAGCTGAGAATTTAGAAATAATATTTCGAAAAGTCGGGGTTTTACAGTTGGTATCAGAGCCTAGGCTGTCCTTCGGAGTGTATTAGGTATGGGACTAGTACATTCTCTATGATGTGATCCTTAGGAATAGATGTGATCCCGAGGAAGCGACGTCCAAGAAAGGAACCTGTGGAGAAAACTTGCCGAAGGATCCATGATGGTCCCCCTCTGATAGTTGCTGAGAGAATCAAGGCTCATGAGGCAGAGATCCAAAAGTTGAAGGACGATATAGAAAGAGAACGACAGAGACAGAACCAGAACCGACCCCCTCCGAGGACGGGAGGAGAAATTCCCTTTGTTGATCTAGAGAGACCCCTGAGGAGAGAGAGAAGGGCCGATGTCCCAAGAGGTGAAACAACAAGGGTAGAAATCCCCAAGGGAGATCCCAAAGACCTGATGCAATTAGGAGATCCTGATGATCCGACCCCTCCATTCACTGAGGAGGCAATGAACGCGCATATATCTCAGAAGTTCAAGATGCCCACCATAAAAACCTATGATGGAACGGGAGATCCCGTTAACATGAAAGGATGTTCTCTAACGCACTACTATTGCAACTCATCAGTGATGCTCTGAAGTGTAGGGCCTTTCCCCAAACCCTAGCGGGCATGGTGCAGCGCTAATATAGTCGCCTACCCTCGAACTCTATTGCCTCTTTCTAGGAGCTGAGCACTGCCTTCATCAACCAGTTCATTGGCGGAAGGATTCATGAGAAAGATTTCGCATCCCTTATGACCATAATACAAAGGAAGAATGAAAGTCTCAGAGATTATCTCAAGCGGTTCACCAAGGAGACACTCGCTATTACCGATTTGGAAAACAAAGTGACCATGGTAGCACTACAAAATGGAACATCAAATATTTTCTGCAAGATGTCATTGGCCAAGCACCGCCCCGAGAGCATGATTGAGCTTCAACAAAGGGCAAGTAAGTATATCAAAGCTGAGGATAGTCTAAAGAAGGAAGCAGCAACGGGAAATATCGAGAATGGTCACAATTCTAAGAAGCGAAAGACACAACAAGAATAGGATGAGAGAGGATAAATACCCATGCACGAATAGAGATTCTGATTCGGCTCCTAAAAAGGGGAATCCAGGGCAGAGGTTTATGGAATACGCAAGGTAGAACGCCCCGAGGAGTCAAATCCTGATGGATATAGAGAAGGATAGGGATGTACGATGGCCGAAGCTACTAAGGGCTAATCATGAGAAAAGAAACAAGAACCAATACTGCCAGTTCCACAAAGACGTGGGACACGACACCGAGGACTGTAGAAAGATGAAGGATGAGATTGAATTCCTAATCCATAGAGGAAAGTTGAATAAATACTGCAAAGATTGGGATCGAGGAAACCCAAGACGGGATTATGATAGGAGGGATGATGATCGCAACCGTAATCTGCAACCCCGAGGGTCGGTGATAAATATGATTTTCGGTGGCCCGACCGGGGCCGGGTCAAGCAAAAATTCCAGAAGGCGTATGCACGAGAGGTGATGTACATTGTTGGGGAAGCACCGAAGCATGCAAAGACAAAAGTGGTTAATAGATTTGATGACTCAGACCTCGAAGGGGTGAAGTTCCCCCACGGCGATCCTCTGGTTATCTCACCTGTGATAGGCAACTCCCAAGTGAAGAGAGTCTTGATAGACAATGGGGCTTCAGTGGACATCCTTTTCCATGATGCCTTCTTGAAGATGGGGTATAGTGAGTCTCAGCTGATACCTTCGAATATGCCCATATACGGGTTCAATGGAGTGGAGTCAAAAGTCGAAGGGACAATTCAACTACCTATGACTATAGGGCAGGTGCCAAGGGAAGCCACTTAGATGTTGAATTTCTTAGTCATTTAGGCCACCTCCACCTACAATTCTATGCTGGGTAGGATGAGACTTCATGCGTTCAAGGCGGTTGCCTCTACCTATCACCTGAAGATCAAGTTCCCAACTAGAAACGGTGTGGGAGAAGAGAAAGGAGATCAAAAGATGGCAAGGAGTTGTTATGTGGCCGCTTTAAGGCCTGATGGAACCGGGGGCAGGTCCTCCCGTTGAGGATATGGACATCCGCGAGGATGAAGAGCGGCGAGGAAGCCGACAAAGGATTTGGTTCCCATACCGTTGGAGATAGGGGATCCTGAAAAAGTTACTTACATCGGGGCATCTCTGAAAGACCCTCTACGAAGCAATTTGATTGCCTTGTTACAAGACAACAATGATGTCTTTGCATGGAGCATCCCCAACTGATAAGATACAACTTGAATGTGGATTCGAAACGGAAGACGGTGAAACAAAAGAAGAGAAATTTTGCACCTAAGAGGCAAGAGGCCATAAAACAGGAGGTTGACAAGCTCCTAGAGGAGGGTTTCATTGAGGAAATCCAGTTCCCGGAATGGTTGACAAATCCTGTGATGGTCAAAAAGGTCAATGGAAAGTTGTGCATAAACTTCACTGATCTGAATGATCCATGCCCAAAGGACTGTTTCCCCTTGCCAAGGATCGATATGTTGATAGATGCCACGGCTGGGAACAAGATGCTGAGTTTCATGGATGGCTTCAGTGGCTACAACCAAATTAAGATGCTTGAGGACGACATTCCTAAGTTATCTAGTTATGGCCTTTGGACTGAAGAATGCAGGAGCCACCTATCAGAGGTTGGTAAATAAGATCTTTGCCCACCTCATTGGGAAAACTATGGAGGTTTACATGGACGACCTATTGGTGAAAAGCCTACACAAGGCAGATCACATTGAGCACCTATGCGAGGCATTTGAAGTACTGAGGAAGCATAAGATGATGTTAAACTTGGCCAAGTGTGCTTTCGGTGTTGGGTCAGGCAAGTTCTCGGGTCTCATTGTCTCAAAGCGCGGAATTGAGGCTAACCCCGAAAAAATCAAGGCTATCCTAGATATGGAACGCCACGTTCCATAAGGGACGTACAGAAATTGATCGGGAGAATTGCAACATTGAGGAGATTCATCTCCAAATCTGGGGACAAGTGTTTATCGTTCTTCAAAACTATAAAGAAGGTAAAAAAATTTGAATGGATAGAGGAAAGCCAGGAGGCCTTTGAGCAGGTGAAGAAGTATATGGACGAGGCCCCGTTGTTGGCTAAGCCAAGTATGGGAGAAATCCTTTATCTTTACTTGGCATCTCAGATCAAGACGTGAGCGTTGTACTTATGAAGGAGTAAGACAAGGTTCAGAAATCGGTATATTATGTGAGCAAGGTTTTACATGGAGCAGAGCTGAATTACTCCACCATTGAAAAGTTTGCCTTAGCGCTGGTGACTGCTTCTAGGAAGTTACGACCCTAATTTCAGGAACATAAGATTAAGGTTCTTACAGGCCAGCCATTGAGAAATATTTTGCACAGACCTAAAGCCAGTGGTAGGCTAATCAAATGGGCTATTGAGCTGGGAGAATTTGACGTTAAGTACAAGTCAAGGACGGCAATTAAAGCCCAGACATTGGCTGACTTCATGGTTGAATGTACCATTGACAACCAAGAAGTCGGGGGGCAGGAGATAACACCCCAGGAAGGCAGTGAATCGCATAAGGAGGGTAAGGAACCCGTACTTAAGGAGAAGGAATACTGGATTCTCTATTTTGATGGGGCATCAAAAATAAAAACAAGTAGTGCAGGTCTTGTTCTGCAAAGTCACGATGGGTTCACGATTGAATACGCCCTGAAGTTGGACTTCCCAACAACCAATAATGAGGCAGAGTAAGAAGCTTTGATAGTTGAACTTGGTCTGGCAGGAGCACTAAGGGTCAATAATCTTAAAGTTTATGGAGATTCAAGGCTAGTTGTGGCCCAAGTCAATGGAAAGTTTGAGGCAAGGGATGAAACCATGGCCAAGTACTTGAGGATTGTGAAAGATGTGATGTCTTAAAGTTGATGAATGTTACATAGAGTACATTCCTAGGGAGGAAAATATCAAGGTCGATGCCTTATCCAAGTTTGCCTCCTCTAAGATAGTAAATTATTCAGGAGGTGCTTACTTTCAAGTTCTGATAGCCCCTACCATCGATTCAAAGTTAATTGCACCTATTAGAGTTAGGGAATGTTGGATAGACCCCATAAAAGCACACCTCGAAAATGGTTGGCTATCGAGTAATGCCATGGAGGCATGAAAATTGTTTGTAAGGGCGTTAAGGTACGTACTGATTGAAGGAATACTATACAAGAAGTCTTTTGTGATCCCGTATCTAAAGTGCTCAAGACCCGAAGAGGCCAAATCAGCTATTGAGGAAGTTCATGAGGGAATTTGTGGACAGTACTTGGGGGGCAGGGCCATAGCTCACAAGATAGTCAAACTTGGGTTTTATTGGCCTGAAATGATGGCTGATGCCAAGAAGTACGTGAAGAGCTGTGATGGATGCCAGAAATAGGTCCAATAGACCCAACAAGTCCAACAGGCCCAACAAGTCCAATAGGCCCATAGGTCCAATTCATCTAAAGGTCTAAAAAATAGAATATAAGAAAATTTAAATATAAATTTTGATTAGAATCTAGATCGATTTCGATCAGAATCCCAATCGAAAAGGCTTCCACCAGGAATCCTTGTCAAAAAGTCTTCGAGCAGAATGTCAAAAAAACCCTTAATTCAACTAGAATCCTGGTCGAATCGACCAGGATCCTTAAGTCAAAGGCCTAGTCCGAAATTCACGTTTATCAAGCCCAAAAATAATTGGGCCCAATCTATCAAAATGATAGGCCTAGTAAAATGAAGAGGCCCATGGGAAAATCCACAAAAATAATAAGTAATTCGATCAGGATTCTGATTGAATTCGATCAGGAATTCTGATCAAAACTCCTTCGACCAAACTGTCAAAATAGGCCTTAAGTCAACCAGGATCCTAATCGAATTTGACCAGGATTCCTAGTCGAAAAACCTTTGGCCAGAGGGACAAAGTAGGCCTTAAGTCGACCAGGATCCTGATCGAATCCGATCAGGATTCCCGGTCGAAAAGCCATCGACCAGAATGATAAAATGACCCTTCCTATGACCAGGAACCTAGGGAGAATTGCAAAATTATTTCCAAAGGCTATGTGCCCATGATATTTTTGATAAACAACTCGAATATAATGAAAAGTACCTGTGAGCACAATGGAAGTGCAAGAAAATTATTTATAATTTTCTGCAAGATAGAAATTATCTGTTAGCCTCGAATAAAGCAAATCATCGTAAATGTGTAGGTCGCTCCACACTTCACACTTAAAGACGATATATGTGAAACACTAGTGTATTAAAACTCCATAACTTCAATGAAAATCTGATCAGTTTTCTTAGAAGTTGGGGGGGCAAATGATATAGGCCCAACAAGTCCAATAGGCCCATTGGTCCAATTCATCTAAAGGTCTAAAAAATAGAATATAAGAAAATTTAAATATAAGTTTCAACTAGAATCTAGATCGATTTCGATCAGGAATTCCAATCGAAAATTTTTCGATCAGGGTGTCAAAAATGGACTTCAGTCGACCAGGATCCTGATCGATTTCCACCAGGAATCCTGGTCGAAAAGTCTTCAAGCAGAGTGTCAAAAAGACCCTTAATTCAACTAGAATCCTGGTCGAATCGACCAGGATCCTTAAGTCAAAGGCCCAGTCTAAAATTCACGTTTATCATGCCCAGAAATAATTGGGCCCAATCTATCATAATGATAGGCCCATTAAAATGAAGAGGCTCATGGGAAAATCCACAAAAGTAATAAGTAATTCGACTAGGATTCTGATCGAATTCGATTAGGAATTCAGATCGAAACTCCTTCAACCAAACTGTCAAAATAGGCCATAAGTCAACCAGGATCCTGACCGAATTCGACCAGGATTCCTGGTCGAAAAACCTTCGGCCAAGGTGACAAAATAGGCCTTAAGTCAACCAGGATCCTGATCGAATTTGACCAGGATTCCTGGTCGAAAAGCCATCGACCAGAATGATAAAATGACCCTTCCTTCGACCAGGATCCTGGTCAAAATCGACCAGGAATCCTTGTCGAATGTTCATCGACCTGGATGACAAATCATGCCTTAAGTCGACCAGGATCCTGGTCGAATTTTGATCAAGAATCCCAGTCAAAAATTTTCAGATTTTTATTTAATTTTCTCATAAAAACATGGAAAAATTGATAAAAGAATGATGTTTTCTGAGAAAATTGGAGAGAAAATTTCCAAAAAATTACAGAAAAATCGAAGGAGAATTGAAAATTTATTTCCAAAGGGTATGTGCCCAAGATATTTTTGATAAACAACTCAAAAATAATGAAAAATACATGTGTGTACAATGGAAGTGCAAGAAAATTACTTATAATTTTCTGCAAGATAGAAATTACCTATTAGCCTCGAATAAGGCAAATCGTCGTAAATGTGTAGGTCGCTCCACACTTTACACTTAAAGACGATATTTGTGAAACACTAGTGTATTAAAACTGCATAACTTCAATTAAAACCTGATCAGTTTTCTTAGAAGTTGAGGGTCAAATGATATGGGATGAAAGTAAGCCCTAAGGACATATTTAATGTTGCATTAAATATACCTAGATTGGTCCAAGATTAAAGCCCATTTATGAGGCCCAAAACCCTAATTAATTATTAAATTCGTAATTAATTATTCAGCTGATTATAGGACTCCAATGTTGAGTCCAATAAGGAGCCAAATTCTTTAAGAAGTAGCCTCCAAGACATTTGAGTCCAATGGAAATTGGCCTTCCTCATGGAAGGATCTAGAATACCATTAAGAGTGGGTAACTTGTCCACCAAGTTACCGAACCCTATCCTAACTCCAATTCATCCGATGCCTATATAAAGGATCTGATCCTTCAACTCAGAACGACATTTTTATTGGCTTGATTCTTTATATTTGCAAGATATGTAGGCATCTTGTGAGGATCAGAGTTAAGTCACGAAACACTTGATCAGCCATTAAAGCTCGAAGCTCTCAAACCCTAGCAAATAATACGCAATAAATACACCCTACTTTTTTATTCCACAACACTATCTTTTATAAAATTAATTTAAAATATGTTATCAAATGGCTATAAAATTCTATAAACTACCAAGAGTAAATTATCAATTTGGAAGATAAGATTTTGGTAATATAAATGGAATAAAAATGCTAATCACCACCTAGAACGTCTCTTATTCTATTTTGGCACTTCTGGCAGGCCAATATATATGGCAATATTAATTTGTGATGCAAGCAAGAAGCAATACATAGAAGTGTATATTTTATTTTTTATTTTTTTTTGCCGCATAGAAGTGTATATTTAGGAGGCCTGGCCGGATATTTTTTTTTGTGTGCAATAACTGAAGAGTAAGGTCTAGTACAGTATATTGTCCGTGGAAAACGCCGTGTTTTAGGTGACGTGGCGTCCCATGCAAGAAACCCAATGGTTTAAAGAGTTGTTGAGGTCTGCGTACTTTTAAATGGACTAGTTGAAGGAGCATCAATATATATATATATATAAAGGAGGATACGCGGGAGTTTAGGTGGCGCTCTAAGATCGTCTCAATCTATTTTTCTAATTTTCTAGAATTTTAGAATTTTAAACACTAATAAATTAAAAAATCATTTAACATATTAGAAGTAAAATAGGTGTTCGAATTTATAGAGGAGAATAGTTCGAATTTATAGGAAAGACATATGATTAGAAGTTCTATTGGAAGTAGAATAAGTATTTATAATGCATATGATTAAAAGTTCTATTGGAAGTAGAATAGGAGTTCGAATTTATAGAGAATAAGAGTTCGAATTTATAGAAAAAATGTATAAATAAAACTTCTATTAGAAGTAGAAAAATATCATTTAACATATTAGAACTAGAATAGGTGTTTGAATTTATAGAGAAGAATAGTTCAAATTTATAGGGAAGACATATCATATAAGTTCTACCGGAAGTAGAATAAATATTTATAACGCATATGATTACAAGTTATATTGGAAGTAGAATAGGAGTTCGAATTTATAGAGAATAAGATTCGAATTTATAGAAAAAACATATAAATAAAAGTTCTATTAGAAGTAGAATATGTGTTTGAATATATAGAGCAGACATATAATTAAATATTTTATTGGAAGTACGAACTTCTTAAATTATACTTTTTTATATAAGTTAATTATACTTCTATTAGGAAAATTTATTCATAAATCCAATACTATTGTCATAAAAAGGTCATCATTTTTAAAAAAATAAAATAATTGATATATTAACATAATAAAAGAACATTGTCATGTAGGAATCCTAAATAAATACGAGTATCTATAATATAAAGAGAAAATAAGATGTGTTTTCATTTTCTAAAACTCCGTAATTTTTAGAAAGTCTAGAATAAGTATAAATTGGAATTCGCTCTATTTTTTAGGTTTTGATTTTAAGGAGTAAGTTGTTGTGTAAGATAAGTATCATCAATAATATGTAATGAAGTTATAATTTCGATCCCAAATGAGAGCGGCTTGAAACGTGTTTAACGGGAAGACGACTCACTATAAAAGATTGTATTAGCTATTAAAATATCATATTGGTGTTATAAATTTTATTTTATTTTTAGGATTTGATTTTTATGGATAAACATTATCATTCAAGTGATATATGTAAAAGTTAGGTTTTTGGTTTTAACGAGAGAGCGGATCAATAGTAACAACCGTGTTTAACGAGAAAACGGTTCATTAGAGAAGACTGTATGTAATAACCCTAACTTCAGTAATGCTACAGTGGTCACATGAATAGTAAATTCCGAGGATTTAGAGAAATGGTATATAGGTACCCTATAATGGAAACATAAAATGAATAAACAGAAACCATATTAGTGTTGTACAATGGAAATAAGTGACTCGAAATGACGTTAGATTTCAGAAATTCCTGAAGCATGGATTTTGAGGATTTTGATTTCGAATAAGCTTCTATTGGATATTAAGGAGCATGGAAACATTATAAGAATTATATATTGAGGAATTAGTGAATTTAGATTTAACCTAGGGATTATTAAGTTAAGAAAATACCAAAGGAAATTGGATTGTTAAATGGTTTCAAAACCACTGAGATAATGAGGTACATTCGAAACGAACCACAATTAGACGAGTATGGAGATTAAACAACCAAGATTATAACATAACAAAGATATATACCACATTATAATTACCAAGAGTACTAGCATTATAATTAGAAAAGAAATCAAGAAAAAGGAGAATTATGAAATCATGTTGATGATGTCATCTTCCACTAAACCAAATTAAGGGTAGATTAGTCTTTTAACACCTAGATTTTTACCAAGCTTCCAAGACAAGCTAGATTAACAAGATTAAGATGAGATAACATCAAAACAAGCAAAAGAAACCTCTCTCCCTTCTTGTTCTTGCATTCGGCCATTGTAGAGAAAAAAGGAGAAAGAAAAAAAAAATAAAAACACAAACCCTTGCTAGCATCAACATTAATTCAAGAAAAAAATCATGGAGCATCTTGGAGGATAGAACAAGACTAGCACAAAGTTTCATAGCCAACCACCATCATTTAGCAAGGTAATAAAATCATTGAAGTTGAAGATGAATAGTGGTGAATAGTGTTTTCAAGTTTTAATCTTTGTTTTAATGGTTCCTTTAGTTAATTCAAGGTTGTTCAAGGTGTGTCCAAGGATTACTAAGGATCATTAAGTGTTCTTCAAGCTTCAAAGAGGTATAACAACCCTTGCCCTTTTATATTTATGGTAGATATTGAAGTGGTTGGTAGTTAAGTGGTGTTAATGTAATGTTTATGATGATTATGTGTTATAAGTGGTTGATTTTGATGTGAAAATTGTGTTGTGGACTTGTAACCATGGCTGGTGAAGAATACCACATGGTGTAGGTGATGATTTTGTTGTTTGATAATTGATTTGGAGGAGTTGGATTTATGGAAAGTGCGAAATTATAGCCGTTATAATGCCCGATTTTCGTTAGGATATAAATTACCCTGTTTTGGACCCCCTGCATTCGTATGGTACCTCACTGCCTAGGTTACCAATTGACCATGAAATGATAAAGCTTAGTTCATAGATCGTTTTGATATAAGGTGCGTTAAAATCTGATGAACGGTTTAGGAGAAAAGTCAGTTTTAGTGAAAGCGGTTCAGAAACCGAGAAACTGTAAATGTATCAAACTTGAGGTTACAATTACCATACTTTAACATTGTTAAAAGTCACGAAATTTTGGGATAGTGTAGTAGAGTGGTCAGAGGACCCTTGACAGTTGACCTTACATTAAAATTCGAAATCCATATTTTCTGAGAATTTTTACAGTTAAGTGTGGTCGTTAAGGAAAATGGTGAAAACCCCTGAAACTTCGATTTAGGTTATAAACGGTTGAGTTCTTGAGCCTTTGGGATAATAATAATACGTTAAACATATATTAAAGTTTCAAAAGGTAATGTTATACAAGAGTGTAGTGAGTAAGAGATGTGGTTCTAACGATGGTCCTTTTGTGTTTATAGAAACTCCGGAAGAGGGACGAGCCATATCGTCAGGATATCGAAACCGAGGCAAGATTTCTTCTATCCCTATTTGTAAAACTACTTATCTTCATAAAGAAACTTGATTTTGTGAAATATATATGTGGTGCTATTATTACTATATTGTGAAGAAATTGTCCTCCTTGAGTATTAATATTGAAAAGAAAGATATCTGAAGATGTATATAAATATGGATATGAGTATAAGATGTATATGAATATGAATGAGAGTATGAGATGGATATGTATAAAAATGATTATGCATGAATTGAACATGCCTTATGATTAAGAGAATAAGAGAGAATGGTATCAGTTGTTATCGAGGGTTATATGGTTATAATATTAGGTTAAAAATGTTCTTATTGAGTATCAGTGGTTTAATAAACATTATTTGATTTCTGAATTTGAAAGAGAGGTCTGAATCATAAGCAAAGCCTTATGATATATATATATATTTTATAGAAGTAATGTGTGAGAATGGAAATGATATGAGAGAATGATATGTGAAAACGAAAGTGAGAAAATGGAAATGTGGAATGATATTTTAAAAAAGAGAATAACGATGTGATAAAAAGGGGGATTGCAACAGACTTGCGTAAGTGGCTGTGTCAGGGCTGTGTGCGACACAGTCCAGCATTTATTATTTTTATTACGGCACGAAGATGCCAAGGGAGGATGTTAGCAGGTGGCCTTCCTCCAGGGATGATTTTCATTCCTTCTACCGGTAGTAAAAAGAGAGCAGATACGATTAGGCGACTGATCATCGTCCTAACGTATCAGGCGACAGCAGATATCCCCAATGTTTTTGAAAAGAAAGTGTAGACAATGGTTTTCAGATTTCTATACTGAAAACAGAGTAATGATATGAGATGATGGAATGATAGTTACAGATGAAGAAAAACTGATATTATATTATTTCAGATTTCTATACTGAAAACAGAGTAATGATATGAGAGGATGGAATGATAGTTACAGATGAAGAAAAACTGATATTATATTATTTCAGATTTCTATACTGAAAACAGAGTAATGATATGAGATGAGGGTATTATGGATACAGATGAAGAAAAAACTGATATTATAATAATATATATTACTTTCTTATAATAGTGAGTGGATGATGTATTATTAAATAAGAGCTTTACTCTTCCTTAAGGATTTTATTTGTTTCCTGCTATTACATATGCCTATACATATATGTATACTTGTTCACATTCTAAATTTTAGTTACAGAATGTTCTTGCTGAGCTATTATAGCTCACTCTTGCTATTTATGTATATAGCAGCTAGGTCCCATGCCGATACTACGTACCACACCCCGCAAGAGGGTAAGGGAAAGGCGACCTTTTGAGCGAGTGCTGGCGACCATCCCCGAGGTAGTGACAAGCGAAGGGGCTTAGTATACTTATGTAAATTAAGTGTGTAAGTTGTAATAAACTTTAGTTGTTGAAGTGCTTCATGTAGAAGCTTTGTTCAACAATGTACTTAGTAAATTCTGGGCTTGTAATAACTGTTAACTTTAAAACTTTTAAATATTGTGGCTGTTGTTCTATGAGCATATGACTGGTGTGTGTGTGTATTAGTGTGGGGTCAACTGCCTATTTATTTATTTATTTATTTAAAAAAAAAAAAAAAAATTTCAGAGATATTAATATTGATCGGAAATTAGACTTTGACGGCCCGGATCCTTGACCCCGGATCCCGGGGCGTCACAGATGGTATCAGAGCTAAGAGTCATATGCTCATAAACAAAAGTGATAATAATAAATGTATCAGTTATAATATAAATTGTGAACTTCCATCAAGTTCAGGGGTGGTATATCGCAGGTAGTATTTACTTTAAGCATATATTATAATTTATTAGACTGTTACTAATAGAATTTTATGTTTTATTATAGGGAGCGGAGATGGTTGAGCCGAGTCAGGACCCCCAGTGGCTAGGGAGGTCAGAGCAGGAGCTATTAGATCTTCAGCTTGCCGGGGTAGAGGTCCCCGAGTATGCAGTTGAGGACCTCAGGGAGAGACGCCGGGCGGCGGCTAGAGAGCGATTAGAGAGAGATGAGGCAGAGGAGCAGAGACGGAGAGACGGAGAGATGCTGTGGCCCTAGTGCCATATATGGGTAGACCTTCTACAGGATCTGACGAGGCAGGTCCTTCCAGAGTGAGATCGGAGATCCCAGAGGAGGAGAGGCCACTGCGTAAGAGGCCTAGGTTGTCAGTTATACCTGAGGAGCCGATTGAGTGGAGGGATATTCAGATGATTCCCACTCCTGTCCGACCCATCCCGGAGCCGTCACCAGTTCCATCCCCACTACCTAGTCCTGACCCTATAGATGATCCTTTTGAGCAGTTTACCCCTCCAGGGCATTTTGGTTTCTTTGAGGAGGAGGAGGATCCTTCAGAGGATGCTGAGACAGAGTCGGTTCCTCCATCCCCACCCTTTGCACCACCACCACCTCCACCTGTGGATGCACCTCCCCTAGCTGTACCCCCTCAGGAGGCACCCTTACCGGCGGGTGACTCACTTTCAGCTACCTTATTGACCGAGTACTTTGCTCTTCAGGGACAGTTGGAGGAGTCCCGCAGGACTATAGACACCCTTCTACAGAGGTTAGAGAGAGGGAGAGGAGGGGTTATTCCGGATGGGATATCTCTGGGGATGATCAGTATTGAGCTACGAGCATTAGGAGATATTAGGAGGTTGTTGGGTGATAGGGGAGACCCGGCGTGGAGGGCCCAGATAGTTGATACGGTTACTACCATGGTGGTCCAGATACGGGATGTTGTCAGGGCAGGGGTGTGAGCCGGGATAGTAGTTGTCACTAATCAGACTAGTCATCTTGCTGATGTCATTTTGGGGATTAGTTTAGTTGTCCACTGTTTTAATCCCAGTCTGATTAGAGGACAGTTAGTAGTACTTTTGGTGATATCGGATTAGTATGTACGGCTATGTTTTGGGTTTCGAACCTTGTATTAGATGATGTATATTATTAGCAGTAAAAGATGTTGTAACCAAATTGTAAAATATTTATGTACATTAATGAAGTTTGTGCATTTCTATCTAAATTTTTACTGCATATTTTTGTATAATAAATGTTGAGACTCAGAAATATTGATGTATAAAAGGTGATTGACTTAATGAAAAGGCTGTCGTGTTAAGGGCGATACACTTACCTACTAAAATTATGGTATAACTAGATGTAAATCGCATGATAAAGATATTGTGATATGCAAATGAGCTAATTAATGATATAATTGTGTATATAGAAATGATGTATATAGTAACCCAAATTCGGGTAATTAATAAGGACTATTGTCATGTACAGAACTATGCCGCCTAGACGTGACAGTAGAGCGAATGCAAGGGAAAATGAGAGAGACGAAAGAAGTCGAAATATCGAAGGTACTAGACTGAACGAAAATGCTCATAATGAAGAAAATCATGAAGAAGGAGAAGAGGAATCAACTGGCCAACAAAGGAATCCGGGAGGTGATCCCTTTGCCCAATTCATGGACTTATTAAGGCAGAATTTAGCAAATCCACAGAATCCTCAACCACCACCTGTTCTCCCCAACCAGGCAGCTAGTTCCTTTCGTGCCTTTAAGTCATTAAAGCCCCCAGAATTCGAGGGAACCACTAACCCAGTAGTAGCCAGGGCATGGCTAAAAGAAATGGAGAAAGCTTTCGAAATACTGAGGATAGAGGAAGATCAGAAAACAGTTTTTGCAGCCTATCTCCTAAAGGGAGAGGCAAATTACTGGTGGGAAGCTAGGAAGAACCTAGAGGAAGCGGGAGTGATAACCTGGGAGCGTTTCACTAGAGTGTTCCTAGAAAAGTATTCTCCTAGGTATCTAGAAAACCAAATGGAATTAAAGTTTCTGGAGTTAAAACAGGATAACCTAACAGTGGCAGAGTATGAAAATAAATTCTCAGAACTGTCGAGGTTTGTTCCCGAGTTTGTGCGTACTGAAGAACAACGTGCAAAAAGGTTTCAACAAGGGTTAAAACCCTGGTTACGAACGAGAGTGGCCCCATTTGAGTTAACTGATTATGCTGCAGTGGTTCAAAAGGCATCAATTATAGAGGCCGAGAGTGAGCAAGCTCAAATAGGTCGAGAGAATAAGAAAAGAAGATTTGAGGGCCCAAAAGGAGGTTCAAGTGAGGGAAGCTACTTTAACAAAGGAGGTAAAGGACAAAAATCTCAATTTGTGGGAAAATCGGGGGGTAACAAGACTACTAGTGTGACGGTGAGTCAGGGTGGAAAATCTTCGGGAACATTTCAGTCCAATCAATCACGACCACCATTACCAGATTGTGAGACGTGTGGTAAGAAGCATATAGGAGTCTGTAGAGTGCTGGGAGTAACTTGTTTTAAGTGTGGACAAAAAGGACACTACTTTAACCAGTGCCCATCAACTGATGCAAACCCTAAAAGAGATGTTAAGTGTTACCAGTGTGGGAAACTAGGACACTTTGCTAGAGATTGCCGTTCAGGTGAGTCATACGCATCAGGACAGAGTGGGGCTGCTTCAAATAGGCCTACTGCTAGAGTGTACAACATGACCTTAGGGGAAGCGTTGACGAAACCAGATGCGGATACAGGTACTTGCTTTTTCGATTTAAATTTTGTGTGTAAGTCTTTGGTTAAGGATCGACTTAATCAATTAATGGAATAAATAAGTTAATAAAATAGATAAGGAAAATCAGTATCTGTTAAGGGCTAGGAAACGTTATGAAAAGAAAAGTAGGAGTGTTTTGGGAAAACACAAGCTTGTCGAGACGAACAGGAAAGATATATTATAGGTAGTATTTTCTTACAATTGTTTTAAAGAATATTATTAGAGCTTATTTTCTGGAAAATTTTACAGAGAGGGGCTATAGGAATATTGAGGAATTAATATTTATGTCATGATAGAGATCAGAAGATGGACAAACCATAAGTGAGATACACTACCATTCAGAAAAGGTCAATGTAGTGGCAAATATCTTCGTCAAAAGAGGAAGGAGAGACGAGATAATCTGGAATGACTTGAAACAGGAGAAGATTGGTGAGGAAAAGACAGTAAAAGGACTGCTATTGATAAACTAAATGGCATGTTGATGAATGACAAGAAGTTATGTTAGTATATTTCTGCGCAAACAAGATAGATATATTATAGAAGGAAAAAGGATAAAGGAAATAGTGTGGAAGTTAGAAGGTGTGAAGGAGAAAGATACTTATGGACATTTCGAACATGATTCCGGGACGGAATCCTTTTAAGGGGGGAAGGATGTAATAACCCTAACTTCAGTAATGCTACAGTGGTCACATGAATAGTAAATTCCGAGGATTTAGAGAAATGGTATATAGGTACCCTATAATGGAAACATAAAATGAATAAACAGAAACCATATTAGTGTTGTACAATGGAAATAAGTGACTCGAAATGACGTTAGATTTCAGAAATTCCTGAAGCATGGATTTTGAGGATTTTGATTTCGAATAAGCTTCTATTGGATATTAAGGAGCATGGAAACATTATAAGAATTATATATTGAGGAATTAGTGAATTTAGATTTAACCTAGGGATTATTAAGTTAAGAAAATACCAAAGGAAATTGGATTGTTAAATGGTTTCAAAACCACTGAGATAATGAGGTACATTCGAAACGAACCACAATTAGACGAGTATGGAGATTAAACAACCAAGATTATAACATAACAAAGATATATACCACATTATAATTACCAAGAGTACTAGCATTATAATTAGAAAAGAAATCAAGAAAAAGGAGAATTATGAAATCATGTTGATGATGTCATCTTCCACTAAACCAAATTAAGGGTAGATTAGTCTTTTAACACCTAGATTTTTACCAAGCTTCCAAGACAAGCTAGATTAACAAGATTAAGATGAGATAACATCAAAACAAGCAAAAGAAACCTCTCTCCCTTCTTGTTCTTGCATTCGGCCATTGTAGAGAAAAAAGGAGAAAGAAAAAAAAAATAAAAACACAAACCCTTGCTAGCATCAACATTAATTCAAGAAAAAAATCATGGAGCATCTTGGAGGATAGAACAAGACTAGCACAAAGTTTCATAGCCAACCACCATCATTTAGCAAGGTAATAAAATCATTGAAGTTGAAGATGAATAGTGGTGAATAGTGTTTTCAAGTTTTAATCTTTGTTTTAATGGTTCCTTTAGTTAATTCAAGGTTGTTCAAGGTGTGTCCAAGGATTACTAAGGATCATTAAGTGTTCTTCAAGCTTCAAAGAGGTATAACAACCCTTGCCCTTTTATATTTATGGTAGATATTGAAGTGGTTGGTAGTTAAGTGGTGTTAATGTAATGTTTATGATGATTATGTGTTATAAGTGGTTGATTTTGATGTGAAAATTGTGTTGTGGACTTGTAACCATGGCTGGTGAAGAATACCACATGGTGTAGGTGATGATTTTGTTGTTTGATAATTGATTTGGAGGAGTTGGATTTATGGAAAGTGCGAAATTATAGCCGTTATAATGCCCGATTTTCGTTAGGATATAAATTACCCTGTTTTGGACCCCCTGCATTCGTATGGTACCTCACTGCCTAGGTTACCAATTGACCATGAAATGATAAAGCTTAGTTCATAGATCGTTTTGATATAAGGTGCGTTAAAATCTGATGAACGGTTTAGGAGAAAAGTCAGTTTTAGTGAAAGCGGTTCAGAAACCGAGAAACTGTAAATGTATCAAACTTGAGGTTACAATTACCATACTTTAACATTGTTAAAAGTCACGAAATTTTGGGATAGTGTAGTAGAGTGGTCAGAGGACCCTTGACAGTTGACCTTACATTAAAATTCGAAATCCATATTTTCTGAGAATTTTTACAGTTAAGTGTGGTCGTTAAGGAAAATGGTGAAAACCCCTGAAACTTCGATTTAGGTTATAAACGGTTGAGTTCTTGAGCCTTTGGGATAATAATAATACGTTAAACATATATTAAAGTTTCAAAAGGTAATGTTATACAAGAGTGTAGTGAGTAAGAGATGTGGTTCTAACGATGGTCCTTTTGTGTTTATAGAAACTCCGGAAGAGGGACGAGCCATATCGTCAGGATATCGAAACCGAGGCAAGATTTCTTCTATCCCTATTTGTAAAACTACTTATCTTCATAAAGAAACTTGATTTTGTGAAATATATATGTGGTGCTATTATTACTATATTGTGAAGAAATTGTCCTCCTTGAGTATTAATATTGAAAAGAAAGATATCTGAAGATGTATATAAATATGGATATGAGTATAAGATGTATATGAATATGAATGAGAGTATGAGATGGATATGTATAAAAATGATTATGCATGAATTGAACATGCCTTATGATTAAGAGAATAAGAGAGAATGGTATCAGTTGTTATCGAGGGTTATATGGTTATAATATTAGGTTAAAAATGTTCTTATTGAGTATCAGTGGTTTAATAAACATTATTTGATTTCTGAATTTGAAAGAGAGGTCTGAATCATAAGCAAAGCCTTATGATATATATATATATATTTTATAGAAGTAATGTGTGAGAATGGAAATGATATGAGAGAATGATATGTGAAAACGAAAGTGAGAAAATGGAAATGTGGAATGATATTTTAAAAAAGAGAATAACGATGTGATAAAAAGGGGGATTGCAACAGACTTGCGTAAGTGGCTGTGTCAGGGCTGTGTGCGACACAGTCCAGCATTTATTATTTTTATTACGGCACGAAGATGCCAAGGGAGGATGTTAGCAGGTGGCCTTCCTCCAGGGATGATTTTCATTCCTTCTACCGGTAGTAAAAAGAGAGCAGATACGATTAGGCGACTGATCATCGTCCTAACGTATCAGGCGACAGCAGATATCCCCAATGTTTTTGAAAAGAAAGTGTAGACAATGGTTTTCAGATTTCTATACTGAAAACAGAGTAATGATATGAGATGATGGAATGATAGTTACAGATGAAGAAAAACTGATATTATATTATTTCAGATTTCTATACTGAAAACAGAGTAATGATATGAGAGGATGGAATGATAGTTACAGATGAAGAAAAACTGATATTATATTATTTCAGATTTCTATACTGAAAACAGAGTAATGATATGAGATGAGGGTATTATGGATACAGATGAAGAAAAAACTGATATTATAATAATATATATTACTTTCTTATAATAGTGAGTGGATGATGTATTATTAAATAAGAGCTTTACTCTTCCTTAAGGATTTTATTTGTTTCCTGCTATTACATATGCCTATACATATATGTATACTTGTTCACATTCTAAATTTTAGTTACAGAATGTTCTTGCTGAGCTATTATAGCTCACTCTTGCTATTTATGTATATAGCAGCTAGGTCCCATGCCGATACTACGTACCACACCCCGCAAGAGGGTAAGGGAAAGGCGACCTTTTGAGCGAGTGCTGGCGACCATCCCCGAGGTAGTGACAAGCGAAGGGGCTTAGTATACTTATGTAAATTAAGTGTGTAAGTTGTAATAAACTTTAGTTGTTGAAGTGCTTCATGTAGAAGCTTTGTTCAACAATGCACTTAGTAAATTCTGGGCTTGTAATAACTGTTAACTTTAAAACTTTTAAATATTGTGGCTGTTGTTCTATGAGCATATGACTGGTGTGTGTGTGTATTAGTGTGGGGTCAACTGCCTATTTATTTATTTATTTATTTAAAAAAAAAAAAAAAAAATTTCAGAGATATTAATATTGATCGGAAATTAGACTTTGACGGCCCGGATCCTTGACCCCGGATCCCGGGGCGTCACACTGTATAAATGATATTTGAATATATAAGGAATACATATAATAAAATATTTTATTGGAAGTAGAATACGAGTACGGTGGAGACATCTTATACAATTTTTTAAAACTATATATTTTTTTCTTAGAAATCCTTTATTTTAACTTTGTTATACAAGTTAATTATACTTGCATTAGAAAAATATATCCATAAATTTAATATTATTTTCGTAACGAAAAGTCTTCATATTTAATTTTTTTAGATATGTTAACATAATAGAAAGACATTCCCATGCGGAAGCTGTAAGTTTAAAGAATATAAAAATTGGAATTTACTCTCTTTCTTTATATAATGAAGTTGGAATTTCGATTCCAAACGTATTTAACGGGATGACGACTCACTAGAAAAGATTATATTAGCTATTAGAATTTGATACTAATGACATAATTTTTTTTATTCTTACTGTTCGATTTTATGGATAAAAATTATTATAAAGTCTTTATAATATATGTTTTTGGGATTTCGGTTTTAACGAGAGAGCGGCTCAATCGAAAGAATCATATTTAACAAGAAATCGAATCATTAGAGAAAATTATTTAATTATTAAAATTTAATATTAATATTATAATATAACATAAATGTATTGTTTTTTTAAAAAATATTGTAACGCCGCAGCGAAGCGCGGCTTCATCCACTAGTTATATTAAAAGTAAAATATAAATATGAAACGAACTACTCAGCATCAAATTACATCATCTCTACTGTCATGTTATGCTTTAACCTCACAGAGCAGTTAGCTTCTCTCTTTCAGTCCACCCAAAGCTACAAATGGAGCTGTTTTGAACCCTCCTGTAATTCAGTTTCATTATGCTTCAAATCTACTTCTGATTCGATACTCTTCAATGTTTGTTTTTGATATTTCTCTAGTAACTTATTATTATTTTAACTTGACAACGGTAATTTTGAAGTGATAGAACTATAATTATATATTTTTTCATATTTAAGTTTTTTTAAAAAAATATTATCATATTTAAGTTGGATTGATTTTGTCTTGGTTCTTTTATTAACTGAACTCAGTTATATCTTAAAATTGAAAATATATTTGATAATTAAATGAGTTTATACCAAATATTAGAGCATCTCCAATGCTAACTTATCCTTATGATCGCTAAAAAGATGATGTGGCATTTAATTTTACATAAGAACTCACTTTTTCTCATCTCCAACCATCTCTCCCCTTATCTAAAAATTTAGATAATTTGTTTTAGGTTGGTTATATATAGTCAATATCTAAATTTTTTGCAAAAGCTCTAAACTCATCCTAACATTATCATTTATTTATTTTTCCAAATATAACCAATCATTTTACATAATATTAGTGGAATACATTACATATTCGATAAATTTTACATAATCACTATTTTACATAATATACATAACACCACTGAAAATGCTCTTATACCATTGAAGATGTTTTTATACCTATCTCGTTCAAACTTGATATCTAGCTTATGTTCAGCATGGCTCGAACTCATTTCCGTATGCTTAATTCAAATTTTAGTACATTGCGGATTTTAATCTTTTAAATGAATTAAATGTGTTAAACATAACTTAGATTACAATTATATTATTCATTCTTATGATTCTTAAATTTGAATACTAAATAAAGTACAAGAGTCTCTAGTATCACAACAACATTAATCTTTTAAACATTTCTAATAAGAAAACGAAGTTCCCTAAAAAAAAAAAAAATACAATGACACAATATGAACTCTTTCATAAAATATAAATAAAAAAATTTCGTTAAAGAACTACTTTTGAGATGAAAGATGAAAAAAATAATAAAATTTTCAAAAATATAATTCAGCAGATGCTTCGAGAACATATCATTGACTAATAAATTCTTGTACGTCATTATTTGATATTAACTAAAAAAGTAATTTATAAAATTTTGTATTTTTCCACTTTAGCAAGTAAAATATTTAAATTTAAAATAGTGTTTATGTGCACTTCGTAAAAATTAAGATAAATTGATTAAGTCAACTAAATATGTAATTTTGTAAAAGAAAAACAAACATGTGAATAGAATTATTTTTTTTAAACATAGTAAAATTTTAATGTGAGTTGGGTAAAATTGGATTTCATTGAGTAAAAAAATTATTGAATATTAGTAAATAATTTTATTTGGTTTGAGACGGATTCAAGTTCGGTTATATTCTAAACTAGTCGATAAAGCCGCGCTTCGCGGCGGCATTATAATATTTTTAAAAAAATTCAATATATTTACGTTATATTATAATATTAATATTAAATTTTTAATAATTAAATAATCTTTTCTAATGAATCGATTTCTTGTTAAACACGATTATTTCGATTGAGTCGCTCTCTCGTTAAAATCGAAATCTCAACTTAAACATATATTATAAAGACTTGTATAATAATTTTTATCCACAAAATCGAATCGTAAAAAAAAATTATGACATCAATATCAAATTCTGATAGATAATACAATCTTTTCTAGTAAACTGTTTTTCCGTTAAATACTTTTCGAGTCGCTCTTATTTGGAACCGAAATTCTAACTTCATTATATAAAGAGAGTACTTTTCAATTTTTATATTCCTTAAACTTTCTAATATTTATGAAGTTTTAAAAGATGAAAATACATCTTATATTTTCTGTATATTATAGATATTCCTGTATTTATTTACCGCTTCCACATGGGAATGTCTTTCTGTTATGTTAACGTATAAAAAAATTTAATACGAAGACTTTTTGTTATGGGAATAATATTAAATTTATGGATATATTTTTTTAATGCAAGTATAATTAACTTGTATAAAAAAGTTAAAGTAAATGAATTCTAGGAAAAAAGATATATAGTTTTAAAAAATCGTATAAGACGTCTCCTATTCTACTTCCAATAAAACATTTTATTTTATGTATTCCTTATATATTCAAACATCTTTATACAGTCTTCTCTAATGAACCGATTTCTCGTTAAACACGGTTATTACTATTGATCCGCTCTCTCGTTAAGTCCAAAAATCTAACTTTTACATATATCACGTGTATGATAATGTTTATCCATAAAAATTAAATCCTAAAAATAAAATAAAATAAAATTTATAACGTTAATATGATATTTTAATAGCTAATACAATCTTTTATACTGAGCCGTCTCCCGTTAAACACGTTTTGAGCCGCTCTCGTTTGGGATCGAAATTCCAACTTCATTACATATATTGATGATATTTATCTTACACAACAACATTTTTTTTCTTAAAATTAAATCAAAATCTAAAAAATAGAGTGAATTTCAATTTAAACTTTCTCTAGACTTTCTAAAATTTATGGAGTTTTAGAAAATGAAAACACATCAACTCTTCTTCACTTTATATTCGAACACATATTTTATTTTTAATAGAACTTTTAATTATATATGTGTTTTCTTTAAATTCGAACTCTCCTTTACAAATTCGAATACCTATTATACTTCCAATAAAACTTTTAATTATATATCTTACAATTTTTCTTTCTATTGTAAATAAAACTTATAATTTTACGTATTCACTATAAATTCGATCTCTTTTCTTTTATAAATTAGAACACTTATTATACTTCTAAAAAACTTTTAAATACATGTCTTGTCTTTAAATTTAAACTATATAAATTCAAAACCTGTTATATTTTTAATAAAAAATTTCATCATATGTCATTTTTATAAATTCGAGATCTTTTTTTTATAAATTCAAAAACCTATTCTACTTCTGTTGAAAAAATTTGATTCGTACATTACATACTTTAAATGAGCAAATATAAATTTTTGACATTTAAACTTGAATCAAATATGAAGCAAAAAAAAAACTACTTGAAAAACTCATCAAATTTAAATATTAAGAAAATTTTGATTCATATATTACATACTTCAGATGAGCAAATGCTCCTTTTTGACTTTCAAACTTGAATCAAACACAAAGCAAAACAAAATTTGGTTGCCTACTATCTAGCCACTATTCTTTTATAATTCCTTCTTAAAGCCCGAAAAGAAATGCATTATTATTATTTTTTGTCAGAATTTATGCATTTTATTTGAATATTTACTCGAGTACTATTTTTTGAACAATATTAAATACAAACAATATTGAAACATTCACCAAAAAAGAAAACAACAAATAAATGCAAACAGTAACAAACTTACTATCAATGTAAATTGTAAAGACATTCACCTCTAGTAATCTCTTGTTTTAGTCCTTTTTTTACCTGAAACTCCATATGATATTCTATTAGAATTCTTTGATCAAAATCATTTGTACCTGTGTATGGTAGAAATTGAACAAAAAGGCAAAACTTGTGATAATACATGAAATAAATAAATAAAAAATAATGAACTGCATTGAAAATGAGTCCAATAAACTGATACGAAATTTGATTATAATATATTTACCTAGATCAGAAGGTGTGAAATAACTATTGGTTTTTTGCATCAATCGATGCTAGCTTATTGAATATATAGACAAACTGACTCGGTCTGGGCTGGCAAAAATCATGGTTATTTTCGAACTCATTTAATAATATGTCTCCTTTAAATATTCAAATAATCATTGATTCTAATTTCAATAGAACTTTTAATTATATATTTTTTCTATAAATTTGAACTATTATTCTCTATAAATTCGGACTCCTATTCTACTTCCAGTTGAACTTTTAATCATATGCTTTATAAATATCTATTCTACTTCTAGTACGAACTCTTATTCTACTTCAAATAGAACTTTTAATCATATGTCTTATAAATACCTATTCTACTTCTAATAAATTTTTTAATTATACGTCTTCCTTATAAATTCGAACTCTTCTCCTATAAATTAGAACACCTATTCTACTTCTAATATGTTAAAAGATATTTTTAAATTTTTTAGTATTTAAAATCCTAAAATTCTAAAAAAATTAGAAAAATAGATTGAGACGATCCGAGAGGCGCCACCTAAGTGCCCGCGTATCCTCCTTTATATATATATATATATATATATATATTGATATTCGTGACTAATAAATATTAAATTGAACATTAAGTTTTTGCTCAATTAGAAATTTGATCCAACTAAATTTGATTAAAAGCATTTAATTCGGTTCAATTTGATTAACACTCGATTACATGATATTCGTTTGGTGTCGTAAGATATTATTAAATTAATCGTTCTCCTAAAATATCAAGATTATTTTAATATTTTAATAAATGAGTATATTGGGGTTAGGAGGGAATCGAATGTCGAAATTTTAGCTCAAATTAAAAAATTTGATCCAACTAAATTTTATTAAAAGCATTTAATTTGGTTCAATCTGATTAACAATCGATTACATGCTATTCGTTTGGTGTCGTAAGATATTTTGTTAAATTAACCGTTCTCCTAAAATATCAAGATTATTTCAATATTTTAATAAATGAGAATATTGAGGGGTTGGAGAAAATCAAACCTGAGACCTCCCACAGTCAAAACTCTCATACCAGTTCTTTTAAAATCTCAAATTGTTAGAAGTTGAGCTTACCTCGTATATTTATCTTAATAGAATTGTCATAAATAAAATTTATAAACAATGTATAAAAATAAAATTCATCTTCAACGGATATTACTGTTAGCTAAAATTTTAAATAATTTCATTATATTGATTATATTTGTCGAACATCTAGAGACCTATTGTGAAACTCCACATAATCAATTACCATATTAAATTGATGTATTTTCTTTTAAGAGCTTGAAGTAATGAAAACATACTAATATTAAAATATTATTAATCATTATAGCTAATTTCATTGAAGTATAATATTTTATAGATTATATTATTTTAACTCTCTTAGCTAAAATTTTAGATAACATACTTAAAATAAAATATATAAAAAATTTAATCATTTATGACAAAATCGTTGTTTATAATTTTATTTAATATTTTTTCGTTAGTTATATTTGATGAATCTGAAGACAGTCGTAGAAAAATTTCAAATCATCTATAAACTATTACCATATTAAAATTATATATTTTTATTTATAACAAATTTAAATAAAAAAATAATTTTTTAATATAATTAATCATCTTATATAATTCAATCGGAATACACTATTTACAAATTCAGCAAATTTTAACTAATTAATAATTTATAAAAATAAAATCAATTAATTAAACTAACCCCAATGCATTCGTATATAAAAACAATAACACATAATAATTTTGTTTTTGTTTTTTAACTTTTATCGGTCTTCTTAATCTTAAATAACATTGTTAAGTTATTTACATATTTTTGGTTGAGGATATATTTTTTATGTTTATTTATGTTCAATCACATTTTATCATTAAAAAATGTATCTAAAGTTTTAGTATTTTTTATATTTATATGCAAATAGCTAGACTTAAAAAATTGTAATTTACTTATTAAACATATCTATATTTATATATACTATACTATTATAAGTAAATTATGGTATATTTGGTTGGTTGGTAGTTTGGTCACATTATTTTTGGTACACTTATAATAGGCGTTAGATTGTAAAATAAATAAAAGAGAATCGTTGGAAGTAATGCTAAAAAAATATTCTTTTCATAATATATAAAATACTCTTAAAGATTCAAAGTTCGAATCCCGCCAACAACATATTATTACTGATAAATATTTATATCATTTTATAAATTATTCCTAAAAGTTCAACGTTCGATTCCCGTCAATAACATATTTTTTAAAAAAAATTTATATCATCTTATATTATAAACTACTCCAATAATTTCAAGGTTCAATTCCCATCAACAAATATTAAATTTAAAAATTTATTTATATATTTTCAATATACAAGCAAAAAACTATCATTTAGAATACTATGAAATACATTTTATTATATTTTTTTATTTTCTTACTAATTAAAAAGTAAATATTAAAATTATGAATAATAAGATGAAAATATTTAATATTGTGATAAAAATATTTAAAATCTTCCGTGCATCGCACGGACTATAAGATAGTATCTATACTATATTATATAATAAGCAAAAAGGGGTATAATTTGGTTGTTAGGTTCAACTTGGTTCAACCATCTAAAAGAATAGTGACCGCTAGATATTTAATAAATAAATGATAGATCTAATAATAAGGAATATTCAGTATTTAAATCCCTCTTCTAAAGATCCAAGGTTCGAATCCCGTCAACAACAAATTTACATTAAGATTTTATATTATTAATTCTAATCAATACATATCATTTATTAAATAACTATTATTACTAATAATTTTATTAATTAATTACAAAGTTAAATTATATCAATAATAAATTATTATACTCTATTTTATTTAATCATATAATTTTAAAAGTATTTAAAAGTAACCGTGTTTTGCACGGGCTATAAGCTAGTATATATTATAATAAGCAAAAGAAGATATATTTTGTAATTTGGAATCGTTTGATCTTCAACTTTAGATACAATACTAAAAAGTTGTTATATAAAAATATATAAGTTTTGATTTCCGCTCATAACATATTAATTTATATTTAATATTAAAAATTATTATATATAAAGGTGTAAGATTCCAAATAATATATTAAATATTTGTAATATTCTATTATAAGTAAGTTACAAATAATTAAAATAATTCATAATTTACACGGGAAGCTAATAGATATTATATTATCTAGATTGGCATAAACTAACATAAATAGGCAATATCTTCATTATTCTCGGTCTTTTATCAACTTGGCAGTTCAATGGAGTAGGTTTCTTTCATTTAGTAGCTCTGTATTACAAAAGGGAAGGAACTAGGAATATATATATTATATAACAAACAACAAAAAATAGATATGAGGTGTTTATATATATATATATATAGGGGCTACTCCAATACAAACTTCCTTAAAATACAAACCTACAAACCAAGCATAATCTAATATTTCAAGCTAATCTAATGACCAAACTAGGGGCACCCCAATACAAAAAATGCTTAAAATAATAGGCTCTATCCAACAAAAAAAAAAAAAAATTCACTGTTCACGTGATGACGTGGCAGTGGATTTCACTGGTTAACGGTGCTTCGCACCTTCTTGTACGGCGCTTTGCGCCTTTATCATTCTAAAGTTGTAAGGAATGACAATCAATGGTAAAGGCAATAGACGATTGACGGGTGTGTCGAGGGCCTGCGGCCCTCATGACTACCTAACTCATCCGTTTACTGTCTTAAATGCTTCGCATTTCCAGGGCAAGTTTTTTTTTTTTTTTTTATGGATAGAGCCAATTATTTTAAGCATTTTTTGTGAAGGTACCCTTGGCGGGAACCTTAGAATAAATGAAATATAATTAATTTAGTGTTGGTTTGTAGGTTTGTATTTTAAAAATGGTTTGTATTTGAGCACTTGCCTATATATATATATATATATATATATATATATATATATATATATATATATATATATGCTAGCGTTCAAATAGAAACCAATCTTAGAATAGAAACTAGAAACCTACACTAAATAAATTATATTTCATTTATTTTAATGGCCCCGCTAGGGGCACCTTCACAAAAAACGTTTAAAATTCTTGGTTCTATTCAACAAAAATATAAAAAAAAAAAAAAAAAAAATTTAAAAAAAGTTACTGTTCACGTGTCACGTCATCACGTGAACAGTAACTTTTTTTTTTTAATTTTTTTATATTTTTGTTGAATAGAGACAATAATTTTAAACGTTTTTTGTATTGGAGTACCCCTAATTTGGTCAATAGATTAGCTTGAAATATTTAATTTAGGTTTAGTTTCTATTTTAAGTTAGTTTCTATTAGAACAAGACCCTATATATATATATATATATAGGCTAGCGTTCAAATAGAAACTAATCTTAGAATAGAAACTAGAAACCTACACTAAATAAATTATATTTCATTTATTTTAATGGCCCCGTTAGGGGCACCTTCACAAAAAACGTTTAAAATTCTTGGCTCTATTCAACAAAAATATTAAAAAAAATAAAAAAAAATTAAAAAAAAGTTACTGTTCACGTGCCACGTCATCACGTGAACAGTAGCTTTTTTTAAAAATTTTTTTATTTTTTTATATTTTTGTTGAATAGAGACAATAATTTTAAACGTTTTTTGTATTGGAGTACCCCTAATTTGGTCATTAGATTAGCTTGAAATATTTAATTTAGGTTTATTTTTTAGTTTCTATTCTAAATTAGTTTCTATTAGAACAAGACCCTATATATATATATATATATATATATATATATATATATAGAGTTGCACTCCATAACAAATATCTTATATAATAAAAAATAAAGACCACCTCATATCTAATCTAATATAAGAGTTCCGTCATGGCACCCAATACAAAAAATTGTTATTTTTTTACCCCCTATCCATCCAGCAAAAAAAATAAAAAAAAATAATAAAAAGTTACTGTTCATGATGACGTCACTGCTCACGTCAACAAGACGTCATCATGAACAGTAATTTTTTTTTTTTACTTTTTACTTTTTATTTTTTTAGTTTTTTTTGCTTGATGAATAGAGGGTAAAAAAATAACAACTTTTTGTATTGGATGTCCCTGGCGGGGCCGTTGAATCTATTAGATCTAAGGTGTTCTTTATTGTTTGTTATATAAGGGTGTTCTATATGGAGCAATGATATATATATATATATATATATATATATATATATATATATATATATATATATATATATATATATATATATATATATATTTTAAATTTTACAATTTTGGGAATGACCGCCACCATGCCTCCCTCTAGTTCCGTCTATGTTAATTACAATGACAATCCCCTCTAGTTCAGTCTCTGTTAATTACAATGGCAATTGTATTCTTAAAGGAACCTAACTGAAAATAAAAACAAAATGTAGATGGAACATTGTGTTTGTTTCATTATCAGTGCATGTAATAAGGATGTTGAACTCATGATCGTATTAGAATTGAATATATAGCATGAATAAAATTAATTAGAAAAATTTGCATATAAAAGAGTGAAGAAAAAAATGAAAATAATCTCAAATTAAATAAACCTAATTCCTGCACATATACATAATTTCCACTTTCCAGTTCGAAGTTTCCTCGTGGAGTAGGAAAGCATTATTAGTCCACGTGTCACTAAACCCATATGCCAAAGGAGTCCTGACAATAAACATGTCTATCAGCACAAAAACTAACACAAAAATCATATCAATAATTTCCCAATCATAATCTTTATTTCGTAACAGTTCATTCATATCTTACATCAAATTCCAAAAAAACACAACTATAACTAAACCACAACTTAAACTTACTTTTGCACGCGTTATTTTTAGTTACATATTTGTATATAATAATTTTTAGTATTAAATATAAATTAATATGTTATTGGTTCGAACTTAAATCTCTATATATAACAACTAACTTTTACTATTGTTACATCTAACGATGATAACCTATTTGATTTGAGTTGAAGATACTATTGTTACATCTAACGATCATGACCTATTTGATTTGAGTTGAAAATCTTACGATTATGAACGTTTACTATTGTTGCATATAACGATCTGATCTATTTGATTTGATTGGGAGATTTAACGATTACGAAGGAGGGATAAAAAAAAAAAACAAGAATAACCAAACTACTACAAATTATATAGTATAGTTATCTTCTCATGCAATCAGCACCATATTAATCATTTGCTTTCCTCTGCAAACACTCTGTTTTTCTTTGCGAAAATGCTTAGAATATTGAATAGAAACCTCAAGCGCCTCTGTTCAAGACTCCGGTGGCCGGTTCGCAGCAGGCCTAAACAAAAGATTTTGATCAAAAGGCTTGAAAAAACAAACTCAAAGCTCCAGTTAGAGAGAAAAGATTCATCTATCACTAACGGGTCAGCAGCAATTCATCCAAATGGATCAAAGTCAAGAAAGTCGATTCGTATCGCGACATTTAATGCTTCCCTTTTCTCCATGGCACCTGTCATTCCAAAGACAGAGTCATTTTCTACTTGTGCTTATGAAAATAGTGATTCATCAAAGGTTAAAAGCTCCGGTGATGTTAATTTTAGAACAAATTCATTGGTTGATCGTCCGAAAAGTATACTGAAACAGAGTCCCCTGCATCCAACTTCAGTAAATTCTGAGGAGAATTTAAGAAAGCAACAAAAGTTTGTGAAATCAAAGTTAAGGGTATCGATAAATTTACCGGATAATGAGATTTCATTGAAGAGAAGCGGGCAGTTAAGCTTCGTTGAGGACGATAAGATGGACTCTCCCAAAGGAAAAGGTCAGTTGAGATCTAGTATAAGCATGCCTACAAATGGGAAGACAGTGACTAATGGACAGAGTTTTAGGAGCACAAGAACTGTTGTTGAAGTATTGAGAGAGTTGGATGCTGACATATTAGCTTTACAAGATGTAAAAGCAGAGGAAGAAAAAGATATGAAGCCTTTGTCTGATTTAGCTGCTGCTTTGGGGATGAATTATGTATTTGCAGAAAGTTGGGCCCCTGAATATGGCAATGCTATATTGTCTAAATGGCCTATTAAGAGGTCCAGGATTCAGAAGATTTTCGATGACTCTGATTTCAGGTTCTTGAAATTCTTCTCTTTTTTTGCTAATTAGTTCTTGAACTTCTTTCTTCATGCTATACAATATTTTTTGCTTAATTTATAGCATGTTCTAGAAAATCAAAATTTTGATTTCCCAACAACTGAATAAGATTTGACCAGAAAATACTATTGAACATGCAAGTTTAATCATGATTGAGGCAAAAAGATAATGGTGTTTTGTAATGATCACTATATTAAATCCTCATCTGTATTTTTCTTTCCAGTTTTAGTGAGGTTTATGGTATTAGGAGGGACTATGTTGTGCTATGCTACCATATCAAATGGGATCCCAAAACATACTTCTGACTCTAGTTTTCTGGGCACATCAGACATTATAACAAAGCCAGATATCTACTTCAATGTGTTGTTAGGTTTGGTTAGTTATGTGAAGGATGGGTTCATTTGTGTGTAGCTTTAAACTTCATCTGACCATTTCACCTAAAATTTTGGAGTTATCTGGCTTCTGTACTGTGTTATTTGTGTACTAAATCTCAGTATGAGTCTAGAAGGTAGTTTCTCATGTCTTGCTTTAACAGTAGCATTGGCTGTCAAGAGATTTGAAAACAGCTGTCTGCTGTAATGTACAACTGAAATTCTACCTACTGCTCATCTTTTTTTGGTTCTTTCTGTTTTTATTCCTTACATGTGATTCCAAATTATTCTGCATAAAATGTGTAACATATTTTCTTTTACTCTCTCATATTTTCTAACTTATCCTAGCTTAGTCAATCATCTATCAACGCTTGTCCTCAAAGCTGTAACATGTAGTACACGATTGTTAATTGTGTCTTAGTTGACTTCAGTGATTAGAAAAGAAATTTATATATTAGTTTTATATATCAGTGGTTTTCTATTCATTTTATATTGAGATGCCGGTGCTAAATAGTAATTTCATTTTCTTAAACCCAACACCCCTACTGTTTTATGATATCAGTCGTTTTAGATTTTTGGTCCAATTGATTTTTTATGGGTAGTTTCAGATTTTGGTCGATGTTATTTTTGATGGGTCGTTCTCATTTTTAATTTACAAATCTCTCTCTCTCTCTCATATTCATATTTATAATGAACTTATTTAAAGACAAAAAATTATGATTCGAATACAAATTGTGCCTCCTTTTGCATAATGTTAAATATGTTATATCCTACAGTTGTTTATGAACTCATGTTTATAAAGTCAGCATAGTTGGCCTAACTCATGTTCACAAAATAAGCATAGTTGGCTAGCTACCTTAGGTACAGATTCCTTTACACGCTTTGTAATCTCTATATATTAGTTCTTTATTCATGTATCAACACAAGCTGAATACTACATATCAATACAAGAGTTTGTTTGTTCTTTCTCTTACATTGTTGTTCAGCTTCCATTGTAGCCTCTACGATATTGTAACTCTGTTACGTTACACATATGCACACACAAGCAATGACACAAGGTAACCCTCACAATTTCTACACATCAAATTTAAAGCACTAACAGTATAAATGCAGAGGAAGCAGCTCTTTCTCATTTTGAGTTTAATGTCTTTTTTGCCATTTTCCAATTAAAATTTTATGTTGTTAAAAGTTTTGCTCATTCACGATTCTTTGTTCTCTTGTGTGTTTTGGATTACGGTATGCTTTACATATCCACTTTTCGCGGGGAAACAAGAAATGAATAATAAGATCTCAAAATATTATTACTTTCTAAGGGTCAATAATCATAGGAAGAACTAGGAATGAAAACAAACTTAGAAAATAGAAGACAGGAATATTATTGACTCCAAATTGTTTTGTCTAATAATGATGTAGGAATGTTCTGAAGGCTACAATTGATGTTCCCCAGACAGGAGAAATTGAGTTCCACTGCACCCTACTTGATCATCTAGACGAAAACTGGCGAATGAAGCAGATAAATGCCATAATCGGATCCAGTGACACTCCTCACATTTTAGCTGGAGGACTGAATTCTCTTGACGAAACAGATTACTCATCAGAGAGATGGAGCGACATTGTAAAGGTAAGAACTGCAACTTTTCAAAACATAGATTCTATGTGGAAAAATCATGTCTATTGTTCACAATTAAATCACACCAATGTAATACATATCATGAACTAAGCGATGCAAGTTTTGATGATCTCTATATGAATCAGTATTACGAAGAAATGGGAAAGCCAACACCAAAGCTTGAGGTGATGAGATACTTAAAAAGTAAACAGTATACAGATGCTAAGAACTTTGCAGGAGAGTGCGAGTCAGTAGTCATGATCGCAAAAGGGCAAAGTATGAAAAGCTAACAGCAATTTTATGTTTTTTTGCTATGTAATGAATTTTTGGATAGTCTGATCTTATTAATTTGTTCTGTAATGCAGGTGTTCAAGGAACATGCAAATATGGAACTCGGGTTGATTACGTCTTGTTGTCACCAGACTCTCCTTACAAGTTTATTCCAGGATCATACTCGGTTTTCTCATCGAAAGGGACTTCTGATCATCACATTGTGAAAGTAGATATAACAAAAGTAGATATGGATTCTCAACAACAATTTGGCAGTAGGAGAAGACGCAAAGCAAAGCAACAGAGAATTGTAAAGATAAATAATTCTTCACCATCCACAAAAGGTATCTGGAAAACGAACACTATGAATGGATAAATGATTCATAAAAGAGTGCCTGACTTAATTTGCTTGATTTGGATTGGATTGGTTTATTTCTTTTTTATTGTTGGATAGCAGAGAATTTACGGCTCTTTTCTCTACAATTCATACTTGTCTATGAGAAATATGAAAATATTTAACACTAACTTTCCGGTGTATATATTACTCATGAAAAAACAGAATAAAACTTAAATCATCCCTACCCTCCTTTATTCTTTAAAAGAGATATATGAACACAGACTCTCAAACAAAACAAGACGACAATGTATGGTAAAATCAAATAGATCAGCGTTACTTGTGTTTCACCTCCTATTTGAATTTCCATTTTTAGTTTGCATCTGCTATTTGTGTTACATTCTACACTCTTTCAAATTCTACTTGTCCTTCCACATGTACAGAAATATATATATACAGTTACATTCTAAGAAAATATTTTATATAAAAAATAATAAAAAATACCATCAAAATATTTTATTAAATTTTTTAATAAAATGAGAAAATAAATTTAATCATCCCTGATTTATTGTTGTTTTATTGTATTGGTGTCTGAAAAAAAGATTTCATATTTAATGTCATATATCTTTTTAATTTTTTGATTTAATTCATTTCATTAAAAAATGACTATAGACGTTAAATTCACGGGAATCTGGAAAATGTCCGGAAACCGGGCACCACATTCCGGGCAACAAATATCTGCCCAAATGCAAAACAGTCTCAAAACTCAAGAAATTGATCATCTTACGATCTATACATTCTTATAAACAACTACGACCCATAATTAAATCAAAATCCATTTACAATAACAACAAAATTTGGTGACACGTCCATTTTTTGGTGAACAAAAAACAAGCTCAAAAATTCTGAAAAAATTATATAACTCCCCGACTACATGGATCTATATGTTTATACAAGAAAAACCATCATATGATTCCATAAAAACAAATTCCGGTCAAAATCAAGAACACATATGATACTGAAAATTAAAAAATATTGAAACTTGATTTTGATGATGGGGTGGATAGAGGGTGGAGAGAGTTATTTTGGATATTCACACTCTCGATTTGGATACCAAAATCACCATGAAAAGTTAGTTTGGTTTTTATTTGGTTAAAAAATTTGGTGAAGAACCTTATTCCTACTTCTGCTAGTTAGATAAGAAGCTAAATTCTTGTCAGGATAGCTTGAACATAATAAATCTTCAAATTCGAGGCATGCCAAGTATGAGGCACCTCGTTTCCTCCCAAAGTTTCCAGCTTGTAGGATCCTCATCCTAGCATCTTCCTGACTCAATACAGCCCTTCCCAATTGGGGACTTGCTTTCCTTTTTGACCAACTCTAGAGGCTTTTATCTTCCTTAGATCAAAGTCGTCTTGCCGAAAGAACCTCTCCTTAACCTTTTGGTCGTAGTGGAAAGACGCTCTTTTATGATGTTCTGCATTTCTGGCATTTGCCTCATCCCTAACCTCATCAATCAGATCAAAGGCGAGCCTCGTGCCTTCTTCATTCATCTCAGGTTCAAATTCTTCCACTCGTGGCGATGCATGCATAATTTCTAAGGGCACAACAGCCTCAGCTCTATAAGGAAACAAAAACGGGGTTGCTTTGATGGTTACTTTATCAGTGGTGCGGTAAGCCCAGAGTATAGGCAATAATTCATCCACCCAAGTGTTTCTTGAGCGTTTGACCCATTTCTTCAATCCATCAAGGATAATCCAGTTTTCTACCTCTACCTGTCCATTAGCTTAAGGATGAGCTACTGAAGTAAAGCGAAGCTCAATAACATTCTCCTCACAGTACTTCTTGAACTCTTCATTGTTGAACTTTGTCCAATTATCTATCACGAGAATTCATGGGATTCCATATCTGCAGATTATGTTCTCCTAAAAGAATTGGGCAACTTGCTTAGTGGTTATCTTGGATAGAGGTTTAGCCTCAATCCACTTGGTGAAGTAGTCGATGACCACTATCAAGAACTTCTTTTGTGCTGAAGCTATAAGGAAGGGACCAAGTATATCCATTCACTACATTGCGAACGGGATAGGAGAGTTAACCGACGTTAACATCTCAGGCGGTTGCCTTAAAATCGGAGCATGCTTTTGGCACCTGTCACATCATTTGACATAATTTTGTGCATCGACCAACATCTCTGGCCAATAGAATCCTAAGCGAGTGATCTTATGAGCTAAGGCTCTACTCCCCAGGTGCTGCCCAAAGATCCGTTCATGGACTTCCTCCAGTACTTCTTTTCCCTCTTGGGGCCTCAAACACTTCAAGTATGGGATGACAAAGGACTTCTAGTAAATGATGCCTTTAATCAAGGCATATCTCAATACTCTTACTAACAGCTTCCGTGTCTCCGAGGTATTGTCAGAGAGCCATCCGAGGGGTGAGTATTTCAACTCAGCCCCGTGCAACACCTTGCTCACATAGTAGATAGGTTTTTGAACCTAGTTTTCTTCTCGAATGAGGACGGCACTCAATGCCTGTTCAGATATTGCTTAGTATAAGTAAAGTGTCTCCTTGGGATTTGGTTTGGCTAGCAACTAGGCTTTAGTCATTTATTTCTTCAACTATTCAAAGGCTTATTGGCTTTCGGGTGTCTACTCAAAGTTCTTCACCTTTTTCAATGCGTGAAAGAAAGGCAAACATTTATCACTAGACAAGGAGATAAACCTTCCTGAGGTTGCAACTCGGCCCGTCAACTTCTATACATCCCTTATGGAGCGCAGTGGTTCCATGTCGAGAATCGCCTTGATTTTATCAGGGTTGGCCGCTATGCCTCTTTTCAAAACCATCAGACACAAAAATTTTCCTGATCCAACACCAAAGGTACATTTGGCAGGATTTAACATCATTTTATGGTGCCTCAGCACTTCGAATGCCTCTCTAAGGTGCTTAATGTGTCTTTTGTAAACAGACTCTTAACTGGCATGGCATCCACATAAATCTCCATAGTTTTCCCATTCATATGGGTGAATATCTTATTCACCAATCTCTAGTAAGTAGCTTCTACATTCTTTAGACCAAAAGTCATAACTAGGTAACAAAAAATGCCAAAGTCAGTTATGAATGATACCTTTGGGATGTCATCCTTATGCATCTTAATATGGTTGTAACCACTGAAGCCGTCCATAAAGCTCAACATTTTGTACCTAGTTGTGGCATCTATCAGCGTGTCAATATTTGGTAGAGGAAAACAATCCTTTTAACAAGCATCATTCAAATTAATGAAGTCTATACACATTCTCCACTTCCCATTCGCCTTCTTGACCATCACAGGGTTAGCCAACCATTCGGGGAACTGAATCTCTTCAATGAAACCAGCTTCTAAGAAATTTTCCACTTCTTGTTTGATGACCTCTTGCCTTTCAGGAGAAAATTCCTCTTCTTCTGCTTTATTGTCTTTTGCTTGACACTAGTACAAAAATGACTTTTTACGTCGGTTATGTTGGGACAATCAGATCTTGGCACTGCGATTTTTGATACAATAAATTAACGAGTACGAATAGAAAAGTCACCTTGTTAACGGTTGATTCCACGCTCTTCTATTGTATTCCCAAATTCCCTTGAGCGAAGTGTGGCCTTCGTCTTCTCAAGTTAACCTCTCTTCTTGCTCCTGGGTGGCTACAAAATTTTTTCGACCAGCCCCCAGCAAGAAGAGAATAGGAATATATATAGGCTACAATAGGGATCATGGACAATTAGGTTGGGCCTTCTAATTACATCTTGAGCCTAGCCCAATGTAATTAAATATTAATTCAATCCACTAAAGAATTAATATTTGCACTACCTTTCCTAATACCGTAATTTAATTAATTAATTCGGTTCCAATATTATTTGCTTATTAAATTCCCCATGTTTAAAATATCGCATGTCCATTAATTAAATAAATTACTGATAATTCATTTAATTAATATCTTTTATCCTTGATCATCCACTCAACCTTTATTTAATTATGCCGGAATAAATCCACCTGCAGGGTTTCACATAATTAAATCTTTTTGAGCTTTCAAGGGGACATCATTAACCCGAATATTTTCAGGACATGGATTCTTTCAATAAATAATATCCACCATATATATTATTCCATCACCCAAAATATAATGAAATAAATCAAAAGAATTATTTCATATATAAATCAAAGCATGTAAATAATATACACGTGTCAATTACTATATCTGGATTAAGAACCTAAGCATTAATAATAACATAGAATCTTAGTTCACCTTCTTAATCAGTATAAGGGAACAATTCTAAATTTGATCCTGTTCAATATACACAAAGTATACTAGTATTATTTATTAGTCAATATAAACTATTCTAAATAATACTACAGCCATTCTAGTGGATTGTCTAACACCACCTGTGCTGTGAACCATATAATATTATATAAACCGTATTTAATAATCTAATATTCTGTATCCCATTTGATACTAGATTATTCACAATATATAATATTTAGACAACATGTAAACATTTAAATGATTCTCAATAAAATAGGCCAGAAATAAATGTATATACTTCAAATAAATATTTTCAGTATACACTAACAATCTCCCACTTATACTCAAAATATTCTATGAGTATATCAGTGTTTATTTAATCCACTATTACTCACAAAACTACTTTATAACCAAATATCTGACTCCTATCTTTCTCGAAATCTGAATCGGTATACCCTATAGGAAACAAATCTGAGGCCTTGTAAATTAACATATACTCCTTAGTCCTTCTCAGGTACTTGAGTATAGTTTTTACTGCACTCCAATGTTCCTGACCTGGGTTCGACTGATATCTACTAACCATGCCTATAGCAAAGCAGATGTCAGGCCTCGTACATAACATAGCATACATTAAGCTTCCATATGCCGAAGCATAAGGAACTGCTTTCATGCTCTCTATATCCTTAGGTGTGGAAGGACACTGCTCCTTGGATAGAGCCACTCCATGCTTAAAAGGTAGAAAACCTTTCTTGGAGTTCTGCATGTTAAAACGAGCTAATACTTCATCAATGTAGGGCTCTTGAGATAATGCCAACATCCTTTTCTTGCGATCCCTTATTACTTTGATCCCAAGGATGTATGCCGCTTCACCTAAGTCCTTCATTTCAAATTGTTTAAACAACCATGCCTTTACTGATGACAACATCTTAACATTGTTTCCAATGAGTAAAATGTCATCTACATACAGTACTAGAAAAACCATTGCATTACCCTCACTGCTCTGATACCAATTGTTGGGACAATCAGATATTGGCACTGCGATTTTTGATACAATAAATTAACGAGTACGAATAGAAAAGTCACCTTGTTAACGGTTGATTCCACGCTCTTCTATTGTATTCCCAAATTCCCTTGAGCGAAGTGTGGCCTTCGTCTTCTCAAGTTAACCTCTCTTCTTGCTCCTGGGTGGCTACAAAATTTTTTCGACCAGCCCCCAGCAAGAAGAGAATAGGAATATATATAGGCTACAATAGGGATCATGGACAATTAGGTTGGGCCTTCTAATTACATCTTGAGCCTAGCCCAATGTAATTAAATATTAATTCAATCCACTAAAGAATTAATATTTGCACTACCTTTCCTAATACCGTAATTTAATTAATTAATTCGGTTCCAATATTATTTGCTTATTAAATTCCCCATGTTTAAAATATCGCATGTCCATTAATTAAATAAATTACTGATAATTCATTTAATTAATATCTTTTATCCTTGATCATCCACTCAACCTTTATTTAATTATGCCGGAATAAATCCACCTGCAGGGTTTCACATAATTAAATCTTTTTGAGCTTTCAAGGGGACATCATTAACCCGAATATTTTCAGGACATGGATTCTTTCAATAAATAATATCCACCATATATATTATTCCATCACCCAAAATATAATGAAATAAATCAAAAGAATTATTTCATATATAAATCAAAGCATGTAAATAATATACACGTGTCAATTACTATATCTGGATTAAGAACCTAAGCATTAATAATAACATAGAATCTTAGTTCACCTTCTTAATCAGTATAAGGGAACAATTCTAAATTTGATCCTGTTCAATATACACAAAGTATACTAGTATTATTTATTAGTCAATATAAACTATTCTAAATAATACTACAGCCATTCCAGTGGATTGTCTAACACCACCTGTGCTGTGAACCATATAATATTATATAAACCGTATTTAATAATCTAATATTCTGTATCCCATTTGATACTAGATTATTCACAATATATAATATTTAGACAACATGTAAACATTTAAATGATTCTCAATAAAATAGGCCAGAAATAAATGTATATACTTCAAATAAATATTTTCAGTATACACTAACAGGTTAAATAGGTCATATACGTCGGCTAAATGGCGACGTATGGAGGGGCGATGTATAAAGTAATGGGTCTTTTACATCGGTTAAAAAATCGATGTAAAAGGTAGAATATACGTCGGACTAAAGGCGACGTAAAAAACTTAAAAACCAACGTATATAAGTCATGGAAGGCGACGTATAAAAGCAAAACAACCGACGTAAAAAGTATGTTGACTGACATATATTGTTTATCCTTTTACATCGGTTCATTTAAACAACCGACGTATATTGTCAAATAAAATAAAAAAGAAAAAAAAAATTTTATTGTTTCTTTATATCTGAAAAGTTGTGGAACAATAAAAACCTTCCCTTAACCAAACTTTTGTACAACCAAGATTCAATAACAAACCAAATTTCCCAACTTTCAAATTCAACATGAACACAATCATGATTTAATTACATAATTGTCAGTATTTACACAGGAAAAAATACATTTACAATGTATAAAAATTCTCAATCACAAGTAAAGCTGATGATACATTTAAAATGTCCATAAATTCTCAATCATAGTCTATTGAATCTATATCACTCGCCTACTGACTTTTTGACATGTTGCCCACTGGATTGGCTAACACTTCATTTGTTGTGACTCCTGACTGCATTATTAGAATTACCTGTAGCCAGCGCTTGCCATCTGCTAGTGATGGATATCTTTGCAGCTGCATTTAGGAAAAGAGTTATTTCAACAAGTTGAACAATCGATAAGACCTGCCATGATTAATATATCTAAATGAAAAAGAAAAAGCAGCATTAGAACTAGAACTTAAACTATTCATGACAACAATCTTAGGCCTATCAATGTCACATAACTCTTTAACACTATCCACAGCCTAGCAATACAAGTATGTTTTACTATATAGTTTATATGGTAAGTAGAAACAAACTTCCAGCAACTAGACGTATGTTAAAGTAGACACTCATAGCGAAGTCACCAGCTTTAATGAAGTTAAGGACTCCTTTATTTTGTGTTGTATGCAAAAGAGCCATGAATTGACTAGCTATCACAACTAAAAACTCAAGAAGAATGAAAATAATGAACCTCAAAGGCAATACAGAATCACATTATTTATGTTTATATACATTCCACCTTAAATTCCATGCTGTACAAACCGACCCATGCTCTGTGCATCCGCATCAAACATCATTTACTTTACTACTTATTATCCAAATTACAATAACAATCAATTTGTACTACGAATGTTTCTCTTCAAAATATCATCAACCGCGTCCTCCTTAATTTTCTTAGATGTATGAGTCTTGAACATTAAAAAAATAATAAACATTTTTGTAATGTACAAAATAGTTAACCAAATCCAGACCAAAAATAAAAGTTGGCCACGTTGCCTACTAAATCAGTTTCAAAGATTCATACACGTGGGAAGATAAACATAGTCGTCCAGTGACAACTGACAAGTCCAAATATCAGCTGGTGAGCAAGATAATTCCATGGTTAAATCGTGAACTGCCTTGTACCAAGTGCCAGCGGACAAATCTTACCTTCCTCTTTCTTATTCAGTACCCAGATTGATACAATCCCATCAAATTTTATGAACAAAATTTTTATTCAAGTATACACACAGAATGGAAACTTTTAAGGGATTAGGTTTCATAAAGTTGAGCACAACTGAAACTAATAAACCCAGACAGCAGTTTACCAAGACATCCTCTTGCAAAGACAAAGATTTTTCCCTAACTTTTCCAGGTCCTACATAGTATAAACTCTGCTCAAAATTTATAAGCACGCAACCTCAAAGGGAAATACTGATAACAAACATAGGTGCAAACACAATACACACAACTGTCCAAATCGAACAGTTCAAAATAATAATATCTAAACAATTCTAAAAACACATCAATTGAGAGAGAAAATATAAAGATTAATCAAAACAAACTGGATATTGCAGAGAGAATTAGAAATCAACTTAATTCGTGAACAAACACACACACGCGTAGAGAGAGAGAGAGAGATAGAGAGAGAGAGAGAGAGAGAGAGAGAGTGAGAGAGAGAGAGAGAGAGAGAGAGAGAGAGAGAGAGAGAGGAGACCTGGAGATAGTTTCTTCATTCTTCTTCTGACCGTCTTTTTGCGCTTTCCCTTTGATCTATTGCGACGCTTTCATGATTCCTTTTATATCACTGCAATTTTCAAACACACACACACACACACTAGATCATCAAATTCATTCAGATCTTAGAACAAACATATATACACATAATTTTAAAACTAAAGGCAAAAATGAATCGAGCTTACTTAGAGTACTCAAGACCGAAATCATTGTCGTTGTCAACGAGCACTCGTTTATTAAGTGATTTTGAATGCTCTGTTGCCTCCAATGATCTCTTCTTCTTCGAGCTTCCTTTCGCCATCGACATCAATTGAAATGTAAACAATAAATCAAAAATAAATTAGAGAAATCCCAAGGGAGGTGAGAGAGAGAGAGATTATTGCACGTAAATGTATAGAGAAAAGGGAGGGAAAGAGAGAGAGAGAGAGAAAATTTGGGCATGGGATACAGAGAGTGGGTTGAATTTGGGGATAGTGGAGAACATCGAGAAATAAAAGAGTAAAGTACGTCTATGATAAAAATATGGGTTGAATTTTATACGTCCGTTGATGAAAGGACTGCCATATAAATTATAATTTTATACGTCGGGTTTAAAGAAAGCCGACGTAAAAAGTACATTTTATACGCCGCCTTAAAAAATGTGACGTAAAAAGTACATCTTATACGTCGCCTTAAAAAAAGCCGACGTAAAAAGTACATTTAATACATCACCTTACACAAAGCCGACGTAAAAGGTACTCAGAAATGCAAATATACGTCGCCTTTAGGCAGAACCGACGTATAATGGTTGAATATATGTCGCCTTTAGGCAGAACCGACGTATAATAGGCGACGTAAAAGATCAATTTTGTACTAGTGTGGGGTCAACATTTAACTTATGAGTTATGAGTTGGGGATCAATCCCTGGCATATCGGCTGTTGTCCAAGCAAACACATCACTATTCTCTTGCAAATATGTTGTCAACTTGCCTTTCAAAGGTTCCTTCAGAGAACCTCCAATATAAGTAACTTTTTCAGGGTCACCTAGCTCTAGAGATACAAGAATCAAGTCCTCAACTGGTTTCCCTCGGTGCTCATCATCATTACGGACATCCATTTCTTCTATTGGAAGGACCTGCCTCCCGACTCCATCGGCTCTCAAAGCAGCCATATAGCAACTTCTAGCCATTTTTTGATCTCCTTTCTATTCCCCAACACCATTCCTAGTTGGAAACTTGATCTTCATATGATAAGTAGAGGCAACAGCCTTGAATGCATGAAGTCTGATCCTTCCCAGGATCGCATTGTATGTCGAGGTAGCCTTGATTACTAAAATTTCAGCATTTGAGTAGCCTCTTTGGGTTCTTGCCCAATAGTCATGGGAGATTGAATAGTTCCCACAACATTAGATTCCAACCCATTAAACCTGTATATGGGCATGTTGGTGGGAGTCAATTGAGAATCATTGTACCCCATTTTCATAAACGATCATAAAAGAGAATATCAACAGAAGCTCCATTGTTTATCAAGACTCGTTTCACCTCTAAGTTTCCAATCATAGGAGTTATGACTAACGGGTTGTCATGGGAGAACTTCACCATTTTCAAGTCTGAGTCATCAAAACCAACCACTATCTCAGTTTTTGGAAAACAAGGATCATTATGATCTCCTAGTGGCATGAGATCTTTGGGGTTACCCCTGGGGTTTCCACCATTGTAGCTCCTCTTGTTGGGTCATCAACCATTTTCTGTCTACTTGAGGACTTTTCCAAATCTGTAATGGGAATCCTTCCTGAGATTAGAGGAGGCCAAGTTTTGATTTTATCTTGCCTTCTTCTTTGCAATAACCTCCTTCAACCTTTGAATATCTCAGCCTCATAAGCCTTGATTTTCTTAGCAGCCATTTGAGGAAGTCCACCATGAATTTCTAGGGTTCTCATCCAAGGTTTCTTGCTATCATGGCGCCTCCTCGGGGCTTGATCACGATCTTCATTCTCAGATGACGAATCATCCTTATAGGGACCAGAGTAGTCGTCATGTCCTTGATCAGGACCCAACTCCCTAATGTAAGGAGGCTCTTGTATCTCCAAGGCATAGCCATTTGGCCCAGCACCTCAAGTAGTCAGAAGGTAGTTAGGCAAATCATACATTGGGTTGGTGTTCACAGGGAGATCCGTAGTATAGATTTGTACCTCCGAGGGTAGTGGGCGATTAAAATTAACAAGAGGAGATACCACCATCTAAAGAGGATTGGTTTCTTGAGTTTGATGTACGAATATGGGTAGAGTTCTCTCAACATGGGGATTCGTCCCTAAAAACTGAGAAACTTGAGATTGGGTGATCGCCCCTGTTTACGGGGGTATTTGTCCTCATTCAGTAGTGCTGAGCGATTCAGAAGCTATAGGTCGAACAGAGCTGAGAGGTATGGCCTCAGTTGAGACTAGTATGGTTCTTCGTGTATTAACCATGGTTGATGTTGATTTTCCACAGACAGTGGCAAATGTTGTGAAACAAAAACTAGGTTATCGAATCGTATTTAATACTAGGGTTCGTGAGCTTCGTACTTTAATGGTTGTTCTTGCGTTCGAGATTAAATGGTCCTCACAAGATACCTACGTATATCTATATTGCTAGAGAATCAAGTCAACGTAGTTCTGAGAATGAGGGGTCAGACTCTTATATAGGCTGAGAAGCCTTAGATTCGTAGTAGGGCTAGGAGACTTGGTGGACAAGTCACATCCTTAAAGAGGATTCCAGATCCTATCTTGAAAGGCATATGTCAACGCCTATTTGTATTTCGAGGACTCAACTCAACATTAAATTAGTTTGTAATAAGTAAGTAATAGTTCTGTCCGAGGAATCTCACACAGTGACATCTGTCAGAAGATCAAAGAAAGTCAATTCATGATTTTGATATTCTACACTGAAAGAAGTTCAGATTATTGTTCAAGCCTCAATGAAATATTGGAATTCGTGAATAAAGATTTAAGTGACAGAGATTCTACAGAGACAGGATACAGAGTACAAGAGAAAAGGAAGAGGAGAAGAATAGTCAAGAAATAGAACCACAACCGTAAAGTCAAGGGTTGGAGAACATTGATCAACGTTAGTCACACATGAACCAGACAGTACATCGAGTGTCAACAATATGGTCAGTGGAAGCACTTCAATCAGTTTTCAGTGGTTTATCATGGAGTCATATTAATTTTGTTATAATTAATCAAGTCAAATAAATGGTTTATTAAATTAATTAATTCAATAAGAATTAATTTATTAAGTTATTTATTAGATTAATTATTTCAGAATTATTATGTAAAAGAATTCTGAAATTACTTTGATTATTACTTTAAAATAATCAGTATTACTTCATTAAGAAAATCGGTATTACTTAGAAGTAATACCGAGTTTATTAAACAAAGTAATACCGATCCAGAATTCAAGTATTACTATGAATATTACTTTGTAATTATCAATATTACTTTGAATATAAATCGGTATTACTTTAAAGTAATACCAAATTATATTGCAAAGTAATACTGACTATATTCACAAAGTAATACCGACCCGTTTTGCTCAAAGTAATACCGAGCAGTGCAGAAAGTAATACTGACAGATTCAAAGTAATACCGAGTTATTCTGGAAGTAATACCGAGTTTGGAATCTTCTGATTTAAGTAATACCGATGCTGAAAGTAATACCGAAATCTCAATATTACTATGAAGTAATACCGAGAAATTCAGAAGTAATACCGTGTGGTTTTGTGTTACTGTTTTATCAGAAGGTTGTTAAAAGGGACAGCAGACTTCAGAATTTCAGTACAAAAAATACACAAGTCATATCTCAAGAACTCTCTCAAGAACAGAATTTTCTCTCTCCTTTCTTCCAAGACAGAAAAATTCAGATAAATTCATAAGTTCAAAGTTTGTAACATCTAATCCGCTGGAACTTATTTATTTATCCTTCTTGTACTAACTAACGAGTTTTTACTCTTAGTTTGATCTTGTTATTAATTAGCAAATTAAGAAAAGTTCATGTTGAATTTTCTAATTTGTTTTAATTAACTTGATCATTGGTTTGTAATTGGTTGTAACACCTTTCAAGTTTAATATACAAGTATATTTTACTTGAATCTTGTTTTGTTGTTATTACCCATTGATTTGTTCTAACCCACATATTTTATTCAAGAACAAATTCGATAAAAGTATATAGATTGTATTCAACCCCCCCTTCTACAATCTAAGTGGACCTAATAATTGGTATCAGAGCCAACTGATTGACGCACAAATCAAGATCCTATATTACTCAATCAAAAATCTAAGCCCGAATTTTTAACTCACTTAAAAATTCAAAATGACTTCTAAAAGTTCTGTTAAGATACCCAAGTTCAACAAGGATGAGTATGACATGTACAAGGACAAAATGTTGATGTATTTACAAGTCACTAATCCTAAGTTTATGGGGGTTCTGAAGAATGGACCTAAAGTATTCACCGAATTCATAGATGCTGTTATGGAGGGTGATGTTGAAGTAATTCCAAGGAAGTTGATAGTGAAAGATCCAAGCAATTATAATGATGCTGAAAGAGAAGAGACTGCTCTAGATTTAAATCTGAGACTTATCATAGTTGATTCATTGGACTCGTTGATGTACAGCCATGTAAAAAATTGTAAAAATGCAAAACACATGTGGGACACCATCGAGACAATAAATGAAGGAACCGAGGAGGTTAAAGAAAATAGATTGGAAATATTAACCTCTGAGTATGAACACTTCAGAGCTGGTTCAAATGAAGGCATCCAAGAGGTGTTTGAAAGGTACAATAAACTTATCAACAACTTGCAAAAGCATGGTAAGTATTACACCTTGAAGGAGATCAACGGAAAATTTCTCCTATCAATGCATGTGCATTTGGAACACAGAATCACTGCGATAAGAGAGTCAAGAGATATGAGTGAAGTTTCTCTTGAAAGATTGTTTGGAATCTTAAAAACATATGAGCTTGAGCAAGAACAACAAAGAAACATTTATGGTAAAAGCAGAGTGGTCAACACATCTGCAGCATTGGTTGTTGAAGCTCCTGAAGAAAAAGAAGTCAAGGTTGTTCGACCTTGCAAATCACAAGGAGAGCAGTATGAAGTTGAACAAGGACCCACTCCAACTACAGATGGTGGTGAGTTCTATTCATTGGAAGAACTTGATGAGCTAGAGGATGAATCCTAAGCTTTATTGGTAAGACAGTTCGGGAACTTTAGATTCAGGAGGAATCCTAAGTTCAAATTCAAATCAAATTACAACAAGTTCCAAAGAGGAGGTTCTTCATCCTCAAGTAGCAGAGGTGGCTACAAAAGTGGAACCATTGAAAGAAGCAAGATTCGTTGCTTCAATTGTAATGAACTGGGACACTTCTCAAATGAGTGTCAAAAACCAAGACAGGGGCAAAAGAAAGAATATGCTCCAGAAAGAAAGAAGCCTGGAAAGGCTTATGTTGCCAAAGAGAAGACATGGGATGATACTTCAAGTGATGAAGAAGAGTTTGTTAATTTTGCACTGATGGCAAATACAGACTATTCCAAAGCTCCCGCTACTCAGGTAACATATACTGATGATGATTTTATAAAACAACTGAGCTATGATGTGAAAAATGAAAGAAAACAAAATCAAACATTAGCTTTAAGAAATGAAGCACTTGAAAATGAAAACATCAAGCTAAGAAATGAGAATGTTAATCAAGTTAAGCTAAAAGAAGATTTAGCTAATTTAGAATATGAAGTTAGTTGTTTTAAAAGATCAGAAATTGCTCTTAAGGATAAAATAGCTAAACATGAAGATAGAATTAGAGCTATGTACAACTCTTGCAAAGAGGCAAAAGAGTTTTTCAATAAACGTGCTATAGATCAAACAGTTGGAATAGGTTTTGACTATAATGAGTCTATTGGAGAATTAAGCATTAATTCCCCTAATCATGTCAGTGCTGAGGAAAGGGGAATACCACAAGTGCTTAAAGGTGTTAAGAAACCTCTCTTTAGGAAATCGACTGTGGATCCTCCAAGTATAAATATGATGGTTATTAATGAGGAAATCAAAAAGGAGGACATTTCCAGTGGTAGTGTCCAATCTGATGATAAAATTGAGGAGAACATTAAAACCAAAGTTGTACAGTCCAAACCCAGAGAACCTAAGGCACTAGTCAAGGTTGTTTACACAACTAGTTCGTTGAAGGCTGGATTAGGTTACAAAGATGTGAAAAAGGAGAATAAGAACAAGAAAGTGTCAATGTTGAATTCTTGTTCTAATGCTTGTTGTGCTTCCAATTGCATGCCTATATCATTCAAAAGCATGTCTACTTGTTTTAATAATAATCGTGCATCAACAAGTAGAAATGTTACTAAGCAGCATGTGGTTGGTAATGCTAATGTGAAATCCAAAGCTGCTTCTAAACAACATGTTGATAGAAATATCATTGTTAAATCAAAAATATTCCTGCTCAGCATGTTAAGAATAATGTGAAAGTGAAAACTGTGATTGCAAGTCCTCCTAAAGTTAGGAGAGAGATATCTGTACCAAAGCCTAAACTTGATGTTGTTAAGGCTGTTCGTCAGGTAAGATATCCAGTCATACCCAGACACATTACTTATAATGTTAAACCTTCGTGGATCCCTAAGTTAAAGGGAAAACTTGTTAAAACTGTGTACAAGGTAAAAGGTTTAATATTAAAAGAAAATGGTAGTGTTAAGATTAAAGATGTTGTCCTACCTGATAAGGGTCAATATTTTAAACACTCAGGACCCAACCAACTGTGGGTCCCCAAGAAAGTCTAATCAATTTGTCAATGCAGGGAAGTGTAAAGGATACACGCGTTATATGGGTTGTGGACAGTGGATGTTCAAGACATATGACTGGTGATAGATCCCTGCTGACAAATGTGGTAGAGGAAGCTGGCCCAGTGGTTACCTTTGGAGATAACAGCAAAGGTAAAACTGATGGATATGGCAGATTGCAAGTTGGAAATGTTATCATTGAAGAGGTCTCGATTGTGAACGGGCTCAAGCACAATTTGTTGAGTGTTAGTCAATTCTGTGACAGAGGTTTTCAAGTATACTTCAACAAAAAGAATTGTTTAATATCTCATAAAAGAAAAGATCAACCCGCTTTGACTGGAGTTAGAAAAGGTAACTTATACATTGCCAATATGAATTCTGGAGATACTGAAGAGATCAATTGTTTCTATACAAAAGCATCTTCAGATGAAAGCTGGCTATGGCATAAGAAACTATCTCATCTTAATTTCAAGACGATGAATTCTCTAGTTAAGAGAGAATTGGTGAGAGGTTTACCCTCAATGGAATTTACTCAGGAAGGACTGTGTGATGCATGTCAGAAAGGAAAGTTAAAGACAGCAAGTCACAAAAGTATTGATAGTTCATCAATAACCAAACCACTTCAACTCCTTCACATGGATTTATTTGGTCCGGTTAATGTGATGTCCTTATCAAAGAAGAAATATGCTCTTGTGATTGTGGATGACTATTCCAAGTTCACATGGGTTCTATTCTTAAATTCCAAAGACGAAACTCCACAACTAGTGATTGATCACATTAAGTCAATAGAGATGGAAATGGAATCTGAATGTCCAGTTCGAGCTATAAGATCAGACAATGGAACTGAATTAAAAAACTATCTGTTGAATGATTTTTGTGCTGACACAGGAATAACAAGACAATACTCAGCTCCCAGGACACCTCAGCAAAATGGGGTTGTAGAAAGGAAGAATCAAACTTTGATTGAAGCTGCACGTACTATGCTAAGTGAATCAAAGCTTCCTTTATACTTTTGGGCAGAAGCTGTCAACACTGCTTGTTATACTCAGAACATATCTCTTATCAATAAAGACTTAATGAAAACTCCCTATGAAGTATTGAAAGGCAAGAAACCAACAATCAAATACTTTCATGTATTTGGAACAAAGTGTTTTGTGCTTAAAGATGGTGATGATCGTGGTAGTAAATTCGAGGCCAAGGCACATGAAGCAATATTTGTTGGTTATTCTAGCAGAGCTTATAGGGTGTATACAGTTGATCATCATAAGTTTGTTGAAAGTGTCAACGTTACATTCGACGACACCAAACTCCCTACAATCCAAATTAAAGATCCATCTGAAGTCCTAAAATTTGATGATATGATAGACTCAGATGATGAAGTCGAACCTGAGATGGTTGATGCTAATGATAATATTGTTGATGAAAATGATCAAGGTGCTGATGGCGGAAACAGTAATGATACTGGAGATACCATTGACATTCCTGAACATTCATCAAGTCAATCTGGCAACCACTCAGGGGGAGAAGAAGAAGAAGGATCAACTAGTCAGACACAATATCACATTGAACATCAAGGTGAATCATCAAGATCAAATCTACCCAGGCACACTGTCTGGAATAGAGCTCATCCTTTTGAGTTGATCATTGGTGATCCTGATGCTGGTGTAAAGACTAGAAGAAGCACTCAGAATCAATGTAACTATTCAGGGTTTCTGTCTATGATGGAACCTAAGAAAGCTGAGGAAGCTTTAGCTGATCCTGATTGGGTGATTGCTATGCAAGATGAGCTCAATCAATTTAAACAACAGGAAGTATGGAAGCTGGTACCCAGGCCAACACACAAGAAAACTATTGATGTTAGATGGGTATTCAGAAATAAGTTAGATGAAGATGGTGTAGTTACTAGAAATAAAGCAAGGCTGGTGGCAAAAGGTTACTCTCAATCTGAGGGTATAGATTATGATGAAACCTATGCACCAGTGGCTAGGCTTGAGGCAATCAGGATATTCTTGGCATTCGCTGCATTTTCGAATTTCAAAGTGTATCAAATGGATGTCAAGAGTGCATTTTTGAATGGAAAGCTGGATGAAGAGGTATATGTAGAACAACCTCCTGGTTTTGAGGATCGGGAATTCTTGGACTATGTCTACTTTCTTTTCAAAACTGTCTATGGACTCAAGCAAGCACCGAGGAAATGGTATGACACTCTTTCTGAATTTTTAATTGAAAATCAATTTGTCAGAGGTGTCATAGACAAAACTCTCTTCATAAGAAAACATAAGAATGATACTATATTAGTCCAAGTCTATGTGGACGATATAATATTTGGGTCTACTAATGATTCTCTGTGCAAGAAATTTGCCAAGTTAATGCAGGGTAAATTTGAAATGAGCATGATGGGAGAGCTGAAATTCTTTCTTGGATTACAAATCAGTCAAAGAACAGATGGTATATTCATTTGTCAATCCAAGTATATCAAGGAGCTCCTCAAGAAATATCAAATGGAGGATTGCTCTTCAGCAAGGACACCATCATCTACAGCTGTCAAGCTTGGACCATGTGAAAATTCTATCAAGGTAGATGTCACAAGCTACAGAGGTATGATCGGCTCATTACTTTACCTAACTGCAAGTAGACCGGATATTATGCATGCCACATGCTTGTGTGCAAGGTTCCAATCGGATCCTAGAGATATACATCTCGTTGCTATCAAAAGAATCCTGAGATATCTTAAGGGTACACCTAATTTAGGTATCTGGTACCCTAAAGAATCTGGTTTTAACTTAATTGGATATACAGATTCTGATTATGCAGGAAGTGTAGTGGATAGAAAAAGCACCTCAGGGAGTTGTCAATTCCTTGGTGGTAGGCTGGTTTCCTGGTACAGCAAGAAGCAACAGACAGTTTCCAACTCAACAGCAGAGGCTGAATACATAGCTGCTGGAAGCTGTTGCGCTCAAATCTTGTGGATAAGGAATCAGCTGCTGGATTATGGATTTGTACTTACCAAGATTCCCATCTTGTGTGATAATACAAGTGCCATAGCTATCTCAAACAATCCTGTGCAGCATACGAGGACAAAGCACATCGACATAAGGTATCATTTTATTCGAGAGCATGTCATGAATGGTACCGTGGAATTACATTTTGTACCCACGGAAGAACAAACGGCAGATATTTTTACTAAGTCGCTCGATGAATCTACATTCACCAGAATTGTTGGTGAATTAGGTATGTTGAACAGCCCTAGTAATTAATCTAGTTAATATCTGAAGTGTGCTCTTTAATATTTTTATAAGTAATTATTTTATTACTTATGAATTTATTTTATCAACTAAATATTTCCTTCTTGATTATCGTCTGGTTACTATATTTTATTCTTCATAAAATTTCACTACATACTTCGTTAGATTTTTGCTTGTTTATGGTATTTTAATGAATTATATTTCTAATTTAATAACCTTCTAATTTAGAAAGTTATTTTATTAGAAAATATACTAATTTATTGACTTACTATAAATAAATGTGTTAATAATAATAATATTAATATTAATGTTTTGTAGTGTTTGTCTTTCTATTATTTTTCCATAAATTATTAGATTTATTTTTCAGATTTTTTCAAATTCTCTATGAATATTAGTTGTTAATTAATGCTAATTGTTATTAAGTTTTCATTATTACTAAGTCAGTATTACTAAAAACTGTCCATTATTACTTATATTAAAATTCGGTATTACTTGCAAGTAATATCAGAATTTATTAAGTAATACTGAAACTGATTTTCATTATTACTTGGATAGAATTTCGGTATTACTTTACCAAGTAATACTGAGATTATATTACAAAGTAATATTGAGAATTTTGTTCAAGTAATACTGATTTAATTTGTATTATTACTTAGATAATGTCGGTATTACTTCAAAGTAATATCGGGGTTTGAACAGTCAATAATATAAGTAATATTCAAAAATTGTAATATTAGTTTATTTAAAACAGTCGGTATTACTTAAAAGACTCAGTATTACTTCAAAGTAATACCGAGCTCTTTCAAAGTAATAATGAAGTTTTAATTAGTAATAAAATTGGCAGTATTACTTCAGTTTTCTGTCGGTATTACTTTAAAGTAATACCGAGGTTTTCGAAGTAATACACAGTGTATATAAGTAATTCTCAGTGTGTTTTCATTTTATTACTTAGAAATTTCTCCTCTCTCTCTCGTATATTATACATACAGAGCCTTGTTATTTATAAACTCACGAACAGACTTTTTCAAATCGAATTGCTGTTCGATTTTTGTCAAATCCCGATCAAAACTGAGTTCATAACCGAATAGATCGGTCAAAAACGAAGCTACCCATCCATTATTCACACGATTTCATTGAGTTTTCAAAAACTTGATTTTTGATTTCGAAAAGTTCGATCATCGATATCTTTGTCTGTGATTTTTGGTTTAAGGATCTAAAAATACCTAGTTGATCAGTGTTGCAAGGAGTATAACATACTAAAATTTCAGATTTTTCTAAAAAGTTTGAATTAATTCGAATTTTAATTAATTTTAATTAATTTTTAATTCGAAAAATTTCAGATTTTATCTTAATTTCTGATATTGTGTGTTATTTATTCTAAAATTTTTAAATTAAAAATGGCTGGTCAATTTGAGGTTTTCAAAAACAATTTAGTCGGGTATTTTAATCCGATGGATTGTCCACACGAACCGTTTAGACCTTGGATTGAATTTATTAACGAGCATCCATTTATTAAAAATGCTTTATTTACTGATGCCCCGTAAAAAATTAATCCTTTGAGATTGATGTGTTCGACGGCTGTGGTGTCCAACGATTCGAGTTCTTTCTCGTTTTCGGTAAATGACACGCGGTTTGTCGTAACTGAATTAATCTTAAAGCAGGTCTTAGGTTTGCCGGCGGACAATTTTGAAGCTTTACCGTCTCCTGATGAATTGATTCGCTTTTTCAATAGCATCAATTATCAAGGAGTCGTAGAACTTCCTAGATTGAACAGGAGATGTCTTGTCTCGGAATGGGGAATTTTCTTTGAAACTCTTGCACGATCATTTTCAAACACCTCAAAAGAAAATTTTAATAATATCCCCTCGTTGTTACAAATAATTGGCTTTGCCGTTTGTTACAATCGACGGATTGATTTTGGTAAACTTTTATGGAAAATCATTGTGCATAGAATCTCAGTGGCTAAAAAGAACATAGATGATGGTTCGAAAGCTCAGTGTTACTACCCTCGCTTTCTAACTTTAATCTTTAATCATCTTGTTCCTGCAAATCTGCAAGCCCAATTCCTAAATGATCCATTCACTGTATCTGGGAAAACAACTGCTAGATTTTATAAATCACTTGTAAAAGTTGATAAGTATAATAATGTTCCAGTAGTTGTGACCCAGTACATGTCTAATTTCATAAATTTACCAATAATCCCTGAACCCCTTCCTGAACAACAACAAGAACAAATACCTGAACCAGAAGCTGAACCTTTAATTGAGCCTCCAGTGGTTGAACCCACTCCTGCGGAGCAGTCGTCAGCTGACCAGGTATTGCATTCTATTCCTGAATCTCACTCTGTTTCTGACGCCCAAGCGGCTGATAGGATTACTGACCAAGGGGTTGCATCAACACAACAACCTCTAACCCAGGTCAGAGAGCCAAACACTGTACCTAAACCACTCAAAACTTACACACCCAGAAAGAAACTACCAGTCAAACGTAAGTTGAGTAGTACAGATCAAGTGAGTGAAACTTCAGCTCTGCCTCAACAAAAGAAACAGTTAACCATAACTGAGGCATCTGTTGATCAAACACCGTCCAGCACAACCCCGTTGTTATTACTAACAATGGGAGAACATGTAGATGAAGTGCCTAGGGACACACTGCGAGGAGAGCACCTCGAGTCTGATACAGTGCCTACCTTTGTTACGGTAGAGGAGCCTTCACAGGCTTACGAGGGAAATCTTGATTCTGAGCCATTATTAATAGAATCATCATCTCCCCTCCCAGGTGGAACATACCTGGATCCCTTAAGGGAGTTTCCACTCGCAGTTTCGGCTGGAGAAAGTGGAAGGCAACTTAGTCTTTCTGTCACTGAAGCAATTCAGATATCAAATCCAAATGAGATGACAGAAATGACTGAGGATAGGGAATTGCGAACTCCCATTGCACCACCACTGACCTCTCTAGAAGAGGCTAGGGTGATTTCTATTGCAGGTACATCTTCTTTGAACCAGGAGCTAGTGTTGAGTGATGTGAGGCTCACTACCAAATTGAGTGAAACACATGCACGTGAGCTGAGTGAAACACTTTTGAGTGAAACTCAGGTGAGTGCACACACTAACACAGATACAATATCTTTATTGGCTCAACTTCAAGAGATGAAAAAGCAAATGGCCGCAGTGGAAGCTGAACGGAATGATCTTAAAGCTAAACTAGCTAAACAATCTTCATCTTCCACATCCATTGAGGTCAGAATAGAACAAGTGAAGGACGAGGTCACCTTGTTAACCCCTAAAATCCAAACAATTATGGACTCCCAAACTCAGACATCCTCAGACATCAATGATGTAATACAAAACCAAGCCACTATCTCCCACTCCCTTGATGAAATCTACAAAGAAGTCCATTTCAATCAAGACTCGACTGACGCCAGACTGTCTTTGATAGAAGATAGGTACTTACACATTTGTGAAGGACTGGATCATCTCTACGACATCATCAAACTTAATCATAAAACCACTCCTTCACAGAGGGCTTTCTTCGAGGGTAATCAAGATAAAGATGACGAAGATCCCGACGTTGGTCATCCTGGTACTGGTCAAGATAAAACTGTAAAGGATAACCCAACTAAGGGGGAGAAATCTGGAGGAGATGGAGATAAAACTGTAGAGGATAACCCAACTAAGGGGGAGAAATCTGGAGGAGATGGAGGAGCTGGGGGAAGTAAGAGCTCAGGGGGAGCTGGAGGAAGCCGGAGTGATAAGGGGAAGAAACAAGCAACTGAAGCTATCGCACCAGATGAAGATTATTATATGGGTGAAGCTGATGATGTTGACATGTTTTTGGAAACTGCTGCTGAAGATGACTTACAATTTTCAATTCCTGAAGAAGATCTAGCTAACTGGGAACAAGAACCAGTAGTAGATGAACAGTTTGAAAAAGATCTTCTGAAGGAACAAGCCAAGCTAAAAGTAAGAGAAGAAAATCTTCTAAGAACATCCAAGCTCATTGCTCAAAGGCAAGAACTTCAGCAAGCAGAGAATAGAGAAAAGCAGAGACTTCATACAGTCATGCTTCAGGAAAGAAGAAGGGACATCCAAATGAAGATTGGTCCGAAGTGGGAAGCTGCTAGACAGATGATTGATACTGTTCAAACTATGGACAACGATGATCATCGACTAATTCAAATATTCAATGGATTCTACGAAGTCAACCCATCTCATCTAATGTATCTGGATGCTTTGAACTTAGAAGTGTCTGCGATATCATCGGGGTTTGACAGAGTCTCACAATAGTTGATGATCTTCGTCGAATGTAGTACTTACGGGTCTATTAGAGCTTCACTTCAATTCTTTCGGGAAAGGTCACTGACAGAGCTATGGACATTGTTGCCTAAGGTAAAAATGACATCCGAATTGAAGGTGCTACTCCATGAGAAACTAAGGGAATTCGCTGAAAGAGCTAGCCCTGAGGTAATTCAAAACCCTCATCAAGTCAAGTTTCTCAAGGATGGTGTGTTTCAAGTCTGCCTTATGGATTCAACATCGCTGAAGATTTATTCTGCTGATCACCTAGCTTACGTGGAACATATATTGAGAACATCAGGATTTGCAGATAAAGATAAATCATTTGCTGCTGATGTCATTCAATCATATGCCAGAGATAATATTGCCAAGTACAATTATCATCAGAACCGAATGCTGAAGAAGCTTAGGATCAGCTCAGCGCGAAGTCAACCTGTCAGACCTGAAGGCCTTTCTACTGGTAGAGAAAGTGTGGTTGATCATGATCTGCTCAGAAACCTTGAAGAACCAGAAGAAGGAGAGATCAGAGATAATCAAGTCACTACAGACTGAAGATCACTCTACTTGTAAAATCTTTAGAGCTTAGATAGATCAAGATAGGAAATTTGTAATTTATGATCAGTCTAAAGGATCATCTATCTTGTATCTATTTTTCATAATTGAATATTATTTGCTTACATTTCGCAATGTCTTATCATTTACTAATTTATGTTGAGTTAGTTGAGTTATCCTCTAGGTATTTGCTTGTTATGTCTAACAAACAATAGGGGGAGATTGAAAGGCATATGTCAACGCCTATTTGTATTTCGAGGACTCAACTCAACATTAAATTAGTTTGTAATAAGTAAGTAATAGTTCTGTCCGAGGAATCTCACACAGTGACATCTGTCAGAAGATCAAAGAAAGTCAATTCATGATTTTGATATTCTACACTGAAAGAAGTTTAGATTATTGTTCAAGCCTCAGTGAAATATTGGAATTCGTGAATAAAGATTTAAGTGACAGAGATTCTACAGAGACAGGATACAGAGTACAAGAGAAAAGGAAGAGGAGAAGAATAGTCAAGAAATAGAACCACAACCGTAAAGTCAAGGGTTGGAGAACATTGATCAACGTTAGTCACTCATGAACCAGACAGTACATCGAGTGTCAACAATATGGTCAGTGGAAGCACTTCAATCAGTTTTCAGTGGTTTATCATGGAGTCATATTAATTTTGTTATAATTAATCAAGTCAAATAAATGGTTTATTAAATTAATTAATTCAATAAGAATTAATTTATTTATTAAGTATTAATTCAATAAGAATTAATTTATTTATTAAGTTATTTATTAGATTAATTATTTCAGAATTATTATGTAAAAGAATTCTGAAATTACTTTGATTATTACTTTGAAATAATCAGTATTACTTCATTAAGAAAATCGGTATTACTTAGAAGTAATACCGAGTTTATTAAACAAAGTAATACCGATCCAGAATTCAAGTATTACTATGAATATTACTTTGTAATTATCAATATTACTTTGAATATAAATCGGTATTACTTTAAAGTAATACCAAATTATATTGCAAAGTAATACTGACTATATTCACAAAGTAATACCGACATGTTTTGCTCAAAGTAATACCGAGCAGTGCAGAAAGTAATACTGACAGATTCAAAGTAATACCGAGTTATTCTGGAAGTAATACCGAGTTTGGAATCTTCTGATTTAAGTAATACCGATGCTGAAAGTAATACCGAAATCTCAATATTACTCTGAAGTAATACCGAGAAATTCAGAAGTAATACCGTGTGGTTTTGTGTTACTGTTTTATCAGAAGGTTGTTAAAAGGGACAGCAGACTTCAGAATTTCAGTACGAAAAATACACAAGTCATATCTCAAGAACTCTCTCAAGAACAGAATTTTCTCTCTCCTTTCTTCCAAGACAGAAAAATTCAGATAAATTCATAAGTTCAAAGTTTGTAACATCTAATCCGCTGGAACTTATTTATTTATCCTTCTTGTACTAACTAACGAGTTTTTACTCTTAGTTTGATCTTGTTATTAATTAGCAAATTAAGAAAAGTTCATGTTGAATTTTATAATTTGTTTTAATTAACTTGATCATTGGTTTGTAATTGGTTGTAACACCTTTCAAGTTTAACATACAAGTATATTTTACTTGAATCTTGTTTTGTTGTTATTACCCATTGATTTGTTCTAACCCACATATTTTATTCAAGAACAAATTCGATAAAAGTATATAGATTGTATTCAACCCCCCCTTCTACAATCTAAGTGGACCTAACATATCTTGTAAAAGTCAATTTTCATGTTGAATTTGGTGCCTTGGAGGCTAAGTCTAGTAGGAGTAATATTCTTATTTGACTCTTATTGCTGAGCTATTTATCATCCCCAATATTAATTACAAATTTAATATTGAATTTAGGTTTTGGACCTCATTAATAGACCATACATTAATGTTACATTAAATGTATCTTTAGGGCTTACTTTTAGCCCATACCAATAGGCATACATGCATATCACATAAGTAGATAAACATATAATTTATCACACATGAGATAAGAAAATTAAAACCAAGTGGATAACTTATCATAAATTTAGAGCACTTCCCTCTTTTATATCAAACCAATGATATAAGGATAATTTGCATGTATAATTCGAGAATTATACTAACTTCCCCTTGATTAATGATCGACCTGATAAAAACATAAGTTTTCGAAAATTTTGAAAATTTTAGAACTTAGAAAATATTTTCAAAAAATTCTGCAAAAGTTCGACTGTTTAGGTTAAAAAATCTACAAACTTGTGTAATTTCTCTTCCCCTAAATACATAATGAAACATTCACTTCCCCTAAATAACACACACATATGTAATTCCTCTTCCCCTTTTTGATAAAAACCAAAAAGTGAAAACAATTACAAGGGAATCGAGAAAGGGATTTAACACGTCTAAGAAGCAAACCAAACAAACCATAAAGGGGATGGGGATTTAACTAAGTTATTATAAATCGAAAATCCACCAATCCACCATATTTCTCCAAAATCAGTCTACTTGCCAAATCTTCACACAAATTGACTAATTTAATTTATACAAACCAAGTAACAAAACCTATCATATAAATTACAGAGTTTAATCTTCAATAATACAAGAAATAGTACATTACATAGAAATAAACTAAGTAAACAAGGTCTTCAAGAATCTGCAAGCAAAATAGGACTAGTACAACCAAATAATCAAACCTGCATGGGTTAGTACTCCATAAAATAGTGTTAGTTTGTGTTTAAATCAAACCATTTAGTTTATAATGACAAAGTTAAGGATGGAAATACAATACAGTGCTTTTACTTGGGCAAATTTTGCAAGATAATACTGAAGCTTCCATTTGTACTTGTTAAACAATGTATAGCCCTAATACATGTAATCTACATGCAATAAAGGTGGCCAGTTCCCCCTGGAAACAAGGAAATCTCACAGGGATTTCTAAGTAGTCCATATGTTGAATGGCTTCTGTTTGCTTGGAATCCTAAGAAATGATGCAAGTCTAATATATAACTAGCAAGAGTAATTTGAAACTGCAGAGTTCTATTCAACAAACCATCATATTACAACAAGCACTTCTAAATCCAACTCACAAGAAAAAATTAGTTGGAGATAGAACTAAACAATAACACTTTTGATTACAACACGGTTAAAATCGTTGTAGTAGGCCACTTATCACTACAAGAAAAAGTTCAATAAACATCACACATTAGACATCGCTTAGTAATGCTATTGATGTTAAAAGATGTAATAACATCACCCCGCGTTTATCTGATGTCTTTGTTATTTTAAGACATCGCTTATTTTACAACTAATGTCTAAAGTTCGATTAAAAAATTCAACACCCGCCCACTTCAAATTTTTTCCCCTTAATCAAAATTTCCCCCCTTTTATGCCAAATATTCCCCCCCCACACCATTTTATTTCCCACCAGACAAACTAAATTTAAGACTAAATAAATTAAAAACAAAAACATTAAACAAAAAACAAAATCTAAAACTCTCTCACTTTCTCTCTCGACTAATTTCTCTATAGCAGCTCAAGAACCCTAATTTTAAAATCAAACTCACACTCACATTCGAAGCTCTCTCTCACTTGAACTGCTCATAAATCATCTCTCTCTCACTCTAACTGCTCACAAATCATCTCAAAGTTGATCTCTTTGTTCAAAGTTGCTCGAAGTCGAATTGATTTGTTCAAATTCGCTCGAAATCAAATCGAATCGATTTGTTCAAAGTCTCTCGAAATCAAATCGAATCGATTTGTTCAAAGCTTGAAGGTCAAAGCTCGAAATCGATCTATTCAAAACTCTAATTAGTTCGATTTTTAAGTAGGTAAGCTTCAATTTTTATACAAGATCCGTAAGTTTGTTTAATCTTTTTATGCATGAGCGTTTGTTTGGGTAAGTTTGGATTTAATGTTGTTTAGTTTTTTAATTAGTAATTTGTTTATGTGTTTGTGTTTCCATAAACTAAGTTTGTGTTTGTATTATTCTTTGAGTTTGATAAAAGATTTTTTTTAAAAAAAAATACATTATTTTATTTTAATGCAGCCTTAATAAGTGAGGTCTATGTAGTTTATTGAATGTGGTGTAATGTTCTGAACTAAACTGTTATATTGTATATTGCTTGCAAGTAAAATACATTGTCCTTGAATGAGGTATATTTCTTAGATAGTTTTTGTTTTTAATTTTGGCTTACTTTTGGTTTGTCTAGTGGTAACTAGTGCAAACATAATGTATAGAATCTAGCGGTTCAGATTGTTAAGGAAGGAGGATTGGATGTGATCGAGTCTTACGTTTTTTGGAATTATCACGAACCCGTCAAGGGAGAGGTATAAAGTTTGATATTCTTCCAGTTAATTTGGTTGTATATTTGATACCCTTTTTCATGTGTAGTACTACTTTAAAGGCATGTTTGATCTGGTAAGGTTCGTCAAGGTAGTGCAAGAAGCTGGTCTTTTTATGCATCTGAGGATTGGCCCATATGCTTGTGCTGAATGGAACTATGGGTGGGTTTTCATCCTCTATTAGTATAATGACAATGCAACTAAACATGCATCTTTCTTAATTTATTTGGCAGAGGATTTCCGTTTTGGTTACACTTTATACCCGGAATCGAGTTTCGGACAACAAATAACCTTTATAAGGTACACATGAACATTACAACAATTTTCGATTTGATACCTAACATTAATATGATATTTACAATTTCCTATTACTGTACTTGAATAAACTATCTATCCCGTTGTCTGCTGCTTTGTCTACTTCAATGTCATAAATCAATTAAGATGTGGGGTAAGTAAATCTTTCTATGTTCATTTATGGAATTATTAAGGTTAACAGTTCACCGTGCATTGGAAAATAACTGTTGTTGGTGGCAGGGTGTCTTGGAGGCAATTAGGATCAGCTCTGCAGGGTATCCGACAAAACGATCATTTGATAAATTCCTTGAATGATTCAGAATGTTATCTCCAGATGTATTGGATGGGTATACGACTTCACATATACCTCTATGTACTTTATTATTATATTAAGATGAAATGAAGCTGAGACATCAATAAATAAACTTTCTTATGACTGCTTCCAAAAGAGATGCCTGGTTTTTGCTTTTAAAAATTTTCATCCAAGACATAACTGGGTTTAAAGTTTTCTTAGTTGCAGTTATGCTATTTACTTATTTATTATCAGAAGGTGCTTAATTATTCACTTTCCCTCATGAACATATGAAGGAGGATGCTGCTTCAATATGTATAAAGAAGCATGCACGAGCTTGTGCAGAATGATGGCCATGAATGTGATCACTACTAGTGTATGATGGTTCTAACTTTCTAAGGGTTTATTGGGAGTAGGTACTTGTAAACATTTCAGTTGGTTTTTGTGGATTTAATTTGTAATACTTTGATGCTTTGGAATTGGCCAGTTAAATCCGCCGTAGATTGGTTATGGTATAATTATGCATGTTTTGGATTATGGCCGTTAGGAATGTTTGGATTGTGGCCTTTAGGAATGTTTGAGTTATGTTAGGAATGTTTGGATTAATGCATGGTTTTTTGAATTGAATGAAATTGGTTGAATGAGTGGATTATGTTTATTTGTTTTTCTTGGCAGTATTTTTTATAATAACGAGTTGTGTGTAACAACATAAAAAAAAATCAGTTTTTAAAAGTCAAACATACGAAAAATCGATGTATAATAATCACAAATACAACATTTATGTATTGCAAAAAAGATGTGTCACAACAAAATAGACATTAGTTGAAAGGCAATTAATTGATGTCTAAGAAACATGACACATCAGTTTTATTACGAGAAAAGCGATGTCATAAATATATTGCACATCAGTTAAAACTGATGTCCAACATAGCATTTACATTACATTTTCTAAAGTGCACTGATGTGTATGTTAAGTTCAGACATCGGTTTCTGGCCGATGTCTAAGTTAGACATCACCGACTAAGACATTGGTTGGAAAACAACAGAGACATCGGCTGGAAACTGATGTCTATTGACCCTTTTTTTGTAATGTATGGCATAGTGACATAACAAAAGGGAGTCCATGAAAGGATATGAGTTGTAATTCTTTCTATAACGCACAGTTGGGAAGAGATAAGAGGCACGCCCAATAATTTAATTGGAAGTTAACCATTGCGAATGTGATAAGTATTATCAAAACAATCTATTATATCTATATTACTTTTGTGGGCATTTGAAGCAAGCCCATTAAGATCGGCAAAAATTGTAATGCAGTTTATTGTTAGAGAAATTTCATAATAACACGAAATTAGAGGTGTGCTGGAACAGTAGAGCGATTAATATGAATATTTAGTTATTTTTAAGGATTAGAGTTTATGAAAAATAGAGGGAGCTGGAGTTTGTAGGTGTCTCGATTTGTCTCGTGTATCGGGTCCCTCTTTCCAAGATGTATGCATACCAATTTATGTTGGATTAAGTCTATACAGTTCCGTGAATTATATATATCCCTAAGATACATTACGAATATACTTTGTTAATGTGGGTAATTACTGATTTTATCTTCTTTAATCTTGGTGTTGTGATATCTTCCTAATTTAAAAAATATCGTTTAGAGATATTTTTTGTTACTAATTCTCTGAAATTGATTATTTCCTTGTTTTAGAGAGAGGATAAAACTTAGTAATTAGGCATTAATTATTAATCTAAATGAATAATTAATAATATTATAAATTTGGAAGAATATTAAATCATGCCAAAAATATGGCATAACAATTAGCCCTCAGTTTTTCACTACAGCTTTTTGAAGTGGAGAACTAAAATTTTTTTAAACTTCAAAATTTCTTGAGTCAATGAAAAAATTGAAAATAGATTATTAGAAAAATATTTAGAGCACCACAGTGCTCATTAGGCGTATGCGGATGTAAGTAGACACCCTACGATGAGTAGTATAAGATATACATTTGCCAAGGTTTTCAAATGTGTGAGTATAAATTATTTGTTTGAAATCCATTATGATCCGTATTGTCTAGTTAGATCCTTGGCATTTGTATATATCTCGAATTGACGTACACGCTAATCAAGTGTCTGATGCAACCACATAAGGATATGTTCGGCGGGGTCTTCAATAAGAGATGGAGATGTAATCCTGGTGAACCTCGCACGCGTCCCTTATTTGGATGATACAAGCGCCCCTTGTTAGGTTGGCACACGCGTCTCTTGTTGGACTGTTTGTGCTACAAGGTGTTAAAGATATTATGCATAGGGATGCCTCCACTCATGCGATTTTGAGAGATCTCTTGGTGGATCTTTAATAATCAAGAGGGTGCTACAATTTTCACAAGCGTGTAGGTTGCGAAATTTATAGCTTGTCCAGTCTAGCCTACTTAACAATTTCCGTTTGCAAGTTCGAAAATATTTTTGACATATAGGTACTATGGCCACTATATATGAAAAATATTTCACAAATTCATATATAATTATAAATATACTCTTTAGAAAATATTAGGATATTTATTTTTTTCAAATATATTGGTCTTTTTTTTGTAGAATTGTTTTTCAAAATTATACATTTCGCATATATAAAAACCTGATTTATGTATGTATGCATGACATGGCATAATATAAAAAAATTTGAAATTGCAGAAAATATAAAATAAGAATAAAAGAACTTATCTTTTTATTTTAGTCGAGCCTAGTGATGAACAAAGCAAATTTTCATTGTACTACCATTTGCTAGCTAATTTTTTTTTTTTTTTACTACCGCGTGCTAGCTTTACCATCCTTTTATTTTTATTTCTTTTCCTTTTCTTTGTCCACATATGTCACATGTTATTTTTGCAATTACTCTGTATCCTTTCTTTATGCTGGCCCCACCGTGATTCACAACACTGAAGCTCTTTATAGACACTTCGTCGGTGTACCATCTTACATGTTCCGAGCCGCCATTTTCTTGGTTTGTCATCAACGAGTCTTTGCCCTAATCCCTACTTGCTCCTGTCGTCGTCTCTATCATCTGTTATCAGGATTGTGACCCAAAAGTTCCTATAAATTTATTTATAATTATTCATCTTTCTCAAATAATAAATTATCTCTCATTGTAACGTTTATAAAAAAAATTTGTAATAATACGAAATTGGGAATGTGTTTAAATAGTAGAGCGATTTGTATGAATATTTAGTTATTTTTAGGGATTAGGATTTACGAAGAATAAAGTGGTTGAACTCGGCAGATGTCTTGATTTGTCTCGTGTATCGGAATCCTTTTTTCCAATTTATATTAGATCAAATCTATGCATATTTGCAAAATTGTATTATCCCTAACAGATTTATGGATAAACTTTGTTAATGTGAGTAATTTATTGATTTTATCTTATTTATCTTTTAATATTTTCATGATTTGAAAAATATTGTTTGGAAATATTTTTATTATTGATTGTTTGAGATTGATTTTTTACTCGTTTTAGAGAGAGGATAAAATCTAATAATTAAGCAATAATTATGAATCTAAATTAATAATAATAATATTAAAAATTTGAAAAATTATTAGATCATGCAAAAATATGGCATAACACAACACATTGACATGCGAAATCGATGCTCTAACACCACGAGCAAAGAATATCCATGCTCTATCTCCTCTATCTCCAAGAGAAAAAAAAAGTGACTAACACCCGGGTCCTTACATATCTAAAAATTCTTGAAATTTTGAGGTTTTTCATTAAGAAGACAAGAAAGAACATTCATGGTCATAACAAATAGATAAGTTGACATAGGATCACCCTAGCAGTGACATAGGATCACCTGGCGAATTCCTTCGGCACCCTTACCATGAATTTTTTAACACTTTTTTTGAAGCCATTTTTCAGTGTACATGGATAAGAATAGAGAATGAAGGTGATGAGAAAAAAAACATACATTCTCCGTCAATTTTTAATTTTGTTCTTTTGGATAAAAAATGTCCTCAAACACTTGTCATTTTTTCATTACAGAATAATTATTTTAGAAATATTTTCAAAGAATTTCCAATGTTTGAGATATGTACATATACTACCAACTAATCTTAATTTATTGCAATTGTTATTAGTAAACAAGAATACAAATTATCCTAACTATTTTCTTAAAATGTGTGATTTCTTTTAGACAACAATTAAAAAGAAAGGAAGGTAGTACATACAAGGAATCAAGAATTTAAATGACTCAACTGTACATTAAATATGCATAAGTGTTTTAATGACGAATTGGGACACAATCTAAGTTGTACCACTACAAAGCTGCTTTAAATAAATAATCGGTGAACAAATAATTTTATTAAATTAATCTGTTTTATAGTATGTGTTCTTTTATGTTAATTAAATATTCAATTTAAAGTATAAATACTCTTAAATATGCCATATGCAAGTTTAAGAGCATAATTTTGACAAAACTTTCATTCCAAAAAAATTGTGTAAACAAATGATTACGAATATCATGTAATCATATTACAGTAAAGCAAGTTATCTAAAACAATGCATAATATGTATTGAATAATGAAAATTTCCGGTTGTCTAAATATTTGGTAAGAAAAATGCTAGTATACCAAATAAATTTCTCAAAAACGTTTTCAAAATGATGTGGCAGGAATATTATTTGAGACCGACTCCTATATTCACATCAATTTCAGGGATTAAACATTCTCATTTTAACACATCATCATATACCATTTTATTTTGGAAAGATTTTTGAAAAATTTTGTTTAGTTTCCTAGCAGTACTCAATGCGCAATATGAATGAAAATTGTCATGAATTTTGCTCTTCTTTTAATTGAAAGAAACATCGACCAAGATTGAGAATTGGTCGATTTGAACTAAGATTTTTTGTTGATAGCTAGAAAAAAAAATTAAAATAGGGTTTGATGTCTCTCTTCTCTTCTCGTTGTCATTGTTTTCTCCTTCGGCGATGGTTTATCCACCGGCCGAAGACCCTCTTTCTTGTTTTCCTTTTAAAAATTTCAATTTGTTTGACCATCTATATGTCTCTTCTTTTGGAGTGATTTTTTGTTTCTCCTTTTTGGAGTATTTTTTTGTTTTCGATTAATTGTGTCTGGTTTTGTTCGGTGTTGAATCTGTTGAGAATAATTTTGCTAATGTCTTTGAAAATCTGAAAAATTCGCATTGAATCTGGGACGATGACGATTGCAAGAGCACACCAGTCACAACCAAAGATTGTTCATCTTTTAGGGATTTCCACTTTCGGCATGTTTATACTTAATATCCGGCAAAAAAAAAAAAGAAGAGCTCAGTTCATATCAATCCCATCTGGATATTTGGAACGGTTTAATATCTTATGACAAAAATAAATAAAATTATTTAGCTAGAAACATGTATAATTTGTGTCGGTATATGCTTGAATACTCACACATTTGTATAAGTACAGATATGAGTGAATTTAAAAATTCGCTATAAATTTATGATTATCGATTTCAAAAAAAAATTAACGCTTAATTTATTGCAACAATTCATCAAAATAACCAAGATAATGTACCATACACAAAAAATTCCCCTTTTACTTCCAACCATAACATCACAACTCTTTATATTCCAAAACCCATCAATGAGATCCTGTCTCTAGAAGCTCCATACTAACCCGATTACCGCCCTGCGAATTCCGAACAACCTCTGAAAAATGATTTTGAACAATCGACATTTGTAACCTACCTTCTTTTCTCACTGTCTCCAAAGTGAACCTAGGCCTACCGTTCCTGTTTAAACTTGACAATAGCGGTGGAAAACCCTCAGTCTTTTCTCAACCTTCCTCATTCTTGATTTCTCCATCACGGTATCCTCGATAACATTGACTCCGCTCCCAATGTCATCGTTACTATCATAATTGATAACTGAATCTAAAGTAGTTCCACTTGAGCCACTGATCAATAAAGTATTTTTTGCTTGAAAGATAGAGGTTTTTTCGACGAATGAATGTTGGGAGATTGTTTCCACTTTTAGTAGACTGTGAATCATTCATGATAGGTAAATTGTATGTATAAAATTTAGGTAATGAGAGAATATATATAGAGATGGGTGAATTCTATTGGAAGTTTTATATTTTGGACAAGTAAAATCTCAAGAACTTAATTATAAATGTCGTATGAGCATGATACAAATGTAAATTAATCTTTTAAAGTATGAGCTATTAGCTGTATCCCAAATTATCTCAATCAAATTTAGGATGATATATGTTACATTATTTGTGCTTAATTTCCTTGTAATACTTTCTTAATTCGAATTACCAATGATAATCCTCTACTAACAATATTGTTTTTTAATAATAATTATATTCTTTTGTCGAAAATAATAATTTATTAAGATACGCATTTTCTACTTCAATTTTTTCTTCCTAAGAGATTTTCATTTTCTGTAGAACTCATTTATGTAGAAAAAATGTCATGAATACACAACAGCTAGCACCAGTACTTTCTAGAAACTAGTCGTCAATCTTACCCGACACAAATCTTATTAATGCCAAAACAATGATGATGACCAGATTAGTACAATTCTTCTATTTTTCTTCTGCATGATGACATGCATTGCATCTTTATTTCTTGTGAATTATAGGGGAAAAAAAATTGGATTTAAATAAATTTAAACTTTTTAAAGGTTAATAATCATAGGATGTTGAACTAGCTAATGAAAGCAAACTATGAAAATAGTGTGTTGGCTAAAAATTGTTGGACAATCAAAGATAAATACACAAACAGTATAATAGTCGAGTGTGTGAGTAACAATTACGTGTATAATCAAAACATATGAAAACATATGAAAGAGGAGAAAATGAACGAAAATCCAAGTATAGACTCTCTCTCCTTAAAGCATTTTAGCCTAATCGCCTTATAGGATAAAATGGATAGTAGTGAGACTACGGAAGAACGTCATTCTCAGCAAGTTTGAAATGAGCAAGAAACTATTACTGGAGGAGGATAGAAGAGAGAGTTATATGAAAAAAGCTTGTGTTTCGAATGAATATATCCCTAACGCTATATGATGAGTTTAAATAGGCTTGGATAACTTGTGCGCTACACAATTACCCTAATTAATTAACTGCGTTAATTGATCTAGTTGGTGACAATTTCCTTAATTAATTAACGCATAATTAACTACGTTAATAAATTAAGTCGAGTGGAAAAAACTCTATAATAAAAACGGAATTGATTTTACTGAATCAATTAATTCAAATTAAAATCGAATTAATTTAAATCATATTTTAAGTCCAAACCCAATGAAAATAATAATTAGCAAAACTAGTCCGGTTTAAATTGGTCACAACACAAGTGTCTTACTATATAAATGTATAGAAGGCTTTTTATTATTTTAATGTGGGACTTAAGGTTCAACTTCCATAGTTTCACTTCCAAGGGAGCAATTTTGGATAATCACAACTCATCCATCCTGAAAGGCATATGATGTAGCCTATGTGCATTTCGAGGATACAACTCAACTTAAACAAGATTGTAATAGTAAATAGTACATAGACTATCACAGGAATCTCATATTGTATTATCTATCAGAAGAAAAATTTCAAGATCAATCTACAGACTTGAGGAATTACTACATTGAAAGAATCTCAGTCAACTGATCAAGCCTCAGTGGAGTATGCGTTAAGAAGTGGATTCGTTTGAAGTGACAGAGATTTCAAAGGTAACAGAGATACTTCAGAAAGATAAAAGAAAGAGAGGAGAAAAGAAAATGGAACCAGATTTTAAAGTCAATATATGAAGAACAGTCATTGCGGTTAGTCACTCATGAACCAGACAGTACATCGAGTGTCAACATTAAACAGTAGTTGTTCATCATTAACTTCAGTGGTTCAAGCTATCAAGATTGGTAATAGAAGAAATCATTGTGCAAGCAACAATAAGTGCTACAATAATTAACCACAAGGATTTCGCTATCAAGACTAGCTCAAGGTTGATTATTGTGGATGATCATAATTGTGAGTTGTCAGAAACCACAGCTATAGAGTCAAAAATAAAGAAAAAGCCGTTGGAGTTAGTCGCTCATGAACCAGACCGTGCATCGAGCATCAACACTAATTCAGTGGTAATTCTTTATTATTTTCAGTGGTTCAAAGAGGTGGATTAATTATCTAACGGTTTAAATTAATTCTTCTTTAATTAATAAAATAATTTATTTGATTTAATCAATAAATTAATTCTGTTAAGAAATAATGAATTTATTAAATTAAGTATTGTATTAATTAAATTTGAATTGGTGAAATAATCATTATGTAATTAAATCGAAAGAAAAGAATAAAAGTTGGTGGGCTGCATGTATTAAATCAAATGGGTTGGTTTTTGAAGTTGAACTGTTGGGCTGAGAGTTAAAAAAACTAAGTGGGCTGGACTGCTAATTTCTGTTGGGCCATGAACATGAAAGTTGTTAACTGGACTTGGAAAACTGCAGTTTGGCCACCCTTGATTTAACTTGTTTTACAAATTAAACATAGAAGACATGTGAATTAATATAACAGAATAGAAACCAAGCAGCATGAGTTGTCGGCAGGAACTTTGTCACTCGCCTGTATAGCGCGTGTATCACACGCGCCATAAAGAAGACTACTCAATGCCTGCGCGTGTGGCTCAACCGGTCCTGCCTGCAATTGGTCTTCAGTTTCCAGCAATCTCAGTGTGTGTTAAATTCAAAAGTATTACCGAAGGTTTCTGCTGATTAAATAGTACTACCGACAGTATTAATGAAAGTATTATTAGTTATGTTGGAAAGTATTAATAGTATTATCCAAAAGTATTATCGAAAGTATTAATACCTTACAAAAGTATTAATAGTACAAATCAAAAGTATTATTAGTTTATATTAAAGGCATTATTACAAAGCTATTATTGGATAATATTATTAGAATGTATTATTCAAAGTATTACTGAAGATGAAGTCAAATAGAAGAAATAGACAGAGGCGGCCAGGATATTAATAGAAAGACAGACAGAAAGCAAAAGTACTTTTCAACATTTCATCTAAAAACACAGAACCCATCAGAAGCTTATTCATCTCCATTTCTCTTAAGAACACGCAGGAGACCTTTTTAATTTCTAGAAAATCAAGTTCTCAATATTTGTAATATTCTATTCGCTAGAACTTGATCATTTGTATCTCTTGTGCTATTAGCGAGTTTTTTCTCCTAATATTTATCTCGATTTTTATTAACAAATCTAGAAAAATTCATGTCGAATTTTCTAATTTGTTTTTATTAACTTGAAATTAATTCTGTACTGATATTGTAACAACCCTCAAGTTTAATATAATTTTATATTCAACTTGAATTTTGTTTTATTTAAATTTCCATATCAAATTTGTTATTGGATTAAATATAAAATCTATCCGAACAAATTTCGATAAATCAGTATTGTTTGTATTCAACCCCCCTTCTACAAACATATCGGACCTAACAATTGGTATTAGAGCCATCTGATTGACTCCCAAATCAAGATCCTATTTTATTCAATCAAAAATCTAAGCCAATTTTAACTCTATTAAAAATTCAAAATGACTTCTAAAAATACAGTTATGAAAGGCATATGATGGAGTCTAATTGTATTTCGAGGATACAACTCAACTTAAACAAGAATGTAATAGTAAATAGTATATAGACTGTCACAAGAATCTCAGATCGTATTATCTGTCAGAAGAAAAGGATCAAGGTCAATCTACAGACTTGAAGATTTACTACATTGAAAGAAGTTCAGGCAACTGTTCAAGTCTCAGTGAAATATTCGACAAGAAGTGGATTCGCTTAAGGTGACAGATATTCGACGGTGATAGTTGTGAATGATACAGAGTACAAGAAAGAAGAAGATCAATTATGGAAAAGAACCACAGCATAACGTCAACGGTTGAAGAACATTGATCACTGTTAGTCACTTATGAACCAGACAGTACATCGAGTGTCAACATGTGATTAATGAAAGCACTTCAAATATTCTTCAGTGGTTTATTGAAAAGAAAGAGAAAGGAGAAAAGAAAAATGAACCAAATCTTAAAGTCATAATAAAGAAAAGTCGATGGTGTTAGTCGCTCATGAACCAGACCGTGCATCGAGCGTTAGCAGAAAAATCAGTGGTAATTCTTTATTACCTTCAGTGGTTCGAGAAAAAAATTGGTCGTTCAAAGGATTAATATTAATTCTCTTTTAATTAATATTTTTGTGTAATTAATTTAATTATTAAATTAATTCATTCTGAATTAATTTAGTTGTTAAATTAATTATAATAATTAATTAACTTTGAATTAATATATTAATCTAAATTAATTAATTAAATTAATTAATTAATTAATCATTATTTATTTAAATGATTAATTGATTAAATAATTAAATTAAATTAAAACAAAACAAATAAAAAAAAGGAAAAAGAAAAACTCGGACAGAATGAGGAAGAAATTCATTTCACAAGGTGGTTGGCTGTTTTGTGTAAAGTGTGTCTTGAATGGATTCAATATTCAAGTTGCTGCAAAAAGAAATAGGGCTAGGGGACATTATCATGTAAAAGAAAAAGGAGGTAGACTATTTTAACTGTTAAACAATTCGTATTGAAGGATCAAAAGAAACAAAAGAAACATGCATGGCAGGCTGTCCACTCACCTGACAGAGAGTAGAAGTCACGCGCCACAATGATGCATACAAAGTCGGTCGCGTGTTGTTCAACTTCCAAGCATGCGACTTGGTTTTGTTTTTCAGCAAAGTCAGGTTGTTCAAACTTTGTAGTATTACCAAAATTCTCAAAGTAATACCGCGAGCAAGCAAAGTAATAACGTATGGAAGCCAAGTAATACTGTACAGCCAGAAGTAATCCCGACCTTAATTCAAGTAATACTGAATGGATTTTCAAGTAATACTGAACCATGTTATTACTTGAGGAAGTAATACCGATTTCCAATAATACTTTGAAGTAAACCAAGAGTTTTTCAGTACCATTTGTGTAGAATGTTATATAATTGAAGATTGAAGACAGAAGTTTTTTTAACGAAGAAAACAAGCAGAACACAAAGTAAAACACTCTGCAAAAGAAAAAAGCAGCCATTTTTCTCCTTCCTCTCAAAGACAGAAAAAGTTGATATAAATTCATAAGTTTAAGATTTGTAATATCCAATCCGCCGGAACTTATCAGTTTATTATTCTTGTACCACTAACGAGATTTTACTCTTAGTACGATCTTGTTTGTAATTAGCAAAATTTGAAAAGTTCATGTCGAAATTTTCTGATTTTTGTTAATTAACTTGATCATTATTTGTATCATTTTGTAACACCCTACAAGTTTAATATATCAACATATTCTACTTGAATTCTGTTTGGTTTTCTTTTAAATTAATTTGTTCTAAATCATTTGTATTATCCAAGAACAAAATTCGATAAAACTACGTAGATTGTATTCAACCCCCCTTCTACAATCTCTCGGACCTAACAAGTTAAGATATCCAAGTATGATAAGGATGATTATGACATGTACAAGGACAAAATGTTAGTGTTTCTACAAGTCACTAATCCGAAGTTTATGGATATACTGAAAAGTGGTCCTAAAATACCTGAAGAATTTGTAGAGGAGGTAATGGATGGTGATGTTGTAGTTACTCCAAGGAGGATGCAACCAAAAGATCCAAGATCATATTTTGTTATTGAGAAAGAGGATGATGCTCTGGATATTAATCTAAGACTTATCTTAGTTGACTCATTGGACTCATTGATGTATAGCCATGTGAAAAATTGTAAAAGTGCAAAGCACATGTGGGAAACAATTGAGACGATAAATGAGGAAACTAAAGAGGTCAGAGAGAATAGGTTGGAAATCCTAATCTCTGAATATGAACATTTCAGAGCAGGTTCAGATGAAGGCATACAAGCGGTTTTTGAAAGGTATAATAAGCTTATAAACAATTTGCAAAAGCATGGTAAGTATTATACCCAGAAGGAGATAAATAGAAAGTTTCTCCTATCAATGCCCGTACATTTGGAGCACAGAATCACAGCAATCAGAGAGTCTAGAGACATGAGTGAAATCTCTCTCGAAAGGCTGTTTGGAGTTCTGAAAACATATGAGATGGAGCAGGAACAGTAGAGGAGCATCTATGGTAAAAGCAGAGTGGTCAGCACATCTGCAGCGTTAGTGGTTGAAGCTCCTAAAGAAAAGGAAGCCAATGTTGTTCGACCTTGCATCGCACAAAGTGATCAGTATGAAGTATAACAAGGTCAAACTCCAACCACAGATGGTGGAGAGTTCTATTCTTTGGAAGAGCTTGATCATCTAGAGGATGAGTCCCTAACTTTAATGGTTAGACAGTTCGGGAACTTTCAATTCAGAAGGAATCCTAAGTATAAATTCAAATCCAATTTCAACAAGTTTCAAAGATGAGGTTCTTCGTCCTCCAGTAGTAGAGGTGGCTACAAGACAAGAACTATTGAAAGAAGCAAGATCTGTTGCTTCAACTGTAACGAACTGGGACACTTTTCAAATGAGTGTCATAAACCAAAACAGGGACAGAAAAGAGATTACACTCAAGAAAATAAGAAGTCAGGAAAGGCTTATCTTGCAAAGGAAAAGACTTGGGATGACACATCCAGTTAGGATGAAGAATTTGTGAATTTTGCATTAATGGCAAACACAGACAGTTTTGGTGTTCACAATGCCCAGTTAACATATACCGATGAACAGATTATACAACATCTTCATGGTGAAGTAAAAAAATACTAATGTAGAAAATAAAAAATTAAATCTGTTAAATGAAAAACTTGAAAACCAAATGATAGAGTTAAAGAAAGTGCATGTTAATCAAGATAAGCTGAAAGAAGATGTATCTCATCTAGAGAATTTGGTTGCTTGTTATAAAAAATTAAAAGTTGTTCTCAAGGACAAAATAGTTGGACATGATGATAAGATTCGAGCTATGTACAACTCTTACAATGATGCAAAAGAGTTTTTCAATAAGTAAGCTATAGATCAAACCATAGGAATAGGGTTTGACTATAACAAGGCTATTGGTCTCCTAAGTATAAATTCCCCTAATCCTGTTAGTGCTATAGAAAGGGGATACCACATGTACTTAAGGATGTTAAAGAACCTCTTTTCAGGAAGTCAACTATAGATCCACCAAGTCTAAGTGTGATGGTTGTTAAGGAGGAAATCAGAACTGAGGACATTGCCAGTGGTAGTGTCCAATCAAATGTAAAATCTGATAAGGACATCACAACCAAATATGTTAAATCTAAAATGGTTGTCCCTGAGGTTCCAGTTAAGATTGTTGAGTCTACCAGCTCTTCTAAGACTAGGTTAGGTGGTAAGAAGGTGAATAACAACAACATGTCTAACATGCATGCTATGCCTATTATTGATTCTTCTCATAAAGCATGTGGTGTTGTCAATTGCATGTCTTGTGCTTTTAATGTTATGTCTACTTACTTTTATAGTAATCATGCATCTGTTAATAAGACTGCTCCTAGACAACGTATGAATAGGAATACAAATGTTAAATCCAAGAATGTTCCTAGACAGCATGCTGATAAGAATTTAAATGTTAGATTCAAGACTACTAATCCTCCTCAGGTTAGGAGATAGACATTTGTGAAGGGGCTTAAACATAATTTGTTAAGTGTCAGTCAATTGTAATAACCACGAATTTTCGAAATAGATTTTTATTTTTTTGAGCCGAATTTTTGAGTCTCGTTTTAATTAGTCAGCGGGAGAAAAACGAAATCTTTTTATTAAATAATTATATTAAATATTTGCAATCAATTTGTTCCCCATTTGTTTTATTTCTTTTTATTTATTAATTTCCACTTAAAAGACAATAATTAGGCATTATGTCCACTAAAAATTTTACAATTATTTGTTCCCCATATTTCATTTCTTTCTATTTAATTAATAAGCACACTACCAATTTCATGATTAATGAGCATTATTGAGAGGTACAATTTTTTTTTATTAAGCAGCATTATTCAGTGTGGTTGTCATTTATATAAATCTGATGAGTTATGGATTGTGATACACACAAAAACAAGGTCCCAGTTTTATTTCAGTAAACCAAAACTCTGACTTAGCTATACCCATAAAACAACAAACTCGAGTCTGTATTTACACAAAACAGCAACCAAACACAGAACACAGAGCATGGGAAACTTTTCAACACAACAACCTCAAACTATCCTATTCTACTAAACAAAAGCTCGGACTAATTCACAGCAGGCCTATTTTTTTGAACCAAACAAACACCCATCTTCTATCTCTCACAAATTCACTACCCCAAAATCTCGACCATATCATTTTCACAAAACTAAGCACAAAACACAATCTCCATCTTTTGTTCACTGCAAAACCATTCGTATAAACATACGGAAAAAAAAAACCCAGCACTAGTCCTATTGCTATCCTCGACCATAAAACAGAGATAACAGCTAAGGTAGTCTATCTAATAAATTTTCTGATTTAACTTCCCTTTTGAATGATTTGTTCGAATTGCTTTCTTAAGAATCCGGTAGGATAGTGTTTGAATCGGAAAAAAAAGAGGGGAGAGGCTGGTGTTCGAAGAGAAGAGAACGGAGGGGTAGAGAAGGGGAGTCGAGAGAGATTGTAGGGGGGGAAAGAGATGAATTGCGTGGTTGTTGAATCGGAGATGCAGGGAGGTTTGTGGTGGTGTTAGTGTTGCCGTGTAGTTGTAATCGAGGGATGATTTTGATTTTGTTGTTGTCGAAGTGGGCGGAGTAGAGTAGAGAGAATGGAGTTTTGGGGGAGGTGAAATAAGGGGGAGAGGGGAGAGATATTGAGAGAGATTTTTGGAGGTTAATTGTGGTGGTGATAGAGAGGTACGAGAGATAGAGCAGGGGAGAAACGCAGGGGATAGCAGGTGGGACCCACCTAGTGCAGGTGGGGCCCACATCGTTGTTGCAGTATTAGTAAAATAAAACGATACCGTTTAGCGATAGTTCGATCAAAAATCGAGATTTTATTAATTGGATCGGTATTTAAATTAGTTGGTAATAAATAGTTTTTTTTATGGTTTAATTAATTAAATAGAATTTTTAGATGTAATTTAGAATTTATTACTTTATTAATTAAATAAGTATTATTAGGTGATTTTGAAAATAATTTAGAGATTTAACATAATTGTGATTTTGGACACAATTTTAGAGATTTATTAATTTGTCAATAAAAGGGGTATAATTGTGATAAAATAGAATTAAATATGATTTTAATCTGATAATTAATATTTTCAGATTATTTTATTCACCGGATCGAGTTAGATTTATTTGAGAGATTAATATTTGATTTGAATAAATTAGAATTTGTGAGAACTCTTAAAAATTAGAATTCTTTGATAATTAGTTTAAAAATGAGAATAATAAATATGGATTTAATTTGAATAAAAACGGATGTTTGAATTTTTCATTTTGAGTAAGAATTTAGATTTCCAGATATTAAAAATAGGATATATTCCCCAAATTTATTTTCCGTGTTCGAATAAATATTTATTTATCCCGGAATTAATTTCTGTTATTTATTCCGGAGATTTTTATGAGATATTATTTTATTATTAATTAGATTATCGGATCGGGAGTATTTTATTCTGAAGAATCGCTTACGTATTTCTGGTTGCTATTTTTTTAGAAAATAATTCTCGAGACGTAGATCGACGCCAAGTTCACGGGTAGAGTATAACTTTTAGCTTCATTCATTCGTACTTCGAGATCGAGGCAAGTTCATTCCTACCCTAACTTTTGGAAACTGTGAATTTCTGTTCGTGTTATTTATTTTGTTAATTATTTTTGAGATGTTATATATTGAGATTATCTGTTGCTCTATATGATGCGATAATTTCTTTTGAGAATTATAATCCCTATATGCGTAGAAACAATTTAATTGATATCGGGTCGATCTCATTAATTCGAGACGACTATTATTTTAATTCAGTGAAACTAATCTCATTCGTCCGAGATAGTTAAATTTATTCTTTTCGATTGAATTTATTGTACAAATTCAATCGTTGTTTATTGATTATCTTTTAGTTAGTTCCTCTTTTGAACTAACCGATAGGAGTTCAAAATTATAATTGTTAAAGATTTTTATTCATCGATCAAGTGAAAAATATTCTATTTACACGTTCATCAATGTTGAGTATTATAAATATCGAGAAGTACTATTTGTTCAGTACGACTCCCAATTACTTTAATCTTAGGACTATTCTCATAGATTCGAGATAGTCGATTTTATTGGCAAGGTTTGGCATTTTGTTCATGTCAACCGATAAATTATTATTGAGAATTTACATCAGTCTATTGTTCGGATTGGTGATAAAATCGAGTTATACTGGCAGTCCGCCAGATTTGTAAATATTTTCTGAAAGAGTTATCTCAAGTTATCTGTACCCAACTATTCGGGAATTCTGTATTCTACTGGTCAATGTTGGGCAAGAGGCCCTTTATAGAGAAAGAGAGACTCGTGTACCGTTTTACGGACCCGAGAATATTTAGGCATTCGTTGCCTTGGTTGAATTGATAACCATTATGATGCTAGCATTCATACATATATATTATAGTTGATATCGTATTGTAGCCGTGATCGGGCGAAGTGCGGTGTCATCGGAGGCCGTTATTCTTGGTTGGTTAGTTGATCGCCCCACCGAGATACGGAGAGGTGGAAGACCAGTTCATTCTTACATCATGAGTTATCAGAGTTATATCAAATGAGTCTTTTGAGTATTCTGTTTTGAGATGAGTTTTGAGCCTTTCGAGTATGATATTTTTCAAGATAAATTTGAGTCAAATCACATTGTTACATTCGATATTAAAATTTTGAGTACTTATTTCGGTAAACCTTATTATATTTATATACCGAGCGAGAAGAGAACTTGCTGAGCACTATAGTTGCTCATTCTTGCTTTACAACATTTTGTTCAGCTGTCAAGACGGAGAAAGGCGAGACGTCCAGCCAGGGCTATAAAGGGAAAGGGAAAGCGCAAGGCTATGGCGACAACAATTAGAAGATCCAACTGGAATCTTTATATTTCTACTGATGTGAACCTTTGTAACATATTAATTCGAGATGTATCAAGTTGTTTTGTATTATACTGTGAAGACGATCTTGGACCTGCGAAGTGGGACATTTTATGCTCCGTTGTATTATATATTTTGCTTTGTTATTGCGTAACTTGTGCTACAGGATATTGAGACAATGTGACGACCCGGGTCCCCTGTCAGGGTGGATTTGGGGGCGTTACAGTTTTGGTATCAGAGCCTTAGTTATATTTTTAGGAATCGTACGAGCCTTGGAGTATAACCCGATGCGAGAATTTAGAGATGTAATACGAACCTAGAACTATAACGCGACGTGAGAATTTAGAGATATGATACGAAATTGAGATTTTGGCACTAAGCGCCTTACGCCTTTATATATATTTATAGGCATAGCTAGTTGATTGAAACCTGACCGAGATTTTCGTACTTTTGTAGATGTCTACTTCCGGACCAGCAGATTTCCGTTCTACCCGAGATAGATCTCCTACACCTTACCCGCATGGACCACTTAGCTCAGGTTCAGACAGTGACCCGTCTGAAGAGTTTATGCTGATGGTTAGTGACACGGAGGATTCTTCAGTTCAGATCCTTACACCTTCTCCTCCACATGTGATAGATTTAGTAGATTCTCCTGACCAGATCATTGAGATAGTCGATTCTCCTCCACCAGTGATTGATTTAGAGGCTCCTACCCCTGAGACGTTCAGAGTTGAGACCCCAGTGCCCGAGATTACTGATCCAGTTGACGAGAGCCAGCTTTCACCCGTCCGTATTGAGGTTGTACCTACCTTGTCAGCTCCAGTATCCGGAGTTGATGTACCTACAGGAGTAGCAGCTCTTGCTGAGTTGTTTACTTTACCTGTTCCCGTATATGCTTCGACGCCGACAGTCCCTACCGTGCCTGACTACATGTTTCCACCTGTCAGTGCCATGCCTGCTTGTGATACTACTCCTCCTGCACCTGCTATACATATCCCTGCTTCAGTGGTGATTATCTCATCTGCTCCACCTTTCCCAGCACAGCCAGTTGGTATGCCCACGCAGCCGAGAGGGGATCGAGGACCTGTACCTTGGATGGTTCATGATTATCTTTTCCAGCAGTTTCGATGGGCATGGCTTCGTTATGAGGAGGTTTTTGCCACTAGAGATGCTATATTGCGATTACTGTCGGTCGACCCTACCACAGTTCATGGAGGAGGCAGCTTGCTTGTGAGGAATGTTCCTATGGAGATCGTACATCAGATCTCTATTGCTATTCTGACTGGGCTACAGACTGATCTCATAGCCCTACCATCCTCTAGTACAGGAGCCGTGGATCGCAATGCTGTTACAGAGTTGATTGCCAGAGCTATCGAGGAGTTCCAGGGACGCGTGGGTGAGATGTTTGGCCGTTGAGACCGTAGCTGATATTGTAGCTTGGGCTTGTTCTTGATGACCCACTTTCTGTATAGTGATGCATTAGATTTGTTTGCATTATGGTGTTTATGTATGAGTTGGCTAGCTTGTATCAGATGTATGCATTAAACGTACCTTATGGTACCATGATGGATTATATGTGGATATTAATATTTTTGCACCCTTACCTGTTTCAGATTTATTATTGTTGTTGCGCTTTAATAATAGTACTCCTGTAAAAACAAAAAAATATATTGTGACACATGAGATATATCTTCAGCATTTTCAGAAATTCGACATAAGATTTTAAGAGTTTACGTTACCAGCACCGATATTCTGTTATAATTTTACCTAGTTTGACCAAGCTCCTGTTTTCAATTTTAATAGAAAAAAAAAATGGCACCAAAAAGAGGAAGACCCGCAAAGAATCCTCGTCCTCAACCCGAGGTGAATCCAGGGAATGAGGTTCCACCTCAGAACCAAGTTCCAAACCCGGAACCACAACTCGCTCGAGGTCCCAACCAAGAAAATAACCCGATGAGTCTACTTATGAACTTTCTTATTCAGCATACCCAGAACCCTCAGCCTCAGCTATACCAAAATATAGGAGGGAATCCACCTCCAGCTCAACTGACCCAAACTACTGTGAGTTTCAAATCATTCAAATCCTTGAGTCCACCTGAGTTTAAAGGTACCACTAACCCAGTGGAAGCTAGAATCTGGTTACGTGAAATAGAGAAAACCTTTGAGATCGTAGGGGTAGAAGAAGAGAAGAAAACCATCTTTGCAGCCTATATGTTAAAAGGTGAGGCGAATTATTGGTGGGAATCAAAGAGAGCAATGGAAGGGAACGTAGTCATACCCTGGACCAGGTTCACGCAGCTATTTTTAGAGAAATATTTTCCTAAATACTTGGAGAGCCAAATGGAGGTCAAGTTTCTGGAACTCAAGCAAGGCAACATGACTGTAGCTGAATACGAAGCCAAGTTTTCTGAACTCTCTAGGTTTGTGCCTTACCATGTGGATACTGACGAAAAGAGAGCTAAACGTTTTCAACTAGGGCTGAAGCCGTGGATCCAGAATCGAGTTGCGGTCCTAGAAATCACCAACTATGCTACTGTGGTTCAAAAAGCATCTATTGTGGAAAGTGGATCTGAATTGTACTCAAAGGACAAGGATATGAAGAAAAGGAAGTTTCAGAATCGTGGAAATAATTTTGAGAGGAAGCCGGACGATCGGAATGGAAAGAGACCTTTTGTGAAGCGGGAAGACAGAAGCAATGATACAAAGAGAACTGAGAATCAAGACGCTAGGGGAAACAATCAAAGGTCCAGACCCACTCAGGCAGCCAATCTAATTCAAGGGAGGCCACCGCTACCCGAATGCAAAACGTGTGGAAGGAAGCACCCAGGACCATGTAATCTGGCCAACATTGTTTGTTACAACTGTGGACAAAAAGGGCACTATTCTTCTCACTGTAAGTGTGACGCCCCGGGATCCGGGGTCAAGGATCCGGGCCGTCAAGGTCCAATTTCCGATTAATATCAATATCAATATCTCTGTAGTTTTTTTTTTTTTTTTTTTATAAATAAATAAATCAGCAGTTGACCCCACACTAATACACACACACACCAGTCATATGCTCATAGAACAACAACCACAATATTTAAAAGTTTTAAAGTTAACAGTTATTACAAGCCCAGAATTTACTAAGTACATTGTTGAACAAAGCTTCTACAGGAAGCACTTCAACAACTAAAGTTTATTACAACTTAAACACTTAATTTACATAAGTATACTAAGCCCCTTCGCTTGTCACTACCTCGGGGATGGTCGCCAGCACTCGCTCAAAAGGTCGCCTTTCCCTTACCCTCTTGCGGGGTGTGGTACGTAGTATCGGCATGGGACCTAGCTGCTATATACATAAATAGCAAGAGTGAGCTATAATAGCTCAGCAAGATCATTCTGTAACTAAAATTTAGAATGTGAACAAGTATACATATATGTATAGGCATATGTAATAGCAGGAAACAATTAAAATCCTTAAGGAAGAGTAAAGCTCTTATTTAATAATACATCATCCACTCACTATTATAAGAAAGTAATCTATATTAATATAATATCAGTTTTTCTTCATCTGTATCCATAATACCATCATCTCATATCGTTATTCTGTTTTCAGTATAGAAATCTGAAAACCATTGTCTACACTTTCTTTTCAAAAACATTGGGGATATCTGCTGTCGCCTGATACGTTAGGACGATGATCAGTCGCCTAATCGTACCTGCTCTCTTTTTACTACCGGTAGAAGGAATGAAGATCATCCCTGGAGGAAGGCCACCTGCTAACATCCTCCCTTGGCATCTTCGTGCCGTAATAAAAATAATAAATGCTGGACTGTGTCGCACACAGCCCTGACACAGCCACTTACGCAAGTCTGTTGCAATCCCCCTTTTTATCACATCGTTATTCTCTTTTTAAAATATCATTCCACATTTCCATTTTCTCACTTTCGTTTTCACATATCATTCTCTCATATCATTTCCATTCTCACACATTACTTCTATAAAATATATATATATATATCATAAGGCTTTGATTATGATTCAGACCTCTCTTTCAAATTCAGAAATCAAATAATGTTTATTAAACCACTGGTATTCAATAAGAATATTTTTAATATAATATTATAACCATATAACCCTCGATAACAACTGATACCATTCTCTCTTATTCTCTTAATCATAAGGCATGTTCAATTCATGCATAATCATCTTTATACATATCCATCTCATACTCTCATTCATATTCATATACATCTTATACTCATATCCATATTCATATACATCTTCAGATATCTTTCTTTTCAATATTAATACTCAAGGAAGACAATTTCTTCACAATATAGTAATAATAGCATCACATATATATTTCACAAAATCAAGTTTCTTTGTGAAGATAAGTAGTTTTACAAATAGGGATAGAAGAAATCTTGCCTCGGTTTCGATATCCTGACGGTATGGCTCGTCCCTCTTCCAGAGTTTCTATAAACACAAAAGGACCGTCGTTAGAACCACATCTCTTACTCACTACACTTTTGTATAACATTACCTTTTGAAACTTTAATATTTGTTTAAAGTATTCTTATTACCCCAAAGGTTTCCAGAACTTAACCGTTTATAACCTAAATCGAAGTTTCAGGGGTTTTCACCATTTTCCTTAACGACCACACTTAACTGTAAAAATTCTTAGAAAATATGGATTTCGAATTTTAATGTAAGGTCAACTGTCAAGGGTCCTCTGACCACCCTACTACACTATCCCAAAATTTCGTGACTTTTAACAATGTTAAAGTATAGTAATTGTAACCTCAAGTTTGATACATTTACAGTTTCTCGGTTTCTGAACCGCTTTCACTGAAACTGACTTTTCTCCTAAACCGTTCATCAGATTTTAACGCACCTTATATCAAAACGATCTATGAACTAAGCTCTATCATTTCATAGTTAAATAGGAACCTGGACAGTAGGGTACCGTACGGATGCAGGGGGTCCAAAACAGGGCAATTTACATCCTAACGAAAATCGGGCATTATAACGGCTATAATTTCGCACTTTCCATAAATCCAACTCCTCCAAATCAATTATCAAACACCATAATCATCACCTACACCATGTGGTATTCTTCACCAGCCATGGTTTCAAGTCCACAACACAATTTTTACATCAAAGCAAACCACTTATAACACATAATCATCATAAACATTACATTAACACCACTTAACTACCAACCACTTCAATATCTACCATAAATATAAAAGGCCAAGCATGTTTATACCTTCTTGAAGCTTTGACAACTCTTAAAAATCCTTGATAAACCTTGGGCACTCCTTAAACAACCTTAGATTAACTTGAATCAACTAAAGGAATCATAAAAATCAAGTTAGTTTCTTGAAACCACTATTCATCACTATTCATCAAGCAACTTTCATGAATTTATTACCTATGAAGATGATGATGGTTGGCCTTGAAACTTTGTGCTAGTCTTAATTTATCCTCCAAGAAGCTCCATGATTTTTCCCTTGGTTTAATCTTGAAGAGAAGTAGGGTTTTGGATTTTATTTTTTTTCTTTTCTCCTTTTTTTCTACCAATGGCCGAATGCAATGAGGGAGTTGGGGGAGAGATTTTTGCTTGGTTTGATCTTATCTAATCTTAATCTAACTTAATTTAGAGTGTGTTGGAAGCTTGGTAAAAAATCTAGGTGTTAAAAGACTAATCTACCCTTAATTTGGTTTAGTGGAAGATGACATCATTAACATGATTTCATAATTCTCTTTTTTTCTTGATTTCTTTTCTAATTATAATGCTAGTACTCTTGGTAATTATAATGGGGTATGTATCCTTGTTATTTTATAAATCTTGGTTGCTTAATCTCCATATTCGTCTAATTGTGGTTCGTTCCGAGTAAACCTCATTATCTCAGTGGTTTTTGAAATCATTAACAATCCAAATTCCATTGGTATTTTCTTAACTTAATAATCCCCTGGCTCAAATCTAAATTCATTAATCCCTCAATATATAATTCTTATAATATTTCCATGCTCCTTAATGTCCAATAGAAGCTTATTCGAAATCAAAATCCTCAAAATCCATGCTTCAGGAATTTCTGAAATCTAACGTCATTTCGAGTCACTTATTTCCATTGTACAATACTAATATGGTTTCTGTTTATTCATTTTATGTTTCCATTATAGGGTACCTATATACCATTTCTCTAAATCCTCGAAATTTACTATTCATGTGACCACTGTGGCATTACTGAAGTTAGGGTTATTACATCCTTCCCCCCTTAAAAGGATTCCGTCCCGGAATCATGTTGGAAATGTCCATAAGTATCTTTCTCATTCACATCTTCTAACTTCCACACTACTTCCTTTATCCTTTTTCCTTCTATAATATATCTATCTTGTTTGCGCAGAAATATACTAACATAACTTCCTTGTCATTCATCAACATGCCATTTAGTTTATCAATAGCAGTCCTTTTACTGTCTTTTCCTCACAAATCTCCTCCTGTTTCCAGTCATTCCAGGTTATCTCGTCTCTCCTTCCTCTTTTGACGAAGATATCCGCCACTACATTGACCTTCTCTGAATGGTAGTGTATCTCACTTATGGTTTGACCATCTTCTGATCTCTATCATGACATAAATATTAATTCCTCAATATTCCTATAGCTTCTCTCTGTAAAATTTTCCAGAAAATAAGCTCTAATAATATTCTTTAAAACAATTGTAAGAAAATACTACCTATAATATATATTTCCTGTTCGTCTCAACGAGCTTGTGTTTTCCCAAAACACTCCTACTTTTCTTTTCATAACGTTTCCTAGCCCTTAACAGATACTGATTTTCCTTATCTATATTATTAACTTATTTATTCCATTAATTGATTAAGTCGATCCTTAACCAAAGACTTACACACCAAATTTAAATCAAAAAGTAAGTACCTGTATCCGCATCTGGTTTTGTCAACGCTTCCCCCAAGGTCATGTTGTACACTCTAGCAGTAGGCCTATTTGAAGCAGCCCCACTCTGTCCTGACGCGTATGACCCACCTGAACGGCAATCTCTAGCAAAGTGTCCTAGTTTCCCACACTGGTAACACTTAACATCTCTTTTAGGGTTTGCATCAGTTGATGGGCACTGGTTAAAGTAGTGTCCTTTTTGTCCACACTTAAAACAAGTTATTCCCAGCGTTCTACAAACTCCTATATGCTTTTTACCACACGTCTCACAATCTGGTAATGGTGGTCGTGATTGATTGGACTGAAATGTTCCCAAAGATTTTCCACCCTGACTCACCGTCTCACTAGTAGTCTTGTTACCCCCCGACTTTCCCACAAATTGAGATTTTTGTCCTTTACCTCCTTTGTTAAAGTAGCTTCCCTCACTTGAACCTCCTTTTGGGCCCTCAAATCTTCTTTTCTTATTCTCTCGACCTATTTGAGCCTGCTCACTCTCGGCCTCTATAATTGATGCCTTTTGAACCACTGCAGCATAATCAGTTAACTCAAATGGGGCCACTCTCGTTCGTAACCAGGGTTTTAACCCTTGTTGAAACCTTTTTGCACGTTGTTCTTCAGTACGCACAAACTCGGGAACAAACCTCGACAGTTCTGAGAATTTATTTTCATACTCTGCCACTGTTAGGTTATCCTGTTTTAACTCCAGAAACTTTAATTCCATTTGGTTTTCTAGATACCTAGGAGAATACTTTTCTAGGAACACTCTAGTGAAACGCTCCCAGGTTATCACTCCCGCTTCCTCTAGGTTCTTCCTAGCTTCCCACCAGTAATTTGCCTCTCCCTTTAGGAGATAGGCTGCAAAAACTGTTTTCTGATCTTCCTCTATCCTCAGTATTTCGAAAGCTTTCTCCATTTCTTTTAGCCATGCCCTGGCTACTACTGGGTTAGTGGTTCCCTCGAATTCTGGGGGCTTTAATGACTTAAAGGCACGAAAGGAACTAGCTGCCTGGTTGGGGAGAACAGGTGGTGGTTGAGGATTTTGTGGATTTGCTAAATTTTGCCTTAATAAGTCCATGAATTGGGCAAAGGGATCACCTCCCGGATTCCTTTGTTGGCCAGTTGATTCCTCTTCTCCTTCTTCATGATTTTCTTCATTATGAGCATTTTCGTTCAGTCTAGTACCTTCGATATTTCGACTTCTTTCGTCTCTCTCATTTTCCCTTGCATTCGCTCTACTGTCACGTCTAGGCGGCATAGTTCTGTACATAACAATAGTCCTTATTAATTACCCGAATTTGGGTTGCTATATACATCATTTCTATATACACAATTATATCATTAATTAGCTCATTTGCATATCACAATATCTTTATCATGCGATTTACATCTAGTTATACCATAATTTTAGTAGGTAAGTGTATCGCCCTTAACACGACAACCTTTTCATTAAGTCAATCACCTTTTATACATCAATATTTCTGAGTCTCAACATTTATTATACAAAAATATGCAGCAAAAATTTAGATAGAAATGCACAAACTTCATTAATGTACATAAATATTTTACAATTTGGTTACAACATCTTTTACTGCTAATAATATACATCATCTAATACAAGGTTCGAAACCCAAAACATAGCCGTACATACTAATCCGATATCACCAAAAGTACTACTAACTGTCCTCTAATCAGACTGGGATTAAAACAGTGGACAACTAAACTAATCCCCAAAATGACATCAGCAAGATGACTAGTCTGATTAGTGACAACTACTATCCCGGCTCACACCCCCGCCCTGACAACATCCCGTATCTGGACCACCATGGTAGTAACCGTATCAACTATCTGGGCCCTCCATGCCGGGTCTCCCCTATCACCCAACAACCTCCTAATATCTCCTAATGCTCGTAGCTCAATACTGATCATCCCCAGAGATATCCCATCCGGGATAACCCCTCCTCTCCCTCTCTCTAACCTCTGTAGAAGGGTGTCTATAGTCCTGCGGAACTCCTCCAACTGTCCCTGAAGAGCAAAGTACTCGGTCAATAAGGTAGCTGAAAGTGAGTCACCCGCCGGTAAGGGTGCCTCCTGAGGGGGTACAGCTAGGGGAGGTGCATCCACAGGTGGAGGTGGTGGTGGTGCAAAGGGTGGGGATGGAGGAACCGACTCTGTCTCAGCATCCTCTGAAGGATCCTCCTCCTCCTCAAAGAAACCAAAATGCCCTGGAGGGGTAAACTGCTCAAAAGGATCATCTATAGGGTCAGGACTAGGTAGAGGGGATGGAACTGGTGACGGCACCGGGATGGGTCGGACAGGAGTGGGAATCATCTGAATATCCCTCCACTCAATCGGCTCCTCAGGTATAACTGACAACCTAGGCCTCTTACGCAGTGGCCTCTCCTCCTCAGGGATCTCCGATCTCACTCTGGAAGGACCTGCCTCGTCAGATCCTGTAGAAGGTCTACCCATATATGGCACTAGGGCCACAGCATCTCTCCGTCTCTGCTCCTCTGCCTCATCTCTCTCTAATCGCTCTCTAGCCGCCGCCCGGCGTCTCTCCCTGAGGTCCTCAACTGCATACTCGAGGACCTCTACCCCGGCCAGCTGAAGATCTAATAGCTCCTGCTCTGACCTCCCTAGCCACTGGGGGTCCTGACTCGGCTCACCCATCTCCGCTCCCTATAATAAAACATAAAATTCTATTAGTAACAGTCTAATAAATTATAATATATGCTTAAAGTAAATACTACCTGCGATATACCACCCCTGAACTTGATGGAAGTTCACAATTTATATTATAACTGATACATTTATTATTATCACTTTTGTTTATGAGCATATGACTCTTAGCTCTGATACCATCTGTGACGCCCCGGGATCCGGGGTCAAGGATCCGGGCCGTCAAGGTCCAATTTCCGATTAATATCAATATCAATATCTCTGTAGTTTTTTTTTTTTTTTATAAATAAATAAATCAGCAGTTGACCCCACACTAATACACACACACACCAGTCATATGCTCATAGAACAACAACCACAATATTTAAAAGTTTTAAAGTTAACAGTTATTACAAGCCCAGAATTTACTAAGTACATTGTTGAACAAAGCTTCTACAGGAAGCACTTCAACAACTAAAGTTTATTACAACTTACACACTTAATTTACATAAGTATACTAAGCCCCTTCGCTTGTCACTACCTCGGGGATGGTCGCCAGCACTCGCTCAAAAGGTCGCCTTTCCCTTACCCTCTTGCGGGGTGTGGTACGTAGTATCGGCATGGGACCTAGCTGCTATATACATAAATAGCAAGAGTGAGCTATAATAGCTCAGCAAGATCATTCTGTAACTAAAATTTAGAATGTGAACAAGTATACATATATGTATAGGCATATGTAATAGCAGGAAACAATTAAAATCCTTAAGGAAGAGTAAAGCTCTTATTTAATAATACATCATCCACTCACTATTATAAGAAAGTAATCTATATTAATATAATATCAGTTTTTCTTCATCTGTATCCATAATACCATCATCTCATATCGTTATTCTGTTTTCAGTATAGAAATCTGAAAACCATTGTCTACACTTTCTTTTCAAAAACATTGGGGATATCTGCTGTCGCCTGATACGTTAGGACGATGATCAGTCGCCTAATCGTACCTGCTCTCTTTTTACTACCGGTAGAAGGAATGAAGATCATCCCTGGAGGAAGGCCACCTGCTAACATCCTCCCTTGGCATCTTCGTGCCGTAATAAAAATAATAAATGCTGGACTGTGTCGCACACAGCCCTGACACAGCCACTTACGCAAGTCTGTTGCAATCCCCCTTTTTATCACATCGTTATTCTCTTTTTAAAATATCATTCCACATTTCCATTTTCTCACTTTCGTTTTCACATATCATTCTCTCATATCATTTCCATTCTCACACATTACTTCTATAAAATATATATATATATATCATAAGGCTTTGATTATGATTCAGACCTCTCTTTCAAATTCAGAAATCAAATAATGTTTATTAAACCACTGGTATTCAATAAGAATATTTTTAATATAATATTATAACCATATAACCCTCGATAACAACTGATACCATTCTCTCTTATTCTCTTAATCATAAGGCATGTTCAATTCATGCATAATCATCTTTATACATATCCATCTCATACTCTCATTCATATTCATATACATCTTATACTCATATCCATATTCATATACATCTTCAGATATCTTTCTTTTCAATATTAATACTCAAGGAAGACAATTTCTTCACAATATAGTAATAATAGCATCACATATATATTTCACAAAATCAAGTTTCTTTGTGAAGATAAGTAGTTTTACAAATAGGGATAGAAGAAATCTTGCCTCGGTTTCGATATCCTGACGGTATGGCTCGTCCCTCTTCCAGAGTTTCTATAAACACAAAAGGACCGTCGTTAGAACCACATCTCTTACTCACTACACTTTTGTATAACATTACCTTTTGAAACTTTAATATTTGTTTAAAGTATTCTTATTACCCCAAAGGTTTCCAGAACTTAACCGTTTATAACCTAAATCGAAGTTTCAGGGGTTTTCACCATTTTCCTTAACGACCACACTTAACTGTAAAAATTCTTAGAAAATATGGATTTCGAATTTTAATGTAAGGTCAACTGTCAAGGGTCCTCTGACCACCCTACTACACTATCCCAAAATTTCGTGACTTTTAACAATGTTAAAGTATGGTAATTGTAACCTCAAGTTTGATACATTTACAGTTTCTCGGTTTCTGAACCGCTTTCACTGAAACTGACTTTTCTCCTAAACCGTTCATCAGATTTTAACGCACCTTATATCAAAACGATCTATGAACTAAGCTCTATCATTTCATAGTTAAATAGGAACCTGGACAGTAGGGTACCGTACGGATGCAGGGGGTCCAAAACAGGGCAATTTACATCCTAACGAAAATCGGGCATTATAACGGCTATAATTTCGCACTTTCCATAAATCCAACTCCTCCAAATCAATTATCAAACACCATAATCATCACCTACACCATGTGGTATTCTTCACCAGCCATGGTTTCAAGTCCACAACACAATTTTTACATCAAAGCAAACCACTTATAACACATAATCATCATAAACATTACATTAACACCACTTAACTACCAACCACTTCAATATCTACCATAAATATAAAAGGCCAAGCATGTTTATACCTTCTTGAAGCTTTGACAACTCTTAAAAATCCTTGATAAACCTTGGGCACTCCTTAAACAACCTTAGATTAACTTGAATCAACTAAAGGAATCATAAAAATCAAGTTAGTTTCTTGAAACCACTATTCATCACTATTCATCAAGCAACTTTCATGAATTTATTACCTATGAAGATGATGATGGTTGGCCTTGAAACTTTGTGCTAGTCTTAATTTATCCTCCAAGAAGCTCCATGATTTTTCCCTTGGTTTAATCTTGAAGAGAAGTAGGGTTTTGGATTTTATTTTTTTTCTTTTCTCCTTTTTTTCTACCAATGGCCGAATGCAATGAGGGAGTTGGGGGAGAGATTTTTGCTTGGTTTGATCTTATCTAATCTTAATCTAACTTAATTTAGAGTGTGTTGGAAGCTTGGTAAAAAATCTAGGTGTTAAAAGACTAATCTACCCTTAATTTGGTTTAGTGGAAGATGACATCATTAACATGATTTCATAATTCTCTTTTTTTCTTGATTTCTTTTCTAATTATAATGCTAGTACTCTTGGTAATTATAATGGGGTATGTATCCTTGTTATTTTATAAATCTTGGTTGCTTAATCTCCATATTCGTCTAATTGTGGTTCGTTCCGAGTAAACCTCATTATCTCAGTGGTTTTTGAAATCATTAACAATCCAAATTCCATTGGTATTTTCTTAACTTAATAATCCCCTGGCTCAAATCTAAATTCATTAATCCCTCAATATATAATTCTTATAATATTTCCATGCTCCTTAATGTCCAATAGAAGCTTATTCGAAATCAAAATCCTCAAAATCCATGCTTCAGGAATTTCTGAAATCTAACGTCATTTCGAGTCACTTATTTCCATTGTACAATACTAATATGGTTTCTGTTTATTCATTTTATGTTTCCATTATAGGGTACCTATATACCATTTCTCTAAATCCTCGAAATTTACTATTCATGTGACCACTGTGGCATTACTGAAGTTAGGGTTATTACAGTAAGGATAAGGCCGTTACTTGTTTCAATTGCGGAAAGAAAGGACATATTGCACGAGATTGCAAGTCACCACCAAAGGAGACAAATGCACCTAGACTCATGGCACCTCCCAGCAACAAGCCAACTGCTCGTACTTTCAACATGACGGTGAAGGATGCTATTGCTGATAGTGATGTGATTGCAGGTACGCTTTTAGTCAATTCCGTAGATGCATGTGTTTTGTTTGATTCGGGAGCAACAAAATCTTTCATATCGGAGAATTTTAGGAATAAATTGAATATTCAGTCCGTACCATTAGGGGAGACATTGATTATAGAAGTAGCAAATCAGGAAAAAGTCCCTGTAGATCAGATATGTCCAGATTGTGGAATCGAAATCCAAGGACAACGTTTCGAAGCAGACCTTCTTTCTTTTAATTTAGGGGAGTTTGATATAATTCTGGGAATGGATTGGTTGACACGTTATGATGCTCAAATCAATTGTCGGCGTAAGTGGGTTAGTGTAAAGGGGCCCAACGGCAAAAGAATACAATTCCGCGGAAGGAAACCTACTAGTAATTTTCTGACTTTGATTCAAGCGAAGAAACTACTAAGAAGTGGGTGTCAAGCCTACTTAGCTTATGTGGTTGACAACGAGAAGCAAGCCCCTGCCATTGATGAAATCCCTGTAGTGAATCAATTCAAAGATATTTTTCCTGAAGAGTTACCTGGATTGCCGCCCGACAGAGAAATAGAATTCAATATCGATCTTGCCCCGGGAACTGCACCAATTTCCAAAGCACCATACCGAATGGCTCCAGTTGAGATGAAGGAGTTGGCTACCCAACTGCAAGAACTACTTGACAAAGGCGTAATCAGACCAAGTGTATCCCCGTGGGGAGCTCCAGTGCTGTTCGTGAAAAAGAAGGACGGATCTATGCGACTATGCATTGATTATCGTGAGTTGAACAAGATGACCATCAAGAATAAGTACCCCTTACCTCGAATCGACGATCTGTTTGACCAACTTAAGGGAGCTACATGTTTTTCAAAGATTGATTTGAGATCCGGCTATCATCAACTAAAGGTCAAGCCTGAAGATATCCCTAAGACTGCCTTTAGGACTCGATATGGACATTACGAATTCTTAGTCATGTCTTTTGGATTGACGAATGCGCCAGCTGCTTTTATGGATTTGATGAATCGTGTGTTCAAGAGATACTTGGATAAGTTCGTGATTGTATTTATTGATGACATCCTGATATACTCGAAGTCTCCTGAGGAACATGCTGAACACCTCCGTTTAGTTCTGGAAACGCTGCGGAAGGAAAAGTTATACGCGAAATTCTCAAAGTGTGAGTTCTGGCTAAAAGAAGTTCAATTTTTGGGACACATTGTAAGCGGCGAAGGGATTTCTGTAGACCCCGCAAAGATAGAAGCCGTAGCAGATTGGGAGAGACCCAAGACTCCCACCGAAGTTAGAAGTTTCCTTGGTTTGGCCGGATACTATCGAAGGTTCGTGAAGGATTTCTCAAAGATAGCTACGCCACTGACTCGGCTTACCAGAAAGAGTGAAAAGTTCGAATGGACCCCCAAATGCGAAGATAGCTTTCAAGAATTGAAGAAGAGATTGACTACTGCCCCGGTGTTGACCTTACCCGATGAGAAAGGCGATTTCGTAATTTACAGCGACGCTTCTCACAAGGGTTTGGGATGTGTTTTGATGCAACACGGAAAAGTAATAGCTTATGCCTCTCGGCAACTGAAGGAGTATGAGTCCCGTTACCCTACTCACGATTTGGAACTTGCTGCTATTGTTTTCGCACTCAAGATTTGGAGACATTACCTTTACGGAGAGAAATGCGAGATTTACACGGATCACAAGAGCTTAAAGTATATATTCACGCAGAAGGAATTAAACATGAGACAAAGAAGATGGTTGGAGTTGATCAAAGACTATGATTGCTCGATAAACTATCACCCAGGGAAGGCTAATGTTGTAGCTGATGCATTAAGTAGAAAGGAGAGACTAAACCTGTTGACAACCTCAGAAGAATTGGTTAGAGAATTTGAGAAGATGGAATTAGAAGTCAAGATCCCAGTCCAAAACAATGAAAGAGTTTACAGCATTCAGTTTCAACCAGAGTTACTCGAGAAGATTCGACGTTGTCAAGAGCAAGTGATGGAAGAAGGAAGATCAGAGTTGACCGGAGAAGAATTTCTAAGTTCAAAAGATGAAAAGGGAATTAAGCGATTTGCATCGAGAATATGGATTCCTAATGTTACAGAGTTGAAGGAAGAAATTATGAGTGAAGCGCATAACTCGAGATATTCCATTCACCCAGGGAGCACAAAAATGTATCAAGACATCAAGTTGAATTATTGGTGGCCCAACATGAAGAGGGAGATTGCAGAATGGGTAAGTAAGTGTTTGACATGTCAGAAAGTGAAGGCAGAACATCAACGACCAAGTGGACTTCTACAACCTTTAGAGATACCAGAGTGGAAATGGGAGCATATCACCATGGATTTTGTCGTAGGATTGCCCCGAACTAGAGCCAGTCATGATGCGATCTGGGTTATCGTCGATAGACTCACTAAATCTGCGCATTTCCTACCAATTAGTGATAAGTATACCGTTGAGAGATTGGTGAACATATACCTAAAGGAAATTGTAGTTCGTCACGGAGTGCCTGTTTCGATTGTATCTGATAGAGATGCCCGTTTTACTTCTTGATTTTGGAAAAGTTTTCAAGAATGTCTTGGCACGAAGTTAAATCTGAGCACTGCTTATCATCCACAGACCGATGGACAAAGTGAAAGGACGATTCAAACAGTTGAAGATATGTTAAGAGCCTGTGCACTTGATTTTAAAGGAAGTTGGGATGAGCATTTGCCCCTAGTCGAGTTTGCTTACAACAATAGTTACCATTCAAGCATATGTATGGCACCTTATGAAGCTTTGTACGGAAGGAAGTGTAGATCACCTTTATATTGGGATGAAGTAGGAGAAAGAAAGATACTAGGACCAGAATTACTTCAACAAACTAAGCAAGCAACCGAGGTTATTCGAAAAAGGTTAGTTGCAGCTCAAGATCGACAGAGGAAGTATGCAAATCAAAAGAGGAAAGACAAAGCGTTTGAAGTGGGAGATAAAGTGATGTTAAAAGTTTCACCTTGGAAAGGAGTAATGAGATTCGGAAAGAAAGGCAAGCTAAGTCCCAGATATATAGGACCCTTCGAGATTCTTAAGAAGATAGGACCACTAGCTTACCAGTTGGCCTTACCTCCAGACCTTCAGCATATCCACGATGTGTTTCATGTTTCTGCATTAAGAGAGTACCATTCTGATTTCAGGCACGTTATAACCTACGAACCAGTGGAAATTCGCCCCGATTTAACATACGAAGAAAAGCCAGTGGAGATCCTAGATTACAAAGTGCAAGAATTAAGAACTAAGAAAGTAAATTTAGTGAAAGTACTTTGGAGAAACCACCAAGTTGAGGAAGCCACGTGGGAATTAGAAAGTGAAATGCGGAATAGATATCCGGAATTGTTTAGTGCATAGTTTTGATTCCGAGGACGGAATCCTATAAGGGGGGAAGACTGTAATAACCACGAATTTTCGAAATAGATTTTTATTTTTTTGAGCCGAATTTTTGAGTCTCGTTTTAATTAGTCAGCGGGAGAAAAACGAAATCTTTTTATTAAATAATTATATTAAATATTTGCAATCAATTTGTTCCCCATTTGTTTTATTTCTTTTTATTTATTAATTTCCACTTAAAAGACAATAATTAGGCATTATGTCCACTAAAAATTTTACAATTATTTGTTCCCCATATTTCATTTCTTTCTATTTAATTAATAAGCACACTACCAATTTCATGATTAATGAGCATTATTGAGAGGTACAATTTTTTTTTATTAAGCAGCATTATTCAGTGTGGTTGTCATTTATATAAATCTGATGAGTTATGGATTGTGATACACACAAAAACAAGGTCCCAGTTTTATTTCAGTAAACCAAAACTCTGACTTAGCTATACCCATAAAACAACAAACTCGAGTCTGTATTTACACAAAACAGCAACCAAACACAGAACACAGAGCATGGGAAACTTTTCAACACAACAACCTCAAACTATCCTATTCTACTAAACAAAAGCTCGGACTAATTCACAGCAGGCCTATTTTTTTGAACCAAACAAACACCCATCTTCTATCTCTCACAAATTCACTACCCCAAAATCTCGACCATATCATTTTCACAAAACTAAGCACAAAACACAATCTCCATCTTTTGTTCACTGCAAAACCATTCGTATAAACATACAGAAAAAAAAACCCAGCACTAGTCCTATTGCTATCCTCGACCACAAAACAGAGATAACAGCTAAGGTAGTCTATCTAATAAATTTTCTGATTTAACTTCCCTTTTGAATGATTTGTTCGAATTGCTTTCTTAAGAATCCGGTAGGATAGTGTTTGAATCGGAAAAAAAAGAGGGGAGAGGCTGGTGTTCGAAGAGAAGAGAACGGAGGGTTAGAGAAGGGGAGTCGAGAGAGATTGTAGGGGGGGAAAGAGATGAATTGCGTGGTTGTTGAATCGGAGATGCAGGGAGGTTTGTGGTGGTGTTAGTGTTGCCGTGTAGTTGTAATCGAGGGATGATTTTGATTTTGTTGTTGTCGAAGTGGGCGGAGTAGAGTAGAGAGAATGGAGTTTTGGGAGAGGTGAAATAAGGGGGAGAGGGGAGAGATATTGAGAGAGATTTTTGGAGGTTAATTGTGGTGGTGATAGAGAGGTACGAGAGATAGAGCAGGGGAGAAACGCAGGGGATAGCAGGTGGGACCCACCTAGTGCAGGTGGGGCCCACATCGTTGTTGCAGTATTAGTAAAATAAAACGATACCGTTTAGCGATAGTTCGATCAAAAATCGAGATTTTATTAATTGGATCGGTATTTAAATTAGTTGGTAATAAATAGTTTTTTTTATGGTTTAATTAATTAAATAGAATTTTTAGATGTAATTTAGAATTTATTACTTTATTAATTAAATAAGTATTATTAGGTGATTTTGAAAATAATTTAGAGATTTAACATAATTGTGATTTTGGACACAATTTTAGAGATTTATTAATTTGTCAATAAAAGGGGTATAATTGTGATAAAATAGAATTAAATATGATTTTAATCTGATAATTAATATTTTCAGATTATTTTATTCACCGGATCGAGTTAGATTTATTTGAGAGATTAATATTTGATTTGAATAAATTAGAATTTGTGAGAACTCTTAAAAATTAGAATTCTTTGATAATTAGTTTAAAAATGAGAATAATAAATATGGATTTAATTTGAATAAAAACGGATGTTTGAATTTTTCATTTTGAGTAAGAATTTAGATTTCCAGATATTAAAAATAGGATATATTCCCCAAATTTATTTCCCGTGTTCGAATAAATATTTATTTATCCCGGAATTAATTTCTGTTATTTATTCCGGAGATTTTTATGAGATATTATTTTATTATTAATTAGATTATCGGATCGGGAGTATTTTATTCTGAAGAATCGCTTACGTATTTCTGGTTGCTATTTTTTTAGAAAATAATTCTCGAGACGTAGATCGACGCCAAGTTCACGGGTAGAGTATAACTTTTAGCTTCATTCATTCGTACTTCGAGATCGAGGCAAGTTCATTCCTACCCTAACTTTTGGAAACTGTGAATTTCTGTTCGTGTTATTTATTTTGTTAATTATTTTTGAGATGTTATATATTGAGATTATCTGTTGCTCTATATGATGCGATAATTTCTTTTGAGAATTATAATCCCTATATGCGTAGAAACAATTTAATTGATATCGGGTCGATCTCATTAATTCGAGACGACTATTATTTTAATTCAGTGAAACTAATCTCATTCGTCCGAGATAGTTAAATTTATTCTTTTCGATTGAATTTATTGTACAAATTCAATCGTTGTTTATTGATTATCTTTTAGTTAGTTCCTCTTTTGAACTAACCGATAGGAGTTCAAAATTATAATTGTTAAAGATTTTTATTCATCGATCAAGTGAAAAATATTCTATTTACACGTTCATCAATGTTGAGTATTATAAATATCGAGAAGTACTATTTGTTCAGTGCGACTCCCAATTACTTTAATCTTAGGACTATTCTCATAGATTCGAGATAGTCGATTTTATTGGCAAGGTTTGGCATTTTGTTCATGTCAACCGATAAATTATTATTGAGAATTTACATCAGTCTATTGTTCGGATTGGTGATAAAATCGAGTTATACTGGCAGTCCGCCAGATTTGTAAATATTTTCTGAAAGAGTTATCTCAAGTTATCTGTACCCAACTATTCGGGAATTCTGTATTCTACTGGTCAATGTTGGGCAAGAGGCCCTTTATAGAGAAAGAGAGACTCGTGTACCGTTTTACGGACCCGAGAATATTTAGGCATTCGTTGCCTTGGTTGAATTGATAACCATTATGATGCTAGCATTCATACATATATATTATAGTTGATATCGTATTGTAGCCGTGATCGGGCGAAGTGCGGTGTCATCGGAGGCCGTTATTCTTGGTTGGTTAGTTGATCGCCCCACCGAGATACGGAGAGGTGGAAGACCAGTTCATTCTTACATCATGAGTTATCAGAGTTATATCAAATGAGTCTTTTGAGTATTCTGTTTTGAGATGAGTTTTGAGCCTTTCGAGTATGATATTTTTCAAGATAAATTTGAGTCAAATCACATTGTTACATTCGATATTAAAATTTTGAGTACTTATTTCGGTAAACCTTATTATATTTATATACCGAGCGAGAAGAGAACTTGCTGAGCACTATAGTTGCTCATTCTTGCTTTACAACATTTTGTTCAGCTGTCAAGACGGAGAAAGGCGAGACGTCCAGCCAGGGCTATAAAGGGAAAGGGAAAGCGCAAGGCTATGGCGACAACAATTAGAAGATCCAACTGGAATCTTTATATTTCTACTGATGTGAACCTTTGTAACATATTAATTCGAGATGTATCAAGTTGTTTTGTATTATACTGTGAAGACGATCTTGGACCTGCGAAGTGGGACATTTTATGCTCCGTTGTATTATATATTTTGCTTTGTTATTGCGTAACTTGTGCTACAGGATATTGAGACAATGTGACGACCCGGGTCCCCTGTCAGGGTGGATTTGGGGGCGTTACATCAATTCTGCGATAGGGGTTTTCAAGTATATTTCAACAAGAAGAATTGTCTGATATCTCACAAAAGAAATGAACAGCCCTCACTGACTGGAGTAAGAAAAGGCAACTTGTACATAGCCAACATGAATTCTGGAAATGCTAAAGAAATCAACAGTTTTTATTCAAAAGCATCTTCAGATGAAAGATGGCTCTGGCATAAGAAACTCTCTCACTTAAACTTCACAACAATGAACTCTCTAGTCAAGAAAGAACTGGTGAGAGGTTTTCCGTCAATGGAATTCACTCAAGAAGGTCTGTGTGATGCTTGTCAAGAAGGAAAATTAAAGACAGCAACTCACAGGAGCACTGATAGTTCATCAATAACCAAACCACTACAACTAATCCACATGGATTTATTTGGTCCGGTTAATGTGATGTCAATATCTAAGAAGAGAAATGCTCTTGTGATTATGGATGACTATTCTAAATACACATGGGTCCTATTCTTGAATTCCAAAGATGAAACTCTATAGCTAATGATTGACCATGTTAAGTTGATAGAGATGGAGACGGAATCCAAATATCTAGTTCGAGCTATAAGGTCAGACAATGGAACTGAATTCAAAAACACTCTATTGAATGATTTTTGTGCTGACAGAGGGATAACTAGACAGTACTCAGCTCCCAGGACACCTCAGCAAAATGGGGTCGTAGAAAGGAAGAATCGAACCTTGATTGAAGCGGCCCGTACTATGCTAAGTGAATCAAGGCTTCCTCTATACTTTTGGGCAGAAGCTATTAATACTGCTTGTTATACCCAGAACAGATCTCTTATCAACAAAGAATTAATGAAAACTCCCTATGAAATATTGAAAGGCAAGAAACCAACAATCAAGTACTTTCATGTATTTAGAACCAAATGCTTTGTGCTTAAAGATAGTGATGATCGTGGTGGAAAATTCGAGGCCAAGGCACATGAAGCAATATTTGTTGGTTACACTAGTAGAACATATAGGGTGTACACAGTTGATCATCACAATTTTATTGAAAGTGTCAATGTTACATTCGATGACACTAAACTCCCTACTATCCAAAACGAAGATCCATCTGAAGTCTTAAAATTTGATGATATGTTGAACTTAGATGATGAAAATGATCCTGAAATGGTCGATGCAAATGAAGACATTGTTGATGATAATGATCAGGGTACTGGTGGTGGAAACAGTAATATTACTAGAGATACCACTAACACTCCTAAACAATCATCAAGTCAACCTGGCAACATCTCAGGGGGAGAAGAAGAAGAAGGGTCAACTAGTCAGACATAACATCATAATGCAAATCAAGGTGAATCATCAAGATCTAATCTACCCAGACACACTGTCTAGAATAGAGCTCATTCTTTTGAGCTGATCATTGGTGATCCTGATGCTAGTGTAAGTACTAGAAGAAGCACTCAGAACCAATGTAACTATTCAGGGTTTCTGTCTGTCATACAACCTAAGAAAACTGAGGAAGCTTTAGCTAATCCTGATTAGGTGATTGCAATGCAAGATGAGCTCAATTAATTCAAACATCAAGGAGTATGGAAGATGGTACCTAGACCATCACATAACAAAACTATTGATGTTAGGTGGGTATTCAGAAACAAATTAGATGAAGATGGAGTAGTTACTAGGAATAAGGCAAGATCAGTTGCAAAAGGTTACTCTCAAGCTGAGGGTATAGACTATGATGATACCTATGCACCAGTGGCTAGGCTTTAGGCAATCAGAATATTCTTGGCATTCGCAGCATTTTCTAACTTCAAGGTTTATCAAATGGATGTCAAGAGTGCCTTTCTGAATGGTAAGCTAGATGAAGAATTATATGTGGAACAGCCTCCTGGTTTTGAGGATCAGGAATTTTTGGACTATTTCTACTTTCTTTATAAACTATCTATGGACTTAAGCAAGCGCCGAAGAAATGATACGACACTCTTTCTGAGTTCTTAATTGAAAATCAGTTTGTTAGAGGTGTCATAGACAAAACTCTCTTTATAAGAAAGCATTAGAATGATATAATACTAGTCCAAGTCTATGTGAACCATATAATACTTGGGTCTATTAATGATCTTTTGTGCAAGAAATTTGCCAAGTTAATGCAGGGTAAATTTGAGATGAGCATGATGGGAGAGCTGAAGTTCTTTCTTGGTCTACAAATAAGTCAAAGGACAGATGGAATATTTATTTGTCAAACCAAGTATGCCAAGGAGCTCCTCAAGAAATATCAAATGGAGGATTGCTCTTCAGCAAGGACACCATCATCTACAGCTGTTAAGCTTGGACCCAGTGAAAATTCTATAAAGGTAGATGTCACAAGCTATAGAGGTATGATCGGCTCATTACTCTACCTTACTGCAAGTAGAACTGATATTATGTATGCCACATGCTTGTGTGCAAGGTTCCAATCGAATCCTAGAGATATACATCTCATTGCTGTGAAAAGAATTGTAAGATATCTTAAGGGTACCCCTAACTTAGGTATTTGGTACCCTAAAGAATCTGGTTTTAACTTAATTGGCTATACAGATTCTGATTATGCAGGAAGTATAGTAGATAGAAAGAGCACCTTAGGGAGTTATCAATTCCTTGGTGGTAGGCTGGTTTCCTGGTTCAGCAAGAAACAATAGACAGTTTCCAACTCGATAGCAGAGGCTGAATATATAACTGCTGGAAGCTGTTGCGCTTAGATCTTGTGGATAAGGAATCAGTTGCTGGACTATGGACTTGCACTTGCCAAGATCCCTATCTTGTGTGATAATAAAAGTGCCATAGCTATCTCCAACAACCCTGTGTAGCATACAAGGACTAAGCACATCAACATAAGGTATCATTTTATTCGAGAGAATGTCATGAATGGTACAGTGGAATTACACTTTGTACCCACGGAGGAACAAACGGCAGATATTTTTACTAAGTCACTCGATGAATCCACATTCACCAAAATTGTTTGTGAATTGGGTATGTTGAATAGCCCTAGTAATTAATCTAGTTAATATACGAAGTTTGCTCTTTAATAATTTTATAAGTAATTATTCTATTACTTATAAAGTTATTTTATCAACTAATTTTTCCTTCTTGAATATTACCTAGTTACTATGTTTTATACTTCATAATATTTTACTACATACTTCTTAGATTTTTGCTTGTTTATACTGTAAATAATAATATTTATTTATCTTAATGTTTTGTAGTGTTTGTCGTTCTTTTAATATTTTATTTCCACTAAAAAGACAACCTATGGTATTTTTAGCATCTCTATGAAATTATTAGTCTGTAAAGTTATTTAGTTTTTTTTTTTTAATTTTTGTATAGTATTTCTAGCATGTTTAGATTTTCTACTCTTGTATAGTTTCTTTCATGATTTATGTGAATATAAATATTTTGTACAGTTTTTACAGTTTTGCCTCTATACTTTCAAACTTACAAACAGGTCCCTATACTTGGTTCTTTTGCTATTCTTCTGTTTAACACACACATAACATGCACTTTTGATTCTCAATCTTTGTTGTGTGATTGGTGTTAACAGACTTGCTTGCATTGGACCTAACAATTCTGAATTGTTTGTTAAGGTTTAAAAGTTTAAAAGATGGATTGAATACTTAGGTTGTTTATATAATACAAGTTGTATATTAAACTTACCTAGGTACTACAGACTATTAGTTGACACACGACAACATCCTTGGACCGGATAGAATTAGTGATTAGTTGTTAATTCTTCTATTCCAACTGGTTTTAGGAAATTCTTGTATATAGGTTAACTGGATTTTCTAAATAGCATTACATGTAATAGTTTGCACATTTTAAATGTTTGATGGTTTGATTGTTATATGAATGATATGTTGTTACCACTAATGCTTACATGTCGTAGTTTGCACGTTTTACATATGTGATGATTTATATGCTGTATGTATGTCATGTCTATAGATTACTCTATAACAGAGCCATCATTGATCCATCTGGACCCAACTGATATTTCCTATCACAAAATCTTTTTCTATAGTTGTGATTTCTTATATTGTTAAACCTTTTGAAATCACAACTGTAGATCATTTCTCTTGAGAAAAAATGCAATTTTTTTAAAAACAATTGGTTTCAGAAAACAATTGGTAAACTGTTAAATGTTTTAAATGCATTCTATCTCTATAGCTCATATTCTGTGATGCAGGTTCATCTAGTGGAGTTTTGTTCTCTCATATATTTAGTCATATGCACAAAGTGAGATTGCACACACTAAGAATGAATTGACGGAAACCTGTAATTCAACCATTTTACGGTTAGGAATATAAGTTAAAGGTTCTTTAATGAACTAAGAGTCTTCATAGACCTTGAGAGAAGGTATTGATCTCAATGCAAAATTTCTACAAGATCAGTATCTAACTCCCCAGAGGGAACATCTCTGGATCCTGCGGGTAACGGGTCCGACATAGGTGCGGATCGGCAACTTGTAAACTATGATTCAGATTTCACCTGATGAGTTTAACAAGGTGACGTCTTCATAGACATTAGAAGGGATATTTGATCTAAATGTTAAATTTATAGATTAGTGTTTACCTTCTCAGAATTCAAATTTGAAAACCCTAAAAAAGGAAAATTATCAACTTGTAGATTATGACTCAGATTCGTCTGACGAGTCCAATGAGGATTGGGATTTGCGAACTCCCATTGTACCACCACTGACCTCTCTTGATGGGGCTAAGGTGATCTTTCCTTGCAGGTACACAAATGGATCTTGGAGCTATGAGTGATACACTAGTGAGTAAGAGTGTACACATAGAGAGAAGTGAGACACTCAAAACAAATGAGTGAAGAGAAAAGTGAAACACTTGTGAGGTACACTAAACACTATCACACACTCACAATGAGGAAGAAAATGAAACTTCCTTTCTAACAAAGAACTCTACAATTGGTACAACTACTTTGTCAACTGGTTGATTGGAGGATTCCTCAACTAAGGGGGAGAAGTAAAGGGGTACAAGAAGAAGGAGATTAAGTTAGAATGGGGGAGTATTTAACATTGTGCTTAGGAGAAGAAGCAAGTCAAGTTACTAAGGGGGAGAATTAGTTGGAGAAGTAAGGGGACTTTCAGTTGTTAAGAAAGTGGAGATATAAGGAGAGTTACATCACAATACTATTTAATTAGGCTTTCAATGTACTATGTACAAAGGCTAAGCGGAGGATTAGTAGATTTCCCAGAAGTTATAGAAATGGTATTGATTCACCATTGTCTACATAGTAGGAACAATTGTTTTTCTTAAGTGAGAAAAACTGTGTCATAATGGAAGTGATTGTAAATCAAGAACTGCTGATAATCACCAATGTAAGATGTGAAGGATTATCAGGCAGAGATCTGAAGAATCAGAAATGAAGATGAGTTATCTATTAAAGATCAGTTCAGTGCTAGAGGAACAATCATCTATCATTTCATCAACTGAGGATTCTGGAAATGTTATATTCAAACCAGAGAAATTTTTTAATGTACTATTTACTAAGCTTTTAAATGCTTAATCTTTTTCTTGTTTAAGTGAGTTAGTTGAGTTATCCTCTAGGTATTTGATTGTTATTTTCTACCAAACAAATAGGGGGAGATTGAAAGGCATATGATGTAGCCTATGTGTATTTCGAGGATACAACTCAACTTAAACAAGATTGTAATAGTAAATAGTACAGAGATTGTCACAGGAATCTCATATTGTATTATCTATCAGAAGAAAATTTTCAAGGTCAATCTACAGACTTGAGGAATTACTACATTGAAAGAAGCTCAGTCAACTGATCAAGCCTCAGTGGAGTATTCGTTAAGAAGTGGATTCGTTTGAAGTGACAGAGATTTCAAAGGTGACAGAGACAGTTCGGAAAGATTAAAGAGAGAGAGGAGAAAAGAAAATGGAACCAGATTTTAAAGTCAATATATGAAGAACAATCATTGCGGTTAGTCACTCATGAACCAGACAGTACATCGAGTTTTAACATTAAACAGTGGTTGTTCGTCATTAACTTTAGTGGTTCAAGCTATCAAGATTGGTAATAGAAAAAATCATTATGTAAGCAACAAAAGTGCTATAATAATTAACCACAAGGATTTCGCTATCAAGACTAGCTCAAGGTTGATTATTGTGGATGATCATAATTGTCAGTTGTCAGAAACCATAGCTATAGAGTCAAAAATAAAGAAAAGCCGTTGGAGTTAGTCGCTCATGAACCAGACCGTGCATCGAGCGTCAACACAAATTCAGTGGTAATTCTTTATTATTTTCAGTGGTTCAAAGAGGTGGATTAATTATCTAATGGTTTAAATTAATTCTTCTTTAATTAATAAAATCATTTATTTGATTTAATTAATAAATTAATTTTGTTAAGAATTAATTAATTTATTAAATTAAGTATTGTATTAATTAAATTTGAATTAGTGAAATAATCATTATGTAATTAAATCAAAAGAAAAGAATAAAAGTTGGTGGCCTGCATGTATTAAATCAAATGGGTTGGTTTTTGAAGTTGAACTGTTGGGCTGAGAGTTAAAAAACTAAGTGAGCTGGACTGCTAATTTCTGTTGGGCCATGAAGAGGAAAGTTGTAAACTAGACTTGGAAAACTGCAGTTTGGCCACCCTTGATTTAACTTGTTTTACAAATTAAACATAGAAGACATGTGAATTAATACAACAGAATAGAAACCAAGGAGCAGGAGTTGTCGGCAGGAACTTTGTCACTCGCTTGTATAGCGCGTGTATCACACGGACCAGAAAGAAGACTACTCAATGCCCGCGCGTGTGACTCAACCGGTCCTGCCTGCAATTGGTCTTCAGTTTCCAGCAATCTCAGTCTGTGTTAAAATCAAATGTATTACCGAAGGTTTCTGCTGATTAAATAGTACTACCGACAGTATTAATGAAAGTATTATTAGTTATGTTGGAAAGTATTAATAGTATTATCCAAAACTATTACCCGAAAGTATTAATACCTTACAAAAGTATTAATAGTACAAATCAAAAGTATTATTAGTTCATATTAAAGGTATTATTACAAAGCTATTATTGGAGAATATAATTAGAATGTATTATTCAAAGTATTACTGAAGATGAAGTAAAATAAAAGAAATAGACAAAGGCAGCCAGATTATTAATAGACAGAAAGCAAAAGTACTTTTCAACATTTCATCTAAAAACACAGAATCCAGCAGAAGCTTATTCATCTCCATTTCTCTCAAGAACACGCAGGAGACCTTTTTAATTTCTAGAAAATCAATTTCTCAATATTTGTAATATTCTATCCACTAGAACTTGATCATTTGTATCTCTTGTTCTATTAGCAAGTTTTTACTCCTAATCTTTATCTCGATTTTTATTAACAAATCTAGAAAAATTCATGTCGAATTTTCTAATTTGTTTTTATTAACTTGATATTAATTCTGTACTGATATTGTAATAACCCTCAAGTTTAATATAATTTTATATTCAACTTGAATTTTGTTTTATTTAAATTTCCATATCAAATTTGTTATTGGATTAAATATAAAATCTATCCGAACAAATTTCGATAAATCAGTACTGTTTGTATTCAACCCCCTCCCTTCTACAAACATATTGGACCTAACACATCCCTTAGTCATTTTGAATGTAACATGCATTGAAAAGCTTTCATTGAGGAGAACACGATCTAAGCAAAACTTATTACGAACATACACACAAGACACACTCAAATTGGACCTCAAAATAAGTTGACAATATGGGTCTAAAAACCCACATTTTCAAACAATAATGATATAGGAATGTTCTAATGGCTACAATTAATGTCATGTTCCCCACATAAAAGAAAACTAGTGAATGGAGTAAATAAATGCCATTATTGGATCCAATGAAACTCATCATGCATGCTTAAGCTGGAGGACATAATTCTTACGAAGAAACAGAATATTAGTCATTGTAAAGGTAGCTAGAACTATAAGTTGAAAAAAATTAATCACATAGACCCCATGTGAAAAATAAGACTCAAGAGTTCATAAATCACAATAACGCATACCAATCCTTGAACTAAAATTATGTTATGAATCCGTATTTTATGAAGAAATATGATGAACAGTACACAGATGCCAAAGACATTCCGGATTAGTGCGAGCTAGTAGTTAGTTATGATTGCGAAAGGGCAAAGTCTGAATATTTATGTGTGTTGGATATTTTAATCTAAACATATTTAATAAATATTAATAGCTGTGGAATATAGCTGTTAATGTTAGTTTTATTTAGTCTTTATATTAGTAGAGGTTTTTTAGGAGTGTTGAATAAGTAGTAAGGTAATAGAGTAGTGATAGGAGTCAGTTTAGTCATCGAACGAGTTTCTAGGTATCATCTAGAACTAGTTTTCTATATATCCTTGTATTGTTAATATTTAAAGTAATAAGAGTGAGCAGTTTTATTCTAGCTTCAAACAATTTACTTGTTTAATATATCCACCTGCAAAGTATATTCTTTCACCTGGTTTCAGAGCCAAAACCTGGTGACATCTACTATCACCCACAATGGAATCGAGTAAACCTAAAGAGGGCTCATTCGGGTAAGCTATCCTATGTTGACAAAAATGAACTACGTAGCATGGGCCTTAAAAATAAAGACCTTCATGCAGGCCCATGGTGTGCGAGAGGCCATATAGCCCAAGGAGACTAAGGATGCTAAAGCTGTTGTTAAGGACAAAGTTGACAAACGAGCCCTGACAGTTATCTATTAATGAATCTTTGAGGACTTCCTGTTGTCAATCGCAGAAAAGGGCATGGTAAAAGTGGCTTGGGTTTCTACCAAGATAGTGAGTTTAGGTGAAGATAAGGTCAAGAAGACAAAGGCATAGACACTACAAGGTCAGTTTGAGTCTTTGAGCATGAACAAAATAGAACAGTTGGATGATTTCTACCAGAAATTGAATGATGTAGTGTGTAAAGCATAATGTAATGTAATATGTAATAGAGGAAATATATAACTCAACTAGGATAAAAGATAAATAATATTAACTCTATACAGGGATTGTGAAAGTTGAAGAACAGGCTCCAACAAGGATCAAGTTACTGAAAGAAGTTCATTAACATGATCAAGCCTCAGTGACAGAATGCGATGTACAGATGATTCAGTTGAAGGGCCAAAAGATTACAGTGGTCCTAAAGACACGATACAAAGACCATGAGTGAATGTTAGTCATTTGTGAACCAGACCAATTGCACTAGGCGTCAACACTTCACAAAAGAATCGAAGTATCTAACTCAAAAAAACTGTTAAGAGGTATGGTTGATTTTAGAACAGTATTGATATCCTTTATTAGAAGCTGAATATTTAAGGATGTCAAATTAATAGGAAAATGAATAGTATCCAAAATCACTCTTCAAATGAATAGTAATCGAAATCACTATTCATATGAATAATAACTGAAAATACTATTCATGGATAGTAACCAAAAATGTTATTCATTTGACAAAGTAAAAGCAAAAGGTGAAAAATAAGTGGGACCATGTTCAAATTTGAAAATCAAGAATTCGGCAGAATTGTTTGAAGAAGAAAAAAGTTAGGCAGAGTTTAGCAGGTTTTCGGCAGCAGCAACCGTAAGCAGTTACGTAATTTAGCTGTATAGTAACTTTCTAAAGTCTATAAATAGGCCTCTTGTATTTCATTTCAAAATACACCTCAACACACAACTTTCTATTCTCTCTCTTATATCTTCTCTTTGTAAGCTGCTAGACAGTCCATCTAGTAGGGAAGTCGGCTTAGCCTACTTTCAGGAAGTGTCGGATAGAAAGTCCTCGTGTCTAAACTATTCTTAGGAGTGTTTGATTTTGTAGCTGATCCATAAGATTAGATTGTGTAGTAAACCTCCAGTTTTTATCTATTTATAGATATTTCCCAAACAATTATGTTATTTCGATTCAGTATTGTTGATTTCATATTCACATCAAAAATCGAAATATTGCTAAATAACATATTCAACCCCCCTTCTACGTTATTTCGGACCTAACAATTGTCATCAGAGCCACTCTGTTATTATACAACAGTAAAGATCCAAAAAGCTATACAATCATGACAGAGAAAACATAAACTCCAACAACAAGCATATATAATCAATCAGAGTTCCAATACTCAGGGCATCAAAATATCCCATATGGAAGGTGAAGATGGAAATGTTTTTGGAGGCTACAGATCCAGAGTACTTAGACAGAATCCATGATGGTCCACATAAGCCTACCAAACTTTCTGTTGTAGTTGTTGGGGAGGAACAAAAAAAAATTCCAAAGGAAAAGAAAGACTACACTCTTGAAGATATCTCCTCTATTAGAAAAGATGCCAAAGTAAGGCATTTATTACATAATGCCCTTGAAAATGTTATGTCTAACAGGGTCATTGGATGCAAAACTGCTAAGGAGATTTGGGATGCCTTGGAAGTCAGATGTCAAAGAACCAAAGCCATCAAAAAGAACAGGAGAACAATACTCACACAGGAGTACGAGCACTTTGACTCAAATACTGATGAGTCATTAACAGATTTACATGATAGATTCCTGAAATTTCTGATTGATCTGTCACTAGTAGATAAGGAGTATAATCTTGAAGACTCCAATATAAAATTCTTGTTGGCTCTACCTGAGAAATGGGACTTAAAGGCCACTACCATCAGAGACAATCATGATCTGGAAGACATGTCTCTTGATGAAATCTATGGAATGCTCAAAACTCATGAGCTTGAGATGGAACAAAGAAGCAAGAGGCATGGAGGCAAGTCCAATATAATTGCTCTTAAAGCTAAGGAAAAAGCTTCTAAAGAAGTTACTGTGAAAAAGAGTCAATCCAAGGGAAAGGCTCTTATTACAAAGTCTCATACTGAGTCATCAAACTCTGATGATGACACAAACTCTGACAATATCACAGGCTCTGATAATGAGGGTGGTGATGCTGAGATGATACAACTTGCAGCCCTAATGGTAAGAAACTTCAAGAAGATGGCTTACAAGAACTTCAGAAAGGGAAAGAATTTCACACGAAAAGATTCAAATTTTGAAAAGAAGAATTTCAGAAAAGCTGAGGGAAAGGAAAACAAGTCTGGGAAAGTGGACAAGTCCAAGATCACATGCTATAATTATGGCGAGAAAGGACATTTTGCACCTGAGTGCAAGAAAACCAAAACTGATAAAAGTCAAGCTTACATTACAAAGAAGAAGGAATGGGCTGACACTTCAGACTCTGAAGATGAGGTGAACTATGCCTTGATGGCAAATACTGATAGTATCTCTGAAGCTACTGAGACCAATGTACCTCATTCTATTCTAGCTTTTGATACTACTGATATATCTGAGTTAAGACTCTTTCTTAAAAACTTGCATGTTAGCTACAGAGATCAGACTTTAGAAAATGAAAGAATAAAATCTAAAAGTCTAAACCTTAGAAAGAAAAATGACCATCTAGAAACAGAATTAGTCCAGATGTTAAAAATTCAGAAAGAGAGAGATGATGCTATTTTTGTTAAAACTAAATTATTGAAAAAACATGCTTATCTTGAATCTGAACTTGCTAAAGAAAGAAACATCATTAAAACTTGGACTAACTCTGGTAAGAATACTCAGAATATCATAGAGAATGATTGTTGGAAACAAGGTCTAGGTTACACCGAAAAAAAGAAAACTACCAACCTAGAAGCTGATACCTCTAAACCTGTATTTACTGAAAAGCTGCAAAACCCAAACTTAAATCATACGAGGTTTGTACCAAAATCTGAAAAACCAAAACAGGATGAAATCAAACCAGTAAATATTAGTTTAATGTCTTAGAAATAGCTTAAACACAAGCTGAAGGAGTTAAAAAGAGTGAACGGTTGGTCCCTTTGGATCTTAGTGATTTGTGTTTAACTAGTTTAATAATTACCAAGGGGGTTTACAAGATTTACCTTAATCGCTACGGCGCAAGCGATTCAAATCCACGATCTTCTATTGTATTCCCTTACTCCCTTGAACGAAGTGTGGTCTTCGATCCTCCAAGGTTTGGACTCCAAGATCTAGAATTCAGAACCCGTATTCTTAGAGGCATGATGAGTATTTATAGGCTACAATAAGGATCAATGAGTAAATTGGGTCGGGCCTTCTAATGATAACTTGGGCCAAGCCCTTTATCATTAATATTAATTAATTCCACTAAATAATTAATATTGCACCACCCACCCAATTTCGGTAATTTATTTAATTAATTAAATCGGATCCTTTACTATTTGCTTATTAAATTCCCCGTGTTTAAAAATATCGCATGTCCATTAATTAAATAAATCACTGACAATTCATTTCATTAATATCTTTTATCCTTGATCATCCACTCAACCATTATTTAATTATGACGGAATAAATCCACCTGCAGGGTTTCACATAATTAAATCTTTTTGAGAGCATCAAGATCGAATATGCCGAGACAAAGGGTATGGAGTAGAGCGCATCTCTTTGAACAGATCATTGGTGAACCGGACACGGGTGTACAGACTAGAAGAGCAACACAAAATGAATGCAATTTTGCAGGATTTTTATCTCAAATTGAACCTAAAAAGGTTAATGAAGCTCTTGATGATCCAGATTGGGTAATTTCAATGCAGGAAGAACTCAATCAGTTCGAAAGGCAGAAAGTATGGAAGCTGGTGCCAAGACCAAAAGATAAATCTGTAATTGGCACTAGATGAGTGTTTAGGAATAAACTGGATGAAAATGGTATTATTACGAGGAACAAGGCTCGATTGGTAGCAAAGGGTTACTCTCAAGAAGAGGGAATTGATTATGATGAAACCTATGCTCCAGTTGCAAGGCTTGAAGCAATCAAGATGTTCTTAGCATTTGCTGCACACTCCAACTTTAAGGTTTTTCAGATGGATGTGAAGAGTGCATTTTTGAACGGAGATCTAGAAGAAGAAGTCTATGTTGAACAACCTCCTGGGTTCGAAGAAAAGGAATTTGAAGGTTTTGTATACTTTCTCTTCAAATCTCTCTATGGTCTCAAGCAAGCCCCTCGAACATGGTATGATACTCTCTCCAAGTTCTTACTTGAAAATGGTTTTACAAGAGGTATCATCGACAAAACTCTCTTTCATAAAAAGCATAAAAATGATATAATTCTGGTGCAAGTATATGTTGATGATATAATATTTGGTTCTACTAATGAATTGTTATGCAAAAGATTTGCTAAGCTAATGTAGAGTAAGTACGAGATGAGCATGATGGGTGAGTTATCCTTCTTCCTTGGACTTCAAGTTATTCAGAAGCCTGATGGTATTTTCATCTCCCAATCAAAATACATAAAGGATCTTCTGAAGAAGTATGGGATGGAAGAAGCAGCTATTGCTAAGACCCCGATGCCAACAGCTGTCAAGCTTGATCAAGACAAATCTGGTAAGTCAGTTGACATCACAAAGTATCGAGGTATGATCGGCTCCCTCTTATACTTAACTGCTAGTAGACCAGATATTATGTTCGTAACTTGTTTATGTGCTAGATTCCAGGCTAACCCTAAAGAGTCACATCTTATAGCTGTTAAACGTATTTTTAGATATCTTAAGGGAACCCCCAATCTTGGGATTTGGTACCCTAAAGAAACAGGTTTTGACTTAGTTGGCTATACAGATTCTGACTTTACAAGTTGTAAGATTGATTGGAAAAGTACTTCTGGAAGCTGTCAGTTTCTAGGAAGGAGATTGGTATCTTGGTACAGAAAGAAGCAACACTCAGTATCTACCTCGACAGCCGAAGCAGAATACATTGCAGCAGGTAGTTGTTGTGCTCAGATCCTGTGGATGAGGAATCAACTTCAGGACTATGGACTCATGTTGAACAAAATTTCAATTCTATGCGACAACACGAGTGTCATTGCCATTGCCAACATACCGGGACTAAGCACATTGATATCAGATATCTATTCTTATGAGAGCATGTCATGAATGGAACTGTGGTTTTATATTTTGTTCTCACAGATCAACAAATTGCAGACATCTTTACTAAACCACGGGATGAATCCACTTTCTCCAGGTTAGTTGGTGAACATGGGATGTTAAATCTGTCTAATTAATTTTGGATTATCAATAACTGCAATTTGTTATAAGTTCACATGTATTTTAAATGTCCATATGTTTAGGACTTATGAATTTATTTGCATCTAGTCATTATATTACAGTTATCTCTATATTAATTACCATGCTTATAAATGCTATATTTTATGGAAATTAGTTAGTAAATAATTGTGTTAATTGTAGCATAATTAAATAAATATTTTATTGACATATATTAATTAATGATATTTTGTTAATTTTATGTCTATTTAATTGTGAGTTTATCTGATTATTTTGGATTAATTCTTAATTTACTGCGTGATTATTTTTGAATCCATAATAATTAGAAGTATTAAATATGTGTATATGTGTATAGGCTGATAGGTTTTGGTGATAAGATGGTTTTTTGGCTGATTGACAGATTTCAGTGATAAGATGGTTTTTTGGTTGATTGACAGATTTCGGTGATAAGATGTTTTTCGGCTGAGCGGTATAGACTTTAAACATAACCTGTCACTATCACACCTAACCCACTAATCCTTGAAATCTTATAAATGATGAGTTTTTGTTTGTGTTTAACATCATCATTTTTCAGAAATACAGAGCATATACACAGTTGCTGAATATTTCGAGCTTTGATCGGAAATATCTCTCGATCTAGCTGGTGGTTTTTAGATCGGATTTCATGTTCTTGCATTATATATCATCCTTTAAAAAAACTAACCCTTGTTTTTAAATTTTCTCAAAGTTTTGAAAATGGCATTGTAGGGAAGCTTTTTAATTGCTAAAGTTAATCCTATTTCCATTCAGCAAATCGAAACCATTCCGGATGAGCAATTTCGGGCTTGGACACAATTTCTGAATGAGTATTCATTAATTTTCTATGCTTTAGTTACACGAGTGCAGCTTAACCATGATACATTGCGTGAACTATATTGCAGTGCGGTTAACACTTCTAGACAGGACGGGTGTGCAATCACATATCAACTATTTGGTAGGTTGATTAGGGTCACTGAACGAGATGTTAATCGAATTCTCCATTTTCCTATGGAAAATCTCGTTTCTGATCCTACACCTGAACAAATTGAAATGTTCTTTCATTTTATAAAGTACCAAGATGGCAATTTCAAAACTGGTAATCTTTCTAGAACGTTTTTTATTACTAGTTCAAATTTAATTTTAGAATTAATTAAGTGCGACTTAATTAATTATATTAGAATTCAAATTTAATAATTAAAGCCCAAAAATCAGAATGGGTTTAAGAAGCTCAAATGGATTAGGGTTTTAAGCCCATCATCTCATTCTCATATAGATACATAATGATGTATTAGATGAGACTAACTTTTCTAAAAAAACATTTTTGGCAAAACCCTAGCTGTTCTACATCTTTGAGAGGCTATAAAGTGAGAGAGACGAGAGAAATCAGGACTGCTTCTTGGCTAGTACCAACTTCGGTGATCATTGAACGATCAAGCATTCGTGTGGACTATTCTTTAGAAATGTAGATCGTGAAGTAATGGCTACATGGTGATTGAAGCTAGGACCTCTAATTGACAGCCATTGTAAAGCTTCTTTAAGGTAATCATTTAACTCAGAATTAAATATCATGTTTTTGCATAGATCCTGCGGTAGGGTTTCGATTTTTATTCTTTTCATTTTTAATTCCGCTGCATTTTATGCCTCGAAACCCTTCACCCTGATCTTATCTTATAATTTTAGTTGTTACTAATTCTGTTGCAAATGTCGTCTTCACTTCCTGTTTAAGTGAATTATTCTTTAATTATAATTGAATATATCGTTACACCAACGGTTGAACCGATCTAATCGAATTTCTTATATTTCTATCGAATATCATTGTTCATCTTAATTCTGTCCATTTTGCAGACAATAGTTTAAATTGTTGAATTTTATCTATATCCCAATTGATGTCGAACTTGTCGACGGTAGTTAAATTGTTAAATTTCATATTCACCGCACTTGATGTCGAACTTGTCGACAATAGATTTCAGTTATTGTTCTGTTGATCATTAATCACAATGTTGTTAGAACTGGAACGTGAGCTTCCAGCAATTGTTTTGATAAAGGGGTTGTCGATTGATCCGACGCCCGATCTATATGAAATAGAATTGGAAAGCTTTTATTAAAATAAAATGTTTTATGGACTATAGACGCCAGTCAAAGTTGAATGTTGCATTGATGGCCAACGTGGCCTTGGATCAAAAAGAGTATTTGGAAATACCGTAAAGAATGGTCCGGAGTTTTATTGTGACTGATCATCCACTTTAACTCACAGCGTCATGTTATAAATCCAATTCTAATCATACATCTTGAATTTGATTTCTTTTATAGCCTGATCATTTATGGCTTGATGATTATCAATATCATTTGAATTTCATACCAGTTGTTATACAGTTGATTATCTATATACTTGCTGAGCATTGTTGGGTCATTCTTGCATTTATGTTTTTTTCCTCCATTTAATAGGGAAGTTGAGTTATATTGATCCTGTAGCGATGTAGCGACGAGTGGCACTTAGATCGTCGTCTAGTCGGGTAAAGATTTAGAGTTGGTCAGAGGCTAGTTCACTGGCTCAACAGATTTTTTGAGTTAGTTAGATATTTGTATATAATTTTATTTGAGAGTTGGATTGTAATTATGTAACTAGATAGTTTTTTCATACCTAAACCTGTAAGAGGTCTTGAATTCAGGGATATTTTATTTGTATATTGGATTATATCCAGGTTTGTATTAGTATTGTTGTGGTCCCGAATCTTTACCCCGGATTCAGGGGCGTCACAATAACATCTCCAGCTTTTCCCATATTTCTTTAGCTGAAGTATAGCCAATAACAGCAACACACATAACCTTGTCTACTGTAAGAGCATCATAGAGGATCAGTTGAAGGTGATCATCTAGAGCCACTTTTTCTTTCTCTGGTTCAGTGTATTCAGAGACAGGCTTTGGAAAAAAATAAGCTGGTATTAACACTTTGTCTATAATGCCGGCTTCAATACTCTTGAGTGGTATGAAGGGTCCATTAGTGAGAATACCAATATAGAGTGGATTTGATGATTTGATGAACAACATCATCTTCTTCTTCCATATGTTGTAATTTTCTTTGTCAAAGCTCGGTATCTTGATACTACTTGACTTCTGCGCACTCGACATGATCTCAGATTTGTATGTTAATCTATTTGCTCTGATACCAGTTGTTGATCCCGGAATATTGCAGAAGGGGGGTTGAATGCAATATTGATAAAATTAAATCTGAAATTCAACAACTAATTCGAGATTCTATATATCTATAGAAGATATTTCAAACAACAATAGTGGCTCAAGATATTCTTGCAAAGTAAATGTTTTATTTATCTTGCGAAGGTGTTGCTACAACCATGAGAAAATTGGAATTTTCTCAAGCTTCGGTTTTCTCGAGAGTACAACACTTGATACTTTGATACTTAGTTACAAGATTGATAGATCTTAGTTTCTATATCTCACTCAGCTCTAACATATCTATCATCACGGGTCTTGTGAAGCTGCTATCATTTGCAAGTGGTAGCTTCTTACAATTTGCAGATCCATGTGACTTTCCTAAATTTATATATAGACAAAGTTATCAATATAGGGCAAAGCAATCTAGAAACATACTAAATTTATCTAACATAATTCCAATAGATGCTGATTTTCCATACTCTTGAATTGGTAAGCTTTGTCTTGTTATCTCTCAAGCTTCTGTCGTAGTCTTGCAGATATGTTGTAGCACAAACACGTCTGTTTCTTGAACATCCAATCTATCACATGTTTGACTGGGTAAATCCCCAATTCAAAATCAATCCCTTCAAGACAGTGACCTTCCCCGCTAAGTTTGTTGTCACTAGAATATGTTGTTGGTGACATTATGAATTCCCCGCAGATGTTGTTGTCAAGAGTTCCAAACTTGCTGTCAACATATAAGAATGTTGTTGTCTCAAAGTTTCCGTCAATGTTATTGTTAGAGCGAATGTGTTGTCTTGACTTGCAACATGCTGTCTCTTTGTAACTTTACTATCAGTGCCATGACAGTAGCATTTTTATTCTTGTTGTCGATCTGATGTACCTCTTGAGGCTTGAACAATCACATGAACTTCTTCCAAGTAGTACAATTATTACATGACAGTTATTTATGTAGTTACATAGACATACTCTGGCTGTGACGGTATGTTCTACTTAATAAAACTAAGCATAAATGAAATTTAAGCTATCACCCATAAATCCCAACAATTTTACATATGTTTATTGTTTTTGTAGGTGTGTTTTAAGAGATGTTCTTATTTTTACATCGTCTATTTAATAGCTGTGTTGGTCTAACTTATTACAAAATCGATATTTTTATCTCTGCTAGCTGATGAAACTCAAATATTGAATTGTATAATAAAAAAATCATTTATTTTAAAAAGAAAAACGAAGATATTTCCTTCAATAATGATTCTTTAATTTAATTTTACTAGCAACGAGTAATCATTGAAGAAATTAAGACTGGAAATTTCTCCGAACGTAACTTAATTGCAAATGTACATGCACATCGCGCTGTGATAAAACAGTAAAACTGTAGTAAAAGAAAAAAACAGGAATTTGCACCCTTTCCCTACTCTAGCTAGCTGGCAGCTACACACACCACCCTCCTTTCATATCATTTGTACATTGATGAAGAAGATATATGTATTTGTGTGTGTGTTTAAGGATCTGTATGTGTTTTCATATTGATTTGATCTGTATATGCATTTGTACATATCTGTATATTTTTTTAGTTTGAAGTAGAAAAAAATATCCAACATCTTATATGGTAGTTTGAGTTTGTGAGAATCTGTATGTATTTCTTTAACGATTGGATTGTGTAAGCATTTTCACTGTATTTTTCATACTCATGTAAGTAGTTGTTCACCAAGTAATGGAGTTTTCACTCATTTGTTCCAGAAATCAGTGATCAACTTTGTTAAAGTAATTTTTAGCACATTTCGTTTCATATGGCATATGTATGTTGTGTGTATACAGTATATACGTTTTATTTTACATCTGTAGATGCATTTATGAGTTCTTCAGCCTTTTGTTTGAAACTCAGGCGTCGGTTCGACATACAACTGGTACTTTCTATTTCCGTAAGTACTAAAGTTAAAAAACGAGAATTTGGGTACCACATGAGATCTTCACTTTTAATGGTCAATCTGGGACCACATGATATTTTTATGATAATGCCTGGAATTGGTAGGGGTAGCTCGATCTCGTTGGTTGATGACTGAAAAAAACGGTACAAGAAGGATACGAATTTAATCGAATTAAATACTTAATTTTTTTTTATCAAAATGGTGTATTGATAAAAATTTTCATCATATTTAAAACAGGAAGGAAGAATTATAGTCGAGATGTCCTACGAACAAATTTCAAGTAAAGCTGATACAAATTTTTTTTTGCCTCGGCAAGGTGAAGGAGCCTAGGACTAACAAAAAACAACCCTTTAAGTTTTGTAAATAACAGTGCAGCAGTAAAAAATAACCAACAGTTGTACCCTCCATTTTCTTTTCCACCACGTAACCTAGCTGCTACCTAGCTCTGACACACAGACAATTAGTATACACACACACACAACATGCTCTCTTCATTTCCTTCTGCGTTTCTTTCCTTCTGCATTTCTTCCTTCTCCATCTCTTTTTCAGGCTCTCTCTCTCTCTCTCTCTCTCTCTCTCTCTCTCTCTCTCTCTCTCTCTCTCTCTCTCTCTCTCTCTCTCTCTCTCTCTCTCTCTCTCTCTCTCTCTCTCTCTCTCTCCTTCTCTCTCGTCATGGGCAGATATTGTGAATATAAATACTTACTGCACTGTTTTACTAGTTTCATGCTATATACCTTTGTATCAACTAGTTACACTTTTACTGATGCCTAGATTTATATATTTTGATGCTTTTTGGATGCGATTTGTTTTATGCATATTTACTTTGCATATTTTGTGTGTGTTATCAGTTATTTACTTTTGTGTTTGTGTGTGTATTGTGTGTGTATGTGTGCTATTGTGAGGATCTGTGTGTGTATATATACACTGTATTTTACGTACTGATGAGCCCAGATTCATCTGTGTTTTGACATCTTTTGGTTGTGATGATTTGTGATATAATTTGCATATTTGTGCCTGTGTTCAGTTACTCACTTCTACGTTTGTGTGTGTACTGTGTGAGAGAGACAGTGAAGATTTGTCTGCTCATAATCTTTTGGTTGTATATGTTGTGTACATGTAGGCCTTGTGTAGATTATTAATTGGAGCATGGAGTCACTTCCTAGTGAAATGCAGAAAGTGGTGTTTGTTTATGCTGGATGCATTGCTAAGTCGCGTAATCTGCCTGTGAACGATGAAGCTGCTGCGTTCTTGGCTTCACGGAAATATACTTTCGTAAGTATAATTTTTATGTTTTATATGACTACACTGAATTACTCATCAAGTTATCCGTCATTTTTTTAAGTAATGAATGTTTAGCTTTGTTAATTCGTTTTCATAATATAAATGATTAGGATTTGATGTTTGATGACAAGAGTGTGGCAGTGTTGGTACAGATTGGAAAAGAGAGAATTGGAAGGTATGCATTTAATTAATCAGTCATGATCAAGATCTAAATAATAAAATATGGCCACCGATTGATTTATAAGTGGACATTAATTGATGAATCACTTGATCGTCTGTTTACAGGACTTGTATCAGTTCATCTGCAGCAACTCTCTCAAATTCCCTGCAGGTTTTACTTTTTACTTGTTTGTATTGCTGTTGTACAGATCGATCATTGATCAACCACTTGCACATATAACTTAAAAGCCTATATGGCAGAGTTATGAATTGGTTTATACTTTCAGTATTCTTTGAAGTTCTAGATTAATTGTGTAGGAGACTTGGCCTGGAAGGCTACTTATTTCATTTCCGATTTTGGCATTGTATTTCTTTAAAGCTAAGAGCAAAACAGATATGCTTCAATATGTTGGCTTCATTTATATTAATATTGGTAATTTCAGAAAGAATCTGTTACCATTTAACTAGTCTATGCAAAAATTATTTGCAGAATGTGGCAGTGAATCGTGACAGTACTGAGGTCCTCAAAGACTATGTAGTTCTTCTCAAGGTGAATGGAGATGCTATTGATGTTAACATCATCACTGAATGGGCACCACAACGTATGTTTACAGTCTTGAGTTTTAAGTTTTGGCTAGTAATATTGTGCTAGTGTTCTTTTTCTTTTGCCATATATATATGGACAGACATTTGTTTAGGATTATGATCAGGCCGTTTGCAGTACACTTTGCCTGATGTTTCTCAAATCTTGAGCATATAATTCATTAAAAGAATACATTTAAGGATCTTATTCAACGTAATTATTCTTTATCACAGTAGTAAACCTGTTGCTAACTCAATAAAACTGAATCTGCTCTATCAGTCATTCATTAGTGTCCTCTGTTGTCAATAAGCATTGATGCTTACAACAAAAAAAGTGATCTACATATGAATTTGTCTTATTCTTCTGCAAGTGATCTAGCCTGAATTACTCTTCACTTTTCCTAGATGGCTAATTTTCATCATGCAGTGCTACCTTAGAAGAATTCTAATACATACATGTGGTACACAGAGAAATTGACGAACTAGTTTAATTTAATTTCTTATTTCTATGTTGTGATTCTTTAATAATGTATAAATTCGACAATTGTAGGTTCTCTGCCAATGGATGCAATTGATATGATTGTCTGCGTCTCTGGGTCATTTGATTCCCATGCTGCCAAAAAACTTGAAGAGTTTTTAAGGGTGTTGAAACCTGGGTCCGACATCTTTCTGCTCCTGAAGTCTACTTCAGAAACATTGGTGAGGTGGAGATCATTTCAGTATGTCAGTTAGTATAATATGTAGCTGATCTTGTTTTCCTACTCAGGTAAGCTCTCCTGTTGAGCAGAAGTTAATGCAGGCAAAATCTGTGGAGGAGAAGCTATTGAAGGCTGGCTTTCAGGTCTTGCAGTATGGTCAGATGAAATCAGCACTAGAAACAGAACTGTTCAAGTCTATTGAGGTGAGATTGTGTTCTTTTTACAGGGAAAACCTGTCCTGAACCATTTCCCAACCCCATTACTAAATATAATAGCGTAGGAACATACAACACAAACCACTTGCAATGTCATGCTTTTCTTATATAGGCTATATTTAGTTAAATTTATCTTCAAAAATCGAATGAAGAAGTGCATATTTGTAATATTATTTTCATCATTTCTTATCCAACAGATTAAGGCAAGAAAACGGTTCACTCTTGAGTTGGAAGATGATGACCTCATAGACGAAAGCAGCCTCATAGATGTAGAGGAAGAGGAGAGGCAGAGGCCTGTGTATCCACCTGGTAGGAAGACAATTATGCTAGTTGTCTATAAGGCTTATTGTAGAAATAGACAATAATCTGTTCTTGTACATATTTGTAGTTCCTGATCCTGAACCAGGAAGATACCAAGCTGATTGTTCATTGGAACGTGTAAGAATTTATCCAACCTATTTATCAGTAACTAGTCTTCAATATAGATGTCAGTAGTTAGCAATTTGCCATAGTTGTCTATGTAAAATCTTTAACCACGTACTTTACCCTTTCTAATTCCGGTTTATACTTGCAGTGTGGTCTAGGTGATGCTTTCCGCTGCCGAACATGTCCTTACCGGGGATGTCCTCCTGGTGAACCCGGTGTGAACGTAAGTAGTAACATTAGATGCACAGCAGAAATGTAGTCTGTAGTAATCCGGTGTGGAGTAATGTGTTAATTCATTCTTTGTTTACATTTTGCAGATCACCCCTAACTTCCCTCCACCAATAGCTGAAAATTGAAAGTGGTCTTAGTGTTTCTCTGGACTCTGTAGATTTAGCAGATGACTTTTTAAGGCTCTTGTTTTCAGTACTTTCTGTTGGTATTGAAATAACTACTAGTAGTTTGTATTCAAATGGTGAACCTGCTGTACTGCCTTTTTGCTTTCTATGGCACAAGTTGGTCGATGGATATTATAAATGCATAAACATCATATTCAGGAAATCGCAAAGTTTCTAGATTTAAACTGTATTATACTACATGTGATGTTATGATTTGCTTAAGTATTGTCCTTGTCCCCTCACCCCTGTCATTGACCAAACATGAGCAGATATCCCCAGTTTAAAACTAGTTCCTGTTACATCCACTTTTATGTACGAAATTTACAGAACTAGCCTGCAAATCTATTATATATATATATCTATTACATGCCAACATGGTTTTTTCACCTATTTAGTAATTTACTAGAATACCCCTGTAGTCATTTTAATATTAAAAAAATTAATTTCATTGGATTTGAACTCATGACCTCCATGTACCAAATTTCTTTTGTCCACATTATTACCACTATACTAGACCACTTTAGGATACATTTCTTAAAATCATTAATTGCATACACAAACAATCCACTTGTTACATTCCCTTGATAATGACAATATTTTTATGTCCACGTGTATTACCACTACGCATGAATACTCAATGATACATTTTTTAAAATCAATAATTGCATACACAAGAAAAACACTTGCTACATTATCTTTAATATTTATTTTCAAATTTATTCGGGATAAAATTAATTAAATGATAAGAACATGTAAGTTATTTTTAACTAAATGAATAACTGACTAAATTTACGTGTATTTAATATAAAATTTTAAATATAAACGATACGAATTTAAATGGTACATGAATGCCAATATTTATAGATTATCATTTCGCTCGGTCTACCCGACCCTGATCTAATCCCTTTCCCGTTTGAAGTTTCAGTGAAAGTTTTTCGGTTTTGGTCGGGAAACATGGAATGTTATAAAATAAAAATTTGAGGGATGGGAACGAGCTCAGGCATCTGGGCCCGATCCCCAATTCCCCTTCCCCGACCGATTATCATACTTAAGAAAAATTAATTTTTAAATATATATTTATTAGACTATTAAAAAATGCATGTACTTCGAAGATTACATTTTTTTATAAATTTAATATTTCATAAATAAATTTTTATTTTAATAATATTTTTCATCTTTTATTATAAAAAATAAATTTCTTTTGTCCACATTATTACCACTAGACTAGAACTTTAGGATACACTTTTAAAATCATTAATTGCATACACAAACAATTCACTTATTACATTCCCTTAATAATCACAATATTTTTATATACACATGTATTATCACTATGTAGGAATACTTAACGATACATTTTTTAAAATCACTAATTGCATACACAAGGAATCAACTTGGTACATTTCCTTTAATATTTATTTTCAAATTTATTCAGGATAAAATTAATTAAAATGATAAGAACATGTAGGCTATTTTTAACTGAATGAATAACCGACTGAATGTGCGTGTATTTAATATAAAACTTTAAATATAAATTATACGAATTCAAATGCTACATGAATGACAATATTTATAGATGGCCATTTTTCCCGGTTTGTCCGATCCTGATCTAATTCCTTTCTCGTCCAAAGATTCGGGAAATTTTTCAAATTTGGGACGGAAAACATGGAATGCTATAAAATAAAAATTGGGGGGATGGGAACGATCTCAGGTATTAAGGCATCCCGGCCCGATCCCCAATTCTCGTTCCCCAACCGATTATCATATTTAAGAAAAAACAATTAAATGTATATTTACTAAAATAAAAATTGGGGGGATGGGAACGATCTATGTATATGTATATACATATACATATACACATATGTTCATCACTTTAATTTTAATTTAAACTTAATTTAAATAAAAATTGTTCATAATAAGATAGTGAGAGACGGAGGGTATACTTAGAGATGAAAACAAAAAAAGATAAAAATCTAAAATGGGTTTGATTCAAATCCTAAATTTGCGTACAAAATACTATATATTAACAGAATTAACTAAAAATTGATGGCAATACAAAGTGTGACGGTTTTATAAATGTAATATTGCAAGTAGAGGTTTTTGAAGAATAAAATTTCAAGTGGTATCTCAGTCAAAATACAAGTACACAAAGTGCACTTCACTCAAAAATTAATTCAAATTGCAATTTACAACAAATAATAAATTCATCATGATTTATAAAATTAATTTTATTATCCAATTACTAGGGAATATATAAATTTTAATTATAAAATAAGATTCCCTAACTTTTCATGGGGATCCTCGTTCCCCATTCGGGGTAAGAATCTAGGAGGAAAAATAATCTCCATTTTGTGATCGATGCAGGTTCAACGATTAGGTTCAAAATTTTAATTTAAAAAAGTTTGAAATTTTAATTAAAAAAATTAAAATTCTCGATTTCTCGCGGGAATACCTATTTTTCTTTCGGGAGCGAAATTATTCTCGTTCGAGAGTCGGAACAGGTTCAACAATTTTATACGAATTCCAGGATAGGGGTGGGTATGCACTCCCTGACCTTGAATTGACCCGGTGCCCTTTCCCAAACAACATGAATTTAGTTAGTATTAAATTTGGACACATATAGATATAAAATACACTCAACTAAATACCAACAAAAGAATAGGTACATCAATTTTTTTATCAACTTAAGAACAAACGGTTTTACAACTAAAAACGTATACATGTTAATGTATGAGAGATATAATAATTAACTATTTTATTATCATAATATCTACTAAACTTATAAACACAACAATAATAAGTTTATATAAATATAAAAATGGAGGCCGATTAGAGGTTGTAAAAATGAATGAGAGATGATCGAAGAGATAAATGATGAACAACCTTTAGGTTGTTAAAGACGAAAGATAGGTGGTATGGCAAAATGAATGTGCATATATGATGTGGTTGAAGAAAGGAATGACTATGAGAGATATAGCGAAGTGATAGGATAGTGGTCGGAAAGAGGACGAAGTGAGAAGATACCTGATCAGTAATAAATTGGAGGAGATGTGAGGTATGCTGTAAGAACCCAGATTTTTGGTAGAATTAAAGCTTTTATTATATATTGATGGAAGAATGAATAGTAGTTACGACTACGAGGTAACGACGATTTTAACAAAGGTAAATTTATCGGGTATGGATTTCAGTGGTTAAATTTCATAATTAGCATAATGGATTGACAACCTAGATAAGAATAATCTATCTCCTAGAAAAAAAGATGTAATATTCCAAAGAGGAAGGAATATTCACATGTCATCCAAATCGATATCGGTTATAAGTCAGGTGGTTCCGTAAAAGAGTTATGGAACGCTCGAAAGAGAACAAGGACACTTTTTCCAAATACAGGGATTAAAAAGAGAATAAGTAATGAATAGTGGTTTTGAGAATTTTGGATATATTATCAGACGACCCGATATACGAATATTCGGAATGGAATTCTGAGTCCGTATTAATAATCGGAGAACAAGAAAAGTGTATGTAAATGATATCAGATTCTGAAAAATAGTGATTTTTATTTTCCCCGGAATTTTCTTAGATACTGAAGTATTTGAGGATTTATTAAGGATTTTAAGGAATTTAAATTTAAGGATTATAAATGAGAATGGAAAATGGTGATAGAAATGTTAAGGAGGTTTTCGGTAAAACCCTAACTCGAAATCCTTGAGATATTCATTCGAACGATCAATCGAATTGAGCAAAAACTGGACAAAGAAACAAGTGTACAAAGCAAGACACATCAAGAGTCATGCATGTGCTAGGGGATAAGACTAAGTAACCAAGTAGTTACAAGGGAACTAGCACACTTAGAAAACAAAACCAAGTACTTAGCATCTTACCACTAAATCTTGACACTTGTCCACTTGAATTGCATCATCCATGAGCAAATCACTTTAATAAAGCTACTTTAGCTAGATATTATTGCAACAAAGTGTATAATGCAAGATTGGTTGGATGAGAACAAGAGAAACAAAGCAAAGCAAAGCATTTTCCATTTTACAAATCTGCTCAGCTAGAACACAACTCAAAGAAAATTTCATAACTCCAAATCTATCCATTATAAAATCACCAAATTTGGACCATATCTTTTACACTCCATGTATAACATCCGTTCAAACGTTCATAGCAATCCAAGCTGTTTAGCCTAGCCAAATATCCTTCCCAATTTGAAGAACAGAATCTGTTTAGCTTTTCACAGTTTCTGTCCAGTGGAGAAAAATAGCCACAACTCTCTCATTTCTCAATGAAATTTTGTGTTCTATGACTTGTTGGAAAGGTATTGAGATTTTCTACAACTCTCCTTTAGAAGCCTCAACCAGAAAACCCCGGTAAGGACCTCATTTTTACAGTTCTTTGAACAGATAAATAGTAATCCTAGAAACTAACTTTGATTTCTTATTTTGTTTGGATAATCCAAGTTTGTTAAAGCAATCCAAGGACCATACCAAGCTTCTTAAGGATAGTACATACTCTCAAGAAGGTATACCACTTGAAACCATAGAGTTGACTTTGAGTGATATGCATGTTCTTGATAGTTTTTGGATTAGTTATGATTATGGAGTTTCATATTCTGCCATGAATAGATAGATTACGTTATAAGCTCTGTTTTTTATATAAGGCTCATGTGAAACAGACTTACGGTTTAGGAGTTATGGTTAAAATCGTAAAAGTAGTTCGGTACCGTAACCAAAAGTTCGTAAATGAAATTGAACCCCATTAGTATTACTAACTCAGTTGCGAAGTATTAGAGATCATAAGTAAGGTATAGGAAAAGACCTCGTATTAAAAGGATCGTTTTCCGATTTATAAAAATATTCGAATCAAGGTTAATTACGAATGAACCACTTAGGGGACGACTTAAGTATAACATTGGTTATAACTTAGAAAACGGGCGATAAAACTCGAGGTATAATCTTGGTTCATAAAACGACCGACCTTAGAACTTCTGTGGTCCAAGTTAAAGTTTACACGTAGCTCTAAAGTGATAAGTGATTAACCTGGTATATTTGATTATTGATAGATACCCGAGCGGAGTCAAGACAGACTTTTCCCCTACGACCACCAGGCAAGTTTCCAAAACTTGGAACTGTTTTTGTGATAATAATATATAAATGATGTTTCGATTTTGTTATACATATGCCATAGCATGCATGCCTGTTTTCAAATTATAATGCGATACTTGTTTCATATTCTGATATTGGCTTATAGACTAGAATCGATATATTAGTTATAAGCCGGAAATTTTGATAAGACACATAAAAAATGGTATATGATTCTCATTTCGTAAATATAGACTGGGAGTCGGTATATATATATATATATATATATATATATATATATATATATATATATATATATATATATATATAGTCGTGAAAACCCGGAGGGATTCCAACGACAGTTTAGTGATTATCTCGAGGAATTGTGTTTGATTATTATTTCAATCGAGAAATATTTCATGAATATTATTTCGAATATTCATTTATGATTTCAATTATTAGATGAATATTATTTTGAATATTCGTTTAAGTTCTATTTATTTAATGAATATTATTTAGAATATTCATTTTGAATTTATTTATTAAGTGAATATTATTTTTGAATATTCATTTAAGGTTTGATTTATTTAAAGAATATTATTTTGAATATTCATTTAAAGGTTTAATTATTCAGTAAATATTTATGTATACTCATTCGAGTATTACTCACGAGAAATATTTTATTTACTAATTAATTCTTAATTATTAATAGTTAATAAATATTCTTCAAATATTTATTTAATTCTTTTATGTTAATTTTAAAATTATTTATCGATTCTAAAATTATCTTTGACCATCAGATATTTTATAAAATATTCCAAAGTCTTATTATGACTATTTTATTGAGGGAAGGTTCCCAACTCCCTATTTTCCATTTAAATCTATCTTATAGGAGGATTTGAATGCTCGCTCCAACTTCCAAAAATATGAGGGGAACCTTATTTGAGAACTGTTATTTATTAAGTTTGACTTCCCGGTCATAAAACTTTTAAAACTATTATTTTCACTCATATCTTGATTATAAACATCAAAATGAGTCTTTTGGTTACCTCCTCAACACTCGAGGGGTAAGATTGATGGAACAAGTTTATATCCATTAACAAGCAATAGCTTGGGAAATATTGGTGACTTCTTCCTTTCCAACTAGATACGACTACTTTGTGGAGTCCTATCAACAAGTACGATACTTGGGGTAAGGGTGAACAAACTTTACGTTTCAAAGTCATGGATTTTATTCGAACTAGGAGTCGTGTGTAAGTGGCCGAGTCGCACGGTCCATCACAAGGCCCAACCGTTGGCCAGGGAGTAAACTAAAAAGGCGGTGGACAAGTAAATCCGTCAGTTCTTCCTTCTACATGTAGTAAATCTTATGGGGCTGTACCGTCCGAGGACTGATCATCCGAGGTGGTGACAGACGGCGCGTGATAACTCCAGTATTAGTTCACCTTCCAATTTGGAAATTTTCCTGCTATACGTACTGAAGAAATTTCTTTTAGGTTGATGGGAAGATCCCACAACACGTATTGAAGAGACTTCTTTTAGGTTGGCAGGGGTTGAAAAGTTTTCAAACTGGTTTTCCTGCAATGTCCTCTTTGTGATAATTAATGATATCGTGCTCATATTTTGGAATAGCAGAGATTGCTATGAAAGTTATAATCTGAGTTACCATGTAACTTCATCTTTTATTTTATAGTGGCACCATCTTCGTAAATGCATGGCATATGGTTGCAACGATATTGTTGACTTGTTATATATATTACTATTTAGTCATATATTTTATTGGTGGGCTATTGCTCACCCTTGCTATATTTATTATATCACAACAACAGCTAGATCAGATGGCCATACTCGGTGTAAGCAAGCATCAGGGGATTAATTGCTGAAGTCATAGCTACCATGGCTGAGGAGAAAGCTATTGGTAGGCTAGTTATTAGTTCTAAATATTAAATGTAATATTTTATGGCATTTATAAATGGATGACAAAGAGTATGATTAGTTATTGTAATTCTTTTGAAGTTGTAAGAATTCAACTTGTGGTTAATAATATTTGGGAGATACTCTGATTTCATCTATGGGACTATAACTGGTTTTGTGTGTGTGATATTATTGTGGGGTTATAGCATGTCGTACATAGAGTTTGATTCATGTGTGAGTTTTATTAATGGATTTGAAACAGTAACGACCATATTCCCGACCCCGGATCTGGGGGTGTTACATGTTCTACCAGATCAGTAATAAATTAGAGGAAATATGAGGTAGACATATGGGTAGAAGAGAAATTTGATATTTAAAAATATGTTGTGACAAAGATTGAAAGTAGTTAAAAAATTGTTATCGTGGTGATTCTTTTAGGAATTCTTCTAAAAAACATTATTATTGTGTTAATATTTGATAGCCGACGATTAACTCTAATATACCACTTTTGTCGGTCATCCTTCTCGCATTAAAAAAGTACCACTATAAATATGATTCTCGAAATTTAGAGTATGCTAATAATTTGAATTTAGAACGATTTTAATTACTGAACGGTAGATCGTTGCACGTGAAAGATAAAATAGACTGATAAGAGGATAAAATGGATAGGATGAAATGAATTCTTATCACAAATTTTAAAAAAGATATTATATAAATTAGAACGTAGCCCGTACCTTGCACGGGCTATCATGCTAGTTCAATTTGAAAATACAAATTGACTACTTCAAATATTAAGTGCATTAATTTGGTTTAACCTCTAATGCACTTAACCAATAATGCACTTAACCGGAAATTACAATTAACTTAATACTCTTGTTTCCCAAATTGATTTTCAAATATTAAGTGCATTAATTTAATTAGTTATAAACAAATTTGGAGTATCTAGCATTATTCCATGTGAAATGTATTCTTTTGGAAATTAACTTATTAATCTGAGCAAAATGCGTATAAATATTATCGTAACTTGACAAGAGATAATTATAAACTAGCATGAAAACCCGTGCAAAGCACGGGCACCATTTAAATTCGTGTAATTCAGTTTTTTGATTTTTGAAATAGATAACTCGTAATTTTGTAATTTCTGAAATATTATACGTTATTAGTGTGATATATTTTATCAAATATATCTTTTTATGAAGATTGATAGTAATCGAATTTCTTACCTAAATTTTAGATATGATCGTAACATTTTACTTACACTTAAGAATTCATATGATTTTTATAAATTATTGTAATATTTTAGTTTAGAAAGACAGAACAATAAGTATTTTGAAAAATTTATCCTTGATTTAGTAGATTCATGTATAGACATATATAGTAAAGTGCTCAAATGATAACTTATATTGTAATGAGGACTGAGTAATAATCTCATGCTCAAATGTTTATTGTGTGCATATATACACCATTCTCACTCCACCATTCATTCGTGTCACCAAATCGATCATCACTCTAGTAATAATTTACGAACACTTTTGTTATCGAGTTCCAACCACATTCCCGACCATCATTCCATTTTTCATCCTCTCACAATATAAATGAGTTTATAAATTTCCACCGATGTCGTTTTCACCCACTCTACCACAATCAATGACATCATCAACACCTTCAAATACTATCAAGATTTCAAATTTAGAAAATTTTGGTAATTTGTATTCAAAACTTTTGGTATAATTTTGGGGATTCAAGTTGAATTTTCTTTGATTCTACTTTGATTTTGGTGGTATAAGTGGTGGTGTACATTCAAATGTAACCTACATCTTCAATATTATCATTCTACCTCTACTATTTTTGAAAGCTTTTTTACACCATTTTCGATAATACACCAATGTCATCACCACCTTTTCTCCACTTGTACATTGTGCGTATACATCTATACACTTTACTCACTTAACCATTCATTCATGTCACGAAATCGACCAATACTCTAAAATAACTTGAACACGTTTATCACCGAATTCCAACCACCCTACTCCACTAACACAGTCATCTAATTTTTTGTCCTCTCACATAAGATCCGAGTTTATAGAGCTCAATCGATGTTGTTCACACCCACTCTACTACCGTCAACACCAACACCTCCGAACACTATCATAATTTTAAATTTTGGAAATTTGTAATTTGCATTTAAAATTTTATTGATTTGGGTTCATTTTTTTGTGATTCAAGTCGAATGTATAGTAATTTTGCTTTCACTTTGATCTTTTGGTGGTGTAAATGATGGTGTTGATGTAATTGCATTAAAAGTTTTATTGATTTTGGCTCATGATTCTGGTGGTGGTGTGTGATAGTGGCGGTATGGTGGGGGTAAAACAGTGATGGTGGAAGTGGTATTAGCGATATGTTGTTAGTGGTGGTACTGATAGTGATGTATCCATCATGAAACACATGATTTGTATATAGTATTTTCTTACAAATTATTTTTTTAATGACATACATGATCTTTGTTTTTTTATGTATCACATATAATTCATTCTTCTTTGAACCTCTATAAGTAACCACTAACAATAATATAATTTTGTATATGTACATTACATGTAGTCTAATTTTAAAAATTCACTTTTACGGTCCCTAATTCAACTAATCGATAATTATAATTTTTGTATTTTATACAATTTAGTATACTCTTTTTAAATATATATCTTTCATTAATATATTTATAAATCTTTATCTCATAATTATTTGTATTGAATCTATGATTGAATTCGTAATATCGTGTCCTAACCCAACAACGTTTCTTTTATTTAATCAAAAATTAATACAATGTTTACATCTAACATGTAAATTATTTAATTGATCACAAAACCACGTTTTAAATTAGTATAAGAGTTCTCATCAAAAAAATCATTTTGGCTTGTACTAAACATAATAGATAGACAACACAATTCATTTTGATAATTTCAACTTGATTAAATTTCAAAATGAATATTAAATAAAATATAACATGTAAATTATTTGTGCATGTAGTAAATGATTTTTAAAAAGTAATTATAAGTTTCTTCCTTGGTTCAATGTTTAGAGACGTGAATATATTTCATTCATAACCCGAATGACCTTGAAAATCCTTGTTGACCTATTATATATACTAAATAGGCTTGATAACACTTTTTGACCTATAATACATATAATGGATATCAATAATATTTATCTAGTAAGTATCATATTTCAATAATATAGCTATATTATTTAAATCTATAATTTTTTATGATATATTTTATAATATTTTTTGCATAACTATTATCTAAATATCTTTTAGTTAACCAAAATGAAGTTCAAATTTCATGTGCAACATAAAATCTTGATTAGGCTCGCGAATAGTTTGAACTTCGAACTTGACTAAGTAAAATACTTAAACTCTAATTCGACTCGAAAACTATTGAGCAAAATTCCAATATTTTATGAGTCGAGTTCGAGCAACTCACAAATATTTTGATTAATTTACACTCCTAAATGAGAATAACGACTATAAATCAGGTTCGAATAGTTTTATCTTGATTATAATTTAAAATGAATGTTAAATAGAATATAATAAATGAGATCTTAGAAATGTAGTTGATGATTTTAGAAAATATACACAAAATATCTTTGGTGTAGTGGTTAATGATGTGAGCTTAATTCATATCCAACAGGAAGGTCATGGGTTCGAATCCAATGAATAACATAATTTTTAACATTTTATGATAATAGGGGGTAAATATGTACTTTACTAAATATACATAAAAATCCATGTTGGCTTATTATAGATATAATAGATAGATTTAAATTAAAATATTTAAACTCTAATTCGACTCGAAAACTATTGAGCAAAATTCGAATCTTTTATGAGTCGAGTTCGAGCAACTCACAAATATTTTGATTAATTTACACTCCTAAATGAGAATAACGATTATAAATCAAGTTCGAATAGTTTTATCTTGATTATAATTTAAAATGAATGTTAAATAGAATATAATAAATGAGATCTTAGAAATGTAGTTGATGATTTTAGAAAAATACACAAAATATCTTGTTTAAAATGAATGTTAAATAGAATATAAAAAAATGAGATCTTAGAAATGTAGTTGATGATTTTAGAAAATATACACAAAATATCTTTGGTGTAGTGGTTAATGATGTGAGCTTAATTCATATCCAACAGGAATGTCATGGGTTCGAATCCAATGAATAACATCATTTTTAACATTTTATGATAATAGGGGGTAAATATGTACTTTACTAAATATGCATAAAAAGCCATGTTGGCTTATTATAGATATAATAGATAATAGATAGATTTCAATTAAAATATTTAAACTCTAATTCGACTCGAAAACTATTGAGCAAAATTCGAATATTTTATGAGTCGAGTTCGAGCAACTCACAAATATTTTGATTAATTTACACTCCTAAATGAGAATAACGATTATAAATCAAGTTCGAATAGTTTTATCTTGATTATAATTTAAAATGAATGTTAAATAGAATATAATGAATGAGATCTTAGAAATGTAGTTGATGATTTTAGAAAATATACACAAAATATCTTTGGTGTAGTGGTTAATGATGTGAGCTTAATTCATATCCAACAGGAAGGTCATGGGTTCGAATCCAATGAATAACATAATTTTTAACATTTGATAATAATAGGGGGTAAATATGTACTTTACTAAATATGCATAAAAAGCCATGTTGGCTTATTATAGATATAATAGATAATAGATAGATAGATAATAGATTATTTAATTATAATAGTATAAATTTTAGTTTTTTTATATTATTGTGTAGAAATGTAGTTGATGATTCTAAAAAATATACAAAAAGTATCTTTGGTGTAGTGGTTAATGATGTGAACTTAATTCATATCCAACATGAAGGTCATGGGTTCGAATCCAATGAATAACATTATTTTTAACAATTTTTATGATAATAGGGGGTAAATATGTAATTTACTAAACTTAATTCATATCCAAATGAAGGTCATGGGTTCGAATCCAGTGAATAACATTATTTTTAACATTTTTTATGATAATAGGGGGTAAATATGTAATTTACTAAATAGCCATAAAAAGCCATGTTGGATTAATATAGATATAATAGATTATTTAATTATTATGGTATAAATTTTAGTTTTTTTATATTATTTTGTAGAAATGTAGTTGATGATTCTAAAAAAGATACAAAAAGTATCTTTGGTGTAGTGGTTAATGATGTGAACTTAATTCATATCCAAATGAAGGTCATGGGTTCGAATCCAATGAATAACATTATTTTTAACATTTTTTTATGATAATAGGGGGTAAATATGTAATTTACTAAATAGCCATAAAAAGCCATGTTGGATTATTATAGATATAATAGATTATTTAATTATTATGGTATAAATTTTAGTTTTTTTATAATATTGTGTAGAAATGTAGTTGATGATTCTAAAAAAGATACAAAAAGTATCTTTGGTGTAGTGGTTAATGATGTGAACTTAATTCATATCCAACATTAAGGTCATGAGTTCGAATTCAATGAATAACATTATTTTTAACATTTTTATGATAATAGGGGGTAAATATTAAATTTACTAAATAGCCATAAAAAGCCATGTTGGATTATTATAGATATAATAGGTTATTTAATTATTATGGTATAAATTTTAGTTTTTTTATATTATTGTGTAGAAATGTAGTTGATAATTCTAAAAAAATACAAAAAGTATCTTTGGTGTAGTGGTTAATGATGTGAACTTAATTCATATCCAACTTGAAGGTCATGGGTTCGAATCCAATGAATAACATTATTTTTAACATTTTTTATGATAATACGGGGTAAATATGTAATTTACTAAATATCAATGAAAAGCCATGTTGGCTTATTATAGATATAATAGATTATTTAATTATTATGGTATAAATTTTAGTTTTTTTATATTATTGTGTAGAAATGTAGTTGATGATTCTAAAAAAGATACAAAAAGTATATTTGGTGTAGTGGTTAATGATGTGAACTTAATTCTTATCCAACATGAAGGTCATGAGTTCGAATCCAATAAATAACTTATTTTTAACATTTTTTATGATAATAGGGGGTAAATATGTAATTTACTAAATAGCCATAAAAAGCCATGTTGGATTATTATAGATATAATAGATTATTTAATTATTATGGTATAAATTTTAGTTTTTTTATAATATTGTGTAGAAATGTAGTTGAAAATTCTAAAAAAGTTACAAAAAGTATCTTTGCTGTAGTGGTTAATGATGTGAACTTAATTCATATCCAACATGAAGGTCATGGGTTCAAATCCAATGAATAACATTATTTTTAACATTTTTTAAGATAATAGGGGGTAAATATGTAATTTACTAAATAGCCATGAAAAGCCATGTTGGTTTATTATAGATATAATAGATTATTTAATTATTATGGTATAAATTTTAGTTTTTTTATATTATTGTGTAGAAATGTAGTTGATGATTCTAAAAAAGATACAAAAAGTATCTTTGGTGTAGTGGTTAATGATGTGAACTTAATTCATATCCAACATGAAGGTCATGGGTTCAAATCCAATGAATAACATTATTTTTAACATTTTTTAAGATAATAGGGGGTAAATATGTAATTTACTAAATAGCCATGAAAAGCCATGTTGGATTATTATAGATATAATAGATTATTTAATTGTTATGGTATAAATTTTAGTTTTTTTATAATATTGTGTAGAAATGTAGTTGATGATTCTAAAAAAGATACAAAAAGTATCTTTGGTGTAGTGGTTAATGATGTGAACTTAATTCAGATCCAACATTAAGGTCATGAGTTCGAATTCAATGAATAACATTATTTTTACCATTTTTATGATAATAGGGGGTAAATATGTAATTTACTAAATAGCCATAAAAAGCCATGTTGGATTATTATAGATATAATAGATTATTTAATTATTAGGGTATAAATTTTAGTTTTTTTATATTATTGTGTAGAAATGTAGTTGATGATTCTAAAAAAATACAAAAAGTATCTTTGGTGTAGTGGTTAATGATGTGAACTTAATTCATATCCAACTTGAAGGTCATGGGTTCGAATCCAATGAATAACATTATTTTTAACATTTTTTATGATAATACGGGGTAAATATGTAATTTACTAAATACCAATGAAAAGCCATGTTGGCTTATTATAGATATAATAGATTATTTAATTATTATGATATAAATTTTAGTTTTTTTATATTATTGTGTAGAAATGTAGTTGATGATTCTAAAAAAGATACAAAAAGTATATTTGGTGTAGTGGTTAATGATGTGAACTTAATTCATATCCAACATGAAGGTCATGAGTTCGAATCCAATATTGAATAACATTATTTTTAACATTTTTTATGATAATAGGGGGTAAATATGTAATTTACTAAATAGCCATAAAAAGCCATGTTGGATTATTATAGATATAATAGATTATTTAATTATTATGGTATAAATTTTAGTTTTTTTATAATATTGTGTAGAAATGTAGTTGAAAATTCTAAAAAAGTTACAAAAAGTATCTTTGCTGTAGCGGTTAATGATGTGAACTTAATTCATATCCAACATGAAGGTCATGGGTTCAAATCCAATGAATAACATTATTTTTAACATTTTTTAAGATAATAGGGGGTAAATATGTAATTTACTAAATACCCATGAAAAGCCGTGTTGGTTTATTATAGATATAATAGATTATTTAATTATTATGGTATAAATTTTAGTTTTTTTATATTATTGTGTAGAAATGTAGTTGATGATTCTAAAAAAGATACAAAAATTATCTTTGGTGTAGTGGTTAATGATGTGAACTTAATTCATATCCAACATGAAGGTCATGGGTTCGAATCCAATGAGTAACATTATTTTTAACATTTTATATGATAATAGGGGGTAAATATGTACTTTACTAAATATGCATAAAAAGCCATGTTGACTTATTATAGATATAATAGATAATAGATTTCAATTAAAATATTTAAACTCTAATTCGACTCGAAAACTATTGAGCAAAATTCGAATTTTTTATGAGTCGAGTTCGAGCAACTCACAAATATTTTGATTAATTTACACTCCTAAATGAGAATAACGATTATAAATCAAGTTCGAATAGTTTTATCTTGATTATAATTTAAAATGAATGTTAAATAGAATATAATGAATGAGAAATTAGAAATGTAGTTGATGATTTTAGAAAATATACACAAAATATCTTTTGTGTAGTGGTTATTGATGTGAGCTTAATTCATATCCAACAGGAAGGTCATGGGTTCGAATCCAATGAATAACATAATTTTTAACATTTGATAATAATAGGGGGTAAATATGTAATTTACTAAATATGCATAAAAAGTCATGTTGGCTTATTATAGATATAATAGATAGATAGATAATAGATTATTTAATTATAATAGTATAAATTTTAGTTTTTTTATATTATTGTGTAGAAATGTAGTTGATGATTCTAAAAAAGATACAAAAAGTATCTTTGGTGTAGTGGTTAATGATGTGAACTTAATTCATATCCAACATGAAGGTCATAGGTTCGAATCCAGTGAAAAACATTATTTTTAACATTTTTATGATAATAGGGGGTAAATATGTAATTTACTAAATAGCCATGAAAAGTCATGTTGGCTTATTATAGATATAAATAGATAGATTATTTAATTATTATGGTATAAATTTTAGTTTTTTTATATTATTGTGTAGAAATGTAGTTGATGATTCTAAAAAAGATACAAAAAGTATCTTTGGTGTAGTGGTTAATGATGTGAACTTAATTCATATCCAACTTGAAGGTCATGGGTTCGAATCCAATGAATAACATTATTTTTAAAATTTTTTATGATAATAGGGGGTAAATATGTAATTTATTAATATCCATGAAAAGCCATGTTTGCTTATTATAGATATAATAGATTATTTAATTATTATGGTATAAATTTTAGTTTTTTTATATTATTTTGTAGAAATGTAGTTGATGATTCTAAAAAATATACAAAAAGTATCTTTGGTGTAGTGGTTAATGATGTGAACTTAATTCATATCCAACATGAAGGTCATGGGTTCGAATCCAATGAATAACATTATTTTTAACAATTTTTATGATAATAGGGGGTAAATATGTAATTTACTAAACTTAATTCATATCCAAATGAAGGTCATGGGTTCGAATCCAGTGAATAACATTATTTTTAACATTTTTTATGATAATAGGGGGTAAATATGTAATTTACTAAATAGCCATAAAAAGCCATGTTGGATTATTATAGATATAATAGATTATTTAATTATTATGGTATAAATTTTAGTTTTTTTATATTATTTTGTAGAAATGTAGTTGATGATTCTAAAAAAGATACAAAAAGTATCTTTGGTGTAGTGGTTAATGATGTGAACTTAATTCATATCCAAATGAAGGTCATGGGTTCGAATCCAATGAATAACATTATTTTTAACATTTTTTTATGATAATAGGGGGTAAATATGTAATTTACTAAATAGCCATAAAAAGCCATGTTGGATTATTATAGATATAATAGATTATTTAATTATTATGGTATAAATTTTAGTTTTTTTATAATATTGTGTAGAAATGTAGTTGATGATTCTAAAAAAGATACAAAAAGTATCTTTGGTGTAGTGGTTAATGATGTGAACTTAATTCATATCCAACATTAAGGTCATGAGTTCGAATTCAATGAATAACATTATTTTTAACATTTTTATGATAATAGGGGGTAAATATTAAATTTACTAAATAGCCATAAAAAGCCATGTTGGATTATTATAGATATAATAGGTTATTTAATTATTATGGTATAAATTTTAGTTTTTTTATATTATTGTGTAGAAATGTAGTTGATAATTCTAAAAAAATACAAAAAGTATCTTTGGTGTAGTGGTTAATGATGTGAACTTAATTCATATCCAACTTGAAGGTCATGGGTTCGAATCCAATGAATAACATTATTTTTAACATTTTTTATGATAATACGGGGTAAATATGTAATTTACTAAATATCAATGAAAAGCCATGTTGGCTTATTATAGATATAATAGATTATTTAATTATTATGGTATAAATTTTAGTTTTTTTATATTATTGTGTAGAAATGTAGTTGATGATTCTAAAAAAGATACAAAAAGTATATTTGGTGTAGTGGTTAATGATGTGAACTTAATTCTTATCCAACATGAAGGTCATGAGTTCGAATCCAATAAATAACTTATTTTTAACATTTTTTATGATAATAGGGGGTAAATATGTAATTTACTAAATAGCCATAAAAAGCCATGTTGGATTATTATAGATATAATAGATTATTTAATTATTATGGTATAAATTTTAGTTTTTTTATAATATTGTGTAGAAATGTAGTTGAAAATTCTAAAAAAGTTACAAAAAGTATCTTTGCTGTAGTGGTTAATGATGTGAACTTAATTCATATCCAACATGAAGGTCATGGGTTCAAATCCAATGAATAACATTATTTTTAACATTTTTTAAGATAATAGGGGGTAAATATGTAATTTACTAAATAGCCATGAAAAGCCATGTTGGTTTATTATAGATATAATAGATTATTTAATTATTATGGTATAAATTTTAGTTTTTTTATATTATTGTGTAGAAATGTAGTTGATGATTCTAAAAAAGATACAAAAAGTATCTTTGGTGTAGTGGTTAATGATGTGAACTTAATTCATATCCAACATGAAGGTCATGGGTTCAAATCCAATGAATAACATTATTTTTAACATTTTTTAAGATAATAGGGGGTAAATATGTAATTTACTAAATAGCCATGAAAAGCCATGTTGGATTATTATAGATATAATAGATTATTTAATTGTTATGGTATAAATTTTAGTTTTTTTATAATATTGTGTAGAAATGTAGTTGATGATTCTAAAAAAGATACAAAAAGTATCTTTGGTGTAGTGGTTAATGATGTGAACTTAATTCAGATCCAACATTAAGGTCATGAGTTCGAATTCAATGAATAACATTATTTTTACCATTTTTATGATAATAGGGGGTAAATATGTAATTTACTAAATAGCCATAAAAAGCCATGTTGGATTATTATAGATATAATAGATTATTTAATTATTAGGGTATAAATTTTAGTTTTTTTATATTATTGTGTAGAAATGTAGTTGATGATTCTAAAAAAATACAAAAAGTATCTTTGGTGTAGTGGTTAATGATGTGAACTTAATTCATATCCAACTTGAAGGTCATGGGTTCGAATCCAATGAATAACATTATTTTTAACATTTTTTATGATAATACGGGGTAAATATGTAATTTACTAAATACCAATGAAAAGCCATGTTGGCTTATTATAGATATAATAGATTATTTAATTATTATGATATAAATTTTAGTTTTTTTATATTATTGTGTAGAAATGTAGTTGATGATTCTAAAAAAGATACAAAAAGTATATTTGGTGTAGTGGTTAATGATGTGAACTTAATTCATATCCAACATGAAGGTCATGAGTTCGAATCCAATATTGAATAACATTATTTTTAACATTTTTTATGATAATAGGAGGTAAATATGTAATTTACTAAATAGCCATAAAAAGCCATGTTGGATTATTATAGATATAATAGATTATTTAATTATTATGGTATAAATTTTAGTTTTTTTATAATATTGTGTAGAAATGTAGTTGAAAATTCTAAAAAAGTTACAAAAAGTATCTTTGCTGTAGCGGTTAATGATGTGAACTTAATTCATATCCAACATGAAGGTCATGGGTTCAAATCCAATGAATAACATTATTTTTAACATTTTTTAAGATAATAGGGGGTAAATATGTAATTTACTAAATAGCCATGAAAAGCCGTGTTGGTTTATTATAGATATAATAGATTATTTAATTATTATGGTATAAATTTTAGTTTTTTTATATTATTGTGTAGAAATGTAGTTGATGATTCTAAAAAAGGTACAAAAATTATCTTTGGTGTAGTGGTTAATGATGTGAACTTAATTCATATCCAACATGAAGGTCATGGGTTCGAATCCAATGAATAACATTATTTTTAACATTTTATATGATAATAGGGGGTAAATATGTACTTTACTAAATATGCATAAAAAGCCATGTTGACTTATTATAGATATAATAGATTTCAATTAAAATATTTAAACTCTAATTCGACTCGAAAACTATTGAGCAAAATTCGAATTTTTTATGAGTCGAGTTCGAGCAACTCACAAATATTTTGATTAATTTACACTCCTAAATGAGAATAACGATTATAAATCAAGTTCGAATAGTTTTATCTTGATTATAATTTAAAATGAATGTTAAATAGAATATAATGAATGAGAAATTAGAAATGTAGTTGATGATTTTAGAAAATATACACAAAATATCTTTTGTGTAGTGGTTATTGATGTGAGCTTAATTCATATCCAACAGGAAGGTCATGGGTTCGAATCCAATGAATAACATAATTTTTAACATTTGATAATAATAGGGGGTAAATATGTAATTTACTAAATATGCATAAAAAGTCATGTTGGCTTATTATAGATATAATAGATAGATAGATAATAGATTATTTAATTATAATAGTATAAATTTTAGTTTTTTTTATATTATTGTGTAGAAATGTAGTTGATGATTCTAAAAAAGATACAAAAAGTATCTTTGGTGTAGTGGTTAATGATGTGAACTTAATTCATATCCAACATGAAGGTCATAGGTTCGAATCCAGTGAAAAACATTATTTTTAACATTTTTATGATAATAGGGGGTAAATATGTAATTTACTAAATAGCCATGAAAAGTCATGTTGGCTTATTATAGATATAAATAGATAGATTATTTAATTATTATGGTATAAATTTTAGTTTTTTTATATTATTGTGTAGAAATGTAGTTGATGATTCTAAAAAAGATACAAAAAGTATCTTTGGTGTAGTGGTTAATGATGTGAACTTAATTCATATCCAACTTGAAGGTCATGGGTTCGAATCCAATGAATAACATTATTTTTAAAATTTTTTATGATAATAGGGGGTAAATATGTAATTTATTAATATCCATGAAAAGCCATGTTTGCTTATTATAGATATAATAGATTATTTAATTATTATGGTATAAATTTTAGTTTTTTTATATTATTTTGTAGAAATGTAGTTGATGATTCTAAAAAAGATACAAAAAGTATCTTTGGTGTAGTGGTTAATGATATGAACTTAATTCATATCCAACATGAAGGTCATGGGTTCGAATTCAATGAATAACATTATTTTTAACATTTTTTATGATAATAGGGGGTAAATATGTAATTTACTAAATAGCCATGTTGGCTTATTATAGATATAATAGATTATTTAATTATTATGGTATAAATTTTAGTTTTTTTATATTATTGTGTAGAAATGTAGTTGATGATTCTAAAAAAGAAACAAAAAGTACCTTTGGTGTAGTGGTTAATGATGTGAACTTAATTCAGATCCAACATTAAGGTCATGAGTTCGAATTCAATGAATAACATTATTTTTACCATTTTTATGATAATAGGGGGTAAATATGTAATTTACTAAATAGCCATAAAAAGCCATGTTGGATTATTATAGATATAATAGATTATTTAATTATTAGGGTATAAATTTTAGTTTTTTTATATTATTGTGTAGAAATGTAGTTGATGATTCTAAAAAAATACAAAAAGTATCTTTGGTGTAGTGGTTAATGATGTGAACTTAATTCATATCCAACTTGAAGGTCATGGGTTCGAATCCAATGAATAACATTATTTTTAACATTTTTTTATGATAATACGGGGTAAATATGTAATTTACTAAATACCAATGAAAAGCCATGTTGGCTTATTATAGATATAATAGATTATTTAATTATTATGATATAAATTTTAGTTTTTTTTATATTATTGTGTAGAAATGTAGTTGATGATTCTAAAAAAGATACAAAAAGTATATTTGGTGTAGTGGTTAATGATGTGAACTTAATTCATATCCAACATGAAGGTCATGAGTTCGAATCCAATATTGAATAACATTATTTTTAACATTTTTTATGATAATAGGGGGTAAATATGTAATTTACTAAATAGCCATAAAAAGCCATGTTGGATTATTATAGATATAATAGATTATTTAATTATTATGGTATAAATTTTAGTTTTTTTATAATATTGTGTAGAAATGTAGTTGAAAATTCTAAAAAAGTTACAAAAAGTATCTTTGCTGTAGCGGTTAATGATGTGAACTTAATTCATATCCAACATGAAGGTCATGGGTTCAAATCCAATGAATAACATTATTTTTAACATTTTTTAAGATAATAGGGGGTAAATATGTAATTTACTAAATAGCCATGAAAAGCCGTGTTGGTTTATTATAGATATAATAGATTATTTAATTATTATGGTATAAATTTTAGTTTTTTTATATTATTGTGTAGAAATGTAGTTGATGATTCTAAAAAAGATACAAAAATTATCTTTGGTGTAGTGGTTAATGATGTGAACTTAATTCATATCCAACATGAAGGTCATGGGTTCGAATCCAATGAATAACATTATTTTTAACATTTTATATGATAATAGGGGGTAAATATGTACTTTACTAAATATGCATAAAAAGCCATGTTGGATTATTATAGATATAATAGATTATTTAATTATTATGGTATAAATTTTAGTTTTTTTATATTATTGTGTAGAAATGTAGTTGATGATTCTAAAAAAGATACAAAAAGTATATTTGGTGTAGTGGTTAATGATGTGAACTTAATTCATATCCAACATGAAGGTAATGAGTTCGAATCCAATGAATAACATTATTTTTAACATTTTTTATGATAATAGGGGGTAAATATGTAATTTAATAAATAGCCATAAAAACCATGTTGGATTATTATAGATATAATAGATTATTTAATTATTATGGTATAAATTTTAGTTTTTTTATAATATTGTGTAGAAATGTAGTTGAAGATTCTAAAAAAGTTACAAAAAGTATCTTTGCTGTAGTGGTTAATGATGTGAACTTAATTCATATCCAACATGAAGGTCATGGGTTCAAATCCAATGAATAACATTATTTTTAACATTTTTTAAGATAATATTGGGTAAATATGTAATTTACTAAATAGCCATGAAAAGCCATGTTGGTTTATTATAGATATAATAGATTATTTAATTATTATGGTATAAATTTTAGTTTTTTTATATTATTGTGTAGAAATGTAGTTGATGATTCTAAAAAAGATACAAACATTATCTTTGGTGTAGTGGTTAATGATGTGAACTTAATTCATATCCAACATGAAGGTCATGGGTTCGAATCCAATGAATAACATTATTTTTAACATTTTATATGATAATAGGGGGTAAAAATGTAATTTACTAAATAGCCATGAAAAGCCATGTTGGCTTATTATGGATATAATAGATAGATTGTTTAATTATTATGGTATAAATTTTAGTTTTTTTATAATATTGTGTAGAAATGTAGTTGATGATTCTAAAAAAGATACAAAAAGTATCATTGGTGTAGTGGTTAATAATGTGAACTTAATTCATATCCAACATTAAGGTCATGAGTTCGAATTCAATGAATAACATTATTTTTAACATTTTTATGATAATAGGTGGTAAATATGCAATTTACTTAATAGCCATAAAAAGCCATGTTGGATTATTATAGATATAATAGATTGTTTAATTATTATGGTATAAATTTTAGTTTTTTTATATTATTGTGTAGAAATGTAGTTGATGATTCTAAAAATGATACAAAAAGTATCTTTGGTGTAGTGGTTAATGATGTGAACTTAATTCATATCCAACATGAAGGTCATGGGTTCGAACTCAATGAATAACATTATTTAAAACATTTTTTATGATAATAATGGGTAAATATGTAATTTACTAAATAGCCATGTTGGCTTATTATAGATATAATATATTATTTAATTATTATGGTATAAATTTTAGTTTTTTTATATTATTGTGTAGAAATGTACTTGATGATTCTAAAAAAGATACAAAAAGTATCTTTGGTGTAGTGGTTAATGATGTGAACTTAATTCATATCCAATATGAAGGTCATAGGTTTGAATCCAGTGAATAACATTATTTTTAACATTTTTATGATAATAGGGGGTAAATATGTAATTTACTAAATAGCCATGAAAAGTCATGTTGGCTTATTATAGATATAAATAGATTATTTAATTATTATGGTATAAATTTTAGTTTTTTTATATTATTGTGTAGAAATGTAGATGATGATTCTAAAAAAGATACAAAAAGTATCTTTGGTGTAGTGGTTAATGATGTGAACTTAATTCATATCCAACTTGAAGGTCATGGGTTCGAATCCAATGAATAACATTATTTTTAACATTTTTTATGATAATACGGGGTAAATATGTAATTTACTAAATATCAATGAAAAGCCATGTTGGCTTATTATAGATATAATAGATTATTTAATTATTATGGTATAAATTTTAGTTTTTTTATATTATTGTGTAGAAATGTAGTTGATGATTCTAAAAAAGATACAAAAAGTATATTTGGTGTAGTGGTTAATGATGTGAACTTAATTCTTATCCAACATGAAGGTCATGAGTTCGAATCCAATAAATAACTTATTTTTAACATTTTTTATGATAATAGGGGGTAAATATGTAATTTACTAAATAGCCATAAAAAGCCATGTTGGATTATTATAGATATAATAGATTATTTAATTATTATGGTATAAATTTTAGTTTTTTTATAATATTGTGTAGAAATGTAGTTGAAAATTCTAAAAAAGTTACAAAAAGTATCTTTGCTGTAGTGGTTAATGATGTGAACTTAATTCATATCCAACATGAAGGTCATGGGTTCAAATCCAATGAATAACATTATTTTTAACATTTTTTAAGATAATAGGGGGTAAATATGTAATTTACTAAATAGCCATGAAAAGCCATGTTGGTTTATTATAGATATAATAGATTATTTAATTATTATGGTATAAATTTTAGTTTTTTTATATTATTGTGTAGAAATGTAGTTGATGATTCTAAAAAAGATACAAAAAGTATCTTTGGTGTAGTGGTTAATGATGTGAACTTAATTCATATCCAACATGAAGGTCATGGGTTCAAATCCAATGAATAACATTATTTTTAACATTTTTAAGATAATATTGGGTAAATATGTAATTTACTAAATAGCCATGAAAAGCCATGTTGGTTTATTATAGATATAATAGATTATTTAATTATTATGGTATAAATTTTAGTTTTTTTATATTATTGTGTAGAAATGTAGTTGATGATTCTAAAAAAGATACAAACATTATCTTTGGTGTAGTGGTTAATGATGTGAACTTAATTCATATCCAACATGAAGGTCATGGGTTCGAATCCAATGAATAACATTATTTTTAACATTTTGTATGATAATAGGGGGTAAATATGTAATTTACTAAATAGCCATGAAAAGCCATGTTGGCTTATTATGGATATAATAGATAGATTGTTTAATTATTATGGTATAAATTTTAGTTTTTTTATAATATTGTGTAGAAATGTAGTTGATGATTCTAAAAAAGATACAAAAAGTATCATTGGTGTAGTGGTTAATAATGTGAACTTAATTCATATCCAACATTAAGGTCATGAGTTCGAATTCAATGAATAACATTATTTTTAACATTTTTATGATAATAGGTGGTAAATATGCAATTTACTTAATAGCCATGAAAAGCCATGTTGGATTATTATAGATATAATAGATTGTTTAATTATTATGGTATAAATTTTAGTTTTTTTATATTATTGTGTAGAAATGTAGTTGATGATTCTAAAAATGATACAAAAAGTATCTTTGGTGTAGTGGTTAATGATGTGAACTTAATTCATATCCAACATGAAGGTCATGGGTTCGAACTCAATGAATAACATTATTTAAAACATTTTTTATGATAATAAGGGGTAAATATGTAATTTACTAAATAGCCATGTTGGCTTATTATAGATATAATATATTATTTAATTATTATGGTATAAATTTTAGTTTTTTTATATTATTGTGTAGAAATGTACTTGATGATTCTAAAAAAGATACAAAAAGTATCTTTGGTGTAGTGGTTAATGATGTGAACTTAATTCATATCCAATATGAAGGTCATAGGTTTGAATCCAGTGAATAACATTATTTTTAACATTTTTATGATAATAGGGGGTAAATATGTAATTTACTAAATAGCCATGAAAAGTCATGTTGGCTTATTATAGATATAAATAGATTATTTAATTATTATGGTATAAATTTTAGTTTTTTTATATTATTGTGTAGAAATGTAGATGATGATTCTAAAAAAGATACAAAAAGTATCTTTGGTGTAGTGGTTAATGATGTGAACTTAATTCATATCCAACTTGAAGGTCATGGGTTCGAATCCAATGAATAACATTATTTTTAACATTTTTTATGATAATACGGGGTAAATATGTAATTTACTAAATATCAATGAAAAGCCATGTTGGCTTATTATAGATATAATAGATTATTTAATTATTATGGTATAAATTTTAGTTTTTTTATATTATTGTGTAGAAATGTAGTTGATGATTCTAAAAAAGATACAAAAAGTATATTTGGTGTAGTGGTTAATGATGTGAACTTAATTCTTATCCAACATGAAGGTCATGAGTTCGAATCCAATAAATAACTTATTTTTAACATTTTTTATGATAATAGGGGGTAAATATGTAATTTACTAAATAGCCATAAAAAGCCATGTTGGATTATTATAGATATAATAGATAATAGATTATTTAATTATTATGGTATAAATTTTAGTTTTTTTATAATATTGTGTAGAAATGTAGTTGAAAATTCTAAAAAAGTTACAAAAAGTATCTTTGCTGTAGTGGTTAATGATGTGAACTTAATTCATATCCAACATGAAGGTCATGGGTTCAAATCCAATGAATAACATTATTTTTAACATTTTTTAAGATAATAGGGGGTAAATATGTAATTTACTAAATAGCCATGAAAAGCCATGTTGGTTTATTATAGATATAATAGATTATTTAATTATTATGGTATAAATTTTAGTTTTTTTATATTATTGTGTAGAAATGTAGTTGATGATTCTAAAAAAGATACAAAAAGTATCTTTGGTGTAGTGGTTAATGATGTGAACTTAATTCATATCCAACATGAAGGTCATGGGTTCAAATCCAATGAATAACATTATTTTTAACATTTTTTAAGATAATAGGGGGTAAATATGTAATTTACTAAATAGCCATGAAAAGCCATGTTGGATTATTATAGATATAATAGATTATTTAATTGTTATGGTATAAATTTTAGTTTTTTTATAATATTGTGTAGAAATGTAGTTGATGATTCTAAAAAAGATACAAAAAGTATCTTTGGTGTAGTGGTTAATGATGTGAACTTAATTCAGATCCAACATTAAGGTCATGAGTTCGAATTCAATGAATAACATTATTTTTACCATTTTTATGATAATAGGGGGTAAATATGTAATTTACTAAATAGCCATAAAAAGCCATGTTGGATTATTATAGATATAATAGATTATTTAATTATTAGGGTATAAATTTTAGTTTTTTTATATTATTGTGTAGAAATGTAGTTTATGATTCTAAAAAAATACAAAAAGTATCTTTGGTGTAGTGGTTAATGATGTGAACTTAATTCATATCCAACTTGAAGGTCATGGGTTCGAATCCAATGAATAACATTATTTTTAACATTTTTTATGATAATACGGGGTAAATATGTAATTTACTAAATACCAATGAAAAGCCATGTTGGCTTATTATAGATATAATAGATTATTTAATTATTATGATATAAATTTTAGTTTTTTTTATATTATTGTGTAGAAATGTAGTTGATGATTCTAAAAAAGATACAAAAAGTATATTTGGTGTAGTGGTTAATGATGTGAACTTAATTCATATCCAACATGAAGGTCATGAGTTCGAATCCAATATTGAATAACATTATTTTTAACATTTTTTATGATAATAGGGGGTAAATATGTAATTTACTAAATAGCCATAATAGATTATTTAATTATTATGGTATAAATTTTAGTTTTTTTATAATATTGTGTAGAAATGTAGTTGAAAATTCTAAAAAAGTTACAAAAAGTATCTTTGCTGTAGCGGTTAATGATGTGAACTTAATTCATATCCAACATGAAGGTCATGGGTTCAAATCCAATGAATAACATTATTTTTAACATTTTTTAAGATAATAGGGGGTAAATATGTAATTTACTAAATAGCCATGAAAAGCCGTGTTGGTTTATTATAGATATAATAGATTATTTAATTATTATGGTATAAATTTTAGTTTTTTTATATTATTGTGTAGAAATGTAGTTGATGATTCTAAAAAAGATACAAAAATTATCTTTGGTGTAGTGGTTAATGATGTGAACTTAATTCATATCCAACATGAAGGTCATGGGTTCGAATCCAATGAATAACATTATTTTTAACATTTTATATGATAATAGGGGGTAAATATGTACTTTACTAAATATGCATAAAAAGCCATGTTGACTTATTATAGATATAATAGATTTCAATTAAAATATTTAAACTCTAATTCGACTCGAAAACTATTGAGCAAAATTCGAATTTTTTATGAGTCGAGTTCGAGCAACTCACAAATATTTTGATTAATTTACACTCCTAAATGAGAATAACGATTATAAATCAAGTTCGAATAGTTTTATCTTGATTATAATTTAAAATGAATGTTAAATAGAATATAATGAATGAGAAATTAGAAATGTAGTTGATGATTTTAGAAAATATACACAAAATATCTTTGGTGTAGTGGTTATTGATGTGAGCTTAATTCATATCCAACAGGAAGGTCATGGGTTCGAATCCAATGAATAACATAATTTTTAACATTTGATAATAATAGGGGGTAAATATGTAATTTACTAAATATGCATAAAAAGTCATGTTGGCTTATTATAGATATAATAGATAGATAGATAGATAATAGATTATTTAATTATAATAGTATAAATTTTAGTTTTTTTATATTATTGTGTAGAAATGTAGTTGATGATTCTAAAAAAGATACAAAAAGTATCTTTGGTGTAGTGGTTAATGATGTGAACTTAATTCATATCCAACATGAAGGTCATAGGTTCGAATCCAGTGAAAAACATTATTTTTAACATTTTTATGATAATAGGGGGTAAATATGTAATTTACTAAATAGCCATGAAAAGTCATGTTGGCTTATTATAGATATAAATAGATAGATTATTTAATTATTATGGTATAAATTTTAGTTTTTTTATATTATTGTGTAGAAATGTAGTTGATGATTCTAAAAAAGATACAAAAAGTATCTTTGGTGTAGTGGTTAATGATGTGAACTTAATTCATATCCAACTTGAAGGTCATGGGTTCGAATCCAATGAATAACATTATTTTTAAAATTTTTTATGATAATAGGGGGTAAATATGTAATTTATTAATATCCATGAAAAGCCATGTTTGCTTATTATAGATATAATAGATTATTTAATTATTATGGTATAAATTTTAGTTTTTTTATATTATTTTGTAGAAATGTAGTTGATGATTCTAAAAAAGATACAAAAAGTATCTTTGGTGTAGTGGTTAATGATATGAACTTAATTCATATCCAACATGAAGGTCATGGGTTCGAATTCAATGAATAACATTATTTTTAACATTTTTTATGATAATAGGGGGTAAATATGTAATTTACTAAATAGCCATGTTGGCTTATTATAGATATAATAGATTATTTAATTATTATGGTATAAATTTTAGTTTTTTTATATTATTGTGTAGAAATGTAGTTGATGATTCTAAAAAAGAAACAAAAAGTACCTTTGGTGTAGTGGTTAATGATGTGAACTTAATTCATATCCAAATGAAGGTCATGGGTTCGAATCTAATGAATAAAATTATTTTTAACATTTTTTATGATAATAGGGGGTAAATATGTAATTTACTAAATAGCCATAAAAAGCCATGTTGGATTATTATAGATATAATAGATTATTTAATTATTATGGTATAAATTTTAGTTTTTTTATATTATTGTGTAGAAATGTAGTTGATGATTCTAAAAAAGATACAAACATTATCTTTGGTGTAGTGGTTAATGATGTGAACTTAATTCATATCCAACATGAAGGTCATGGGTTCGAATCCAATGAATAGCATTATTTTTAACATTTTTTATGATAATAGGGGGTAAATATGTAATTTACTAAATAGCCATGAAAAGCCATGTTGGCTTATTATGGATATAATAGATTGTTTAATTATTATGGTATAAATTTTAGTTTTTTTATAATATTGTGTAGAAATGTAGTTGATGATTCTAAAAAAGATACAAAAAGTATCTTTGGTGTAGTGGTTAATGATGTGAACTTAATTCATATCCAACTTGAAGGTCATGGGTTCGAATCCAATGAATAACATTATTTTTAAAATTTTTTATGATAATAGGGGGTAAATATGTAATTTATTAATATCCATGAAAAGCCATGTTTGCTTATTATAGATATAATAGATTATTTAATTATTATGGTATAAATTTTAGTTTTTTTATATTATTTTGTAGAAATGTAGTTGATGATTCTAAAAAAGATACAAAAAGTATCTTTGGTGTAGTGGTTAATGATATGAACTTAATTCATATCCAACATGAAGGTCATGGGTTCGAATTCAATGAATAACATTATTTTTAACATTTTTTATGATAATAGGGGGTAAATATGTAATTTACTAAATAGCCATGTTGGCTTATTATAGATATAATAGATTATTTAATTATTATGGTATAAATTTTAGTTTTTTTATATTATTGTGTAGAAATGTAGTTGATGATTCTAAAAAAGAAACAAAAAGTACCTTTGGTGTAGTGGTTAATGATGTGAACTTAATTCATATCCAAATGAAGGTCATGGGTTCGAATCTAATGAATAAAATTATTTTTAACATTTTTTATGATAATAGGGGGTAAATATGTAATTTACTAAATAGCCATAAAAAGCCATGTTGGATTATTATAGATATAATAGATTATTTAATTATTATGGTATAAATTTTAGTTTTTTTATATTATTGTGTAGAAATGTAGTTGATGATTCTAAAAAAGATACAAACATTATCTTTGGTGTAGTGGTTAATGATGTGAACTTAATTCATATCCAACATGAAGGTCATGGGTTCGAATCCAATGAATAGCATTATTTTTAACATTTTTTATGATAATAGGGGGTAAATATGTAATTTACTAAATAGCCATGAAAAGCCATGTTGGCTTATTATGGATATAATAGATTGTTTAATTATTATGGTATAAATTTTAGTTTTTTTATAATATTATGTAGAAATGTAGTTGAAGATTCTAAAAAAGTTACAAAAAGTATCTTTGCTGTAGTGGTTAATGATGTGAACTTAATTCATATCCAACATGAAGGTCATGGGTTCGAATCCAATGAATAACATTATTTTTAACAATTTTTATGATAATAGGGGGTAAATATGTAATTTACTAAATAGCCATGAAAAGCCATGTTGGCTTATTATAGATATAATTAAAATTTTAGTTTTTTTATATTGTTGTGTAGAAATGTAGTTGATGATTCTAAAAAAGATACAAAAAGTATATTTGGTGTAGTGGTTAATGATGTGAACTTAATTCATATCCAACATGAAGGTCATGGGTTCGAATCCAATGAATAACATTATTTTTAACATTTTTTATGATAATAGGGGGTAATATGTAATTTACTAAATAACCATGAAAAGCCATGTTGGCCTATAATAGATATAATAGATTATTTAATTATTATGGTATAAATTTTAGTTTTTTTATATTATGGTGTAGAAATGTAGTTGATGATTCTAAAAAAGATACAAAAAGTATTTTTGGTGTAGTGGTTAATGATGTGAACTTAATACATATCCAACATGAAGGTCATGGGTTCGAATCCAATGAATAATATTATTTTTAACATTTTATATGATAATAGGGGGTAAATATGTAATTTACTAAATAGCCATGAAAATCCATGTTGGCTTATTATGGATATAATAGATTATTTAATTATTATGGTATAAATTTTAGTTTTTTTTATATTATTGTGTAGAAATGTAGTTGATGATTCTAAAAAAGATACAAAAAGTATATTTGGTGTAGTGGTTAATGATGTGAACTTAATTCATATCCAACATGAAGGTCATAGGTTCGAATCCAGTGAAAAACATTATTTTTAACATTTTTATGATAATAGGGGGTAAATATGTAATTTACTAAATAGCCATGAAAAGTCATGTTGGCTTATTATAGATATAAATAGAATAGATAGATTATTTAATTATTATGGTATAAATTTTAGTTTTTTTATATTATTGTGTAGAAATGTAGTTGATGATTCTAAAAAAGATACAAAAAGTATCTTTGGTGTAGTGGTTAATGATGTGAACTTAATTCATATCCAACTTGAAGGTCATGGGTTCGAATCCAATGAATAACATTATTTTTAACATTTTTTATGATAATAGGGGGTAAATATGTAATTTATGAATATCCATGAAAAGCCATGTTGGCTTATTATAGATATAATAGATTATTTAATTATTATGGTATAAATTTTAGTTTTTTTATATTATTTTGTAGAAATGTAGTTGATGATTCTAAAAAAGATACAAAAAGTATCTTTGGTGTAGTGGTTAATGATGTGAACTTAATTCATATCCAACATGAAGGTCATGAGTTCGAATCCAATGAATAACATTATTTTTAACATTTTTTATGATAATAGGGGGTAAATATGTAATTTACTAAATAGACATAAAAAGCCATGTTGGATTATTATAGATATAATAGATTATTTAATTATTATGGTATAAATTTTAATTTTTTTATATTATTGTGTAGAAATGTAGTTGATGATTCTAAAAAAGATACAAAAAGTATCTTTGGTGTAGTGGTTAATGATTTGAACTTAATTCATATCCAACTTGAAGGTCATGGGTTCGAATCCAATGAATAACATTATTTTTAACATTTTTTATGATAATAGGGGGTAAATATGTAATTTACTAAATATCAATGAAAAGCCATGTTGGCTTATTATAGATATAATAGATTATTTAATTATTATGGTATAAATTTTAGTTTTTTTATATTATTGTGTAGAAATGTAGTTGATGATTCTAAAAAGGATACAAAAAGTATATTTGGTGTAGTGGTTAATGATGTGAACTTAATTCATATCCAACATGAAGGTCATGAGTTCGAATCCAATGAATAACATTGTTTTTAACATTTTTTATGATAATATGGGGTAAATATGTAATTTACTAAATAGCCTGATTCTAAAAAGGATACAAAAAGTATATTTGGTGTAGTGGTTAATGATGTGAACTTAATTCATATCCAACATGAAGGTCATGAGTTCGAATCCAATGAATAACATTGTTTTTAACATTTTTTATGATAATAGGGGGTAAATATGTAATTTACTAAATAGCCTTAAAAAGCCATGTTGGATTATTATAGATATAATAGATTATTAAATTATTATGGTATAAATTTTAGTTTTTTATAATATTGTATAGAAATGTAGTTGATGATTCTAAAAAAGATACAAAAAGTATCTTTGCTGTAGTGGTTAATGATGTGTACTTAATTCATATCCAACATGAAGGTCATGGGTTCGAATCCAATGAATAACATTATTTTTAACATTTTTTAAGATAATAGGGAGTAAATATGTAATTTACTAAATAGCCATGAAAAGCCATGTCTATTATATATTTAATAGAACAACAGGGGGTTTCCCTGAGCAAATTTAATCAGGCTCGGCTCCTCCAAACCTCACACCGAACCTAACTCTTAATATTTATAAAAAAATATTGTTATACAGAAGGTTTGAACCCATGACCTTGCACAACTATGTTAAACACCATGACCAGTTGAGCTATGTGAACATTTGAGTATATTTTAAAAATCATTAACCACATACATAATTTTTTTTTGTTTATACATACATATATAATACATACACACATAGATACATACATGGATACATACATACATACACATATACATACATACACATACACATACATGCATACACACACATACATACAAACATACATACAATATATATATATATATATATATATATATATATATATATATAAAATAGAGCAAATGGGGGGTTTCATGAGCAAATTTATTCATATAAAAAGTCATATTTACCCCAACTAATTATATCTATGTTATTTTTTCAGGATTATTTAGTTATTACAACACTAACATATTTATTACATAATAATAACTGATATGAACTAATATGCATTTATTATTATGTAATTAATACTTGTATGTATCTCTGTATCCATCCATGTTAACTCTATATATTTAAACTTCGAAGTACGATTTTGATTTTAATATTGACCTATTTTTTACATATCGTTCATGTTTGCTTTTACAAAACAAAGCATAGCGTAAAATATAAAAACATATTTAATTTAACCAGAATTGTAATTTGCATGTCACGATCGGGTATTGCATAAATTCAGTTTTCTCACAATAATTGGTGCGGAGATATGAACAATCGAAGATATCAACAATCCAATTCTACGTGATCATGAATAATTCATAATATTTGTAATCTAGAGCATGCCCGTGCCTTGCACGGGCTACGAAGCTAGTTGGTTATTATAGATATAATAGATTATTTAATTATTATGGTATAAATTTTAGTTTTTTTATATTATTGTGTAGAAATGTAGTTGATGATTCTAAAAAAGATACAAAAAGTATCTTTGGTGTAGTGGTTAATGATGTGAACTTAATTCATATCCAACATGAAGGTCATGGGTTCGAATCCAATGAATAACATTATTTTTAACATTTTTATGATAATAGGGGGTAAATATGTAATTTACTAAATATCATGAAAAGCCATGTTGGCTTATTATAGATATAATAGATAGATTATAAATTATTTAGGTGAATTATACTCTACACAAAATCAGTAAACCAGCATTTAAGCAAGTGCCAAGATTTTTGTTAAGAAGAAAGCCAATTTCTGTAAGCCGCTAAAAGAAAGACCAACAGGTATTTAATCGCTGAACTGGTATTTTCGGAAAGAATACTGATCAAATACAAAATAGAAAAATTATTAAGGGGTGTTTGGTATTGTTTTCTGTTTTATGTAAACAACTTTATGATGTTTTCTGTTTTTAAAAATTGTTTTTTGGTTATTTATTTTCGGGCTTTGGCCATAGATACCACAAATACCACCTATTCATTACAAGAATACCACAAAATGATGATGACGGCCCTAAATATCACTCTATTGCGCATTTAAGAAAGGAGTAATAAGATTTATACTAGTTACGTAATTGAAAAAGAGGTAATAGGTTCCCTATTACGCATATTACGCATTTGGAGAATGAGTAATACCTATTACCTATTACTCATTCTTCAAATGGGTAATAGGTAAAATTTATATATATGTTAAGCATGTGTGTCATGCGTAATAGTGTTTTTTTGTATTATGCATTTTCAAAATGCATAACTCATTGGTAGTTTTGGCCAATCAACCCGAAATTCGTTATTTTGGTACCAACTTACAAAATTTGTGGTAATTTTGTCATTCTTTCTTTATTTTCAGAAAATTGTTTTTAAAAATTGGACCAAACGCCACATTTGTTTTCTGAAAATTGTTTTTCTGTTTTTAAAAACAGAAAACAGTTTTTTAGTTATGAAGCCAAAAAGGCACTTTTGCACCCCATCTTTGCCGTAACTAATGCAATCTTGTATATGTAGTTTAATAAATTGTACTTTGCATCCCCGACCCTAACTTTCTATAACAAGTCAAATTATAACTCTTTATAGTATTTTTTCAAAAATAAATAATAATTTTAATAGATAATGGAAAAATGTGGTATAAAACTATTACAATAATTATATATAGGTCCTTATTTACAAAGGTACTAATTTTATGTCATAAAATTAACCAATTGTAATTTAATATCACCTGTTTACCTTTAAATTAATATAAGTATATTTTTACAAAATTAAAAATTGGAGCTTAATTTTGTAAAGGGGTGTAATTTATGATAAATATATAATATATAAAATAAGTTACTGCATTTCATCCTTAAACTTAATTAATTTAATCTTGTATTTAGATGATAAACATGTAAGGGGTTGTGTTTTGGCTTATTTTTCAAAGTTGAGGGACGCAAATTGCAATTTATGAAACTAAATATATATAATTGCATTTGGTCAAAAATATAGGGATGCAAATTGCAAATAACTCTAATTGTAATGGACTTATGTGCATTCACACCGATATCAACTGACAAAAAACATTCCAAATTGTCAGCTTCGTAAACAGGGGCGTAGCTATAGCCAAAGATGTGGGGTCACTTGAACCCATAAAATTCTTAATTTCATTTACATAATTACTATTAAAATTAATTTTGAATCCATTTTAAAATATCAATTGACCCCATATTAAAATAGCAATTGACCCCACATTCATTATGAACAATAAGTAAAGCAAAGTAGTTTAAAAAACCTTACTTCTAGCACTACTCTGGATCTGACCAAATTAAGTTTTTTCATTTTAATATTCACTCCACTAAATCAAAATCTACTAATATAATATATTTTATTAAATCATCCATCCCTATCTCTATACTCTATTGATATTCACGGTCCATTCTTTTTGCTCCATAACTCTTGCTTATCTTTCCTTTCAAAACAACGAATACAAGATTCCTTTTAACTGCAAAGGTATGTGTTTGTCTTCTACTTTCTCTAATTATATTGAATAATAGAAGATTCATTATATATTTAATTGAAGATTGATTTGTATTATTGATTATGTCTTTGTGTCAATTAGGTATAATATATAAAATGGATATGTTTGCAACTACAAGCAGATTTCCGGTTCAAAAACAAGAAGTTGAAGTTGATTTAGGCAATCTTCCTGCAGATCCTTGGTTGCGAAAACCAATTTCAGATTATCATCCCAATCTTAAAGATAAGGTAAGAAGAGCTTATTTACAGAAAGGAGCATGTCAACCATCTCATAATTTTAAGAAACGTAAAATTGGGAACTTGTTACGGCGTTTCAATCCTAATTGGTTCAATGAATATAAATTGTGGTTGGAGTATAGTGTAAAAAAAGAAGCTGCATTTTGCTTGTACTATTATCTTTTTAAATCTGATAATAAACAAGGTGGGGATGCATTTGTTAAAGAAGGTTTGGATGCTTGGAACAAAAAAGAGAGATTAGATTCGCATGTAGGAGGTCCTAACAGTGCACATAATCAAGCCCGAAGAAAATGTGAAGATTTGATGAAACAAAATCAACATATTGATGTGACATTTAATAGGCATTCAGCGCAGACTAAAAATGAGTATCGAATTCGTTTGGGTGCTTCAGTTGATTGTCTTCGTTTTCTTTTAAGGCAGGGTCTTGCTCTACGTGGTCACGATGAATCTGATGAATCAATAAATCAAGGAAATTTTCTTGAAATTTTAAAATTTGTGGTTGCACATAATAAGGAAATTGATGATGTTGTTAGGAAAAATGCTCCAGGCAATCTTAAGTTATCATCTCCAGACATTCAACATGACATTGTCAATGCTTCTGCGGTTGAAACTCTTAATTATATTATTCATGATTTGGGAGATGATTTATTTGCTATTTTGATTGATGAATCACGTGATATATCAGTGAAAGAACAAATGATTGTTATCTTGAGGTATGTTGATAAAAGAGGTCATGTAGTTGAAAGATTTATTGGTATTGTGCATGTTCCCAATACAAATGCTTCCTCACTTAAAGTATGCATTGATTCATTATTTGCCAAGCATGGATTGAGTATATCAAGGCTAAGGGGACAAGGTTATGATGGGGCGAGTAACATGAGAGGCGAGTTCAATGGATTAAAAAGTTTAATTATGAGAGAAAATGAATCAGCTCATTACATCCATTGTTTTGCTCACCAACTCCAACTTACACTTATTGCCGTTGCTAAAAATAATGTTCACGTTGGGAGCCTCTTTAACATGGTTGCAAATTTAGTAAATGTTGTTGGAGCTTCTTGTAAGCGTCGAGATATACTTCGAGATCGTCAAGCTATTCATATATATGAAGCATTAGCAAATGGAGATCTTGTAAGTGGACATGGATTAAATCAAGAAACAACTCTGAAAAGAGCCGGAGATACACGATGGGGCTCACATTATGGTACACTTCTGTCTCTTATTGATATGTTTGAATCTGTTGTTGATGTTCTTGATACTATTGTTGATGATGGCCTGAGTTCTGAACAAAGAGCTGAAGCCTTTACTTTATTGGAGTTTGTACAATCTTTTGATTTTGTTTATAGTTTGCACTTGATGAAGATTGTTTTGGGTATTACAAATGAATTATCAATTTCATTGCAAAGAAAAGACCAGGATATCGTGAATGCAATGAAATTAGTGAAGCTATCAAAGTTAAGGATACAAATACTAAGAGATGATGGCTGGGATGATTTATTAGCTGAAGTTTCTATGTTTTGTGAGAAATATAATATCGTTTGCCCAAGTATGGAAGATAATTTTCAAATGAAAGGACGATCTCGATGTAAAGTGCATCAGGTTACAAACATACATCAATATAAGGTGGAATTCTTTTATGGTGTTTTGGATATGCAACTTCAAGAGCTCAACACTCGTTTTAGTGAATCTAACATGGAACTACTACTTTGTATGTCCTGTTTGAGTCCAAATGATGCCTTTGCTGCTTTTGACAAGAAAAAATTGATTCGTCTTGCTCAATTTTATCCAAGTGACTTTTCCTCGGTAGAACTTATGATGTTGGGGAACCAATTAGATACTTATATTTTTGATATGCGTTCCGACAATGAATTTTTATTGTTAAATGGAATCACTGTTCTTGCAGAAAAGTTAGTTCAGACAAAGAAGAACATGGTATATCCTTTGATCTACTTACTAATAAAATTGGCACTGATATTACCAGTTTCTACTGCAAGTGTTGAAAGAGCATTCTCTGCAATGAAGATTGTGAAAAGTAGGCTAAGGAATCGGATGGGAGATCAACTGTTGAATGATAGTCTCATTACATATATTGAAAAAGCTGTGTTCGATGATGTACTAAATGAATCAATTATCCAACGGTTTCAAAATATGAAAAATCGTCGAGGACAACTATGAAATTGTAAGTACATTTATTTAGTTACTTTTTGATTAGTTACTTCTTCGTAAAAAATTTGACCCCAATATTTAAGTTTTCTGGCTACGCCCCTGTTCGTAAATGAAGCTTAATCAAGAACATAAAAAAGAAGATGAAATCTTCATTATACACAAAATGTAGATAGAGAAAGTGAAATTTTGTTACATTGATAAAGAATGAAAATGTATTTGTTAATCTAATCTGTTCTACTTTTCTATTACGTATATACACTTTATCTCTAAATGTTGTAACTACCTCCAACTGTGTAACGTAACTAACATTCGTTTTAGAAGCATGACCTGGCATGACCTGGCAAGCTGACTAGGCTGACACTTTCTTCTCATCATCCCCCTCAAGCTTGACTGTGAGAAGAGATTGAGCACACCAAGCTTGGACAACAGATGAACCATATAGTAGGAAGTAATGGCTTTAGTGAGTAAATCAACAGGTTGTTCTTTAGAAGCTATATAAGCTGTAGAAATGATACCTTTCTGTAATTTCTCATGAACAAGATGGCAATCAATTTCTATATGTTTCGTACATTCGTGAAATACGGGATTAGCTGCAATATACATGGCCGACTTATTATCACAATGCAGAGTCACATGTTGCAGATTAGAAACACCCAGTTCACGAAAAAGATTCAACTACCAGGTGACTTCATAACATACATCAGCAAGGGCTCGATACTCAGCTTCTGCGGATGACCAAGACACGGTGTTTTGTTTCTTTGATTTCCAGGACACTAAAGAAGACCTCAGAGTAACACAATATCTGGTTAGGGATTGACGTGTAAATGGACAGCCACCCTAGTCGACATCAGCATAGGCAGTTAAACACAAAGAACTAGTAGCAGACAACAACAAACCTTGACCAATTGTATGTTTGAGATAACATACCACACGATGAGCTGCATCTAAATGACATTGATGAGGAGAAGCAAGAAATTGCTATAGGCTATACACAACATATGAAAGGTTTGGACGAGTGATTGTCAAGTAGATTAAACGACCTACTAAGCAATGATAAGGAGCGGGATTAAACAAAAATGGAGTGGTAGTATTGCTAAGTAATGTATGATTCTATTCAATAGGAACGACAAAAATCTTAGCAAATTCAAAACCCACATCCTTGATGATGTCTAATGTGTATTTGCATTGATTGGCATAAATGCCCTTATCTGATCGAGCAGCCTCAATACCTAAGAAGTATTTGATAGGCCCCAAATCCCTAATTTTGAAATGTGTGGCCAGGTGTGTTTTAAAGCAACGAACAAAGGTTTGATTATTCCCAACAATAAGGATATCATCAACGTATACCAAGACAGCCATAAAACTAGTATAGGTGGAAAGCACAAACAAACTATGATCTGAACTAGCCTGTTTAAAACCATATGGTAGAAGCATAGACCTGAATTTAATAAACCACTTCCTCAGGGACTGTTTGAGACCGTATAAAGATTTAACAATTTTGCACACGAGAGGAATCTTTGAAGAATAAGTAGCAAACTCAGTGGGTAGACAGTAACTAGGAGGAATAGACATATAAATCTCCTCCTCTAAATCACCATAAAGGAACACATTTGTAACGTCCATTTGTGTTACTGACTAATTGCTAACAGAATCCAAAGATAGTAAAACACGAACATTAGACATCTTTGCCACCGGGGCAAATGTCTCAAAATAATCAAGCCCCTATGTTTATGTAAATCATCTAGCCACCAAACGAGCTTTATAACGCTCAACTATTCCATCTTCATTAAATTTAACCTTGTAAAGCCGTTTACAACTCACAACCATTAACCCTTTTTCCAGATGAGAGAGTGAAAGGATATCTTTGATATATTATTTATTTTTGTATTTGAGAGAGAACTCGTGCTATATTTTCAAACAGTCAGTTTTTATTCAAAATTATTCAGTCTTCGCACTCAAAATATTTTCTCATCATAAAAAAGACATCCTATAATCAAGAATATTAATATTCCTTAAATGAACATTAATACCTATTTTTTATCTCATGCTAGAAATATTTAAACTAATGTTTCTCCCGTTTCTTAAAAATTTATTCTATTTTCGGAGAAAATTATTTTAAATACTCAAAAATATTTCCTACACTATTAAAATATTATACATATTAGGAAATATATTCTAAGTATTTATTCTAGTCGAAACATTGGTAAATAGATATATTTATTTCAATGAAAGACAAATCTTATTTTATTCGAACGGAAACCTAATTTAATCATATTAAATCCAAATAAAATACTTCCACTTGCTAGAATGACTTGAAACTTGAGATGGATCATTTAAATATTATTTTCTATGCATGATAAAATTTTCGTAATATTTCAAAAATTTGGTCCGGACACGAAAATCGAGACAGCTGGTCAATGTTTGACCTCGTTTGACCAAGTCAATGTTGACTATTTTTGACCAAACTTTCCAGAATATCCTTTTATAATATTTCTAAGATTTCCATAATTTTAGATTTATTTATTGGGTATTTTTAGGATTATCGGTTATTTAATTAATGATATGTGTTACGTATTTAATTAAATAACGATACGAGGTTTATTCTCTTTAAAAGAGAAATAAAGGAGCTGGTATACTTTAGCCAAAACCACCACAAACAAACACAAACCACCCCAAACAAACACAATATCACTTTCCACCTGATCAATCGACACCTTTTCAATCTCAACCACTCCTTTTTCATCCAATCCTCACATTTCCTTCCACCCAACCTTCCCTATAAATAAACTCATTCCCCCACCCATCTTAGATAAGCTAAGGAGCCAAATATATTCTGGGATTTTAGAAGTAGAAGCTCTCTCAATATATCCAAACACTCTTTTCATCCATTTCATTTCAAAAATCTTCTCTCTCTTCAATATATATCCATATATTGAAGATTTTTGTTATACAAGTTTAGTTCCACCAGCCAAGCTTTATCCCACCAAGCAACTCATCCACACCACTTCCCGGCCTCCCAAAGGGCTGCCCAAGTTCATCCAAAAATCCGGCCATAGTGTAATTTCCGGTCGAACCTCCGGCGAATTTTTCCGGCGAACTTTTTCGACGATCTCTAAAAGTGGTAATTTCTTAGCTTCAATATTTGAGTCTTAATCGACCATATTTTATATACATATAAGAGTTCTATACCTTCATCTTTTCTTCTTATTAAGCTCTTATATCGGATCTCGAATCGAGACCATAAAATTCGTACTAAGGATTAATATTCGAACAACGATTCGAAATATTACAACACCTCAAAAAGAGGTTATATTTGACGACGATCAAATAAGTCAACAAAGCTTGATTATTTTTCCCTTCTATCATCTTTAGTGTTCCGGGGGAAAAGAATCAAAAAGCTTTTTACTAAAACTTTAACGCACTTAACTTGGCTATTTATCGTACTAATTTTAACGCGTAATAGCGTGGCGCAAGCCGTTTATATATTTTACGCACTATTTTAACGCATAATAGCGGCCCTCGTTATTATTATAACGAGCTACTTTTCTGTCGTGTGAGTTGTGTATTGTGTTTAATTTCCACACTTTTTTCTTTCTTGTCCTCATACTTGTGAGTGATTATTTTCTTTCTCGTTCTCACACGTGTGAGTGATTATTTTCTTTCTCGTCCGCACACTTGTGAGTAATTATTTTTCTTCTCGTTCTCACACTTGTGAGTGATTATTTTTCTTTCTTGACCTCACACTTGTGAGTGATTGTATTTACATAATATATTGTGTTTATTTTGTGTATCGTAATTTTATATTCACGTTTGGCCAAAACGTATTTAAAGTGCAAATTGTTAAAATTATATTAACACTCTCGTTTAAATATATACGAATAGTCGAATAGGAGACTATATCGAACGAGGAGTTGTTTATCAAAGATACTTAAGCTATAAAGCATATACAATGACTTAAAATATACATTACTTTGAAAATAGACATATTTTCAAAAGCGAAGTAATTTCGACATTTACAAAAAGTCGAACAAAAGTATACGATTATTTACCTTATAAACCTACGAGCTAAAAGGACTCAATCAATATTTACAAACTCCGAGATATATTTAAATCTAATTAAAAGGAGTATTGTATTAAAAGTATAAAGCTTATAGAACTTAATATTCGTGTAAGAATATTAACATCTCTCTCGGTCTAGTCATCTATACTAGTCCAAAACTCTTTTTATTTAACGGTTTGTTTCGTAGATATTGTTTTCTAACTATTACAGTGAGGTGAAGTTGAAGTGAGGTGATTCTCATTCTAAGACCCAAGTCCTGGGTACTAGCGGGGAGTTAGTAGCCTTTGCACCATGAAAAAGAGGAAAGACCCAAGACCTTTCATCTAAGACCCAAGACCGGCAAAAGCTAAGGATCAACAGTCTATACCAAGGGTTCTACATCAAATTTGAAGAAGTAGCGGGGAGTTGTTGTCTAAGATAAGTTGTGTAGGTTTTCACAATGACTTTGAGGGAGTAACGGGGAGTTACGTTCCAAGACAAGTCTTGTGCTTTTTATATTTATTGTGAGGTAGTGTCGGGGAGACACGTACCAAGACCAATATTTATAAGGTTGTAAAGGATTCTCCGCCTACTAAAGGAGCGAGTTTATTATTAAGGGAATCCCGAGTCCAGAGAGGAGCTCGAGGACTGGATGTAGGGGTGAGCAAATCTATTAGAGATTGCGCCATCGCGAACTAGGATAAAATCTCCTATGTGGTATTTTCTTTCTTTGTCTTTTATTTCTGTACTTATAAATTGCATAATGACTCGGTAAATTTTAAAAAGGGATAAAACTTTTTAAAACGCCATAATAATTTTTAAATTGGACATTAAGCTATTCAACCCCCCTTCTAGCTTACTATAGCCCTTTTACGGGACCTAACAATTGGTATCAAAGCAGTGCTTTTTAACGTGTTTGTTGAGTGATTTGCAGATCTAGAGGCACAACAAAAAGTGATCCTACATGGCGTATCTTAATACCATCGGTTGCTATGAAGGCTTATATCTATGCTAGATCTCAAGGAGTCAAAGTTTGGATGGCCATAGAAGATGGAGTTATCATTCGTACCAAAATGGTTGGTGATGTCATTATTGAAAAGAAGGTTAATGAATATACTCCAGATGAAGAAAACATGATGAATGTTGCCGCTAAAGCGGAAATGGTTCTCACTAGGGCACTTGCTGAAAAAGAATATAAAAGAGTAAACAATTGCAAGTCGGCACAAGAAATGTGGAACACATTAGTGGTTACCTACGAAGAAACCATTGATATAAAGGATTCTCGAATGGATACTTTAATCCAATAATACGAGAACTTTAAACAACAAGATGGAGAATATATCATCGATATGGAAACAAGATTTACTCGTATAATCGATGAATTATTTCAAGTCGGGAAGAGTTATACTCAAAATGAGAAGAACCGAAGAGTTCTTAAATCTTTACCTCCTAGTTGGAAGGTTAAAGTTACTACGATAAAAGAAATGCATAATCTAAATGATTATGACATCGATAGTTTATTCGGGAATCTTTGTGCATATGAAGAAGACAATATTCTGGATAAAGTCTCATTCCTAAAGTGGAAGACAAAAATAAAAATATGGCTCTAAAAGCTATATTAATTGATGAAAATGAAAACGACGATGAGTCAAACGAAGAACTCCAAGATCTCGATGAAAGTGAAATTGCCGTACTTACGAGACAACTTCGTCGTGTGCTACAGAGCAAAGCTCAAAGATACGGAAAAGGCTTCCTAAAATCAAATAATCAACAAAGAGTTTTTAACTCTAAAGGAAGGCCAAATTAATCTCAAAATTATTCTCCTAACTATAAGAGTAATTTTCCAACAACGAGCTATATCAAAGGCAAAGGCACTCAAAATACTAATGCCTATAATAATGCCAACAACAACAATCCTCCTTACACTCCTCCAAAATATAAAGAGCAAAATTCGGAGGAAACACAAGAAGTATGTTTCGAGTGTAAGCAACTGGGTCACTTCAAAAGAGAATGTCCTAAGCTCTCCAAAGGAAGAATTCTCGTGGCTGAAAATGGTTGGGATTTGAGTGAAGAAGAAGAAGCTCCGGAAGCTAGTGAAGAAGTTTTCAATCTATGCTTGATGGCTATCGGAAAAGAAGCCACTTCAATGGGAACCTCCACTTTAAATCATGAGGTAAGTTCTAATCTCAACTACATCTCAAATAAATTGCAATTAAATGAATCTAACTTGAATCTAGTTGATATGAGTAAGTATGATTTAATTGAGCTTGTAGTAGGTATTAATAATAAATATAAAGATGTTGATAAAAGGCTTCATCTATTATGGTCCGAGAAAATGAAACTCGAGAAAATGTATCATAATCAAAGTAAAGAGTGTACTCGGATGATGGATTTAAAAATCCAACATGAGAATGATATATCATCCTTAAATGATCACAATCATCTCTTGAAAGTTGAAGTTAAAAAATTCAAAGATAACGCTCTCAATCTTGAAGTAGAGAATGTGTCCCTTGTACTTCAAGTAAAAGAGTTGGAAAATGAGAAGTTACAGCTCAACGATAATAGTTGTAAACTTCATGTTAATCTATTGAACCTAAAGATTCTAAATGAATCAATGGTTCAAGACAACATAACATCTCAATCTCAAGAAAATAATCTTGAAAAAGAGAATGAGCTATCACGAATCCTTGAGTTAAAAGAAAAAGATTTACAAAAAAAAACTCAAAGATTGAAAGAAGAAAATTTCAAGCTCATGGCTCAAGTTATGGATCAAAAAATGATTCCTTAACAACAAGATTGATGCCTAAGAAAAAGAAAAAGAAAATTTGGAAATTATTGTTCAAAGATTTACTAAAGGCAATGAGATGTTAGATAAAATGGTACACTCTAAAACTTCCTATAACCGTGAAGGTTTAGGATATGATAAGAACACTCCTCCTAGACGAGATGTTCAAACACGAGTGCAACCTACAATGATTCCTCCTAAGCCACAATCATTAAAATGTACTTATTGCAACAAAAATGGACATTCGGTCCTATATTGCAAATTCAAGAGTAGTGAAATTAAGGGAAAGTATATATGGATTTGTAAGGTTCCAAACCATACAAGAAGGTTGGAAAACAAGTACCATTCAACAAAGTTGCTTATAATGGTCAAAAGCAACAAAGGTTTCAACAACCTATTAGATCTCAAAATAGAAACACACTGTATTATAACAATGCAAGTAGGAATGCATTTAAAAATCTATATGTTCCTAATCGTAATTTCTATACTCAAAATGCTCCCTACTGTGCAAATAATAGAAATAACATGCATCATGTTAACTCTAGATTTTATGATAATGCTAGACATACACAATATCATGTTAGACCTAATGCATCTAGAAATCTCTATGTGTCTAACCATGATTATTCTATGCCTATATTCTATCATGATATTTATGATTTACTAACCCCAGGACCCTCAATACAAAAGGGTAACTATAAATTTAATTGATTGGTTTTGTAGGTATGTCTTGCCGCTAAGCAAGACATGTGGTACCTTGATAATGGTTGTTTAAGACATATGACCGGTAACAAGTCACTTTTGAACAACATTAAAAAGGTCACTGCGGGTAGCGTTACATTTGGATATAGTAGTAAAGGCATCATTGTCGGCATCGGAGATATCGGGAATAGTCACTTCAATATCTCAAACGTATAACTAGTCACAGGACTAAAATACAATAGAAGATTAGGACATGCAAACATGAAGTTGATTAAAATTATATCAACAAAAGATCATGTACGAGGTATACCAAAATTGAATTATCAAAAAGATTGTACTTGTGAAGCTTGCGAAATTGGAAAACAAATTTGAGCCTCTCACAAAGCTAAATTCTTGGTATCAACCTCTAAACCTCTCGAGCTCTTACATATGGATCTTATTGGTCCAGTTCCAATACAAAGTCTTGGAGGCTGTTCATATACGTTAGTAATCGTTGATGATTATTCACGATTTACGTGGATGGAATTTCTCAAATCTAAAAGTGATGCTTTTTAATCCTTTCCTTCTCTATGTAAAAAGATTCAAAATCAACAAAACAATATCATAGTCTATATTCGGACTGATGAAAAGCTTATAAAAGCTTGTATGGTTTGAATCAAGCACCACGACAATGGTACTTGAAGTTTGACAGCTTTATGATGAAGAACGGGTATACGAGGAGTGTTATGGATCATTGTTGTTACTTTAAACAATTTGATTCATCTTATATCATATTTTTGTTGTATGTTGATGACATGTTAATATCAGGATCAAACATAAGGGAAATCAATAGACTAAAGAGACAGATGTCTGAGGAGTTTGAGATGAAGGATATGGGTGTAGCAAAATAGATACTTGGTTTGAGCCTCATAAGGGATAGATCTGAAGGTATTTTGAAATTATTTCAAGAGAAATATATTGAGAAATTGTTGCAGAAATTCAGTGTCTAGGATGCGAAGACCAGAAGTACACCATTGGCAACTCACTTTAATCTTACGAAGAAGCAATCACCCAAGACAGATGAAGGCAAGAAAGATATGGCTAAAGTTCTGTATGCATCTGCAGTTGGCAGTTTGATGTATTCTATGGTGTGTACAAGGCCAGACGTTGCTCATGCAATAGGAGTTGTTAATAGGTTCATGTCTAACCTAGGAAAAGAGCATTGGAAATCAGTCAAGTGGTTGTTATGCTACTTGAAAGGCACATCCAAGGTTGCATTATGTTTCAGTACGAAAGATGTTATCTTGGAAGGGTTCTCTGATGCAGATTTGGGTGGATGCTTAGATACAAGAAAAAGTACTATGGGATATATTTTTACTTTGGGTGGCACATGAGTTAGTTGGATGTCTCGACTTCAAAAGAGTGTAGCTCTTTCAACCACAGAAGTAGAATATATGGCTATCTCTGAAGCTAACAAGGAGATGATTTGGTTGAAGAATTTTCTTCAGGAGTTGGGCAAGAAATAGGCGGACATTGCTTTGTATAGCAACAGTTAGAGTGCAATTCATCTTACGAAGAATTCTGTGTTTCATGCTAGGACAAAGCATATTCAGCTGAGATATCACTTTACGAGAGATTTTATTAGCAATGGTACTTTGTCCTTGAAGAAAATCCTTGGTTCAAAGAATCATGCAGATATGTTGACTAAGGTAGTTACCAATGAAAAGTTGAAGCTTTGCATAGCTTCAACTGGCCTTCAGAATTGAATAATGAGAAGGTGCTACACTAGTTAGAATTATTGATTGAAATATTGGGTGTTACTAGATTTACAAGAGTGAAGCGAAGATGTGGTCAAACTCCAAGTGAGAGATTGTTAAGTATGTGAAGTCTATAGGATGTTCAGGGCCTCTAAGCAGAGGCTCAGGGCCTCAGTCAAACAGTAGCACTCTTTTATTAATGCTAAGGACCTGAGCCGCATGCTCAAGACCTAAGCCGCATGCTCAAGACCTAAGCCGCATGCGAGATTTTTAGCATTGGCCCATATATTGAGATAGACTCAGTTTCTTCTGTTATAAGTATTCTCTTGTAATTTTAAAACCGTAACACAACAAAACACAACTTAATTGCGAGAGATCAATAAAAAATTAGTACGACTTGTGGAGTAGAAATTTTTGAACCACGTAAATTTTTGTCTTGTATGATTATCGTTTATTTTCTTGTTCTTGTTTATACGCTTTGGATTTTGATTTCGTTGTACTCAACACATAAAAAGTACACGAACCTAAATGAGTTGGTATTATATTTAATATTTATATACTTAAAATATGAAAGTACACAATACAAAATCCTTATACAGGGACTTATTGGACTTGTAGGCGAGGCTAAGACCGAGTCGGGCTTTTCTCAGGCATGCTTTATATAGACCTTTTATCGAGCTGGTCCTGAAATTCTCTTTAGGCCCATTCTTTTTGTTCATCTATACAAATGAACAAATGATATACTCCTTGAAAATTGCGAGTATTATAGAATCTGCACCACGCTCGCCATTGCCATCCATGCAAGTACCAAGTACTTAGCAATGACATCGCTAACATAAAATACTAAATAGATAAAACTTTTAGGCATAAATATTAAAGAGTACAAATCAAGTTTTGTTAGAAATATATAAGAGGGATTTAGAGAGAAGATTGTAGTGTATTGATTGATATATTGTATTACATGAAGAGTAGTTCTAATTTATAGAAGAACAAAACCAAAGTCTATACTGTCTATCTTTGACATTAACACAGCCGGTGCCTAACATAGCTACCTATCTTTGACATTAACACAGCTGCCTAACATCTGGTGCCTAACTTTGACAACTTTGATAACAATATTTGACATGCACCCTCACTCGAAATCCCATCTTGGGATGAAATACTTATATTGGGATTGAAGAGTGGAACACTAAGAGCTCTTGAGCGTAACCTAGATATTCAACTTGACCCATCTCTAGGAATTGAAGACTCATCTTAGGATTGACCCATCTTGAGACTTACTCATCTTGGAGTTAAAGATCCATCTTGAGATTGCCCATCTTGAGATTCACCTATTTTGGGAATATGTAATTGAGTATGTTGGGATACCGGGACTCGAATTTTCAACCACACGATATATTTTAGGCAATGTGAAAATGCAGAAAGTTTTGTTGTTAGCCCTATAGTAGATAGCCACTTTATTAAGAGGTTTTCGACCCCTTTTACCACTGTCAGGAATTTTGTTTATCGCCTGATTCTACATGGGCAGAATTGGCCAATGAAGGTCCTGATGAATTTGTCTCCATTCGAGACAATAGCTGACAAAGAGAACTGAGTTCAGTCGCACTCATTGCTCCCGTTGTTGAGATAGCAGAGTCAACATGTTCTTCTGCCGCAGTGTGATAAGCACTATAGTGAGTGCCTCTTCCTGAGCTTTTACCTGATGAATTGACACGGCTTCGTCCTCCTCGGCCACGACCTCATAAGTGAGGATGTAAGATAAAGCATTCCTCACGAGAATGGTAAAACTTATTACAATAGTCACATTGGAGAACATCTTTTTTAACATTCGAAGCATCAACCATCTGTTCTGATTTGCCTTGTTGCTGAACACTTCCAGTAAAAAGTGTAGATCGATCAGGCACAGTATCTATCAAAGCCATGCTTTCTCTCCAACTCTCTTCGAGCTGCACACGGTCATGTGCTTCTTCAACTGTAAGAAATGGAATCTGACCAATGAGTTGATTTTTGATTGAATCATACTCCATTTTCAGTCCAGCAAGAAACTTCATCACTCTTTCTTCTTGTACCAATTTTTGGTACTTCTCTTGGTCTTCAGCCTGTTTACACTCGAACACAGTGTAGTGGTCTAACTCCTGTCATATAGGTGTGAGTTCCGAATAATATTCGGTTAATGTTCTGCCCCTTGAGTTAGAGACCATATTTTCTATTTTACCTCGAAATGTTTGGCCATATTACCCGAATATGTGTATGTTCGGTTGATGGAATTCCAAACAGCTTCCACAGTATCAAGAAACAGATAACTTTTGCGAATACGTAACTCCATAGAGTTAAACAACCATGACTTGACCATGGCATTCTCGTTATCCCAATCATCGAAGCTTGTATCGGTTGCCAGGGGCTTCTTGGCCTTCCCATTGATATATTTCATCAATCGATGGGATTTCAGTGCGAGTGTGCAAGATTCCGACCATTCCATGAAATTCTTTCCATCAAATTTGGGGTTAACAAATGGAGTACCGTGGAAACCAAATTTAACACTCCCTTGACCGATATTATTCCTTGCAGCCAATTCATTTACAACTTCCGCCATTATTAAATATTCAAAGAATAATTACCCTTTTTTTTCTTAAATCTAAGTACTGTAAAAAAAATTAAAAACAATAACTTGAGGTATTATGATAAAACCTGCAGTAACTGTTAGTACAATCATGCACCACACCTTTTTTTTGTTTCTTTTTTGAGACACTAATGGTAATATTTAATACTTTGTTGTTATCTATAGCCTTAAAAGCATGTTTGGTGGCCCTCAGTTCACAGACAGCTTATACGCATTTACCATTATATGCATTCCAGAAACTTTCCAGCTTCTAAGAAATTGTCAGAAGTTAAGAAAACTATATACCAGAAAAAACAAAACTTCACCAAACTGAAAAATGTTACCACTGTTGGAATCACGGCTTCGAGAGAAACCAGACACCCTTCTGCGAGATGGCCGGAAACTGCCCGAGACTGCCACACGTGCCGGCGCGTCTGGTGTCTTCCGGCGGCGCGTGGAAGGCTTGCTGGCGGCCGAATATTTTTGGTTTTTCTTGTCTTCAGCTCTTCTTTACAGGTATGTAAGTTTATTTGAGTTTTGATTTGGTTTGAAAAACAATTTCTGGGCAGTGGGTGTTTTTTTGTAGTTTGTAGCTTTGTTTTCTTCTTCAATTTCTTTCCCTAGGATAGAACATGCTCTGATACCATGTTAGAAATATATAAGAAGGATTTACAGAGAAGATTGTAGTGTATTGATTGATATATTGTATTACACAAAGAGTAGTTCTAATTTATAGAAGAACAAAACCAAAGTCTATGCTGTCTATCTTTGACATTAACACAATCGGTGCTTAACATAGCTACCTATCTTTGACATTAACACAGCTGGCTGCCTAACATATGATGCCTAACTTTGATAACTTTGATAACAATATTTGACAAGTTTACATCATCAAACCACTGAGAACTCTTGTGATGCTAAACTTTCATAGGAAGTCAAGCCTAAAAACATTCTCGTAGTCCTAGTTATAAACCTTAAAAATTTACTCGTTGATAGATGCATCCATATGACTGCGATCTCAAACTATCAAAATTTAAGTCCTCTGTTTAAGACCAGGTTTCCACATGATACTTTCTGTTCTTCTGCAAATCCTTAAGCAGCTTTACAGCACGTTCTTGAGGCATATCTTTTTCATTGGATTCTTTACAAATAATATCCACCAAGGCCGAGAACACATCAGAAGGCATTTTTCCAGAACAGCCTGCAATGTATACTGCAGCTTTATCATCATGAAGCAACTTCCAGACCCTTGTACTCTGTTCCCGCATTTTATGTTGGACGTAAACCTTTTCGGGCTGGTCCCTAGAGAAGGCAACAAAAAAGCCTCCACCCATATCTTCTGAAAGTATTCCACCGCTCTCTGAAAGAGACAGCCAAAAGTTTTTATACAGAAAACTATTCTCTTCATTCTGGCAACCAAAGAAGAATAGTACAGGAGCAGTTGCACCGAAGCTGCTTAAAAATTTTCGTTCCTCCAAAAAACCGTGAAAAGGTGCGCAACCAGTTCCAGGTCCAATGAGAATGAGGGCACGTGATGGACTTGGAGAGGGAAGAGAACCTTTACTGAACCACACTGGGATTGGTACTTCTGTTCAAAATTAGTTAAGGATTATAAACATTAATTTCAGCATTCATGAAAAATAGTAAAAATGATTGCTTCACAAATAATAATTTAAATGATTAAAGACCCATACTATGTCCAGGATCCAGTCCAGCAAGCCATGATGAGCAAAGACCAGCACGTTTCTTATTGGAAGGTGTACTCCAGGAAACTATTTTGACTGTCATATGTACTTGATTGGGATGAACTAAGTGAGAGGAAGAAATAGAGAAAGCTCTTCTTTTCAATGAGGGAACCAACTGAACCAACCAGTCAAATGGTATTTGTACAGATGGGAAGTCTTGTAATACCTACAGGTTCAAAATACCCATACAATACTCCAATTTAAAAAAAAATAGATAAACTTGGAGGTAACTGACCAGAGCATACGAAATTCAATAAGACTAATTGCTTCTACATGACAGATCATACCTCTAAAACAGATCTTTGTTCCTTCTGATATTGATATAAAGCATCTCTGCCTTCGGCTGATATAAAATACCGTAGCTTTTCCTTCTCATGCTGAGCACTGGCGAAGAAACTCAGGACCTGTAATATTGTTTATATTCAAATGGTTCCACTTAGATCTGAGGATTAGCTGAAGTTATACGAAAACTTATTAATTAACATGACTTCCTTTGTAAAGATACTGTGAAGTTGTACGGCAACTGGACAGAAGAAAAGTATGTACATTCCAGTAAGCTATACATAATTGGGATACTACACATTAATCATTTCTAGGGAGCCAATTATTCTCTCAAATAGAAATTGGCTTGTTTAGATATAGGAAACACAAGCTGTAAGCTCGAAGGCAAGAACTCTTACTGGCACAAAGATCCTAATCTCAATAATTTAATATCAGACGGTACACAGGTTTTTTTACAATGTGTATTATGCTAGTCGAAGGCAAAAATCAACCATTGTGTGCATAGACCATACAAATTTTATTTGTAATAAATTATTTCCAGTAGCAAGTCATCATACATATCAATTGAAAAACAAGATAATATATTCCTCTAACTCGAGAAAAGGAAGTGCAGTACTAAGAAGAGTAGAATTCTTTACCAGGGCCGGAGCATTTAGTATTTCTAAACTATAAGCACGGCATAAAATAAGAATAAACAGTTTCTATGTTTATCTTGCCATAACAGGACTTGTTAGTTGTTAAAGACTTAAAGTTAAAGCAGAAAAGAATTACTACCTCGAAAAAATAGCGCCTGGGGGAAGCTGATGCCACATCCATTGCAAATTTAACAAATGACTTTAATCTGATGGGTGACTTTAAAGCATCATGACAGTCTTTATTTTTATGCTGAATCTGGAACAAATTACAAATATACAAATCAAACAGTCACATGGTGAATCCAGAATTACAGATTAGCAACAAATAAAGTACTTACTGTAATGTAAGATTCAGGATTTAAATTACAACGCCTAACAAATGCATCTACAGCTGTGGCACTTTGTTCCGGAAGAACATGAAGAACATCACCTACGTCGTACACGACAGACTGTAGAAACAAAAATGCAAAGAATCAATTGTAAGTGGAAAGCTTAAGCTTGGAAGTAGAGATGATTACAAGCACACACAAGGTTGACTTACAGATGAAACAGCTTCGCATTCCAATTGGCGTACATCTTTGCACAACAAGTTGTTATTTATCTACACCAATGAACATGAAGAAATTATGAAATGCACAAGTCAGACTCAAATGAATAGCATACATTTTTTAGATACATATAAATTATTATCAAGAAAACACAGCACATATGTGTATAATAGTGCGATTTTACTTTTGTTTTAAAAGAGCTAGTAAAAAATGTTTCAAGTTTCATCAATAGAATATAACAAGAACTACGTTTTTTAATCCTATTCCTAAATCAGGATTCTTTTCTACCTCTTATTTACAAGAAAAAGTACTCATTCTGTAGTCAGAAAAAGGAAATAAATATCCTAAATTTTCCTTAATCTCATTTGAAACTCTAAATACTTGTTTATAAACCCCCCCCCAAAAAAAATATATATATATATATATATATAATTAAATACATATAAAATATGTTATGTTAGGCCCCGTTGTGCCTATTTAGCATACTTACATGGACATACTAGGTCCCCTTCAAGGTCACAACATAGAAGTCTTCTAAGTTCTATTACTCATAAGCATCTCTTTGGTTATAGGCAAATCCAGCTGACCCCAAGACAAACCATTTATATTGCTTGGTAACAAGACTGATAGAGATGGTGGGATTAGCAGAGTGGTAAGGGTTTAAATGCAATGTGTCAACGTTGATGCTGCATTTCTTTCTCTTCCAAAATCAGGCTTAGCCAATAAGCATGATCAAGATACCTAAGTTCCTATATTATTAATTTTTTGACAGACACAATTCTACTAGCTGGCACATTTATGTTCCTACGCAATTGTAGCATAAAATATATTATTTTTGTTGTCAATATTTATTCTTATTTTGTTATCAAGGCCACAGTGCATTTTGTGTAGGATAAGTAATAGATAATAAACTTTTCAATATTAATCTTTCTGTAGAGAGCCAAAATTGCAAATTTAGATATATGATCACTGGCCTTTGATCACTTACCATAATAGAAAATTAGAAATCATAATATTTCCCTTAAGATATTTGCAGCATCAGATTTCTTTTTAGTAAAGAAACCTGCTGCTCTGCTATATGCATAGTCTGAGTACTTTTTACTGAATGTTGCGTGGCAACATCCGCTTTGCTGCTTCCTATGCTTAGCTATTTTCTTTTGAATAATACAGATGTATAATCATACTTTTGTTAGTGATCGAGGAATGAATGTCTCTATATAATCTATTCCATCTACAGTACAATCATCTTTAAGTAGTTTGTGAACTTCAGTTATTTTCTTCTGTCTGTTGAAATCACTTGCTAACTCACACATGTTATTGGCTCTTGTATGTACAAATTTATTTAGTTGATTTGGTAATGTCATTTCTAATTTGACTACAGATACTTCCAGGGCGTCCTGATGTTGTTACGGAAACAGATAAGAGGTGGTTGTGCGTGTTAAGTGCAACGTTGTATATGATTTGATGGGGGATATCTTGCTAATTTTTATTCTAATAGCTTCTCTTTCTTATCTTTTTGTGCTCATTTTTTGTAATTGTGCCACAGAAGTAGTAGCTGATTAGATTCAAATTCTAATAAGGTCTTATTTATAGACCTACAAGATCCTAAACAAAATTATATGAGAATTTAGAAGCTGGTGATTATTAACAAGTTCACTTAAACCAAAATGATAGGAAGTAACAACATATCAAATATTCCTAAGGAAAAGAAGTAAGGACAGAATGGAATGGAACAGAATGGGAGGGGACAAAAATTAGAGAAGCACAATAACATTTCCCTTGTTTATTTATATCTTGGAGGAACAGTATAAAATATATAACCTCATTCTTTTGAAATGACATTAAAGAAACTGAACTTATGTAACTGTTAAAATTTTGCAAATAATATTTCCATATATATTTACATATACAATACATACCAAAAGGAGAATAATATAAACTAATAAACTCTAGGTTACTTTTTTTCTTTCCTTAGTTTCACCCTAAGTTTCCACCAAAGCAAATTGGGAGGCAACTGTTCTATTCTGTTCCCAAGATGGGATATCATGTCCTCCATTCTTTCCATCTAGCTTTCCTTTTCCCCATTGCCTATAATTCATACGTATAGATATTTCTTTCTCTGACTAAATTTTAGTTTTGGACGGCACGTTCAATTTGGGAGGATAATTTAACAAGGTTGATAGATAAAACAATAAAGCAAGGCCTTCACAAGAGAATCCATTGAAATTAAAGATATATCGGAGTACTAAAATATGCAGTAAATTACCACTTGTAAGAAGCAGTCAGGTCGAGCCTTCTGTTTAGAAAATGAAGTGGTGGACATTAAGTGAGCTCTCTCAATTTCATTTTCAAAGCACTCCAAATCTGTGATGGTGACATGTTCTGAATCAGTTGATAGCCAACTACAATATTGCAATATGAAATTATAAATGTTCGACCAATTGTGATGCTCCATATATGTTTAGGTCACTAATTAACCAATCCATGCTAAATTGGATATCATTACAAATCTAAGTTGAGCATACACTGGTGGTACCAACAACTGAAATGCAGGGATGCACACGCTTCATGGTGCTACAATGAAAACCTTACGCATGTATTTTCTACTCCGTCAACCTCTTTTACTCAACTCAATACCAGGGAATACTTTTTTCGGAAGGAAGATGTCCACACAAATATGAGGTATCTATACTAAAAAGCAAAAGAGATAGAGACACTGATTTTTATGAACAACTCCACAAATAAATTAGTGTGCAAAATGGATAACGAAACTAAAAAAAAAAAAAAAACTTTTATCCCTGATTAGTTGAGATAATTGCTATAGGGATTATAATGGATGCAAGGCTTCTATTACCAGAGTAAAGCTTTAATTTCTTTTCCAGCCAGGGCTCCTAGCTGGGTTTATAAATAAGATATCTGTGCACTTGAACAACATTAAAAATATTGATGTTCTTTAGCATATCTAAATTTTAAATTGGATTACTGACATTTCTTGACCCCTATCTTATTTCTTGACCCTTATCTTAAGGGCTCCCCTTTTTCCTTTGAGAACAAATTCCCCTTTAGTGCATCACTGACCTCATTTTCTATGCATATGAACATCTGGTGATTTTCATCAATATAAATGTAACAAAGCGAAGGTACAAAAAAATTTCGATTAGTCTGTGCTGCAATGCTAGATTGCCAACTGAAAGGTTATATACACGATTCCAAATGAAACACTGCAAAGTTAAGTTCTATATTGGAAGTATCTAAATATTAGAAAAGCATCAGAAGATATGATAGTATAAGAAAACTGCATTAAGAACTTTAGTAGTAGGCTAGCTGTTAAAGACTTCGAACAAATTGCTACTCCCTCCGTCCCAACCAAATGTTTACATTTGGTTTGGGCACGGAGACCAAGGAAAAATATAAAGAAGGAGGAGAGAAGTAGTAAAAATGAGTAAAGTGATGGGACCCATCACTATATAATGTATAAAATGAGTTAGTGGAGGAAAGTAGTGGATGTAGTTGATTTTTATATTATAAAACTTTACTATTTTAGGAAAGTTTAGAAATGTAAAGAATTGGATGGGACATCCCAAAAAGGAAAGTGTAAACAAATGGATGGGACAGAGGGAGTACCTTTCATTGCTGCAAATTCTGAATGTAAGCCATCATTTTCATGATATGTAACTTGAACTTTTGGCTGATCTACCAAGGTCTCATTTCCGATAACATCTGGACCTTCTGGAAATAATTTGGGATTATAGTGATACAAAGAATCCCATAAGGAAGACATCCAGGGATCTAAAGCTCCTTCGTACCTGTAATAATGTATTTTTAGATTTAAACATTAAGGAAACAAAGACAACTTAAATGATAAATACATATATCATATTGTTTGAGTGAAAATTAAAGTAAATTAATCCATGATCTTAAAGAAAAATCAAATAACTTGCTCCATGACCAAAGAATTGTATCATGCAAAACTTTTGATGCAATTGCAATCCAGAACCATTACCCTAAAGGTTGTTGATCATCCCCAAGGCCTGTTTGCAGAATTGCCACTCCCCCAAGATTAGAAAGCCTTTTGGCAAGCTTTTTTGCGACATACTGCAGCAAGAAATATAAAAAATTAATGTGAATGAGAGATCCCTATGTTGCAAACTTGAGGTAATTCTACACAAGAATTAGAATTTAACGAAGCAATTACATTGTACGTGACATAGTCTGAATCACCTAATCCAAACACCGCATAATGAACTCCCTTCAACCAAACTGGGCTAAGGTTTTTATGCAAGAGAATATTCCAAAATTCCTACAGAAATTAACCTGAAACCATTAGACAATAAAATAACTAAAAAAATGTTTAATTGGCGAACAGAAAATGTCAACAACCTTCATAGAATCTGGTGCTTCACCCTGGCCCGTGGTGGAAACAACAAAAACCACGTTCTCCGTGTTGGGTAAATTATTCTGAAATACATCCCGAAAACGAAAATTCAGATTAAAACATGACATCATATAAAACCCCAACTAAATAGTCTAAACTGCATGAGAATCTCACACAATGCTGCAGTTGCATACAGCAGTATAAAATGAAAGCCCTGAAAGTTATAGAACAAATCTATGGAAAAAAGTAGATAAAATGAATAGAAGTAACCTCTTATACATTGTGTGTATCTAATATGGATTCAAAAAATCACACTGGACTTAAATTTAATACCATCACTAACCAAAACTTGAGATTTTCCAACCTGACCTCTGAAAAAACATGAGAAACTTCTTCATACGTATCAACATTCACGCAGTGTTGCATAGTGTTGCATAGCAGCATCTCATATACTCATGGATGCATTAAAATCTTATTAATGCAGCATGCACCTATTAGTCGTCTCACCACGAATCCACTATTTTGAATAAGAATTCTACTACAAATAAAATTCCTACCAAAATAAGAAACTTCAATTATCCTAAATAAATTAACTAAAAAAGGATTAGCTCATATACACATTCAAGGCGAATTTTTATCACTCGCCACTGAATTGGCCCAAATGCATTTTACTCTCAATAGAAAAATAGAAAAAGGGTTTTACATTTGAGTATCGCAATTAATTAAGGTTTCTGTTCTGCTTTTGGAGGAGGATTACAGAGCGAAGCAAACAGAGATACTATTTTTGTTATATTTTTAACAAGTAGTGCATATTGTATTTACAGGTGAACTTTGGCGTTGGTGTTTACATTAACCAACCAGGTCACAATGTAAATGCACTTAAATATTACATTTTTCTGGGTATACACTTAAACTTGAAAGCAATATTTGCTTTTACACTTTTACTAAGTTTTCTATTTTGCAACTACTGTAGTATTAGTCAAAGCATTAAGCGTAATTCTACTCTTTACATTGCCTCAATGACTTGCTAGGACTGTAATATAGTTGAATAGAAATAACTATGAAACAAGACGTGAAAATTAAAAATAAGCTACGAGAGAATGATTCATCATCAGAATGCAGTAGTTGGGAATAATAAACCTTGCAAAAGTCAAAAACACAAGCTAAATAACATATAGATTCTACAATAGGGTTCCACCACGCTTACAAGTGTGACAAACCAACTTAGATTACACAGAGCTGCTTGTTAAGTAAAGTCTCGACTCTCGAGTTGAAGCACTGGATAAGTGTTAAAATATAATGGCAGATAGTCAAAAAATAAACGATTATTATAACAAATCGTATGTATGCATACCTAAAATCCTACTGTACATGCCGCTGTATAATTTATATAATATAATATTAGTCCGTTAATATCTCCAAACAACTTCAGATTTTAGGAGAACTTATAACTTAACGTGATATCGAATGTGTCAATAACATCGAATAAGATAAGGTTTATGGTAACGTTGAAGTTGTAAATTACCGCATCGAAAGCGTTAATAGGGAGAAGAGTGACTTGACAGCGCCTCCTCTCAGCTTCGCATTGTAAGCGTTCAGCCGCGTTAAGTGCGTTTCCTGTTTGTGTTCCGTATAAAATTAACAGCTTATTCTTCTCCTCCATTGAAGAATCGTCGATTTGGGGTGCTAGGGTAAGGAGTCAATTGTACTGGTGAGAGAGTTTTATAAAAGTTTATATAGCCCGTATTATTTTTAATTTGGACATAAGTTGTTTCAGTTAAAAAATATAAAATAGTATAATGTCCTTGAAAAGGCAAGTAGTTACTTATTAATAGTCATATAAAATTATATTACCTTCTTATATATATGTTTTTCATGTTACTTTTAAAAATTTAGCTGTTTAAGTTAGGAATTATAAAAAAAGTTAGGAATTATAAAATAGGTAATGTGTTTTAGCTGAAAAGAAAAACTTGTTATGATTATAAATTTATAATATTACCATTTTATATATACTAGCATATATCCCGTGCGATGCACGGTCTTCTTTAATATATTATTATATATATACTAGCTTATAGCCCATGCGATGCACGGCTATTTATGTTTTTTTATTATTTCATTTAGTTATAAAGGTTTAATGTTAATTATTTCAAATTGGTAACTTTTTGTCATAATATTTGTGGGTTCTATTGCTAACTTTTTGTAATGAGTTTGGTTATAATATTAATTTTTCTAAAGTTGATTGTGAAAGTTGAATATTTATCATAATATAATATTCGTTTGATATAATATATTTTTAGTATTTTATAATAATAATTGAAAATAATATTTATTAGTTAGAGATTGTTTTCAAATCAGATTGAAAGTGGATAATAATAGTTAGTGATAGTTTCTAAATCCGAATGAAATTGGAGTGCTAGCAGAGTTGTATAATAAAACAACATGTGCTTATTTAATCTAACGATACTTATTTATTTGATTTTATGATCCAACGAACATAAATCATGAGACCGAACTACCATAAAAACACCCTTACGCATATTATATATAAGGGAGTAATATTGTCTATTTTATTTTTAAAAATGAGTTGTTTTAGTTAAAAAAGATATATAATAGGTAATGTATTTTAGTTGGAAAAAGTAATTGCTTATAAATGATTGGTTATAGAGATCTAGCCCAAATAGGTAATGTGTTTTAGTTAGAAAAGGTAATTGCTTATAAATAATTTGTTATAAAGGCCCGGCCCAAATACCGACCGACCGACCAAAACTTTTAATGTTTCGTCTTTAATAATATAGTATAGATGTTGCTTATTTTATTTTTTGAAGATGAGTTATTTTATTTAAAACATATATAAAATAGGTAATGTGATTTAGTTGGAAAAAGTAATTGAAAGGTAATCGATTTTAAATTTATAATATTATAATTTTATATATATGTTGTATGTTTTAAATAGGTAATGTGATTTGTTGTATGTTGATCTGGACTATGGTACCTGACTCAATTGAACACCCCTTTGAGAATCATTATTGTGGAAATTCAATAAATATGCTTAAGTGGTATCTAAATCAAGTAGTGTTACTACATGATGACTGAGAATCAAATGTTATTATAAATTGTGTGACATGATACATGATTTGGAAATATGAAATATATCTATGTTATTTGACTTGGCGAATTGATGGGTATATGAATCAAATGTTATTATAAATTGTGTGACATGATCATTACATCCATATGTCTAGAATGTACCTTGGGAAAATAGAATACTGTGTTGTTGATGGCCTAACCCAATCCAAAATCTCTCTTCAAAACTGTCAAACAAGTCACCCAAATAAGACTGTCATTCCCTCCTTAGTCACTCCTGATCCTACAACTGATTGGTATGAACTCATTAAGGAAAAAATCAATAAATTAAAGAGTTAATCACACAAAAAACCATACTTGGTAGCAAAAAAAATCATCCAACTTTTTTTTTTTTGTTGGAAAAAACCAACCAACTCTGTTATTGGTAGCAAAAAAAACCATTCAACTCTTTTTTTTGGCACAAAACACAAGCAACTCTGTTAATGTTAGCCAAAAAAACCATTAACATTTATTTTGGTGAATTAAACCGAAACCGATATAAATCACTGTCTTTAAAGAGTCAAATATTGAGATGATATCTAGGGTTGAAAGTCTTGATGGAAAAATGTGTAAGAGAGAGGGAAAAAGGGTTGAAGGTGAAAATGTTGAAAATGAAGTTGGTAAGTTGGTTTGTGAGTTGGTTTCTGCTGGCCATGATGATGAGATGGAGAAAGCATATGCTTCTTTACCTGATCTGGGTGAAGAATTTAGTTGTGTTACTTCTAAACCTAATGAGGTTTAATTTGAACTTGCTCTAATGTGTTTGGTTGGTATCTGCATGCTGGTAAACTGTGTTTTGAACTTGTCTTTTAATTCTCTGCCTGGTTATAAGGCTGTTTAAAGTTGCTTGGTCTTAAGTTTGTGCTTAAGTTGGTTGGTTTCAAGTTGTTTAGGTTCAGTTGTAGTGATGCAGTCAGTTCCTTATAATCAGTGAACAACACTTATTAAATGGAACCTTTTGAATGTATATAATTCTGCATTGCTTAAACTTTGACTTTCTGATCATACTTACATGCATCTATCTTAAACTGCATTTGCATATCAGAACTGATTACAGAAATATATGTATTTGACAGTTTAGTGATTTGCAGAAAGAAGAAGCAGATGACAAATAACAGATTGTATTAAAATGAGGAATGTGCTTCCCTTGATTTACAAAACCAACAGAAAGATTTATATATACTACTCTCTAATCCTACAGCTGTTACAAACAAAGAAAGAAAGAATTGTAAAGTAGAGAGGCTGTAAAGAAGAAGATTTGCTGCTGTAAAGAAGATCTGTATGATGCTTTGCTATGATGCTTGCCTTGCTGTGATGCTTTGCTGTTATGTTGCAGCTGTGTGTTACACATGCTCAGTATGTGTATCTGTAACATCCCCCCTCAAGGTGGATGGCTGGAACAAGTTACAAACATTCAACTTGGAACACAACAGCTGCAGTTGGTGAGAAGACAAAGCCTTTGTAAGCATATCTGCAGGTTGACTAGCTGAGGGTATGTGAGTAGTGGAAATGATGCCTAGCTGAAGCTTTTCACGAACCAGATGACAATAAACTTCTATGTGTTTTGTATGTTCGTGAAAAACTGAGTTAGAGGCAATGTAAAGAGCTGATTTATTGTCATAATGCAGAAGAACAGGAGTAAGACAGTTGATGCCAAATGCTTTGAAAATGGCAAGTAACCAGACTATTTCACAGCAAGTATCTGCCATACTGCGATACTCAGCCTCAGCTGAGGACTTGGAAATAGTGTGTTGTTTCTTGCACTTTCAAGATATAAGTGAATTACCAAACAGGATACAGTAGCCAGTTAAGCTGTGTCTTGTTTGAAGATCACCTGCCCAATCAGAGTCTGAGAATGCAGAAAGAGTAAGAGGAGAAGAAGAGGGGAAAAATAGACCTTGACCAGGAGAACCTTTGAGAAACCGTAGAACCTTAAGAGCAGCAGTCAAGTGATCAGTTCTGGGAGTAGTAAGAAATTGAGACAAAACTTGAACTGCATAAGCAAGATCAGGTCGAGTTATGGTGAGATATAGTAATTTGCCAACAATTCTTCTGTATAAGGAAGAGTCAGAAACAGATAGCAACTCACTGTTACTCTTTTGAAGGGTATGATTTTGTTCCATTGGAACTTTTGAAGGTTTGCAGTCAAGAAGACCTATATCAGTTAGGATATCCAGTGTGTATTTGTGTTGATGAAGAAAAATACCAGAGGAGGATCTGGCAACCTCAATACCTAAGAAAAATTTCAAGGGACCTAAATCCTTAATTAAACTTAGTAGCTAAGAAAGAAATGACTTGATGAATAGCTGGTTTATGATTTCCAGTAGTAAGAATGTCATCAAGATACACAAGAACAGCCACAAAGGAGGAATTCTGAGACCAAGTAAATAGGCTATTATCAGAATGACATTGGATAAATCCATATGCCTTGAGAGCCTGAGAGAATTTTGTGAACCAGCATCTAGGAGCCTGTTTGAGGCCATATATAGACGTCCTTAACTTGCAAACCAAGGAAGTAGTATCTGTACCAGGAGGTATAATGGCATGTGTAGACAAGTCAAAATAGCCAGAGGGAACCATCATATAGACTTCTTCATTAAGGTCTCTATGAAGAAAGGCATTAGTCACATCAAGCTGATTAATAGACCAGCCTTGAGTGGAAGCAACAACAATTAATACTCTAACAGTGGTCATTTTGGCTACAGGGGAGAATGTTTCAAAATAATCTAAACCAAAAGTTTGAGTGAACCCCTTAGCAACTAACCTTGCCTTATATCTCTCAATTGAACCATCAGATAAGTATTTGATTTTGAAAATCCATTTGCAGTCAACTACATGTTTGTTTGAAGTTCTAGGAACCAACTCCCAAGTGTTGTTGTTTTCCAGAGCATCCAGTTCCAACTTCATTGCATTTAGCCACTCAGAATCAGTAGAGGCTTGTTTATAGGTATAAGGTATTGGTGCTTTAGCTATAGCAGCTAAATAAGAAGTATAAGAAGGAGTGAACACATTATAGCTTAAGAAAGTCTCTATAGGATAGAGAGAAGTGACAGTATGGGTAGAAGGTTGAAGACTCAGAAGAGGATGCTGAAGATTGAGAAGAATCTACAGATTGTGATTGATCTGTAAGAACAGTTGTGATTGGAGTATGATCTTAATCAGGGACAAGAGGAGGTATTGGAAAATCAGATGATGGAGTGTTTGGGATAGATTGTTTATGGAATGGAAAAATGTTCTCAAAGAAGACTATGTCTCTGGAAATGTAGCATTTCCTGGTGGTTAGAGACATTACTCTATAACCTTTTTTGTTGAAGGGATATCTTAAGAACACACATTGCAAACTTCTAGGAGCAAATTTATCTGCATGATCATGAAAGTTGGAAATATAGCAGAGACAACCAAAGTTTTTGAGAGAAGAATAATCTGGTAATGTGTTAAACAACAACTTATAAGGACTCTTGTATCCTAAGGATTGTATAGGAAGAAGATTGATGAGATGTGTGGCTGTAAGAAGACAATCCCCCCAGAAAGAAATAGGTAGATTGGATTAGAATTTTAAGGCTCTTGAAACATTTAATAAGTGTTGATGTTTTCTTTCAGTAACTTCATTCTGTTGAGGAGTGCTAACACAGCTAGTTTGATGAAGAATTCCTAAGGAATCAAGGTATTTTTGCAGTTCTTTATTAACAAATTATGTTCCATTGTCTGATCTCAACACTTTAACAGTAGTGTTAAACTGATTTGATACATAGACAAAGAAGTTCTGAAGGATAGAACATACTTGAGATTTATCAACAAGTAAGAAGATCCAAGTAATTTTGGAGTAATCATCAACAATGGTAAGAAATTTGTTACATTTTCCATGAGTAAAATGCCTATAAGGCCCCCACACATCACAATGAACCAGCTGAAAAATTCCAGTACGTGAGAAGTACTAACTGGGAAAGACAATCTAGAGTGTTTTTCTAATTGACAGACATCACAAACATTGGATACATCAGAAACTTTAGGTACTGAAATACTAGAGATATGTGATAGAACCAGAGAGGATGGATGACCAAGTCTGGTGTGCCATTTATCAGATGAACAAATTGCAGAATGAACAGTGGAAGAAGAAGCCAAATGTGCAGAAGGTGATTGTAGCTTGTAAAGTCCTGATATATATTTACCAATCTCTTTCTCCTTCTTTGACACAAGGTCCTGTAAATAACAATGTGAGGAAGAAAAATATAACAAGTAAGAGTTATCTGCAGTTAGTTTGGCCACAGAAAGAAGATTGCAGTGAAACTGAGGAACATGTAACACTTGTTTAAGTAACAGTCCTGTACCAAGAGTGAATTCACCAATATGACAAATTTGAGATACTTGACCATTTGGCAAGTGAATATTAGACACAAGATTTTGTACATTGTGTAACAAAAATAGATGAGGAGTAATATGCTAAGTGGCACCAGAATCTATTATCCAGTTTGTGTCACAATTAGCAGTATTGTTGAAAGTTGTAGAATGAGATAGATAGACAGTACCTGCTGCTGTAGATGCATTAGTATCATTAACCCAAGAGGTCATAGAAGCATGAGCAAGAGAGACCTGGGGCTTGAAATTAGCTTGAAGTAAACTTAGCAATTGCTGATACTGAGATGCAGTCAAGGCAGTTGGTGTATCAATTGGAGACTCACTGACAATAGGTTGCTCATGAACTGTTGAGTTTGCAGCAGGTGAGGTAAGTACACGTTTTGGAGCATTTGTATTTGTAGTTCTGAGTTTTGGCTTTGGCTGTCCATGAAGTCGATGCCACTCTGGATAACCATGAAGAAAGAAACATTTTTCTCTTGTATGTCCAGTCATATGGCAATGATCACACATACTGGACGAATCAACACTCTTGCGAATAGAAGACCTCTTATTTTGATTTGGTGCAACATTGTTCATAGTAGGAGCAAATTTTACATTCATGACAGAGTGTTCAGTCAAAATTGAAGATGATTGAAAATCTCTTTGATCCTCTTCTTGTAGTAAGAGTGAATAAGCATGTGCTAGATCTGGTAAGGGACTCATGAGCAATATTTGACCTCGAATATTCGTATAACGATCATTTAATCCCATCAGAAACTGACTTAGTTTGATCAACTGCTCATACTCAGCTAGTTTCTTATCATTTTGAAATTCACATCGAGTAGCACAAATACACTTGGGAATATGAGACAAGTTATCTAATTCATTAACTAAACACCGAAATTTTGTAAAATACTCAGTGATTGACAATGAATCTTGTGTAAGAAAAGCAAGATCTTTTCGTAAATGAAACAGACGAGGCACATTTTGTTGTGAAAACCTAGCAGCTAGATCATCCCAAATTTGTTTCGCAGTGTTCATATAAACAACAGATTTATGAATATCTGAGTTGATAGAGTTAAGAATCCAGGAGATTACCAGATCGTTACTTCGATTCCAGAGAGAAATTTGTGTAACATCTGTTGTAGGTTTGATAAGACTTCCATCAATGAAGCCAAACATGTAGACAGTGCGATTGTAATGGAACGACTCCAATGATGATAATTGGAGCCTGTAAGATGTTAATTTACAAGAGACAAACCAGGATGATCAGACGAGCTCAGATAAAATGGATGATTGATGTCAATCGTAGTTGTTATAGAAGTTGTGGCGTTCGTTGCCATTGCAGTGAAGATTGAAGCTTGAGTTTGTAGAGCAGAAGCATATGAACGATTCATATTAACAAATAAAATGCCATAGCTTTGATACCATGACAGTTTAGTGATTTGCAGAAAGAAGAAGTAGATGACAAATAACAGATTGTATTAAAATGAGGAATGTGCTTCCCTTAATTTACAAAACCAACAGAAAGATATATATATATATATACTACTCTCTAATCCTACAACTATTACAAACAAAGAAAGAAAGAGCTGTAAAGTAAAGAGGCCGTAAAGAAGAAGCTTTGCTGCTGTAAAGAAGATCTGTATGATGCTTTGCTATGATGGTTACCTTATTGTGATGCTTTGTTGTTATGTTGCAGCTGTGTGTTGCACATGCTTAGTATGTGTATCTGTAACAGTATTATCCTGAGAAATGTGTAAACTTATGATATCATTCTATACTTCAACAGGGTCGGAAATACTAATACGTTTTCAAGAAAGCAATCCAGACTTATGAACTCTTAAAGTAAAGTTGATACTATCTAAATCAGAAAATGATATTGTAATTCTGTATTACTTAAATTAGTATAATTATCTTTTGAAAAGCCTGTATGAAGACATGACTAGTTATGATCGGTTTTCAACATTTTACATAAGTTTATAGTTTAGAAAGTTATATGTTTATTCATATTACACTTTGATAAAGAATTTATGCTTTTGTAAATCTGAAAAACACATTATTCAGAAAGAATGAATGAAGAATTCTATCAACATTCTCATTCACATCAAAATCTGAGAAAAACAAAATGATTAAAGTTTTTTTTCGAATCAAGATTGCCAAAAATTCGAGCAACAGAGATCGATAAAAATTCATCTTTTTCAAATATAACATCCCTTTTCGATTCTTTTAAATTGAGACAATTCTGTTTTCGCAGAAAGGAAAACAGAAATTAGATTTAAAAGGAAATCAGATTGAAAAAGATATAAAGGGAAGACATAAGGAGAATTACTTTTCTTAGCAAGGAGAATTCTTTTGTCAAATAAAAACCCGATTTAGAATTATTACACAAATTTTTATCCCTAAAGGGGAACAAAAAGAATCTTCAAAAAGGGAGGAAAACAAAATCATGAAAGACAGATTTGTTTCCAGAAAGGGACAAAATGATATTAGATCCCTAAATTTTACAAAAAGAGAATAAAAAGGGAAAACAAAAAAGGGAAAACAAAGTTATATACAGATATAGTTTTGCAAAAGGGAGACAAAAAGGATATAAAAATCTTTGAGAGCAAAATGGGGAAGAAGAAACTGACCCCTAACTGTAAAGGGGAAGCAAACATATATAACAAAATTTTGGTAGTATACCAAACAAAAAGGGGAAGAAGAAATTAGCTCCATAATTTTAAATTTTTAAATTTTTATTATGTCTAATGACGTTTTATTATCTAACAAGTGTGCAGGAAATCAATTAGTGGAGAATTAGGAATTCTGAAACGGATTTTCAAAATTCATGCATACACTAAGGGGAAGCATTGTGACAACCTCGCAATCCGGGGTACAGATTCGGGCCCACAAACCAAACTAATATAATGAAACTAGGGAATAAACCGAAATATAATAAAATACCCCTTAATCCACGACCGCGTACAGGTTACAGTATGAAACAGTTATCTAATTACATAATTACAAATCAACTCTAAATTGAAATTATATACAGTTCTACACAACTTAATCATAACCTGTGCCAGGATTAGACTTTTACCCAGCTCTAAACCAATCCCCGACTAAACGACGATCTGAGCGCCACTCTTCGACACAGGATCACTATATCTCAACTTCCCTGTTAACTGGAGGAGGAAACATAAAGCAAGAGTGAGCCAATAATGCTCAGCAAGTATATAGATACTCAACTGTATAATAACTGATATGAAAAGATATCAAATGATACTAATACTCAACAAGCCGTAAGTAATTAGGCTGAAACAGAATCAACTGGGAGACATGAATATCAATAAAAGAATGAATTGATAAATTTAGAATTGGATTTTTATCGACGCTATGAGTTAAAGTGGATGATCAGTCACACTAAAACTCCGGATATACTCTCTTGGTATATCCAAATACTCAACTGGATCCATGGCCCATTTTGGCCTATAACACAATATTCGCATACAGACTGGCGTCCTCAGTCCTGAAAACATTTTCATTTAATAAAACTTTCCAATTCTAGATTTAATACTCAAATCAGGTGTCGGATCAATCGAGCACCTTAATTACTTCAAATCAAGGGTATATCACCAAAGTCAACAAGAACTCGGGTATCTAACATTTCTTCGTTTCAAACGAGAAAGTTGCAATCTAAGATCAATATGCAAATAAGCAAAGTAATACAATCAAGGGATATGAATCAAGATTACTGAATTGAATTTATATCGGAGAGAAAGTAATCAACACAACATGATGTATCTACAGAAGCAGAGTTATGTAATCGAATACAAATGAAACAAGGCTCGATATAATGGAAGAAACAAGTTAAGGTTACTTGCAACAGGAATTTCAATCATGAAAACTATGAAACAAAGCTAGGATAGTTTCAAACTTTAAGCAGTTAATGAGATTTTGCCACATATGGAAAGTCAGACTCAACTTAGGTAAAATCGAATATATAAAGTGACTCTTGGAATATAACTTGGCAGGATAATTAATCTGTACATCAATTTATTTAAAATCACCCTTAAACGGGTATATCGAAAATAATTATGTTTACTCAAAACTCTTTTGAAATAATTTTATAAGATTTGAAATCTCGGGCTTCCACTGGTTTAAAATCTCAGATAAATACTTTTGAGAAAATAAAGAAAAGGTCTGTCGACCGAGGGGTTTAATAACATATCGTTTCTTGAATTTATTTAATAAAAGATTCATAGTAAAGCTGATTTAAAAAGGTTCACCTTACTCATAAATAAATAGTATAATTTAAACCAAAGTAATATTTATATCATTTTTGAAATGAGCATCCCTTAACGGGTCGGGTTTGATAGGATCATTTTCACAAAACAAATATACACAATATTCTTTAGAAAGGTCCACACCTGGACGATAGGTGGAAAATATACATTGGTAATGATTTTATAAGGACAACCGACAATGACACGGAGTGTTCAAAAGATTCACACAATAATCAGGGTTCGATACAACAATTAGGGTTTACTGTAAACAACCGGTATCCAAAATAGGTGTCAACATGTTCAACATATTCCATTTAGGGAAATACGATATAAACAACAATTATTGAACAGTATCTTCACTTGAACAAGAAGTGGGGGAAGTACTTGCCTCCATACAGGGAGTTCCACTATTCATTCCTTAATTGGCAACTCGCTTTACAATAATCTCCACTCTGGTTTCTATTCGATCACACGTTCGTCTTTTCCTATAATTCCAACTTTTCGATCAATACTCCTATCCCTGGAACATTCCATCCTTCTCGAAGTTTCATCCTTCGCGCATCGCTTGCCCGTCTTTCTACTCGTACATCAATTCGCAATCCCACAGCACAGACGCCACACGCAGCACAGTACAACACAACACACACAGCCTTTAAGCCACATACGCAGTGAACGAAAGAGGGAAAGATATTTTGCGGGTGTTTAAAGAGGAAAGGAGAGGCGAGAGAGATTGTGAGGGATTGAGAGAGAAAACGAGAGAGAGTTCTAGAGAACTCAAGAGAAACTCGAACAATACTGCCCAACATAACTCATCCGGGAAAAAAAATCAGTTTAGGGATTAAAAAGATTTGGGGGAAAATTTTGTAGTTATATTTTGCTGAAATACCTTTTTAAAATTTATTACATAACATTTAAAAAAATTTGATTTAAACTGGAAAAATGGGTGAAAAATTAAACTTTAAAATTTAATAATTTAGATTACAAAATTACGATCACCCACATATTTTTAAAATAATTTTAGGATCAAAAACGAATTAAATATGAATTTTACAAGTTTTGATCCTTTAAATTGCAATTTAACTCGTAAAATCATTTTAAAATACTTAAACACCCAAAATAATTCTCGAAACAATTTTAGAAACTAAATAATATTATAAAGATAATATCACAAAAGATTTCGTGATTTTTGAATACTCCGATGATTTTATAAAAATCCCAATAGGTTAATAATGCAAGATTTAAATACTTTTAAAATCCCCAAAAATTCAAATAAAATACACGGGCCTACGCGATACTCGTAAATCGACATATAATCACATAAACACCAATTCACATATAATTGACCCACTCGAACATATCCACATCATGTAACTCACATTTAATATTAAATATTTATTTATAAATTCGAAATTTTCTGGGGCGTTTAATCTTATCCCCTGGATACCACCAACCTTATCGCTTGACTTGTCAACGGCAATTAAAATAATAACAAAATATTTCCACCTCACTTTATCGAAATAATAAAATAATAATTTACGAAATTTAATAATCGCAGTTGTTACAGTCTTCCCCCCTTAATAGGATTCTGTCCTCAGAATCACGCTAAGCAAATAAATAGGATACATCTGTGACATCTCATTCTCAGTTGGGTCCTCACTTTGGAACTCTACTCTTATCAATCCACAATCGATAGGCTTATTCAGTAAGCCCTCACATTCCAAAATAAACTCAAACTCTTGGTTCAAAAATCCTCGTAATTCTAAACGTTTATCAATCGTACGCGCCGGTCTTATTGCCGAAATCAGGCATGACCTAATTGTATAACAAACTTTCCCCCTGCGTATCCACTATCACAATGAGTCGATCATACTGAATAACGTAATTTACACAATTCTCCTTGGCTCATAGTAACATACAATCGAACGAATCCACGTTACACTAATTCCAGTCTGGAAACCACACCTCATCTCAGCTATTCTTGGTAGCATCTTTGAAATTAATTAACACGATCAAATCTCACAGTCCGGTACGTGCGCCACCGACCATTCGATTTTTCAACTCATTCTTCGTTCTCTCAAGAACGTTTAATCCTTGAAAACTATAATTTTGAAAACTAATTCATTTCACAATTCTGATTTTTAACATAATTATCTAAGGGTCATTGTCCCTTCGACATCGATCACAAATTTATTTCAATACTACGCTTTTCATCAACTCTCACCTCATTAACAAGCAAATTTGACTTGAAATATGTCCCATCAATCAAACATCTTCACAGTCAGCTCGCAATCCTCGTAAGTCGTTTAAACGTTACCATTTCGCTTCCGATGACATTATCTTCGAACAAACTCTGTATACTCATCCAGTTTGTAAATCCGCTTATGCACTTTATTACATTGAGGCTCAACACCACTCAATCAAATCACTGAATCCAGACATTTCTCCATTATTAGCATTTGGACTATTCCAACAGTTACATGCTCACCACTTACTCTTTTAACTCCTCACTTCTCCTTTTTCGTCAACTCATTCGCATTCTGATTCATTTACTCATTATGATACCTCTTAGTTCTCTGATAATTCATACCGAAGTATCACAATATCACCTACCATCATTGTAAAACTAAGCGTCCAAACTTCCACGTCTTACTTCTCAATCTTTAGGTTAAAACCATCATGGTCAATTCCGACTCTTGTGTCAATACTTTTACTTAGAAATATCAACAACTCTTTTCTTATGACTACTACCGTAATCCACAAGGTATTTTGCTCAACTTGCTTCATTCTTATTGGAACGGTTATTAAACCTCCTCAATTCTTAGAAATTTATCGTCACTTTCCTTATTTGTTCACGCCATCTTGTCCTCTTTAGAACAACGCTTACTGCTTGCAATTATCTGGGTAATCATCTTTGATAATCTTTAATAGTCTCTGGTAAATTTTACAAAATTTCCAACCTCTATTCGTATCTTGGTTCGTCCCACTTTATCACTGCTTCATCTCGTTATACATTCACTTCATTTCCTTCATTAGTACTCGCATGTCTTATAATGATATTTCTCTTAATCTGAAATCCGTATGGCAATCATTAGTGTGCAAAATCTTCTTCTTCTTGAAATTCTCCAACATATAAAATCTTATAATCTTCGAATTACTATCTTCAAGTTTAAACAAACGTCCCAAATAACTCTCCATCAATAGGCTATTCTATATCACCCCCGAATCTGGAATCAGGGGATTCTTAGAAAATTTCGGCATGACGTATTCGTAATTAGGACTATCCACCTGTTTTCAACTCAACAATTCAATCTTGTATAGAATAATAAAACTGCCTCAACTTGCAGTGTAAAAGAAAGAACTTAAACTGCCTTGACTTGCAGTACAACAAAAAGAAAATAACTTACTTCACATACCATCTTTTCCACCTTTAACAAACATGCAATCTTATATTCTTATTACCTGCTCTTTATTCAATTCCATTTTCATAAATCTTGAAATCTCATACATTGGTTCTCAATCCATCAAATAATCACAATCTATATGCAATCTCTGTTTTACCTCATTTTCCAAAATCTTCTATCAATCAAATCTTCGTGGATGCCATTGCAACTTACAACCACTGAAAATACCGTCACGCTTGACTTCACAGTCCTTCACCACTGATAGTCGAAACTCACTAGGGTTTCTGACAAAAGAATTCCATGAATGGATAAGTATCATGTGTAAAATATTTTGAAATTCTGTTTGATAATACTTTTTGTAAAAGAATTTTAACTGAGAGATCAATATGATCTTCGAACTATCATCAGGTTGCATTGGTCACTTAGGCAAACCGCCATAGCACATAAAGATGGCCAGTCTTTAGTACTTCATGACAACGCAATCAGTGGTGCCCCACCAGACTTTTATCACAAAGACAATTGTCCGTGATTTTCCCCATGTACATAGGTTGTTCATCTCAGTTTGAATGGGAACAATTAAATATTTTGAGAAAAAGGGAAAATTTTAAAATCTCGAAATTGTTTTATATAGGCTTGGACCAAGTGTCCACTGAATATAAGAAAATTTCTGAGGAAAAAAAATAGGATTGAATTCAAATGAACTTGATATGCAAATTGGTTATGAATAGAATCACAACTGATTGTCAAGGGTATGCGTCAACCATCAATTAGAAAACGTTCAAGAAATTCATACTTATTCATAATCTCATTCTTGTCGACTAAGCATTAATGTGCCTAGTTGCCAAAACCGGCCTGCCAACAATGAGTTGAACAAATAAGAAAATCTCAATTCATTCTCGATTTTCAACCATCACTGTGCAACGAATGCTTAAGTAATAATTTAAACCGTGAATTAATTTATAACAATTCAAGGTAGGAACAAGAATTAGGTCAGCTCAAATAGGAATCAATTAAGGATTTTACCAAAATCGGCGACTAACACTGCACAACTACGCTTTCATTCCACTGCATGTCAACAATCGCCTTCCAGGTCTCGTTTCTAGTTCTCATATTTGCGCTATAACATTCGCATCGTAGATAAAGCCGCAGAAAGATTCTAAGGAATACGTAAAAAAAATCTCGAGGTAATGTCCTCCAAGTCGGTAGCTCCCGCTGTTCGATTAGCTCGTGTGGCTCTGAACTATCCGTCGCGTTCGTAACCAAATCATTGAACGGTTTGGACTCCTATTCGCGCGATATGTCGAAAATTCGCAAAACGGCGCAACACTCATCGTGCTATCCTAAAGCGAATCCTATCTTAGAACGTTCTACCCAATGTCCGCCTTAGACACATCTACCCAACTCTCCTACTCTGTTTCAGTGACCATAACCTGTAGCTCTGATACCAACTGTGACAACCTCGCAATCCGGGGTACAGATTCGGGCCCACAAACCAAACTAATATAATGAAACTAGGGAATAAACCGAAATATAATAAAATACCCCTTAATCCAAGACCGCTTACAGGTTACAGTATGAAACAGTTATCTAATTACATAATTACAAATCAACTATAAATTGAAATTATATACAGTTCTACACAACTTAATCATAACCTGTGCCAGGATTAGACTTTTACCCAGCTCTAAACCAATCCCCGACTAAACGACGATCTGAGCGCCACTCTTCGACACAGGATCACTATATCTCAACTTCTCTGTTAACTGGAGGAGGAAACATAAAGCAAGAGTGAGCCAATAATGCTCAGCAAGTATATAGATACTCAACTGTATAATAACTGATATGAAAAGATATCAAATGATACTAATACTCAAAAAGCCGTAAGTAATTAGGCTGAAACAGAATCAACTGGGAGACATGAATATCAATAAAAGAATCAATTGATAAATTTAGAATTGGATTTTTATCGACGCTATGAGTTAAAGTGGATGATCAGTCACACTAAAACTCCGGATATACTCTCTTGGTATATCCAAATACTCAACTGGATCCATGGCCCATTTTGGCCTATAACACAATATTCGCATACAGACTGGCGTCCTCAGTCCTGAAAACATTTTCATTTAATAAAACTTTCCAATTCTAGATTTAATACTCAAATCAGGTGTCGGATCAATCGAGCACCTTAATTACTTCAAATCAAGGGTATATCACCAAAGTCAACAAGAACTCGGGTATCTAACATTTCTTCGTTTCAAACGAGAAAGTTGCAATCTAAGATCAATATGCAAATAAGCAAAGTAATACAATCAAGGGATATGAATCAAGATTACTGAATTAAATTTATATCGGAGAGAAAGTAATCAACACAACATGATGTATCTACAGAAGCAGAGTTATGTAATCGAATACAAATGAAACAAGGCTCGATATAATGGAAGAAACAAGTTAAGGTTACTTGCAACAGGAATTTCAATCATGAAAACTATGAAACAAAGCTAGGATAGGGTCAAACTTTAAGCAGTTAATGAGATTTTGCCACATATGGAAAGTCAGACTCAACTTAGGTAAAATCGAATATATAAAGTGACTCTTGGAATATAACTTGGCAGGATAATTAATCTGTACATCAATTTATTTAAAATCACCCTTAAACGGGTATATCGAAAATAATTATGTTTACTCAAAACTCTTTTGAAATAATTTTATAAGATTTGAAATCTCGGGCTTCCACTGGTTTAAAATCTCAGATAAATACTTTTGAGAAAATAAAGAAAATGTCTGTCGACCGAGGGGTTTAATAACATATCGTTTCTTGAATTTATTTAATAAAAGATTCATAGTAAAGCTGGTTTAAAAAGGTTCACCTTACTCATAAATAAATAATATAATTTAAACCAAAGTAATATTTATATCATTTTTGAAATGAGCATCCCTTAACGGGTCGGGTTTGATAGGATCATTTTCACAAAACAAATATACACAATATTCTTTAGAAAGGTCCACACCTGGACGATAGGTGGAAAATATACATTGGTGATGATTTTATAAGGACAACCGACAATGACACGGAGTGTTCAAAAGATTCACACAATAATCAGGGTTCGATACAACAATTAGGGTTTACTGTAAACAACCGGTATCCAAAATAGGTGTCAACATGTTCAACATATTCCATTTAGGGAAATACGATATAAACAACAATTATTGAATAGTATCTTCACTTGAACAAGAAGTGAGGGAAGTACTTGCCTCCATACAGGGAGTTCCACTATTCATTCCTTAATTGGCAACTCGCTTTACAATAATCTCCACTCTGGTTTCTACTCGATCACACGTTCGTCTTTTCCTATAATTCCAACTTTTCGATCAATACTCCTATCCCTGGAACATTCCATCCTTCTCGAAGTTTCATCCTTCGCGCATCGCTTGCCCGTCTTTCTACTCGTACATCAATTCGCAATCCCACAGCACAGACGCCACACGCAGCACAGTACAACACAACACACACAGCCTTTAAGCCACATACGCAGTGAACGAAAGAGGGAAAGAGATTTTGCGGGTGTTTAAAGAGGAAAGGAGAGGCGAGAGAGATTGTGAGGGATTGAGAGAGAAAACGAGAGAGAGTTCCAGAGAACTCAAGAGAAACTCGAACAATACTGCCCAACATAACTCATCCGGGAAAAAAAATCAGTTTAGGGATTAAAAAGATTTGGGGGAAAATTTTGTAGTTATATTTTGCTGAAATACCTTTTTAAAATTTATTACATAACATTTAAAAAAATTTGATTTAAACTGGAAAAATGGGTGAAAAATTAAACTTTAAAATTTAATAATGTAGATTACAAAATTATGATCACCCACATATTTTTAAAATAATTTTAGGATCAAAAATGAATTAAATATGAATTTTACAAGTTTTGATCCTTTAAATTGCAATTTAACTCGTAAAATCATTTTAAAATACTTAAACACCCAAAATAATTCTCGAAACAATTTTAGAAACTAAATAATATTATAAAGATAATATCACAAAAGATTTCGTGATTTTTGAATACTCCGATGATTTTATAAAAATCCCAATAGGTTAATAATGCAAGATTTAAATACTTTTAAAATCCCCAAAAATTCAAATAAAATACACGGGCCTACACGATACTCGTAAATCGACATATAATCACATAAACACCAATTCACATATAATTGACCCACTCGAACATATCCACATCATGTAACTCATATTTAATATTAAATATTTATTTATAAATTCGAAATTTTCTAGGGCGTTTAATCTTATCCCCCGGATACCACCAACCTTATCGCTTGACTTGTCAACGGCAATTAAAATAATAACGAAATATTTCCACCTCACTTTATCGAAATAATAAAATAATAATTTACGAAATTTAATAATCGCAGTTGTTACAAGCATACACGGGTAAATTTTTAAATTTTATGTTTTGTTCGGCAAATACCAAAAAGGGGAAGATTGAAAAGATATCTTTGATATATTATTTACTTTGGTATTTGTACGATTTAACATAAAATTTAATTGCACTTAGTTATCCTCTCAACTAGGTCATTAATATTAGTTGATTCCGTCAAACGTCAAGAGTCATTTCTAGAAATCTATTTTCTTATTATTAGAGATATTCCATAATTTTGAAAAATCAAATTATATATTTTTTATGGAATATATCTCTACTATAAGGCAATAAGATCGAAAAAGGAATGTCGAGGTTTAAACATTGTTTAGATCTCCGTTGCAAAAATATTAAGCAACAAGCTCGAACAAAGAATATTTGCGGATTAATATTCTTTAGAGAACTCGTGCCATATTTTCAAACGATTAGTTTTTATTCGAAAATTATTCTGTCTTCGCACTCAAAATATTTTCTCATCATAGAAAAGACATCATATCCTCAAGAATATTAATACCTATTTTTTATCTCGTGCCAGAAATATTTAAAGTAATGTTTCTCCAGTTTCTTAAATATTTATTCTATTTTCAGAGAAAATTATTTTAAATACTCAAAAATATTTCCTACACTCTTAAAATATTTTACATATAAGGAAATATATTCTAAGTATTTATTCTAGTCAAAACATTGATCAATAGATATATTATTTCAAGGAAAGACCAATCGTATTTTATTCGTAACTGAAACCTAATTAATCATATTAAATCCAAATAAAATACTTCCACTTGCTAGAATGACTTGAAACTTGATAAAAGTTTCGTAATATTTCGAGAATTTTGGTCCGGACACGAAAATCGAGATAGTTTGTCAACGTTTGACCTCGTTTGACCAAGTCAACGTTGACTATTTTTGACCAAACTTTCCAGAATATCCTTTTATAATATTTCTAAGATTTCCATAATTTTAGATTTATTTATTGGGTATTTTTAGGATTATCGGTTATTTAATTAACGATACGTGTTATGTATTTAATTGAATAACGGTTCGAGTTTTATTCTTTTTAAAAGAGAAATAAAGGAGCTGGTATACTTTAGCCACCCCCCCCCCAAAGAAACACAAACCACCCTAAACAAACATAATACCACTTTCTACCTCATCAATCCACACATTTTTAATCTCAATCACTCATTTTTCATTCAATCTTCATCATTCCTTCCACCCAACCTTCCCTATAAATAAACCCATTCCCCCCACCCATTTTAGATAAGCTAAGGAGCCAAATATATGATGGGATTTTAGAAGTAGAAGCTCTCTCAATATGTCCAAACACTCTCTTCATCTACTTCATCTCAAAAATCTTCTCTCTCTTCAATATGTATCAATATATTCAAGATTTTTGTTATACAAGCTTAGTTCCACCAACCAAGCTTTATCCCACCAAGCAAAGGTCATCCACACCACGTCCCGGCCTCCCGAAGGGCTGCCCAAGTTCGTCCAAAAATCCGGTCATAGTGTCATTTCCGATCGAACCTCCTGCGAACTTTTCCGGCGATCTCTAAGCTTCAATATTTGAGTCTTAACCGACCATATTATATATATATATATATATAAGAGCTCTATACCTTCATCTTTTCTTCTTATAAAGCTCTTATATCGGATCTCGAATCGAGACCATAAAATTCGTACTAAGGATTAATATTCGAACAACGATTCAAAATATTACAACACCTCAAAAAGAGGTTACATTTGACGACTATCAAATAAATCAACAAAGCTTGATTATTTTTCCCTTCTATCACCTCTAGTGTTCCGGGGGAAAAGAATCAAAAAACTTTTTACTAAAAACTTTAACGCACTTAACTTGGCCATTTATCGTAGTAATTTTAACGCGTAATAGCGTGGCACAAGCCGTTTATATATTTTACGCACTATTTTAACGCATAATAGCGGCCCTCGTTATTATTATAACGAGCTACTTTTCTGTCCGGTGAGTTGTGTGTTTTGTTTAATTTCCACAGTTTTTCTTTCTTGTCCTCACACTTGTGAGTGATTATTTTCTTTTTCGTCCTCACACTTGTGAGTGATTTTTTACTTGTGAGTGATTATTTTTCTTCTCGTCCTCACACTTGTGAGTGATTATTTTTCTTTTTTTCCTCACACTTATGAGTGATTGTATTTATATAATACATGATGTTTATTTTGTGTATCGTAATTTTATATTCACATTTGGCCAAAACGTATTAAAAGTGCAATTTCTTAAAGTTATATTAACACTCTCGTTTAAATATATACGAATTGTCGAAAATGAGACTATATCAAATGAGGAGTTGTTTATCAAAGATCCTTAAGCTATAAAGCATATACAAGGACTTGAAATATACATTACTTTGAAAATAGACGTATTTTCAAAAGCAAAGTAATTTCGACATTTACAAAAAGTCGAACAAAAGTATACGATTATTACCTTATAAGCCTACAAGCTTAAAGGACTTAATCAATATTTACAAACTCCGAGATATATTTAAATCTCATTAAAAGGAGTATTGTATTAAAAGTATAAAGCTTACATAACTTGATATTTGTGTAATGATATTAACATCTCTCTCGGTCTAGTCGTCTATACCAGTCTAAAACTCTTTTTATTTAACAGTTTGTTTCGTAGATATTGTTTTCTAACTATTACAGTGAGGTGAAGTTGAAGTGAGGTGATTTTCGTTCTAAGACCCAAGTCCTAGGTACTAGCGGGGAGTTAGTAGCCTTTGCACCATGAAGAAGAGGAAAGACCCAAGACCTTTCATCTAAGACCCAAGACCGGAAAAACCTAAGGATTAATAGTCTACACCAGGGGTTCTACATCAACTTTGAAGAAGTAGCGGGGAGATGCTGTCTAAGATAAGTTGTGTAGGTTTTCACAATGACTTTGAGGGAGTAACAGGGAGTTACGTTCCAAGACAAGTCTTGTGGTTTTTATATTTATTGTGAGGTAATGGCGGAGAAACACGTACCAATACCAATATTTATAAGGTTGTAAAGACTTCTCCGCCTACTAAAGGAACGAGTTATTATTAAGGGAATCTCGAGTCCGGAGAGGAGCTCAGGGACTGGATGTAGGGGTGAGCGAATCTATTAGAGATTGCGCCATCGCAAACTAGGATAAAATCTCTTGTGTGGTATTTTCTTTCCTTGTCTTTTATTTCTGCACTTAAAAACTGCATAACAACTCGGTAAATTTTAAAAAGGGATAAAACTTTTTAAAATGCCATAATAATTTTTAAATTGGACATTAAGTTATTCAACCCCCCTTCTAGCTTAATATAGCCCTTTTATGGGACCTAACAGAGAGGCATGATTTCCAAGTTTTATTTGCTGCAAGTTCTGTAGCCATTGCCTCACACCAGACAGGGAGTGTTGACATGTTGTCTTGTATGATGAAGTTTCGGGAACATGGGTGATATTGTTGATAAAATCATGATAAGTTGGTGTAAAGGAATTAACAGATGATACTAAATTGGGTGGTAATCCACCAAAATCCTGAAACTTAGTAGGTACAACTTTAAGTCTAGTACTCTGTCGAATATGTTGAAATGAGGGATCAGAAAGAGGTATTGTTAGGTCCAGATATATTGTAGAAGGGGGGGGGGTTGAATACAATCTATAGAGTTTTATCGAAATTTGTTCTTTAAGATTATAAATGTTTTAGAACAAATTAATGCGGAATAACACGAAACAAGATTCAAGTAAAATATACGGATGTATTAAACTTGATTGGTGTTACAAACAGATACAGATCAATGATCAAGCTAATTAAAACAAATTAGAAAATTCGAAATGAACTTTTGTTCCTCTGTGGGTACAAAATGTAATTCCACAGTAGCATTCATGACATGCTCTCTAATAAAGTGAAACCTGATGTCGATGTGCTTGGTCCTCGTGTGTTGAATAGGATTATTGGAGATAGCTATGGCACTTGTATTGTCACACAAGATAAGAACCTTGTCAAGTACAAAGCCATAATCACATAGTTGATTCCTAATCCACAAGATCTGAGCACAACAAATTCCAGCAGCGATGTATTCAGCTTTAGTTGATGAGTTAGAAACTATTTGTTGTTTCTTGCTGTACCAGGAAACCAATCTTCCACCTAGGAATTGACAACTCCCAGATGTACTTTTTCTATCTACCACACTTCCTGCATAATCCGAATCTGTATATCCAACAAGGTTAAAACTAGATTCTTTAGGTGCCAAATACCTAAGTTTGGGGTACCCTTAAGATATCTCAAGATTCGTTTTACAGCAATGAGATGCAAATCTCAAGGATCCGCTTAGAACCTTGCACATAAGCATGTAGCATACATAATATCAGGTCTACTTGTAGTAAGGTAAAGTAATGAGCCTATCATTCCTCTATAGCTTATGACATCTACCTTGATAGAATTTTCAAATGCCCCAAACTTGATAGCTATAGATGATGGTGTCCTTGCTGAAGAGGATTGTTAGGTCCACTTAGATTGTAGAAGGGGGGGTTGAATACAATCTATATACTTTTATCGAATTTGTTCTTGAATAAAATATGTGAGTTAGAACAAATCAATGCGTAATAACAACAAAACAAGATTCAAGTAAAATATACTTGTATATTAAACTTGAAAGGTGTTACAACCAATTACAAACCAATGATCAAGTTAATTAAAACAAATTAGAAAATTCAACATGAACTTTTCTTAATTTGCTAATTAATAACAAGATCAAACTAAGAGTAAAAACTCGTTAGTTAGTACAAGAAGGATAAATAAATAAGTTCCAGCGGATTAGATGTTACAAACTTTGAACTTATGAATTTATCTGATTTTTTCTGTCTTGGAAGAAAGGAGAGAGAAAATTCTGTTCTTGAGAGAGTTCTTGAGATATGACTTGTATATTTTTCGTACTACCCATTCTGAAGTCTTCTGTCTCTTTTAATAACAATCTGCCAAAACAGTAACACTAAATTCCCTCGGTATTACTTCTGGGATTCTCGGTATTACTTCAAAGTAATACTGGAATTTCGGTATTACTTCCAGCATTTGTATTACTTTGATTCTACAGATTCTGTATTACTTTGCAGCTCGGTATTACTTCAAAATAACCTCGGTATTACTTTGAATCTGCCGTATTACTTTACAGAAAATTTCGGTATTACTTCTGCACTGCTGATATTACTTTAAGAATTAACTCGGTATTACTTAGTTAATAAAACTCGGTATTACTTCAAAGTAATACCGATTTTCTTAATGAAGTAATACTGAATATTTCAAAGTAATAATCAAAGTAATTTCAGAATTCTTTTACATAATAATTCTGAAATAATTAATCTAATAAATAACTTAATAAATAAATTAATTCTTATCGAATTAATTAATTTAATAAATCATTTATTTGACTTGATTAATTATAACTAAATTAATATGACTCCATGATGAACCATTGAAAAATGATTGAAGTGCTTCCACTAACCATATTGTTGACACTCGATGTACTGTCTGTGTGACAACCCGGGTCAAATCCCGAGCCTTTTCGAAAATCGGGTCGAGTCCCGATTCCGAATCCGAAATAAGCCAAAGTAAACTGGCCCAAATGCAACCAACTTGGGTAAACCACAAGCCCACCACAGGCCCCCAAAAGATCATGATTTGTTGGTGCAATTAGTAGTAGTACTTTACCTTATAAACTGAACTAAAGTCCCTAATCTCCTCGATGTGGGACTGGGGTGTTACAAACTCCCCCACTTAAACTCCTGACGTCCTCGTCAGGCCTGAACGGATAGCCCATAGGTCCAAGATCGTTCCTCTCTAGCCATTGTGGGATAATACCGGTTGGTTTCGTGTCCCCACCTCCGGACCTCTGTCCATTGTGGGATAATACCACCAACCTTCGTGTCCCCATCTCCGGCAACTTGGCGAATCAAGCTTTCGAGAGTCGGCTCTGATACCATATGTGACAACCCGGGTCAAATCCCGAGCCTTTTCGAAAATCGGGTCGAGTCCCGATTCCGAATCCGAAATAAGCCAAAGTAAACTGGCCCAAATGCAACCAACTTGGGTAAACCACAAGCCCACCACAGGCCCCCAAAAGATCATGATTTGTTGGTGCAATTAGTAGTAGTACTTTACCTTATAAACTGAACTAAAGTCCCTAATCTCCTCGATGTGGGACTGGGGTGTTACAGTCTGGTTCATGAATGACTAACGTTGATCAATGTTCTCCAACCCTTGACTTTACGGTTGTGGTTCAATTTCTTGACTATTCTTCTCCTCTTCCTTTTCTCTTGTACTGTATATCCTTTCTCTGTAGGATCTCTGTCACTTAAATCTTTATCCACGAATTCCAATATTTCACTGAGGCTTGAACAATATTCTGAACTTCTTTCAGTGTAGAATATCAAAATCATGAATTGACTTTCTTTGATCTTCTGACAGATGTCACTGTGTGAGATTCCTCAGACAGAACTATTACTTACTTATTACAAACTAATTTAATGTTGAGTTGAGTCCTCGAAATAAAATAGGCGTTGACATATGCCTTTCAATCTCCCCTTATTTGTTTGTTAGACATAACAATCAAATACCTAGAGGATAACTCAACTAACTCAACATAAATTAGTAAATGATAAGACATTGCAAAATGTAAGCAAATAATATTCAATTATGAAAAATAGATACAAGATAGATGATCCTCTAGACTGATCATAAATTACAAATTTCCTATCTTGACCTATCTAAGCTCTAAAGATTTTACAAGTAGAGCGATCTTCAGTCTGTAGTGTCTTGATTTTCTCTGATCTCTCCTTCTTCTGGTTCTTCAAGATTTCTGAGCAGATCATGATCAACCACACTTTCTCTACCAGTAGAAATGCCTTCAGGTCTAACAGGTTGACTTCACGCTGAGCTGATCCTAAGCTTCTTTAACATTCGATTCTGATGATAATTCTACTTGGCAATATTATCTCTGGCATATGATTGAATGACATCAGCAGCAAATGATTTATCTTTATCTGCAAATCCTGATGTCCTCAATATATGTTCCACGTAAGCTAGGTGATCAGCAGAATAAGTCTTCAGCGATGTTGAATCCATAAGGCAGACATGAAACACACCATCCTTGAGAAACTTGACTTGATGAGGGTTTTGAATTACCTCAGGGCTAGCTCTTTCAGCGAATTCCCTTAGTTTCTCATGGAGTAGCACATTCAATTCGGATGTCATTTTTACCTTAGGCAACAATGTCCACAGCTCTGTCAGTGACCTTTCCCGAAAGAATTGAAGTGAAGCTCTAATAGACCCGTAAGTACTACATTCGACGAAGATCATCAACTGTTGTGAGACTCTGTCAAACCCTGATGATATCGCAGACACTTCCAAGTTCAAAGCATCCAGATACATCTGATGAGATGGGTTGACTTCGTAGAATCCATTGAACATTTGAATTAGTCGATGATCATCATTATCAATAGTTTGAACAGTATCTATCATCTGTCTAGCAGCTTCCCACTTCGGACCAATCTTCATTTGGATGTCCCTTCTTCTTTCCTGAAGCATGACTGTATGAAGTCTCTACTTTTCTCTATTCTCTGCTTGCTGAAGTTCTTGCCTTTGAGCAATGAGCTTGGATGTTCTTAGAAGATTTTCTTCTCTTACTTTTAGCTTGGCTTGTTCCTTCAGAAGATCTTTTTCAAACTGTTCATCTACTACTGGTTCTAGTTCCCAGTTAGCTAGATCTTCTTCAGGAATTGGAAATTGTAAGTCATCTTCAGCAGCAGTTTCCATAAACATGTCAACATCATCAGCTTCACCCATATAATAATCTTCATCTGGTGCGATAGCTTCAGTTGCTTGTTTCTTCCCCTTATCACTCCTACTTGCTCCAGCTCCCCCTGAGCTTGCTCCAGCCCCCCCTGACATCTTACTTCCCCCAGCTCCTCCATCTCCTCCAGATTTCTCCCCCTTAGTTGGGTTATCCTCTACAGTTCTATCTTGACCAGTACCAGGATGACCAACGTCGGGATCTTCGTCATCTTTATCTTGATTTCCCTCGAAGAAAGCTCTCTGTGAAGGAGTGGTTTTATGATTGAGTTTGATGATGTCGTAGAGATGATCCAATCCTTCACAGATGTGTAAGTACCTATCTTCTATCAAGGACAGTCTGGCGTCAGTCGAGTCTTGATTAAAATGGTCTTCTTTGTAGATTTCATCAAGGGAGTGGGAGATAGTGGCTTGGTTTTGTATTACATCATTGATGTCTGAGGATGTCTGAGTTTGAGAGTCCATAATTGTTTGGATTTTAGGGGTTAACAAGGTGACCTCGTCCTTCACTTGTTCTATTCTGACCTTAATGGATGTGGAAGATGAAGATTGTTTAGCTAATTTAGCTTTAAGATCATTCCGTTCAGCTTCCACTACGGCCATTTGCTTTTTCATCTCTTGAATTTGAGCCAATAAAGATATTGTGTCCGTGTTAGTGTGTGCACTCACCTGAGTTTCACTCAAAAGTGTTTCACTCAGCTCACATGCATGTGTTTCACTCAATTTGGTAGTGAGCCTCACATCACTCAACACTAGCTCCTGGTTCGAAGAAGATGTACCTGCAATAGAAATCACCCTAGCCTCTTCTAGAGAGGTCAGTGGTGGTGCAATGGGAGTTCGCAATTCCCTATCCTCAGTCATTTCTATCATCTCATTTGGATTTGATATCTGAATTGCTTCAGTGACAGAAAGACTAAGTTGCCTTCCACTTTCTCCAGCCGAAACTGCGAGTGGAAACTCCCTTAAGGGATCCAGGTATGTTCCACCTGGGAGGGGAGATGATGATTCTATTAATAATGGCTCAGAATCAAGATTTCCCTCGTAAGCCTGTGAAGGCTCCTCTACCGTGACAATGGTAGGCACTGTATCAGACTCGAGGTGCTCTCCTCGCAGTGTGTCCCTAGGCACTTCATCTACATGTTCTCCCATTGTTAGTAACAACAACGGGGTTGTGCTGGACGGTGTTTGATCAACAGATGCCTCAGTTATGGTTAACTGTTTCTTTTGTTGAGACAGAGCTGAAGTTTCACTCAATTGATCTGTACTACTCAACTTACGTTTGAACTGTAGTTTTTTTCTGGGTATGTAAGTTTTGAGTGGTTTAGGTGCAGTGTTTGGCTCTCTGACCTGGGTTAGAGGTTGTTGTGTTGATGCAACCCCTTGGTCAGTAATCCTATCAGCCGCTTGGGCATCAGAAACAGATTGAGAGTGAGATTCAGGAATGGAATGTAATACCTGGTCAGCTGACGACTGCTCCGCAGGAGTGGGTTCAACCACTGGAGGCTCAATTAAAGGTTCAGCTTCTGGTTCAGGTATTTGTTCTTGTTGTTGTTCAAGAAGGGGTTCAGGGATTATTGGTAAATTTATGAAATTGGACATGTACTGAGTCACAACCACTGGAACAGTATTATACTTATCAACTTTTACAAGTGATTTGTAAAATCTAGCAGTTGTTTTCCCAGATACAGTGAATGGATCATTGAGAAATTGGGCTTGCAGATTAGCAGGAACAAGATGATTAAAGATTAAGGTTAGAAAGCGAGGGTAGTAACACTGGGCTTTCGAACCATCATCTATGTTCTTTTTAGCCACTGAGATTCTATGCACAATGATTTTCCATAAAAGTTTACCAAAATCAATCCTTCGATTATAACAAACGGCAAAGCCAATTATTTGTAACAACGAGGGGATATTATTAAAATTTTCTTTTGAGGTGTTTGAAAATGATCGTGCAAGAGTTTCAAAGAAAATTCCCCATTCTGAGACAAGACATCTCCTGTTCAATCTAGGAAGTTCTACGACTCCTTGATAATTGATGCTATTGAAAAAGCGAATCAATTCATCAGGAGACGGTAAAGCTTCAAAATTGTCCGCCGGCAAACCTAAGACCTCCTTCAAGATTAATTCAGTCACGACAAACCGCGTGTCATTCACCGAAAACGAGAAAGAGCTCGAATCGTTGGACACCACAGCCGTCGAACACATCAATCTCAAAGGATTAATTTTTAACGGGGCATCAGTAAATAACGCATTTTTAATAAATGGATGCTCGTTAATAAATTCAATCCAAGGTCGAAACGGTTCGTGTGGACAATCCATCGGATTGAAATATCCGACTAGATTGTTTTTGAAAACCTCAAATTGACCAGCCATTTTTAATTTAAACAATTTTAGAATAATTATCACACTAATTCAGACTTCAATATCGAAATTCAAAAAATTTCAGATTAATAATTAATTAAAATTAACTAAAAATCCGAATTAATCCAAACTTTTTAGAAAAATCTGAAATTTTAGTATGTTAATCTTCTTACAATACTGATCAACTAGGTATTTTTAGATTTTGAAAACAAAAATCACAGCTTCTTAAAAATCACAGCTTCTTAACATACTTCTTAAAAAGTATGTTAATTTTAGTATGTTAATCTTATTAACGGGTTTCCAACGATCTATCTGATTCTGGGTTCAGTTTTGATTAAGATCAAGCGAAAATCTGCCAGCAATTCGATATATATGTTCGTGTTTTTGTATGTATAGACTGACAGTACTCTGTATAGTAATACGAGAGAAGAAAAGATTTCTAAGTAAAAATTGAAAAACACTCTGGAAATTACTATATACACTGTGTATTACTCGAAAAGTTCGGTATTACTTTAAAGTAATACCGACAGAAAAACTAAAGTAATAATAAAAATTTTATTACTATTTAAAACTTCATTATTACTTTGAAAGAGCTCGGTATTACTTTGAAGTAATACTGAGTCTTTTAAGTAATACCAACTGTTTTAAATAAAGTAATATTACAATTTCTGAATATTACTTATATTTTTGACTGTTCAAACCCCGGTATTAATTTGAAGTAATACCGACATTATCTAATTAATACTACAAAATAAATCAGTATTACTTGAACAAAATTCTCAATATTACTTTGTAATATAATCTCAGTATTACTTGGTCAAGTAATACCCAAAATTTTATCCAAGTAATAATAAGAATTAGTTTCAGTATTACTTAATAAATTCTGATATTACTTGCAAGTAATACCGAAATTTAATATAAGTAATAATGGACAGTTTTTAGTAATAATAACTAGTAATAATGAAAACTTAATAACAATTAGCATTAATTAACAACTAATATTCACAGAAAATTGCAAAGATCTGAAAAATAAATCTAATAATTTATGGAAAAATATTAGACAAACAAACACTACAAAAAATAATTTATTAAAATACTACAAACAAGCAAAAATCTAACGAAGTACGTAGTGAAATATTATGAAGAATAAAATATAGTAACTAGACGATAATCAATAAGGAAATATTTAGTTGATAAAATAAATTCATAAGTAATAAAATAATTACTTATAAAAATAATAAAGAGCAAACTTCAGATATTAACAAGATTAATTACTAGGGCTGTTCAACATACCTAATTCACCAACAATTCTGGTGAATGTAGATTCATCGAGCGACTTAGTAAAAATGTCTGCCGTTTGTTCTTCCGTGGGTACAAAATGTAATTCCACGGTACCATTCATGACATGCTCTCGAATAAAATGATACCTTATGTCGATGTGCTTTGTCCTCGTATGCTGTACAGGATTGTTTGAGATAGCTATGGCACTTGTATTATCACACAAGATTGGAATCTTGGTAAGTACAAATCCATAATCCAGCAGCTGATTACTTATCCACAAGATTTGAGCGCAACAGCTTCCAGCAGCTATGTATTCAGCCTCTGCTGTTGAGTTGGAAACTGTCTGTTGCTTCTTGCTATACCAGTAAACCAGCCTACCACCAAGGAATTGACAACTCCCTGAGGTGCTTTTTCTATCCACTACACTTCCTGCATAGTCAGAATCTGTATATCCAATTAAGTTAAAACCAGATTCTTTAGGGTACCAGATACCTAAATTAGGTGTACCCTTAAGATATCTTAAGATTCTTTTCACAGCAACGAGGTGTATATCTCTAGGATCCGATTGGAACCTTGCACACAAGCATGTGGCATGCATAATATCCGGTCTACTTGCAGTCAGGTAAAGTAATGAGCCGATCATACCTCTGTAGCTTGTGACATCTACCTTGATAGAATTTTCACATGGTCCAAGCTTGACAGCTGTAGATGATGGTGTTCTTGCTGAAGAGCAATCCTCCATTTGATATTTCTTGAGGAGCTCCTTGATATACTTGGATTGACAAATGAATATACCATCTGTTCTTTGACTGATTTGTAATCCAAGGAAGAATTTCAGCTCTCCCATCATGCTCATTTCAAATTTACCCTGCATTAACTTGGCAAATTTCTTGCACAGAGAATCATTAGTAGACCCAAATATTATATCGTCCACATAGACTTGGACTAATATAGTATCATTCTTATGTTTTCTTATGAATAGAGTTTTGTCTATGACACCTCTGACAAATTGATTTTCAATTAAAAATTCAGAAAGAGTGTCATACCATTTCCTCGGTGCTTGCTTGAGTCCATAGACAGCTTTGAAAAGAAAGTAAAATAGTCCACGAATTCCTGATCCTCAAAACCAGGAGGTTGTTCTACATATACCTCTTCATCCAGCTTTCCATTCAGAAATGCACTCTTGACATCCATTTGATACACTTTGAAATTCGAAAATGCAGCGAATGCCAAGAATATCCTGATTGCCTCAAGCCTAGCCACTGGTGCATAGGTTTCATCATAATCTATACCCTCAGATTGAGAGTAACCTTTTGCCACCAGCCTTGCTTTATTTCTAGTAACTACACCATCTTCATCTAACTTATTTCTGAATACCCATCTAACATCAATAGTTTTCTTGTGCGTTGGTCTGGGTACCAGCTTCCATACTTTCTGTTGTTTAAATTGATTGAGCTCATCTTGCACATCAATCACCCAATCAGGATCAGCTAAAGCTTCCTCAGCTTTCTTAGGTTCCATCATGGACAGAAACCCTGAATAGTTACATTGATTCTGAGTGCTTCTTCTAGTCTTTACGCCATCATCATGATTACCAATGATCAACTCAAAAGGATGAGCTTTATTCCAGACAGTGTGTCTGGGTAGATTTGATCTTGATGATTCACCTTGATGTTCAATGTGATATTGTGTCTGACTAGTTGATCCGTCTTCTTCTTCTCCCCCTGAGTGGTTGCCAGGTTGACTTGACGAATGTTCAGGAATGTCAATGGTATCTCCAGTATCATTACTGTTTCCACCATCAGCACTTTGATCATTATCATCCACAATATTTTCATTAGCATCAACCATCTCAGGTTCGGCTTCATCATCTGAGTCTATCATATCATCAAATTTTAGAATTTCAGATGGATCTTCAATTTGGATTGTAGGGAGTTTGGTGTCATCGAATGTAACATTGACACTTTCAACAAACTTATGATGATCAACTGTATACACCCTATATGCTCTGCTAGAATAACCAACAAATATTGCTTCATGTGCTTTGGCCTCGAATTTACCACCACGATCATCACCATCTTTAAGCACAAAACACTTTGTTCCAAATACATGAAAGTATTTGATTGTTGGTTTCTTGCCTTTCAATACTTCATAGGGAGTTTTCATTAAGTCTTTATTGATAAGAGATCTGTTCTGAGTATAACAAGCAGTGTTGACAGCTTCTGCCCAAAAGTATAAAGGAAGCTTTGATTCACTTAGCATAGTACGTGCAGCTTCAATCAAAGTTCGATTCTTCCTTTCTACAACCCCATTTTGCTGAGGTGTCCTGGGAGCTGAGTATTGTCTTGTTATTCCTTTGTCAGCACAAAAATCATTCAACAGATAGTTTTTGAATTCAGTTCCATTGTCTGATCTTATAGCTCGAACTAGACATTCAGATTCCATTTCCATCTCTATTGACTTAATGTGATCAATCACCAGTTGTGGAGTTTCATCTTTAGAATTTAAGAATAGAACCCATGTGAACTTGGAATAGTCATCCACAATCACAAGAGCATATTTCTTCTTTGATATGGACATCACATTAACCGGACCAAATAAATCCATGTGAAGGAGTTGAAGTGGTTTGGTTATTGATGAACTATCAGTACTCCTGTGACTTGCTGTCTTTAACTTTCCTTTCTGACATGCATCACACAGTCCTTCCTGAGTAAATTCCATTGAGGGTAAACCTCTCACCAATTCTCTCTTAACTAGAGAATTCATCGTTTTGAAATTTAGATGAGATAGTTTCTTATGCCATAGCCAGCTTTCATCTGAAGATGCTTTTGTATAGAAACAATTGATCTCTTCAGTATCTCCAGAATTCATATTGGCAATGTATAAGTTACCTTTTCTAACTCCAATCAAAGCGGGCTGATCTTTTCTTTTATGAGATATTAAACAATTCTTTTTATTGAAGTAAACTTGAAAACCTCTGTCACAGAATTGACTAACACTCAAAAAATTGTGCTTGAGCCCGTTCACAATCGAGACATCTTCGATGATAACATTTCCAGCTTGCAATCTGCCATATCCATCAGTTTTACCTTTGCTGTTATCTCCAAAGGTAACCACTGGGCCAGCTTCCTCTACCACATTTGTCAGCAGGGATCTATCACCAGTCATATGTCTTGAACATCCACTGTCCACAACCCATATAACGCGTGTATCCTGTACACTTCCCTGCATTGACAAATTGATTAGACTTTCTTGGGGACCCACAGTTGGTTGGGTCCTGAGTGTTTAAAATATTGACCCTTATCAGGTAGGACAACATCTTTAATCTTAACACTACCATTTTCTTTTAATATTAAACCTTTTACCTTGTACACAATTTTAACAAGTTTTCCCTTTAACTTAGGGATCCACGAAGGTTTAACATTATAAGCAATGTGTCTGGGTATGACTGGATATCTTACCTGACGAACAGCCTTAACAACATCAAGTTTAGGCTTTGGTACAGATATCTCTCTCCTAACTTTAGGAGAACTTGCAGTCACAGTTTTTACTTTCACATTATTCTTAACATGCTGAGCAGGAATATTTTTTGATTTAACAATGATATTTCTATCAACATGTTGTTTAGGAGAAACTTTGGATTTCACATTAGCATTACCAACCACATGCTGCTTAGTAACATTTCTACTTGTTGATGCACGATTATTATTGAAACAAGTAGACATGCTTTTGAATGATATAGGCTTGCAATTAGAAGCACAACAAGCATTAGAACAAGAATTCAACATTGACACTTTCTTGTTCTTATTCTCCTTTTTCACATCTTTGTAACCTAATCCAGCCTTCAACGAACTAGTTGTATGAACAACCTTGACTGGTGCCTTAGGTTCTCTGGGTTTGGACTGTACAACTTTGGTTTTAATGTTCTCCTCAATTTTATCATCAGATTGGACACTACCACTGGCAATGTCCTCCTTTTTGATTTCCTCATTAATAACCATCATATTTATACTTGGAGGATCCACAGTCGATTTCCTAAAGAGAGGTTTCTTAACACCTTTAAGCACTTGTGGTATTCCCCTTTCCTCAACACTGACATGATTAGGGGAATTAATGCTTAATTCTCCAATAGACTCATTATAGTCAAAACCTATTCCAACTGTTTGATCTATAGCACGTTTATTGAAAAACTCTTTTGCCTCTTTACAAGAGTTGTACATAGCTCTAATTCTATCTTCATGACGAGCTATTTTGTCCTTAAGAGCAATTTCTGATCTTTTAAAACAACTAACTTCATATTCTAAATTAGCTAAATCTTCTTTTAGCTTAACTTGATTAACATTCTCATTTCTTAACTTGATGTTTTCATTTTCAAGTGCTTCATTTCTTAAAGCTAATGTTTCATTTTGTTTTCTTTCATTTTTCACATCATAGCTCAGTTGTTTTATAAAATCATCATCAGTATATGTTACCTGAGTAGCGGGAGCTTTGGAATAGTCTGTATTTGCCATCAGTGCAAAATTCACAAACTCTTCTTCATCACTTGAAGTATCATCCCATGTCTTTTCTTTGGCAACATAAGCCTTTCCAGGCTTCTTTCTTTCTGGAGCATATTCTTTCTTTTGCCCCTGTCTTGGTTTTTGACACTCGTTTGAGAAGTGTCCCAGTTCATTACAATTGAAACAACGAATCTTGCTTCTTTCAATGGTTCCACTTTTGTAGCCACCTCTGCTACTTGAGGATGAAGAACCTCCTCTTTGGAACTTGTTGTAATTTGATTTGAATTTGAACTTAGGATTCCTCCTGAATCTAAAGTTCCCGAACTGTCTTACCAATAAAGCTAAGGATTCATCCTCTAGCTCATCAAGTTCTTCCAATGAATAGAACTCACCACCATCTGTAGTTGGAGTGGGTCCTTGTTAAACTTCATACTGCTCTCCTTGTGATTTGCAAGGTCGAACAACCTTGACTTCTCTTTCTTCAGGAGCTTCAACAACCAATGCTGCAGATGTGTTGACCACTCTGCTTTTACCATAAATGTTTCTTTGTTGTTCTTGCTCAAGCTCATATGTTTTTAAGATTCCAAACAATCTTTCAAGAGAAACTTCACTCATATCTCTTGACTATCTTATCGCAGTGATTCTGTGTTCCAAATGCACAGGCATTGATAGGAGAAATTTTCTGTTGATCTCCTTCAAGGTGTAATACTTACCATGCTTTTGCAAGTTGTTGATAAGTTTATTGTATCTTTCAAACACCTCTTGGATGCCTTCATTTGAACCAGCTCTGAAGTGTTCAGACTCAGAGGTTAATATTTCCAATCTATTTTCTTTAACCTCCTCGGTTCCTTCATTTATTGTCTCGATGGTGTCCCACATGTGTTTTGCATTTTTACAATTTTTTACATGGCTGTACATCAACGAGTCCAATGAATCAACTATGATAAGTCTCAGATTTAAATCTAGAGCAGTCTCTTCTCTTTCAGCATCATTATAATTGCTTGGATCTTTCACTATCAACTTCCTTTAAATTACTTCAACATCACCCTCCATAACAGCATCTATGAATTCGGTGAATACTTTAGGTCCATTCTTCAGAACCCCCATAAACTTAGGATTAGTGACTTGTAAATACATCAACATTTTGTCCTTGTACATGTCATACTCATCCTTGTTGAACTTGGGTATTTTAACAGAACTTTTTGAAGTCATTTTGAATTTTTAAGTGAGTTAAAAATTCGGGCTTAGATTTTTGATTGAGTAATATAGGATCTTGATTTGTGCGTCAATCAGTTGGCTCTGATACCAATTGTTAGGTCCACTTAGATTGTAGAAGGGGGGGTTGAATACAATCTATATACTTTTATCGAATTTGTTCTTGAATAAAATATGTGAGTTAGAACAAATCAATGGGTAATAACAACAAAACAAGATTCGAGTAAAATATACTTGTATATTAAACTTGAAAGGTGTTACAACCAATTACAAACCAATGATCAAGTTAATTAAAACAAATTAGAAAATTCAACATGAACTTTTCTTAATTTGCTAATTAATAACAAGATCAAACTAAGAGTAAAAACTCGTTAGTTAGTACAAGAAGGATAAATAAATAAGTTCCAGCGGATTAGATGTTACAAACTTTTAACTTATGAATTTATCTGAATTTTTCTATCTTGGAAGAAAGGAGAGAGAAAATTCTGTTCTTGAGAGAGTTCTTGAGATATGACTTGTATATTTTTCGTACTACCCATTCTGAAGTCTTCTGTCTCTTTTAATAACAATCTGCCAAAACAGTAACACTAAATTCCCTCGGTATTACTTCTGGGATTCTCAGTATTACTTCAAAGTAATACTGGAATTTCGGTATTACTTCCAACATTGGTATTACTTTGATTCTACAGATTCTGTATTACTTTGCAGCTCGGTATTACTTCAAAATAACCTCGGTATTACTTTGAATCTGCCGTATTACTTTACAGAAAATTTCGGTATTACTTCTGCACTGCTGATATTACTTTAAGAATTAACTCGGTATTACTTAGTTAATAAAACTCGGTATTACTTCAAAGTAATACCGATTTTCTTAATGAAGTAATACTGAATATTTCAAAGTAATAATCAAAGTAATTTCAGAATTCTTTTACATAATAATTCTGAAATAATTAATCTAATAAATAACTTAATAAATAAATTAATTCTTATCAAATTAATTAATTTAATAAATCATTTATTTGACTTGATTAATTATAACTAAATTAATATGACTCCATGATGAACCATTGAAAAATGATTGAAGTGCTTCCACTAACCATATTGTTGACACTCGTTGTACTGTCTGGTTCATGAATGACTAACGTTGATCAATGTTCTCCAACCCTTGACTTTACGGTTGTGGTTCAATTTCTTGACTATTCTTCTCCTCTTCCTTTTCTCTTGTACTGTATATCCTGTCTCTGTAGGATCTCTTTCACTTAAATCTTTATCCACGAATTCCAATATTTCACTGAGGCTTGAACAATATTCTGAACTTCTTTCAGTGTAGAATATCAAAATCATGAATTGACTTTCTTTGATCTTCTGACAGATGTCACTGTGTGAGATTCCTCGGACAGAACTATTACTTACTTATTACAAACTAATTTAATGTTGAGTTGAGTCCTCGAAATACAAATAGGCGTTGACATATGCCTTTCAAGGATTCCTCCATTTGATATTTCTTGAGGAGCTCTCTGATATACTTGGATTGATAAATAAATATTCCATATGTCCTTTGACTTACTTGTAATCCAAGAAAGAACTTCAGCTCACCCATCAGACTCGTCTCAAATTTACCATGCATTAACTTAGCAAATTTCTTGCACAAAAGATATTTAGTAGACCCAAATATTATATCGTCCACATAGACTTGGACTAATAGTGTATCTTTCTTATGTTTCTTTGTGAAGAGAGTTTTGTCTATGACACCTCTAATAAAACCATTCTCAAGTATAAATTCAGATAGATTGTCATACCATTTCCTTGACGCTTGCTTTAGGCCATAGATAGCTTTGAACAGAAAGTAGACATAGTCCAATTGATCCTGATCTTCAAAGCCACAAGGGTTGTTCTACATAAACTTTTTCATCCAGCTTACCATTTAGGAAAGCACTCTTGACATCCATTTGATAAACCTTAAAGTTTGAGAATGATACGAATGCCAAGAATATCCTGATATCCTTCAGTCTTGCCACTAGTGCATAGGTTTCATCATAATTAATTCCTTCAGCTTGGGAATAACCTTTTGCAACTAGTCTTGCTTTATTTCTTGTCACAGTGCCATCTTCATCAAGTTTATTTCTGAATACCTACCTAGTGTCAACCACTTTCATGTTTGTAGGTCTAGGTACTAGCTTCCATACTTCTTGTTGCTTGAATTGATTGAGTTCATCTTACATTGCAATCACCCAATCAGGATCAGAAAGAGCTTCCTCAGTTTTATTAGGTTCCATTTTAGATAGAAACCCTGAGTAATTACATTGATTCTGATAAGCTCTCCTAGTTTTCACACCAACATCTGGATCACCAATAATCAACTCAAAAGGATGAGCTCTATTCCAAACAGTTTATCTGGGAAGATTAGATCTTGATGATTCGTCTTGTTCTTTATTGTGATGTTGAGTATGACTACTTGACCCTTCATTATCTCCCCTTGAGTTGTTGCCAGAATGATCTGATGATTGTTCAGGAGTGTCAGGGGTATCTCCAATAGTATTATTATTTCCACCACCATCACCCTGATCATCATCATTGTTAACATTGTCATTATTATCATTAGCAGCAACTAAGTCTGAATCTGACATATCATCAAAAGACAGCTTTTCAGATGGATCCTCAGTTTGGATACTTGGGAGTTTAGTGTCATCGAAAGTTACGTTGACACTTTCTAGCACCTTATGCTGATCAATCACATAATAACCAATGAAAATTGCTTCATGTGCTTTGGCCTCAAACTTTCCACCACGATCATCTCCTTCTTTGAGCACAAAGCATTTAGCTCAAAATACATGAAAGTATTTGAGTGTTGGTTTCTTATCGTTCATAGCTTCATAAGGTGTCTTCATTAAGTCTTTGTTGATTAAGGTTTGATTTGGGTATAGCAAACAGTATTAACAGCTTCAGTCCAAAAATATAATGGAAGCCTTGATTCACTTAGCATTGTAAGTGTTGCTTCAATCAAGGTTCTATTCTTTCTTTCTACTACCCCATTTTGCTGGGGAGTTCTTAGAGCTGAGTACTGTCTTGTAATACCCTTCTTAGTGCAAAAATCATTTAGAATTGCATTCTTGAATTCAGTTCCATTGTCTGACCTTATAGCTCTCACTGGATAATTTTAATCTAACTCAATCAACTTGATGTGATCAATCACCAATTGTGGAGTTTCATCTTTAGAATTAAGAAACAGGACCCATATGAACTTAGTGAAGTCATCAACAATCACAAGTGCATATCTTTTCTTTGACATGGACATCACATTAACTAGACCAAACAAATCCATATGTAATAATAGCAAAGGTTCAGTTATTGGTGATGTTTCAGTGCTCCTGTGAGTTGCTATTTTCAACTTGCCTTTTTGACAGGCATCACAGAGTCCTTTTTGTGTGAATTCTATAGAAGGCAAACCTCTCACCAGTTCTCTTTTAACCAGATAATTCATAGTCTTGAAGTTTAGGTTAGAAAGATTCTTGTGCCATAGCCAACTTTCATCTGAAGATGCCTTTGAATAAAAACAATTTATTTCTTCAGTGCTTCCAGAATTCATGTCGGCCATATACAAGTTGCCTTTTCTAACTCCAACTAGTGCAGGCTTTTCATGTCTCCTATGGGAGATCAAACAATTCTTTTTGTTAAAGAAGGCTTCAAATCCTTTGTCACAGAATTGACTGATGCTTAGCAAATTATGTTCTAGTCCTTCCACAAAAGACACTTCATCAATGATAACATTTCGTGATTCTACTCTTCTATATCCATCAGTTCTACCTTTGCTGTTATCTCCAAAGGTAACCACTAGGCTGGCATTCTCAACCACATCTGTCAGTAGGGATCTATCACCAGTCATATGTCTTGAACATCCACTGTCCAAGATCCAGGTCACTCGTTCAACCTGTTTAACTCCCTACAATGACAAATTGGTTAAACTTTCTTCGGTACCCAAATTTGATTGGGTCCAGAATACTTATAACATTGGCCTTTGTCAGGCAAAACCACATTCTTGACCTTGACACCAATTTCATCATTAATCATTAGACATTTAACCTTGTAAACAGATTTGATAATCTTTTCTTTTATTTTAGGGATCCATGTCTTATTAGGAGCAATAACCTTTTCTTCAATGACTGGACATTTTACCTTGTAGATAGCCTTAACAAGATTTTGTTTAGGCTTTGGTAAAAATGCCTCTCTCCTCATATGAGGAGGACTAGCAGTCTTTGATTTCACATGATTATTTCTATTGATATGTTGTTGTGGAGCAGTCTTATTGACACATGCATGATTACCATGAAAGTAAGCAGGCATTACATTGAAAGCACACGACATACAATTAGCAACAACACATGCTTTGTGAGAATAATCAATGATAGGCATGTTATGCATGTTAGAAGAGTTATTGTCCTTTTTTAGCTTGTTACCACCTAACCCAGTTTTAGAAGAACTGGTTGACTCAACAACCTTAACTGGTTCCTTAGAAACCACCTTTTTAGATTTAACATTTTTGGTTGTTGTGTTCTTAACAGATTTATTATTATTAAGGACTACTCCATTTGCAGCATCCTCAATGCGCATCGATTCCTTAATAACCATGTCAAGAAAGTAGGTGGTTCTGCCCTAGACTCTCTAAAGAGTGAATTTTTAACATCCTTAAGAACATGTGGTATACCCCTTTTTTAGCACTAACAAGGTTAGGGGTATTTATGACTAATAATCCAATAGCCTTGTTGTAGTCAAACCCAATTCCCACGGTTCGATCTACAACTTGTTTATTGAAAAACTCCTTAAAGGTTTTAACAGAATTCCTATAAGCACTAACCTTGGTTTCCAGATCAACAATTTTAGCCTTAAGAATAGTTTCCAATTCTCTATAGCATTTAACTCTATTCTTAAGAAAATATACTTTTGCTTTTAGTTCACCTTGGTTAATGTGCAATTTTTTTTGTTATATTATTTCATTTTCAAGCATGAACAAAATATGCGGAATAGTATTTATTGTTTTGGTATTGAATACCTCTTTTGTATTACATGTTTTTGATGATTAAACTACATAGCAGTAAGCCTTATTTATAGGTTCCAAAACTACAAACATACATCATTGCTTACATATTTATTAGCCCACCAAGTGAGACTTCAAACATCCAGCCAATTTGTTTGATTTAGCTGCTACCTACAATTCCATTTTCCACACACGGGTTTGACTTCTAACACTCCCCCTAAAGTTGGGTAGTCAGTGCTCTACTGCCCAACTTGCGTAAAGTCTCATCGAAGGCTTTAGTATTGACTGCCTTTGTTAGGATATCAGCTAATTCATCCTTTGATCGAACAAACGGAAGTTTGATTGTCTTATCTTCCAAGTTGTCCTTGATGAAATGTCAGTCTATCTCGACGTACTTCGTTCTGTAATGTTGGACCGGATTTTCTGAGATACTTATAGCTGCCTTATTGTCACAAAATAGCTTACATGTTATTTTCTTTGATAAACCAAGTTCATTCATGAGTTTCCGAATCCATAGGATTTCAGTTATTCCTTTTACAATTCCTCTGAATTCTACATCTGTACTTGATAAGGCCACCACCTTCTGTTTTTTACTTCTCCAGGTGACCAAGTTACCACCTACTAGAGTAAAGTACCCAGAAGTGGATTTCCTACCATCACGATCTCCTGCCCAGTCTGCATCTGTGTAGGTAATTAGATCTAGATGATCATTTTTGGCGAAGTAAATTCCCGGGCTACTTGTACCCTTTAAGTACCTCAAAATTCTCATTATTGCTGTCATGTGTTGTACTTTTGGGAGATGCATGAACCTGCTCACCATTCGTACTGCATAAGCTATGTCTGGTCTTGTGTGAGCTAAGTAAATGAGTTTTCCCACAATCTTCTGATATTGTTCTTTTTTAGCCAGTTTTGCTCCTTCAAGAATTTGAAGATCGGTGTCTCGGCTAGTTTAAAGTCTAGCATTCCTGTTTCTACAAAAAGATCAAGGATATACTTTCTCTGGTGAATGAAGATTCCTTGTTTCGACCTCAGAACTTCTATGCCAAGAAAATACTTGAGAGTCCCCAAATCTTTCATCTCAAATTCTTGAAATAGTTTCCCTTTTATGTTAGTGATCTTTTTCTCATCATTTCCAGTGATAATCATATCATCCACATAAATTATCAAGCAAGTGATTTTATCTTTAACCCTCTTCAAGAATAGGGTGTGATCTGAGTTGCTTTGATTGTACCCAAACTTCTTCATTGCTTTTGTGAATCTTCTGAACCATGCCCTAGGGGACTGTTTTAGTCCATAAAGTGCCTTCCCCAGTTTACATCCTTGTCCATCTCCAAATTCCTGAGAGTACCCTGGTGGTGCCTCCATATATAATTCTTCATCAATACTTCTATGAAGAGAAGTATTTTTTACATCAAACTGGTATATGGGCCACTCTTTGTTTGTAGCTATTTAGAGCAAGACCCGTATTGTATCAATCTTGGCTACAGGAGAGAATGTCTCAGAGTAGTCAATTCTATATGTCTAGGTATATCCTTTAGCCACCAATCATGCCTTGTATCTCTCAACAGTTCCATTTGCTCGGTATTTGATAGAGAATACCCATCTGCAACCTACCCTTTTTTTCCTTATGGTAGGATGCATTTTTCCCATGTTTTGTTTCTCTGTAGAGCTGAATACTCATCCTCCATAGCTTCTTTCCACTTTTCATTTCCAAGGGCTTCCTCCACTGTTTTGGGAATGTCAGTGGAGTATACAGAGGCGGTAAAAGCCATGGCTGTGCTAGACAAGTTCTCATTGTTGATTCTCTCTACAGGATATTTAGACCGTTGAGCCTCATATTCTAGATCATACCTTCTCGGTGGAACTCCTCTTGTACTTCTCGGGGGTAACTGATACCTGTTTGGAACACTATCACTAGGAAAAATATTAGTTTCAGTAATAGTATCAGTTCCAGAGTTCTCAGAATTAACCTTTGTTGAGGAGAGGTCATCAGAAGGATGCTCATTAGACGGAACTGGAGTGGTCATAAGAGGAGATACTGATGCTTCAGGAGCAACATCGATGGTATTACCTACTTGTGTTGTAGGATCATCACTTCTGGATATGTTAACCAGCTAAGGTCATCAAGGTCATCACTCAAACTCTCCTCCTGAGGACGAAATTGGGTATAGTAGTAAGACTGTTCAAAGAACTCACAGTCTAAAGTAGTATAGATTTTATCCTGGATAGGGTCATAACACCGATACCCCTTTTGATTAACCCCATACCCAAGAAAGACACATTTAACAGCTCTGGGTTCTAGTTTGGTGTGCACCCCTTTTTGAATATGAATATAGACAATGCATCTGAAGACTCGAGGAGGTAAGGAATGTGAAGATGGAATTGAGACTTGTGACCCAAGAGTATTGAGGGGTGTTTCGTAATTGAGGGGTTTTGTGGGAAGATGGTTTGTGAGATAGGTAGCAGTAGTAATAGCTTCAGGCCAGAAGTGAATAGGAACATGAGATTCGATCATAAGGGCTCGGGTGATTTCAAGAAGGGTTCTGTTTTTCCGCTCGGCTACAGCATTCTGTTGAGGTGTGTAAGAACATGTGGTTTGGTGGAGGAGGCCATGGTCAATAATGAACTGTTTCATGTTTAAGTTAACGTATTCCCCCCCCATTGTCAGATCGTAAAATTTTTGGTTGAGCTTTGAACAGAGTACAAATCATGTGGTAGAATATAATAAAGACATCAAACATTTCAGATTACCCAGCTCATACGCGTACAATCATCCACAAATAAAAGAAAATAATGAAGGGTAAAATCTAGAACTGGTCCCCATACATCAGAATGAATCAAGGCAAATGGTTGAGTACTATGAGTCATACTAGGATAATATGAGTGCTTATGGCTTTTAGCTAAAACACATGCTTCACAGTTCAAATCTACGACAGTGTTCTTTAAAGAGGGAAATGATCGTTTGAGATAACCTATGGAGGGGTGACCTAGCCGACGGTGCCACATCCAGAGTTGATGTTCTGGTGATCCATGAGCAAGCAAAGCATTACCGTTTCGAGTCACCTCATTATATAGTATAATTCTCCTCGTTCAGTACCTTGACCAATGATCCGTCCCGTCTGAGCATCCTGCACAACACAACCAGATGATGTCATGAGAATAGTACAATCAAGTTCCCTAGTTAACTGGCTAATAGATAAAAGCTTGTAAGTAAGACTAGGAATTAAGAGGTAGTTTTGTAAATGGATATTAGAGGTAACATCCACAGTTCCTGCCTGGGTAACGGGAATATATTCTCCATTTGCACTTTGGATTTGGGTACGATGAGTGTTGTTGGAGGACACAATATCGGAAGAATCATAGGTCATTGTATCGGTGGCCCCACAATAAAAAATCCATGGATCGGATATTTGGTTGCATAGGAGGCCCAACTAATTTTGATTTCCGGTGAGTTTGCTTTTACGGACTGTACCTGCTGTCTGATCAGTATGTAGCGCTATTGTGAGGGGGTTGTCACCATTACCATCTGGACGACCTATAGCTAGGTTGGCCTTACCTCCGGTCCTGGAAATTATAGCCTTGGAGGCGGTCTTCCTCTGCTTTAGGTCATCCTACCATTCTGGATACCCGATGATTTTGAAACACCCCTCCTTGGTGTGTTTCGTACCACCACAATGGTTGCACTTGAGATGAGTTTTATCCTCTCGTAGGAATGACAAGGATTCTGACCGGTGTTCCACGAGGAGCCCACGACCACTCTCTGAAGGTTCTCGTCCCAATGATGGTTTGTTGGCCATTATGCCACGACGGGCCATCTCCCGTCTTATGGACGCGTAGGCTGCGTCAATGGTAGGTGAAAGGCATATGTCAACGCCTATTTGTATTTCGAGGACTCAACTCAACATTAAATTAGTTTGTAATAAGTAAGTAATAGTTCTGTCCGAGGAATCTCACACAGTGACATCTGTCAGAAGATCAAAGAAAGTCAATTCATGATTTTGATATTCTACACTGAAAGAAGTTCAGAATATTGTTCAAGCCTCAGTGAAATATTGGAATTCGTGGATAAAGATTTAAGTGACAGAGATCCTACAGAGACAGGATATACCGTACAAGAGAAAAGAAAGAGGAGAAGAATAGTCAAGAAATTGAACCACAACCGTAAAGTCATGGGTTGGAGAACATTGATCAACGTTAGTCATTCATGAACCAGACAGTACATCGAGTGTCAACAATATGGTCAGTGGAAGCACTTCAATCATTTTTCAATGGTTCATCATGGAGTCATATTAATTTAGTTATAATTAATCAAGTCAAATAAATGATTTATTAAATTAATTAATTCGATAAGAATTAATTAATTTATTAAGTTATTTATTAGATTAATTATTTCAGAATTATTATTTAAAAGAATTCTGAAATTACTTTGATTATTACTTTGAAATATTCAGTATTACTTCATTAAGAAAATCGGTATTACTTTGAAGTAATACCGAGTTTTATTAACTAAGTAATACCGAGTTAATTCTTAAAGTAATACCAGCAGTGCAGAAGTAATACCGAAATTTTCTGTAAAGTAATACGGCAGATTCAAAGTAATACCGAGGTTATTTCGAAGTAATACCGAGCTGTAAAGTAATACAGAATCTGCAGAATCAAAGTAATACCAATGCTGGAAGTAATACCGAAATTCCAGTATTACTTTGAAGTAATACCGAGAATTTCAGAAGTAATACCGAGTGATTTTTGAGGTACTGTTTTAACAGATTGTTATTAAAAGAGACAGAAGACTTCAGAAAGTGCAGTACGAAAAATACACAAGTCATATCTCAAGAACTCTCTCAAGAACAGAATTTTCTCTCTCCTTTGTTCCAAGACAGAAAAATTCAGATAAATTCATAAGTTCAAAGTTTGTAACATCTAATCCACTGGAACTTATTTATTTATCATCCTTGTACTAACTAACAAGTTTTTACTCTTAGTTTGATCTTGTTATTAATTAGCAAATTAAGAAAAGTTCATGTTGAATTTTCTAATTTGTTTTAATTAACTTGATCATTGGTTTGTATTTGGTTGTAACACCTTTCAAGTTTAATATACAAGTATATTTTACTTGAATCTTGTTTTGTTGTTATTACCCATTGATTTGTTCTAACTCACATATTTTATTCAAGAACAAATTCGATAAAAGTATATAGATTGTATTCAACCCCCCCTTCTACAATCTAAGTGGACCTAACAATTGGTATTAGAGCAAACTGATTGACGCACAAATCAAGATCCTATATTACTCAATCAAAAATCTAAGCCCGAATTTTTAACTCACTTAAAAATTCAAAATGACTTCAAAAAGTTCTGTTAAGATACCCAAGTTCAACAAGGATGAGTATGACATGTACAAGGACAAAATGTTGATGTATTTACAAGTCACTAATCCTAAGTTTATGGGGGTTCTGAAGAATGGACCTAAAGTATTCACCGAATTCATAGATGCTGTTATGGAGGGTGATGTTGAAGTAATTCCAAGGAAGTTGATAGTGAAAGATCCAAGCAATTATAATGATGCTGAAAAAGAAGAGACTGCTCTAGATTTAAATCTGAGACTTATCATAGTTGATTCATTGGACTCGTTGATGTACAGCCATGTAAAAAATTGTAAAAATGCAAAACACATGTGGGACACCATCGAGACAATAAATGAAGGAACCGAGGAGGTTAAAGAAAATAGATTGGAAATATTAACCTCTGAGTATGAACACTTCAGAGCTGGTTCAAATGAAGGCATCCAAGAGGTGTTTGAAAGGTACAATAAACTTATCAACAACTTGCAAAAGCATGGTAAGTATTACACCTTGAAGGAGATCAACAGAAAATTTCTCCTATCAATGCCTGTGCATTTGGAACACAGAATCACTGCGATAAGAGAGTCAAGAGATATGAGTGAAGTTTCTCTTGAAAGATTGTTTGGAATCTTAAAAACATATGAGCTTGAGCAAGAACAACAAAGAAACATTTATGGTAAAAGCAGAGTGGTCAACACATCTGCAGCATTGGTTGTTGAAGCTCCTGAAGAAAAAGAAGTCAAGGTTGTTCGACCTTGCAAATCACATGGAGAGCAGTATGAAGTTGAACAAGGACCCACTCCAACTACAGATGGTGGTGAGTTCTATTCATTGGAAGAACTTGATGAGCTAGAGGATGAATCCTTAGCTTTATTGGTAAGACAGTTCGGGAACTTTAGATTCAGGAGGAATCCTAAGTTCAAATTCAAATCAAATTACAACAAGTTCCAAAGAGGAGGTTCTTCATCCTCAAGTAGCAGAGGTGGCTACAAAAGTGGAACCATTGAAAGAAGCAAGATTCATTGCTTCAATTGTAATGAACTGGGACACTTCTCAAACGAGTGTCAAAAACCAAGACAGTGGCAAAAGAAAGAATATGCTCCAGAAAGAAAGAAGCCTGGAAAGGCTTATGTTGCCAAAGAAAAGACATGGAATGATACTTCAAGTGATGAAGAAGAGTTTGTGAATTTTGCACTGATGGCAAATACAGACTATTCCAAAGCTCCCGCTACTCAGGTAACATATACTGACGATAATTTTATAAAACAACTGAGCTATGATGTGAAAAATGAAAGAAAACAAAATGAAACATTAGCTTTAAGAAATGAAACACTTGAAAATGAAAACATCAAGCTAAGAAATGAGAATGTTAATCAAGTTAAGCTAAAAGAAGATTTAGCTAATTTAGAATATGAAGTTAGTTATTTTAAAAGATCAGAAATTGCTCTTAAGGACAAAATAGCTCGTCATGAAGATAGAATTAGAGCTATGTACAACTCTTTCAAAGAGGCAAAAGAGTTTTTCAATAAACATGCTATAGATCAAATAGTTGGAATAGGTTTTGACTATAATGAGTCTATTGGAGAATTAAGCATTAATTCCCCTAATCATGTCAGTGCTGAGGAAAGGGGAATACCACAAGTGCTTAAAGGTGTTAAGAAACCTCTCTTTAGGAAATCGACTGTGGATCCTCCAAGTATAAATATGATGGTTATTAATGAGGAAATCAAAAAGGAGGACATTGCCAGTGGTAGTGTCCAATCTGATGATAAAATCAAGGAGAACATTAAAACCAAAGTTATACAGTCCAAACCCAGAGAACCTAAGGCACCAGTCAAGGTTGTTTACACAACTAGTTCGTTGAAGGCTGGATTAGGTTACAAAGATGAGAAAAAGGAGAATAAGAACAAGAAAGTGTCAATGTCAAATTCTTGTTCTAATGCTTGTTGTGCTTCAAATTGCATGCCTATATCGTTCAAAAGCATGTCTACTTGTTTCAATAATAATCGTGCATCAACAAGTAGAAATGTTACGAAGCAGCATGTGGTTGGTAATGTCAATGTGAAATCCAAAGTTGCTCCTAAACAACATGTTGATAGAAATATCATTGTCAAATCAAAAAATATTCCTGCTCAGCATGTTAAGAATAATGTGAAAGTAAAGACTGTGACTGCAAGTCCTCCTAAAGTTAGGAGAGAGATATCTGTACCAAAGCCTAAACATGATGTTGTTAAGGCTGTTCGTCAGGTAAGATATCAAGTCATACCCAGACACATTACTTATAATGTTAAACCTTCGTGGATCCCTAAGTTAAGGGGAAAACTTGTTAAAACTGTGTACAAGGTGAAAGGTTTAATATTAAAAGAAAATGGTAGTGTTAAGATTAAAGATGTTGTCCTACCTGATAAGGGTCAATACTTTAAACACTCAGGACCCAACCAAATGTGGGTCCCCAAGAAAGTCTAATCAATTTGTCAATGCAGGGAAGTGTACAGGATACACGCGTTATATGGGTTGTGGACAGTGGATGTTCAAGACATATGACTAGTGATAGATCCTTGCTGACAAATGTGGTAGAGGAAGCTGGCCCAGTGGTTACCTTTGGAGATAACAGCAAAGGTAAAACTGATGGATATGGCAGATTGCAAGCTGGAAATGTTATCATTGAAGATGTCTCGATTGTGAACGGGCTTAAGCACAATTTGTTGAGTGTTAGTCAATTCTGTGACAGAGGTTTTCAAGTATACTTCAACAAAAAGAATTGTTTAATATCTCATAAAAGAAAAGATCAGCCCGCTTTGACTGGAGTTAGAAAAGGTAACTTATACATTGCCAATATGAATTCTGGAGATACTGAAGAGATCAATTGTTTCTATACAAAAGCATCTTCAGATGAAAGCTGGCTATGGCATAAGAAACTATCTCATCTAAATTTCAAGACGATGAATTCTCTAGTTAAGAGAGAATTGGTGAGAGGTTTACCCTCAATGGAATTTACTCAGGAAGGGCTGTGTGATGCATGTCAGAAAGAAAGTTAAAGACAGTAAGTCACAGGAGTATTGATAGTTCATCAATAACCAAACCACTTCAACTCCTTCACATGGATTTATTTGGTCCGGTTAATGTGATGTCCTTATCAAAGAAGAAATATGCTCTTGTGATTGTGGATGACTATTCCAAGTTCACATGGGTTCTATTCTTAAATTCCAAAGATGAAACTCCACAACTAGTGATTGATCACATTAAGTCAATAGAGATGGAAATGGAATCTGAATGTCCAGTTCGAGCCATAAGATCAGACAATGGAACTGAATTCAAAAACTATCTGTTGAATGACTTTTGTGCTGACAAAGGAATAACAAGACAATACTCAGCTCCCAGGACACCTCAGCAAAATGGGGTTGTAGAAAGGAAGAATCGAACTTTGATTGAAGCTGCACGTACTATGCTAAGTGAATCAAGGCTTCCTTTATACTTTTAGGCAGAAGCTGTCAACACTGCTTGTTATACTCAGAACAGATCTCTTATCAATAAAGACTTAATGAAAACTCCCTATGAAGTATTGAAAGGCAAGAAACCAACAATCAAATACTTTCATGTATTTGGAACAAAGTGTTTTGTGCTTAAAGATGGTGATGATCGTGGAGGTAAATTCGAGGCCAAAGCACATGAAGCAATATTTGTTGGTTACTCTAGCAGAGCATATAGGGTGTATACAGTTGATCATCATAAGTTTGTTGAAAGTGTCAATGTTACATTCGATGACACCAAACTCCCTACAATCCAAATTGAAGATCCATCTGAAGTCCTAAAATTTGATGATATGATAGACTCAGATGATGAAGTCGAACCTGAGATGGTTGATGCTAATGAAAATATTGTTGATGATAATGATCAAGGTGTTGATGATGGAAACAGTAATGATACTGGAGATACCATTGACATTCCTGAACATTCATCAAGTCAACCTGGCAACCTCTCAGGGGGAGAAGAAGAAGAAGGATCAACTAGTCAGACACAACATGTTAGAAATCAAGGTGAATCATCAAGATCGAATCTACCCAGGCACACTGTCTGGAATAGAGCTCATCCTTTTGAGTTGATCATTGGTGATCCTGATGCTGGTGTAAAGACTAGAAGAAGCACTCAGAATCAATGTAACTATTCAGGGTTTCTGTCTATGATGGAACCTAAGAAAGCTGAGGAAGCTTTAGCTGATCCTGATTGGGTGATTGCAATGCAAGATGAACTCAATCAATTTAAACAACAAGAAGTATGGAAGCTGGTACCCAGGCCAACACACAAGAAAACTATTGATGTTAGATGGGTATTCAGAAATAAATTAGATGAAGATGGTGTAGTTACTAGAAATAAAGCAAGGCTGGTGGCAAAAGGTTACTCTCAATCTGAGGGTATAGATTATGATGAAACCTATGCACCAGTGGCTAGGCTTGAGGCAATCAGGATATTCTTGGCATTCGCTGCATTTTCGAATTTCAAAGTGTATCAAATGGATGTCAAGAGTGCATTTCTGAATGGAAAGCTGGATGAAGAGGTATATGTAGAACAACCTCCTGGTTTTGAGGATCAGGAATTCTTGGACTATGTTTATTTTCTTTTCAAAGCTGTCTATGGACTCAAGCAAGCACCGAGGAAATGGTATGACACTCTTTCTGAATTTTTAATTGAAAATCAATTTGTCAGAGGTGTCATAGACAAAACTCTCTTCATAAGAAAACATAAGAATGATACTATATTAGTCCAAGTCTATGTGGACGATATAATATTTGGGTCTACTAATGATTCTCTGTGCAAGAAATTTGCCAAGTTAAAGCAGGGTAAATTTGAAATGAGCATGATGGGAGAGCTGAAATTCTTCCTTGGATTACAAATCAGTCAAAGAACATATGGTATATTCATTTGTCAATCCAAGTATATCAAGGAGCTCCTCAAGAAATATCAAATGGAGGATTGCTCTTCAGCAAGGACACCATCATCTATAGCTGTCAAGCTTGGACCATGTGAAAATTCTATCAAGGTAGATGTCACAAGCTACAGAGATTCTGATTATGCAGGAAGTGTAGTGGATAGAAAAAGCACATCAGGGAGTTGTCAATTCCTTGGTGGTAGGCTGGTTTCCTGGTACAGCAAGAAGCAACAAACAGTTTCCAACTCAACAGCAGAGGCTGAATACATAGCTGCTGGAAGCTGTTGCGCTCAAATCTTGTGGATAAGGAATCAGCTGCTGGATTATGGATTTGTACTTACCAAGATTCCAATCTTGTTTGATAATACAAGTGCCATAGCTATCTCAAACAATCCTGTACAGCATACGAGGACAAAGCACATCGACATAAGGTATCATTTTATTCGAGAGCATGTCATGAATGGTACCGTGGAATTACATTTTGTACCCACGGAAGAACAAACGACAGATATTTTTACTAAGTCGCTCGATGAATCTACATTCACCAGAATTGTTGGTGAATTAGGTATGTTGAACAACCCTAGTAATTAATCTAGTTAATATCTGAAGTTTGCTCTTTAATATTTTTATAAGTAATTATTTTATTACTTATGAATTTATTTTATCAACTAAATATTTCCTTCTTGATTATCGTCTAGTTACTATATTTTATTCTTCATAATATTTCACTACGTACTTCGTTAGATTTTTGCTTGATTATGGTATTTTAATGAATTATGTTTCTATTTTAATAACCTTCTAATTTAGAAAGTTATTTTATTAGAAAATATAATGATTTATTGACTTACTGTAAATAAGTGTGTTAATAATAATATTAATATTAATGTTTTGTAGTGTTTGTCTTTCTAATATTTTTCTGTGAATTATTAGATTTATTTTTCAAATTTCTTCAATTTTCTATGAATATTTGTTGCTGATTAACAAGTGTTAATTGTTAATAATTAAGTATTATTCCTTATTAGTATTACTTAAACTAGTTCATTATTACTTCTGGGTAATTCTCGGTATTACCTCATAGTAATATTAAGACTTTCTAAGTAATACTGAACATATTATGTTTATATATTACTTGCGTATTAGTAGTCAATATTACTTGTATCGTCGGTATTACTACGAAGTAATACCGCATTCTTTACCAAAGTAATATTCATTTTGTATAAGTAATACTGAATTATTTCTTTTATATTACTTTAACTATAAACATTCGGTATTACTTTCAAAGACTCAGTATTACTTCAAAGTAATACCGAGCTCTTTTTTAAGTAATACTGATGTTATGTAATAGTAATATTCATAGTCATTTTCAGTAACTTATTATTACTTACAGCTGTCGGTATTACTTTAAAGTACTACCGAGCGTTTTGAGTAATACTACTAAAACAATACAGTAGTAATAATCAGCAATTTTCTTAACAGTTTTTTCTTCTCTCTCGTATGCTTATACAGAGATACTGATATATACATACACGATTACTTACAATCCATATCGAACCTCTGCTGATTTTTCACTCGATTTCAATCAAAACCAACATCATACCAGTATAGATCGGTGAAAAACGAAACTTTTGATCCATAAATCACACGTTTTTGTTAAGTTTTTCAGAAAGTAATTTTTGAATTCGAAAAGTTCGATCCACGATTTCTGAAGCTGTGATTTTTGTTTTCAAAATATAAAAATACCTAGTTGATCAGTGTTGTAAGAAGATTAACATACTAAAATTTCAGATTTTTCTAAAAAGTTTGGATTAATTCGGATTTTTAATTAATTTTAATTAATTATTAATCTGAAATTTTTTTAATTTCGATAAAAAAGTCTGAATTAGTGTGATAATTATTCTAATTTTTTTTAATTAAAATGGCTGGTCAATTTGAGGTTTTTAAAAACAATTTAGTCGGGTATTTTAATCCGATGGATTGTCCACACGAACCGTTTAGACCTTGGATCGAATTTATTAACGAGCATCCTTTTATTAAAAACGCGTTATTTATTGATGCTCCGTTAAAAATTAATCCTTTGAGATTGATGTGTTCGACGACTGTGGTGTCCAACGATTCGAGTTCTTTCTCGTTTTCCGTGAATGACACGCGGTTTGTTGTAACTGAATTAGTCTTAAAGCAGGTCTTAGGTTTGCCGGCGGACAATTTTGAAGCTTTACCGTCTCCTGATGAATTGATTTGCTTTTTCAATAGCAGCAATTATCAAGGAGTCGTAGAACTTCCTAGATTGAACAGGAGATGTCTTGTCTCAGAATGGGGAATTTTCTTTGAAACTCTTGCACGATCATTTTCAAACACGTCAAAAGAAAATTTTAATAACATCCCTTCGTTGTTACAAATAATTGGCTTTGCCGTTTGTTACAATCGAAGGATTGATTTTGGTAAACTTTTATGGAAAATCATTGTGCATAGAATCTCAGTGGCTAAAAAGAACTTAGATGATGGATCGAAAGCCCAGTGTTACTACCCTCGCTTTCTAACCTTAATCTTTAATCATCTTGTTTCTGCTAATCTGCAAGCCCAATTCCTAAATGATCCATTCACTGTATCTGGGAAAACAACTGCTAGATTTTACAAATCACTTGTAAAAGTTGATAAGTATAATAATGTTCTAGTAGTTGTGACCCAGTACATGTCTAATTTCATAAACCTACCAATAATCCCTGAACCCTTTCCTGAACAACAACAAGAACAGATACCTGAACCAGAAGCTGAACCTTTAATTGAGCCTCCAGTGGTTGAACCCACTCCTGCGGAGCAGTCGTCAGCTGACCAGGTATTGCATTCTATTCCTGAATCTCACTCTGTTTCTGACGCCCAAGCGGCTGATAGGATTACTGACCAAGGGGTTGCATCAACACAACAACCTCTAACCCAGGTCAGAGAGCCAAACTCTGTACCTAAACCACTCAAAACTTACTCACCCAGAAAGAAACTACCAGTCAAACGTAAGTTGAGTAGTACAGATCAAGTGAGTGAAACTTCAGCTCTGCCTCAACAAAAGAAACAGTTAACCATAACTAAGGCATCTGTTGATCAAACACCGTCCAGCACAACCCCGTTGTTATTACTAACAATGGGAGAACATGTAGATGAAGTGCCTAGGGACACACTGCGAGGAGAGCACCTCGAGTCTGATACAGTGCCTACCATTGTCACGGTAGAGGAGCCTTCACAAGCTTACGAGGGAAATCTTGATTCTGAGCCATTGTTAATAGAATCATCATCTCCCCTCCCAGGTGGAACATACCTGGATCCCTTAAGGGAGTTTCCACTCGCAGTTTCGGCTGGAGAAAGTGGAAGGCAACTTAGTCTTTCTGTCACTGAAGCAATTCAGATATCAAATCCAAATGAGATGACAGAAATGACTGAGGATAGGGAATTGCGAACTCCCATTGCACCACCACTGACCTCTCTAGAAGAGGCTAGGGTGATTTCTATTGCAGGTACATCTTCTTCGAACCAGGAGCTAGTGTTGAGTGATGTGAGGCTCACTACTAAATTGAGTGACACACATGCACGTGAGCTGAGTGAAACACAATTGAGTGAAACTCAGGTGAGTGCATACACTAACACGGACCCAATATCTCTATTAGCTCAACTTCAAGAGATGAAAAAGCAAATGGCCCAAAATCCAAACAATTATGGACTCCCAAACTCAGACATCCTCAGACATCAATGATGTAATACAAAACCAAGCCACTATCTCCCACTCCCTTGATGAAATCTACAAAGAAGTCCATTTCAATCAAGACTCGACTGACGCCAGACTGTCTTTGATAGAAGATAGGTACTTACACATCTGTGAAGGATTGGATCATCTCTACGACATCATCAAACTCAATCATAAAACCACTCCTTCACAGAGAGCTTTCTTCGAGGTTAATCAAGATAAAGATGACGAAGATCCCGACGTTGGTCATCCTGGTACTGATCAAGGTAAAACTGTAGAGGATAACCCAACTAAGGGGGAGAAATCTGGAGGAGATGGAGGAGATGGAGGAGCTGGGGGAAGTAAGAGCTCAGGGGGAGCTGGAGCAAGTAGGAGTGATAAGGGGAAGAAACAAGCAACTGAAGCTATCGCACCAGATGAAGATTATTATATGGGTGAAGCTGATGATGTTGATATGTTTATGGAAACTGCTGCTGAAGAGGACTTACAATTTCCAATTCCTGAAGAAGATATAACTGGGAACAAGAACCAGTAATAGATGAACAGTTTGAAAAAGATCTTCTGAAGGAACAAGCCAAGCTAAAAGTAAGAGAAGAAAATCTTCTAAGAACATCCAAGCTCATTGCTCAAAGGCAAGAACTTCAGCAAGCAGAGAATAGGGAAAAGCAGAGACTTCACACAGTCATGCTTCAGGAAAGAAGAAGGGACATCCAAATGAAGATTGGTCTGAAGTGGGAAGCTGCTAGACAAATGATTAATACTGTGTAAAACTATGGACAACGATGATCATCGACTAATTCAAATGTTCAATGGATTCTACGAAGTCAACCCATCTCATCAGATGTATCTGGATGCTTTGAACTTAGAAGTGTCTGCGATATCATCAGGGTTTGACAGAGTCTCACAACAGTTGATGATCTTCGTCGAATGTAGTACTTACGGGTCTATTAGAGCTTCACTTCAATTCTTTCGGGAAAGGTCACTGACAGAGCTGTGGACATTGTTGCCTAAGGTAAAAATGACATCCGAAGTGAATGTGCTACTCCATGAGAAACTAAGGGAATTCGCTGAAAGAGCTAGCCCTGAGGTAATTCAAAACCCTCATCAAGTCAAGTTTCTCAAGGATGGTGTGTTTCATGTCTGCCTTATGGATTCAACATCGCTGAAGACTTATTCTGCTGATCACCTAGCTTACGTGGAACATATATTGAGGACATCAGGATTTGCAGATAAAGATAAATCATTTGCTGCTGATGTCATTCAATCATATGCCAGAGATAATATTGCCAAGTACAATTATCATCAGAATCGAATGTTAAAGAAGCTTAGGATCAGCTCAGCGCGAAGTCAACCTGTCAGACCTGAAGGCCTTTCTACTGGTAGAGAAAGTGTGGTTGATCATGATCTGCTCAGAAATCTTGAAAAACCAGAAGAAGGAGAGATCAGAGAAAATCAAGACACTACAGACTGAAGATCGCTCTACTTGTAAAATCTTTAGAGCTTAGATAGGTCAAGATAGGAAATTTGTAATTTATGATCAGTCTAGAGGATCATCTATCTTGTATCTATTTTTCATAACTGAATATTATTTGCTTACATTTCGCAATATCTTATCATTTACTAATTTATGTTGAGTTAGTTGAGTTATCCTCTAGGTATTTGCTTGTTATGTCTAACAAACAAATAGGGGGAGATTGAAAGGCATATATCAACGCCTATTTGTATTTCGAGGACTCAACTCAACATTAAATTAGTTTGTAATAAGTAAGTAATAGTTTTGTCCGAGGAATCTCACACAGTGACATCTGTCAGAAGATCAAAGAAAGTCAATTCATGATTTTGATATTCTACACTGAAAGAAGTTCAGAATATTGTTCAAGCCTCAGTGAAATATTGGAATTCGTGGATAAAGATTTAATTGACAGAGATCCTACAGAGACAGGATATACCGTACAAGAGAAAAGAAAGAGGAGAAGAATAGTCAAGAAATTGAACCACAACCGTAAAGTCAAGGGTTGGAGAACATTGATCAACGTTAGTCATTCATGAACCAGACAGTACATCGAGTGTCAACAATATGGTCAGTGGAAGCACTTCAATAATTTTTCAATGGTTCATCATGGAGTCATATTAATTTAGTTATAATTAATCAAGTCAAATAAATGATTTATTAAATTAATTAATTCGATAAGAATTAATTTATTTATTAAGTTATTTATTAGATTAATTATTTCAGAATTATTATGTAAAAGAATTCTGAAATTACCTTGATTATTACTTTGAAATATTCAGTATTACTTCATTAAGAAAATCGGTATTACTTTGAAGTAATACCGAGTTTTATTAACTAAGTAATACCGAGTTAATTCTTAAAGTAATACCAGCAATGCAGAAGTAATACCGAAATTTTCTGTAAAGTAATACGGCAGATTCAAAGTAATACCGAGGTTATTTCGAAGTAATACCGAGCTGTAAAGTAATACAGAATCTGCAGAATCATAGTAATACCAATGCTGGAAGTAATACCGAAATTCCAGTATTACTTTGAAGTAATACCGAGAATTTCAGAAGTAATACCGAGTGATTTTTGAGGTACTGTTTTAACAGATTGTTATTAAAAGAGACAGAAGACTTCAGAAAGTGCAGTACGAAAAATACACAAGTCATATCTCAAGAACTCTCTCAAGAACAGAATTTTCTCTCTCCTTTCTTTCAAGACAGAAAAATTCAGAAGTTCAAAGTTTGTAACATCTAATCCGCTGGAACTTATTTATTTATCATCCTTGTACTAACTAACGAGTTTTTACTCTTAGTTTGATCTTGTTATTAATTAGCAAATTAAGAAAAGTTCATGTTGAATTTTTTAATTTGTTTTAATTAACTTGATCATTGGTTTGTATTTGGTTGTATCACCTTTCAAGTTTAATATACAAGTATATTTTACTTGAATCTTGTTTTGTTGTTATTACCCATTGATTTGTTCTAACTCACATATTTTATTCAAGAACAAATTCGATAAAAGTACATAGATTGTATTCAACCCCCCCTTCTACAATCTAAGTGGACCTAACAGTAGGTAGTGGATCTTGATACAATATATCCCTCTTTTCTTTGTCTAGAGTATCACTTACTCCGTCCAGAAATTGGTACAACCTTTGCCTTTCTATAAAGGAATTAAATAAAGTAATGTCCTCTGCACACTTCATGGGGTTGGGCATTCTCCTGTCTATTTCCTTCCACAGAGTGTTGAGTTTACTGAAATAAATTTTTATAGTGTCCTTTCCTTGTCTCATAGTTGTTGCCTTTGAACTTAGATCATAGATCTGGAGTTCATCTCTCCCACTACTAAGGAGAGTTTCAATTTCCTTCCATAGTTCCCGGGAAGTCTTGTAATCCAGAATTTGGTTCACAAGATCTCCATCAATATTTTCAATGATCCAAGACAAGACTATCGAGTCCTTTTGAGCCCACTGTTGGTACTCAGGGTCATCTGGTGGAACGGGATTGGTCGTGATATGGTTGAGCCGGCCTCGACCACCAATGGCAATATGCATTAATTTACACCATTTGGTGTAATTAGTGAAATTTAGTTTTTCAGAAACATGCACCGTTTGTGATATTCTGGTTTCTGGGAGGTTTGGATTTTTTTGTAGTTTCTGAAATAATTGGAACATTTGTTCTATTTGTTCCATAGAGACTAATTGTGTTGTGGTTTCTGGTTGTTCAGCAATTGCAGGTAAGAATATGGTTGTAGTTTCTGGAAGGTGATGAGTGAATAGTACCATATTTGTGAATAGTGAGCAGTAACGTATGTATTTGTGAACAGTGAACAGTAACGTATGTATTTGTGAACACTGAATAGTACACTGAGTTTCAACCACCTTCAAAAATCTCAAAAATTTCAGCTTCTTCCTTCTTTTTGTGAACCTGGAAGCTCTGATACCATGAACAAAATATGCAGAATAGTGTTTAGTGTTTTGGTATTGAATACCTCTTTTGTATTACATGTTTTTGATGATTAAACTACATAGCAGTAAGCCTTATTTATAGGTTCCAAAACTACAAACATACATCATTGCTTACATATTTATTAGCCCACCAAGTGAGACTTCAAAGCATCCAGCCAATTTGTTTGATTTTGCTGCTACCTACAATTCCATTTTTCACACACGGGTTTGACTTCTAACAAAGCATAATGTTTGATAGAACTATTCTAGCATTCTCACGACTTGAACAACCTAAACTACTACTAAGATTGCATATAGTTTCATAGTCAATGAGTTTTACCAGAATGTGTGATCCAGTGGGGATGTTAGAGCTAGCCATCAATGCTAGGTTGCCATATTCCTCATCCTCACTATTGGAATCATCCCAGCTTTTGCCTTGTGCCATATAGGCTTTCCCTTTCTGCTTCTTCTCAAGAGCTAAATCCCTTTTCTGTCTTTGCTTTGGTTTTTGACACTCTGTAGCAAAGTGTCCAAGTTCATTAGAGTTATAACAACGGATCTTGCTCCTCTCCATTGTTCTAGTTCTGTAGCCACCCCTGCTACCCGATGATGAAGAACCTCCTCTCTGGAATATGTTAAAGTTCGATTTGAACTTAAATTTAGGATTCCTCCTGAATCTAAAATTGCTAAATTGCCTAACCATTAATGCCATAAACTCATCTTTAAGCTAGTCCAGCTCTTTCAGTAAATAGAAATCTCCACCATCATTACTGATGGGAGTTTGACCAACTTCCACTTCAAACTACTCCCTATCTGAGCTGCAAGGTTTTACAACCTTAACCTCAACCTCCTTTGGAGTCTCAATATTCAAAGTTGTAGAAGTATTGGCTACTCTACCTGTACCATATATTTCTTTTTGTTAAGCTTGCTCCAGCTCATATGTCTTTAGGACACCAAACAGTCTGTCAAGGGAGATTTCACTCATGTCTCTAGACTCCCTAATGGCAGTTATTCTATGCTCCAGGTGAATAGGCATTGTCAGCAAAAATTTCCGATTGGTCTCTTTCTGTGTATAAAACTTTCTATGCATTTGCAAGTTGTTTACCAATTTGTTGTACCTCTCGAATACTCCTTGAATTATTTCATTGGGGCCAGATTTAAAATGCTCGTATTCGGAGGTTAAGATCTCCAATCGGTTTTCCCTAACTTCCTCAGTTCCCTCATTGACAGTTTCGATGGTCTGCCACATGAGTTTTGCAGTTTTACAATTATTCACATCCTCCTTTTCGTCAAGGGTATAGGAAGCAGGGTCCTTTTGATATGCTCTTGCTGGAGCAGTCACCAATCCATTCTCAACAACTTCGGGTTCAAAAATCATTGGAATTTTTTGGCCATTTTTCAAGACACCCATGTATTTGGGATTTGCCACTTCCAAGAAAAACAACATCTTGTTCTTCCACATATCATAATTTTTTTTATCGAAGATACGAATTTTCACAACACCGGCTTTTGATGACATGATAAATTTTTAAGTGAGTTAAAAATTCTGGCTCAATTTTTAATTGGATGAATAATAGGATCTTGATTAGTATATCAATCAAACGGCTTTGATGCCAATTTTTAGGTCCTGTAAGTTTTTAGAATGGGGGTTGAATACAAACTATACTTTTTTATCGAAATTTTTCCGTTAAATTAAATTATGTTTAGACAAATTCAGTGCGGAATAAATTGAAACAAAATTCAAGTTAAATATAACTTTATATTAAACTTGACGGTTGTTACAAATATAGTACAGATTAATACCACGTTAATAAAAACTAATTAGAAAATTCGATATGAACTGTTCTAATTTAGTTAATAATAATCGAGATATGAACTAGATAGGAAAATTAATTCGCTAGTAGTACAAGGATGATCAGTAGATAACTTTTATCGGATCAGATTTAACAAAGGTGTCCAATAAATATTGTTACAGAACTTTATGTCACTGGCAGAGAAGTAAAAGAGAAGAGTTTAATGTTTGCAATTGCAGTCTTTTTCTTCTGTCTATCTTGAATGTCCGCGTTCTGTCTTCTGTCTTCACTCTTGTATTTATAAATACTGTCTTCAATACCTTCTGTCTATTTTTGTTCACTATTACAAAGCTTGTAATAGTTGAAAATAAACTATGAAAATCACTTACAAAACTTTATAATAGTGTAACTGTTTGGTGATAGTATAGACAGATTTCCTTCGGTGATAGTAAAGAGACAGGATTGGTGATTGTAGACAGCTCGGTGATAGTGTAGCAAATCACTTGTGATAGTACAATGAAGAACTCGGTGATAGTAGGCTACACCCATTCGGTGATAGTATACAAACCTTTCTGCGATAGTATGGAAAAACCTCTCGGTGATAGTAGACAGTCTTGTGATAATACACTACAAGCCCTCGGTGATAGTATTATGAGAAAGCTTTCTGTAATAGTATGGCAGTGATAGTATGGCAGAAAACCTTCTATAATAGTATGGCTGGATTGAGATAGTGTTGCTCCGTAATTGTAGCAATTCCAGCAATAATATACACTACTTTTCACCATTTGAATAATAATCAATAATTGTAAAATTAATTAACTTGATAATTAACTTATTAATTAAATTAATTCTTTCAGAATTAATTTAATAAATAAATCAATTCGTAATGTAGTTAATTAATAATAAAATTATTAATAATTATTGATCCTCCTAACTCTTTTTGAACCACTGAAAATAATGAAGATTTTTTCACTGACTTGATGTTGACGCTCGATGTTGTAATAACCCAGATTTTTGGTGGAGTTAAAACTTTTATTCTGTATTAAGTATAGAAAGGAATAGTGGTTACGACTACGATGTAACACTGATTCTAATGAATGAATATTTATTGGATTTTGATTCAAGTTGTTATATGTCATGAAGAATACAGTGGTTGATAATTTAGATAAGAATAATCTATCTCCTAGAAAATAAGATATAATATTCCAAAGGAAAAGGAATGTTCACATGTCATCCATATCAATATCTGTCATTAGTCCAGTGGTTTCGTAAAAGAGTTAAGGAATGATCAAAAGAAAACTAGGACACTTTTTCTAAATACAAGGAATAAAAAGTGAATAAAACAGTTATTAGTGATTTTGAGAATTTGGGAATATTATTAGACGACGGTATATAGGAGTACCCGGAACGGATTTCTGAGTTCATATTATTAACCGGGGAACAAGATAAGTGTATGCAAACGATATCGGATTCTGAAAAATAGCGATTATTATTTTCTCCAGGATTTTCCTAGATATTGAAGTATTTATAGATTTATTAAAGGATTTAAGGAATTTAAATTCAAGGATTTTAAAGGAGAATTGAGAATAATAGTGTAAATATTAAGAAGGTTTCCGGTAAAACCCTAACAAAAAATCCTTGAGATATTCCTTCGAACGATTAATCAAATTGAGCAATAATCGGGCAAAGAAACAAGCAGGGAATCAAGGAGCATGCATGTGCTAGTGGATAAGAGCTAGTAACTAAGTTAGTTACAAGTTAACTAGCATCACTAGAAAACCAACCAAGCACATAGCTTACAACACACAACTTACCACAAGAATGCAACACTTGTTTACTTGATTAGCTCATCCATGACCAAAGCACTTTATTAAAGTGACTTTATACAAGATATTATCCATACAAACACAATAATTCAAGATGAGATGCAAGCAAGACCAAGCAAACTTCATTTCTTTCCATTTGTACAAACTGCCCAGCAAGAATACTCATGAGAAGAAAATTCATATCTACATTTCTATCCATGATAAAATCACAAAATTTTAATCAAATCCTCTCCACTCCATGGGAAATATTCTCTCCAACTTTCATAACATTGCAAGTAGTATAGCCTAGGCAAATACCCTCCCCAAGTAGAGCAACCAAACTGCCAGAATTTTGTAACAGCTTCTGTACTACTTTTCAAACGGCCATATCTCCTTTGTTTCTCAATGGAATTTGGTGTTCTTTATATTGTTGGAAAGATGGTTAGATACTCTACAACTATCCGTCAGAAGTCTTGATCAGAAAAGCATGGTAAGGGCCTCGTTTATGCAGTTCTTTGAACTGATAAATAGTGCTTTCAAGGAACTAACTTTGATTTCTTATTTTGTTTGGATGATCCAAGCTTTGTTAAGGCTAGACAAGGACTAGTTCAAGCTTAGTAAGGCTAGTACATACTCCAAAGAAGGTATACCACTTGAAACCCTTGGTTAAGTTTTGAGATTTATGCATGTTCTTGGTGGATCTTTAGATTAGTTATGATTTAGATGTTATGTCAAACATGTAATCATGATTATGTAGTGAGTTTTGTGATCTTGGAGATTTAATGATTATGAGATGTTATTGGACTGTTAAGATGAGTATTATGTGTGTAAGTTGTATTGATGCCCGGTGTGGCTTGGAATTGATTGTATGATTTATGAAAACTTCGATTTATAGCTGTTATAATGCCTGATTTTACAAAACCTTGTTTTGTGTGCCATAATACGTAATAACAACCTACTGACCAGGAGTGTATTCTGACATGGTTAGATAGTACATGATGTAAGGATCGTTTTGACGCGAAAATCGAATCAATCGGACTTACGGTTTAGGAGTTATGGTAATAATCGTAAAAGTGGTTCGATATCGTAAACAAAAGTTCGTAACTGAATTGAACCCCTTTAAAATTACTAAGTCAGTTGTGAATCTTGGTAATTAAATATTAGAGATAAAAAGAAAGGTGTGAGAGGAAACCACATGTCAAATAGATTGTTTCCCGATTTTATTAAAATGTTCGAATCAAGATTAAACGCGAATGAACCCCTTAAAAGTCGATTCGGTTATAACTTTGGTTATACCTTAGAAAACGGGCGATAAAACTTGAGGTATAATTATGGTTCGTAAACGACCGACCCTAGAACTTACACGACTTAAGTACCTATCAAGTGTAAGTTTAATGACATGCCTTGGTAATAATCAAGTGTCGGATCGTAACGGTGTCAGTGAGAGTTAAGTTGAAGTAGTAATAACGAAACAACTTGGATATGTGCTTAGCAAAGTACTTACTTAGCCTAGCTTAATGCTAAGTGACTGATCTCGGATATTTTGATTATGTATAGATCACTGGATTGTCCCGAGGTACACTACCCTTACAGCATTTGCAGGCAAGTTTCCAATACTTTTGAACTGTTGTTGTGATAATATTAAATATGATTGTGTTATACATATGCAATTGCATGCATGCCTAATTTCAAGTCTATTGCAATACTTGTTTCCAGAATTGATAATTGGCTTATAAGCTAGATGTGATATATTAGTTATAAGCCAAATTTGTTGAGACCCTTACTGAAATGGTGTTTGATTCTCCATCGTTAATTGTAGACCGGGAGTCGGTAGTTGAATATAATTTTGAATATTCCCTCAAAGCTTGGATTACTATCTGAATATCATTTGGATATTCATTTAGAATATTATTTATTAAATGAATATTATTCTTGAATATTCATTTAAAGATGGATTTATTTAATGAATATTATCCTGATGTTCATTTAGAATATTATTTATTAAATGAATATTATTTTTGAATATTCATTTAAGGTTTTATTTACTTAATTAATATAATTTCAAATATTCATTTGAAGTTCTATTTATTTAACGAGCATCCTTTCAAATATTCCTTCGAGTCTTATTTATTAAATGATTATTTGAATATTCATTTAAGTATTTATTTATTCAATGAATGTTTTTTTATATTCATTCAAGAATTATTTTGAGAAACACTTCGATCAAAATTATTCTTTCTTATTTATAATATTCTTTTCAAGTTTTATTTATTAAATGAATATTATTTGAATATTCATTTAAGTATTCAATTATTAAATGAGTATTTTCTTTATACTCATTCGAGATTCATTTTGAGAAATACTTTGATTAAAAATAATCCTTCATGTGTATAAATAATCTTCAATATTTTTAATTCAATAAATATTTATTGAATACTTTAAAATAAGTCCGACATCGATTCATCTTCTTCGAAAATCATTGTTAACCTTCAAATATTTCGGAGTCTTAGTATTATTATCTTATCAAAGAAGGTTCTCAAAATTCTCTTCTTTATTCGAGTCTGTTCTTCAAAATATAAGGGAACCTTTCTTGAAAACTGTTATTTCTTTGACTGCCCGGTCATGTACTTGTTAAACTATTCTGTTAACTCATATCTTGATTCTAAACATCAAAGTGAGTCTTTTGGTTACCTCCTCAACACTCGAGGGGTAAGATTGATGGAACAAGTGTATATCCATTAACAAGCAACGGCTTGGGAAATATTGATGAATTTTCCATTTTTCCATTTAGATACGACTACTTTGTGGAGTCCTATCAACAAGTAATATACTTGGGAAAAAAGTGGAACAAGCTTTACGTTTCAGAGTCATGGATCTTATTCGAACTAGGAGTATTAGTGTGTAAGAGACTGCAGGTGGCATCCCATCAACATATTAGGATCTTAGTGGCGCAGGACCCGAACTATGCCCATCGATGGCGGGGAGATCCATGTAAGAGACTACAGGTTGTAGCCCGTTACATCTTCCTTCTACATGTAGAGAAACAAACTTGTTCTTGTTGGGCACAACTTGAGACTAATCATCGTAAGGGTGTGACCATGTGGCGCGACATACTCCCGTATTAGTTCATCTCCCAAAATGGGAATTTTTTTCTGCAACATTATTAGTGTTGGCTGAGTTGAAAAGTGTTTAAAGCTGGAATTGAAATGTTTTTCCTGCAATGTCCACTTTGTGATAATTGATGATATCTTGCTCATATTTTGGAATAGCAGAGATCGCTATGAAAGTTTAAATTGAATTTACCTTGCAACTTCATATTTTATCCTATATTGACACTTTCTTCGTACATGCATGGCATATGGTTTCAATGATATTGTTGACTTGTTACATATATTTGTTCAGTTATAAATTTTGTTGGTGGGCTATTGCTCACCCTTGCTATATTTATTATATCACAACAACAGCTATATCAGATAGCCATACTCGATGCAAGCAGGCATCCGCTGTCAAGGGATTAATCACCAAAGTCATAGCTACCATGGCTGAGGAGGAAGCTACTGGTAGGCTAGATGTTAGCTTCTGAATATCAGGTGTATTTATTTATATGGTAATTATATATGGATGGCAAAGAGTATGATTAGTTATTATATTTCTTTTAACTTGTAAGAATTTAACTTGTGATTAATATTATTTGGGAGTTACTCTGATTTCATCTCTTGGACTATAACCGGTTGTGTGTGTGTGATATTATTGTGGGGTCATAGCATGTTGTTCATATAGTTTGATTTGTGTGTAAGTTTAATTAATGGATTTGAGACCGTAACGACCAGATCTCCGACCCCGGATCTAGGGGTGTTACAGATGTACTGTCTGGTTCATGAACGACTAACTCAAATATAGTTCTTCATTCTTAACTTTAAGCTGTGGCTATTTTACTTTCACCAATACTCTTGATCATCTTTAAACATATCTGTTAGAAATAATTGATATGTGTAATCAGTGTTTAAGTGTTTTAGTGATCATCAGAGTTTAGCTGGAAGAGATTATCTGGAAGTGGTCAAAGTTTGTTAAACTCTGACATAGGAAGCTTGACAGAGTTTGCTAAACTCTGTCAGGAGGAAGCATTTACAAGTTAACAACTGAATGATTTAAGATAATTATAGAAGCGATATCTTTAAAGATTGGATAGATGTCAAAAAGATCATGTTGACTCAGAAGACGTGTTACAATCATAATTGATAACATTTGTATAGCTGATTTATAGAAGTATCAATTATCGATTGTAGTGTAGCTGTATATCTTTATAAATACAGTTAGGTTAATCCTAGAAGGGCATCGAGAAACAAATTATCATTTTTGTAACCTAAGCAGCTCTCTGTGATATTTACATCACCGAGAGAGGATTTATAAGATCCATACAGTTTTGATTGTTTTAATCTTGTGTTCATTGTTATTCACTCATACGTACTTGATTATATTGTGTATTCGGCCTAACAATTGCTATCAGAGCAAATCTGTTACTCTAAACAGTTTAAGATCCACACACAAAACTATAATCAATGGCAGAGATACCTCTTCCAGCAGTTTCTAATGAGAAGGCTCAACCTACCACTATGAGTCGTTTTGAGACGATTCGGGTTCCTATCTTGAAGCCTACAGATTATGCAATCTGGAAGGTTAAGATGACCATGTTTTTAGAGGCTACAGATCCAGAATATCTTGACAGAATTAAGGAAGGCCCTCATAAGCCTACAAAGCTATCTGTTGTTGCTGCGGGTGAAAAAGCTGTAACAGTTCCAAAGGAGAAGTCAGATCTGACTCTTGAAGATATTTCATCCATTGCTAAGGATGCAAAGGTTAGACATCTACTTTATAGTGCCTTAAAAATTGTTATGTCTAACAAAGTGATCAATTACACTACTGCAAAAGAAATATGGGAAGCTCTTGAAGTTAGATGTCAAAGAACTAATGCTATCAAGAACAATAGAAAGAACATACTCACACAGGAGTATGAACATTTTGAAGCTAGATCTGAAGAAACAATGATGGAAACATTTGACAGATTCTGCAAGCTGCTCAACGATTTGTCATTGGTCAACAAAGAGTATGATCTAGAAGATTCAAATCTCAAGTTTCTTCTTTCTCTACCTGAAAAGTGGGATGTGAAAACAACCACTATTAGAGACAATTATGATCTTGAGGAAACTAAGATTGATGAGATCTATGGGTTGCTCAAAACCTATGAACTGGAAATGGAACAGAGGAACAGGAGAGCAAGAAAGAAAAAGTCTGTTGCTCTCAAGGTTGAAGAGAAACCATTGAAGAATGAATCATCAAGGAAGAAAGCTAAGGGAAAAGCAAAAGATTTGATCATTCATTCTGAAAGTGAGTCATCTAATACTGATTTTGACTCAAATACTGATGCATCATCCGACTATGAGGATGATGAAGAAGAAATTATGCATGTTAGTCACAGAGGCATGCCTGTACATAGTTAATAACAAGCCTAACTGTTTGTAATGATTTGTATTACTTATAGGATCTCTTAACTGGGAAAACATCTAGTTGTAGGTTTCTATCTGTATTAGCACAAGTAGTAGGCACCAAAATTTCTATCTGTGTAATTGTAAATTTTAGACATGTAATAATGCTTGGAAGAAGATCGAGAGATCATGCCTCAAGCCTGAAGAACAGAATGTCAGAATAAACACAGCAGAAGATTGGAATTGGAAATTTGACTAAGTGCCAATTCGAGAAGTAGCTTTTGTTCTATTAGAGAAGTCCAGCATTCGAGAAGTCAGGTGTTCGAGATCTTCAAAAGAACTATTCGATATCTCTACAACACCATTCGAGAATTCAAGACTGTATTCGAGTTCTCAATCATTCGACATCTCATATATTGCCCCATTCGAGAACTCAAGGTGTTGTCAAGCCAAAGCTCCATTCGAGTTCTCAGTGATTCGATATCTTAATGAGTCAATGTCTTCATGTACCATTCGACATCTCCTTGTGTATTCGATATCTCAGGTAGCATCAATGATGTTCGACATCTCAGGAGTTTAGCTAGGTCATTCCATATCCCAGAAACTCCAGTAGATAGATCATTCGAGAAGTGATTCAGTACTTCAGGAACAAGGCATTCGAGAACTCTCAGTTATCTAATCATTAAACACTAGTTCTCGAATCATATAGCAGAATTACTTATCGAATGAATTCTTGAAGACAAAAGTCAGTGGATTGTACAGAGTAAGAAATCTACATCGAGCCGAATCACTTTACTGCAAAGTGAGTTGGAAAGTCTACAAAAGGAGTTTAGAGATGATGATTCAACGACAAAGATGCTAAGGTAGTGGGATTGTGGTAGGTGAACATAAAGTCAAGATCTGAAGCCACCACCACATCACATGCTAATGTAGAAAGACAGGTTGTTAAAGTAGTCTGTCTATTTTATTTTAATGTAAACAATGTGCATCCATGTTCTATAAGGATGTAACCTTGTTTCACTTAGCAAAACACGAAACTGAAGCAGAAAGAATTATCTCTCTGAGAAAACGAAGCTGAGAATACTAACATTTGTATTCACAGGTTGTAGCAAAATACATTGATCTAATACAACTATTAGATTGAAGCGATTTTGGTGTTTATGTTTATATTCCGCACTTATATTTCTTTCAGATATATCTGTTAAACAAAAACACATCTACAACAAACACATCTACAATATCCTTAAACATAAAGAATCAAAATATTTGTATTCAAAGTATATCAACAAAGTTCTGAATTCGTGTTCACGAGAAAATACATTCACCCCCCCTCTGTATTTATCTTGTGGTGTATTTCATACTCAACAACGCAAATGGCTGCTTTGATGGTGAAGACCTTCAAGAAGATGGGATTCAAGAACTTTAAGAAAGGAAAGAGGTTCTCAAAGAGAGATTCAAGCTTTGACATGAAGAGTTTCAGAAAGTCTGAGAGAAGGGATACCAAGTCTGGGAAGAAGGACAAGTCTGAGATTCAATGCTACAAATGTAAGGAGATGGGTCACTATGCTCCTGAGTGCAAGAAGGGTAAAACTGAAAAAGCACTCTTCACTAAAGGCAGAGACCGAGCAAACACTTTAGACTCAGATAAAGATGTCAACTATACTCCCATGGCTACTCATGAGACTGAATCTGAAAAGTCTGAACATAAGGTACCCCTAACTACCTATGCTTATAATACAAATAATATAACTGAATTGAGAATTTATCTTAAGTCTTTACATATCAGTTATAGGGATCAGACTTTAGAAAATGAGAGAATCAAATTTGAGAACTCTAATCTTAAAGTGAGAAATAAATATGTTGAGGAGAAGCTTGAAAACATGGAACGAGTTCAGAAAGAAAGAGATGATGTTGTTTATCTAGAACAGGAGTTGCTAGGAAGATATAGGCAACTAGAGTCTGAATTAGAAAAGGCTAATCACATAATTAAAACTTGGACTGATTCTGGAAAAGACACTCATGAGGTGTTTCAGAAAGACACCGCTGGTTTAGGTTATGGTGAGGAAGATGAACTTAGGTTTCTGAATGAAGTAAAAATCAGGACACCACTTCCCACTACAGAATTTGTTACTTGCACAAGTGAATCAAAGTCTGAAGCTGTCAAGAATGAATCAGTAAAAATTTGTATTAAACAGGTTAATATTGGTTTAATGATAGATAAACAACTCAAACATAAGCTTAAGGAGTTAAAATCTGTCAAGAAACAGAATGTGTTCAGGAAGAACAGAAATGGAAAACTAGGCATAACCTCAGGAAATAATCCAATGATGGCTACTTATGCTCCAAGAAAAACATGTTATAACTGTGGTAGTACTCATCATCTTGCTAACTTTTGCAGGAAGAATAAGAACATTAATTCTTTACCCTCCAAGTCTAGAGTAAAGAAGGATAATGTTAAAACTAGACCACGGACCTTATGCAAACATTGTGGAAGTATTTGGCATTCTTTTTATACTTGCAGAGACTATCATGCCATTTATCATAATTACTATTAATTGAAGCCTAACTTGAAATGGGTTAAGGTTAATTCTGCAGGTGTAAATGCTGAAAAAGTTAGCTTAAACTCTGATATTGAAAATTCTGCTGCTAGAGCTAACAAATTTAAGAAAGCCAAAGGATCCAAGCAAGTTTGGATCCTTAAATCTGACCTTCATTGAATGTTCGTGATTGCAGGGCATCAGGGAGAGTACCCTAGTTTTGGACAGTGGATGTTCAGGACATATGACAGGAAATAAAGCCCTGCTATCAGACTATGAAGAGAAGGCTGGCCCAAAAGTTTCCTATAGAGATGGCAACGTAGGACGTACTATGGAATATGGAAATATCAATATTTGAAATGTCGTCATCACCAATGTAGCTCTGGTTCCAGGACTGTAAAGCATAACGTAATGTAAAATGTAATAGAGGACATATATAACTCAACTAGGATAAAAGATAAATAATATTAACTCTATACAGGGATCGTGAAGTATTGAGGAACAAGCATCAACAAGGATCAAGTCGCTGAAAGAAGTTCATTAACATGATCAAGCCTCAGTGACAGAATAAGATGTACAGATGATTCAGTTGAAGAGCCAAAAGATTCCATGTATTTATATTATTTGAAGATACTGCTGCAGGCTAATCAATTGGAATGTAACGAAAGTGTGAAGATCAAGATCAGTGCTAGTCACTTGTGAACCAGACCAGTGCACTAAGTGTCAGCACATACGAAAAGGATCAACGCATTAATTCACAGAAAGAATTGCCAAAGCTTATTGAAGATCAATATCTTAAGCATAATAAACAGAAGAGAGAAGCCCAAAAGAAGCAACCAAAAATAGTGATTACTGTGCAAATAGTGATTACTGTGCAAATAGTGATTACTATGCAAATAGTGATTACTGTTCAAATAGTGGTACTGTTCAAATAGTGGTACTGTGCAAATAGTGGTACTGTGCGAATAGTGGTACTGTTCAAATAGTGGTACTGTGCAAATAATGGTACTGTTCAAATAGTGGTACTGTTCAAATAGTGGTACTGTTCAAATAGTGGCTGTGGGGCCCACGACCAAAGAAATTTTCAGCAGAAAATTTTCAACAGACACGGTTTGGTTGGTGTAATAGTGACTGGTGGGACCTGCCAAATAGTGCAGCATAGTAACTTTCTAAAATCTATAAATAGGCCTATTGTATTTCATTTCAAAACACACCTCTACACACAACTCTCTCTTCTCTCTCTTATATCTCTTCAGTGTAAGCTGCTAGATAGTCCATCTAGTAGGAAAGTCGGCTTAGCTAGCTTTCAGGAAGTGTCGGGTAGAAGGTCCTCGTGCCTAAACTATCCTTAGGAGTGTTCTGGTTTTGAAGCTAATCCATTGGATTAGAAGTTGTAACACCCTTTCGAGTTTATTATCAATAAAGATATATTCTCGGAATTATTTTTTTTTATAGTATCGTATTCAACCCCTCCTTCTACGATACTCCGGGACCTAACAATTGGTATCAAAGCAAGCTTCTAACATACAAGAAGTTTAAAGTTCAAAACCATGGGAAGAAAGGATACGGGTGTGAAGATTCCAATGCTTGACAAAGATAATTACTTTCACTGGAAAGTAAAGATGCACCTTCATCTCTCAGCCATCGATGAAGGCTATGTAGATTGCATAGAGAAAGGACCTCATGTTCCAATGAAGGCCAACTCTGGGATTGGTCAAGATGCTGGCACTGGAGCTGCTGGAAGGCCTATTCCAAAGACTCAAGCTGAGTACACAGATGAAGACTTGGAAGAGATTCATAAAGATAGGAAGACCATGAACATTTTGTTCAACGGAATTGATCAAGATATGTTTGATAATGTCATTAACTGCACCACTGCTAAACAAGTGTGGGACATTATCCAAACCATCTGTGAAGGAACTGAGCAGGTCAGAGAGAATAAGATGCAACTTCTCATACAACAGTATGAACACTTCCACCATAATTCTGGTGAAAATTTAACAGATATATTCAGTAGATTTCAGAAACTACTGAATGGCCTAAAGTTGTACGGGAGAACATATGAAGTCAAAGACTCCAACTTAAAATTTCTGAGATCTCTTCCTAAGGAATGGAAGCCAGTTACAGTCTCGTTAAGAAACTCCCAAGACTACAAAAGTTTTACACTTGAGAGACTGTATGGAATCCTGAAAACATATGAGCTTGAAATGCAGCAAGATGAGGAAGTCGAGAAAATCCAGAAGAAAGGTGGATCTGTTGCCTTGGTGGCCAATGTTCCAGTAAGACAGGTGAGTGAGAAGATAAAGAACACTCAAGCCACACCAAGTTCAAAGACTTGTGAAGGTGGAGCTGAAACTAGCAGAGGGAAAAGCAAGTTGGTTGAAAAACTTGATGCATTGAGTGGAGATGAATCTGATGACTTGGATGATTATCTAGCATTCCTGTCAAGGAGATTCTCGAAGATCAAATTCAAGAGGAATCCAGCAGGAAGAAAGCAATTCGGAAAAGATTTTCAACCATCCAAAGACATGGTTGAAAGGTCTAAGTTCAAATGTTTTAACTGTGGAATTGCTGGCCATTTTGCCAATGAATGCAGAAAGCCTAAAGCTGAGAAAGAGAAGAAACAGTTTGAGACTATTGATTACAAAAAGAAATACTTTGATCTTCTCAAGCAAAAGGAAAGAGCATTTGTATCTAGAGATGATGATTGGGCAGCTGGAGGAGACTCAGATACAGAAGAGGAGTTTGTCAATCTTGCACTCATGGCAAACGAAACTGATGAAGAGGCTAGTTCAGCAAGCAACCAGGTATACTCTACAAACCTAACTGAACTTTCCAAAGATGAATGTGATAATGTTGTTGTTAGGAATAAGCTGTTTTTGATGATAACTCACACTTATGCAAATTGTATAAGTTTAGTTCTGTAGCTGTCAACGGATAAGGACTCACTACTCTATCCGTTGATAGGTAACTCATCAACTGATGAGGTTTGTAGCATACTGTAAGTAATTTCTAATATCAGTTGATTGCATTCTTAATCCCAGTCATGTTGACTATCAATGGATAAGCAGAATAGGGTAGCTAATTGTAAATAAGCTGTGTTATGTAATTCTGTTTATATGAAGGGTTATCAACGGATGAAGAACTAATGCCATCAACGGATGATCAACCATCAACGGATGTTGAGTTGTGCATCAACGGATGATATGCTGTCAACGGATGATGCTATGCTTCACCAACGGATGATCAGAATCACCATCAACGGATGTCATCTGTATAACAACAGTTGACTGAGACATCATGATTCTGACAGCTCACATGGGTTGATAGAAAATACTAAAACGGTATGGCAGCCCGGAAAGTGGGAATAAAGAAGAAAAAGGGAGCATATCTTTACACAACAGTCAAGAAATGTACAGTGGGTATTTTAGTTCAAGGGAACAGCATTTCGGCTACTTTTGTGATTGGTATGGAGTAGCAAGTCCACTAGGAATAGTTTATTCACTTTACTGTTCTAGTTGCACTTGTAAACTTGGGATATATAACCAAGTGTAGCAACTCTTTCATACTTAAGAAAATAGGTTTTCTCTATTCTATTTCTTGAATATCTGTTAAGTTAGAAAGAGTTGTAAAACCCAGAAGCTGTGTTCTTATTTGTAACACAGAGATTTTCTTCATTATATATATACAGGTGGCTTAAGCAATTAACCACCTGATTTTTTAAGTGTTTGTGTTTACATTCATTCAAGCATTTATCCATTATAAGTTTCTGCTTGTTTCTTTATCCAGAAATTTATAATAATCAAGAAATTGTATTCAACCCCCCCCCTTCTACAATTAATCCGCGTGTGATCTGGGAATAACAATTGGTATCAGAGCAAGCTTCTAACATAACTGAAGTTTAAAGATCAACACACTTTCATCAAGATGTCAAAGAAGGATCATGGAGTTATAATACCAGTTCTTGATAGAGAAAATTACTTTCACTGGAAAGTAAAAATGAGGCTACATCTCATGTCCATGGATGAAGGATATGTAGCCTGCATTGAGAGAGGTCCTCATGTTCCCATGAAGGCTGCTTCAAGAGTTGGAGTAGCTGAGGATGCACCTGATGTTCTTATTCCAAAACCTGTCTCTGAGTGGAGTCCTGAAGATGTAGCAGAAGTTCACAAGGATAAAAAGACTATGAACATTCTGTTCAATGGTCTAGATAGTGACATGTTTGATAATGTTATCAACTGTACAACCTCCAAGGAAGTATGGGATACAATTCAAACTATCTGCGAAGGAACAGAACAGGTAAGGGAGAATAAAATGCAACTGTTAATCCAACAGTATGAACATTTCCATTTCAAGAATGGAGAGTCATTGAATGATACATTCACTAGGTTTCAAAAACTATTGAATGGCTTAAAGCTGTATGGAAGGGTCTACCAAGTAAAGGATTCGAATCTCAAATTTCTAAGAGCCTTGCCCAAAGAGTGGAAGCCTATGACTGTTTCTTTAAGAAACACTCAAGAGTACAAGTCATTTACTCTTGAAAGGCTTTACGGAACACTAAAGACTTATGAGCTAGAATTGGAGCAGGATGAGGAGATTGAGAAAGTACAGAAAAAGAGTGGATCTGTTGCATTAGTTGCAGGAGTTGAGGAACAAGAAGAAAAGAGGACAGAAACTGCTAGAACTACACCAAACAAGGAAGTTTGTGAAGGTAGAGCAGAATCAAGCAAAGAAAAAATTGTATCTGAAGGAAATGACAATCTGCAGCAGGATGAATTGGATGAGATAGATGAGCATTTGGCCTTTCTATCTAAGAGATTCTCAAAGCTGAAGTTCAAAAGAAACTCAGGGGTGACCAAGCCATTTAACAAGGATTTTTCTACAAGCAGAAATCTTATTGATAAATCCAAGATTAAATGCTATAATTGTGGAATCTCTGGTCACATGATGAGTGAGTGCAGGAAGCCCAGATCTGAGAGCAAAGGAAAAACAACTGATATTGTTGATTACAAAAAGAAATATTTTGATTTGCTCAGACAGAAGGGAAAGGCATTCATGACCCAAGAGTATGACTAGGCTGCAGATGGAAATGACTCTGAGGATGATACTGAATATGTCAATCTTGCATTGATGGCTGATCTGCAGAGCAGGAAGCAAGTTCTACTAGCAATCAGGTAATTTCTACTAATCTTTCTGAGCTTTCTAAAGAGGACTGCAATAATGTGATTGATGATATGTCTACTGAACTATATCATTTGCATGTCACTCTTAAATCACTAACAAAAGAGAACAAAAGGATTAAAGATGCTAATCAGTTGTTAAGTGATAGAAATGCTGCTTTAGAAACTAAGTTTTTAGAGTTTGAAAGAATGAGAATAGATTGCAGTGATGCTAAGACTGAACTTGAAGCTGTGCTAAAAAGAGAACAAATTTTAAGACAACAGCTAGAAAAGGAACAAGGGATAATTGCTAAATTTCAAAGTTGTAGAAATGTAGCACAAAACATAATAGAAGTCCAGGGAATAGAATCATTTGTTAAGGAAACTTGGACTAAAAACTTAAAGGAGCTAGAACCTACTGTTGAGGATCTAGGGACTAATTACGAATCAACGGATAGTGATCATCCGTTGACAGATATTCCATCAACGGATGAGAGTTATCCGTTGACAAGTAAAAAGTCTGTTAGTAAGTTTAAACTTGAGAAGTTGGATAAACAATTTGGTCCAGTCACCAAGAACTTTGTTTCTGGTGAAAGTAGCAAGACTAAATCAGTTGAGAAAGCAACAGTTAGGAATTTACCCAATAAGAAATTAGAGGGTAAATCAGAAACTGATAAAGGCTTGAGGGAGGATAAAAAGAAGAAAAACAGGAATGGCAAGGTAGGTGTTAATAAGAAAAACAATTACTCTCCTGATAAGTTTGCTCCTAGAAAAACTTGTGGTAATTGTGGTAGTGTTAATCATCTATCTGCTAATTGCAAATTTGTTACCAAAACTGCTAAGCATGTATCTCCAAATGTGCCTTTCATGCCTATGCCTATTATGCCTAATCTGTATCAGAATGCTCAATCTTTAAATCCATATGTTAACATGCCAAGCATGAATAATATGTATGCTAGCTTTCCTCAGTTGCATGCATCTAATTATTATGCAGAAGAGCATCAATCAGACTTCTTCACTCAGGCTTCAACACCTAAGGTGAAGAATGCTAAGAGTGGAAAAGGCAAGGCTAACAAGAAAGGACCCAAGGAAACTTGGGTACCAAAATCAACTTGATTTGTTTTGGAATGTGTGCAGGGAAACAGGAGGAATCTATGGTACCTAGACAGTGGATGTTCTAGGCACATGACAGGAGATTCAACCCTGCTCACAGAGTTTAAGGAAGAAGCTGGCCCTAGCATTACCTTTGGAGATGACAGCAAAGGATATACTAAGGGATATGGCTTGATTTCAAAAGGAAATGTCATCATTGGAAGAGTGGCCTTGGTTGAAGGCCTGAAGCACAATCTGCTGAGTATCAGTCAAATTTGTGATAAGAACTTCGAAGTAAAGTTCACCAAAGAAGCCTGTGTTATTTCTGCCAAGGAAAATAACAATGTGGTGTTGACAGGCTTTAGAAGAGGAAATGTTTACCTAGCTGACTTCAACTCCTCATCTTCAGAATCTATCACTTGTCTATTCAGCAAGGCAAGTAAAGATGAGAGTTGGCTATGGCATAAAAAGCTGTCACATTTAAATTTTAAAGTAATGAATGACTTGGTAAGAAAGGATCTTGCTAGAGGAATCCCTCAGTTGGAGTTTGTCAAAGATGGATTGTGTGATGCATGCCAACTTGGGAAACAGAAGAAAGAATCCTTCAAAAGCAAGACAGTGTCATCAATTGTTCAGCCGTTTCAATTGCTGCATATGGATCTATTTGGACCAGTAAATGTCATGTCAATATCAAAGAAGAAATACTGTCTGGTGATTGTTGATGATTTCTCCAAATTCACATGGACTTTCTTTTTGCAATCCAAAGACTGTGCATGTGAAATCATCATCAATCATCTCAAGATGGTTAATAATGATTCTGAATTTAAAGTCAAAAGAATTAGGAGTGACAACGGCACTGAATTCAAGAATTCCACAATGAAGATTTTCTGTGAAGAGAACACCTCAGCAAAATGGGGTTGTAGAAAGGAAGAACAGAACTCTCATTGAAGCAGCTAGAACAATGTTAAGTGATTCAAGATTGCCAACGTATTTTTGGGCTGAAGCAGTGAATACAGCCTGCTTCACTCAGAATATTTCTTTGGTAAATCAAGCAAAAGGAATGACACCTTACCAGTTGTTGAAAAACAGGAAGCCAACATTAGCTTTTCTTCATGTTTTTGGATGCAAGTGCTTTGTACTAAGGAATCATGGAGACAACTTAGGCAAGTTTGAAGCAAAGGCAGATGAAGCTATTTTTGTTGGATATGCAGCAGGGAAAGCCTATAGAATCTATAATCTGAGAACTAACAATGTTATAGAATCTGTACATGTTGTGTTTGATGATCAAAAGATTCAAGGTCTAAAAGATCAAGGCTTCCATGAAGAATTATCCTTTGAGAACGAAGAAGAAGGAAGAATGTATTATGATGATGATGAGGAGGATGAAGATCATGACCATCGAAATTCACCAAGAATTATTGCACCAACTAGAAGTGATGCTAACACTGGAAATGAAGCATCCGTTGACAGTCATACTGAATCATCCGTCGACAGGCAAAATAATGCATCCGTCGATCAATCATCCGTCGACAGAAGTAATGCATCCGTTGACAGAATAAGTAGGGCATCAGTTGACAGTCAATTTCAAAATTCTGCAAGGGCAATTAACTCAGGGGGAGTTTCACAAAGTCAAAACTCAATGCTGAATCAACATGATCATGCTCAAGAAAATGAAGCAACCTCATCAAGATCAAATCTTCCACCTCAAAGGAAATGGACCAAGGATCATCCATTTGAATTAATCATTGGAGATTCTAACTCTAGAGTCCAAACTAGAAGAGCCACTCGAGAAGAATGTCTATACAGTAGTTTCCTATCTCAAGGGGAACCTAAGAAAGTGGAAGATGCTCTTCTAGATTCAGATTGGGTATTAGCAATGCAAGAAGAGCTAAACCAATTTGAAAGGAACAAAGTTTGGAAGCTTGTGCCCAAACCTGATGATAGAAGTATCATAGGTACAAAATGGGTTCTCAAGAACAAGACTGATGAAAATGGCATCATAGTCAGGAATAAAGCAAGACTAGTGGCTAAAGGCTATTCTCAAGAAGAAGGGATTGATTTTGATGAAACTTTTGCACCAGTGGCAAGACTTGAGGCAATCAGAATCTTTCTAGCCTATGCAACACATGCCAATTTCAAGGTCTATCAGATGGATGTAAAAAGTGCCTTTCTGAATGGGGAACTGGAAGAAGAGGTGTATGTCCATCAACCTCCTGGTTTTGAAGATCCAGAATCTCCAGATTATGTATATCTCCTATTGAAAGCACTATATGGTTTGAAGCAAGCACCAAGAGCCTGGTATGACACTTTATCTCAGTTTCTTCTGGAGAATCACTTCAATAGAGGTACTGTGGATAAAACACTATTTCATAGAACTGTTAATGGCTCTTTTATACTTGTTCAAATCTATGTGGATGACATTATCTTTGGGTCTACAGATGAGAAGCTTTGCAAAAGGTTTGCCAAACTTATGCAAAGTAGATATGAAATGAGCGTGATGGGAGAATTAACTTACTTTCTTGGTCTACAAGTTAAGCAAGTTAATGATGGGATTTTCATTAGTCAAACAAAATATATTTTTGATCTATTAAAGAAATATGAACTAATGGATTGTTCTCCTGCAAAAACTCCTATGGCCACTGCCACTAAACTTGAGTTGAATACTAAGGAAAAGAAAGTGGACATCTCAAGTTATAGGGGCATGGTAGGCTCACTTTTGTATCTAACAGCAAGTAGACCTAATATAATGTTTTCTACTTGTCTTTGTGCTAGATTTCAGGCTGATCCTAGGGAGTCTCATTTAATAGCTATAAAGAGAATTTTCAAGTATCTTAAGGGAACACCAAACCTTGGCATTTGGTACCCTAGAGATACTGGTTTTGATCTAATTGGCTATTAAGATGCATATTATGCAGGTTGCAGAATTGATAGAAAAAGTACAACTGGCTCCTGTCAATTTCTAGGAAACAAGCTTGTATCATGGTTCAGTAAGAAACAGAACTCAGTTTCTACGTCAACAGCTGAAGCTGAGTATATTGCTGCTGGAAGTTGTTGTGCTCAGATACTTTGGATGAGGAATCAACTTTTTGACTATGGTTTTAAAGTTGACAAGATTCCAATTTTCTGTGACAACACAAGTGCTATTGCCATCACTGAAAATCCAGTACAACATTCGAGAACCAAGCATATTGACATTAAATACCACTTCATTAGAGAGCATGTAATGAATGGTACTGTGGAAATGCACTTTGTGCCAACTGAAAAGCAGATTGCAGATATTTTCACAAAACCTCTTGATGAATCCTCATTCACAAGATTGGTAAGTGAACTAGGTATGCTCAATTTTTCTAATTCCTAGACATATTTGCAAAGACACTGCATGTAGCTAGAAATGTGTTATGATTATTTTGAGAATTAAATCTCTCAGGAAAATTGTTAAAATTTTGACTAAGGCAAAATTACACTTTCAACGGATGACTTTTATCCGTTGCTAGTATAACACATCACTAGATTTTTAAGGCATCAACGGATGTCAATTTATCCGTGTCATCAACGGATAAATTGCATCTCAACCGTTTTTCGTTATCATCCGTTGACACCCATTTCTTTTTTTAAATCTTATCCGTTGATAAATTTACTTTCTTTATTTTCTAGCCGTTGATAAATGCGTACAGTTATGTATCTATAATCGTGGCTAATTTTCCGCTTTTAATCATTACTGACAGTTTTATTTTGCCCAATAGAGTAATTACCTTTAATTATTCTTTAATTAAATTCTGAGGAGTATAAAAGCATCTTTGCTCTCAACGGTTCACTTTTATCACTCTGAATTTTCTTAAGCAAAATATTACATCTTCTTCTTCAAAAAGTTTTCTCTGCAAATCGAAGCTTTCAATTCAATGGCACCCATAGTCAAAATGATGTCTTCAAGTGGGTTTACCTATGAGAAGAATAACTTTGCTGCGTTTGTGGATACTGAAAGTGCTCCAGAAAACTACCATATAATGATGAATTTCGTGAAGAACTGTAAGCTGTCATATGCTATGACGACCACCACTCCTCTCATTCATGAAGTAATTGAAGAGGTGTGGACATCAGCTGAGTTCGATAGTACTGATGGTATTCTATCTTTCTCTCTTAAGGGTAAAAACTATGTAGCTAACTCAGATGTGTTTACTGCATGTTTTAAATTACCTGAGAATAACTGCTTATCTGAACCTACTGATGCTGAAATTGTTGCCATGCTTAATTCAATAAATTATGCTCTCAGTACTAATAATTTAGGCAAAATTGTTAGGAAAGGCATGGTTAAGGAATGGAGTTATCTTTGTGATGCCTTCATTAAAACTTTTTCTGGTAAAATTAGCAATTTTGATGCTGTTACTAGATCCATGTTAGTGATGCTATATATGCTGTTAAATGATAAATTTTATAATTTTAGCACACTAGTCATGTATGAAATAGCAGCTAAATTAAGTAATAAAGAAACTAGGAGCAAAAATATCTACTTTGCTAGGTTTTTGATGCTCTTAGCTCTGCATATGACTGAAAATGAGCTATCTATTACTAACCCAGATAGCAAGTTTAGTTGTTTTGTTCAGGAGAAGAGGGTCCTCAGTGACTTGATTCGAATGAATCTGAATGCAGGGGTACAATTGGTATATCTACCAATTGTGCAGGTAACTTCTAATCTTAACACTCCTATCTCTAACCCCCAAATTTCTTCACCTTCTAGTGTTGCTATGGAATCTGTAGTAATGACCCAACAGATTCCTACCCAAGCAATCAAATCCAAAATCTCAAAATCCAAATCTAAAAAGCCAACCTCAGGTGTTTCTCAAAAGGCACCTGTTGCAAAAACTACCACAACTCTTGAGGGGAGTGTGAAGGAGGTAGTAAGTGGTGAGGGACAGGGTGAAAACCCTAAGGATAAGGTGGGAGAGGAAAGTGCACCAAAAAGCCCAACCTTGGTTGTATCTTCTCAACAAGACACAACTTCAAATACAGGATATAGTCCAATGCACAAAAGGGTAAGGGACACAGACACACCATTCTCTCAAACTTTCAGGAGAAAGGTTAAATCTAAACTCTCAGGGGATTCACAGGGGACACACACAGTATAGGAAACTGTACCTTCTCAAAGTCAGATTGATGTGGCTCCAGTAAATGTGGAGTCACAGCCCCCTACTGATCACCTTCAAATTGATACACACTTTAATCCACACTCACCAACTCCATCTCTAGATGTAGATATGATATCTGCATCAATTCCTGATTCTCCAACTTTAACATTCTTGGAGAAGCCCCATTCTCAAATTGGTGGCCATAATCTTTTAGGTGATTTGTTGGGCCATCAATCCTTCTTTTCAGGAACTTTAACACAATCTGTGGCCTCATCCTTAAAATCAATCTCCACAGATTCAGTGTTGGTTTCTACCTCAACAGCTAATATCATTCCTTCATCAACGGATATCCTTCATCCGTTGACAAGTGTTTGTCCATCGACGGATGTGCAATTCTCTAGCCATCTGTTGACAGCTATAACTACTTCATCAATGGATGTCACTTATCCGTTGATAGCTCAATCTACACCTCTAGTATCTGACACTCCTGTGTCCAGTGTAGAAGAGTTAACAGTAGTTCAAACACTTCTAGGATTGAGGGAAGGGAGTGAGAGGCTGCCTTGTGAGCAGGCAAAAGGAGAGGAAATAATAGAGAGGCTGACCATTTCTTCCTGTCAGGCAAAAGGAGAGCTAGAGAGTTCCACCTTAGTAGGTGAAGGTGAGGGTGTGAGTGGTGTGAGCCAGGGGGAGCCCCTGATGCAACAAAAGAGAGATGAGAGGAGAGAAGGGACTATAGGAGACATAAGGTTGGAAGACACAGTCATTGCAAGTGAGTTAATGAAGGTTAGTGATGCAACCAGAGAAATGACTTATCAAGAAGAATATCAGTCAGTACTAGACTCTATTTCTCTGGATGCTGAAACCTTTACTCACCCTGTTCCTGCCTATCAAATTATGGCACAGCAGGGCAATATGGAGGCAGAGGAGGCCATGCACCTAGTGCACACCTCAGAATCTCTTCTTAGAGCTAAAGAATCAATTGCAGCTCTGCCTTCAGATGCTGATGATACTGAATTTGGAAGTGAAGACAGTCTGAGTGAGGATGAAGCTGCACATGAAGAACCCATGGGTGGAGAACCAAGTCCTCATGGGATTCCAGACTGGATCTTCAGATCTGAGAACACCTATGGTGACCTAAATGTGGAACTCATGAAGCAGTATCAAGTGGCTCTCAATGAGCATCAATCAGCCACTCCACAGAGACAGGTGGTTCTTAGACAGGTTATGGCCAACATCAAACTGCACAAGATGCAGATGAACATTCACATCAATACTCATGAGGAGGTCAAAACTCAAATCAGGGATGTCAAGATTGCAATGGATGCTCACATCCAAACCCTTGCTCCTACTGCCACACAGAAAGTTCTTCACCAGAGGCTTATCAAAGAAGATAGTCTAGCCAAATCTGTACAGAAGCTTGATGCAAGGGTGGATAAACTGGAAGCCAATATGCAACAAATCCTTGATCAACAGAAGCTGCAAACTCAACTCTTGGAAAGGTTACTTAATGCTCCAACTTCTGGTCAAACCCTTGATGCTAACAAAAAGGGGGAGAAAGAAGTAGTGGCTTCAGTACCTGAAACCTCAGCTAAGATTGAACAATCCAAGAGAGGAGAAGCAGGAATTATGGGGGAGCAGCCTAGCATAGAGCTAAATCCTAAGGACTTCACAGTAGTAGCTTCCCCCAAGAAACAAATAGCTGATTCTGCTAAGCTTAGGGAGATTGACACCTCAAGTCTCTCTGAAGATGAGAAGCTAGCCAGAATAGCTGAAATTCAGGCAATCAACAAAGAGGCCAATGAACGAATGCTGAGGACAGAGAGAATGATCCAGGAATCAGTTAGGTCAACTCTGTTCTCTACCACAGACTCTGCACCAAAAATAACTTCAGCAATTCTGAGAGTCCTCACTCCAGAGATTGCAATCCCTTCATTTTATGATGCTGAACCTTCCTGCCTCAAGGAATTTGAACCTGTATACAAGAGATACACAACCAACTCACCTCCAAGAAGACATGGAAAGAACAGACTTAGGACTGACTATCCACTTCCAAAGGATGATGATAAAAAGGTCATGGGAAATCAAATCAGAAAGTTCAAAGGAGGCAGTGATACACAAGGGAGAGAGTGGATGGCTGTTATTTACAGAAATGGTAAACCAATTCACATAACAAACAGTCATCCCAAGTTTGTTGATGCAAAGAGAGAAGAAGCCCACAGATTGATGTCTGAAAGCCATCCAAGTGCTGAAATGCAAAATGAGAATTCTGAAGAGAGACTACTAAGAGTAGCTCAAGAATTTGAGGATGAGCTTGAAAGTGAAGAGATTAAGTCCAAGAAAAGAAAGGGTGGCATAAAGCACAAGGGCAAGAAGGCCATGAAGATCCCTAGAACAAAAGAAAGAGCCAGAAGGACTAATCTCAGTGAAGAAGAAAGAGAAATCAGGAGCACACCAACACCAACAATTCAACCTCCAACAACAGTGGCATTTCCAGACACAAACTTCCATGGACAACCTATTGAACTAAAAGAGGAACCAATAGATTTTGACTCTATTGAAATCCCCAAAATTCTCTTGGAATCAAAACCAAAGAAAAGGATTTCAAGAAAGCCAACTGTAAAGGGACCAATTCAGGTGTCCAAAGTACCCAACATAGTGAGGCAATCTCCAGCTGAGAACAAAGAAGACTTCATCTACATAGCAGACATTGAAGAATATGCTGGGATTGACTTATACTTGGATGAACTGTCTGAAATCAGAGGCATTAACAGATTCAAGAATCTGCCTGAAAGACTAGTCTTTGTATACAAGGGTGGACATAAAAGGACATGGCCATTACAGAGGGTACTTGAAGAAGGATACCAAACACTGACCAAAGTGTTCTCTGCAATCAGGAATGACTCAGGGTATTCTTCAGTTGCCAAGTCTGAGGTGTTGAGGAGGATTGAAGAAATCAGAAGAGAATGGAATTCACCAACCAGTCTGCCTAAGAAGATCAAGATCCCATACAATGGTCAAAGAATTCACATTTAACCTCACTGGATGATGGAATTCAGGGATAATGATGGGTATAGAAGATTCTTCAGGTTACAGGACCAACTACCTAAAGCTAGCTCAAAATACTTAAGGTGGTTGCAACTAAAGCTAAATCCAAAGGTTGCTGAAGAAGAAAAATTCTATAGACAACTTCAAAGGCAAATTGAGTTGAATTCTGCTAAGGAGGGAAAGACAAGGGTGCTGCCTACCAGAGGAACTCAAGATCATTGACCTGCTCAGATCAGAGGAGCATATAATCTTCTGTAAATTTCTCTAAACATTTGTTATTTAAATTTTTTAGCTTAATACAACTTTGCATACTCTAATTTGAATAGCTAAGTGTGTTTTTGTTATCATCAAGACCTTTAATTTTTGCTTATGTTCATAAAGCATAAATTGGGGGAGATTGTTAGGAATAAGCTGTTTTTTATGATAACTCACACTTATGCAAATTGTATAAGTTTAGTTCTGTAGCTGTCAACGGATAAGGACTCACTACTCTATCCGTTGATAGGTAACTCATCAACTGATGAGGTTTGTAGCATACTGTAAGTAATTTCTAATATCAGTTGATTGCATTCTTAATCCCAGTCATGTTGACTATCAATGGATAAGCAGAATAGGGTAGCTAATTGTAAATAAGCTGTGTTATGTAATTCTGTTTATATGAAGGGTTATCAACGGATGAAGAACCAATGCCATCAACGGATGATCAACCATCAACGGATGTTGAGTTGTGCATCAACGGATGATATGCTGTCAACGGATGATGCTATGCTTCACCAACGGATGATCAGAATCACCATCAACAGATGTCATCTGTATAACAACAGTTGACTGAGACATCATGATTCTGACAGCTCACATGGGTTGATAGAAAATACTAAAACGGTATGGCAGCCCGGAAAGTGGGAATAAAGAAGAAAAAGGGAGCATATCTTTACACAACAGTCAAGAAATGTATAGTGGGTATTTTAGTTCAAGGGAACAGCATTTCGGCTACTTTTGTGATTGGTATGGAGTAGCAAGTCCACTAGGAATAGTTTATTCACTTTACTGTTCTAGTTGCACTTGTAAACTTGGGATATATAACCAAGTGTAGCAACTCTTTCATACTTAAGAAAATAGGTTTTCTCTATTCTATTTCTTGAATATCTGTTAAGTTAGAAAGAGTTGTAAAACCCAGAAGCTGTGTTCTTATTTGTAACACAGAGATTTTCTTCATTATATATATACAGGTGGCTTAAGCAATTAACCACCTGATTTTTTAAGTGTTTGTGTTTACATTCATTCAAGCATTTATCCATTATAAGTTTCTGCTTGTTTCTTTATCCAGAAATTTATAATAATCAAGAAATTGTATTCAACCCCCCCTTCTACAATTAATCCGCGTGTGATCTGGGAATAACAGTTGTTAATGAAATGTCTATTGAATTGTACAACATGCATGTTACCTTAAAATCACTTAACAGAGAGAATAAAAGGATTAAAGACCTTAATGAAAAGTTAAGAGATAGGAATGCCTTAATAGAAACTCAGTTAATTGAATTCGAAGTTATGAGAAAAGATTGCCAGGAAGCTAAAAATGAATTGATTGAAGCTCTTAAACGAGAAAAGACCTTGAAAGAACAGTTAAAGAAAGAACAAGATCTAATTGCTTTTTGGGGAAAATCTAAGGCCACTACAGAAGAAATTTTTCGTGTCCAAGGAATTAACTCCTTTGTAAAATTAGAAGAATCAAAGTTAGGAGTTGATGGTGAGACTGCTTCAGACAACGAGTTAAATAATGGTAATTATCCGTTGAACAACAAGCTATCGATGGATGCTGATCAAAATCATCCATCGAAAGCCAAAGTTGTCAGCAAAGCAACTCTAGTTAAATTGAACAGTCAATATGGTCCCATCAGCAAAAACTTTGAATTGGGAGAAACTAGCAAAACAAAATCAGTTAAGAAAGCTAACATAGGTCACTTGTCCCACAAGCAATTGAAGGACAAGTTAGAGAAAGTTGAAACAAAGGCTAAGGCTAAAAAGAAGAATAGAAATGGCAAACACAACAATTACACACCTGATAAGTATGCTCCTAGGAAAGAATGTGTAAAATGTGGTAGTGTTAATCATTTGTCTTTCAACTGTAAAACTGTTAAAAATGCTTATGTGCCTAGTATGCCTATATCTATGCATGCTATGAATGTTATGCCAAATATGTATGCTCCCTCAGCTCATACATCTAGCCAATATGCTAACATGCCATTCATGTATAATCCATACTACAATGCTTTCAATATGCCACAGTTGCCATGGATGATGAATAACATGTTTGCACAAACTATGCCAAATTATTCATCTAGTTTTAATGCATGTGAGCAAGTGAAACAACCTATTTTTCAGAAACCTACACCAAGAGTTAAGGTTGATTTAACTCAATCAGAACCCCTGGGTAGTAAGGACTTGAAAAAGAAGAAAAAGGCTAACAAGGCAGGACCCAAGAAAATTTGGGTACCAAAATCAACTTGAGTTTGTTTTAATGTGTGCAGGGAAAAAGAAAGAATCTTTGGTATTTGGATAGTGGTTGTTCTAGGCATATGACTGGAGATTCTACCCTGCTCACTAAGTTTGAGGATAGAGCTGGCCCTAGCATTACCTTTGGAGACAACAACAAAGGATATACTAGAGGATATGGCTTGATTTCACAAGGGAATGTTGTCATTGAAGAAGTAGCACTGGTTGATGGACTTAAGCATAACTTGCTGAGTGTCAGTCAATTATGTGATAAAGGCCAGAATTTCTGGTTCACATCTGAAGCTTGTGTCGTTTTCAAGAAAAATGACAACAAGGTAGTGTTGACAGGAGATAGAAGAGGAAATGTGTACATTGCTGACTTCAATTCAACAAATGCAAACATGACTACATGTCTTCTCAGCAAGGCAAGTGAAGATGAAGGTTGGCTTTGGCACAAAAGACTATCACACTTGAGTTTTAAAGCAATGAATGAGTTGGTAAAGAAGGATTTGGTTAGAGGTATTCCAAAATTGGTTTACTCCAAGGATGGATTGTGTGATGCATGCCAGAAAGGGAAGCAGAAGAAGGCCTCTTTCAAATCAAAGTCAATGTCATCAATTGATCAACCCTTGCAACTACTTCACATGGATCTCTTTGGACCAGTAAATGTGGTGTCAATCTCAAAGAAGAAATACTGTCTTGTGATTATTGATGATTTCTCCAAATTCTCCTGGACATTCTTTCTACACTCTAAGGATGAGGCATGTGAATTCATTATAAATCACATCAAGATAGTCAACAACAATCCTTTACTCAAAGTAAGGAGAATCAGAAGTGACAATGGAACTGAGTTCAAGAATTCTGTAATAAGAGAGTTTTGTGAAGAAGAAGGAATTATCCAAGAATTCTCTGCACCAAGAACTCCTCAACAAAATGGTGTAGTGGAAAGAAAGAACAGAACTCTAATTGAAGCTGCAAGAACAATGCTTGAAGAGTCTAAGCTACCAACATACTTCTGGGCAGAAGCTATAAACACTGCATGCTACACTCAGAATATTTCTTTGGTCAATCAAGCAAAAGGCATGACACCTTATCAACTTTTCAAAGGCAAGAAACCAACAATAAACTTTCTGCATGTCTTTGGATGCAAATGCTTTGTACTCAAAAATCATGGTGAGCATCTTGGAAAATTTGATTCAAAGGCAGATGAAGCTATCTTTGTTGGATACTCAGCTGGAAAATCCTACAGAGTCTACAACCTAAGACTAAACATTGTAATGGAGTCCATGCATGTTGTCTTTGATGATAAGAAAATATCTGGTCTAGTAGATGAAGGTTTTCATGAGTCTCTCTCATTTGAGAATGAGAGAAGTGGTGAAGAAAGTGAAGATGATGATGAAGAATGCAGATCAAATGGTGTGAGAAATAGACAAGCATCAACAGTTGAAGTGCAGAATGAACCACCTATTGAAGAGCAACTTACACCATCAGTTGGAAATCAATTTGAAGCATCTATAGAAAATCAAGGAGAAGCATCTGTTGATGAATCTACAAGAACTCGATCAATCTCGAGGGCCATACACTCAGGGGGAGTTTCTCACAATCAAAACTCAACAACAAGGCACAATGATCAACATAGAGAAAATGAAGCCACTCCATCAAGGTCAAACTTACCACCACAAAGAAAATGGACCAGGTATCATCCATTTGAGCTTATTATTGGAGATCCTAATGCAAAGGTCCAAACCAGAAGAGCAACTCAAGAAGAATGCTTATATAGCAGTTTTTTATCCAAGGAGGAACCTAAGAGAATTGAAGATGCTCTTTTGGATCCAGACTGGGTTTTAGCAATGCAAGAAGAGCTAAACCAGTTTGAAAGAAATGAAGTATGGAAACTTGTACCCAAACCTAAAGACAAATCAGTGATTGGTACTAAGTGGGTATTCAAGAACAAGATGGATGAAAATGGCATAATCACAAGGAATAAAGCTAGATTAGTTGCTAAAGGCTATCGTCAAGAGGAAGGAATTGACTTTGAAGAAACCGTTGCACCAGTGGCAAGGTTAGAATCAATAAGGATCTTCCTGGCCTATGCAGCGCATGCCAATTTCAAAGTCTACCAAATGGATGTCAAGAGTGCATTTCTGAATGGTATTCTGGAGGAGGAGGTGTATGTTAGTCAACCACCTGGTTTTGAAGATCCAGACTTTCCTGAATATGTGTTCTTTCTACACAAAGCACTATATGGCCTGAAGCAAGCACCTAGAGCCTGGTATGACACTCTCTCACAGTTTCTTATAGAGAATCACTTCATTCGAGGTACTATTGATAAAACTCTCTTTTATAGAAATGTCAATGGCTCTATGATACTTGTCCAAATTTATGTAGATGATATAATATTTGGGTCTACAGATGAGAAACTTTGCAAAAGATTTGCCAAACTCATGCAAAGTAGATATGAAATGAGTATGATGGGAGAATTAACTTATTTTCTTGGTTTACAAGTTAAACAAGTAAATGAGGGAATTTTTATAAGTCAAACAAAATACATTTATGATCTTTTAAAAAGGTTTGATTTAGCAGATTGCTCTTCTGCAAAAACACCCATGGCCACTGCCACTAAGCTTGAATTGAATACTAAGGAAAAGAAGGTGGACATGACAAGCTATAGGGGCATGGTTGGATCTCTTTTATATTTAACAGCTAGTAGACCTGATATTATGTTTGCTACATGTTTATGTGCTAGATTTCAAGCTGATCCTAGGGAATCTCACTTAGTAGCTATGAAAAGGATTTTCAGATATCTCAAGGGAACACCAAACCTTGGCATTTGGTACCCTAGAGATTCTGGTTTTGATCTAACTGGTTACTCAGATGCAGATTATGCAGGTTGCAAAATGGATAGAAAAAGTACCACAGGAACCTGTCAATTCTTAGGAAACAAGCTGGTCTCATGGTTCAGTAAGAAGCAGAACTAAGTATCTACCTCAACTGCAGAGGCTGAATACATAGCAGCTGGGAGTTGTTGTGCACAGATTCTATGGATGAGAAATCAAATACTTGACTATGGAGTTAAAGTTAAAAGGATCCCAATTTTCTGTGACAATACTAGTGCAATTGCAATATCACAGAATCCAGTACAGCATTCTAGAACCAAGCACATAGACATCAGATACCATTTCATCAGGGAACATATGATGGAAGGCACTGTGGAACTGCATTTTGTTCCTAGTGAAAAACAGTTGGCAGACATTTTTACTAAAGCTTTAGATGAAGCAACCTTTTCGAGGTTAGTAAGTGAGCTTGGTATGTTAAATTTCTCATGATCTTTTAAAATGTCTGTTCAATTAATTGCAGCCAGTGAATTTCATTCTCTGGATTTTGTTTGTTTTATTTGTTTATCTGCGTGATTATTCTGGAGACATCATTGTAGCATAATTAAATAAATATTTTATTGACATATATCAATTAATGATATTTTGTTAATTTTATGTCTATTTAATTGTGAGTTTGTCTAATTATTGTGGAATAATTCTTGAATTATTGCTTGATTATTTTAAATCCACAATAACTAGAAATAATAATTGTGTGTGTGTGTATGTGTATATAGGTTGATAGGTTTCGGTGATAAGATGTTTTTCGGCTGATAAGATATTTTTTCGGCTAATTAGGTTGATTAGGTGAGAAATTATTGACCAGTGTTATTCAACATAACCTGTCACTATCACACCTAACCCACTAATCCTTGAAACCTTATAAATGATTAGTTTTTGTTTGTGTTTAACATCATCATTTTTCAGATATACAGAGCATATACACACAGTTGCTAAATATTTTGAGCTTTGATCGGAAAGTTCTCTCAATCTAGCTGGTGGTTTTTAGATCGGATTTCATATTCTTTCTTTATACGTCATCCTTTATAAAAACTAACCCTTGTTTTTTAATTTCCACAAAGTTTTAAAAAATGGCATTGCAGGGAAGTTTTTTAATTGCTAAAGTAAATCCTATTTCGATTCAGCAAATCGAAACCATTCAGGATGAGCAAATTCGGGCTTGGACACAATTTTTGAACGAATATTCATTAATTCGCTATGCTTTAGTTACACGAGTGTAGCTTAACCATGATGCATTGCGTGAACTATATTGCAGTGCGATTAACACTTCTGGACAGGACGAGTGTGCAATCACATATCGACTATTTGGTAGGTTGATTAGGGTCACTGAACGAGATGTTAATCGAATTCTCCATTTTCCTATGGAAAATCTCGTTTCTGATCCTACACCTGAACAGATTGAAATGTTCTTTCATTTTATAAGGTACCAAGATGGAAATTTCAAAACTGGTAATTTTTCTGGTAATTTTCTTAGAACGTTTCTAACCCAGTATTGTAATTTCTTCTTTCATGCTCTTAACCATGTTTTTTCCTCAGACAGAACAAATCAAGATCGAATACCTGAATTTATTCAAAAAATTGGGTATGCGGTCGCCAATAATTTGAGGATTAATTTTGGAAAAATTGTGCTGGGTCAAATCATTCTAAAGATGAAACACTTGGGAACAAGAGATGTTCAGACTCAAAATGTCAAATGTCTATATCCAAGGTTTCTACAGCTAATATTAAATGATTTTTTGAATGATGAAGACAGGGTACGCTTGGAAAATGGTCGAAAGGAAGAATGTTCTTACATAAGCAAAAAGAACTATACGGATGTACCTACAGTCCTAACTGAATATCTAAAGACTGTTCCACTTCCATTGTTACCAAGACCAGTGAGAACAGGTATACAACGAGGTAATATTTCAATCCCTGCTATTCCAACCTCTGTATTCCCTATTGTGTCACAGGAAATACAGTTTCTACAGCCCTTAGTGGCCATCTTACCCGACCAAGAGCAGGAAATCCCACCGACTCTAACACAGGTCGAAGAACCCATTCTGCAAATGCAAACACAAACACAACAAACTTCTACACCTCAATTGTCACTTAAACGACCATCCATTCACATTATTGAGGGAAATAGTGCCTCAGCAGCACCACATAAGGAGTTAGTTACATCAGCCGCTCTACCTCATTCTAAATGGAGTAAACCCAATAAACCAGAGGTAACGGCAATTATTAGTGAAACAATTCTTATTTATCCAATGAGTGAAAATGTAAATAAGGCTGAATTGACGGGAGCAACTGCTGGTGAATCTTCCATTTTACGGAAAGATACATCGGTAGGAGGTTCTTTTATGAACCAAGTGTCTTCACAGACATACGAGGGAAACTTGGGTTTTGTGCCATTTAATCGATTCAAGTTTAACCTCCCAGAGGAAAAATCTCTGGATCTCTTTCGAGATTTACCACTCTTCACCAGTGGTCGGCAACTCGCTTCACGCGAGGACGGAAGCTCACGAACTTTCATTGCACCATCCGTGACCTCTGAAAAAGGGGCTAGGATGATTTCATTTGCAGGTACACATACCGATGGAAGCTCTGGAGGAAAATTGAGGGAAACACAAACAGAACATGTAAGTGTAACCCAAACCACTAAACCGAGTGAATATAGAGTGTTGAGTGAAATACCTGCAGAACGTATGAGTGAGCAACCTACTCAACCACATGCACCTATAACCAGAAAGGAATACAGCAGACTCCTTACACGGGTCCAAACAATGGAGAAAGAGTTGTCAAATATTTGTAAGTCCATTGCAGAAATAAAAAATTTGCAACTTATTCAACATGATGCATTCCAGGTTCAGTTAAGCTCCATGGCAGCCCAGTTTAGTCATGCAATTAATTCCTTGGTGAAGACAGCTACGTCTAATTTACCAACTCTACATCCTACCACTCTGAAGGATAACCCAACTGAGGGGGAGAAGGTTGTTGATCAAGAAGCTACTAGGCGTAATAAGGGCAAGGAAAAGGTTGTTGACACAGAATTAACATTATTTTGGGAAAGGAAAAGCTAATGGAAGTATTAGTGCTATGTGGAAAGAAAGCAAGGCAAACTTGAAGATATGTTCAGTCTAGAGAAACAATTGTCTTGCACTTGGTTAATTTTTAGAAATCTGGAAAATGTATATATATGATCCAGAATACGCTTTAATATTCTTTATCTTTGTATTTTATTTGTATCAGTTGAGTTATCCTCTAGGTATTTGCTTGTCAAACCCTAACAATCAAATAGGGGGAGATTGTAAAGCATAATGTAATGTAAAATGTAATAGAGGACATATATAACTCAACTAGGATAAAAGATAAATAATATTAACTCTATACAGGGATCGTGAAGTATTGAGGAACAAGCATCAACAAGGATCAAGTCGCTGAAAGAAGTTCATTAACATGATCAAGCCTCAGTGACAGAATAAGATGTACAGATGATTCAGTTGAAGAGCCAAAAGATTCCATGTATTTATATTATTTGAAGATACTGCTGCAGGCTAATCAATTGGAATGTAACAAAAGTGTGAAGATCAAGATCAGTGCTAGTCACTTGTGAACCAGACCAGTGCACTAAGTGTCAGCACATACGAAAAGGATCAACGCATTAATTCACAGAAAGAATTGCCAAAGCCTATTGAAGATCAATATCTTAAGCATAATAAACAGAAGAGAGAATCCCAAAAGAAGCAACCAAAAATAGTGATTACTGTGCAAATAGTGATTACTGTGCAAATAGTGATTACTATGCAAATAGTGATTACTGTTCAAATAGTGGTACTGTTCAAATAGTGGTACTGTGCAAATAGTGGTACTGTGCGAATAGTGGTACTGTTCAAATAGTGGTACTGTGCAAATAGTGGTACTGTTCAAATAGTGGTACTGTTCAAATAGTGGCTGTGGGGCCCACGACCAAAAAAATTTTCAGCAGAAAATTTTCAGCAGACACGGTTTGGTTGGTGTAATAGTGACTGGTGGGACCTGCCAAATAGTGCAGCATAGTAACTTTCTAAAATCTATAAATAGGCCTATTGTATTTCATTTCAAAACACACCTCTACACACAACTCTCTCTTCTCTCTCTTATATCTCTTCTGTGTAAGCTGCTAGATAGTCCATCTAGTAGGAAAGCCGGCTTAGCTAGCTTTCAGGAAGTGTCGGGTAGAAGGTCCTCGTGCCTAAACTATCCTTAGGAGTGTTCTGGTTTTGAAGCTAATCCATTGGATTAGAAGTTGTAACACCCCTTCGAGTTTATTATCAATAAAGATATATTCTCGGAATTATTTTTTTTATAGTATCGTATTCAACCCCCCTTCTACGATACTCCGGGACCTAACAAGGACTCAAGCATGATCTGCTATCTATGAGTCAAATCTGTGACAGAGGATATCATGTAGATTTTCAACCTGAATACTGTGAAGTTATTAGTAAATCTACTAGGAAAGTTATTCTAGTTGGACACAGGCACAATAATATCTATGAAGCAAGAGTGTTGGCAAACTCTGATGGAAAAGCTGTATGCCTATCAATAAAAATGTCTAGTCAGGAGAGTTGGAACTGGCATAAGAAACTCTCTCATCTAAATATGAACAACATAAATGAGTTGATAAGAAAGGATCTTGTAAGAGGACTCCCAAAATCTTTAATAAATATTGATGGCCTGTGTGATTCGTGTCAAAAGGCCAAACAAAGGAAGTCATCTTTCAAGAACAAGTCTGAATCTTCAATTGTTGATCATTATCACCTTCTACATGTTGATCTAATTGGTCCAGTAAATGTCATGTCAATTGGAAGAAAGAAATATGCTTTAGTCATTGTTGATGAACACACCAGATATACTTGGGTGTATTTTCTAGCAAAGAAGGATGAAATTGCATTAACTCTGATGGAGCATGTGAAGCTGCTGGACAAAGGATCAAAGCACAAAGTCAGAATAATAAGGAGTGATAATGGAACTGAGTTTAAAAATGCAACAATGGAAGATTTCTGCAAAAACAGAGGAGTGAAACAAGAGTTTTCTACACCTAGTACACCACAGCAGAATGGTGTAGTTGAGAGGAAAAACAGGACCTTGATAGAAGCTACCAGAACTATGCTTGAGGAAGCAAAGTTGCCAACCAATTTCTGGGCAGAAGCAGTACAAACTTCCTGTTTTACACAGAATGCCACTCTGATCAACAAGCATGGGAAAACACCATATGAGATGGTGAAAAATAAGAAGCCAAACCTGAAATATTTTCATATTTTTGGGTGCAGATGCTTTGTGTTGAAAACTTACATTTAACAGTTGACCAAATTTGAGTTAAAAACTGATGAAGGAATTTTTGTTGGCTATCTGCTGTCAAGTAAGGCATTCAGAGTTTATAATATGAGAACCAAGGTGATCATGGAATCAATTCATGTGTCATTTGATGACAAGAAAATTACTAGACTTGAAGATGTAAATGAACATGATTAACTGCGCTTTGAAAATGAAGATCTAATCTCTGATGAAGCTGTGTCGACAAACTCTGTTGAAGCATACTCTGAACCTCTAATGGTAAACACTGAAGGAACTTTTCAACCAGAACGAATGAGAGAACCAATTGAGGGGGAGCATGAAGGATCACATCAAACTAATGACTCAAATTCTGGAAGTGAATCAGCTAAAAAATCTGAATCAAACTCTGATGACTCAAACTCTAAACATCCAAACCTTGACAGTTCAAACTCTGAGCGGTCAAATTAAGGGGGATACTCAGAGAATGAAGAAAGGCAACAAGAAGATCAGGAAAACATGGATCAATGGGGAGGATCCAATATTGGTAGAAGCCATTTACCTTTAGCTAGGAAATGGATAAAATCTCATACACCTGATCTGATTATTGGTGATCTAGATGCAAAAGTAAGGACAAGAAGTTCCACAACAAATGAATGTCTGTTTCATGCATTCTTGTCTCAAATAGAACCAAAGAAGGTGGATGAAGCTCTTCAAGATGCTGACTGGATAACAGCAATGCAGGAGGAGTTGAATGAATTCGAAAGGAATGAAGTCTAGACCCTTGTACCAAGACCAAATAATAGATCTATTGTTGGTACAAGATGGGTTTTCAGAAATAAAATTGACAGTGAGGGGGTTATTACAAGAAATAAGGCTAGACTTGTGGCAAAATGATATTCACAACAGGAAGGAATAGACTACGATGAAACTTTTGCTCCAGTTGCAAGATTGGAAGACATAAGGATATTTCTAGCATATGCCTCTCACAAAAAATTCAGGGTTTTCCAAATGGATGTCAAAAGTGCTTTTCTGAATGGAAAGCTTGAAGAGGAAGTGTTTGTTGAACAACCACCTTGATTTGTGAACCCCAAGTATCCAGATTATGTCTATAGGCTTGACAAAGCACTCTATGGACTTAAGCAGGCACCTAGAGCATGGTATGAAACTTTGGCTCAATTTCTTTTAGAAAGTGGATTCAACAGAGGTACAATTGATAAAACCTTGTTCTATTTTCAATTTGGTGGTGACTTGCTTCTAGTTCAAATATCTGTTGATGACATAATTTTTGGGTCTACAAATGATAAACTCTGCACGAAGTTTGCCAATCTCATGTAGTCAAGGTATCAAATGAGCATGATGGGAGAGCTTAGTTATTTTCTAGGCTTACAAGTAAAACAAACAGATGATGGAATATTTATAAATCAAGAAAAATATACCAGAAATCTTCTCAAGAAATTTGGTAAGCTTGACTGTTCATCTGCAACAACTCTCATGGCAACAACAACAAAATTAGAAAGAGACACAGGAGCTCGAGTAGATATGACAAACTACAGAGGCATGATAGGGTCTCTTCTTTATCTGACAGCAAGTAGACCAGACATCATGTATGCAACTTGTCTTTGTGCAAGGTTTCAGGCAGACCCTAGAGAACCTCATCTAACAGCTGTGAAAAGGATTTTCAAGTATCTCAAGGGCACCATAACCTTAGGACTGTGGTATCCAAGAGAATCAGAATTCAAGCTACTTGGTTACTCTGATGCAGACTTTGTAGGCTGTAAGATTGACAGAAAAAGCACCAGTGGAAGTTGTCAATTTATGGGTGACAGACTTGTCTCTTGGTACAGCAAGAAGCAGAAGTCAATTTCTACATCTACAGTAGAGGCAGAGTATATTGCGGCTGGTAGTTGTTGTGCACAGATTCTATGGATGAAGAATTAATTGCTGGATTATGGATTAAGGTACAAGAAAATACCTATTTACTGTGATAATCTGTGACAGCCTCGAGATCCGGGGTACAGATTCGGGCCCACAAACCATACTAAAATAATACAACTTGGGAATAAACCAAATGTAAAATAAAATACCCCTTAATCCAAGACCGCTTACAGGTTATAGTATGAAACAAATATCTACTCAAATAATTACAAATCAACTCTAAAAATGAAATTAGTTACAATTCTAAGAATCTCAAACATCAACTGAGCTAGTGAACTAAACTTGACCAGCTCTAAACTATTACCCGACTAGACGACGATCTGAGCGCCACTCTTCGATACCGGATCTATATACCTCAACTTCCCTGTTAACTGGAGGAAGAAAATATAAAGCAAGAGTGAGCCAATAATGCTCAGCAAGTATATATAGATACTCAACTGCATACTAACTGATATGAAAAGATATCAAATGATACTAATACTCAACAAGCCGTAACTAATTAGGCTGAAACAGAATCAACTGGGAGACATGAATATCAATAAAAGAACTAATTGATAAATTTAGAATTGGATTTTTAATTTGACGCTACGAGTTAAAGTGGATGATCAGTCACACTAAAACTCCGGATATACTCTCTTGGTATATCCAAATACTCAACTGGATCCATGGCCCATTTTGGCCTATAACACAATATTCGCATACAGACTGGCGTCCTCAGTCCTGAAAACATTTTCATTTAATAAAACTTTCCAATTCTAGATTTATTACTCAAATCGGGTGTCGGATCAATCGAACACCTCGCACTACCAACAACCTGGAACATTCACGTTCCTCAAATCACAACTCAAGCAATAATATTCAAAAGAGAATCAATAATTGATTCCAAATATCGACAAGTTCGATATAGCCAATGGGGTATCAATGAATAATCAACAAGAACAGCGACTGTCGACAAGTTCGACAATAATTGGGTGATAACAATCAAGAGCAATACTTTCAATAAATATCAACGAAATGAATACGAACAATTGGAGTATCAACGAAAATCAGAATACTGGATAATTTCACTTGAACAATAAATGAGGGAAAACATTTGCATCAGGAATACCAATCATTGGAAGTATAAAACAGAATCAAGGTAAGGCCAACTTTTAAACATTTAATGAAATTCTGCCACCTATTGAAAGATTGAATTAACTTAGGTGGAATCAATGGTTTAAAACGATCTCTTAATATTAATAGGATAAGACAATTAATTTGAAAATCAATTTATTTAAAATCACCCTTTAACGGGTCTATCGATAATACTTATGTTTACTCAAAACTCTTTTGAAATAATTTTATAAAATTTGAAATCTCGGCTTCCTCTGGTTTAGAATTTCAAATAAATACTTTTGAGAAAATAAAGAAAAGGTCTGTCGATCGAGGGTTTAATAACATATCGTTTCTTGAAATTATCTAATAAAAGATTCATAGTAAAACTAATTTTAAAAAGGGGTCACCTTACTCATAGGTGAATAGTATAATTTAAATTAAGGTACATGTTTGTATTCTTTTTGGAAATGAACATCCCTTAACGGGTCCGGCTTGATGAAATCATTTATATAAAATATTATACACAATATCCTTTGAAAAGGTCAACACCTGAACGATAGGTGAGGAAAATGAACAATAATAATAATTTTATAAGAACAGTTAGCAATGACTGAGTGTTTAAAAGATTAACACAATATTCAAGGTCCGGTTCGGCAATTAGGGTTTGACCGCAGAAACAATATCAATAACTGAAGTCAACAAGTTCAACACATTACAATTGGGGAAAATGGTAAGAACAACAATATTTAAACAGTATCATCACTTGTACAAGAAGTGAGGGAAGTACTTACCTCCATACAGGGAGTTCCACTAATCAATCCTCAGTTTACAATTCAATTTCCAATAATCTCCACTCTGGTTGCCACTCGACCACACGTTCGTCTTTTCCTATGATTCCACTTCTCGTTCCGTACTTCTACCATTTGATAACTTTATCCTTCGCACATCGCTTGTCTGCCCTTCTACTCGTACCTATATAACGGAAAGGCACTACTTCAGTACACGTACGAACTTAATCGTCTATCTCAGTTCTACCCATACGTCCTATTCATATCGACTTAAAATATACATTATTCAATACATATCAACCACATAACACTTAGCACGTTGTCAATCCAACTTACAAATATTTCTTATCAATATCCTAACATAATTACAATTATAATTTTTACGAAAACCGGACAGCACCTCCTTTGTAAAATGGCCTATCCAGTCGAAACATAACCGACTAACCGCAGACAAACAGCCGCAAACAGTTAATTACAACGAATTTCATTTCTCAACTAATACCCGTACGACTTGGACTCGTAACGACTCCAAATATTTTTCGTATAAATAATATTTCGTAGTTTAAATACATTTTTTGAAAATTAATTTAAAATTACATAAACGAACTAAAAAAATGCTTTCAAAATTTATTAAAATATTATTATCGGACTCAGGATACCATCATCGTCCCCGTCGACTCGCCGAGGCTCATCGTCGACGGCGGCAAAGTCCGGGGTGCCCGAAAAATTCGGGTTTCCAACATCGGACTCCACCAATCATTTCGCACAATTTCGCAATTATTTCGTCACTAAATCATTCAACAGTATACCCAAATGCAATTACAGTGACCGAATTCCTAGTTCGATCTTAACTATGCACATATCAGTCAACACAAACTCAGCAGTAATATAGTGTCCAGGTTTAATCAACGGCCAAATCCCCCAACACTGCCATCATAAACAGAATTACAACATAGAACAGGGGAGGGGAATTCAATCACATACACCCAACATATTACACAAACGCACACATGTATAACACGCACACACACTGCTCACAGAATTCTCACACAAAATCACACACACTTCGAACCACAATTTCAACACATCCCATAAACAACTCATTTCTGTTATGTAAAATGGAAGGGACAAAGGCGAGGCTTCACCCACCACGAACGAATAGAGACCAACGGACACAACACACAATCACGCTGTTAACAACCACACACCTTTACAATACTCGGCACACACAACTAAAACCCACACACACACACGATTCACACACACATACACGACTCGCACAATACACACACACACGGACACACAAACACCACACTTTTGCACAAACCCAGCATAGATACATACCCTACTATTAAACAGGGGAGAGGAAGATAATCGACACAACTCACACACACAGCTCGGCATCAACACGCCACAACCCGAATTAAACACCTACAGTAAAGGGGTGAGGGTTTTAAAATGAACGGACTATGAAGAGGGGAACCCACCATCGTTACTATACACGGCAGCGACACACACACACTAGGATCGATACATAGCGGGGAGAGGGAAAGAAACTGGGAGAGAACTCGAGAGAGAGTAGAGAGAATTCGATAGAGAGGAAAGAGATATCGAGAGAGACAAGAGAGATTTTTCTGGAAAGCTCCAGAACCACAATTAACCCAAACACTGAAAATAAAATTGGGGATTAGGGATTTGGGTATTAAAAGGGGCAGGGGTATTTCTGTAATTACACCACATTGAAATCAAGTATCAACTATAAATCAACATTTTAATCCTTTTAAAAATCGAATTTAAACAGAAAATTAATAAAAAATAAATTTCAAAATTCTAAAATAAAGTTTGGGAATTTAAAAACATCCCCATATTTTTAAAATATTTTTAGGATAAAAAACGAATTAAATATTAATTTTACAAGTTGTGATGCATTAAATGCAATTTAACTCGTAAAATCATTTTAAAATACTTACACATCCAAAATAATTCTCGTAACAATTTTAAAAACTAAATAATATTATAAAGATAATATCACAAAAATTTCGTGATTTTTGGATACTCTGATAATTTTATAAAAATCTCAGAAGGTTAATAATGCAAGGTTTAAATACTTTTAAATCTCCAAAAATTCAAATAAAATACACGGGCCTAACCGGTACCCGTAAATCAACATATAAACACGTAAACCTCAATTCACATATAATTGACCCACTCAAACATATCCATATCATGTAACTCACATTTAATATTAAATAATTATTTATAAATTCGAAATTTTCTAGGGCGTTTAATCTTACCCCCGAATACCACCAACCTTATCACTTCATCTCGTCAATTAGGAATTAGAATAATATCAAAATATTCCAACTCAGCTAATGAAAATAATGAAATAATAATTTACGGAATTTAATAATCGCAGTTGTTACATAATCAATGCGCTATTGCTATGACAGGTAATCCAGTACAGCACTCAATGACCAAACACATCAGCATAAGATACCATTGTATCAGAGAACATGTAGAAGAAAGGAACATTGAGCTTCATTTTGTGTCTACAGACCAACAGCTTGCAGACATCTTCACCAAGCCTTTGAGTGAAGCTACCTTTACAAGGCTGGTAAATGAACTTGGAATGATCTCTGGTTTCGACTAGAGATACTGGTTAAACACATAATTTGCTCATACTCGGATATGTTTTTATCATACTCTGGTTAAACTGATATGTTGCTCATGTTTTTATAATTTTAGAATTCTCTGTGATTCATACTCTGATGAAACGCCTGATAAACTCTGAACATGTTTTTTTCTGAATGTAAACACCGATGAAGAAATTTGTATGAAGCATGACTCTCAGTCATTAATCATGAATCCTTCTAAGTTATTTGTGATCTAATCTTAGACTGTGCAGAAAATTAAACACAGCATGATACTTTTTCATATTTATAGCATCTCTTAGTTTATTTATCCTAAACTCTGAGTCTTTAAGTGCTGTGTGCATTGCCTCTAATGAATAACTCCTGATGATTGATGACTTCTAAACTCTCCTAGTTAAACTCTATTATATTAAACACTGTTATTATCAGTCTACCCTCGTAGCAAATGTATATATGATATTAGGATTCCTTTGAGATTATGTTGTGTCTGGGAAGACCCAGGAACTTGCTGGCAAAAAGTAAGCACTAAAATTCCTTAATTTTTGGTGACTAGTCAAAGACTAGGACGACCCAGGAAATTATCGAAAGATAAGGGCTAAATTTATTGGATTTTTGGTGACTGGATTCAACCTCTGATTACTGGAATAAAAAAGGTAGAAGGGGGTTATAAGTTATTTTCGAGTTACTGTATATTTTCTACAGAGTTTAGCATTCATCATACATTCAGAGTTTACTATGAGAGTTTGTGCACAAAGTGTTTATTGATTTATTTTATGGATTTTATGAAAAATTAGATGCTCTAAAAATTGAATTCGTAAACTCTGCTACACACACATAAATTCACAACTGTGTAGTTTCTGAAAGGGTCATGGTAATAAGGTTAGAGAATTGACAAACACTAACGAGTTTTTTCTAATGCTCTAAGGTAAATTTATTTCAGACAATTTACATGCTAGGGGCTAATGGTTGCCAATTGTAAATGAGTATTTAAAGCAAGAAACTGTTGCGTGTTTTAATGTGCTAAACCGAATGGTTTTATTCTTTTAATATATCTCTACTCACACATCTATTACACCCACTCACAGTTACTTGCACATTATTCATATTCTCTCTGTTTTTCACTTACACCTTTTTACAAACACCTTTCCTACACATATTTCTCACTACTACTTTTCTTCTCAAATATACTCTAATAGCAACTAAAGCTTTTACTGCTAAAGGGTTAGTGTTTGTACCTAACAACTATGCAGCTCCACTGGATAATGAGAACATTCCAGAGGCGTTCCATATGATTCAGAATTTCTTAAGGGATTCAGAGATTGGTCGTGCTTTGGTTGAACCACAAAAGCACTCTACGACTCAGATCTCTACCTTTTGGCATAATGCAACTTATGATGATGGAGGAGATGGGACTCCGTCAATCATCTTAACACATGAAGAAACCGAGTATGTAATCACTCCCACGACCGTCAGAGATTCCTTGGGTTTTGATACATTCACTGCTTACAGTATAGTTGGTGAAGATTTTCTTAAAAAGATGCTAGAACAGATTGGGTATTCAAGCTCTCTAACTCGTCTTGGTCAAGTCAAATGACCACATCTAAGGAAGGGATGGAGTTTCTTCTTTGACTGCATCACACGGACTTTTGGAAAGAAAAGTACAAATTGGGATGCGATTCCAATCGATAGTCTCCAAATCGGGTATGCTCTTCTCTTTGGCAGTAATTTCGATTTTGGAAGACTTGTTTTGATGAACTTGGGTGAGAAATTGTCAGAATCTAGTACAGTTGTTTATTTTTCTTGATTCTGTCAATTATTGTTCAATGCTTGTGTGCCAAACGTGGACATTCCTGAGGATGATGTAATACAGCCCTTTAAGCTCAATAAGAGGATATTCTCCGATTTGACAAATAAGGATGTCAACAAGGGGCAAGTACCTGAATTAGTTTTTCCTCTTGCACTTCAAAATTTTCTAAACCAACCTCATGAATCACAAGAACAAGAACCTGTACTCTCACCATCCCCAAACACTGAACAACAACCCACTCAACCTCAACCTTCACCATCTGCTGAACTAAACACTGATCATACACAACTTCAACCTACTCCCACTAAGACACCTACTCAAACACCACCACAAACTCCTACATATGCTAAACCCAAGCGTAGAGGTCGAACCAAACATAAAGCTATCATTTCAAGGAAGCAAAGAGCAAACAGGCCCGCCTTCTCACATTCTGGTGAAGAAGAGGAGACAGCTGAGGTGCCTAAATTGAAAAGGAGAAAGTTGATTGTTGATGAAAAAGATGGGGAGACATTTGTTGAAGCTCTAGAGGTAATCTCTAAGGAGATACCTGCTGTTCAGACACATGTTGAAACACCTGCTGAGACACATGCTAAACTAGAGGAAGTAAGAATAAATGAGGATGCACAAATGGAGGTGGAACACAACATTGTTTTTGATGCTATGGATGCTTTTCTTGAGACATCCATTCCATTCTCTTCTGAAAACTCTGAAGCAACTACTACAGCTGATAAACCTACCATAGTACTTGATGAAATAATAGCATCACATACTGAACTATTCTCTGATGCTCACCAAGTTACTGAACAAGGTGGGGAAATTGATCAACCAACCAAGGCTGTAATCTCTGAGCCTGTGGATGCAGTTCCTGAAATTGCAAAGTCTGTTGATGCTGGAGTGTAGACTGTAGAGAATACTGAGGAGATTTTTGTTGAACCTGCAGTAAATATTGCTGAGACTGATCACGTTGGAAATGTAAATGCTGAAGTTGATGTTGAAGCTGAAGCAAGTACTGAGTCTCACTCTTCTAAGAAACCACCAGTACAAACTGATGCAAAGATAACTGATTTCTCTAGACCTTCAAATCAATGTGAAATTGAAGAAGAATACTTTGCAGACTATTCAAAGAAGTGGTTTAAAGTAGATTGTATTTTTTCCTGCTGGGAGAGCAGCTAATTTTGTGCATAAAGCTGCTACAGAGATTTCCAATCCAGCGATTCTTTCAAGTCTACAGGCCACTGTTGTTCAAGTTAAGACTCTTAACCACGGGTTTGATGATTCTCAAACACAAATCACTAATCTACGAGCGGAAGTTGTTCAAAGAGACATGACTATGCAGAGAGATAATACTCTGAAGTTTCAAACTTTTTCCAAAGATCAAACGATTCTATTTAAAAGGCTTGGTCAAGTGGAAGAGAATTAAATTGCCATGTCTGCTAAGATTGATTCTATTGCTACCTCATTGGAATTAATCACACACACACACACACACACACACACACACACATATATATATATATATATATATATATATATATATATTGATTCTTGATGATGTCAAAAAGGGGGAGAGAGTTTCTAAGTTGAAATGCAGGCAATCTCAAACTCCGACTAAGAAGGATGATGCTAGAGATAGAGGAGCAAATGATAAAGAAAAGAGTCTGAAATCTAGAAGGCTTTCTTCAAAGTCTTATGGAATAAATACTGATGCTCAGGGTTCTTCAAAAACCAAGAGCTTGTTATTCACTGAAAATCCACAGACTAATGCAGAGTTGGCTGCAATATTATTCCTTGATGAAAATGAAGAAGGAGTTACAATTGAAGACATTCAAGCTGAAGAGAAGAATTTACAAGAAGAACATCGAAAAGCTTTGAAGTCTGGAAAGTTACAGAAGAAAGAAAAAGCTTCTAGACCTGTTCTAAAAGGTGTTGTTATCAAAGAAAATGTTGGTGCTGATCAAAATTTAACATTGTCTAGAAAACCAATAGAAGCTGATAAACAGAAGCTAAAAGGTAAAGTTGGTGAAGAAGAAAAGGTTTTAAATAAAGTGGTTACAACCTTTGTTCCTACACAAGTTGTACAGAAACCTTTATCCACTCAGATGCAGATGGTATTTGTAAAGCCAACAATTCCCAAACAAACTCTGACTACTGGAGGTACTGATTTTCTACGAAGCAGAGCTTGTATGGCCAAGCAAAGCAGAGATAAGTCTGGTTTGGGTTCTTACAAATAAATAAGAGTAAACACTAGTCCAGTAGATCCATCATCGCTGGATGTTCCAGGTTGTGGTGTTCTACAAGAAAATTTTGATAAACTGAAATCAGTACAGCTTATATATCAAAGGAGTTTGAATAAAGATTTTCTGCTGTATTTCATGACTGATGGAACCGTGTACAAGGTTAGTGAGCATGATACTGATTTTAAGTTGTATGAAGAGTTAGAATATGTTCTGTATCTCTTCAAGGTGAAGAATCAAAGGACTCAACAAACAGCTAATGTGATAAAGAAGAAGATGCTGAAAGCGAAAGCACTTAGTGTTACAAGGTTCTCAAGTTAATATGTTCCGAAGTATAGAGACTATCATGGGAATATTGTGGAGATGAAGAAAAACAGTGCTGAACTAAGGACAGATCTTGGTATTACTGTGCTAGAATTTAATTCAGAATCAGAAATAGTACAGTATATCATATTGGGTAATGAGACGAGACAAAATAAAATATATGCTCTGAGATCTGCAATCTACCAAACTAGTGAAGATGATCCTAAGCTAATAGAGATCAAGAAGGTTATCAGATTGAGCTAGAGAATGCAGAGAGGAGATTACTCATAGACTACCTCAGGACAACACCAGATGTTGAGGAGATCAGATAAAAAAAGCTCTGTAAGTATTTCTTCTTTTCTGTAAATTTTGTCTAAGTAAAAGCTTAAACTCTGATATTTGTTAAACACTGTATATGTCTAATTTGTTTTGACATCATCAATTATCGTTGAACTTGTGCATTTTTATTAATGAACAAGTTGGGAGAGATTGTTAGAAATAATTGATATATGTAATCAGTGTTTAAGTATTTCAGTGATCATTAGAGTTTAGTTGGAAGAGATTATCTGGAAGCAATCAGAGTTTGTTAAACTCTGACAGAGGAAGCTCGACAGAGTTTGCTAAACTCTGTCAGGAGAAAGCATTTACAAGTCAACAACTGAATGATTTAAGATAATTATGGAAGTGATATCTTTGAAGATTGGATAGCTGTCAAAGAGATTGTGTTGACTTAGAAGATGTGTTACAATCATAATTGATAACATTTGTATAGCTGATTTATAAGAGTATCAATTATCGATTTTACTGTAGCTGTATATCTTTATAAATACAGTTAGGTTAATCCTAGAAGGGCATCGAAAAATGAATTATCTTTTTTGTAACCTAAGTAGCTCTCTGTGGTATTTACATCACCGAGAGAGGATTTATAAGATCCATGCAGTTTTGATTGTTTTAATCTTGTGTTCATTGTTATTCACTCATACGTACTTGATTATATTGTGTATTCGGCCTAACAATATCTGTACTAATGCTATCTTCACAGAAATCTCTGTCACTTTAAATAAGTCCACTGTCTTCAATAAAATACTGAGGCATGATCAGATAGCTGAGTCTTCTTCCAGTGTAGTAAATCAAAATTATGGATTGACTTTTGATACTTTCTTCTGACATATATCACTTTCTGAGATTCCTGAGATGGTTACCATTATTTACTTATTACAATTTTGGTTCAAGTGGATTAGGATCCTCGAGCTACAAATAGGCCGAGTCATATGTCTTTCAATTATCAAACAATCTATTACATCAATATTACTTTTGTAGGCGTTGTAAGCATGCCCATTAAGGTCGAAAAAAATGGTAATGCAGTTTGTTAGTGGAGGAATTTCATAACACGAAATTAGATGTATGATGGAATAGTATAGCGATTAATATGAATATGTAGTTATTTTTAGGGATTAGGGTTTATGAAAAATAGAGAAGGCTGGATTCGGTAAGTGTCTCAATTTGTCTCGTGTATCGGATCCCTCTTTCCAACATGTCTACATACCAATTTATGTTAGATCAAGTCTATAGAGTTCTATAAAATTATATTTATCCCTAATATACATTACGAATATATTTTGTTAATGTGGGTAATTACTCATTTTATCTTATTTAATCTAGGTATTGTGATATTTTCCTAATTTGAAAAATATCGTTTGAAGATATTTTCCATTACTCATTGTCTGAAATTGATTCTTTCCTTATTTTAGAGAGAGGACAAAACTTAGTAATTAGGCATTAATTATTAATCTAAATTAATAATTAATAATATTATAAATTTGGAAGATTATTAAATAACGCAAAAAATATGACATAACAATTAGCCCTCAGTTTTTCACTGTAGCTTTCTGCAGTGGAGAACTAAAAATTTTTTAAACTTCCAAATTCCTTGAGTCACTGAAAAAATTGAAAATAGATGATTAAAAAAATATTTAGAGCACCACCGTGCTCGTTAGACATTTGCGAATGCAAGTGTGACACCATGCGATGAGTAGTATAAGATATACATTTGCCAAGGTTTACAAATGTGAGAGTATAAATTATTTATTTGAAATCCATTGTGATCTGTACTGTCTAGTTAGATCCTTGGCATTTGTATTTGTCCCAAATTGGCGTACACGATATTCAAGTGTCTGATGCAACCACACGTGGATATGTCCTGTGGGCTCTTCAATAAGAGATGGAGATGTAATCCTGGTGAACCTCGCACGCGTCCTTTGTTGGGCTGATACATGCATCCCTTGTTAGACTAGCGCACGCGTCTCTTGTTGGGTTGCCTGTGCTACGATGTGTTAAAGATATTATGCATACGGTTGCCTCCATCCATGCGATCTTGAGAGATCTCTTCGTGGACCTTTAATAATCAAGAGGGTGCTGCACTTTTCACAAGCGTATAGATTTTGAAATTTATAGATTGTCCAGTCTACCTTACTTCACAATTTCAGTTTGCAAATTTGAAAATATTTTATTATATATATATTCTATCGCGACTATAAATGAAAAATATTTCACAAATTCATATGTAATTATAAATTTGTTCTTTAGAAAATATTAGGATATTATTTTCTTCAAATATAATGGTCTTTTTTGTAGATTTTTTTTAAATTATGCTTCTCGCATATGTAATTTTTTTCTTCAAAGCATCCATCTTGTACGAGATTGTAAAATATCCACAATTAATTTATCAAAAAAAAATATCCCGTACGATATTTTGTAAATTTCAATAATTTTATAAGCATAAAAATATATTGCTCGCATAAATTTGAAATAATAAATATTTTTTTGAAAAAAATATTTGAAAGCCTAATTTATGTATGCAATAATGACATGACATAATATAAACAAAAAATGAAATTGCAGAAAATATAAAATAAGAATAATTGGACTTATCTTTTTATTTTAGTCGAGCCAAGTGATGAACAAAGCAAATTTTCATTGTACTACCATTTGCTAGCTATTTTTCCTTTTATTTTTTTTACTACCGCGTGCCAGCATTACCATTCTTATTTATTTACTTCTTTTCCTTTTCTTTGTCCACCTATGACATGTCACATGTTATTTTTGCAATTACTCTGTACATCCTTTCTTTTATGCTGGCCCCACCATGATTCACAACACCAAAGCCCTTTATAGACACTCAGTACCGTCTTACATGTTCCGAGCCTCCATTTTCTTGGTTTGTCATCAACGAGTCTCGCCGTAACCCCTACTTGCTTCTGTCGTTGTCTCTGTCATCCGTCATCGGGATTGTGACCTAAAAGTCTTCATAAATTACTTTTAATTATTCATCCTTTTCGAATAATAAATTACCCCTTATTCTAATATCAAATGTTGTTGAATTTTTTTTGTAATAATACAAGATAGAGAATGTGCTCGAATAGTAGAGCGATTTATATGAATATTTAACTATTTTTAGGGATTAGAATTTATAAAGAATAGAAGGTTGAACTCGGCAGTTGTCTCGATTTGTCTCGTGTATCGGATCCCTCATTCCGAGATGCATGTAATCCAATTTATAATGATCAAGTCTACGCATAACTGTGAAATTGTGTTATGCCCGATGGACTTTAGGGATAAAATTTGTTAATATGGATAATTTATTGATTTTATCTTATTTAATCTCATGATATTTTCATGATTTGAAAAATACGTTTGAAAATATTTCCTGTTATTGATTCTTTGAGATTGATTATGTACTCATTTTAAAGAGAGAATAAAATCTAATAATTAAACAATAATTATTAATCTGAATTAATAATTAATAATATTAAAATTTTGGAAATTACGAGACATGCCAAAAATATGGTATAACACAGTTCATGACATACTGACATGCGAAATCGATGCTCTAACACCATGAGCAAAGAATATCCATGCTCTATCTCCACGAGCAAAGAACATCATCTGCAAAAAAAAATGAAACACCCAGGTTCTTACATATCTAAAAATGATTGAAATTTTGAGGTTTTTCATTAAGAAGACAAGAAAGAACATTCATGGTCCTAACAAATAGATAAGATGACATAGGATCACCCTAGCAGTGACTAGGGCTGAGCATTTGGTTCGGTTAACCGAATACCAAACCGAAATAATCGAAATATTTCGGTTCGATTAACCGAATTGAAATAATTCAGTTTTAATTCGAATATGATTTTTTGTGTTATTCGGTATTTCGATTTTTTTACTGAAATAACCGAAATTACTGAAATATATAAAATTTAATATATATATATATAGGCTAGTGATCAAATACAAACCTCCCTTAAAATAAAAACTAAAAACTAACTCTATTTTCATCTATTCTAATGGATCTAAAGGTCCCGCCAGGAGCACCCAATACAAAAAGTTCTTATAATTCCATCCTCTATCCATTCATCAAAAAAAAATTAAAAAAAAATAAAAAAAAATAAAAAAAAAATGATGACGTCTTAGAAATGCGAAGCATTTAAGACAGTAAACGGATGAGTTAGGTAATAGTGAGGGCCGTAGGCCCTGGACACACCCGTCAATCATCTATTGCCTTTACCATTGATTGACATTCCTTACAACTATAGAATGATAAAGGGGCGAAGCCCCGTACAAAAAGGTGCGAAACACCGTACAATAAGGTGCGAAGCACCGTTAACCAATTTTTTTTTTGATTTTTTTTTTTGAATTTTGTTTTTTGCTTAATGGATAGTGGATGGAATTATAAGAACTTCAGCAGTATGGAGGCGTAGTGTTGTAGTTCCTTTTTTCAAGAACAAAGGCGATGCTCAGAGTTGTAGTAACTATCGAGGTATTAAATTACTCAGCCATACTATGAAACTCTGGGAGAGAGTGGTAGAAGGCCGGATTAGAAGAGAAGTCGTAATCTCTGAGAATCAATTTGGTTTTATGCCGGGGAGATCGACGACCGAGGCCATCCATCTCGTTAGACGCCTTATGGAGAAGTTCAGGGAGCGCCGCAAAGACCTCCATATGGTGTTCATTGATCTCGAGAAGGCATATGATAGTATCCCCCGTGAAGCGATTTGGAAGACCCTCTTAGAGCGGAGTGTATCATCGGCATACGTTAGAGTGATTCAAGACATGTACTCCCAAGCTAGTTCTTGCGTCCGGACCCCGGTGGCTGACTCTCGTTTCTTCCCTGTTGGGATCGGGCTTCATCAGGGATCGGCCCTTAGTCCCCTCCTTTTCGCTCTTATCCTTGACAGCATGTCACGCGGGATCCTAGACGCCGTCCCGTGGTGCATGCTCTTCGCTGACGATATAGTGCTAGTGGCAGAGTCTAGGGGGGAGGTCAACGAGAAGTTAGAACTTTGGAGATCTACTTTGGAGTCACAAGGCTTGCGGGTGAGTAGAACTAAAACCGAGTATCTCTGGTGCAACTTCAGTGGCGAGGCCATCGATGTAGGGGTGGAGGTTAAGATCGAAGATCAGACCGTCCCTCGTACGGATAAGTTCAAGTATCTGGGGTCGATCATCCAGAAGGAAGGTGAGGTTGAAGACGATGTCAAGCATCGTATCAATGCTGGGTGGCTAAGGTGGAGGGCAGCGTCAGGGGTGATGTGCGACAAGAAGGTTCCTTTAAAGTTGAAAGGGAGATTCTACAGAGCAGCAATCCGACCCGCGTTGTTATATGGTTCTGAGTGCTGGGCAGCGAAGAAGACCCACGAAAGCAAGTTGGAAGCAGCTGAAATGAGGATGTTGCGGTGGTCGTGTGGCCGCACGATGCTAGACAGAATTCCTAATAGGGTGTTTAGAACCGAGCTTGAAGTGGCACCACTATCGGCGAAAGTTAGGGAAGGGAGGTTGAGATGGTTCGGCCACGTCCGTAGGAGGCGGCCGGAAGCCCCAGTGAGAAGGGTCGAGAATCTTTCAGTTGTTGGGGTGAGGAGGAGAGGCAGACCGAGGAGGACCTGGGAAGAGCAGCTTAGGTTGGATTTGAAGGCTTTGAACCTAAGTGAGACCATGACCGCTGATAGGTGTTCGTGGAGGCGGCAGATCAGAGTGGTGGACTCCCTGCTAGGGGACGGCTCTGTAGTGGAGAACCTCAGAGTTGGGTTGTCTCGGATGGCCTTATCTTAGGAGTTCAGCTCTTTGCGTTATCTTTTCCTTTTTTTTTTTTTTTTTTTTTTATGTTGCCCGTTTGTGCAGGTACAGGGAGCTTCGCTTATTGGTATCTAGAGGCATGGTAGGTAAGTCCCGTGTGGAGAAAGCCATGGGCTCAGGTATTGCTGTGATCTTTATTGCGTATCTTTTAGATTTCTTTGTCTATATCACACACCGTATATGTCGTGCACTTAGCCGAGGGTCTTCACGGAAACAGCCTCCTCACCCTAAAAAGTGGGGGCATGGTCTGCGTACAACCTACCCTCCCCAGACCCTGCTCTGAGCGGGATATACTGGGTATGTTTGGTTTGGTTTGGTTTGGTTTACCATGACGAAATCTTTAAATTGAATTAAATATATTGGATAGAGCTTTTGGTTTCTAGTTTCTATTTTAACTTGGTTTCTATTGGAGTAAGACCCTATATATATATATATATATAGGGTTAGACTCCATGAAGAACACTTTATATAAAGAACAATAAAGAACACCCTTATAACATTCATATTTAATCTAATCTAATAGTTTTGTCATGGCACCCAATACAAAAAGTTCTTATTTTTTTACCCTCTATCCATCTAGCAAAAAATAAAAAAATAAAAAAATTAATTAAAAAATCACTGTTCATGATGATGTCATCATGATGACGTCACTGATGACGTCATCATGAACAGTGGATTTTTTTTTAAAATTTTTTTTATTTTCTTTTTTGTTAGATGGATAGAGGATAAAATAATAGAAACTTTTTGTATTGGGTGCCCCTGGCGGGGCCATTGGATTGATTGGAATAAATGATTTTATAGTGTTCTTTATTGTTCTTTGTATAAGAGTGTTCTTCATGGAGCAATGCCCTATATATATATATATAATTTATTTTGTTGTATGTTGCTGGCTTGCTACTTCTTGTTGTAACCTATTGCGTGATTTGCATCTCAAAGTCTTTTTAAACTCTGGGAACCGGGACTTCTAGAACTACATGTTTGCTGTATTTTATTTTATTTAAGGAGTTCTGGAGACGGCATTTTTAAGACAATGAATATTAGTTAGTTTGAATTTCTAGTATTATTATTCTATAATTAGAAAATGAGATTATGATTGCCGTAAACTTATGACATTTTTGCATACAAATTTCTAGAAAATTAATTTACCAGAAGTGTTTAATGGTTGTAAGAATTTCTAGAAAATAATTTTATTTTTCTAATTCGGTTATTTAATTCGGTATTCGGTTTTAACCGAAATAAAAATTTCGGTTCGGTAAAATATCCGAAATTATTTCGGTTTACTAATTGGTTATTGTTTTGAGCTTATTCGGTATTTCGGTTATTTCGGTAATTCGGTTCGGATATAACCGAATAATCAGCCCTAGTAGTGATGTGGGATCACCTGACGAATTCCTTCACACCCTTACCAAAAATTTTATTAACACTTTTTTGAAGCCATTTTTGAGTGTATATGGATAAAAATAGATAGCGAAGATGATGAGGAAAAAAAACATACATTCTCCGTCAAATTTTAATTTCGTTCTTTTGGATAAAAAATGTACTCAAACACTTGTCATTTTTTTTATTACAGAATAATTATTTTAGAGATTTTTTCAAAGAATTTCATTGTATTGCCATTTCCATTGTTTGATATATGTACAAATACTACCAACTCATGCATCTTAATTTATTGTAATTGTTATTGGTAAACAAGAATACAAATTATCCTAACTATTTTCTTAAAATGTGTGATTTCTTTTAGACAAACAATTGAAAAGAAAGGAAGGTAGTACATACATGGAATCAAGAATTTAAATGAGTCAACTGTACATTAAATATGCATAATTTTTTAATGACGAATTGGAACACAATCTAAGTTGTACCACTACAAAGCTGCTTTAAATAAATATTCGGTGAACAAATAATTTTATTAAATTAATCTGTTTTATAGTATGTATTCTTTTATATTAATTAAATATTCAATTTAAAGTATAAATACTCTTAAATATGCCATATGCAAGTTTAAGAACATAATTTTGATAAAACTTTCATTCCAAAAAAATTGTGTAAACAAATGATTACGAATATCATGTAATCATATTACAGTAAAGCAAGTTATCTAAAATAATGCACAATATGTATTGTATAATGAAAATTGTCAGTTGTCTAAAGAAACGGCAAGATGATGCGTTAAAATGAAAATGTTTAATTGGTCGAATTGATGTGAATGAGTCTATCTCATTTAATAATCATGGCATATTATTTTGAAAATGTTTTTGAGAAATTTGTTTAGTTCCTTGGCATTACTCAATGCGCAATATGAATGAAAATTGTCATGAACTTGAAAAACTGTTCCGAACAAAAAATGATCTTGCGCTTCTTTTAATTAAAAGAAACATCGACAAAGATTTAGAATTGGTCGATTTGAACTGAGCTTTTTTGTTGACAGAAAAAATATTATTACAGGAATTGCCGCCTTCTTTCTCTTCTAGTCTTGTTAACCGTCTATGGCATTGTCTTCTCCTCTAGCGGTGGTTTATCCACCGGCCGGAGGCCCTCTTTCTTGTTTTCCTTTTAATAAAATCCAATTTTTTTTGGACATTTGTGTATCTTTTCTTCTGGAGTGGTTGTTAGTTTCTCCTTTTTGGAGTGTTTTTATGTTTTTGGTTAATTATGTCTGGTTTTGTTCGATATTGGATCTGTTGAGAATAATTTTATTGATGTCTTTAGGGATCTGAAAATTTCGCATTGAAGTTGGGACGGTGACAATTATTGCAAGAGTACACCACTCACAACTAGAGATTGTTCATCTTTTAGGGGTTTTCACTTTCGGTATGTCTGTACCTAGTATCCGGAATGTATATAACTGGGGTGTTGTTCATCCTTTGGGGGTTTCCACCTTTGGCATGTCTATAGCTGGTATCTAACATGTAGATAGTTGAAGTGTCGTTCCTCTAACCTCATTTTATGCAATTGAGACTTCTGAACACTGGCTAACAATGGTTCTTATGTGATGCAGTCAATTGTGATACCACTGCTAACAGGGATGTTGGTGCTGTTTGAATCACTTGGATGTCTTTGAATTCATTTTTAGCTTCAAGAACGTTTAAGTTCTATATATTAAATGATTAGAAAACAAATTATTTCTTTTTTCAACCCGGTGGTAACGCTAGTCGAGGGTTTGGCCTGCTGTTTTGTATTGAATGGTTTTGATTCAGTAATAAAATTCTCAATTTTTCTTTAAAAAAAAAAAAGAGCTCAGTTCACATCAATCGCATTTGGATATTCGGAACGGTTTAATATCTTATGACAAGAATAAATAAGATCATTTAGCCAGCAACATGTATAATTTGTGTCAGTACATGCTTGAATACTCAAACATTTGTATAAGTACAGTACAGATATAAGTGAATTTAAAAATTCGTAATCAAATTTATGATTATCGATTTCAAAAAAAAATTAACGCTTAATTTATTGCAACAATTCATCAAAATAACCAAGATAATGTACCATACAAAACAAAAAAAAAATCCCCTTTTACTTCCAACCATGACATCAGAACTCTTTCTATTCCAAAACCACTCAATGAAATCCTGTCTCTAGAAGCTCCATACTAACACGATTACCGCCCTGCGGATTCCGAACAACCTCTGAAAAATGATTTTGAACAATCAATATTTGTAACCTACCTTCTTTTCTCACTCTCTCCAAAGTGAACTTAGGCCTACCATTCATGTTTAAACTTGACAATAGTGGTGGGAAAACCCTCACTCTTTTCTCAACCTTCCTCAATCTTGATTTCTCCATCACGTTATCCTCAATAACATCGACTCCGCTCCCGATGTCATCGTTACTATCATCATTGATAACTAAATCTGAAGTAGTTCCACTTGAGCCACTGATCAATAAAGTATTTTTGCTTGAAAGATAGAGGTTTTTTCGACGAATGAATGTGGGGAGATTGTCTCCACTTTTAGTAGATTGTGAATCATTCATGATAGGTAAATTGTATGTATAAAATTTAGGTAATGAGAGAATATATATATAGATAGGTGAATTCTATTGGAAGTTTTATATTTTGGACAAGTATAATCTCAAGAACTTAATTATAAATGTCGTATGAGCATGATACAAATGTAAATTAATCTTTTAAAGTATGAGCTATTAGCTGTATCCCAAATTATCTCAATCAAATTTAGGATGATATATGTTACATTATTTGTGCTTAATTTCCTTGTAATACTTTCTTAATTCGAATTACCAATGATAATCCTCTACTAACAATATTGTTTTTTAATAATAATTATATTCTTTTGTCGAAAATAATAATTTATTAAGATACGCATTTTCTACTTCAATTTTTTCTTCCTAAGAGATTTTCATTTTCTGTAGAACTCATTTATGTAGAAAAAATGTCATGAATACACAACAGCTAGCACCAGTACTTTCTAGAAACTAGTCGTCAATCTTACCCGACACAAATCTTATTAATGCCAAAACAATGATGATGACCAGATTAGTACAATTCTTCTATTTTTCTTCTGCATGATGACATGCATTGCATCTTTATTTCTTGTGAATTATAGGGGAAAAAATTAGATTTAAATAAATTTAAACTTTTTAAAGGTTAATAATCATAGGATGTTGAACTAGCTAATGAAAGCAAACTATGAAAATAGTGTGTTGGCTAAAAATTGTTGGACAATCAAAGATAAATACACAAACAGTATAATAGTCGAGTGTGTGAGTAACAATTACGTGTATAATCAAAACATATGAAAACATATGAAAGAGGAGAAAATGAACGAAAATCCAAGTATAGACTCTCTCTCCTTAAAGCATTTAAGCCTAATCGCCTTATAGGATAAAATGGAGAGTAGTGAGACTACGGAAGAACGTCATTCTCAGCAAGTTTGAAATGAGCAAGAAACTATTACTGGAGGAGGATAGAAGAGAGAGTTATATGAAAAAAGCTTGTGTTTCGAATGAATATATCCCTAACGCTATATGATGAGTTTAAATAGGCTTGGATAACTTGTGCGCTACACAATTACCCTAATTAATTAACTGCGTTAATTGATCTAGTTGGTGACAATTTCCTTAATTAATTAACGCATAATTAACTACGTTAATAAATTAAGTCGAGTGGAAAAAACTCTATAATAAAAACGGAATTGATTTTACTGAATCAATTAATTCAAATTAAAATCGAATTAATTTAAATCATATTTTAAGTCCAAACCCAATGAAAATAATAATTAGCAAAACTAGTCCAGTTTAAATTGGTCACAACACAAGTGTCTTACTATATAAATGTATAGAAGGCTTTTTATTATTTTAATGTGGGACTTAAGGTTCAACTTCCATAGTTTCACTTCCAAGGGAGCAATTTTGGATAATCACAACTCATCCATCCTGAAAGGCATATGATGTAGCCTATGTGCATTTCGAGGATACAACTCAACTTAAACAAGATTGTAATAGTAAATAGTACATAGACTATCACAGGAATCTCATATTGTATTATCTATCAGAAGAAAAATTTCAAGATCAATCTACAGACTTGAGGAATTACTACATTGAAAGAATCTCAGTCAACTGATCAAGCCTCAGTGGAGTATGCGTTAAGAAGTGGATTCGTTTGAAGTGACAGAGATTTCAAAGGTAACAGAGATACTTCAGAAAGATTAAAGAAAGAGAGGAGAAAAGAAAATGGAACCAGATTTTAAAGTCAATATATGAAGAACAGTCATTGCGGTTAGTCACTCATGAACCAGACAGTACATCGAGTGTCAACATTAAACAGTAGTTGTTCATCATTAACTTCAGTGGTTCAAGCTATCAAGATTGGTAATAGAAGAAATCATTGTGCAAGCAACAATAAGTGCTACAATAATTAACCACAAGGATTTCGCTATCAAGACTAGCTCAAGGTTGATTATTGTGGATGATCATAATTGTGAGTTGTCAGAAACCACAGCTATAGAGTCAAAAATAAAGAAAAAGCCGTTGGAGTTAGTCGCTCATGAACCAGACCGTGCATCGAGCATCAACACTAATTCAGTGGTAATTCTTTATTATTTTCAGTGGTTCAAAGAGGTGGATTAATTATCTAACGGTTTAAATTAATTCTTCTTTAATTAATAAAATAATTTATTTGATTTAATCAATAAATTAATTCTGTTAAGAAATAATGAATTTATTAAATTAAGTATTGTATTAATTAAATTTGAATTGGTGATTTAATCATTATGTAATTAAATCGAAAGAAAAGAATAAAAGTTGGTGGGCTGCATGTATTAAATCAAATGGGTTGGTTTTTGAAGTTGAACTGTTGGGCTGAAAGTTAAAAAACTAAGTGGGCTGGACTGCTAATTTCTGTTGGGCCATGAACATGAAAGTTGTTAACTGGACTTGGAAAACTGCAGTTTGGCCACCCTTGATTTAACTTGTTTTACAAATTAAACATAGAAGACATGTGAATTAATATAACAGAACAGAAACCAAGCAGCATGAGTTGTCGGCAGGAACTTTGTCACTCGCCTGTATAGCGCGTGTATCACACGCGCCATAAAGAAGACTACTCAGTGCCTGCGCGTGTGGCTCAACCGGTCCTGCCTGCAATTGGTCTTCAGTTTCCAGCAATCTCAGTGTGTGTTAAATTCAAAAGTATTACCGAAGGTTTCTGCTGATTAAATAGTACTACCGACAGTATTAATGAAAGTATTATTAGTTATGTTGGAAAGTATTAATAGTATTATCCAAAAGTATTACCGAAAGTATTAATACCTTACAAAAGTATTAATAGTACAAATCAAAAGTATTATTAGTTTATATTAAAGGCATTATTACAAAGCTATTATTAGATAATATTATTAGAATGTATTATTCAAAGTATTACTGAAGATGAAGTCAAATAGAAGAAATAGACAGAGGCGGCCAGGATATTAATAGAAAGACAGACAGAAAGCAAAAGTACTTTTCAACATTTCATCTAAAAACACAGAACCCATCAGAAGCTTATTCATCTCCATTTCTCTTAAGAACACGCAGGAGACCTTTTTAATTTCTAGAAAATCAAGTTCTCAATATTTGTAATATTCTATTCGCTAGAACTTGATCATTTGTATCTCTTGTGCTATTAGCGAGTTTTTTCTCCTAATATTTATCTCGATTTTTATTAACAAATCTAGAAAAATTCATGTCGAATTTTCTAATTTGTTTTTATTAACTTGAAATTAATTCTGTACTGATATTGTAACAACCCTCAAGTTTAATATAATTTTATATTCAACTTGAATTTTGTTTTATTTAAATTTCCATATCAAATTTGTTATTGGATTAAATATAAAATCTATCCGAACAAATTTCGATAAATCAGTATTGTTTGTATTCAACCCCCCTTCTACAAACATATCGGACCTAACAATTGGTATTAGAGCCATCTGATTGACTCCCAAATCAAGATCCTATTTTATTCAATCAAAAATCTAAGCCAATTTTAACTCTATTAAAAATTCAAAATGACTTCTAAAAATACAGTTATGAAAGGCATATGATGGAGCCTAATTGTATTTCGAGGATACAACTCAACTTAAACAAGAATGTAATAGTAAATAGTATATAGACCGTCACAAGAATCTCAGATCGTATTATCTGTCAGAAGAAAAAGATCAAGGTCAATCTACAGACTTGAAGATTTACTACATTGAAAGAAGTTCAGGCAACTGTTCAAGTCTCAGTGAAATATTCGACAAGAAGTGGATTCGCTTAAGGTGACAGATATTCGACGGTGATAGTTGTGAATGATACAGAGTACAAGAAAGAAGAAGATCAATTATGGAAAAGAACCACAGCATAACGTCAACGGTTGAAGAACATTGATCACTGTTAGTCACTCATGAACCAGACAGTACATCGAGTGTCAACATGTGATTAATGAAAGCACTTCAAATATTCTTGAGTGGTTTATTGAAAAGAAAGAGAAAGGAGAAAAGAAAAATGAACCAAATCTTAAAGTCATAATAAAGAAAAGTCGATGGTGTTAGTCGCTCATGAACCAGACCGTGCATCGAGCGTTAGCAGAAAAATCAGTGGTAATTCTTTATTACCTTCAGTGGTTCGAGAAAAAAATTGGTCTGTCAAAGGATTAATATTAATTCTCTTTTAATTAATATTTTTGTGTAATTAATTTAATTATTAAATTAATTCATTCTGAATTAATTTAGTTGTTAAATTAATTATAATAATTAATTAACTTTGAATTAATATATTAATCTAAATTAATTAATTAAATTAATTAATTAATTAATCATTATTTATTTAAATGATTAATTGATTAAATAATTAAATTAAATTAAAACAAAACAAATAAAAAAAAGGAAAAAGAAAAACTCGGACAGAATGAGGAAGAAATTCATTTCACAAGGTGGTTGGCTGTTTTGTGTAAAGTGTGTCTTGAATGGATTCAATATTCAAGTTGCTGCAAAAAGAAAAAGGGCTAGGGGACATTATCATGTAAAAGAAAAAGGAGGTAGACTATTTTAACTGTTAAACAATTCGTATTGAAGGATCAAAAGAAACAAAAGAAACATGCATGGCAGGCTGTCCACTCACCTGACAGAGAGTAGAAGTCACGCGCCACAATGATGCATACAAAGTCGGTCGCGTGTTGTTCAACTTCCAAGCATGCGACTTGGTTTTGTTTTTCAGCAAAGTCAGGTTGTTCAAACTTTGTAGTATTACCAAAATTCTCAAAGTAATACCGCGAGCAAGCAAAGTAATAACGTATGGAAGCCAAGTAATACTGTACAGCCAGAAGTAATCCCGACCTTAATTCAAGTAATACTGAATGGATTTTCAAGTAATACTGAACCATGTTATTACTTGAGGAAGTAATACCGATTTCCAATATTACTTTGAAGTAAACCAAGAGTTTTTCAGTACCATTTGTGTAGAATGTTATATAATTGAAGATTGAAGACAGAAGTTTTTTTAACGAAGAAAACAAGCAGAACACAAAGTAAAACACTCTGCAGAAGAAAAAAGCAGCCATTTTTCTCCTTCCTCTCAAAGACAGAAAAATTGATATAAATTCATAAGTTCATGATTTGTAATATCCAATCCGCTGGAACTTATCAGTTTATTATTCTTGTATCACTAACGAGTTTTTACTCTTAGTACGATCTTGTTTGTAATTAGCAAAATTTGAAAAGTTCATGTCGAAATTTTCTGATTTTTGTTAATTAACTTGATCATTATTTGTATCATTTTGTAACACCCTACAAGTTTAATATATCAACATATTCTACTTGAATTCTGTTTGGTTTTCTTTTGAATTAATTTGTTCTAAATCATTTGTATTATCCAAGAACAAAATTCGATAAAACTACGTAGATTGTATTCAACCCCCCTTCTACAATCTCTCGGACCTAACAAGTTAAGATATCCAAGTATGATAAGGATGATTATGACATGTACAAGGACAAAATGTTAGTGTTTCTACAAGTCACTAATCCGAAGTTTATGGATATACTGAAAAGTGGTCCTAAAATACCTGAAGAATTTGTAGAGGAGGTAATGGATGGTGATGTTGTAGTTACTCCAAGGAGGATGCAACCAAAAGATCCAAGATCATATTTTGTTATTGAGAAAGAGGATGATGCTCTGGATATTAATCTAAGATTTATCTTAGTTGACTCATTGGACTCATTGATGTATAGCCATGTGAAAAATTGTAAAAGTGCAAAGCACATGTGGGAAACAATTGAGACGATAAATGAGGAAACTAAAGAGGTCAGAGAGAATAGGTTGGAAATCCTAATCTCTGAATATGAACATTTCAGAGCAGGTTCAGATGAAGGCATACAAGCGGTTTTTGAAAGGTATAATAAGCTTATAAACAATTTGCAAAAGCATGGTAAGTATTATACCCAGAAGGAGATAAATAGAAAGTTTCTCCTATCAATGCCCGTACATTTGGAGCACAGAATCACAGCAATCAGAGAGTCTAGAGACATGAGTGAAATCTCTCTCGAAAGGCTGTTTGGAGTTCTGAAAACATATGAGATGGAGCAGGAACAGTAGAGGAGCATCTATGGTAAAAGCAGAGTGGTCAGCACATCTGCAGCGTTAGTGGTTGAAGCTCCTAAAGAAAAGGAAGCCAATGTTGTTCGACCTTGCATCGCACAAAGTGATCAGTATGAAGTATAACAAGGTCAAACTCCAACCACAGATGGTGGAGAGTTCTATTCTTTGGAAGAGCTTGATCATCTAGAGGATGAGTCCCTAACTTTAATGGTTAGACAGTTCGGGAACTTTCAATTCAGAAGGAATCCTAAGTATAAATTCAAATCCAATTTCAACAAGTTTCAAAGATGAGGTTCTTCGTCCTCCAGTAGTAGAGGTGGCTACAAGACAAGAACTATTGAAAGAAGCAAGATCTGTTGCTTCAACTGTAACGAACTGGGACACTTTTCAAATGAGTGTCATAAACCAAAACAGGGACAGAAAAGAGATTACACTCAAGAAAATAAGAAGTCAGGAAAGGCTTATGTTGCAAAGGAAAAGACTTGGGATGACACATCCAGTTAGGATGAAGAATTTGTGAATTTTGCATTAATGGCAAACACAGACAGTTTTGGTGTTCACAATGCCCAGTTAACATATACCGATGAACAGATTATACAACATCTTCATGGTGAAGTAAAAAATACTAATGTAGAAAATAAAAAATTAAATCTGTTAAATGAAAAACTTGAAAACCAAATGATAGAGTTAAAGAAAGTGCATGTTAATCAAGATAAGCTGAAAGAAGATGTATCTCATCTAGAGAATTTGGTTGCTTGTTATAAAAAATTAAAAGTTGTTCTCAAGGACAAAATAGTTGGACATGATGATAAGATTCGAGCTATGTACAACTCTTACAATGATGCAAAAGAGTTTTTCAATAAGTAAGCTATAGATCAAACCATAGGAATAGGGTTTGACTATAACAAGGCTATTGGTCTCCTAAGTATAAATTCCCCTAATCCTGTTAGTGCTATAGAAAGGGGATACCACATGTACTTAAGGATGTTAAAGAACCTCTTTTCAGGAAGTCAACTATAGATCCACCAAGTCTAAGTGTGATGGTTGTTAAGGAGGAAATCAGAACTGAGGACATTGCCAGTGGTAGTGTCCAATCAAATGTAAAATCTGATAAGGACATCACAACCAAAAATGTTAAATCTAAAATGGTTATCCCTGAGGTTCAAGTTAAGATTGTTGAGTCTACCAGCTCTTCTAAGACTAGGTTAGGTGGTAAGAAGGTGAATAACAACATGTCTAACATGCATGCTATGCCTATTATTGATTCTTCTCATAAAGCATGTGGTGTTGTCAATTGCATGTCTTGTGCTTTTAATGTCATGTCTACTTACTTTTATAGTAATCATGCATCTGTTAATAAGACTGCTCCTAGACAACGTATGAATAGGAATACAAATGTTAAATCCAAGAATGTTCCTAGACAGCATGCTGATAAGAATTTAAATGTTAGATTCAAGACTACTAATCCTCCTCAGGTTAGGAGATAGACATTTGTGAAGGGGCTTAAACATAATTTGTTAAGTGTCAGTCAATTCTGCGATAGGGGTTTTCAAGTATATTTCAACAAGAAGAATTGTCTGATATCTCACAAAAGAAATGAACAGCCCTCACTGACTGGAGTAAGAAAAGGCAACTTGTACATAGCCAACATGAATTCTGGAAATGCTAAAGAAATCAACAGTTTTTATTCAAAAGCATCTTCAGATGAAAGATGGCTCTGGCATAAGAAACTCTCTCACTTAAACTTCAAAACAATGAACTCTCTAGTCAAGAAAGAACTGGTGAGAGGTTTTCCGTCAATGGAATTCACTCAAGAAGGTCTGTGTGATGCTTGTCAAGAAGGAAAATTAAAGACAGCAACTCACAGGAGCATTGATAGTTCATCAATAACCAAACCACTACAACTAATCCACATGGATTTATTTGGTCCGGTTAATGTGATGTCAATATCTAAGAAGAGAAATGCTCTTGTGATTATGGATGACTATTCTAAATACACATGGGTCCTATTCTTGAATTCCAAAGATGAAACTCTATAGCTAGTGATTGACCATGTTAAGTTGATAGAGATGGAGACGGAATCCAAATATCTAGTTCGAGCTATAAGGTCAGACAATGGAACTGAATTCAAAAACACTCTATTGAATGATTTTTGTGCTGACAGAGGGATAACTAGACAGTACTCAGCTCCCAGGACACCTCAGCAAAATGGGGTTGTAGAAAGGAAGAATCGAACCTTGATTGAAGCGGCCCGTACTATGCTAAGTGAATCAAGGCTTCCTCTATACTTTTGGGCAGAAGCTATTAATACTGCTTGTTATACCCAGAACAGATCTCTTATCAACAAAGAATTAATGAAAACTCCCTATGAAATATTGAAAGGCAAGAAACCAACAATCAAGTACTTTCATGTATTTAGAACCAAATGCTTTGTGCTTAAAGATAGTGATGATCGTGGTGGAAAATTCGAGGCCAAGGCACATGAAGCAATATTTGTTGGTTACACTAGTAGAACATATAGGGTGTACACAGTTGATCATCACAATTTTATTGAAAGTGTCAATGTTACATTCGATGACACTAAACTCCCTACTATCCAAAACGAAGATCCATCTGAAGTCTTAAAATTTGATGATATGTTGAACTTAGATGATGAAAATGATCCTGAAATGGTCGATGCAAATGAAGACATTGTTGATGATAATGATCAGGGTACTGGTGGTGGAAACAGTAATATTACTAGAGATACCACTAACACTCCTAAACAATCATCAAGTCAACCTGGCAACATCTCAGGGGGAGAAGAAGAAGAAGGGTCAACTAGTCAGACATAACATCATAATGCAAATCAAGGTGAATCATCAAGATCTAATCTACCCAGACACACTGTCTAGAATAGAGCTCATTCTTTTGAGCTGATCATTGGTGATCCTGATGCTAGTGTAAGTACTAGAAGAAGCACTCAGAACCAATGTCACTATTCAGGGTTTCTGTCTGTCATACAACCTAAGAAAACTAAGGAAGCTTTAGCTAATCCTGATTAGGTGATTGCAATGCAAGATGAGCTCAATTAATTCAAACATCAAGGAGTATGGAAGATGGTACCTAGACCATCACATAACAAAACTATTGATGTTAGGTGGGTATTCAGAAACAAATTAGATGAAGATGGAGTAGTTACTAGGAATAAGGCAAGATCAGTTGCAAAAGGTTACTCTCAAGCTGAGGGTATAGACTATGATGATACCTATGCACCAGTGGCTAGGCTTTAGGCAATCAGAATATTCTTGGCATTCGCAGCATTTTCTAACTTCAAGGTTTATCAAATGGATGTCAAGAGTGCCTTTCTGAATGGTAAGCTAGATGAAGAATTATATGTGGAACAGCCTCCTGGTTTTGAGGATCAGGAATTTTTGGACTATTTCTACTTTCTTTATAAACTATCTATGGACTTAAGCAAGCGCCGAAGAAATGATACGACACTCTTTCTGAGTTCTTAATTGAAAATCAGTTTGTTAGAGGTGTCATAGACAAAACTCTCTTTATAAGAAAGCATTAGAATGATATAATACTAGTCCAAGTCTATGTGAACCATATAATACTTGGGTCTATTAATGATCTTTTGTGCAAGAAATTTGCCAAGTTAATGCAGGGTAAATTTGAGATGAGCATGATGGGAGAGATGAAGTTCTTTCTTGGTCTACAAATAAGTCAAAGGACAGATGGAATATTTATTTGTCAAACCAAGTATGCCAAGGAGCTCCTCAAGAAATATCAAATGGAGGATTGCTCTTCAGCAAGGACACCATCATCTACAGCTGTTAAGCTTGGACCCAGTGAAAATTCTATCAAGGTAGATGTCACAAGCTATAGAGGTATGATCGGCTCATTACTCTACCTTACTGCAAGTAGAACTGATATTATGTATGCCACATGCTTGTGTGCAAGGTTCCAATCGAATCCTAGAGATATACATCTCATTGCTGTGAAAAGAATTGTAAGATATCTTAAGGGTACCCCTAACTTAGGTATTTGGTACCCTAAAGAATCTGGTTTTAACTTAATTGGCTATACAGATTCTGATTATGCAGGAAGTATAGTAGATAGAAAGAGCACCTTAGGGAGTTATCAATTCCTTGGTGGTAGGCTGGTTTCCTGGTTCAGCAAGAAACAATAGACAGTTTCCAACTCGATAGCAGAGGCTGAATATATAACTGCTGGAAGCTGTTGCGCTTAGATCTTGTGGATAAGGAATCAGTTGCTGGACTATGGACTTGCACTTGCCAAGATCCCTATCTTGTGTGATAATACAAGTGCCATAGCTATCTCCAACAACCCTGTGTAGCATACAAGGACTAAGCACATCAACATAAGGTATCATTTTATTCGAGAGAATGTCATGAATGGTACAGTGGAGTTACACTTTGTACCCACGGAGGAACAAACGGCAGATATTTTTACTAAGTCACTCGATGAATCCACATTCACCAAAATTGTTTGTGAATTGGGTATGTTGAATAGCCCTAGTAATTAATCTAGTTAATATACGAAGTTTGCTCTTTAATAATTTTATAAGTAATTATTCTATTACTTATAAAGTTATTTTATCAACTAATTTTTCCTTCTTGAATATTACCTAGTTACTATGTTTTATACTTCATAATATTTTACTACATACTTCTTAGATTTTTGCTTGTTTATACTGTAAATAATAATATTTATTTATCTTAATGTTTTGTAGTGTTTGTCGTTCTTTTAATATTTTATTTCCACTAAAAAGACAACCTATGGTATTTTTAGCATCTCTATGAAATTATTAGTCTGTAAAGTTATTTAGTTATTTTTTTTAATTTTTGTATAGTATTTCTAGCATGTTTAGATTTTCTACTCTTGTATAGTTTCTTTCATGATTTATGTGAATATAAATATTTTGTACAGTTTTTACAGTTTTGCCTCTATACTTTCAAACTTACAAACAGGTCCCTATACTTGGTTCTTTTGTTATTCTTCTGTTTAACACACACATAACATGCACTTTTGATTCTCAATCTTTGTTGTGTGATTGGTGTTAACAGACTTGCTTGCATTGGACCTAACAATTCTGAATTGTTTGTTAAGGTTTAAAAGTTTAAAAGATGGATTGAATACTTAGGTTGTTTATATAATACAAGTTGTATATTAAACTTACCTAGGTACTACAGACTATTAGTTGACACACGACAACATCCTTGGACTGGATAGAATTAGTGATTAGTTGTTAATTCTTCTATTCCAACTGGTTTTAGGAAATTCTTGTATATAGGTTAACTGGATTTTCTAAATAGCATTACATGTAATAGTTTGCACATTTTAAATGTTTGATGGTTTGATTGTTATATGAATGATATGTTGTTACCACTAATGTTTACATGTCGTAGTTTGCACGTTTTACATATGTGATGATTTATATGCTGTATGTATGTCATGTCTATAGATTACTCTATAACAGAGCCATCATTGATCCATCTGGACCCAACTGATATTTCCTATCACAAAATCTTTTTCTATAGTTGTGATTTCTTATATTGTTAAACCTTTTGAAATCACAACTGTAGATCATTTCTCTTGAGAAAAAATGCAATTTTTTTAAAAACAATTGGTTTCAGAAAACAATTGGTAAACTGTTAAATGTTTTAAATGCATTCTATCTCTATAGCTCATATTCTGTGATGCAGGTTCATCTAGTGGAGTTTTGTTCTCTCATATATTTAGTCATATGCACAAAGTGAGATTGCACACACTAAGAATGAATTGACGGAAACCTGTAATTCAACCATTTTACGGTTAGGATTATAAGTTAAAGGTTCTTTAATGAACTAAGAGTCTTCATAGACCTTGAGAGAAGGTATTGATCTCAATGCAAAATTTCTACAAGATCAGTATCTAACTCCCCAGAGGGAACATCTCTGGATCCTGCGGGTAACGGGTCCGACATAGGTGCGGATCGGCAACTTGTAAACTATGATTCAGATTTCACCTGATGAGTTTAACAAGGTGACGTCTTCATAGACATTAGAAGGGATCTTTGATCTAAATGTTAAATTTATAGATCAGTGTTTACCTTCTCAGAATTCAAATTTGAAAACCCTAAAAAAGGAAAATTATCAACTTGTAGATTATGACTCAGATTCGTCTGACGAGTCCAATGAGGATTGGGATTTGCGAACTCCCATTGTACCACCACTGACCTCTCTTGATGGGGCTAAGGTGATCTTTCCTTGCAGGTACACAAATGGATCTTGGAGCTATGAGTGATACACTAGTGAGTAAGAGTGTAAACATAGAGAGAAGTGAGACACTCAAAACAAATGAGTGAAGAGAAAAGTGAAACACTTGTGAGTTACACTAAACACTATCACACACTCACAGTGAGGAAGAAAATGAAACTTCCTTTCTAACAAAGAACTCTACAATTGGTACAACTACTTTGTCAACTGGTTGATTGGAGGATTCCTCAACTAAGGGGGAGAAGTAAAGGGGTACAAGAAGAAGGAGATTAAGTTAGAATGGGGGAGTATTTAACATTGTGCTTAGGAGAAGAAGCAAGTCAAGTTACTAAGGGGGAGAATTAGTTGGAGAAGTAAGGGGACTTTCAGTTGTTAAGAAAGTGGAGATATAAGGAGAGTTACATCACAATACTATTTAATTAGGCTTTCAATGTACTATGTACAAAGGCTAAGCGGAGGATTAGTAGATTTCCCAGAAGTTATAGAAATGGTATTGATTCACCATTGTCTACATAGTAGGAACAATTGTTTTTCTTAAGTGAGAAAAACTGTGTCATAATGGAAGTGATTGTAAATCAAGAACTGCTGATAATCACCAATGTAAGATGTGAAGGATTATCAGGCAGAGATCTGAAGAATCAGAAATGAAGATGAGTTATCTATTAAAGATCAGTTCAGTGCTAGAGGAACAATCATCTATCATTTCATCAACTGAGGATTCTGGAAATGTTATATTCAAACCAGAGAAATTTTTTAATGTACTATTTACTAAGCTTTTAAATGCTTAATCTTTTTCTTGTTTAAGTGAGTTAGTTGAGTTATCCTCTAGGTATTTGATTGTTATTTTCTACCAAACAAATAGGGGGAGATTGAAAGGCATATGATGTAGCCTATGTGTATTTCGAGGATACAACTCAACTTAAACAAGATTGTAATAGTAAATAGTACAGAGATTGTCACAGGAATCTCATATTGTATTATCTGTCAGAAGAAAATTTTCAAGGTCAATCTACAGACTTGAGGAATTACTACATTGAAAGAAGCTCAGTCAACTGATCAAGCCTCAGTGGAGTATTCGTTAAGAAGTGGATTCGTTTGAAGTGACAGAGATTTCAAAGGTGACAGAGACAATTCAGAAAGATTAAAGAGAGAGAGGAGAAAAGAAAATGGAACCAGATTTTAAAGTCAATATATGAAGAACAATCATTGCGGTTAGTCACTCATGAACCAGACAGTACATCGAGTTTTAACATTAAACAGTGGTTGCTCGTCATTAACTTTAGTGGTTCAAGCTATCAAGATTGGTAATAGAAAAAATCATTATGTAAGCAACAAAAGTGCTATAATAATTAACCACAAGGATTTCGCTATCAAGACTAGCTCAAGGTTGATTATTGTGGATGATCATAATTGTCAGTTGTCAGAAACCATAGCTATAGAGTCAAAAATAAAGAAAAGCCGTTGGAGTTAGTCGCTCATGAACCAGACCGTGCATTGAGCGTCAACACAAATTCAGTGGTAATTCTTTATTATTTTCAGTGGTTCAAAGAGGTGGATTAATTATCTAATGGTTTAAATTAATTCTTCTTTAATTAATAAAATCATTTATTTGATTTAATTAATAAATTAATTTTGTTAAGAATTAATTAATTTATTAAATTAAGTATTGTATTAATTAAATTTGAATTAGTGAAATAATCATTATGTAATTAAATCAAAAGAAAAGAATAAAAGTTGGTGGCCTGCATGTATTAAATCAAATGGGTTGGTTTTTGAAGTTGAACTGTTGGGCTGAGAGTTAAAAAACTAAGTGGGCTGGACTGCTAATTTCTGTTGGGCCATGAAGAGGAAAGTTGTAAACTAGACTTGGAAAACTGCAGTTTGGCCACCCTTGATTTAACTTGTTTTACAAATTAAACATAGAAGACATGTGAATTAATACAACAGAATAGAAACCAAGGAGCAGGAGTTGTCGGCAGGAACTTTGTCACTCGCTTGTGTAGCGCGTGTATCACACGCACCAGAAAGAAGACACTCAATGCCCGCGCGTGTGGCTCAACCGGTCCTGCCTGCAATTGGTCTTCAGTTTCCAGCAATCTCAGTCTGTGTTAAAATCAAATGTATTACCGAAGGTTTCTGCTGATTAAATAGTACTACCGACAGTATTAATGAAAGTATTATTAGTTATGTTGGAAAGTATTAATAGTATTATCCAAAACTATTACCGAAAGTATTAATACCTTACAAAAGTATTAATAGTACAAATCAAAAGTATTATTAGTTCATATTAAAGGTATTATTACAAAGCTATTATTGGAGAATATAATTAGAATGTATTATTCAAAGTATTACTGAAGATGAAGTCAAATAAAAGAAATAGACAGAGGCAGCCAGATTATTAATAGACAGAAAGCAAAAGTACTTTTCAACATTTCATCTAAAACACAGAATCCAGCAGAAGCTTATTCATCTCCATTTCTCTCAAGAACACGCAGGAGACCTTTTTAATTTCTAGAAAATCAATTTCTCAATATTTGTAATATTCTATCCACTAGAACTTGATCATTTGTATCTCTTGTTCTATTAGCAAGTTTTTACTCCTAATCTTTATCTCGATTTTTATTAACAAATCTAGAAAAATTCATGTCGAATTTTCTAATTTGTTTTTATTAACTTGATATTAATTCTGTACTGATATTGTAATAACCCTCAAGTTTAATATAATTTTATATTCAACTTGAATTTTGTTTTATTTAAATTTCCATATCAAATTTGTTATTGGATTAAATATAAAATCTATCCGAACAAATTTCGATAAATCAGTACTGTTTGTATTCAACCCCCTCCCTTCTACAAACATATTGGACCTAACACATCCCTTAGTCATTTTGAATGTAACATGCATTGAAAAGCTTTCATTGAGGAGAACACGATCTAAGCAAAACTTATTACGAACATACACACAAGACACACTCAAATTGGACCTCAAAATAAGTTGACAATATGGGTCTAAAAACCCACATTTTCAAACAATAATGATATAGGAATGTTCTAATGGCTACAATTAATGTCATGTTCCCCACATAAAAGAAAACTAGTGAATGGAGTAAATAAATACCATTATTGGATCCAATGAAACTCATCATGCATGCTTAAGCTGGAGGACATAATTCTTATGAAGAAACAGAATATTAGTCATTGTAAAGGTAGCTAGAACTATAAGTTGAAAAAAATTAATCACATAGACCCCATGTGAAAAATAAGACTCAAGAGTTCATAAATCACAATAACGCATACCAATCCTTGAACTAAAATTATGTTATGAATCCGTATTTTATGAAGAAATATGATGAACAGTACACAGATGCCAAAGACATTCCGGATTAGTGCGAGCTAATAGTTAGTTATGATTTCGAAAGGGCAAAGTCTGAATATTTATGTGTGTTGGATATTTTAATCTAAACATATTTAATAAATATTAATAGCTGTGGAATATAGCTGTTAATGTTAGTTTTATTTAGTCTTTATATTAGTAGAGGTTTTTTAGGAGTGTTGAATAAGTAGTAAGGTAATAGAGTAGTGATAGGAGTCAGTTTAGTCATCGAACGAGTTTCTAGGTATCATCTAGAACTAGTTTTCTATATATCCTTGTATTTTTAATATTTAAAGTAATAAGAGTGAGCAGTTTTATTCTAGCTTCAAACAATTTACTTGTTTAATATATCCACCTGCAAAGTATATTCTTTCACCTGGTTTCAGAGCCAAAACCTGGTGACATCTACTATCACCCACAATGGAATCGAGTAAACCTAAAGAGGGCTCATTCGGGTAAGCTATCCTATGTTGACAAAAATGAACTACGTAGCATGGGCCTTAAAAATAAAGACCTTCATGCAGGCCCATGGTGTGCGAGAGGCCATATAGCCCAAGGAGACTAAGGATGCTAAAGCTGTTGTTAAGGACAAAGTTGACAAACGAGCCCTGACAGTTATCTATTAATGAATCTTTGAGGACTTCCTGTTGTCAATCGCAGAAAAGGGCATGGTAAAAGTGGCTTGGGTTTCTACCAAGATAGTGAGTTTAGGTGAAGATAAGGTCAAGAAGACAAAGGCATAGACACTACAAGGTCAGTTTGAGTCTTTGAGCATGAACAAAATAGAACAGTTGGATGATTTCTACCAGAAATTGAATGATGTAGTGTGTAAAGCATAATGTAATGTAATATGTAATAGAGGAAATATATAACTCAACTAGGATAAAAGATAAATAATATTAACTCTATACAGGGATTGTGAAAGTTGAAGAACAGGCTCCAACAAGGATCAAGTTACTGAAAGAAGTTCATTAACATGATCAAGCCTCAGTGACAGAATGCGATGTACAGATGATTCAGTTGAAGGGCCAAAAGATTACAGTGGTCCTAAAGACACGATACAAAGACCATGAGTGAATGTTAGTCATTTGTGAACCAGACCAATTGCACTAGGCGTCAACACTTCACAAAAGAATCGAAGTATCTAACTCAAAAAAACTGTTAAGAGGTATGGTTGATTTTAGAACAGTATTGATATCCTTTATTAGAAGCTGAATATTTAAGGATGTCAAATTAATAGGAAAATGAATAGTATCCAAAATCACTCTTCAAATGAATAGTAATCGAAATCACTATTCATATGAATAATAACTGAAAATACTATTCATGGATAGTAACCAAAAATGTTATTCATTTGACAAAGTAAAAGCAAAAGGTGAAAAATAAGTGGGACCATGATCAAATTTGAAAATCAAGAATTCGGCAGAATTGTTTGAAGAAGAAAAAAGTTAGGCAGAGTTTAGCAGGTTTTCGGCAGCAGCAACCGTAAGCAGTTACGTAATTTAGCTGTATAGTAACTTTCTAAAGTCTATAAATAGGCCTCTTGTATTTCATTTCAAAATACACCTCAACACACAACTTTCTATTCTCTCTCTTATATCTTCTCTTTGTAAGCTGCTAGACAGTCCATCTAGTAGGGAAGTCGGCTTAGCCTACTTTCAGGAAGTGTCGGATAGAAGGTCCTCGTGTCTAAACTATTCTTAGGAGTGTTTGATTTTGTAGCTGATCCATAAGATTAGATTGTGTAGTAAACCTCCAGTTTTTATCTATTTATAGATATTTCCCAAACAATTATGTTATTTCGATTCAGTATTGTTGATTTCATATTCACATCAAAAATCGAAATATTACTAAATAACATATTCAACCCCCCTTCTACGTTATTTCGGACCTAACAATTGTCATCAGAGCCACTCTGTTATTATACAACAGTTAAGATCCAAAAAGCTATACAATCATGACAGAGAAAACATAAACTCCAACAACAAGCATATATAATCAATCAGAGTTCCAATACTCAGGGCATCAAAATATCCCATATGGAAGGTGAAGATGGAAATGTTTTTGGAGGCTACAGATCCAGAGTACTTAGACAGAATCCATGATGGTCCACATAAGCCTACCAAACTTTCTGTTGTAGTTGTTGGGGAGGAACAAAAAACAATTCCAAAGGAAAAGAAAGACTACACTCTTGAAGATATCTCCTCTATTAGAAAAGATGCCAAAGTAAGGCATTTATTACATAATGCCCTTGAAAATGTTATGTCTAACAGGGTCATTGGATGCAAAACTGCTAAGGAGATTTGGGATGCCTTGGAAGTCAGATGTCAAAGAACCAAAGCCATCAAAAAGAACAGGAGAACAATACTCACACAGGAGTACGAGCACTTTGACTCAAATACTGATGAGTCATTAACAGATTTACATGATAGATTCCTGAAATTGCTGATTGATCTGTCACTAGTAGATAAGGAGTATAATCTTGAAGACTCCAATATAAAATTCTTGTTGGCTCTACCTGAGAAATGGGACTTAAAGGCCACTACCATCAGAGACAATCATGATCTGGAAGACATGTCTCTTGATGAAATCTATGGAATGCTCAAAACTCATGAGCTTGAGATGGAACAAAGAAGCAAGAGGCATGGAGGCAAGTCCAATATAATTGCTCTTAAAGCTAAGGAAAAAGCTTCTAAAGAAGTTACTGTGAAAAAGAGTCAATCCAAGGGAAAGGCTCTTATTACAAAGTCTCATACTGAGTCATCAAACTCTGATGATGACACAAACTCTGACAATATCACAGGCTCTGATAATGAGGGTGGTGATGCTGAGATGATACAACTTGCAGCCCTAATGGTAAGAAACTTCAAGAAGATGGCTTACAAGAACTTCAGAAAGGGAAAGAATTTCACACGAAAAAATTCAAATTTTGAAAAGAAGAATTTCAGAAAAGCTGAGGGAAAGGAAAACAAGTCTGGGAAAGTGGACAAGTCCAAGATCACATGCTATAATTATGGCGAGAAAGGATATTTTGCACCTGAGTGCAAGAAAACCAAAACTGATAAAAGTCAAGCTTACATTACAAAGAAGAAGGAATGGGCTGACACTTCAGACTCTGAAGATGAGGTGAACTATGCCTTGATGGCAAATACTGATAGTATCTCTGAAGCTACTGAGACCAATGTACCTCATTCTATTCTAGCTTTTGATACTACTGATATATCTGAGTTAAGACTCTTTCTTAAAAACTTGCATGTTAGCTACAGAGATCAGACTTTAGAAAATGAAAGAATAAAATCTAAAAGTCTAAACCTTAGAAAGAAAAATGACCATCTAGAAACAGAATTAGTCCAGATGTTAAAAATTCAGAAAGAGAGAGATGATGCTATTTTTGTTAAAACTAAATTATTGAAAAAACATGCTTATCTTGAATCTGAACTTGCTAAAGAAAGAAACATCATTAAAACTTGGACTAACTCTGGTAAGAATACTCAGAATATCATAGAGAATGATTGTTGGAAACAAGGTCTAGGTTACACCGAAAAAAAGAAAACTACCAACCTAGAAGCTGATACCTCTAAACCTGTATTTACTGAAAAGCTGCAAAACCCAAACTTAAATCATACGAGGTTTGTACCAAAATCTGAAAAACCAAAACAGGATGAAATCAAACCAGTAAATATTAGTTTAATGTCTTAGAAATAGCTTAAACACAAGCTGAAGGAGTTAAAAAGAGTGAACGGTTGGTCCCTTTGGATCTTAGTGATTTGTGTTTAACTAGTTTAATAATTACCAAGGGGGTTTACAAGATTTACCTTAATCGCTACGGCGCAAGCGATTCAAATCCACGATCTTCTATTGTATTCCCTTACTCCCTTGAACGAAGTGTGGTCTTCGATCCTCCAAGGTTTGGACTCCAAGATCTAGAATTCAGAACCCGTATTCTTAGAGGCATGATGAGTATTTATAGGCTACAATAAGGATCAATGAGTAAATTGGGTCGGGCCTTCTAATGATAACTTGGGCCAAGCCCTTTATCATTAATATTAATTAATTCCACTAAATAATTAATATTGCACCACCCACCCAATTCCGGTAATTTATTTAATTAATTAAATCGGCTCCTTTACTATTTGCTTATTAAATTCCCCGTGTTTAAAAATATCGCATGTCCATTAATTAAATAAATCACTGACAATTCATTTAATTAATATCTTTTATCCTTGATCATCCACTCAACCATTATTTAATTATGACGGAATAAATCCACCTGCAGGGTTTCACATAATTAAATCTTTTTGAGTTTTCAAGGGGACATCATTAACCCGAATATTATCAGGACATGGATTCCTTCTATAAATAATATATACCATGTATATTATTCCATCACCCAAAATATAATGATATATTTCAAAAGAATTATTTCATATATAAATCAAAGCATGTAAATAATATACATGTATCAATTACTATATCCGGATTAAGAACCTAAGCATTAATAATAACATAGAATCTTAGTTCACCTTCTTAATCAGTATAAGGGAACAATTCTAAATTTGATCATGTTCAATATACACAAATTATACTAGTATTATTTCATAGTCAATATAAACTAATCTAAATAATAATACAGCAATACCAGTGGATTGTCCAATGCCACCTGTGCTGTGAACCTTATTATATTATATAAACCGTATTTATCAATCTAATATTATGTATCCCATTTGATACTAGATTGTCCACAATATATAATATTAGAAATCATGTAAACATTTAAATGATTCTCAATAAAACTGGCCAGAAATAATTGTTAATACTTCAAATAAATATTTTCAGTATACCCTAACATGAACAACGTAAAAGAACCTAGGAAAAATAGGAATGGAAAGGTAGGCATCAGTAAAAGCAATAACTATATGCCTATTCCCAATGCTCCTAGGAAGAAATGTCATAATTGTGGAAATCCTAACCATCTTGCTACTTTTTGCAGGAAGAATATAAACTCTGTACCTCCTAAGTCAGAAGTTAAGAGTGGTTCAGTTAGGTTTAAGGCACATAATCCTTGTTTTCACTGTGACAGTATTTGGCATTCTATTTATACATGCAAAGAGTATCACAATTTGTATTATGCTTATTATGAACTTAAACCCTCTTTGAATAAATTCAAGATTGATTATGCATATATAAAATCTGATAAGAAGTATGTTAGCACAAACTCTGATAAGACTTCTGCTACAAAAGCTAACAAACTTAATAAGGCCAAAGGATCCAAGCAAGTCTGGGTTCTTAAAACTAATCATTAGTGGTTTTTGTGATTGAAGGGTAATAGAAAAAATATCCTTGTTCTAGACAGTGGATGCTCAGAACACATGACTGGAAATAAAGCCTTGCTATCAGAATTTGTGGAGAAAACTGGCCCAAGTGTTTCTTATGAAGATGGCAACATAGGAAGGATTCTGGGATATGGCAATATCAATCTTGGGAATGTCATCATTGAAATTGTAACTCTAGTCTCAGGACTCAAACATAATCTACTAAGTGTGAGTCAAATCTGTGATAGAGGTTATCATGTGGATTTCTTTGAAGAACACGGTGAAGTTGTAAGCAAATGTACACGAAAAGTTGTTTTGAAGGGATACAAGCATGGTAACATTTATGAATCCAAGCTTTCAACAAACTCTAATGGCTCTGCAATCTGTCTACTGAGTATAGCATCAATTGAAGAAAGCTGGGATTGGCACAAGAGACTTTCTCATATGAATTTCAACAGCATTAATGAGCTAGTGAAGAAATATCTTGTGAGAGGATTGCCCAAATCAGTTTTTACCCCAGACGACCTATGCGACTCATGTTAGAAGGCAAAACAAAGGAAAACTTCATTCAAAAGTAAGACTGAATCCTCAATTCTTGAGCCATTTCACTTATTGCATGTTGATTTATTTGGTCCAGTAAATATAATGTCTATTGGAAAGAAAAGATATGCATTGGTTATTTTTGATGAATACACAAGATATACATGGGTGTATTTCTTGCACAAGAAAGAAGAAACTGCATCAATCTTAACAGAGCATGTCAGACTACTAGAAAAAGGATCTAAGCATATAGTGAAAATCATAAGAAGTGATAATGGCACTGAGTTCAAAAATGCAGCCATGGAAGAATATTGTAAATAAAAAAGAATAAAGCAAGAATTCTCTGCACCTGGAACTCCACAACAAAATGGAGTAGTAGAGAGAAAGAACAGGACTCTCATAGAAGCTGCAAGGACCATGTTTGTTGAAGCAAAGCTGCCAACTTACTTTTGGGCTGAAGTTGTGCAAATTGATTGTTTCACACAGAATGCTACACTCATAAACAAGCATGGTAAAACACCATATGAGATGGTGAAAAATAAGAAGCCGAACCTGAAGTACTTTCATGTGTTTGGATGTAAGTGTTTTGTTCTTAAGACTCATCCAGAACAGCTTTCCGAATTTGATTTAATAGCTGATGAAGGAATCTTTGTTGGATACCCACTATCCACCAAAGCATTCAGAGTCTACAATCTAAGAACAAAAGTGGTCATGGAATCTATCCATGTGTCTTTTGATGATAAGAAGATAACAGGACTTGAAGATTTTGATGAACATGACCAGCTGAGATTTGAGAATGAAGAAATAAATGCTGATCTACAAAATTCTGATACTCTTTCAGACTCTATTGTTCAATCTATACTAGTAGATCAGACAGCAGCACATGTTGAGGGGGAGCAAGTGAACGAAGAACTCCAATCAAGTGAAGAAACATCTTCTACTAATGATTCTTTAAACTCTGAAAGCAATAGCTCAGGGGGAGCAATCAATGATTTTGGATCTACTAGTCACCACACTCAACATAATTATGAACTTGGGAATCATCAAGATCGAATCTGCCGAGACAAAGGGTATGGAGTAGAGCGTATCTCTTTGAACAGATCATTGGTGAACCGGACATGGGTGTACAGACTAGAAGAGCAACACAAAATGAATGCAATTTTGCAGGATTTTTATCTCAAATTGAACCTAAAAAGGTTAATGAAGCTCTTGATGATCCAGATTGGGTAATTTCAATGCAGGAAGAACTCAATCAGTTCGAAAGGCAGAAAGTATGGAAGCTGGTGCCAAGACCAAAAGATAAATCTGTAATTGGCACTAGATGAGTGTTTAGGAATAAACTGGATGAAAATGGTATTATTACGAGGAACAAGGCTCGATTGGTAGCAAAGGGTTACTCTCAAGAAGAGGGAATTGATTATGATGAAACCTATGCTCCAGTTGCAAGGCTTGAAGCAATCAAGATGTTCTTAGCATTTGCTGCACACTCCAACTTTAAGGTTTTTCAGATGGATGTGAAGAGTGCATTTTTGAACGGAGATCTAGAAGAAGAAGTCTATGTTGAACAACCTCCTGGGTTCGAAGACAAGGAATTTGAAGGTTTTGTATACTTTCTCTTCAAATCTCTCTATGGTCTCAAGCAAGCCCCTCGAACATGGTAAGATACTCTCTCCAAGTTCTTACTTGAAAATGGTTTTACAAGAGGTATCATCGACAAAACTCTCTTTCATAAAAAACATAAAAATGATATAATTCTGGTGCAAGTATATGTTGATGATATAATATTTGGTTCTACTAATGAATTGTTATGCAAAAGATTTGCTAAGCTAATGTAGAGTAAGTACGAGATGAGCATGATGGGTGAGTTATCCTTCTTCCTTGGACTTCAAGTTATTCAGAAGCCTGATGGTATTTTCATCTCCCAATCAAAATACATAAAGGATCTTCTGAAGAAGTATGGGATGGAAGAAGCAGCTATTGCTAAGACCCCGATGCCAACAGCTGTCAAGCTTGATCAAGACAAATCTGGTAAGTCAGTTGACATCACAAAGTATCGAGGTATGATCGGCTCCCTCTTATACTTAACTGCTAGTAGACCAGATATTATGTTCGCAACTTGTTTATGTGCTAGATTCCAGGCTAACCCTAAAGAGTCACATCTTATAGCTGTTAAACGTATTTTTAGATATCTTAAGGGAACCCCCAATCTTGGGATTTGGTACCCTAAAGAAACAGGTTTTGACTTAGTTGGCTATACAGATTCTGACTTTACAAGTTGTAAGATTGATTGGAAAAGTACTTCTGGAAGCTGTCAGTTTCTAGGAAGGAGATTGGTATCTTGGTACAGAAAGAAGCAACACTCAGTATCTACCTCGACAGCCGAAGCAGAATACATTGCAGCAGGTAGTTGTTGTGCTCAGATCCTGTGGATGAGGAATCAACTTCAGGACTATGGACTCATGTTGAACAAAATTTCAATTCTATGCGACAACACGAGTGTCATTGCCATTGCCAACATACCGGGACTAAGCACATTGATATCAGATATCTATTCTTATGAGAGCATGTCATGAATGGAACTGTGGTTTTATATTTTGTTCTCACAGATCAACAAATTGCAGACATCTTTACTAAACCACGGGATGAATCCACTTTCTCCAGGTTAGTTGGTGAACATGGGATGTTAAATCTGTCTAATTAATTTTGGATTATCAATAACTGCAATTTGTTATAAGTTCACATGTATTTTAAATGTCCATATGTTTAGGACTTATGAATTTATTTGCATCTAGTCATTATATTACAGTTATCTCTATATTAATTACCATGCTTATAAATGCTATATTTTATGGAAATTAGTTAGTAAATAATTGTGTTAATTGTAGCATAATTAAATAAATATTTTATTGACATATATTAATTAATGATATTTTGTTAATTTTATGTCTATTTAATTGTGAGTTTATCTGATTATTTTGGATTAATTCTTAATTTACTGCGTGATTATTTTTGAATCCATAATAATTAGAAGTATTAAATATGTGTATATGTGTATAGGCTGATAGGTTTTGGTGATAAGATGGTTTTTTGGCTGATTGACAGATTTCAGTGATAAGATGGTTTTTTGGTTGATTGACAGATTTCGGTGATAAGATGTTTTTCGGCTGAGCGGTATAGACTTTAAACATAACCTGTCACTATCACACCTAACCCACTAATCCTTGAAATCTTATAAATGATGAGTTTTTGTTTGTGTTTAACATCATCATTTTTCAGAAATACAGAGCATATACACAGTTGCTGAATATTTCGAGCTTTGATCGGAAATATCTCTCGATCTAGCTGGTGGTTTTTAGATCGGATTTCATGTTCTTGCATTATATATCATCCTTTAAAAAAACTAACCCTTGTTTTTAAATTTTCTCAAAGTTTTGAAAATGGCATTGTAGGGAAGCTTTTTAATTGCTAAAGTTAATCCTATTTCCATTCAGCAAATCGAAACCATTCCGGATGAGCAATTTCGGGCTTGGACACAATTTATGAATGAGTATTCATTAATTTTCTATGCTTTAGTTACACGAGTGCAGCTTAACCATGATACATTGCGTGAACTATATTGCAGTGCGGTTAACACTTCTAGACAGGACGGGTGTGCAATCACATATCAACTATTTGGTAGGTTGATTAGGGTCACTGAACGAGATGTTAATCGAATTCTCCATTTTCCTATGGAAAATCTCGTTTCTGATCCTACACCTGAACAAATTGAAATGTTCTTTCATTTTATAAAGTACCAAGATGGCAATTTCAAAACTGGTAATCTTTCTAGAACGTTTTTTATTACTAGTTCAAATTTAATTTTAGAATTAATTAAGTGCGACTTAATTAATTATATTAGAATTCAAATTTAATAATTAAAGCCCAAAAATCAGAATGGGTTTTAGAAGCTCAAATGGATTAGGGTTTTAAGCCCATCATCTCATTCTCATATAGATACATAATGATGTATTAGATGAGACTAAATTTTCTAAAAAAACATTTTTGGCAAAACCCTAGCTGTTCTACATCTTTGAGAGGCTATAAAGTGAGAGAGACGAGAGAAATCAGGACTGCTTCTTGGCTAGTACCAACTTCGGTGATCATTGAAAGATCAAGCATTCGTGTGGACTATTCTTTAGAAATGTAGATCGTGAAGTAATGGCTACATGGTGATTGAAGCTAGGACCTCTAATTGACAGCCATTGTAAAGCTTCTTTAAGGTAATCATCTAACTCAGAATTAAATATCATGTTTTTGCATAGATCTTGCGGTAGGGTTTCGATTTTTATTCTTTTCATTTTTAATTCCGCTGCATTTTATGCCTCGAAACCCTTCACCCTGATCTTATCTTATAATTTTAGTTGTTACTAATTCTGTTGCAAATGTCGTCTTCACTTCCTGTTTAAGTGAATTATTCTTTAATTATAATTGAATATATCGTTACACCAACGGTTGAACCGATCTAATCGAATTTCTTATATTTCTATCGAATATCATTGTTCATCTTAATTCTGTCCATTTTGCTGACAATAGTTTAAATTGTTGAATTTTATCTATATCCCAATTGATGTCGAACTTGTCGACGGTAGTTAAATTGTTAAATTTCATATTCACCCCACTTGATGTCGAACTTGTCGACAATAGATTTCAGTTATTGTTCTGTTGATCATTAATCACAATGTTGTTAGAACTGGAACGTGAGCTTCCAGCAATTGTTTTGATAAAGGGGTTGTCGATTGATCCGACGCCCGATCTATATGAAATAGAATTGGAAAGCTTTTATTAAAATGTTTTATGGACTATAGACGCCAGTCAAAGTTGAATGTTGCATTGATGGCCAACGTGGCCTTGGATCAAAAAGAGTATTTGGAAATACCGTAAAGAATGGTCCGGAGTTTTATTGTGACTGATCATCCACTTTAACTCACAGCGTCATGTTATAAATCCAATTCTAATCATACATCTTGAATTTGATTTCTTTTACAGCCTGATCATTTATGGCTTGATGATTATCAATATCATTTGAATTTCATACCAGTTGTTATACAGTTGATTATCTATATACTTGCTGAGCATTGTTGGGTCATTCTTGCATTTATGTTTTTTTCCTCCATTTAATAGGGAAGTTGAGTTATATTGATCCTGTAGCGATGTAGCGACGAGTGGCACTTAGATCGTCGTCTAGTCGGGTAAAGATTTAGAGTTGGTCAGAGGCTAGTTCACTGGCTCAACAGATTTTTTGAGTTAGTTAGATATTTGTATATAATTTTATTTGAGAGTTGGATTGTAATTATGTAACTAGATAGTTTTTTCATACCTAAACCTGTAAGAGGTCTTGAATTCAGGGATATTTTATTTGTATATTGGATTATATCCAGGTTTGTATTAGTATTGTTGTGGTCCCGAATCTTTACCCCGGATTCAGGGGCGTCACAATAACATCTCCAGCTTTTCCCATATTTCTTTAGCTGAAGTATAGCCAATAACAGCAACACACATAACCTTGTCTACTGTAAGAGCATCATAGAGGATCAATTGAAGGTGATCATCTAGAGCCACTTTTTCTTTCTCTGGTTCAGTGTATTCAGAGACAGGCTTTGGAACAAAATAAGCTGGTATTAACACTTTGTCTATAATGCCGGCTTCAATACTCTTGAGTGGTATGAAGGGTCCATTAGTGAGAATACCAATATAGAGTGGATTTGATGATTTGATGAACAACATCATCTTCTTCTTCCATATGTTGTAATTTTCTTTGTCAAAGCTCGGTATCTTGATACTACTTGACTTCTGCGCACTCGACATGATCTCAGATTTGTATGTTAATCTATTTGCTCTGATACCAGTTGTTGATCCCGGAGTATTGCAGAAGGGGGGTTGAATGCAATATTGATAAAATTAAATATGAAATTCAACAACTAATTCGAGATTCTATATATCAGTAGAAGATATTTCAAACAACAATAGTGGCTCAAGATATTCTTACAAAGTAAATGTTTTATTTATCTTGCGAAGGTGTTGCTACAACCATGAGAAAATTGGAATTTTCTCAAGATTCGGTTTTCTCGAGAGTACAACACTTGATACTTTGATACTTAGTTACAAGATTGATAGATCTTAGTTTCTATATCTCACTCAGCTCTAACATATCTATCATCACGGGTCTTGTGAAGCTGCTATCATTTGCAAGTGGTAGCTTCTTACAATTTGCAGATCCATGTGACTTTCCTAAATTTATATATAGACAAAGTTATCAATATAGGGCAAAGCAATCTAGAAACATACTAAATTTAGCTAACATAATTCCAATAGATGCTGATTTTCCATACTCTTGAATTGGTAAGCTTTGTCTTGTTATCTCTCAAGCTTCTGTCGTAGTCTTGCAGATATGTTATAGCACAAACACGTCTGTTTCTTGAACATCCAATCTATCACATGTTTGACTGGGTAAATCCCCAATTCAAAATCAATCCCTTCAAGACAGTGACCTTCCCCGCTAAGTTTGTTGTCACTAGAATATGTTGTTGGTGACATTATGAATTCCCCGCAGATGTTGTTGTCAAGAGTTCCAAACTTGCTGTCAACATATAAGAATGTTGTTGTCTCAAAGTTTCCGTCAATGTTATTGTTAGAGCGAATGTGTTGTCTTGACTTGCAACATGCTGTCTCTTTGTAACTTTACTATCAGTGCCATGACAGTAGCATTTTTATTCTTGTTGTCGATCTGATGTACCTCTTGAGGCTTGAACAATCACATGAACTTCTTCCAAGTAGTACAATTATTACATGACAGTTATTTATGTAGTTACATAGACAAACTCTGGCTGTGACGGTATGTTCTACTTAATAAAACTAAGCATAAATGAAATTTAAGCTATCACCCATAAATCCCAACAATTTTACATATGTTTGTTGTTTTTGTAGGTGTGTTTTAAGAGATGTTCTTATTTTTACATCGTCTATTTAATAGCTGTGTTGGTCTAACTTATTACAAAATCGATATTTTTATCTCTGCTAGCTGATGAAACTCAAATATTGAATTGTATAATAAAAAAATCATTTATTTTAAAAAGAAAAACGAAGATATTTCCTTCAATAATGATTCTTTAATTTAATTTTACTAGCAACGAGTAATCATTGAAGAAATTAAGACTGGAAATTTCTCCGAACGTAACTTAATTGCAAATGTACATGCACATCGCGCTGTGATAAAACAGTAAAACTGTAGTAAAAGAAAAAAACAGGAATTTGCACCCTTTCCCTACTCTAGCTAGCTGGCAGCTACACACACCACCCTCCTTTCATATCATTTGTACATTGATGAAGAAGATATATGTATTTGTGAGTGTGTTTAAGGATCTGTATGTGTTTTCATATTGATTTGATCTGTATATGCATTTGTACATATCTGTATATTTTTTTAGTTTGAAGTAGAAAAAAATATCCAACATCTTATATGGTAGTTTGAGTTTGTGAGAATCTGTATGTATTTTTTTAACGATTGGATTGTGTAAGCATTTTCACTGTATTTTTCATACTCATGTAAGTAGTTGTTCACCAAGTAATGGAGTTTTCACTCATTTGTTCCAGAAATCAGTGATCAACTTTGTTAAAGTAATTTTTAGCACATTTCGTTTCATATGGCATATGTATGTTGTGTGTATACAGTATATACGTTTTATTTTACATCTGTAGATGCATTTATGAGTTCTTCAGCCTTTTGTTTGAAACTCAGGCGTCGGTTCGACATACAACTGGTACTTTCTATTTCCGTAAGTACTAAAGTTAAAAAACGAGAATTTGGGTACCACATGAGATCTTCACTTTTAATGGTCAATCTGGGACCACATGATATTTTTATGATAATGCCTGGAATTGGTAGGGGTAGCTCGATCTCGTTGGTTGATGACTAAAAAAAACGGTACAAGAAGGATACGAATTTAATCGAATTAAATACTTAATTTTTTTTTATCAAAATGGTGTATTGATAAAAATTTTCATCATATTTAAAACAGGAAGGAAGAATTATATTCGAGATGTCCTACGAACAAATTTCAAGTAAAGCTGATACAAATTTTTTTTTGCCTCGGCAAGGTGAAGGAGCCTAGGACTAACAAAAAACAACCCTTTAAGTTTTGTAAATAACAGTGCAGCAGTAAAAAATAACCAACAGTTGTACCCTCCATTTTCTTTTCCACCACGTAACCTAGCTGCTACCTAGCTCTGACACACAGACAATTAGTATACACACACACACACAACATGCTCTCTTCATTTGCTTCTGCGTTTCTTTCCTTCTGCATTTCTTCCTTCTCCATCTCTTTTTCAGGCTCTCTCTCTCTCTCTCTCTCTCTCTCTCTCTCTCTCTCTCTCTCTCTCTCTCTCTCTCTCTCTCTCTCTCTCTCTCTCTCTCTCTCTCTCTCTCTCTCTCTCTCTCTCTCTCTCTCTCTCTCTCTCTCCTTCTCTCTCGTCATGGGCAGATATTGTGAATATAAATACTTACTGCACTGTTTTACTAGTTTCATGCTATATACCTTTGTATCAACTAGTTACACTTTTACTGATGCCTAGATTTATATATTTTGATGCTTTTTGGATGCGATTTGTTTTATGCATATTTACTTTGCATATTTTGTGTGTGTTATCAGTTATTTACTTTTGTGTTTGTGTGTGTATTGTGTGTGTATGTGTGCTATTGTGAGGATCTGTGTGTGTATATATACACTGTATTTTACGTACTGATGAGCCCAGATTCATCTGTGTTTTGACATCTTTTGGTTGTGATGATTTGTGATATAATTTGCATATTTGTGCCTGTGTTCAGTTACTCACTTCTACGTTTGTGTGTGTACTGTGTGAGAGAGACAGTGAAGATTTGTCTGCTCATAATCTTTTGGTTGTATATGTTGTGTACATGTAGGCCTTGTGTAGATTATTAATTGGAGCATGGAGTCACTTCCTAGTGAAATGCAGAAAGTGGTGTTTGTTTATGCTGGATGCATTGCTAAGTCGCGTAATCTGCCTGTGAACGATGAAGCTGCTGCGTTCTTGGCTTCACGGAAATATACTTTCGTAAGTATAATTTTTATGTTTTATATGACTACACTGAATTACTCATCAAGTTATCCGTCATTTTTTTAAGTAATGAATGTTTAGCTTTGTTAATTCGTTTTCATAATATAAATGATTAGGATTTGATGTTTGATGACAAGAGTGTGGCAGTGTTGGTACAGATTGGAAAAGAGAGAATTGGAAGGTATGCATTTAATTAATCAGTCATGATCAAGATCTAAATAATAAAATATGGCCACCGATTGATTTATAAGTGGACATTAATTGATGAATCACTTGATCGTCTGTTTACAGGACTTGTATCAGTTCATCTGCAGCAACTCTCTCAAATTCCCTGCAGGTTTTACTTTTTACTTGTTTGTATTGCTGTTGTACAGATCGATCATTGATCAACCACTTGCACATATAACTTAAAAGCCTATATGGCAGAGTTATGAATTGGTTTATACTTTCAGTATTCTTTGAAGTTCTAGATTAATTGTGTAGGAGACTTGGCCTGGAAGGCTACTTATTTCATTTCCGATTTTGGCATTGTATTTCTTTAAAGCTAAGAGCAAAACAGATATGCTTCAATATGTTGGCTTCATTTATATTAATATTGGTAATTTCAGAAAGAATCTGTTACCATTTAACTAGTCTATGCAAAAATTATTTGCAGAATGTGGCAGTGAATCGTGACAGTACTGAGGTCCTCAAAGACTATGTAGTTCTTCTCAAGGTGAATGGAGATGCTATTGATGTTAACATCATCACTGAATGGGCACCACAACGTATGTTTACAGTCTTGAGTTTTAAGTTTTGGCTAGTAATATTGTGCTAGTGTTCTTTTTCTTTTGCCATATATATATGGACAGACATTTGTTTAGGATTATGATCAGGCCGTTTGCAGTACACTTTGCCTGATGTTTCTCAAATCTTGAGCATATAATTCATTAAAAGAATACATTTAAGGATCTTATTCAACGTAATTATTCTTTATCACAGTAGTAAACCTGTTGCTAACTCAATAAAACTGAATCTGCTCTATCAGTCATTCATTAGTGTCCTCTGTTGTCAATAAGCATTGATGCTTACAACAAAAAAAGTGATCTACATATGAATTTGTCTTATTCTTCTGCAAGTGATCTAGCCTGAATTACTCTTCACTTTTCCTAGATGGCTAATTTTCATCATGCAGTGCTACCTTAGAAGAATTCTAATACATACATGTGGTACACAGAGAAATTGACGAACTAGTTTAATTTAATTTCTTATTTCTATGTTGTGATTCTTTAATAATGTATAAATTCGACAATTGTAGGTTCTCTGCCAATGGATGCAATTGATATGATTGTCTGCGTCTCTGGGTCATTTGATTCCCATGCTGCCAAAAAACTTGAAGAGTTTTTAAGGGTGTTGAAACCTGGGTCCGACATCTTTCTGCTCCTGAAGTCTACTTCAGAAACATTGGTGAGGTGGAGATCATTTCAGTATGTCAGTTAGTATAATATGTAGCTGATCTTGTTTTCCTACTCAGGTAAGCTCTCCTGTTGAGCAGAAGTTAATGCAGGCAAAATCTGTGGAGGAGAAGCTATTGAAGGCTGGCTTTCAGGTCTTGCAGTATGGTCAGATGAAATCAGCACTAGAAACAGAACTGTTCAAGTCTATTGAGGTGAGATTGTGTTCTTTTTACAGGGAAAACCTGTCCTGAACCATTTCCCAACCCCATTACTAAATATAATAGCGTAGGAACATACAACACAAACCACTTGCAATGTCATGCTTTTCTTATATAGGCTATATTTAGTTAAATTTATCTTCAAAAATCGAATGAAGTAGTGCATATTTGTAATATTATTTTCATCATTTCTTATCCAACAGATTAAGGCAAGAAAACGGTTCACTCTTGAGTTGGAAGATGATGACCTCATAGACGAAAGCAGCCTCATAGATGTAGAGGAAGAGGAGAGGCAGAGGCCTGTGTATCCACCTGGTAGGAAGACAATTATGCTAGTTGTCTATAAGGCTTATTGTAGAAATAGACAATAATCTGTTCTTGTACATATTTGTAGTTCCTGATCCTGAACCAGGAAGATACCAAGCTGATTGTTCATTGGAACGTGTAAGAATTTATCCAACCTATTTATCTGTAACTAGTCTTCAATATAGATGTCAGTAGTTAGCAATTTGCCATAGTTGTCTATGTAAAATCTTTAACCACGTACTTTACCCTTTCTAATTCCGGTTTATACTTGCAGTGTGGTCTAGGTGATGCTTTCCGCTGCCGAACATGTCCTTACCGGGGATGTCCTCCTGGTGAACCCGGTGTGAACGTAAGTAGTAACATTAGATGCACAGCAGAAATGTAGTCTGTAGTAACCCGGTGTGGAGTAATGTGTTAATTCATTCTTTGTTTACATTTTGCAGATCACCCCTAACTTCCCTCCACCAATAGCTGAAAATTGAAAGTGGTCTTAGTGTTTCTCTGGACTCTGTAGATTTAGCAGATGACTTTTTAAGGCTCTTGTTTTCAGTACTTTCTGTTGGTATTGAAATAACTACTAGTAGTTTGTATTCAAATGGTGAACCTGCTGTACTGCCTTTTTGCTTTCTATGGCACAAGTTGGTCGATGGATATTATAAATGCATAAACATCATATTCAGGAAATCGCAAAGTTTCTAGATTTAAACTGTATTATACTACATGTGATGTTATGATTTGCTTAAGTATTGTCCTTGTCCCCTCACCCCTGTCATTGACCAAACATGAGCAGATATCCCCAGTTTAAAACTAGTTCCTGTTACATCCACTTTTATGTACGAAATTTACAGAACTAGCCTGCAAATCTATTATATATATCTATTACATGCCAACATAGTTTTTCACCTATTTAGTAATTTACTAGAATACCCCTGTAGTCATTTTAATATTAAAAAAATTAATTTCATTGGATATGCCAACATGGTTTTTTCACCTATTTAGTAATTTACTAGAATACCCCTGTAGTCATTTTAATATTAAAAAAATTAATTTCATTGGATTTGAACTCATGACCTCCATGTACCAGATTTCTTTTGTCCACATTATTACCACTATACTAGACCACTTTAGGATACACTTCTTAAAATCATTAATTGCATACACAAACAATCCACTTGTTACATTCCCTTGATAATGACAATATTTTTATGTCCACGTGTATTACCACTACGCATGAATACTCAATGATACATTTTTTAAAATCAATAATTGCATACACAAGAAAAACACTTGCTACATTATCTTTAATATTTATTTTCAAATTTATTCGGGATAAAATTAATTAAATGATAAGAACATGTAAGTTATTTTTAACTAAATGAATAACAGACTAAATTTACGTGTATTTAATATAAAATTTTAAATATAAACGATACGAATTTAAATGGTACATGAATGCCAATATTTATAGATTATCATTTCGCTCGGTCTACCCGACCCTGATCTAATCCCTTTCCCGTTTGAAGTTTCAGTGAAAGTTTTTTGGTTTTGGTCGGGAAACATGGAATGTTATAAAATAAAAATTTGAGGGATGGGAACGAGCTCAGGCATCTGGGCCCGATCCCCAATTCCCCTTCCCCGACCGATTATCATACTTAAGAAAAATTAATTTTTAAATATATATTTATTAGACTATTAAAAAATGCATGTACTTCGAAGATTAAATTTTTTTTATAAATTTAATATTTCATCATTTTAATATTTCATAAATAAAAATTAATTTTTTTTATAAATTTAATATTTCATAAATAAATTTTAATTTTAATAATATTTTTCATCTTTTATTATAAAAAATAAATTTCTTTTGTCCACATTATTACCACTAGACTAGAACTTTAGGATACACTTTTAAAATCATTAATTGCATACACAAACAATTCACTTATTACATTCCCTTAATAATCACAATATTTTTATATACACATGTATTATCACTATGTAGGAATACTTAACGATACATTTTTTAAAATCACTAATTGCATACACAAGGAATCAACTTGGTACATTTCCTTTAATATTTATTTTCAAATTTATTCAGGATAAAATTAATTAAAATGATAAGAACATGTAGGCTATTTTTAACTGAATGAATAACCGACTGAATGTGCGTGTATTTAATATAAAACTTTAAATATAAATTATACGAATTCAAATGCTACATGAATGACAATATTTATAGATGGCCATTTTTCCCGGTTTGTCCGATCCTGATCTAATTCCTTTCTCGTCCAAAGATTCGGGAAATTTTTCAAATTTGGGACGGAAAACATGGAATGCTATAAAATAAAAATTGGGGGGATGGGAACGATCTCAGGTATTAAGGCATCCCGGCCCGATCCCCAATTCTCGTTCCCCAACCGATTATCATATTTAAGAAAAAACAATTAAATGTATATTTACTAAAATAAAAATTGGGGGGATGGGAACGATCTATGTATATGTATATACATATACATATACACATATGTTCATCACTTTAATTTGAATTTAAACTTAATTTAAATAAAAATTGTTCATAATAAGATAGTGAGAGACGGAGGGTATACTTAGAGATGAAAACAAAAAAAGATAAAAATCTAAAATGGGTTTGATTCAAATCCTAAATTTGCGTACAAAATACTATATATTAACGGAATTAACTAAAAATTGATGGCAATACAAAGTGTGACGGTTTTATAAATGTAATATTGCAAGTAGAGGTTTTTGAAGAATAAAATTTCAAGTGGTATCTCAGTCAAAATACAAGTACACAAAGTGCACTTCACTCAAAAATTAATTCAAATTGCAATTTACAACAAATAATAAATTCATCATGATTTATAAAATTAATTTTATTATCCAATTACTAGGGAATATATAAATTTTAATTATAAAATAAGATTCCCTAACTTTTCATGGGGATCCTCGTTCCCCATTCGGGGTAAGAATCTAGGAGGAAAAATAATCTCCATTTTGTGATCGATGCAGGTTCAACGATTAGGTTCAAAATTTTAATTTAAAAAAGTTTGAAATTTTAATTAAAAAAATTAAAATTCTCGATTTCTCGCGGGAATACCTATTTTTCTTTCGGGAGCGAAATTATTCTCGTTCGAGAGTCGGAACAGGTTCAACAATTTTATACGAATTCCAGGATAGGGGTGGGTATGCACTCCCTGACCTTGAATTGACCCGGTGCCCTTTCCCAAACAACATGAATTTAGTTAGTATTAAATTTGGACACATATAGATATAAAATACACTCAACTAAATACCAACAAAAGAATAGGTACATCAATTTTTTTATCAACTTAAGAACAAACGGTTTTACAACTAAAAACGTATACATGTTAATGTATGAGAGATATAATAATTAACTATTTTATTATCATAATATCTACTAAACTTATAAACACAACAATAATAAGTTTATATAAATATAAAAATGGAGGCCGATTAGAGGTTGTAAAAATGAATGAGAGATGATCGAAGAGATAAATGATGAACAACCTTTAGGTTGTTAAAGACGAAAGATAGGTGGTATGGCAAAATGAATGTGCATATATGATGTGGTTGAAGAAAGGAATGACTATGAGAGATATAGCGAAGTGATAGGATAGTGGTCGGAAAGAGGACGAAGTGAGAAGATACCTGATCAGTAATAAATTGGAGGAGATGTGAGGTATGCTGTAAGAACCCAGATTTTTGGTAGAATTAAAGCTTTTATTATATATTGATGGAAGAATGAATAGTAGTTACGACTACGAGGTAACGACGATTTTAACAAAGGTAAATTTATCGGGTATGGATTTCAGTGGTTAAATTTCATAATTAGCATAATGGATTGACAACCTAGATAAGAATAATCTATCTCCTAGAAAAAAAGATGTAATATTCCAAAGAGGAAGGAATATTCACATGTCATCCAAATCGATATCGGTTATAAGTCAGGTGGTTCCGTAAAAGAGTTATGGAACGCTCGAAAGAGAACAAGGACACTTTTTCCAAATACAGGGATTAAAAAGAGAATAAGTAATGAATAGTGGTTTTGAGAATTTTGGATATATTATCAGACGACCCGATATACGAATATTCGGAATGGAATTCTGAGTCCGTATTAATAATCGGAGAACAAGAAAAGTGTATGTAAATGATATCAGATTCTGAAAAATAGTGATTTTTATTTTCCCCGGAATTTTCTTAGATACTGAAGTATTTGAGGATTTATTAAGGATTTTAAGGAATTTAAATTTAAGGATTATAAATGAGAATGGAAAATGGTGATAGAAATGTTAAGGAGGTTTTCGGTAAAACCCTAACTCGAAATTCTTGAGATATTCATTCGAACGATCAATCGAATTGAGCAAAAACTGGACAAAGAAACAAGTGTACAAAGCAAGACACATCAAGAGTCATGCATGTGCTAGGGGATAAGACTAAGTAACCAAGTAGTTACAAGGGAACTAGCACACTTAGAAAACAAAACCAAGTACTTAGCATCTTACCACTAAATCTTGACACTTGTCCACTTGAATTGCATCATCCATGAGCAAATCACTTTAATAAAGCTACTTTAGCTAGATATTATTGCAACAAAGTGTATAATGCAAGATTGGTTGGATGAGAACAAGAGAAACAAAGCAAAGCAAAGCATTTTCCATTTTACAAATCTGCTCAGCTAGAACACAACTCAAAGAAAATTTCATAACTCCAAATCTATCCATTATAAAATCACCAAATTTGGACCATATCTTTTACCCTCCATGTATAACATCCGTTCAAACGTTCATAGCAATCCAAGCTGTTTAGCCTAGCCAAATATCCTTCCCAATTTGAAGAACAGAATCTGTTTAGCTTTTCACAGTTTCTGTCCAGTGGAGAAAAATAGCCACAACTCTCTCATTTCTCAACGAAATTTTGTGTTCTATGACTTGTTGGAAAGGTATTGAGATTTTCTACAACTCTCCTTTAGAAGCCTCAACCAGAAAACCCCGGTAAGGACCTCATTTTTACAGTTCTTTGAACAGATAAATAGTAATCCTAGAAACTAACTTTGATTTCTTATTTTGTTTGGATAATCCAAGTTTGTTAAAGCAATCCAAGGACCATACCAAGCTTCTTAAGGATAGTACATACTCTCAAGAAGGTATACCACTTGAAACCATAGAGTTGACTTTGAGTGATATGCATGTTCTTGATAGTTTTTGGATTAGTTATGATTATGGAGTTTCATATTCTGCCATGAAAAGATAGATTACGTTATAAGCTCTGTTTTTTATATAAGGCTCATGTGAAACAGACTTACGGTTTAGGAGTTATGGTTAAAATCGTAAAAGTAGTTCGGTACCGTAACCAAAAGTTCGTAAATGAAATTGAACCTCATTAGTATTACTAACTCAGTTGCGAATCTTGGTTATTAAATATTAGAGATCATAAGTAAGGTATAGGAAAAGACCTCGTATTAAAAGGATCGTTTTCCGATTTATAAAAATATTCGAATCAAGGTTAATTACGAATGAACCACTTAGGGGACGACTTAAGTATAACATTGGTTATAACTTAGAAAACGGGCGATAAAACTCGAGGTATAATCTTGGTTCATAAAACGACCGACCTTAGAACTTCTGTGGTCCAAGTTAAAGTTTACACGTAGCTCTAAAGTGATAAGTGATTAACCTGGTATATTTGATTATTGATAGATACCCGAGCGGAGTCAAGACAGACTTTTCCCCTACGACCACCAGGCAAGTTTCCAAAACTTGGAACTGTTTTTGTGATAATAATATATAAATGATGTTTCGATTTTGTTATACATATGCCATAGCATGCATGCCTGTTTTCAAATTATAATGCGATACTTGTTTCATATTCTGATATTGGCTTATAGACTAGAATCGATATATTAGTTATAAGCCGGAAATTTTGATAAGACACATAAAAAATGGTATATGATTCTCATTTCGTAAATATAGACTGGGAGTCGGTATATATATATATATATATATATATATATATATATATATATATATATATATATATATATATATATATATATATAGTCGTGAAAACCCGGAGGGATTCCAACGACAGTTTAGTGATTATCTCGAGGAATTGTGTTTGATTATTATTTCAATCGAGAAATATTTCATGAATATTATTTCCAATATTCATTTATGATTTCAATTATTAGATGAATATTATTTTGAATATTCGTTTAAGTTCTATTTATTTAATGAATATTATTTAGAATATTCATTTTGAATTTATTTATTAAGTGAATATTATTTTTGAATATTCATTTAAGGTTTGATTTATTTAAAGAATATTATTTTGAATATTCATTTAAAGGTTTAATTATTCAGTAAATATTTATGTATACTCATTCGAGTATTACTCACGAGAAATATTTTATTTACTAATTAATTCTTAATTATTAATAGTTAATAAATATTCTTCAAATATTTATTTAATTCTTTTATGTTAATTTTAAAATTATTTATCGATTCTAAAATTATCTTTGACCATCAGATATTTTATAAAATATTCCAAAGTCTTATTATGACTATTTTATTGAGGGAAGGTTCCCAACTCCCTATTTTCCATTTAAATCTATCTTATAGGAGGATTTGAATGCTCGCTCCAACTTCCAAAAATATGAGGGGAACCTTATTTGAGAACTGTTATTTATTAAGTTTGACTTCCCGGTCATAAAACTTTTAAAACTATTATTTTCACTCATATCTTGATTATAAACATCAAAATGAGTCTTTTGGTTACCTCCTCAACACTCGAGGGGTAAGATTGATGGAACAAGTTTATATCCATTAACAAGCAATAGCTTGGGAAATATTGGTGACTTCTTCCTTTCCAACTAGATACGACTACTTTGTGGAGTCCTATCAACAAGTACGATACTTGGGGTAAGGGTGAACAAACTTTACGTTTCAAAGTCATGGATTTTATTCGAACTAGGAGTCGTGTGTAAGTGGCCGAGTCGCACGGTCCATCACAAGGCCCAACCGTTGGCCAGGGAGTAAACTAAAAAGGCGGTGGACAAGTAAATCCGTCAGTTCTTCCTTCTACATGTAGTAAATCTTATGGGGCTGTACCGTCCGAGGACTGATCATCCGAGGTGGTGACAGACGGCGCGTGATAACTCCAGTATTAGTTCACCTTCCAATTTGGAAATTTTCCTGCTACACGTACTGAAGAAATTTCTTTTAGGTTGATGGGAAGATCCCACAACACGTATTGAAGAGACTTCTTTTAGGTTGGCAGGGGTTGAAAAGTTTTCAAACTGGAATTGCAATGTTTTTCCTGCAATGTCCTCTTTGTGATAATTAATGATATCGTGCTCATATTTTGGAATAGCAGAGATTGCTATGAAAGTTATAATCTGAGTTACCATGTAACTTCATCTTTTATTTTATAGTGGCACCATCTTCGTAAATGCATGGCATATGGTTGCAACGATATTGTTGACTTGTTATATATATTACTGTTTAGTCATATATTTTATTGGAGGCCGATTAGAGGTTGTAAAAATGAATGAGAGATGATCGAAGAGATAAATGATGAACAACCTTTAGGTTGTTAAAGACGAAAGAGAGGTGGTATGGTAAAATGAATGTGCATATATGATGTGGTTGAAGAAAGGAATGACTATGAGAGATATAGCGAAGTGATAGGATAGTGGTCGGAAAGAGGACGAAGTGAGAAGATACCTGATCAGTAATAAATTGGAGGAGATGTGAGGTATGCTGTAAGAACCCAGATTTTTGGTAGAATTAAAGCTTTTATTATATATTGATGGAAGAATGAATAGTAGTTACGACTACGAGGTAACGACGATTTTAACAAAGGTAAATTTATCGGGTATGGATTTCAGTGGTTAAATTTCATAATTAGCATAATGGATTGACAACCTAGATAAGAATAATCTATCTCCTAGAAAAAAAGATGTAATATTCCAAAGAGGAAGGAATATTCACATGTCATCCAAATCGATATCGGTTATAAGTCAGGTGGTTCCGTAAAAGAGTTATGGAACGCTCGAAAGAGAACAAGGACACTTTTTCCAAATACAGGGATTAAAAAGAGAATAAGTAATGAATAGTGGTTTTGAGAATTTTGGATATATTATCAGACGACCCGATATACGAATATTCGGAATGGAATTCTGAGTCCGTATTAATAATCGGAGAACAAGAAAAGTGTATGTAAATGATATCAGATTCTGAAAAATAGTGATTTTTATTTTCCCCGGAATTTTCTTAGATACTGAAGTATTTGAGGATTTATTAAGGATTTTAAGGAATTTAAATTTAAGGATTATAAATGAGAATGGAAAATGGTGATAGAAATGTTAAGGAGGTTTTCGGTAAAACCCTAACTCGAAATTCTTGAGATATTCATTCGAACGATCAATCGAATTGAGCAAAAACTGGACAAAGAAACAAGTGTACAAAGCAAGACACATCAAGAGTCATGCATGTGCTAGGGGATAAGACTAACTAACCAAGTAGTTACAAGGGAACTAGCACACTTAGAAAACAAAACCAAGTACTTAGCATCTTACCACTAAATCTTGACACTTGTCCACTTGAATTGCATCATCCATGAGCAAATCACTTTAATAAAGCTACTTTAGCTAGATATTATTGCAACAAAGTGTATAATGCAAGATTGGTTGGATGAGAACAAGAGAAACAAAGCAAAGCAAAGCATTTTCCATTTTACAAATCTGCTCAGCTAGAACACAACTCAAAGAAAATTTCATAACTCCAAATCTATCCATTATAAAATCACCAAATTTGGACCATATCTTTTACACTCCATGTATAACATCCGTTCAAACGTTCATAGCAATCCAAGCTGTTTAGCCTAGCCAAATATCCTTCCCAATTTGAAGAACAGAATCTGTTTAGCTTTTCACAGTTTCTGTCCAGTGGAGAAAAATAGCCACAACTCTCTCATTTCTCAACGAAATTTTGTGTTCTATGACTTGTTGGAAAGGTATTGAGATTTTCTACAACTCTCCTTTAGAAGCCTCAACCAGAAAACCCCGGTAAGGACCTCATTTTTACAGTTCTTTGAACAGATAAATAGTAATCCTAGAAACTAACTTTGATTTCTTATTTTGTTTGGATAATCCAAGTTTGTTAAAGCAATCCAAGGACCATACCAAGCTTCTTAAGGATAGTACATACTCTCAAGAAGGTATACCACTTGAAACCATAGAGTTGACTTTGAGTGATATGCATGTTCTTGATAGTTTTTGGATTAGTTATGATTATGGAGTTTCATATTCTGCCATGAAAAGATAGATTACGTTATAAGCTCTATTTTTTATATAAGGCTCATGTGAAACAGACTTACGGTTTAGGAGTTATGGTTAAAATCGTAAAAGTAGTTCGGTACCGTAACCAAAAGTTCGTAAATGAAATTGAACCCCATTAGTATTACTAACTCAGTTGCGAATCTTGGTTATTAAATATTAGAGATCATAAGTAAGGTATAGGAAAAGACCTCGTATTAAAAGGATCGTTTTCCGATTTATAAAAATATTCGAATCAAGGTTAATTACGAATGAACCACTTAGGGGACGACTTAAGTATAACATTGGTTATAACTTAGAAAACGGGCGATAAAACTCGAGGTATAATCTTGGTTCATAAAACGACCGACCTTAGAACTTCTGTGGTCCAAGTTAAAGTTTACACGTAGCTCTAAAGTGATAAGTGATTAACCTGGTATATTTGATTATTGATAGATACCCGAGCGGAGTCAAGACAGACTTTTCCCCTACGACCACCAGGCAAGTTTCCAAAACTTGGAACTGTTTTTGTGATAATAATATATAAATGATGTTTCGATTTTGTTATACATATGCCATAGCATGCATGCCTGTTTTCAAATTATAATGCGATACTTGTTTCATATTCTGATATTGGCTTATAGACTAGAATCGATATATTAGTTATAAGCCGGAAATTTTGATAAGACACATAAAAAATGGTATATGTTTCTCATTTCGTAAATATAGACTGGGAGTCGGTATATATATATATATATATATATATATATATATATATATATATATATATATATATATATATATATATATATATATATATAGTCGTGAAAACCCGGAGGGATTCCAACGACAGTTTAGTGATTATCTCGAGGAATTGTGTTTGATTATTATTTCAATCGAGAAATATTTCATGAATATTATTTCGAATATTCATTTATGATTTCAATTATTAGATGAATATTATTTTGAATATTCGTTTAAGTTCTATTTATTTAATGAATATTATTTAGAATATTCATTTTGAATTTATTTATTAAGTGAATATTATTTTTGAATATTCAATTAAGGTTTGATTTATTTAAAGAATATTATTTTGAATATTCATTTAAAGGTTTAATTATTCAGTAAATATTTATGTATACTCATTCGAGTATTACTCACGAGAAATATTTTATTTACTAATTAATTCTTAATTATTAATAGTTAATAAATATTCTTCAAATATTTATTTAATTCTTTTATGTTAATTTTAAAATTATTTATCGATTCTAAAATTATCTTTGACCATCAGATATTTTATAAAATATTCCAAAGTCTTATTATGACTATTTTATTGAGGGAAGGTTCCCAACTCCCTATTTTCCATTTAAATCTATCTTATAGGAGGATTTGAATGCTCGCTCCAACTTCCAAAAATATGAGGGGAACCTTATTTGAGAACTGTTATTTATTAAGTTTGACTTCCCGGTCATAAAACTTTTAAAACTATTATTTTCACTCATATCTTGATTATAAACATCAAAATGAGTCTTTTGGTTACCTCCTCAACACTCGAGGGGTAAGATTGATGGAACAAGTTTATATCCATTAACAAGCAATAGCTTGGGAAATATTGGTGACTTCTTCCTTTCCAACTAGATACGACTACTTTGTGGAGTCCTATCAACAAGTACGATACTTGGGGTAAGGGTGAACAAACTTTACGTTTCAAAGTCATGGATTTTATTCGAACTAGGAGTCGTGTGTAAGTGGCCGAGTCGCACGGTCCATCACAAGGCCCAAAAGTTGGCCAGGGAGTAAACTAAAAAGGCGGTGGACAAGTAAATCCGTCAGTTCTTCCTTCTACATGTAGTAAATCTTATGGGGCTGTACCGTCCGAGGACTAATCATCCGAGGTGGTGACAGACGGCGCGTGACAACTCCAGTATTAGTTCACCTTCCAATTTGGAAATTTTCCTGCTACACGTACTGAAGAAATTTCTTTTAGGTTGATGGGAAGATCCCACAACACGTATTGAAGAGACTTCTTTTAGGTTGGCAGGGGTTGAAAAGTTTTCAAACTGGAATTGCAATGTTTTTCCTGCAATGTCCTCTTTGTGATAATTAATGATATCGTGCTCATATTTTGGAATAGCAGAGATTGCTATGAAAGTTATAATCTGAGTTACCATGTAACTTCATCTTTTATTTTATAGTGGCACCATCTTCGTAAATGCATGGCATATGGTTGCAACGATATTGTTGACTTGTTATATATATTACTGTTTAGTCATATATAAAAAATATACACAAAATATCTTTGGTGTAGTGGTTATTGATGTGAGCTTAATTCATATCCAACAGGAAGGTCATGGGTTCGAATCCAATGAATAACATAATTTTTAACATTTGATAATAATAGGGGGTAAATATGTAATTTACTAAATATGCATAAAAAGTCATGTTGGCTTATTATAGATATAATAGATAGATAATAGATTATTTAATTATAATAGTATAAATTTTAGTTTTTTTATATTATTGTGTAGAAATGTAGTTGATGATTCTAAAAAAGATACAAAAATTATCTTTGGTGTAGTGGTTAATGATGTGAACTTAATTCATATCCAACATGAAGGTCATAGGTTCGAATCCAGTGAAAAACATTATTTTTAACATTTTTATGATAATAGGGGGTAAATATGTAATTTACTAAATAGCCATGAAGAGTCATGTTGGCTTATTATAGATATAAATAGAATAGATAGATTATTTAATTATTATGGTATAAATTTTAGTTTTTTTATATTATTGTGTAGAAATGTAGTTGATGATTCTAAAAAAGATACAAAAAGTATCTTTGGTGTAGTGGTTAATGATGTGAACTTAATTCATATCCAACTTGAAGGTCATGGGTTCGAATCCAATGAATAACATTATTTTTAACATTTTTTATGATAATAGGGGGTAAATATGTAATTTATTAATATCCATGAAAAGCCATGTTTGCTTATTATAGATATAATAGATAGATAGATTATTTAATTATTATGGTATAAATTTTAGTTTTTTTATATTATTGTGTAAATATGTAATTTACTAAATAGCCATGTTGGCTTATTATAGATATAACAGATTATTTAATTATTATGGTATAAATTTTAGTTTTTTTATATTATTGTGTAGAAATGTAGTTGATGATTCTAAAAAAGATACAAAAAGTACCTTTGGTGTAGTGGTTAATGATGTGAACTTAATTCATATCCAAATGAAGGTCATGGGTTCGAATCTAATGAATAACATTATTTTTAACATTTTTTATGATAATAGGGGGTAAATATGTAATTTACTAAATAGCCATAAAAAGCCATGTTGGATTATTATAGATATAATAGATTATTTAATTATTATGGTATAAATTTTAGTTTTTTTATAATATTGTGTAGAAATGTAGTTGATGATTCTAAAAAAGATACAAAAAGTATCATTGGTGTAGTGGTTAATAATGTGAACTTAATTCATATCCAACATTAAGGTCATGAGTTCGAATTCAATGAATAACATTATTTTTAACATTTTTATGATAATAGGTGGTAAATATGTAATTTACTTAATAGCCATAAAAAGCCATGTTGGATTATTATAGATATAATAGATTATTTAATTATTATGGTATAAATTTTAGTTTTTTTATATTATTGTGTAGAAATGTAGTTGATGATTCTAAAAAAATACAAAAAGTATCTTTGGTGTAGTGGTTAATGATGTGAACTTAATTCATATCCAACTTGAAGGTCATGGGTTCGAATCCAATGAATAACATTATTTTTAACATTTTTTATGATAATACGGGGTAAATATGTAATTTACTAAATATCAATGAAAAGCCATGTTGGCTTATTATAGATATAATAGATTATTTAATTATTATGGTATAAATTTTAGTTTTTTTATATTATTGTGTAGAAATGTAGTTGATGATTCTAAAAAAGATACAAAAAGTATATTTGGTGTAGTGGTTAATGATGTGAACTTAATTCATATCCAACATGAAGGTCATGAGTTCGAATCCAATGAATAACATTATTTTTAACATTTTTTATGATAATAGGGGGTAAATATGTAATTTAATAAATAGCCATAAAAACCATGTTGGATTATTATAGATATAATAGATTATTTAATTATTATGGTATAAATTTTAGTTTTTTTATAATATTGTGTAGAAATGTAGTTGAAGATTCTAAAAAAGTTACAAAAAGTATCTTTGCTGTAGTGGTTAATGATGTGAACTTAATTCATATCCAACATGAAGGTCATGGGTTCAAATCCAATGAATAACATTATTTTTAACATTTTTTAAGATAATATTGGGTAAATATGTAATTTACTAAATAGCCATGAAAAGCCATGTTGGTTTATTATAGATATAATAGATTATTTAATTATTATGGTATAAATTTTAGTTTTTTTATATTATTGTGTAGAAATGTAGTTGATGATTCTAAAAAAGATACAAACATTATCTTTGGTGTAGTGGTTAATGATGTGAACTTAATTCATATCCAACATGAAGGTCATGGGTTCGAATCCAATGAATAACATTATTTTTAACATTTTATATGATAATAGGGGGTAAATATGTAATTTACTAAATAGCCATGAAAAGCCATGTTGGCTTATTATGGATATAATAGATTGTTTAATTATTATGGTATAAATTTTAGTTTTTTTATAATATTGTGTAGAAATGTAGTTGATGATTCTAAAAAAGATACAAAAAGTATCATTGGTGTAGTGGTTAATAATGTGAACTTAATTCATATCCAACATTAAGGTCATGAGTTCGAATTCAATGAATAACATTATTTTTAACATTTTTATGATAATAGGTGGTAAATATGTAATTTACTTAATAGCCATAAAAAGCCATGTTGGATTATTATAGATATAATAGATTGTTTAATTATTATGGTATAAATTTTAGTTTTTTTATATTATTGTGTAGAAATGTAGTTGATGATTCTAAAAATGATACAAAAAGTATCTTTGGTGTAGTGGTTAATGATGTGAACTTAATTCATATCCAACATGAAGGTCATGGGTTCGAACTCAATGAATAACATTATTTTAAACATTTTTTATGATAATAAGGGGTAAATATGTAATTTACTAAATAGCCATGTTGGCTTATTATAGATATAATATATTATTTAATTATTATGGTATAAATTTTAGTTTTTTTATATTATTGTGTAGAAATGTACTTGATGATTCTAAAAAAGATACAAAAAGTATCTTTGGTGTAGTGGTTAATGATGTGAACTTAATTCATATCCAATATGAAGGTCATAGGTTTGAATCCAGTGAATAACATTATTTTTAACATTTTTATGATAATAGGGGGTAAATATGTAATTTACTAAATAGCCATGAAAAGTCATGTTGGCTTATTATAGATATAAATAGATTATTTAATTATTATGGTATAAATTTTAGTTTTTTTATATTATTGTGTAGAAATGTAGATGATGATTCTAAAAAAGATACAAAAAGTATCTTTGGTGTAGTGGTTAATGATGTGAACTTAATTCATATCCAACTTGAAGGTCATGGGTTCGAATCCAATGAATAACATTATTTTTAACATTTTTTATGATAATAGGGGGTAAATATGTAATTTACTAAATAGCCATAAAAAGCCATGTTGGATTATTATAGATATAATAATAGATTATTTAATTATTATGGTATAAATTTTAGTTTTTTTATATTATTGTGTAGAAATGTAGTTGATGATTCTAAAAAAGATACAAAAAGTATCTTTGGTGTAGTGGTTAATGATGTGAACTTAATTCATATCCAACATGAAGGTCATGGGTTCGAATCCAATGAATAACATTATTTTTAACATTTTTTATGATAATAGGGGGTAAATATGTAATTTACTACATAGCCATAAAAAGCCATGTTGGATTATTATAGATATAATAGATTATTTAATTATTATGGTATAAATTTTAGTTTTTTTATAATATTGTGTAGAAATGTAGTTGATGATTCTAAAAAAGATACAAAAAGTATCTTTAGTGTAGTGGTTAATGATGTGAACTTAATTCAAATCCAACATGAAGGTCATGAGTTCGAATCCAATGAATAACATTATTTTTAATATTTTTTATGATAATAGGGGGTAAATATGTAATTTACTAAATAGCCATAAAAAGCCATGTTGGATTATTATAGATATAATAGATAGATAGATTATTTAATTATTATGGTATAAATTTTAGTTTTTTTATAATATTCTGTAGAAATGTGGTTGATGATTCTAAAAAAGATACAAAAAGTATCTTTGGTGTAGTGGTTAATGATGTGAACTTAATTCATATCCAACATGAAGGTCATGGGTTCGAATCCAATGAATAACATTATTTTTAACATTTTTTTATGATAATAGGGGGTAAATATGTAATTTACTAAATAGTCATAAAAAGCCATGTTGGATTATTATAGATATAATAGATTATTTAATTATTATGGTATAAATTTTAGTTTTTTTATAATATTGTGTAGAAATGTAGTTGATGATTCTAAAAAAGATACAAAAAGTATCTTTGGTGTAGTGGTTAATGATGTGAACTTAATTCATATCCAACATGAAGGTCATGAGTTCGAATCCAATGAATAACATTATTTTTAACATTTTTTATGATAATAGGGGATAAATATGTAATTTACTAAATAGCCATAAAAAGCCATGTTGGATTATTATAGATATAATAGATTATTTAATTATTATGGTATGAATTTTAGTTTTTTTATAATATTGTGTAGAAATGTAGTTGATGATTCTAAAAAAAGATACAAAAAGTATATTTGGTGTAGTGGTTAATGATGTGAACTTAATTCATATCCAACATGAAGGTCATGAGTTCGAATCCAATGAATAACATTATTTTTAACATTTTTTATGATAATAGGGGGTAAATATGTAATTTACTAAATAGACATAAAAAGCCATGTTGGATTATTATAGATATAATAGAATAGAATATTTAATTATTATGGTATAAATTTTAATTTTTTTATAATATTGTGTACAAATGTAGTTGATGATTCTAAAAAGATACAAAAAGTATCTTTGGTGTAGTGGTTAATGATGTGAACTTAATTCATATCCAACATGAAGGTCATGAGTTCGAATCCAATGAATAACATTATTTTTAACATTTTTTATGATAATAGGGGATAAATATGTAATTTACTAAATAGCCATAAAAAGCCATGTTGGATTATTATAGATATAATATAATAGATTATTTAATTATTATGGTATGAATTTTAGTTTTTTTATAATATTGTGTAGAAATGTAGTTGATGATTCTAAAAAAAGATACAAAAAGTATATTTGGCGTAGTGGTTAATGATGTGAACTTAATTCATATCCAACATGAAGGTCATGAGTTCGAATCCAATGAATAACATTATTTTTAACATTTTTTATGATAATAGGGGGTAAATATGTAATTTACTAAATAGACATAAAAAGCCATGTTGGATTATTATAGATATAATAGAATAGATTATTTAATTATTATGGTATAAATTTTAATTTTTTTATATTATTGTGTAGAAATGTAGTTGATGATTCTAAAAAAGATACAAAAAGTTATCTTTGGTGTAGTGGTTAATGATTTGAACTTAATTCATATCCAACTTGAAGGGTCATGGGTTCGAATCCAATGAATAACATTATTTTTAACATTTTTTATGATAATAGGGGGTAAATATGTAATTTACTAAATATCAATGAAAAGCCATGTTGGCTTATTATAGATATAATAGAATAGATTATTTAATTATTATGGTATAAATTTTAGTTTTTTTATATTATTGTGTAGAAATGTAGTTGATGATTCTAAAAAAGATACAAAAAGTATATTTGGTGTAGTGGTTAATGATGTGAACTTAATTCATATCCAACATGAAGGTCATGAGTTCGAATCCAATGAATAACATTGTTTTTAACATTTTTTATGATAATAGGGGGTAAATATGTAATTTACTAAATAGCCATAAAAAGCCATGTTGGATTATTATAGATATAATATAATAGATTATTAAATTATTATGGTATAAATTTTAGTTTTTTATAATATTGTATAGAAATGTAGTTGATGATTCTAAAAAAGATACAAAAAGTATCTTTGCTGTAGTGGTTAATGATTTGTACTTAATTCATATCCAACATGAAGGTCATGGGTTCGAATCCAATGAATAACATTATTTTTAACATTTTTTAAGATAATAGGGAGTAAATATGTAATTTACTAAATAGCCATGAAAAGCCATGTCTATTATATATTTTATAGAACAACAGGGGGTTTCCCTGAGCAAATTTAATCAGGCTCGGCTCCTCCAAACCTCACACCGAACCTAACTCTTAATATTTATAAAAAAATATTGTTATACAGAAGGTTTGAACCCATAACCTTGCACCACTATGTTAAACACCATGACCGGTTGAGCTATGTGAACATTTGAGTATATTTTAAAAATCATTAACCACATACATAATTTTTTTTTTGTTTATACATACATATATAATACATACACACATAGATACATACATGGATACATACATACATACACATATACATACATACACATACACATACATGCATACACACACATACATACAAACATACATACAATATATATATATATATATATATATATATATATATATATATATATATATATATATATATATATATAGAGCAAATGGGGGGTTTCATGAGCAAATTTATTCATATAAAAAGTCATATTTACCCCAACTAATTATATCTATGTTATTTTTTCAGGATTATTTAGTTATTACAACACTAACATATTTATTACATAATAATAACTGATATGAACTAATATGCATTTATTATTATGTAATTAATACTTGTATGTATCTCTGTATCCATCCATGTTAACTCTATATATTTAAACTTCGAAGTACGATTTTGATTTTAATATTGACCTATTTTTTACATATCGTTCATGTTTGCTTTTACAAAACAAAGCATAGCGTAAAATATAAAAACATATTTAATTTAACCAGAATTGTAATTTGCATGTCACGATCGGGTATTGCATAAATTCAGTTTTCTCACAATAATTGGTGCGGAGATATGAACAATCGAAGATATCAACAATCCAATTCTACGTGATCATGAATAATTCATAATATTTGTAATCTAGAGCATGCCCGTGCCTTGCACGGGCTACGAAGCTAGTTGGTTATTATAGATATAATAGATTATTTAATGATTATGGTATAAATTTTAGTTTTTTTATATTATTGTGTAGAAATGTAGTTGATGATTCTAAAAAAGATACAAAAAGTATCTTTGGTGTAGTGGTTAATGATGTGAACTTAATTCATATCCAACATGAAGGTCATGGGTTCGAATCCAATGAATAACATTATTTTTAACATTTTTTATGATAATAGGGGGTAAATATGTAATTTACTAAATATCATGAAAAGCCATGTTGGCTTATTATAGATATAATAGATAGATTATAAATTATTTAGGTGAATTATACTCTACACAAAATCAGTAAACCAGCATTTAAGCAAGTGCCAAGATTTTTGTTAAGAAGAAAGCCAATTTCTGTAAGCCGCTAAAAGAAAGACCAACAGGTATTTAATCGCTGAACTGGTATTTTCGGAAAGAATACTGATCAAATACAAAATAGAAAAATTATTAAGGGGTGTTTGGTATTGTTTTCTGTTTTATGTAAACAACTTTATGATGTTTTCTGTTTTTAAAAATTGTTTTTTGGTTATTTATTTTCGGGCTTTGGCCATAGATACCACAAATACCACCTATTCATTACAAGAATACCACAAAATGATGATGACGACCCTAAATATCACTCTATTGCGCATTTAAGAAAGGAGTAATAAGATTTATACTAGTTACGTAATTGAAAAAGAGGTAATAGGTTCCCTATTACGCATATTACGCATTTGGAAAATGAGTAATACCTATTACCTATTACTCATTCTTCAAATGGGTAATAGGTAAAATTTATATATATGTTAAGCATGTGTGTCATGCGTAATAGTGTTTTTTTGTATTATGCATTTTCAAAATGCATAACTCATTGGTAGTTTTGGCCAATCAACCCGAAATTCGTTATTTTGGTACCAACTTACAAAATTTGTGGTAATTTTGTCATTCTTTCTTTATTTTCAGAAAATTGTTTTTAAAAATTGGACCAAACGCCACATTTGTTTTCTGAAAATTGTTTTTCTGTTTTTAAAAACAGAAAACAGTTTTTTAGTTATGAAGCCAAAAAGGCACTTTTGCACCCCATCTTTGCCGTAACTAATGCAATCTTGTATATGTAGTTTAATAAATTGTACTTTGCATCCCCGACCCTAACTTTCTATAACAAGTCAAATTATAACTCTTTATAGTATTTTTTCAAAAATAAATAATAATTTTAATAGATAATGGAAAAATGTGGTATAAAACTATTACAATAATTATATATAGGTCCTTATTTACAAAGGTACTAATTTTATGTCATAAAATTAACCAATTGTAATTTAATATCACCTGTTTACCTTTAAATTAATATAAGTATATTTTTACAAAATTAAAAATTGGAGCTTAATTTTGTAAAGGGGTGTAATTTATGATAAATATATAATATATAAAATAAGTTACTGCATTTCATCCTTAAACTTAATTAATTTAATCTTGTATTTAGATGATAAACATGTAAGGGGTTGTGTTTTGGCTTATTTTTCAAAGTTGAGGGACGCAAATTGCAATTTATGAAACTAAATATATATAATTGCATTTGGTCAAAAATATAGGGATGCAAATTGCAAATAACTCTAATTGTAATGGACTTATGTGCATTCACACCGATATCAACTGACAAAAAACATTCCAAATTGTCAGCTTCGTAAACAGGGGCGTAGCTATAGCCAAAGATGTGGGGTCACTTGAACCCATAAAATTCTTAATTTCATTTACATAATTACTATTAAAATTAATTTTGAATCCATTTTAAAATATCAATTGACCCCATATTAAAATAGCAATTGACCCCACATTCATTATGAACAATAAGTAAAGCAAAGTAGTTTAAAAAACCTTACTTCTAGCACTACTCTGGATCTGACCAAATTAAGTTTTTTCATTTTAATATTCACTCCACTAAATCAAAATCTACTAATATAATATATTTTATTAAATCATCCATCCCTATCTCTATACTCTATTGATATTCACGGTCCATTCTTTTTGCTCCATAACTCTTGCTTATCTTTCCTTTCAAAACAACGAATACAAGATTCCTTTTAACTGCAAAGGTATGTGTTTGTCTTCTACTTTCTCTAATTATATTGAATAATAGAAGATTCATTATATATTTAATTGAAGATTGATTTGTATTATTGATTATGTCTTTGTGTCAATTAGGTATAATATATAAAATGGATATGTTTGCAACTACAAGCAGATTTCCGGTTCAAAAACAAGAAGTTGAAGTTGATTTAGGCAATCTTCCTGCAGATCCTTGGTTGCGAAAACCAATTTCAGATTATCATCCCAATCTTAAAGATAAGGTAAGAAGAGCTTATTTACAGAAATGAGCATGTCAACCATCTCATAATTTTAAGAAACGTAAAATTGTGAACTTGTTACGGCGTTTCAATCCTAATTGGTTCAATGAATATAAATTGTGGTTGGAGTATAGTGTAAAAAAAGAAGCTGCATTTTGCTTGTACTATTATCTTTTTAAATCTGATAATAAACAAGGTGGGGATGCATTTGTTAAAGAAAGTTTTGATGCTTGGAACAAAAAAGAGAGATTAGATTCGCATGTAGGAGGTCCTAACAGTGCACATAATCAAGCCCGAAGAAAATGTGAAGATTTGATGAAGCAAAATCAACATATTGATGTGACATTTAATAGGCATTCAGCGCAGACTAAAAATGAGTATCGAATTCGTTTGGGTGCTTCAGTTGATTGTCTTCGTTTTCTTTTAAGGCAGGGTCTTGCTCTACGTGGTCACGATGAATCTGATGAATCAATAAATCAAGGAAATTTTCTTGAAATTTTAAAATTTGTGGTTGCACATAATAAGGAAATTGATGATGTTGTTAGGAAAAATGCTCCAGGCAATCTTAAGTTATCATCTCCAGACATTCAACATGACATTGTCAATGCTTCTGCGGTTGAAACTCTTAATTATATTATTCATGATTTGGGAGATGATTTATTTGCTATTTTGATTGATGAATCACGTGATATATCAGTGAAAGAACAAATGATTGTTATCTTGAGGTATGTTGATAAAAGAGGTCATGTAGTTGAAAGATTTATTGGTATTGTGCATGTTCCCAATACAAATGCTTCCTCACTTAAAGTATGCATTGATTCATTATTTGCCAAGCATGGATTGAGTATATCAAGGCTAAGGGGACAAGGTTATGATGGGGCGAGTAACATGAGAGGCGAGTTCAATGGATTAAAAAGTTTAATTATGAGAGAAAATGAATCAGCTCATTACATCCATTGTTTTGCTCACCAACTCCAACTTACACTTATTGCCGTTGCTAAAAATAATGTTCACGTTGAGAGCCTCTTTAACATGGTTGCAAATTTAGTAAATGTTGTTGGAGCTTCTTGTAAGCGTCGAGATATACTTCGAGATCGTCAAGCTATTCATATATATGAAGCATTAGCAAATGGAGATCTTGTAAGTGGACATGGATTAAATCAAGAAACAACTCTGAAAAGAGCCGGAGATACACGATGGGGCTCACATTATGGTACACTTCTGTCTCTTATTGATATGTTTGAATCTGTTGTTGATGTTCTTGATACTATTGTTGATGATGGCCTGAGTTCTGAACAAAGAGCTGAAGCCTTTACTTTATTGGAGTTTGTACAATCTTTTGATTTTGTTTATAGTTTGCACTTGATGAAGATTGTTTTGGGTATTACAAATGAATTATCAATTTCATTGCAAAGAAAAGACCAGGATATCGTGAATGCAATGAAATTAGTGAAGCTATCAAAGTTAAGGATACAAATACTAAGAGATGATGGCTGGGATGATTTATTAGCTGAAGTTTCTATGTTTTGTGAGAAATATAATATCGTTTGCCCAAGTATGGAAGATAATTTTCAAATGAAAGGACGATCTCGACGTAAAGTGCATCAGGTTACAAACATACATCATTATAAGGTGGAATTCTTTTATGGTGTTTTGGATATGCAACTTCAAGAGCTCAACACTCGTTTTAGTGAATCTAACATGGAACTACTACTTTGTATGTCCTGTTTGAGTCCAAATGATGCCTTTGCTGCTTTTGACAAGAAAAAATTGATTCGTCTTGCTCAATTTTATCCAAGTGACTTTTCCTCGGTAGAACTTATGATGTTGGGGAACCAATTAGATACTTATATTTTTGATATGCGTTCCGACAATGAATTTTTATTGTTAAATGGAATCACTGTTCTTGCAGAAAAGTTAGTTCAGACAAAGAAGAACATGGTATATCCTTTGATCTACTTACTAATAAAATTGGCACTGATATTACCAGTTTCTGCTGCAAGTGTTGAAAGAGCATTCTCTGCAATGAAGATTGTGAAAAGTAGGCTAAGGAATCGGATGGGAGATCAACTGTTGAATGATAGTCTCATTACATATATTGAAAAAGCTGTGTTCGATGATGTACTAAATGAATCAATTATCCAACGGTTTCAAAATATGAAAAATCGTCGAGGACAACTATGAAATTGTAAGTACATTTATTTAGTTACTTTTTGATTAGTTACTTCTTCGTAAAAAATTTGACCCCAATATTTAAGTTTTCTGGCTACGCCCCTGTTCGTAAATGAAGCTTAATCAAGAACATAAAAAAGAAGATGAAATCTTCATTATACACAAAATGTAGATAGAGAAAGTGAAATTTTGTTACATTGATAAAGAATGAAAATGTATTTGTTAATCTAATCTGTTCTACTTTTCTATTACGTATATACACTTTATCTCTAAATGTTGTAACTACCTCCAACTGTGTAACGTAACTAACATTCGTTTTAGAAGCATGACCTGGCATGACCTGGCAAGCTGACTAGGCTGACACTTTCTTCTCATCATCCCCCTCAAGCTTGACTGTGAGAAGAGATTGAGCACACCAAGCTTGGACAACAGATGAACCATATAGTAGGAAGTAATGGCTTTAGTGAGTAAATCAACAGGTTGTTCTTTAGAAGCTATATAAGCTGTAGAAATGATACCTTTCTGTAATTTCTCATGAACAAGATGGCAATCAATTTCTATATGTTTGGTACGTTCGTGAAATACGGGATTAGCTGCAATATACATGGCCGACTTATTATCACAATGCAGAGTCACATGTTGCAGATTAGAAACACCCAGTTCACGAAAAAGATTCAACTACCAGGTGACTTCATAACATACATCAGCAAGGGCTCGATACTCAGCTTCTGCGGATGACCAAGACACGGTGTTTTGTTTCTTTGATTTCCAGGACACTAAAGAAGACCTCAGAGTAACACAATATCTGGTTAGGGATTGACGTGTAAATGGACAGCCACCCTAGTCGACATCAGCATAGGCAGTTAAACACAAAGAACTAGTAGCAGACAACAACAAACCTTGACCAATTGTATGTTTGAGATAACGTACCACACGATGAGCTGCATCTAAATGACATTGATGAGGAGAAGCAAGAAATTGCTATAGGCTATACACAACATATGAAAGGTTTGGACGAGTGATTGTCAAGTAGATTAAACGACCTACTAAGCAATGATAAGGAGCGGGATTAAACAAAAATGGAGTGGTAGTATTGCTAAGTAATGTATGATTCTATTCAATAGGAACGACAAAAATCTTAGCAAATTCAAAACCCACATCCTTGATGATGTCTAATGTGTATTTGCATTGATTGGTATAAATGCCCTTATCTGATCGAGCAGCCTCAATACCTAAGAAGTATTTGATAGGCCCCAAATCCCTAATTTTGAAATGTGTGGCCAGGTGTGTTTTAAAGCAACGAACAAAGGTTTGATTATTCCCAACAATAAGGATATCATCAACGTATACCAAGACAGCCATAAAACTAGTATAGGTGGAAAGCACAAACAAACTATGATCTGAACTAGCCTGTTTAAAACCATATGGTAGAAGCATAGACCTGAATTTAATAAACCACTTCCTCAGGGACTGTTTGAGACCGTATAAAGATTTAACAATTTTGCATACGAGAGGAATCTTTGAAGAATAAGTAGCAAACTCAGTGGGTAGACAGTAACTAGGAGGAATAGACATATAAATCTCCTCCTCTAAATCACCATAAAGGAACACATTTGTAACGTCCATTTGTGTTACTGACTAATTGCTAACAGAATCCAAAGATAGTAAAACACGAACATTAGACATCTTTGCCACCGGGGCAAATGTCTCAAAATAATCAAGCCCCTATGTTTATGTAAATCATCTAGCCACCAAACGAGCTTTATAACGCTCAACTATTCCATCTTGATTAAATTTAACCTTGTAAAGCCGTTTACAACTCACAACCATTAACCCTTTTTCCAGATGAGAGAGTGAAAGGATATCTTTGATATATTATTTATTTTTGTATTTCAGAGAGAACTCGTGCTATATTTTCAAACGGTCAGTTTTTATTCAAAATTATTCAGTCTTCGCACTCAAAATATTTTCTCATCATAAAAAAGACATCCTATACTCAAGAAAATTAATATTCCTTAAATGAATATTAATACCTATTTTTTATCTCATGCTAGAAATATTTAAACTAATGTTTCTCCCGTTTCTTAAAAATTTATTCTATTTTCGGAGAAAATTATTTTAAATACTCAAAAATATTTCCTACACTATTAAAATATTATACATATTAGGAAATATATTCTAAGTATTTATTCTAGTCGAAACATTGGTAAATAGATATATTTATTTCAATGAAAGACAAATCTTATTTTATTCGAACGGAAACCTAATTTAATCATATTAAATCCAAATAAAATACTTCCACTTGCTAGAATGACTTGAAACTTGAGATGGATCATTTAAATATTATTTTCTATGCATGATAAAATTTTCGTAATATTTCAAAAATTTGGTCCGGACACGAAAATCGAGACAGCTGGTCAACGTTTGACCTCGTTTGACCAAGTCAATGTTGACTATTTTTGACCAAACTTTCCAGAATATCCTTTTATAATATTTCTAAGATTTCCATAATTTTAGATTTATTTATTGGGTATTTTTAGGATTATCGGTTATTTAATTAATGATATGTGTTAAGTATTTAATTAAATAACGATACGAGGTTTATTCTCTTTAAAAGAGAAATAAAGGAGCTGGTATACTTTAGCCAAAACCACCACAAACAAACACAAACCACCCCAAACAAACACAATATCACTTTCCACCTGATCAATCGACACCTTTTCAATCTCAACCACTCCTTTTTCATCCAATCCTCACATTTCCTTCCACCCAACCTTCCCTATAAATAAACTCATTCCCCCACCCATTTTAGATAAGCTAAGGAGCCAAATATATTCTGGGATTTTAGAAGTAGAAGCTCTCTCAATATATCCAAACACTCTTTTCATCCATTTCATTTCAAAAATCTTCTCTCTCTTCAATATATATCCATATATTGAAGATTTTTGTTATACAAGTTTAGTTCCACCAGCCAAGCTTTATCCCACCAAGCAACTCATCCACACCACTTCCCGGCCTCCCAAAGGGCTGCCCAAGTTCATCCAAAAATCCGGCCATAGTGTAATTTCCGGTCGAACCTCCGGCGAATTTTTCCGGCGAACTTTTTCGACGATCTCTAAAAGTGGTAATTTCTTAGCTTCAATATTTGAGTCTTAATCGACCATATTTTATATACATATAAGAGTTCTATACCTTCATCTTTTCTTCTTATTAAGCTCTTATATCGGATCTCGAATCGAGACCATAAAATTCGTACTAAGGATTAATATTCGAACAACGATTCGAAATATTACAACACCTCAAAAAGAGGTTATATTTGACGACGATCAAATAAGTCAACAAAGCTTGATTATTTTTCCCTTCTATCATCTTTAGTGTTCCGGGGGAAAAGAATCAAAAAGCTTTTTACTAAAACTTTAACGCACTTAACTTGGCTATTTATCGTACTAATTTTAATGCGTAATAGCGTGGCGCAAGCCGTTTATATATTTTACGCACTATTTTAACGCATAATAGCGGCCCTCGTTATTATTATAACGAGCTACTTTTCTGTCGTGTGAGTTGTGTATTGTGTTTAATTTCCACACTTTTTTCTTTCTTGTCCTCATACTTGTGAGTGATTATTTTCTTTCTCGTTCTCACACGTGTGAGTGATTATTTTCTTTCTCGTCCGCACACTTGTGAGTAATTATTTTTCTTCTCGTTCTCACACTTGTGAGTGATTATTTTTCTTTCTTGACCTCACACTTGTGAGTGATTGTATTTACATAATATATTGTGTTTATTTTGTGTATCGTAATTTTATATTCACGTTTGGCCAAAACGTATTTAAAGTGCAAATTGTTAAAATTATATTAACACTCTCGTTTAAATATATACGAATAGTCGAATAGGAGACTATATCGAACGAGGAGTTGTTTATCAAAGATACTTAAGCTATAAAGCATATACAATGACTTAAAATATACATTACTTTGAAAATAGACATATTTTCAAAAGCGAAGTAATTTCGACATTTACAAAAAGTCGAACAAAAATATACGATTATTTACCTTATAAACCTACGAGCTAAAAGGACTCAATCAATATTTACAAACTCCGAGATATATTTAAATCTAATTAAAAGGAGTATTGTATTAAAAGTATAAAGCTTATAGAACTTAATATTCGTGTAAGAATATTAACATCTCTCTCGGTCTAGTCATCTATACTAGTCCAAAACTCTTTTTATTTAACGGTTTGTTTCGTAGATACTGTTTTCTAACTATTACAGTGAGGTGAAGTTGAAGTGAGGTGATTCTCATTCTAAGACCCAAGTCCTGGGTACTAGCGGGGAGTTAGTAGCCTTTGCACCATGAAAAAGAGGAAAGACCCAAGACCTTTCATCTAAGACCCAAGACCGGCAAAAGCTAAGGATCAACAGTCTATACCAAGGGTTCTACATCAAATTTGAAGAAGTAGCGGGGAGTTGTTGTCTAAGATAAGTTGTGTAGGTTTTCACAATGACTTTGAGGGAGTAACGGGGAGTTACGTTCCAAGACAAGTCTTGTGCTTTTTATATTTATTGTGAGGTAGTGTCGGGGAGACACGTACCAAGACCAATATTTATAAGGTTGTAAAGGCTTCTCCGCCTACTAAAGGAGCGAGTTTATTATTAAGGGAATCCCGAGTCCAGAGAGGAGCTCGAGGACTGGATGTAGGGGTGAGCAAATCTATTAGAGATTGCGCCATCGCGAACTAGGATAAAATCTCCTATGTGGTATTTTCTTTCTTTGTCTTTTATTTCTGTACTTATAAATTGCATAATGACTCGGTAAATTTTAAAAAGGGATAAAACTTTTTAAAACGCCATAATAATTTTTAAATTGGACATTAAGCTATTCAACCCCCCTTCTAGCTTACTATAGCCCTTTTACGGGACCTAACAATTGGTATCAAAGTAGTGCTTTTTAACGTGTTTGTTGAGTGATTTGCAGATCTAGAGGCACAACAAAAAGTGATCCTACATGGCGTATCTTAATACCATCGGTTGCTATGAAGGCTTATATCTATGCTAGATCTCAAGGAGTCAAAGTTTGGATGGCCATAGAAGATGGAGTTATCATTCGTACCAAAATGGTTGGTGATGTCATTATTGAAAAGAAGGTTAGTGAATATACTCCAGATGAAGAAAACATGATGAATGTTGCCGCTAAAGCGGAAATGGTTCTCACTAGGGCACTTGCTGAAAAAGAATATAAAAGAGTAAACAATTGCAAGTCGGCACAAGAAATGTGGAACACATTAGTGGTTACCTACGAAGAAACCATTGATATAAAAGATTCTCGAATGGATACTTTAATCCAATAATACGAGAACTTTAAACAACAAGATGGAGAATATATCATCGATATGGAAACAAGATTTACTCGTATAATCGATGAATTATTTCAAGTCGGGAAGAGTTATACTCAAAATGAGAAGAACCGAAGAGTTCTTAAATCTTTACCTCCTAGTTGGAAGGTTAAAGTTACTACGATAAAAGAAATGCATAATCTAAATGATTATGACATCGATAGTTTATTCGGGAATCTTTGTGCATATGAAGAAGACAATATTCTGGATAAAGTCTCATTCCTAAAGTGGAAGACAAAAATAAAAATATGGCTCTAAAAGCTATATTAATTGATGAAAATGAAAACGACGATGAGTCAAACGAAGAACTCCAAGATCTCGATGAAAGTGAAATTGCCGTACTTACGAGACAACTTCGTCGTGTGCTACAGAGCAAAGCTCAAAGATACGGAAAAGGCTTCCTAAAATCAAATAATCAACAAAGAGTTTTTAACTCTAAAGGAAGGCCAAATTAATCTCAAAATTATTCTCCTAACTATAAGAGTAATTTTCCAACAACGAGCTATATCAAAGGCAAAGGCACTCAAAATACTAATGCCTATAATAATGCCAACAACAACAATCCTCCTTACACTCCTCCAAAATATAAAGAGCAAAATTCGGAGGAAACACAAGAAGTATGTTTCGAGTGTAAGCAACTGGGTCACTTCAAAAGAGAATGTCCTAAGCTCTCCAAAGGAAGAATTCTCGTGGCTGAAAATGGTTGGGATTTGAGTGAAGAAGAAGAAGCTCCGGAAGCTAGTGAAGAAGTTTTCAATCTATGCTTGATGGCTATCGGAAAAGAAGCCACTTCAATGGGAACCTCCACTTTAAATCAAGAGGTAAGTTCTAATCTCAACTACATCTCAAATAAATTACAATTAAATGAATCTAACTTGAATCTAGTTGATATGAGTAAGTATGATTTAATTGAGCTTGTAGTAGGTATTAATAATAAATATAAAGATGTTGATAAAAGGCTTCATCTATTATGGTCCGAGAAAATGAAACTCGAGAAAATGTATCATAATCAAAGTAAAGAGTGTACTCGGATGATGGATTTAAAAATCCAACATGAGAATGATATATCATCCTTAAATGATCACAATCATCTCTTGAAAGTTGAAGTTAAAAAATTCAAAGATAACGCTCTCAATCTTGAAGTAGAGAATGTGTCCCTTGTACTTCAAGTAAAAGAGTTGGAAAATGAGAAGTTACAGCTCAACGATAATAGTTGTAAACTTCATGTTAATCTATTGAACCTAAAGATTCTAAATGAATCAATGGTTCAAGACAACATAACATCTCAATCTCAAGAAAACAATCTTGAAAAAGAGAATGAGCTATCACGAATCCTTGAGTTAAAAGAAAAAGATTTACAAAAAAAAAAACTCAAAGATTGAAAGAAGAAAATTTCAAGCTCATGGCTCAAGTTATGGATCAAAAAATGATTCCTTAACAACAAGATTGATGCCTAAGAAAAAGAAAAAGAAAATTTTGAAATTATTGTTCAAAGATTTACTAAAGGCAATGAGATGTTAGATAAAATGGTACACTCTAAAACTTCCTATAACCGTGAAGGTTTAGGATATGATAAGAACACTCCTCCTAGACGAGATGTTCAAACACGAGTGCAACCTACAATGATTCCTCCTAAGCCACAATCATTAAAATGTACTTATTGCAACAAAAATGGACATTCGGTCCTATATTGCAAATTGAAGAGTAGTGAAATTAAGGGAAAGTATATATGGATTTGTAAGGTTCCAAACCATACAAGAAGGTTGGAAAACAAGTACCATTCAACAAAGTTGCTTATAATGGTCAAAAGCAACAAAGGTTTCAACAACCTATTAGATCTCAAAATAGAAACACACTGTATTATAACAATGCAAGTAGGAATGCATTTAGAAATCTATATGTTCCTAATCGTAATTTCTATACTCAAAATGCTCCCTACTGTGCAAATAATAGAAATAACATGCATCATGTTAACTCTAGATTTTATGATAATGCTAGACATACACAATATCATGTTAGACCTAATGCATCTAGAAATCTCTATGTGTCTAACCATGATTATTCTATGCCTATATTCTATCATGATATTTATGATTTACTAACCCCAGGACCCTCAATACAAAAGGGTAACTATAAATTTAATTGATTGGTTTTGTAGGTATGTCTTGCCGCTAAGCAAGACATGTGGTACCTTGATAATGGTTGTTTAAGACATATGACTGGTAACAAGTCACTTTTGAACAACATTAAAAAGGTCACTGCGGGTAGCGTTACATTTGGATATAGTAGTAAAGGCATCATTATCGGCATCGGAGATATCGGGAATAGTCACTTCAATATCTCAAACGTATAACTAGTCACAGGACTAAAATACAATAGAAGATTAGGACATGCAAACATGAAGTTGATTAAAATTATATCAACAAAAGATCATGTACGAGGTATACCAAAATTGAATTATCAAAAAGATTGTACTTGTGAAGCTTGCGAAATTGGAAAACAAATTTGAGCCTCTCACAAAGCTAAATTCTTGGTATCAACCTCTAAACCTCTCGAGCTCTTACATATGGATCTTATTGGTCCAGTTCCAATACAAAGTCTTGGAGGCTGATCATATACGTTAGTAATCGTTGATGATTATTCACGATTTACGTGGATGGAATTTCTCAAATCTAAAAGTGATGCTTTTTAATCCTTTTCTTCTCTATGTAAAAAGATTCAAAATCAACAAAACAATATCATAGTCTATATTCGGACTGATGAAAAGCTTATAAAAGCTTGTATGGTTTGAAGCAAGCACCACGACAATGGTACTTGAAGTTTGACAGCTTTATGATGAAGAACGGGTATACGAGGAGTGTTATGGATCATTGTTGTTACTTTAAACAATTTGATTCATCTTATATCATATTTTTGTTGTATGTTGATGACATGTTAATATCAGGATCAAACATAAGGGAAATCAATAGACTAAAGAGACAGATGTCTGAGGAGTTTGAGATGAAGGATATGGGTGTAGCAAAATAGATACTTGGTTTGAGCCTCATAAGGGATAGATCTGAAGGTATTTTGAAATTATTTCAAGAGAAATATATTGAGAAATTGTTGCAGAAATTCAGTGTCTAGGATGCGAAGACCAGAAGTACACCATTGGCAACTCACTTTAATCTTACGAAGAAGCAATCACCCAAGACAGATGAAGGCAAGAAAGATATGGCTAAAGTTCTGTATGCATCTGCAGTTGGCAGTTTGATGTATTCTATGGTGTGTACAAGGCCAGACGTTGCTCATGCAATAGGAGTTGTTAACAGGTTCATGTCTAACCTAGGAAAAGAGCATTGGAAATCAGTCAAGTGGTTGTTATGCTACTTGAAAGGCACATCCAAGGTTGCATTATGTTTCAGTACGAAAGATGTTATCTTGGAAGGGTTCTCTGATGCAGATTTGGGTGGATGCTTAGATACAAGAAAAAGTACTATGGGATATATTTTTACTTTGGGTGGCACATGAGTTAGTTGGATGTCTCGACTTCAAAAGAGTGTAGCTCTTTCAACCACAGAAGTAGAATATATGGCTATCTCTGAAGCTAACAAGGAGATGATTTGGTTGAAGAATTTTCTTCAGGAGTTGGGCAAGAAATAGGCGGACATTGCTTTGTATAGCAACAGTTAGAGTGCAATTCATCTTACGAAGAATTCTGTGTTTCATGCTAGGACAAAGCATATTCAGCTGAGATATCACTTTACGAGAGATTTTATTAGCAATGGTACTTTGTCCTTGAAGAAAATCCTTGGTTCAAAGAATCATGCAGATATGTTGACTAAGGTAGTTACCAATGAAAAGTTGAAGCTTTGCATAGCTTCAACTGGCCTTCAGAATTGAATAATGAGAATGTGCTACACTAGTTAGAATTATTGATTGAAATATTGGGTGTTACTAGATTTACAAGAGTGAAGCGAAGATGTGGTCAAACTCCTAGTGAGAGATTGTTAAGTATGTGAAGTCTATAGGATGTTCAGGGCCTCTAAGCAGAGGCTCAGGGCCTCAGTCAAACAGTAGCACTCTTTTATTAATGCTAAGGACCTGAGCCGCATGCTCAAGACCTAAGCCGCATGCGAGATTTTTAGCATTGGCCCATATATTGAGATAGACTCAGTTTCTTCTGTTATAAGTATTCTCTTGTAATTTTAAAACCGTAACACAACAAAACACAACTTAATTGCGAGAGATCAATAAAAAATTAGTACGACTTGTGGAGTAGAAATTTTTGAACCACGTAAATTTTTGTCTTGTATGATTATCGTTTATTTTCTTGTTCTTGTTTATACGCTTTGGATTTTGATTTCGTTGTACTCAACACATAAAAAGTACACGAACCTAAATGAGTTGGTATTATATTTAATATTTATATACTTAAAATATGAAAGTACACAATACAAAATCCTTATACAGGGACTTATTGGACTTGTAGGCGAGGCTAAGACCGAGTCGGGCTTTTCTCAGGCATGCTTTATATAGACCTTTTATCGAGCTGGTCCTGAAATTCTCTTTAGGCCCATTCTTTTTGTTCATCTATACAAATGAACAAATGATATACTCCTTGAAAATTGCGAGTATTATAGAATCTGCACCACGCTCGCCATTGCCATCCATGCAAGTACCAAGTACTTAGCAATGACATCGCTAACATAAAATACTAAATAGATAAAACTTTTAGGCATAAATATTAAAGAGTATAAATCAAGTTTTGTTAGAAATATATAAGAGGGATTTAGAGAGAAGATTGTAGTGTATTGATTGATATATTGTATTACATGAAGAGTAGTTCTAATTTATAGAAGAACAAAACCAAAGTCTATACTGTCTATCTTTGACATTAACACAGCCGGTGCCTAACATAGCTACCTATCTTTGACATTAACACAGCTGCCTAACATCTGGTGCCTAACTTTGACAACTTTGATAACAATATTTGACATGCACCCTCACTCGAAATCCCATCTTGGGATGAAATACTTATATTGGGATTGAAGAGTGGAACACTAAGAGCTCTTGAGCGTAACCTAGATATTCAACTTGACCCATCTCTAGGAATTGAAGACTCATCTTAGGATTGACCCATCTTGAGACTTACTCATCTTGGAGTTAAAGATCCATCTTGAGATTGCACATCTTGAGATTCACCTATTTTGGGAATATGTAATTGAGTATGTTGGGATACCGGGACTCGAATTTTCAACCACACGATATATTTTAGGCAATGTGAAAATGCAGAAAGTTTTGTTGTTAGCCCTATAGTAGATAGCCACTTTATTAAGAGGTTTTCGACCCCTTTTACCACTGTCAGGAATTTTGTTTATCACCTGATTCTACATGGGCAGAATTGGCCAATGAAGGTCATGATGAATTTGTCTCCATTCGAGACAATAGCTGACAAAGAGAACTGAGTTCAGTCGCACTCATTGCTCCCGTTGTTGAGATAGCAGAGTCAACATGTTCTTCTGCCGCAGTGTGATAAGCACTATAGTGAGTGCCTCTTCCTGAGCTTTTACCTGATGAATTGACACGGCTTCGTCCTCCTCGGCCACGACCTCGTAAGTGAGGATGTAAGATAAAGCATTCCTCACGAGAATGGTAAAACTTATTACAATAGTCACATTGGAGAACATCTTTTTTAACATTCGAAGCATCAACCATCTGTTCTGATTTGCCTTGTTGCTGAACACTTCCAGTAAAAAGTGTAGATCGATCAGGCACAGTATCTATCAAAGCCATGCTTTCTCTCCAACTCTCTTCGAGCTGCACACGGTCATGTGCTTCTTCAACTGTAAGAAATGGAATCTGACCAATGAGTTGATTTTTGATTGAATCATACTCCATTTTCAGTCCAGCAAGAAACTTCATCACTCTTTCTTCTTGTACCAATTTTTGGTACTTCTCTTGGTCTTCAGCCTGTTTACACTCGAACACAGTGTAGTGGTCTAACTCCTGTCATATAGGTGTGAGTTCCGAATAATATTCGGTTAATGTTCTGCCCCTTGAGTTAGAGACCATATTTTCTATTTTACCTCGAAATGTTTGGCCATATTACCCGAATATGTGTATGTTCGGTTGATGGAATTCCAAACAGCTTCCACAGTATCAAGAAACAGATAACTTTTGCGAATACGTAACTCCATAGAGTTAAACAACCATGACTTGACCATGGCATTCTCGTTATCCCAATCATCGAAGCTTGTATCGGTTGCCAGGGGCTTCTTGGCCTTCCCATTGATATATTTCATCAATCGATGGGATTTCAGTGCGAGTGTGCAAGATTCCGACCATTCCATGAAATTCTTTCCATCAAATTTGGGGTTAACAAATGGAGTACCGTGGAAACCAAATTTAACATTCCCTTGACCGATATTATTCCTTGCAGCCAATTCATTTACAACTTCCGCCATTATTAAATATTCAAAGAATAATTACCCTTTTTTTTCTTAAATCTAAGTACTGTAAAAAAAAATTAAAAACAATAACTTGAGGTATTATGATAAAACCTGCAGTAACTGTTAGTACAATCATGCACCACACCTTTTTTTTGTTTCTTTTTTGAGACACTAATGGTAATATTTAATACTTTGTTGTTATCTATAGCCTTAAAAGCATGTTTGGTGGCCCTCAGTTCACAGACAGCTTATACGCATTTACCATTATATGCATTCCAGAAACTTTCCAGCTTCTAAGAAATTGTCAGAAGTTAAGAAAACTATATACCAGAAAAGACAAAACTTCACCAAACTGAAAAATGTTACCACTGTTGGAATCACGGCTTCGAGAGAAACCAGACACCCTTCTGCGAGATGGCCGGAAACTGCCCGAGACTGCCACACGTGCCGGCGCGTCTGGTGTCTTCCGGCGGCGCGTGGAAGGCTTGCTGGCGGCCGAATATTTTTGGTTTTTCTTGTCTTCAGCTCTTCTTTACAGGTATGTAAGTTTATTTGAGTTTTGATTTGGTTTGAAAAACAATTTCTGGGCAGTGGGTGTTTTTTTGTAGTTTGTAGCTTTGTTTTCTTCTTCAATTTCTTTCCCTAGGATAGAACATGCTTTGATACCATGTTAGAAATATATAAGAAGGATTTACAGAGAAGATTGTAGTGTATTGATTGATATATTGTATTACACAAAGAGTAGTTCTAATTTATAGAAGAACAAAACCAAAGTCTATGCTGTCTATCTTTGACATTAACACAATCGGTGCTTAACATAGCTACCTATCTTTGACATTAACACAGCTGGCTGCCTAACATATGATGCCTAACTTTGATAACTTTGATAACAATATTTGACAAGTTTACATCATCAAACCACTGAGAACTCTTGTGATGCTAAACTTTCATAGGAAGTCAAGCCTAAAAACATTCTCGTAGTCCTAGTTATAAACCTTAAAAATTTACTCGTTGATAGATGCATCCATATGACTGCGATCTCAAACTATCAAAATTTAAGTCCTCTGTTTAAGACCAGGTTTCCACATGATACTTTCTGTTCTTCTGCAAATTCTTAAGCAGCTTTACAGCACGTTCTTGAGGCATATCTTTTTCATTGGATTCTTTACAAATAATATCCACCAAGGCCGAGAACACATCAGAAGGCATTTTTCCAGAACAGCCTGCAATGTATACTGCAGCTTTATCATCATGAAGCAACTTCCAGACCCTTGTACTCTGTTCCCGCATTTTATGTTGGACGTAAACCTTTTCGGGCTGGTCCCTAGAGAAGGCAACAAAAAAGCCTCCACCCATATCTTCTGAAAGTATTCCACCGCTCTCTGAAAGAGACAGCCAAAAGTTTTTATACAGAAAACTATTCTCTTCATTCTGGCAACCAAAGAAGAATAGTACAGGAGCAGTTGCACCGAAGCTGCTTAAAAATTTTCGTTCCTCCAAAAAACCGTGAAAAGGTGCGCAACCAGTTCCAGGTCCAATGAGAATGAGGGCACGTGATGGACTTGGAGAGGGAAGAGAACCTTTACTGAACCACACTGGGATTGGTACTTCTGTTCAAAATTAGTTAAGGATTATAAACATTAATTTCAGCATTCATGAAAAATAGTAAAAATGATTGCTTCACAAATAATAATTTAAATGATTAAAGACCCATACTATGTCCAGGATCCAGTCCAGCAAGCCATGATGAGCAAAGACCAGCACGTTTCTTATTGGAAGGTGTACTCCAGGAAACTATTTTGACTGTCATATGTACTTGATTGGGATGAACTAAGTGAGAGGAAGAAATAGAGAAAGCTCTTCTTTTCAATGAGGGAACCAACTGAACCGACCAGTCAAATGGTATTTGTACAGA